>CM036591.1:37485287-38874181 GCA_020745705.1 Hemiprocne comata
CTTCCCACACAAACCATTCTGAGATTTTTGTGTGTGTGTTTTTCTGGGATTAGGGCAGCACAGTTAACAGAGTATGATGTGCTTTTGCAGGAGAGAGGTAGCGAGTGGGTCACGTGTTTGTGCAAAATTGCCACTGCTTGAAATCTTGCCAGGCAGAACATTTGAACGAGGTGGGCTGGGTGCTGCTTACCCCAGCTGTTCAGGGATATCAGAACACACCAGTGGGTATTTGGGGGTGAACTGGTTGATGCACTTGGCCCAGATGCAGAATCTTGCTCAACAGCACCCTTGGGCAGAGCACCTAGCAACCTTGGCCTGGCTCTGTGCACTTGGCTATTGGAGGCTGCAACATTTAGCTCCCAAAACCGGTGCTTCACGTAAGAAGATAAAACTAAAAACTGGCATTTTGTTGTAGGTATTAAGGAGATATAGCCATGCTGTGGTTTTGTTCCCTTTTCTCTTTGGTATTTTGCTCACTCCTGTCCTTGGCAGGTGCTTCTGGTGACAGTCCCTTACATGGATTCTATTGAACGCTGCCTTTTGGGGATGCTGTTTCTTTAGCAAAGGGAGCAGAAGGTGCCTCTATGTCAGACAGGTGAGAAAGAGAAACAGGAGAGGTGGAGCTGCTGCTCTGCCTCCAGCATGGAGTGAGGGTGTGGGTAAAAGAAGAGGGAGAAAGCTGAAGATTTAGGAAAGAAAATGGGGACAAGCACAAAATGGGCAGAATCAGTAAAAAGAATTAGGCAAAGACATTTGTGTAGGGGGCATATGGCAATATTTATTGACTTCTGGGAAAGCAAAGCAATGCAGGGTCTGAAACTGATTGTGTTAGGAAAGGGAACATATTGATTGTCAGGGAGCAGATAATTGATGCTAGAAGAAGGGAATTTGCATGTGCAGCCCTAGCATGCAAAATAAAACGCGTTCGCTGGCAACAGCAGACAGACATTTTGAATATGCAAATGTACGTTTGCATATACATGTGCCAGTGTTATGTATGCCATAAATCTCTGAGTAAATTTTGCAGGTTCATTTTGTGTCTCTGTTAATACAAAGCTATGCTGAGCAGAGCTTGACTGGGGAGAGAGCAGTGAGAGGGATCTGTATGGGACTGAAAACAAGGAACATACTGTAATTACGTTAAAATCAGGCATTACAGGCAGGAAATGCAAAGTTATGATTACTATTAAAAGAGACCCAGGCATGTTAATTTATGGAAATTAGCAGTTTAAGGCATCTAAAAAATACGTACTGACATAAAATTCTGCTATAAATTATGATTAAGGCATTTTCCTGTTTGTGGCCCCAAATTAGTTTAATTTTTAGAGATGCTTTTTCCCTGTGTGATGCCACTTCAGTGAAGGAAGTGAGATGTTCAGTCTGCATTTATGACTTCACAGGAGTGGTGTAAAGCAGAAGGATTATGTTGGTGATTCGAGGGCCGACTCCTTCTGGTGCTGTTTCTTTTTCTTAACCTTTTGTATTTTGTTATTTTATCTATGTTTAAGGTAGGTATATGAATAAAGGGATTGAGAGCCAAGGACAAAACTGTTAGAACTGAACTGTGATTATTTTCTCCCTTCGTTTGCTCAAAAAAAAAAATAAAATCCATTTTTTCTAATTAAAATACTTCGTTTTCTGTTGGGGAAATCATTAATCCCCTACATAGATTTTAGCATTTTTACCTTGAAATGAGAAGCAATTTCCCAATCAGCCCTATGTTGAAGTTATTAGTGTTCAAGGCCACTAGGTGCATGTTAAGTGCTCTTCAACTTCCACTGACAGTTCTTCCAGGAAATACAACAAAAGTGGTCTTTTTTTCTCTTAACCATTAAAAAGAGAAACATAGACACATTTTTACTCTTACTTCTCTCTTTGTGACATAGTTGTCATAATTTCAACTGGCAAAATGAGTTATTGTGCATTAGCAGTAATAAAAACATGGCCCTTGAACATTTCTCTACAAGGTAATATCTGAAGGAGCTGAAAAGAACACTGAAATCTTGCTTGTAGGAAGACTTAAAAATAGAAGATCATTTATCATGCTATAAATAGGGGAATATTCATGTTGGAATAAGTAATAGAAAATGAATAAGTATTAAAAAAAAAGATGTATATTTTTAGTATTAATTTATGTTTTAAATTGATGCTTAAAATCTGAAGTTGTGTGTATAACCATACCTACCAGGGGCAGAATTTTCATTCATCATCAGTGGAACTTCATTCCAGAGCTATTCAAGAGCCTATATACATACTGCAGTATGTGCTCTAAACAAAGTTGGAAGGCTGGCTTTCATTTCCCAGCTTTGAAGGGTTGGTTTTCAGATCTTGGATCACAGCTGTAGCTCCGTGAACAGTTCTGGCAGAAGTTCACAGTGTTGCTCAGGGGGATGGATGCTTCTCCTCTCCCCTTCCCTTCTCCTGGCATGGGTGGTGTGTAGCTGCTTTGTGAGCCAGACCAGGGAAGCACTTCAGATAAAATCCACTCTGAAAAATGGAAGTTACTTTTCAGTTGTATTTGGTTCCCACTTCAGCTCATGGCACAGTCACAAGGAGGTTTGTGCTGGCAAAAATGAGAGGTGCAGAAAAGTGTTCCTGGGAGTGGGCTGGAGAGCAGAACCACCATTTGTGTCAGCAGAGCATTTGCTGCTGGGATAAATAAACTTGAAATTATACCACCAGAGGTGGGGGGGAATGTAATCCTTTGTAGCTATAGGCAGCATGCAGTCTGCAAAGAGATGAAACCAGGTTAATGGCTAATTGTAACTGTAAGAGGCAATTCTGCCCTCCTATTACCTCTTCTCTCCTTGTCCCTTGCCATGTTCTCCCTCTGCTTCCTTGAGCTGTTGCTGGTCTTATTTGGCATCTCAGTGAGCCAGGTCAGAGAGTTAAATCTACAATGAACTAACCCCATACTCTCTTGCTTTTTGCTCCTTGGCATGAGTGTGGTGTAAGAGAATGGACAGGAACAGGGGGGTGTAAGGTGGACTGGGTACTGCCTCGTTGGATGGGGTTAAAGACTGCTTGAGCTGTCTCACCTGACAGCAGTCATAGCCAGGGGGAATAATTTTAATTGAAGATATAAAATGGAAAACAAGGATGCTGTTAAATTCAGAAATCAACAGGAGGATAAGGCAGGGATTTTCCCAGGATGTTAGATGCTAAGCCTCCCATTGACATTCAGACGAGTTCCAGCATCTACTTCCCATAGGCTCTTTTGAAAAGTTGAAATTAAATTCTTTAACTCTTTTATTATAATTACTAAAAGCTCAGTAAAACATAATGTGGTTTGGATGAAACTCTGGCCCTGCTAAAAACAAAACTGAGAGTTTAACTTCTCTGAGGCCAGCATTTACTGCACTGGCCTCAAGGAATCCATTGGATATACTACTGCTATGGGGCTAGTACATACTGCAGAAGAAAACTCCACAATTTTCATTAGAGCAAAATGAATGTGTTTAGCACTCTCACAAAATAAGAATAACACTTTTGAAATAACAAGTGCAGGATGTCAATTGATTTAATGGGTGATAAGAGGTAACGCTTGCAATTGTGGGACTTTAGAAATCCAATTATTTCTATTAATATGCTTGCATTAAAGAGCCATATTTCAGTGCTGTCCCATGTCTCGCTTGTCTTGTTGCCTGTTATCAAACTGAAGCCTTTAAAATCTCCTGTTTGCATTTTAATTGGCTTTGGGAATAAGCAGGAAGAGAATAATGGAAATAAGTGGCAAAACTAAAGTAATGCTTTTGAGAATCTGGAAGCATATTACAGGCATGTAACAGATTCTTTCTCACTAATGTAAGCCCCTGCTTCTGATACACTTGTGTCTGAGACATCTGAATCCTTTTTGTCTCATCATTTCACAGAGGAGGAAGGAGGCTTTGTAATTCTGAACATGCTCTGCGTGTGTTTCAGTGTTAATATCACAGTTGGAGTCTGGAATTATATTCTCTAAGCCCTTCCTGCTTCCAAGCCAGTATGCCAAGGTGGAGAATTCAATTCACATAAACACTGAGAAATGGAGGTGGCAGCAGAGGCAAGTCTGCAGGCAGAGGTGAGTGCAGCCAGTGCTAAGCAGATTTCCCTGGCTCGTGGGACACTGCTCCTTCACCACTGAGGATTAAACCCTCCAGGGTCATCCAGAACAAGCCTCTGCATTTGCCACTGTCCTCCCTTGTCATAAACCACAGTGGTTTCCAACCTTTCCACCTCAGCTTTTAGGGGATCTACCTGGCAATATATGGATCAAGTTTTTACAGCGATGTGGTGTACAGAAATGTTTTTTCCTTTCTTCTCTTTCATTTTTTTCCTTTCACCTAGTGCATACTCTGATTGCACTTAAAAGACATAGTCGTGAACCTGTAAATGTTGAATCCTGTCACAGACCTGGTTGAATCTCCTGAAATGCAGAATTTCCAAACATAGCAATGTTGAGATTTTGATTTGGGGTTTGATTTTGGTTTGATTTGTGTACCTGCTCCTGCTCACTGCATTGCCTGACGTTAGCATCATGATCGTAGATCTTCATAAAGGGCCGACAAAAGGGTCGCAGCCTAGAAACTGTTTCTGTCACCTGGCAGTACAGAAAGTCACAGGGGCAAGTGACAACCTGGGGGCTGTATTGAGCTGTAGAAGCAAGGGTATGTTGTTACTGCAAATGAAATTCTCTGTGTGTCCCAAGCAAACCAACAGAGGAGACTTAAAACCAAACTGCTAAACTGAAGGTGATGCTGACTGTGCTGCAGCCTCTTTTCCTGAGCCCCGGCTACTACGGATGCTTGAGATGGGTTAGTTATTTGGCACTGAACCTCAAAAGCCTTCCAGCAATTTACATGTGGGTATGAATGGTTATTGTTTTATTCAAAAGTTACCACTTATGTGGCCTGCAGTATGACTAGACTAAATTATTAATTTCTGGAGATTCTAATGGAAAGAGGGGAAGGGAATATTATTCAAAGAACTAATTTGGAAAGCAGAATGCCATTAGGGTGTGTAGGTTTCCAATACATCAGCTCTTTTTTTCCTTCCCTGTCATACTCTGTTCTTAAAGCATGAGTGGGATGCTCTCCAATTCCAGGTGGAGGGAATAGATTTATTTTATGCCAAAAATGATGAGATTGTATGTGTTTATGTGTTTGGTTGAATGGGAGGCTTTTGCATCCAGTGACTATTTATATTCTCAGACCTCTTTGCTGAAAGGGAGAGTTGTTGATGACCTGACAAATGGTCATCAAATACAATGCACTTTTCTTAGGGTGTCAGAGATTGGGGAGTAGAAGTGACTGGAGCACAATGCATGGTTATGCTTAGAAAGAAGGGAAGGCTAGTTTTATTCAAGCAAGGGAGGTCAAGCTGGATCATTTCTGGCTCAGTGAATAGGGTGCGTGGGGAGCTGCTGGCTTCTCTGCCTCCTGTGGTGGCAGTTTCTGTTAAGTCACTGATGGAGTGGGGGCCCAGTCTCTCTTGGCTGTGACAGACAAGGAAAGGGCATGTAATCTGAACGAGGGCTGAAAAGTGAGTGCAAGGAAAAACTTTTCTGTTATATACCAATGCAACATCTTGTGAAAGCAAATACAAGCACAGGCAGAATGATTTGCATCATTTTGATATGTAAATTTTTGCCTTGCTTCTAAAAAAAACCACCCATAAACCCACCCCACTTTTTAAGTAGAACTCAGGATGACTTTAGAGCATTGCTGTTTAAGTGAGTTCCAAAGAAAGAATTTGTTTCATTTTATTTATTTGTATGCTGCTGTATTAATATCAGAGAGCAATAATGCTTGAAATAACGTAACCAATTTTCTGTTTAGCACTGGAATCTCTCAGGAAGAAACTGTCTATCTTAAATGAGCATAATAATCATTAATGTATTTTCCTAAGGCAGCAAAATCTGAATTTTATATAAATTACTTTAAAAGTTTAAATACGCATCCAAAGATACGTTTCAGAGTATCAGATGTTTTAATAAGCATTGATTAATGTTATTTCTAAAATGCCTTATGGTAACTGAAATTCAGCAAGAATATCTGAACAGTTATGTTTTAGCTTGCTGATGTATATATAGCTATAAATTTGGTTTGATTTACTTTTAAATTTTAAGTGCACCTTACTGGATGAAGTGATATCTTTTCTTGCTAAAAACCTCAAGTTGCTATCTTTTCATTTTGGTTCACTCTATAATTTGCTCACTTTTCCTCCTCTGCAATATAAATGGATAAAAACAAGTAGCAAAATAGATAAATGCTAGTAAAAAAAAGCATGAAAAAGAGCATCAACAGAAAAAAAAAAAAAAGGAACACACTCTTATCAGTAGCTGAATAGTAAATGCAAAGGGAAAGATTTAAGATGGTTTCTTTTATCTCAGCCTTGGTGTTTAATGTATGTCTGCACCCTGCAATGTTTAAATATTCTCTAAGCTGGTATAATGTCAGAGTGGACTCGAGGTCTGAACTCTGGGAACTCCTTACAGCTCTAAGTTGTTCCTGTGCTCCATTAATAGTACATCATAGAAGCCTATTCTGAGCAGGTAACCTCCCTGTAGTTCCTTTTTTCAGGAAGGTAAGGTGGAAGGTAGCTGGCTAAAAGCAAAGCATTAAAAGGTCTGGTGTATATCACAAGGAGGAAGGGGGGAAAATCCCTCAAAAAAACCTGCTCACCTTGTGTGTCATGGTAGCCCCTGGCTCTGACATTGAACACCCTTGTGTTCTGCACTGAGCTGTGCTAAGGGATACGCTGCTTGCTTGGCCTACTTGTTCCTCCCAAACCCCTGAAAGCAAAATAAAAAGATTACTACCTTTTGTAAAAATACAGCCCCTTCCCTCCAGGAGTTCAGATCCACCAGCAATCAGTGTAACTCGCTATTAGATTGATTCAGCACCATGCTGGGCTTCTCTCTTACTTTCCACCAATTACTGAGGCTGACAGGAAGAAGAAGAAGTATGCTGCAATAAATGGGAAAGAAAGTGAGGAAAATATTGGCATTTCCCAAGATTTAGGGCGCAGTCACAGTAAATCCAAAGACTTAATAGGAACCTGACTTTAAGATAAGAAAAACACCAGAATCAGCCTCCAAAGGCAAATAATTTCTGTGACTTCTCATTTCTGACAGAAATGCTGGCTCTTCACATAATTTGTCTAGAGATATCAGTGAATCTTAATCTGTGGAATATGATACAAGCATGGTTCTTAAATGCTCTGTAAACCATTTTTCTGTATTGAAACTGGAATTTCATGTTTTGAATTCCCACAATATTAGTTCATGACTGTACATTTTTTACATGGCAAATGTGTACACTAAGAGAAAGAAAAGTGGAAAATCATCTCTGGGAATAAGACTTTGCATCCTCAAATTTGTATAACAAGCCTGAAGGCATATTCCCTTTCAGGTATTTATTAATCCAGGTAGATTTTGGTCTGCAAGCTGGCTTCCCCTTTTCTACACTCAGCTGCTATGAGAGATCTCTGCACTGAGTGCAGAGAACTGGGTTTGGGGTTTTTTTATATCTTAGGAATTTTTTCTTCTTTGGTAGCACTTTTATATGTTAGACTTCCCAGAGACATTGTTCAGACAGTGCAGATTATGGGAAGTGTCAAGGATGGAAACCCTGCAACCAGCAGATGTTCATAGTGTGTAGGAGACCCGTGCCATTCCTGTGTGTTTCCACTGCATACATTCTACACTCATTCTCCCTAAGACCTGACTTAATCACAGTCCTTCACAGCACTGCCTCTTCCCAGAGCAGAGGACTCTTTCCATGGCTTGATATATCTCACAAAAGGCTATTTCTCCAAATGGCCTGTCTCTGCCTCAGGCCCAGAGGGACAGGCACACCAAACTCTTAACTTCCCTTTATTTTGAAATCTCTCTGCCTAAACCTCACATTTTCTCCTGGTGAAGGCCCTTCTATATATAGGGCAAAGCATAAGCTCTGGTGAATTTTGGAAGCATCTGCAGTGAGGGAGAAAAGGAAGTTTTGATGTGAGGGTTGCACTGATCAGCTTACAGTAATTAGAGGATCGAGCCACAGCACCATTTCAGTGGTCACAGGACGAGTCCCATCAATTGGTTCAGTTATTGTGCCTGTTTAATGTCCACCTCTCTAGTGTTTTGTGGTTCTGTACAAGATGGGAGTCTGCCTTAATGCCAGAGATGCCTCCATTCGAAGGGATTTCTCCAAGTGGTATTTTTTTTTCTTGAACCCAAAGCCCTGTTTTGATCTAATGTTTTCCACTGCTCTCAAAGACAAGCATAAGAGAATCAGATATTGTCTCTATGTCAGAAAATCTGTCGTAGTTACAGAGAATGAAGAAAACCTCTGTGTATTGGACACATTTTTCTGTGACGTTTCTCTGTGCTGTTTAATTCTCTGAATTAAACATGGATTTACCTCCTCCTAAAACTGAGCTCCTTGGGGACAGTATAGGTTCTTCTCTCAACTAGAGTATTGGGACAATACCTTCACCATTGGAATGGTACATGTCTTTCTGTGCAGGGATTGACTTTAAGCCCACTTCAAAATCCTTGAAGTTTTCTTTTTTCATTTCATCCTACTCAGGAAGGTATTAGAGTCTTCACTGGAACAGCTCTTGAGATACAGCACCTGAGGTTTTGGAGCATCTTGTTTTCTGTTTCGCTCTCCTTGGAGATATTACTAGAAGACCAACACCAGAGAATTCTTCTCTTTCACCTGATGCTTAGAGATCTAAAGTTTCATATCCACCACTTTCCATGTCCCTTTTAATGACAGCATCTGTTTGTATTCTTATGAGATGACTGCATTGGGAAAGCAATTTTGCCCTCCTTTACCCCCCCTTACACTGTAAGTTATTTGGCTTTTTCAGCAGGCAATGTCCAGAATTTTACATATGAAAGTGTATGAAGGTGACCTTGAAGGATGACACAAAGATTTCTCATCACCTTCTCTGCTTCTGTACTAGCTCATATAGCTGGTTTCTTTCCCATTTTTCTCAAAATTCACTTGCCTTAAACGTTGTGAGACAATTCAGATTGGAAGCAACTGCAGGAGGTCTCTAGTCCAACGTCCTGCCCAAAGCAGGGTCACATATGACATCAGACCAGGCTGCTTGAGGGCTTTATGCAATCTGCTCTTGAAAACTTTCAAGAGAGGAGAGTGCACAACTTCCCTGGGCAGCCACTTTCACTGCTCAACTGTCCTCATTGGCAAAAAGTTTTCTTTTATCCAATCTGAACTTCTTTTGTTTCAATTTATACCATTGTCGCTCAGCCTCCCACCACCTGCCACCTCACAGAGCAAGTGCTCCAGTTCTTCACCATTTTGGTGACCCTCTCCTGAACTTGCTCCAGTTTACCAACATCTTTCTGACATTGGGATCCCAAACTGGATGCAATATCTAGCTATGTTCTAATGAGTGCTCAGTTGAAGATGGATCAGCTGGCTGTCCTTCTGTCAGTACAGTCCTGGATGATGCAAGACAAACCCTAGCTATTTGCTGCCAGCAGGAAGAATTTGGGTGACTATCTCAGTTCTAGACTTTTGGTCCTAGGAAGGATTTTAATTTTCTAAGGGATCCCCAAAGTAGTCAGAACATATTTCAAACTGAAGCTTGGAGGGAGAATTTCCTGAGATCCCTTCCAATGTTATTCATTCTGGCTATGTGGGTCTGTAAGTTTACAGAAAATCATCTTTCATTCACCTACTCAGTGTTTGAAGTTTACTATTGAAAATAACACTCTGCAGGTGATATGCCTCATTTTTTAAAAGAAAACAGTTTTCAACAGCACCAAAATAGGAAGAAACAAAATATAGAATGTATTTCAAAATATAGAAAATATTAAACTATAATCAAAACACAGAAAATATTAGAACATTATTCACCAAAAAGGCACATTACATTTACTCGTTAAGCATTCAAAATTGTTTATTCAAAAATGTTGCTTTTAATTCTTACATTTATTGCATGTTATGATTTGGTTTTCCTGTATGTATAAAAACCAGGATACAGGTTTTAACTTTTTCCTCAAATTCCTTAAGGAACCAGATGAACAATGACAACATACTTCCAGGTGCTTTTTACTTTATTGCATGCAATAGAAGTATTACCTGAAGCATCTAAGTGTTTAAAAAAACATGAGCTTTCAGTCCCCATAGAACATACACTATACCACGTAGTCATTTGAAGTCTTACAGTGGCTTTCCTCCTGATCTTTTTTGAAACATAGTACACAATTTTAATGCAGTTTTATGCTTGTTCTTACTGGGAGCTAAACTGGTAACCTCTCTTTCTGTTCTAAGGCTTAATTTAAAATGCAGAATTGAGCTTTTATTATTTATTGCTGTTTTTTTGTCAGTACTTTAATACTCAGTTTATCAGTTAATATGGTGAATTTGGTTTATTTTTGTAAGGAGGAGGGGGAAAGCATTTAAAAAACATTTGTTTACACTTGAGAAAGCACTTGCCAAGTGGGGCATGTTATTCATTGGCCTCTATTCAGGGATTGGATAAGGACACCGCAGTAGTGCTCAGCAAGGGCAAAATCCATCTTCTGAGGCCAGAAGGAGCCACTATAGAAATACAGAAATAATAAGAAATATTAACATTTTGAAAGGCATCTCGAGGTGTCAGGAGACAGATCATCCTGTACCCAGGCTATGAACATCTGACCAGATTAATATGTGCAGACACTAGACTTTTTCCCAGTAGTTCTTCTGCAAAGCATCTAAAAAATTCAAGTGGTGCACCACCACTTTCAGTAACCATCTCAGCATTTCAGTACGCACTGCCATGAGATTGCATCTTTTTTTAGGACTGAGTTTCTCTAGCTTCCAGAGAATGAATTTTATTATGCCTTTATCTAATAAGACTGCCAAGTTCCCTGTGATCAGTCCCTCAGGCTGCTGTGTGTGAGCTTACACATGCAGTAAGGTCACCTTTCAGCCTTCGTTTTCATAAGCAGGAACTGCATTTTGTTAACTTGAGTGGGTTTGTATCTGCCCAGCTCCTGGTCTAGGTTGGAGAATATTTTAAACTGTCCCTTGGTCCCCTTGCTCTGGACATGATCACATGAAGCTGCTAAAGCTTAGGAAAACCAAGTCATTCCGAGCCCCCTGCCGGCTGAGAAGCAAATACTGAGAGAGGTTTCTGCTCTCAAAATAACTGATGTTTCCATACATTTCTTCTGTATGAATTTTACAGTTAAAACGAAGCTGTAATTATTTTGGATATGATTTTACACAGTGGTTTTGTGACATGGATTCTCAATATGCTTTTCCTTCTGTTTGAATTCTTATCCTGACTTTTGTGAATATATAAAAGAAGTTAATTCAGTTGTTAACTCCCACAGGGCCTTGAGGTTGTTGTTCACAGTGTAGAACAGAAGAGCTCAGAGCTGAGCTGTGATGATAATTTTTATATCAGTAGCAATGAAGTATGGCAGGTAAGATCAAAGCTGGTACATACACAGATGGTGCCTGACCTGGAGGACTTAGAGCCGTGTCCAGAGAGGCATTAGATACCTAAGTACCTTTAGGGATCTAAACAGTTGTAGGTGACTTGTCCGAGGTTATATAGCAACACCTGTAACAGAGCTCACAGACGAGCTGGGTGACACTCCTGCTGCTATCAGGGGTCCAAGATCCCATCTTCCCTTTTTTTTTGGTGAAGATACCTTTCCAGGTAAGACAGAAAAACAGAAAATTTGAGGAAGAATTTTTGTTGCTGACTTTGTTCTCCTTTTTTTTCCAACCCTATTCCACAGTGCCCTATTTTTAGAAGTAATGCATAGAGCCTGCACACCTTAAAGCAACCGGGCTCTCTGACTCTTCACCAAATTACTCTTTATACGTTGCTCAAACTCAGCAAGCAGAGTGAAATGTTTCCCTGCATTATGCTTCCTGCAGATCTTTTCTACAACAATAGGACAAGTAATTGTAATGTAAATTATTCCAGTCTGCATTGAAACCTTCTGCAACACAGGAAAATGTTTCCAGCAGTTCTCATGTTAGATATGGATTTGACTTTATCAGAGAAAGATCTTCTCGCTTTCCAAGTGTTTAAGAAGAGGGAAGGCCATGAATAAAAGTCTCAATCGAGGCTTTTTACTATCAGAAAGACTGGGAATTATAGCTGTAAGGGTCAGGATAGTAATGGCCTCCAGGCATCTCAAGCTCAAATTCCCCTCACCAACATTGGCTGCAGTAATTGCCTTGCCCTGAATGAAATACCTATTATTTTTTTGAATCTTTGAGGTGCAAACTTCTTCATGTAAGTGAATTTCTAAGGAAAGTTGTTTAACTATTGTTGAAAAACAGAGTGCTGAGAAAAGCTGTAGGAGCTCCAGCATTTTGCAGCTCTAAGAACACGGATCTGTCCCAAAGAGCTGCAGTAAAGTTGATCTTGCCTTGAGATGGCAGAAGGGGTAATGACCTCTTAAGCATCCCGCCAGCCCTGGTTTCTGACATTCTCAAATATCTGCCAGATTTCCCTGAGCTGCAGAAAAAACATCTTGAGCAGATGAACCACAGCAGCTCCCAGACCTTTGGCTAGAGGGCTTGCTGCATTGTATTAATGCTACTGGCCCCAGACTACTTTTCTGTGTAAGGGATGCTCATCATTCATCACAACAGATGGGGTATGCTGTGTTAGTTCTCTCACTGTTGAAGAAATGGCAAGTGAGGCCACTGAAATGAAGAGTTCTTGTTCATGTCATCTTCCCCACAGTTATGGAAAAAGCAAAATACACTTGCTTGGAGTGGAAGCATGACTGTAATGCAGGGTGATGTGATTATCACTCTTTACAAATACCTGAAAGGAGGTTGTAGTGAGAGTGGGGTTGGTGACTCACTGGTGACTGGTGACAGGACAAGAGGAAATGGGCTCAAGTTGCATCAGGGGAGATTTAGATTGGATATCAGAAAAAACTTCTTTACAGAAAGGGTTGTTAGGCACTGGAACAGGCTGCCCAGGGAGGTGGTTGTCTCATCATCCCTGAATGTGTTTAAAAGTCGTCTGGGTGTGGTGCTTGGGGACATGGGTTAGTGGTGGGTCATCAGAAATAGGGTAATAGGGTTAGGATAAGGTTGGACTCGATCTTAAAGGTCTGTTCCAACCTGCACAATTCTATGATTCTATGATTTTCTCAGGAGTGGATGGGAGAGGCCAGCCCATTAGTCCAGGACTCCCAGGCCAGCACTTCTTGAAAGCTGAGAATCAAAGGAGGTATTGCAGATGGCTTCAGCACTCCGTGAGCTGCTGCTTTCAGAGCTAACCGGCCATCACAATTATGTCTTAGCTGGGTACACACAGATTTCTATGGGTTCTGCAGTTGTGAGACTGCTTGTGGGGAGGAACAGGAATAGAAAAATTCAAAAAAAGAGGCTGACAAAAGGAAAGGCTTGCCTGCTGTGTTCACATCAGCAAGCAGTTACAACAGTGTTTTTTTGTCCAAGCCTTTTCCAGTCAATTTTCCTTGCAGTGATAACAGAATCGCCACATGAACCCCAGCAACAAGCGAACACAAACAGCCCAGCAGTGCACTTAGGCCCATTTCCAACCGGGCAGAGGTCAGGGCTGAAACTTGAATTCAGTGACATAAACTTGCTTGAATTCAGTGACATAATGCTAGGCTCAGTATAATTGCAATCACCTTCTTTCCCCTGCAATGACAAGAGAGTTTTGATTTCCTCTCCTTACCTAAACAAGGGAGGACATACGCGATTCTGCACGTGCCAGTACTTACTGGCAAATATCCAGTGGTTTGCTCTTAACCTATATACAGCCTTCTACCTTTTCTCCTTGCCACTGCTGTTGTGGTTTGTTTTTTTTTTTTTTAAGCAATATGTGAACTTGATTATTGCCTCGTGTCACTGCTGTGGGAAACACTGTGCAGAACAGCACCTCCGTTGCAGTCGGAGAGTCCTTGAGACTTGTCAGCCCCATTAAAATCTGGAGACTGTACAAGAGCATAACCCGTCAGGCTCCCTCTCTCTTCAGTCACATCGTAATTGCTGTACGTGGCACAGAAAATGTGGTAGAGTAAAAAGCTAATATTTTGACAGAGTAAAAGATCGATAGAGTAAAGGCATTACTCAGCGTTGTGAAGATTTGCCTTGACTCAATGCTGCCTTGCCCTCTAAGGCTTCTGATTTATGAAAGCAGAGTTTGGAGTATTTTAATGTAATTTTAGGGGATATCCGCTCATAAGTAGGAAAATAAAAGAGGTCGGGACCATTTTAATAATTCTGTCTCCACAACAAATCTGTGATTGCTCTTTGCCCAATGGCAAATGAAGCAGCAGTTCTTGCTAGTAGACTGAGATGAGATAAAAACTGTAGCTATAATGCTTTGTTATTATTAAACAGTATTTGGTGTCCTTAATTTTGGTAATGAACACCAACAAGACTGAAAGATGAAAAACTAAGCTTTCCTTAAGAGTTTCTAATAGAGGCTAAACCTAGACCACTTAAAAATCATGGTTATATCACCAGAATGTATATTTGAAACACTGCATTTGAAATCTTTATTGAAAAGCTCTGCACTCCAGTAGGTTTGTTTCCAAGTCATATAATAAAGCTACTGTTGCATTCCAGTCACTGAACTATTGGTGAACCTGTGGAGTGGGAAATGCCTCGGGGGCTGTCGTGTAACATTTTCTGGTGACACAGGATAACCCTCTCTGCTGCCCAGAATGTAGAACAGCCTCTGTGAGAACAGCTTATACCCAGTGACTGCTCTCTTTTCAAAGTCAGATGAAAAATCCACTCATGTACATTAGTATGTTCCAAAGCAAGACACAATAATGCTGGATTTAGGTGCGTGGCAGAATGTGCAGAAGAATCAGAAGAAAAATAGTACTTTTAAAAATTTCATTAATACGTAATTATTTGACATAATGTCAGATCATACCCATAGTCATTTCTTGTAGTGCATGCTTGGATTTTAAAAAACCTTCACTCAAATACTACGGGAAATCAGATTAAAACAACTGCCAAATGCAGAATTAAATGGAAAAAATTTGCCTTATTTTAGCCAGTTTGCTGACAGATTGCAGAGGTCTCCAAAGAGAGTGATATCCACAGTGCTATTGGAGATGGAACAGTAGCACGCAGTAAGATGGGATATAGACTGCATTTCCTTTTTGTCTCTGACTTTCTTGGTCTCTGAGATCTGTAAGTTCAGATCAAGGCTTGGCAGAAGAAATGAAGCTCCATCTGTCTTACTGAGCTGGTTTTGGCCATTAGGAACAGAGAATGTAGAAGTAAAAGGTGGCTCTCGTGGGTGAGCGTGTTTGCTTCTCTATAATTGCAGGCAAACATGTCAGATAATAATTTTTTTATAAGATTGCCCTTAAGACTTACTAGTTTTAAAAGGCTGTTTCAGAACCTTATTCTCCAGAGGGTTAAGAACTTTCTTTTTATTTCCAGCCCCCTTTATTTCTCCTTGTGTATATTGGCCCTTTTCTCCTTGTTGATATTTAATCTTAAGCAGAATTTCACTGAGCAATTGTACTGTCTGTCAGCCTTTGTTTTGTGCAGATAGATAACTAGAGTCTTATCATGCCCTCCAGTTTCCTGGTGGCCCTCACACCATTATAACCCATCTTCTACCTCAATGACCTATCTTCTCAGTTGCATCACACTGATGTGTATGGCTATATCACCCTGCAGGAGCATCATCTTCCTATGACCAGCCAATATTCCTCCTGTGCCCTCAGTTTATAGCAGAAATTCATATTAATCTCCAGGGTAAGACCTTGTACTTCATGCTATCAGAGTTTATTTCATTTTTGTTACTCCAGCGCTTAATGTCATCCAGCTCTTCTTGTATCTGACTGTGATCCTCATCAGTATGGTCACTGCCATTTAACTTTGTGCCATTAATGTTTAATTAGTTTGATTCTTCTATTTTGTGCCAAGATAACTGATGAAAATGCTAAATAAAATTAGTCTCAGGACCACTCCTGGAGGTTTTGCATTAATAGGCTTCTCCATATTTGTTAGTTTCTCTTTCACCCCATCTCATTTCATCCCCTTCAGCTACATTTTTTTAAAGCATGTTCTGGTGCTAATGGTTCCAATAGTTTTAAACCTAATAATTTTCCCATGTAGCAATTAATTAGACAATTTACAGGAATCCAGATAGAGTTTATTCACCTCTCTTTTGGTAAAAAAAAAAAAAAATCAATTGTCTTTTCACAAAAGGATTGTTTCTCTCTTGATGTGGTGGTAAACACACTCCTTATGATGTTCAGTTTTCCATGTACCCCATGTTTTCAGGGCTTTGTTGAACTGATATAATGTGTGATGAGAAGCTGATTCACTGGTCTTCCTTTTTTATTCTAGGTAACGTCAAGTATCTAGGTGAAAATGTTATTTTTAAGGTCTGTGCTGTAAGAAACAAAACAAAACAGGAATCTCTTTAAAATATTTTGTTTATTGTTGTTCCTGCAGCAGTAAATGTTGTTCTTGTAGCAAAGTTCTTTATGATAGACCTATAACTGTTGATACATCTGTTACATGTAAGCAAGCTACCAGGAGTTACTTCTCAGAATACATTTGCACAGGAGAGTGAGGGTGTGATTATGGTGAGAACTACTGGTGAAGAGGCAGTGATGGGGGCTGGTGTCCTAATACACACGCTCCAAAAGATGTGATCTTCACTCATAGATGAGCTGAAGCCCAAGCTATTTTTTTTGCTGCTATTGCTACCCATGCTGCCTCAGTTAACAAAACACATCTGTAGGCTACAACCTGCTGTATTCCCACTCCCTTTTTTTACTGGGAGATGTGCTGGTGTGCCAAGGACTCAGGCTGCTGGCATCCTCAGGTCAGAGGTGAGGAAATCCAGTGTCCATACTCTACACTGATGCCCATTCCTATTGGGTGTTGGCTACAAATTCCTGCTGCTTAGAGCAGACTGGATCTCTTCACTTTGTTTTACGAGGGTACGAGCCCCCAAAATCCATGCAGTTCATAAGACTCTCTAAAAACAACTAGGAGGAAGAAAAGCCCATGTCCACTGTATTGTAACATGGTTCCCTGATGTGATAGGTGGTGTGGGTGGCTATATTTTAAGTCTTTCTTTGGAGAAGGTGAAAAAGCCTTTACCATCTCAGAGTGGCCTCTTCTATTTATTCTACCTGTTTTCCAACTGAGTGTTTGCTGATGCCTAGTAAAATCCTGATGGGGATTTTTTCATACCATCTCTGCAGGAACCCCAGCACCCCAATTTGCAAGCCTGAGGGATGAATCAGAGGAGCCCCTTCAGTGTGTCCTTGTTGTTCAGGATCCACTTGCCCTTTCAGAATCATGTCAATACTATTGTGCACATGAGCCCCCAGCTGGGAAGCTTGCACACTATGCAAGATCCCTTCACTTTGATGCATCCAATTTATGCATCCAGATGGAAGAGTTACCATGGGATCTGTTTAAATATTACAATTATCTAATCTTATTTCAGTGAGAGGAGATAATTAAATGTGCAAATTGTATTTACTTTTCCCATCTCTTTAAAATTTGCTGATGATCAGATGTCTTTTTCCAATAGCTTTTCAAAGTTGATGAATTAAAAAATATTACTTGCTGTCAGGGTTTGCTTCCTAGTCAGTGTTGTTTCTGACTATTCTTAGTTTATCTCTTGAGATTAATTTCAAAATCTGCAGATCTTCCTAATACATTTGAGTCCTACTACATAAATACCATCATTGTTCTCTCTTCTGCCCTCTCCCCATATTGCTTTTCTTCTTAAAAAAAAAAAAGGTATAATCAAGAAATGTTTGGAAGTTTCATTTATTTCACAGGAATCCAAAGCATTGCCTATTTTCTTTGCCAGGCTTTAGAATAATGTTTAATATCTACGCACAGTGAGTTTGAGGTGTGGGACAGAAGTCTGATCAAGCTACCATATTTCTTATCATTTACATATTCTTTTTACAAGATAATGCAGCCTGACTTTACATAGTCTAAAGCATTGTTTAAGCAGCTAGTGCTTTGATAGAATTTTAACTTTTATTTCTATCTGTTAATCATTAAAAAAATTGTAGCTAAGTGTTAATACCCCCAAAAGAGGAAATTTTTCATTTGTCCTTTTTTTTTTTTCTTCTTTTGGTTACTTAAAACTCCTGCATAAATGCCCCTCTGTGTACCGAATTTTGCACGTGTGTAGTTTTTATGCTCCTCTGTAGACTTTTTTGCTCCAGATGGTACATATTTTGATTTGGATTTTGGCCTTTAGGACCAGGTCACTGCTAGCTTATTTATGAATGTCCTGGCAAGCTAAGTGAGGCTCTAGAGCTACCTTACAGCCTAGGCTGAGCTCAACTTTCCTTTTTGGAATACATAAGCCCTCTGAGAGAGCACGAAGGGAGCAGTGGCTCCTTGATTTAAGATAGTTAGATGCATTAGATAGAGGAAAGGTAGAAGTATCTTTTTCTCATCCATCCCAGTAAAAAGATTTGATAGATGCTTACTTCAGATTTAATTTTGGTAGGACTTTAATCATATGAGCCTATGAGGCTTTGCTGAATCATAGTCTAAAACTTTATGGTGAAGGTTTGATTGCGTTTTCTGAACCCTCACAGGTGCTCTTCTGGGTAACAGAACTGCAAACAACAGTGACTCTTAAAACCAGAATAAAATTGTCCAGCATTAATTAATACATTTCCATTGGTAACCCTGCTAAAAGGAGCTGGTTAAGGGTTATAATTTCATTTAATCAGAAAATTTAATGTAATACCTTTTTGTGTTTGTTAAACTAATGTAAGCTTTATTAATACTGCTAAAGAGAGTACCACAGAGGGTAAATGAAATACCAGTTTCACAGAATACGTTGCATATATGTTCTATATTGTTTGTGCCTGTTCCACTGACCTTGCCACCACCTCAATTTGTTACTCTCATGCCAGATAGTGCTTTTTCTATTTCAGTGAACATTGTTTTCTTAACATGAAATGCCACCGTGTTTTTTTCTTTGGCAAGAGAATGTCAGTGTCTGCAGAGTAAGAGCTGTTCAGAGCACTTGCTGGCAATCAAGGTATTAATCATTACTATGCTTTGCTGCTCACTATAAAATTCTCTCTAAAAACATATCTTTGTAATAAGATTGAGCATGTAGGTTCAAAAGATTCACATTGTGACCCTGAGAACTTGTATTTCAGGTCAATGAAAACCACAGAACTAGCTGATATTCGTGCATTTAAAAGGCTGACATCTTTCTCGATGAGCTAGATTGTTCCCTTTTTCTTAAAAAGATAAAAAAGGCAGCTACTTGTTCATGTGTTTGTAGGCTGAGCTCCTGGAAATGCCAAGCTGTGTACTTGGTACTGGTTCACATGCATCCCCTGTGCTGGCTTAGGGGAAATACCTTAAACCAGGATCTCCAGGGGCACCTATAGCCATCTTCCACAAATCAGACTCTGAACACCCTCTCTGAAGTGCAGTGGTTCCCATCAGTAATGCATAACATTTCCTTTCCTCGTGGGAGCTGGCTGTTCAAATCCTTTCCCACACTGGGTGGAAGCACTGAAGCTGTGTGACCTTAGACAGTCAATCTGGGCACGCAGAGACAATCTGGGTACAGACTGGGCAGATTGTCTGCCTCTATCTCACACATAAACCCATAGAATACACCTCTGTCAAGGTGGATGTGATTTGGATGTGATTTGCAATGCTGTTTTAAACATTTTGTTTCACTCTTCAGTCTGATGTTAGACTGAATCTACTGGTGTTTTCAGGAAGAACATCAGAAAATCATTATAAGGCCCTTCTAAGTAATTTACTGTTCAAAGCTGCAATGAGTTAAACCATTAAGAAATTGATTCACCTGTTTGTCTTCACATATTTAATGGTGATTTTTTTCATAGTGTGCGTTACATAAGATATGGTTCTAGATGATCTTATATGTGGGGGTTTTTTATTATTTACAGTATTTCTGAGTTACATTTTTGTCTTGTTCATTACCTGTGTAGATCTATTCAGAGTTCAGTAACAGTTCTAATATACTTCTCTGCCATCCATCTTTCTCCCCTCTTACTTCAGGCAGCTTCCTTAGCTCCCCTTTAGCACAAAATCATGATTAAAAGGTAAATCTTCATTATTTCTGTTGAAAAATCCTCATTCCTTAGCTCTTCCTTGCCTTTGTATGCTGATTAATGTTCACATCTTTGCCCAAAGCCTTATTTTTCAGGTCAGGTAATTCACTTCATGTACTGTTTATGTCCTCTGTGGTTCCTTGGTATAGACGTTTCTCTCATTTGAGAAAACAGATGAAACCATATTATACTTTCAATATGTTTAAGGTCAAACATTAAAAATTCCCTCTATCTGCTCACTTGAGATGAGATACTTGGAGCATTTCTTTGTTCTGGTTTATACAATCTTACAAATCTCTGTGAAGGGCACTGTTATAAATCAGTAAATAACCACCAAGTTTGCAAAGTATCTACGAGCACAACAGATTGCAGGACTGAGCCAGAGAGGCTCAACTGTGGTTCCCTCCTTATATTACAGAGTTCAGGGGGGCATCTGGGAGGTGACAGCTCTCCTTTTAGGGCACCAGGTTGCCATTTCTCTGCTGGTCCTCCCTTGTTTTCTCATCAGAAAACTGTCTTAGATGGGAAATGTCAGCCCTGTCAGGTGCGTTCCCTTTTCATCTGAGAATTGACTGCCTTGGGGAAGTGGGAGGTTAGATGGAGATGGAAAGGTGCCTCCTGTCTTTGACAAGAATTGTAAGAAAGGAACCTCACTGTGCCTAAAAGAAGCTTTCAGTCTTTGTGCATTAATGCAACCCCTCAGCATGACATAGAGTTTCATCCAGTACCCCAAACTGTCTAAGACTGAAGTAATGTGCAAACCAGGGAGGTGGCACACTGATGGAAAAACATCACATTTCTAGCTGAACTTTTCTCCTTTATGATTTTACAAATGGCCATGACAATAATGTAGAGAAATGTATTCCAGTTCTCTGTGCAAGTTCCTTAGTGCATTTAATACTTCATTGGTGAAGAGTTTCACTGTTTCTACAGGGCATCTGTCAGGTTCTTGCTTGGCAGCAGCTGTTGCCATCATGGAAAGGTGTAATTTGAAGTTGCAAAGTTATGTCCTGTGAGTATTCAAGCTGCTTTGGAACTTGCTTTTAGTTTATCTTCAGTTGTTTCGTTAAGGGTTCTCAGCTGCATCTTGTACTGTTGGTAGTTTCTGTCTGTGTAAAATGCACAGTAATGCCAGGCGGCTTCATAGCTGCATTTTAAAAAATACCCTAAAATCTGTCTTTCTCCAGCAGTCCCTGTAACTTGACAGCCTGCTCACATTTCTCTGACTTTCAAAACCCTGGGATCAGAAGGAGGAATTACCAGTAATGCTGTCTTTCCCTCAGATTGGCAGAAATGATACACCATTGTGCTACTTGAAATTTGTCCATCTTCAGAAGATTTATACAGGAATTAAGTGGTACATTGACCCTGTGCGTTCATGGAAGTGAGTTTCAAACAGCAAGAAATTTCTTCTCCATGAATAAATCAGAATTTACTTGCTGTCCTTGAAAAAGAGTGTAATGGTTCTGCCCACTCAGTGTCCTATAACATGACATGTTCCTTACACCAGGGCAAACTGGATGCAAAATATCATCGCTCTGCTTTGACAGCACTTTGTTTCCCTTTGCAGCAGCTCTTGATAATCTGACAACGGGGATTTGGGACCTTTTAATTTTAATGAAAAACTGACCCACGTTCTTACTCATGAAGTTATTCATCATGGTAATTTATAGGTCACAGCCTACCCACTCAGAAAACTAGGATGTTTGATACAACAAGAAAAAATGACTTTGAATCCCCAAGTACTTTGGAGAACTTGTAGTGATAAATGGGTTTTAATTAATTTAAAGATAGTTAGATCAGATGAAGCATTATTATAAAGTGATACCAGAAGAAAGAGATTTGTGATCTTTCAGTTTGTTATGTCTTCTGACTTGCTAACATGAAGTGGAGTATACAGAGAGGATCCAGCCATCACAAGCCCACTTCAAATACATTTTATTTCAGAATAAGTAGTAATTTAATGGTTCTTGTCTGGTTTTAGCTTCTATTCTGTAGGTCACCATTAGAATCACATAGATTATTATATCACACAGCTTACTGGTGACTCAGAACTGTGCATTGCACATAAACTAACACTCCCTCCAGACATCCTTCCAAGTGTCATCCTGTTGAAACAGAGTGGAGTTTTAAGCAAACATAATGATTCCATAAGCTCCATAGCACAGATTTCTTAGTGTAAGCTGGCATAGCTGTATTAGCAAAGAGTAATTTTACAGGCTAAGCTGTACAATTACAGCTGTATTTTACAGCTGACCTCAACTGTTCTTTAAAATAGCTGTTATCAAAATTAATTTATTATGTTCCATTTCTAGTGGCTTCTTGTTCTTCCCACTGACTTCTGAAACAATGATGGGCTTCTGAAGAAGCAATTTGCAATCTTGAATTGGTTGTTGTGGTCATTGGAGGTTTCATGTCTCTTTCAGCTCTGACTGAAGTCAGTGGCCCCAGAGATTCAGTGAGGTAGATTTGTGCTGTTGACTCTCGATCTGATCGAGATGCACAGGAAAGCCAATGCAAATCAAGTCCCTATGGCTACACTGGTTAAAGCTGCAGGATTGCAGTCCTTCTTTGTGTGCTGTTGACACAGGAAATTAACAGTCTGGAATTTGGCCCTGACCCTGAGGAAGTCCTAGGGCTAAGCAAGCTAATTAGGCTGTTTTGCCATCATTATGATTTGGGTCTGTAGCCCAGTCACTGCTTGAGTGTCCAATACAGCATAAAGTCTAGAAAGTACCTTTCACCATTCACTGTTGGTCCCCAACTTTGGATCCTCCCTGTTTCCAGCAAACAGTTCCTGCATGATCCTTCCTTTTCTTGGGCAAAGGAAAGCTGTCTCAGCAAGCTGCATGTTTAGCTTGGCCTTGCTGCAGTATTTCCACTTGCCCCTTCATGACATGTCCCAGTGACCCATGGGCGGGGTGGAATCTTGGCCCGAGTCTGGACCTGCAAATACTACACAGCCCGTAGCATTTATAGAATCAAACTGATGGAAGAACTCTGTGAAATATACAGTGATAGAAAGCTTATGGACCAAATGGTCCATCAGTTAATTAGCATGAAAGCCTGACAAACAATCATGACCCTTTCTTTTTTCTGAGCTGTTCTTCGACTTTTTTTCTATACTCGCATGTCACTTTTAATTCATTTTTACTATATAAATATTATAATGTGACAAAATAATATCTATCTTTGATATATCTGCTTCTCTGGTGAGCTGGTGATTTCATTTTGCTTCTTTTTAACACATCTGGTAACCTGTGAGCTGGAAAGGAGTAAGACTGTCCTGTGAGTATGAGTAGACAAGGATGAAGTCGATTAGGAGCTTGAAATATGGTTTTTTCCAGTTTTTGACAGAATTTCTATTAATGCTAATGCAATACAGACAGCTACTATAAATATGAAGAGGGAGAAAGGATTCTTTTCAATGACACCAAAAAACAAAACACAAAGGCCATTTGAGTTGCTTCCTTTGATAGATGAACATAATTTGACAAAAAATTATTCTGAAATGCCAGCCATGTGATAAATTTAATGTATGGAAGACAAATTTGCATGAAATTCGGAACTTTAATTTAATATTAATTAACTTCCAAACACCACTAAGTAGCTTTAATTGGCACTGTGGCTGAAAGTTTGCTTGTCACAGTGTTACTAATGAACAGAACAATCATGATCTGAGGCAGCATATACGGTTTCTCAAATGTTTCATTATAGATCCACAAAAATGTGAAGGGGGATGACCATGCATCTGATTTCTAGTTTAGTCTCTCTGTTCATGGAAGAAGATAATTTAGTTATTTAAATTGTAAATACTGAAAGTAGTTTGTGCCCAGAGGGAGAAAGTTTGTAAGATGAAATAATTTGTCACAACTGTTACTTTCCTGACTCATGCAACAAACTTAAGAATATTGCAGTATTTGTCTCTATTAGTAGCAGGAAAAAGGTTATTTTATTTGAACATATTTTTTTGTTCTGTCTCATGGCAGACAGTTCATGTTTTGTACACTTGTGGAATATCACCAAGGCATTGCACAGCCAGTGGTGAGGCTGTATGGGGATAGAAACAACTGTTACAAAATAACATCTTTAGCATTAAAAGCCCCTGTTAGATTTTTTTGATACCGAAGAGCATCCTGATGTTAAGCTATGGCAGCTGCTGCATGGGGCTGAGGCAGTTCTTCAGGGGGTCCTGTCTGCAGTTTGGTGGGATCTCTGTGATCCCAGATCCTCTTCTTGGCAAACTTTCTGCTCGTTACTCCATTCACTCACCTTGTGGCTGTTCCTTGGTTTAGGGCAGGCAGGACACATCTATATTGTTTCCAGAACCTTTACTAATGGAAACTGTTCCTTTCATCCTTGGCCGCCTCCTGCTCTACTCAGAACAGGACAACAAGTCTGCAGAGGATTAGCTCTGTAGGGTGCAATGTTGTAGACAACTGCTGTCACTTTTCTATCTAGATGTAGCAACTGTTGGAGAAATGTGAGGGGTTTTTTCTACTGCTGTTTTCTAGGGGAAGGAAAAACAGTTCCGGTTTTGTCTTCCACCCCAGAGCTATGCAGATCAAGTCAATGGAATGGCTCTTGATGTAGTGTGGGGAAAGAGGCACTGCCTGTGACAGTTATGGGATTACCTACTGATTTTTTTCACCTAAAGTCCTTGGAAGTCAGTGAAAAGCCCCCCAGTGTATTTGGCAATCATTAATTCAGACTACATTTTGAGGAGAATTCAAAGAGGCAGAAATGAAGGAACTCTGAATGGTGATGCTAAGGGGGGAATGCTGAATAGAGCTGCCCAAAATCTGTCTAATGTTGATGAGTCCACCTCCATTTGAAAAATTACACGTGGTTTTTGTGACATCTGGATTTAGAATAAATGTTCTCATAGTCTTTTGGATATGTGCCTTAATCAGCATTCCATAATTGTC
The DNA here is from genome assembly GCA_020745705.1 of Hemiprocne comata. Taxonomy (NCBI): domain Eukaryota; kingdom Metazoa; phylum Chordata; class Aves; order Apodiformes; family Apodidae; genus Hemiprocne; species Hemiprocne comata. The sequence goes on from CM036591.1 coordinate 37,510,287, forward strand.
CTAAAGGAAAAATGGTGGAGACTTGAAATTAGTGTAAAACATGCGTTAAATTTCAAACACGATGCACATAATCCCTCGTGATATCAGCATAAGCAAAATTCAGGCTTCACAGGAGATAAGAAATACAGAAGTAACTGCATGGCATAGTAAATTTGAACATGACTTACTACAATATGGACTCTCAATAACTTTTTTGGATTAATCTAGCCTCTATCACCTTTTGGTAAGAAATAGAGATTTTTAAAATAACAGAATTAAATGGCATAGCTACTTGAAAAGTCACAAAAAAGGAGCAAACTTTTGCTTTCCATTTCTGGGTACCTTTTTCTGATCTACTATGATATTGACATGCCAATTCATAACTTGATATAGTACTTATTCATAGAATAGGGTTTTTTAAAGTAACATACTCTGGAAAACATAGTGTTGAATGTGCACATTTGAAATACTTTGGTTGCTCTATCTTCATATGCAAGTGAGTGAAAACCTGTGATTTGAGTAAGTGGGAACAAATGAATGAGGGAGGATTCCCAGACCTGTGAAATTGTCAGGGTGGATTACCTACAATTGTGGCACACTGCAATTTTCAAAGATTTGGTTCAGCTTGAAAGACAATAACATGGAGTATGTACGAGCAAGTCCAAATTAGGAAGGAGAAATTGGGTCAGTGGCATTTGCAGTGATTCCTTCTCAAAGCATAGGGGATCACTGCAAATATTACAGGGAAGGTAAACACTGTGATGTGGGAAATGTCAAAGTTTTGAACTGTTTGTGCCCATGTACCTGTACGGGCAGGACGCCAGCTGTTTCAATTTTGAAGCTTTAGAGCTTGTATGTAAGAGGGCTCCATGTGGAGCTCCTTCACTTGTGCAGGTAAAAAGGGTATGGATGCAGTGGTTCAAGAAGAAATAAGTAATGATGCAAGTCATAAGGACATGTCCTGTGCCCTTCAGCTGATTTTGTATCTACATGAATGAACTGATCGAGTACATCTTTGTCTGTGGGTGCACGTAGGAGTGGTAAAGGACAACTTACTTTAATGATATTGGCTGTGTTTTCAAGCTGTGTTTGCTTTAAATTCTGGTGAAGCTCTGTTATGCTGGTTAATCAGATTGTACTGCCTCAAAAAACAACAGTCTAGGTTTAAATTTTCCCATTTCAGCAAAAGAAAAGTTACTATCAGCTTTTTAGTTTAAGTGGTTGCCTATGGGCAAATGCATCTTTCTTGACTTTTCAGCAGCTGCATTCTGAAATGGCACCGTCAGCTGCAATGAAATTCCTTTTCACTTACAGGAAATCAGATGTGAGCCAGGGGCCAGGTGAGGGGAGGTTGGAACACTGGGCTGAAACTCACGGGCCATGCCATGAACCTCCAAGTCTGGCTCAGCATCAGGCTGGTGTGGTTTCTGGAGTGGTGCTAGTTGATGTATGCATGGAGCGGGTCTGTGCCTGTTGCATGGAGCATATGTGTGCTTTGAATTCTTCTGTGCATCACTGTCCTATAGGATTAATACCCTTTCCTTCTTTCAAAGGTGAATTGTGAGAATAAATACTAAATTCAAGGTACTTGGATGCTGTGCTGATGGATAGATGAGGTAGATTGTGGGTATTTTCAAAACCTATGGCACTATGTAATACCTGGGAGTAATGACCTCAGCATCTCTGCTGGTATTTTCAGTTGCACCTACCCTTGAGTTAAAGGACTTGCAAAGAAAGGCATCAGAATTTGTCTTCAGATAAGCAGAAAACATTTCCAAGCCCAGGTATCCAGGGCATTTTTAAATTTTTTTTTAGCTTTAAAGCATTTATTTTTAGATGGCATGGCTCCACTTGATAGCAGAGTGTGAATTTAAATGTTGTAAAGCAATATAAATGGCCATTAAGTTAGGAAGCACAGTATGACCTTTTTGAAATATTATGCCAAACATTGTGTTTGCTTTGTGAGCTAAGTGGAACTTCTGGAAGGCTGCTGCTGATGAAAGGCACCAGTTAGGTCTCTGGGGAGAGAGCACATTATTGCAAGATGAATCTGGGGATCTGACAAAAATAGCAAAACAAAGCTGTAAGACAGGGTTAGATTTTAACAGGAAGAAATTTAGATTGATTGCGGTGACTTTTGTATAAGTTATTTTTCCAGAACACAACAAATACATTTTTTGAAACTTAACTTTCCAGCTTTAAAGGTGTGCTGATCAAATCCTGAAAGATGCCAGGAAGGGGGACTGTGGGAGAGCATTTGTGTAAACTTGTCAAATATTTATGCACCATCATTAGTAATAGTCTAGTTGTTATTATTAACTATTAGAGCAGCAATTAAGAGCCCTAACCAATGCTGATGTCCCAACATGCTATGTAGTTGAGGAGCAGCTGATGCAGGCAGGGGGGTACAATGTACATGGAGATGAGGTGCAAAGGGAGGCACAGAGCAACTGTCTGGAGCCACGCAGTGGGCACAGAGCCCAGCAAGCATTAAGGCAAGAGGAGCTATTCTGAGTTGTTGAATATTGACATATATTATCTAAAGTACACCCTGAAAACAGCAGGAAATATTGCATTTGTTTCTTCAGATTAAACCTCAAGACTTGTCTCTACATGAGCAAATAGAGGATTTGGATTCTTTCTGTTGGTGCAGAAGTGGTTGATCTTCTTTGCAACTTTGTAAGGGACATCCCCACCCCAAAACAAGCAGTGATGAGGAATGGCTGCTGGTTTATTTAAGAAAGGAAGCATTCAAAATAGAGCTGCAATCTCATTCCAATCACTTTGTTTGCAGTCTGTTCTGTAGCTCTTCTTTAGTTCAAGAATCACCTTAGTCAGTAGGTTTGCTCCCAAAGGGGGGCAGAGTACTTCAACACTAGCAATAAGTTCCAGTACAGTGTCCTATCTTTATACACACCACAGATAAATAAGTAGCTTGGAAATCAACACAGAACTCACTTCAGGTCGTGGCTTTGTGGTTGATGCATTATAGTTGAATGAAGCAGTTTATGTACTTCCATTGTGGTCAATTGGAGTCAACTCGCGTAAGATTTATGAACGCAGGGCAAGTATTTGTCATTTGCTCCAAAAAAGCTGTGTAAGGTGCTGTCCTGGAACAGGTAAATCACAGATATAACCATTTTCAGTCTGCAGGAATATGTGTTTTGAGCCATTGGTTCTCAGCTGGAGAGATGCATCTCCCTTGGGAGGCATCCCAGCTAGAAAGGTTAGGCACATGCTGTATTGCAGAAAAAGTGCTGAACTAACAATTTCAACATTCAGTTTTAAGAGTGTTTATAACACCTTTTTCCTCACCATTACATATAAGATGGAAAAACCTGTATTTTTCAAGTACATCTGGATTCAAAATTAGCTGTTACCCTTCAGTTGGCTCAGCATTGTCATGTGTCTTGGCAAGCTTCTCAGTTCATGCATACATAATCTGTGCACTACAAATATAACATAGTCTTATTTGCATTTGTTCTCGTTGCATGAAACTTGCAGAGCAGGCGTAGGATTTAAAATCTTCTTTTTATTCTTATTTTCCAAAATACTCCTTTTGTCCTAAATTAAAAGAAGTTTTAGAAAGGTTGAAATTAGTTCAAAGGCTTACCTTTGTCTATCATACCTTGGATGCTTCAAAATTCTGGGTTTTTTTAATGAAGCCTTCAAAAAGGATGTTCAGAGATCTATTGCAGAATATATTGCCTCTTCAATTTATTTTTTGAGAAAGCTGATGATTTTTCCATCTGAATTCATAGACAAAACTGGTAAAGCATTGCCAGACAGCTAGACAGCTAACAAGCTTTTCACATTAGCAGGCAGTCATAGCATCAAGTAACCTTGTTGTATTACACAATCAGTCATCTCAGTGTTTACATAAAAACGATAGCAGGTCCTATGAACGTTTGTCCCACAAGCACGTTAGAAATAACAACTGATGTAGAGCAGTTCCAAATCACGAGCAGCTTTCCTAAGGAAAGAATTCCTAAAAAACAACAACAACAAAAACAAACAAAAAAAGCCCTAAAAAAGTATTCAAGAGTTTACAGGGAAAAAAGTGTGTGCTCTAGGAAAACATTAAGCACCTTTTCTAATAGCCTTATAACCTTAATAAGCTTTTGTGCCAAGTCAGAGGGAGACAGGCCTGCTTTTCACAAAACTAATGTTTTTGTTAAAGCTTACATACACTCCTTCTTGTTCCTAAATAAAGTTCCCTCCCTATACTGTATTCAGTCAGTCAGGCTTCTTTCTAAAATGGATCTTGAAATATGGTTTCTCCATATGCAGCCAGTGTCTGTACCAAACCAACACCCATGCAAAGAAAGGTGTCCTGGAACCCTAAACAGATACAGAGTCATCTTCCAAAAACAGCACCAAGGAACAAAATCACTGTGACTGTCAGACCCCAGAAGAGGAATTGAGCCTGTGACACCTCACTGTGGCCATACTAGCCTTCTCCAGCAATGTATCCCTGTTCATATCCCACCCTGGCAGACCAGACCCAGGTCCTCCCTGTGCCCCTCTCCTCCTCTCCTCTCCATGGGAGCTTTGTGATTTGCAAGCTAATCATGTTTTTTTGGCACAGTTTTAGCTATAGAACAAATCCTTGTTAGTGACGACTTCTGAAGCACAATTTTAATAATAACATTCTTCACTTACATGATGTAGCACTTTTCAAAGCACTTAGGAATTATTACTGAAGTCTCAAAATACATCCTTAGGGTAAGTTTAGTTCCAGCAGTTATTCAGGTTGAGAAACAGAAGCTTAGGGGTTTAAATAACTTGCCAAAAGTTGTAGGAGAAGTTTGTAGTTACAGTGAACTGGATTCTTGGATGCCTGCTGTCTTTGCAGGATTAATATGGCCTTTTCTATATCACCCTTGAAGCACTAACCTTTTTTAAATATCCTTTCTTTACTTTTAAAACAAAATCAATCTTCTAAAGACTGAATTTTGCTTCTTTCTTTTGTACATATCTGCTAAATAAAACATGTCTTCAGATACCATGTAAGTTGTAAGGGCATTTGTGTCATAGCACATCTTAATCGCACCTTTCCACTTAAGACTGCTACTAGCTTTGGAAATGCAAGTACATCAATCATCTGTCAAACAGCAGCAGAATTCTGAATTATGAAACACGTTATATGTAAGCAAGAGGCTGCAAGTACTTATTTGGAAAAATAGAATAATTACATGCATTGCCTTAAACAGTTGAACCTGGGTGCTCAGGTGGTGTAAATCACCATAGCAACATTGAATTTGGTGAATCTCACTTTGCACAAATAAGAGATTTATTCTATTTTTCTTTTTTCTTTCATCCCTAGAAGACTTCAACAGTTCTTCACAGCTTCTCTGTCCTTTACCTCATCCCCTAACTTTCTGCTGTCCTTTTATTACTTCCTGGATGGTATTCCCAGCAAACTCTTCTGCCCAGGGTGCTCCTGTCATTACAGAGCATCCAGGTAACACGCTCTTCACCCTCTCAAAACCAGCTGCCTTTTCTGACATATAACTCCAGACCACTTCCAGTAACATCACCACCTTCTGCTGCTCATTCTCATCTGTTTCAATTCCCTTGCAGCAATCATCTCTTTTGTCTTGTATTCCCTTGCTCCAGCACCAACCCCTCCACCCCCCACCACCTACCCACGCACTTTCTCTTTATTCTCAGCATGATTCATGTTTCTCATGGTTTGTCCTCTTTTCAGCCTGGATGCCTAAGGAAATAAGGCTTACATAATTGGTCCATCTGTCAGGCCCCTCCGTGTGTTTGTCAATCCTCCTTTATTAACTTGGAACCTCTCTGCTAATTGCAGCTAACCCAGGGGGAGGGGCAGCATGGTACAAGATGCAAACTCCCTAAAGTTTCGTGACAAGGAGTGACTGGGGAGGGGACAGAGTGTGAGTGGTGGATGGAGGAATACGTAGCAGAGTTCAGCACATACACAATACATTTGGCAGGAAATGGCTGTCCAGTAATAGCCATTCTGTGGCTCGGTGCTGCTTCTTGTCCGTGCTGACCAAATGGACTAGGTGGTGTGAACTAGGTGATTGTGGCAGAGAGGGCAGGGCTAGGCAACAGAAGGTACAAAGCTACCCCAAATTAGACAACATTAATACCATGGATCACAGAGTCATGTTTTTTCTTCTTCAAGCTCCTTGTTCTGGTTGATTTTCCTTCAGTTTTTCTTCTCTTTGTTTTCCCCTCTCTGCCTGTTCTTGTCTCTGAAGTTTTCCTCTTTCCTTCTTTTTCCCCTCTTTCACCTCAGTGTCCTCATCTGCTCTTCATAAATTCCTTTTCTCCTAAGAAATGCCTCAATAGTAATTTCAGTCTTGCCTTTTCATCCTGCACTCCCCCACATACTCTCTTGTTACTGCTAATTGTGCTCCCTTCCTGGACTGACACTGCTTCCCGAGAGGAAGGAGAACTGCCGTAATGATTGGTGGCAGCAATGTCTTAACCATCTTCTTAGAGCACAAACACTGTCACCGTGTTTGAAAAGCTACATTAATTGAACATAGATTTGCTCAAGCTGCTCATTGAATGGATTTCCCTTGTGCCTGGCTTGTGCTACAGCTTATTTTAACTATAGACTGAATTGCAGCAATAGTTATTACTGCTGCCAACAGCTGCCTCCACCCGATGCCATACCCCACTTGATCTGAGAGCAGAGGACCTTGCATGCACCAGTGTAGAGACTCAAGCAATTATGAACACCAGCAACTGGATGCTGAGTGGAATGCTGGGTTATCAAGCCGGGTACTTGGAATGGAAAGAAAAAGACTTTTCATGGCATAGATTTTACTCATGATCAACTTCTGCAAAGAAGTTCATCTGCCACCTGTGAAGCAGTTTGGGGATTTGGTTTCTGCTGGTCCTGGAGCCAGGACTGCTGAGGGACTGGCAGGGAAAGGGCAGGGCATTCCTGCCTGCCGAGGCTCTGTGGCCTCTGCAATCACCTGTTTCATTTGTCTGTTGGTTCACTGAGGCTGTGTGTGATTCCTGGGTGTTGTGCACTGTACAAGTTCAAGTGTGCTCCTTCCCACCTCTGTTTTCTTTGGCTTATAAGTCATCAGCCTTCTGTTTCAGCCTGCTGCCAGCATCCTTGTAGGAGTAACATTGCCATGCTGAGTATTCCTGGGAAAGGTCTTTTACCTAACCCCAAAGCCTTCTTCTGCAGCTTAGACTGCTCCACAGCCATTTGTTGCAAGCTGATTATATAGGTAGAGAAGTAACTCAGTACGTGGAGGTTTGCTAACCTGCAGGCAGTGGGGACATTTTGATCCATGCTCATCCATGAGTGGCCTCACTCAGCTGTGTAATCTCTAGGAACTGAAAGAGGGCTTCTGATAATTGCAGTTTGGCTATAGCCAGGCACTTCTAACAGTGCTAGTGATTCCTTAGGGGAACAACCACTGCCCTTCAGTGTGATGGAAAACAGGACTCACGGAGGCAGCAAGACTCGCTGAGGGAAGGACTTCCAGCCCCTTGCTGCCACTACCAGTTTGAAAACATCTCCAGTCAGTCAGTGGAAGCAGTGCTGGTGGCAAGCAGTGCTTGCCTGCATGTGTTTGTTTTATAAGCACAGCACACTGCTCTTGATGTGGTCTTAGGTGCCAAATAAACACAGCTCTGGTTAACAACAGTTGGAAACACCACATCTCTAGGATTTCACCGCTTCACTGTGATCTGCACCCTTGGGGACTGGGTGTTGAATTGGGCTTGCTGATTTAGTGCCTCAGCTAGGGCACAGGTGTAGTGGCCCCGTACATGTAAGCACAATATATTTGCATTTCATCTCTCCAAATCAGTGCAATTCCCCTAACTACCCTCTTCAGTAAATTCCTAATTGCCAGCAATTTATGTCTTTACTTATTTATTGCAGCTTGCAAAGTTTGCAGCAAATTTGGCTTGTGATTTTGTGTTTGTGCTTGTGTGTAGCAGTTAAATCATTTATGTTCCGAGAACTTTAAAGAAACATATGCCTTAAAATCAGCAAAGCATTTATTACTTTTGCATACATGATGAAGTCTATTTTATTTTATTGCGTTACATTACGAAATAACCTTGGTTGTTATTCTTCAAGGTCTCAGTGTGTTGAGCCATTAACAACTGTGGAATGTATCTAAACTGCATTATAGCTGCATAACTACAAGCTAAGGGGTAATCGAAGATCTGTCAGGCTTAACGTAAGCATATGGACAGCTCTCCACTACTAATATAGGGAAAAAAACCCAAACACTTAATTTGGAATTTGTAGGCAGAAGGCCCTAAGGATGCTTTTACCTAAATGATCTTCAACTTACACAATGCAAGTGGAAACACCAATGTGGGAGAATAAGGAACTAGGAGTTACTACGGTCTGAAAGGGAGAGGGAACACATAAATATTTAATCTGTGTATATATATAAAATTAGAACAGAGATAAAAAATGTGATGAGTAATGATGCATATATTTAATTCATAGTTTTATGCATTTTTAAAGGAAATGTAAGTAAGTGGAAGCTTGAGCTTAATTAAAATAGCAAAAGAAGCATTCAGGCTAGTTTATTCTCTGCTAAACATGAAATATGTGAGACAACTTCTGCAAATTGCAGTTCCTGAAAGGGAGAAACCAGCAGAATCTGGGAGATTTAACAGGAGTTCTCGTTACACCTTGGACAGTGGGCTTTTCACAAAGACTTTGGATTTTGTGGAAATACTCTATATTGGACCTTGCAAGCATTGCCACCAGACATGCCTGGTGCCAAAGCTGTGGAAGCTGTCCGACGTTCTGACGCTATAGTGCAGTTCTTTATGGTTTTGTGTGGATCTTCTACTTTTTATATTGTTAAGACCAACAAGTGATTAATATAACCACTGGAAAGTGGTGGAAAATACATTTTGTTTTGTTTTTTTAGTTCTGAGGGCCACTGTCAAGCAATTTTGGAGGAAGAATGACACAGTTTAAGAAATCTAGGTCTTAAATTCATATTGACTCCAAACGGATCTGGCAAGTGAGATGAAGTTTTACTTTCCAGCCTGGCTGTGTGTTGGTTCAGATCTATCAGAGGTTAGAGCAGAACAGAGGCCAGAGTGCAGTGTAAGAGCTGAAAACATCTTCCAAGGGGCAGCAAAGCAGCTGTGAATTGCTGCATCCCTCCTCCTGGTACACCCACACAGCTGGTCAGTTGGTGTTTAGATTACACAGCAATGCCTCCAGGCTGTAACCTGAATTGGCCTGGAGTTGTGGTGGTGTTATCTTCATCCATATAGACATGTGTTTTTTTTTTCTCCCAAGAACTTACAGAAGCCCCAAGATTTTATATAAGCATATACAAGTGACTTATGAAGTATGGCAGTGGAAGAAGTACAATCTAACATATACCACTGGGATATAGTATAGTAAGAGGTTATATATATATATGTATCCATAAGAGAGAGGCTCAGTGCAAGAATTACTAGAAGTTATTATTTTACTGAAATCAAGATAGATCTTTGCTGTAATGTGTTTACCAGCAAATTCTGTATTGTGATTTATTGAGAAGCTTTGCTATTGCTTTTAATTTTGAAAAGTCATCTATAACCTGTTCACAGGAATGAAACTCAAGAAAACCATATGTTCAGAATATTGTTGTCAGTGTGTTATGTTTTATGCTTCTTCGAGATGCCTTAAATGATTTCTCTGTTGGCAGGTCTTTATTTTGTGGGTATTGCAGGTAGCTCTAGACTCCAAGTAAATTAAATCCTGTTGTGCTGCTGCTACTTCTTCATAAAAGCAGCTGTTTAACTTCTGTCTATATGGAAAAAGCCATTGTGCAAAAAAAGTTTTTTTCCTGATATTGTAAATGCTATTATTGTTTTCTTATAGTAATTTTGAAATCAGTAGGTCTAAAAGAAGCATGAAAAAGGCAATGTAGTGGTTAACAAATTAATTTGAGGAAGGCTGTGCCGTGTGTACAGCCTACAAGGAAGGAGGAACAGAGATGTTTGTGTGAGAGGCTGATAAGCTCCTGTGTTGTTACAGAGGACATGCAAAATCAGGCTAGTCAAGCCAACCCGTTGGTCTGCCACAGCTAAATCATGGCGTAGTGCAAGCTGTCTGCAATATCAAAAACCCATCAGAAGTGTCACATTTTCTTCATTTTCACTGACATTGCATTGAAAGTGCATGTCATGTTTTGCTTTTTTCTGTGTTTAGTTGGACAGCTGCCTCATCACTGGCATTACATCACAGCTGCATTCTCCCTTGGCATTATGAAGAACAGATGAAAAAAAGACTCTCTTGAACAGTAGTACTCTGAAGTAATGGTTGGCTTCTGAAGTGCAACAGGAGATGATTGTGCACCTCTGCTCCTGCGTGGAGAAACCCAGTTTAGGAAAGGAGAGATACACCTTAGAAACAGGTTTAAGTCTGTAGGCTGTGCCTGTCTCTACTAGATGTGTGTATGCAAATGTGGGAGACAAACATCTCGCCATGCCTGCATATAGATGTGTATTTCAAAAGTTCTAATATTTTTGTGCCTGAACTTCTCAGGTTCAAATCTTAGAAGGCATTGTGTTTGAGTATTTTTTTTTTCTTCCCTAAATTATCATACCTCAGGTTGTTAGGGAAATGCATGCAGTGCTTTGTCTGTCCATTGAAGCATTAATTGCCTTAGGCCTTCACGCTGTAACAACCTGAATTATTCTTTCATATTCCCCTTCAGTTCTCTAGTTTGAGTGTCTTACAGAAAGTGAGAGAGCTGGACTCGGTCAATGTGCAGGAGAGTAAGGAGCATCCCTAAACCCTGGGTTTCAGGCAATGAATTAACACAGCTACTGGGAAAAGGAAACCATATCTTTCCAGTTCTCTGAAGTGCTTAGCTCACTATTTGTGTGCCATAAAGTAAGTGGCAATGACAATAATCCATGTCTGATCATTCAGAAGAGTGAATCCACCATGCCTTCAAGCAGTTCACAGTCAGTAAATGGGATCATATAGTGCTTATCATCTGCATTTAGTGTGACAGCCTGGTACAGAGAATATTGATTATTTGTCCATATTATCATTCGGAGTATATATCTTCCTTTCTTTCCTATCAGAGAACCACTCTTTTACCCCAATGTGTCTCTCAGTGAAGAGAAAGCTGTGAAAGGGTTAGAACAGAGTGTGACTGGTCTTGGTGCTCGGGGCTCAGGGACACCCACACTTGTGTATCTGAGGGATAAACACAAACAGGTTCTTCTGGCAGGAATCCTCCTGAACTTTCCATGGACTTTGCACTGCTTTTCACATATGCTTACCATAAAAACTCCAATAATGTGGCCATTCCTAGATGCCCAGCAGCATTCTTTTCCACCAAAATGAATTCTGAAAAGCTGTTCAGATTCTTACATGAAAAGTGTTAGGTTATTTTCTCTACCTCTGGATAACTGGATATTGTTCATCTTGCGTAAGAACTTCAGTTTTTCCCTTGTTACACAGGAGACATTACTTAGCTATTTTAAGGATTTAAATTTAGTTCCAGAGAAAGGTAGAGAGGATGTACCAGCTTTTGAGAGAGAGATGAAGGACTGAGGCTGGTTTTCTGCCTTTCATCTTGATATATTGTGTAACACCAATTGGACAGAGAAATACTCTTTCTAATGGAGGGAGCAAGCTTCACCTCAGGCTGATGGGATCATATGTCTGCAGAATAGACGAAAATTCAGAATAGGTGGTGAGGTGAGCCTGCAGCTGGGTAAAGATACTGACAGTCACTGCTGCTATGTGTTCCTAGGTGCAGATGGGAACTATCCCAAACAGGATAACATGTTATCAGATATTATTTGATATTGTTGTGATCCAGTTACTACCTCAGAGTTTTCTTGAGTTTGGATGGTGATGTTTCTCTTTACCGTTTGCCTAAAAAAATGGCAGGATTTATTTCTTTCCCAGCAAACGTAGGTAAATTTGTTTAGTTGGTACTTCTTTAATTATTCACATGCAACCTAGCCACCTGAACTCATATGGAATAAAAAGATTTATTCCAAACTAACAATGCATTAGGAGGATGTTGGCAGCATTTTAGATTGCTCCAACACTTGGTGCTAATGAGGAAAATGTTTTAAGTGCCCACGTACCATTGTGACACAGAGGCTGAAGATGTTTGAGCAGACTGTGTTCCATTTGTGATCATTCCAATCCTTTCCTTTTTGTTTAAGCAGCAATTTAAATTAACATACAAATAAAACTGTAATATTGAGAGCTTTTAGTGAAGTAGATGCACACACAAATTATCAGCGGGAAGAAAAGAAATTCAGTAAAATAATATTAAGCTTGGCTGCGGTTTACAAAGATGCAGATTCACTAAAACCAATTGTTAATACAAACACTTCCTCTTGATTTAGGAGCTCTAGAGTTCACCAGTGAACCAAGGAGCTCATCTAACGTCTGGAAACAAGTGGCAAACATGCTGTCACCTCTGCCTTGCAGGATTAAAGACATGTAACTCCAGGGATGTTGTAGCTGATGCTGAAGAAATCAGGTGCATACAGACTTGACCTTTCAAGGTCAAAAAGACATTTAAACCAATAAACCAGAACCTCAGCCGGGGTCACTTGACTTTGAGACTTTAATTTTAATTTACTCACACTGAATAGTTGGGCCCTGTTTTCCTGTGCCATTTTCCTTGCTGGAGAGCTGACATTCCTGTAACTCTGAAGCGTGTCTACTGCTGTTTAACAGCAGAAGATCCTGGTTCATGATTTTTTGAGCATACCAAGAAATGAGCAGTACAGGCACTGCCCTGTGCAGATGCAGGACATGACCCACGGCTACTGGAAGCCAAATTAATTCCTGTGCTGAGAAGGGAGTTATGCCCCAGCTGCAGCTCTGGCTTGTGACCTTAACAAACATTTTACATTTGGAAGCAGGGTGTTTTTGCTGCTGGGATATAACTTGTGGAAAAAGTAAATCCAAAGACAGTCCAGTCATGTTGACTTTGTGGATGATGGGAACAATGGGAAAACCTGATAGGGTCGTTTTACTCCCTTTCTCTTCTGCTCATTTTTGTGGTAGAATGAAACAAGGACTGAGGGAAAGAGTAGAAATGATGAATGGGTGGAAAAAAAGAGGGGCACTGCTCTCATTGGGCAGCTGCTTCAAACAAGCATGTCCTCAGTGGGAAGACAAGGAATTCCTGCCAGTTTATACCAGCTGTGGGTCTGACTTCTATTTGTTACTTGCATTTATTTTTTTCTTTTTCTATTAAAGAATTTTCTTGCAGTTTCAGGAAAAACACCTGCCCAAGAGCATAGTTTTAATGAATCCTCTGTAATCTCATATCAAAGCATAACATTCAATGATAGATCCCTATAGACTAGTTTCCCTTTGGAAAAGCAGTTCTGGCTGGGTTGACTAACACGTGTTGGCTGAAAAAATATTTTGCAGATATACCTATTGTTCATCCACAGTTCTGTTTTGTGGAGAGAACATCCCCCTTTTCCAAGCAGCCCTCCACCAACATATTTCGTCTTTGAAAATTTTCCCCTTGTTCCTTCTGATTGTTATTCAATGCTCTCTTCCTTGCCTGTTCTCCTTGCTACCTGCACAAAGACAAATTCTTCCCATAAATTCAGAAGAAGCTTTCTTCATATTAAATGAATTTCATTTAATGCATCTTAGGGGGAAGCATTTAAACCGTGCTATCTCTGAACTTGGACTTTCTGAGTTTCTTTGTTAGAATGACCCAACATTCCTTTCTTTTGATGATTCAATAAATCATTTCCCCATGTATTTCTAACTTTTAATGTTTGGCTCCATTCAGTTTTTCCAGAAGGTTTCCTTTTCAGTCCTAATTAAGGACTTATTAAATCCCCTCTTAAGAGGGTTTGTTTTAACTGAATATGATATTACTCCAAGAGCATAACTGTGTACCTGCATATATTTTTCTCTTCCTCTTCCCCTTTTAACTAATGCTGTGCAGCTGGTTTTCCTCTCTCTCAGTGCAAAAACACAGAAGCAGCTCTTTTATTCTCAGTTACCTGTTTAGAAATAAATCACTGATCTCTCTTTTCTGAGTCAGAAAAGGGAATTTGGAATTGAAACTACAGGTAGGCAAAAGATGCTGCTGGCTATAGCAACCTGTAGATTCAGATACAAAGCATTTAAAATTTTGGGGTGGAAATGTTTTTTTACAGTAATCAGACTGAACACTGAAATGAAAGAAATAAAAGCTGAACCTTTTTATATTGGTCCTGTGCAAATAAGTTGTGATCATATCCATACCTCTAGAAGGCAAATGAGAGTGATTAATGAAGCAAATCATGCATTTTAATGTGTATGATAAAGCAGTTATTCCAAACAGAAAACAATATCTTTAGCAATTCAAAATATTGTTGTTTTCACTTATTTTTAATCTGCTTTTTCTTTTCTTTGCCTTCAAATTCAGGTAGGCTGGCATTTATTGCCAAGTCATTACTATTTCAAATCTTTCCCTTCCTATTTGCCTTTCCATCTTCTGTGCATATAATGTCTCTGGCCATTCCCTCTCAAACTGAAATGCTTTTTGTAGTGCATGTTTTTCTAAGTCTTTCTACAGATAAATTAGCCACATGAGGGAATTTTGCAGCAATCTTTCCCGTTGCTACTCAATGGAAGTTAACAGGAATGTGCAAAGGGTAAAGTATGCCTCTAAATGTTAGATCCATTAACTTCCCAACCTTTAAAAGGTTGGATGGCAAGTGAGTCTTGGTATGCCTAGTAAATTTCAGTCATTGAAAAAATAACTAAACACACATGGAAGTGAAAAATTTAATTACATACTGAGGATGCATGAATATTGTATGTTTCATATTCTACTGAAAGTACTGGAAAACCACTGGTTGCAGTTAGCTTGTGAAAGAGGCTAGTTTACTTCTTACCTTATTGAAACAGACTGACTTTTCCTGTGGTCCATTATTCCATACTCCTCAGAGGTATATAATAGTGTAGTAGTTTCACCTCAGCTCCTGTTGAAGATCAATTTATGTCCTAAACCACAGATGCTGTAGTGTCAGTATTAGTATAGTAATCACAGATGGTTTTCCTCCTCATACATAAAGTTTTGAGCTCTTATTTTTAAAAATCTTTTAAGCAGGTTCTTTGTTCTCCCCACTAATGCTACTGTAAAGCTGTTTGAACACCCCACATTTCTAATGGTTTTCACTCCTATGTTACATTCATTTCTAATTAGTCAATTCATACTGAAATGTCATGCTTACTCTTGTAGCTCACATTATCACATCAGAATTATGCTCACTCAGATCCCCTTGTTGATTTGCTACATTACATCTTTTATGCTCCTAGTTTCTTTGATCTTCTCCTTGGACTTGCCAGCGGTTCCACTTCAGATTAAGCTGTTAAACTAGAGTTTACACAGTATTCCAGACAAAGCTGCAGGAAGAACTTGGAAATGGGCATTAATACTCCTTCACTTGCACTGTACATCCTTGTTTATCCTATGATCAAATGCATCTTTCTCAGGCCTGACGTGTTGGAAGCAGGAGAGGTGGTGGGCATGTTCAGTGAACTCTGTGTGGTCAGTGGGCTGGGTTGCTGTGAAATCGTTGATGAGCCATATGCC
Organism: Hemiprocne comata; assembly: GCA_020745705.1. NCBI lineage: Eukaryota > Metazoa > Chordata > Aves > Apodiformes > Apodidae > Hemiprocne > Hemiprocne comata. The sequence continues at coordinate 37,525,835 of CM036591.1, forward strand.
AGTCTGCAGACCTGCCCTGCTTTCTACAGAGTGTTTCTTCTGTGTTTAAGGTTCTCTGTGTTCCCAAAAGTGAGGTGAGTAGCAGTGCCTTTCAAACATACCCCTTAGAGCTGTAATGATCAGTGCAAAACAAATGAGTTTGGAGTCTTAGGAAATACTTTGAAGGTGAAGTGTCACTGGCGCTGAAAGTTAACTGCACTATTTTGCAGTAGTTTGATTTTCTAACAAGCTGAATGTTAAAGCTTGCCCTGTGCTGGTTTTCTACATCCTGCTTTTCTCCATGCCAGACTGCCTCCAGTTTCCCTCTGGACAGCCGTGCTCCTCAGCTCTGGCTCTTGGTATTGGCCAGCCTTTGCTTTCTGGAAGGTCTTTGCCTCTCATTTTGTCCCCAGATGACTGTGCCAAGTGCAGATGCCACTGCCTTCTGCTGCTTGCCATATATTCTCCCACAGACAATATAAGCTTAGCCTTTAGATTTTGCATTTGTGTAGATATAGATTGCATAGACTGCTAGAGGAGTGGCTGCTTCTGGCAAAAAGGCAGCCTGGGTAGCACGAAGCAGGTGTTTCTTACACTGAGGTGGTTTTCCCAAGTAGTTTCTGTCTGTCCCTCTGCCAGCATGCCTGTGGGCTGGAGGCACCATTGGTGAAGTAGGAGCTCACTGCAGTCCTCCACCTGGGAGCAGGGCTGAGCGTGCTCATGGCACCTTCACCTCCTCCAAAAGTAATTTTCCGTTGGGAACACCCTCTCATGTCTGTGCCCATTGCTTTCCCCTGCCTTGAAGCATCTCTGCTTCCAGCATGACCTTTTCAAAGGAAGAGTGACCACACCTCAGTGTGTCTTCTAAGACTATGAAATGCCAACATTTGACACAGATTTCATATACAAACTCCGGTGTCATGGAGCCTGCAGTCAGTTTGGTGGTGTGAATGTTGCTGTGTGGGTTACTGAGTTGTCTGCAGTGGCTCCTAGATCTTCTCATAAGAGATTGCAACTCATTCAGAACTCATCTCTGTTTGTGTTATGAGTTTGATCAGAATAAAAAGGCAGTAAATCTTTGTGTTAAAAGCCATTGAGTCACCTTAATGTTTAGTCTAAGCAAAACATGGTTTTTTTACATTTTTAGTTTAATGAAAAAGCTAATTCCACTTTGAAATGTTGTGGGAATCTTTCAGTCACAGGCACTTGTAATCTGCATCTGTAATCTAGCTAATAATCAATATTAGGATGACAGGTACTCAATACAGTGCAGCTGCAGATAGTAGAGACTATCTTTACAAGAGATGTGTGGTGTGTTTATATCAACACAGAAGGAACACTGGATGTGATGTTGTTACTCGAAGAGTAGACTCATTGATTTAGGAGGGGCCTTTTTGTAAAGGAAGACTCCTAGTTCAGTATGTGGAATCTGGCTCTTACAAACTGAACATATTCCTGTTGATTAAACTGTAGCTCAAGTTGCTTTGAATCTTTAAGTTACATCTTTTTAGACCCTGACTATGCAACATGAATCCAACTTTTCACAGTCCCTGTATCTATTTGGATTTGAGTTTGAATCAGAATTTTCTTACTCTGTTTCTATCCTATCTGCTCATTTGAATCATATGAAAAGCCTTCTCTACTATATATCCTGGATGAAGTAGCAATTCGTCAGTCTTTCTAGAGACAGATCAAAACCTGTGCAGTTTATCCAAATTCAGGCTTCTACAGACCAATCTGCTGAACGAATATTTCTGCATTTGTTCACCGTACTCTTTTATCAAAGATCTATTGCTTTTTCTATATTTGTGGATCTCTTTTATATTTTCATGTCAGCTGTAAGTACATTTCCTCAGATTTGCTCTTCCAGGTTTGGCTGTTACATTGAATGTGAACGGATTATTTTGTGATATGAGGATCAGTCATTTAAGACTGAGCCAGTTTCTGATTACAGGAGCAGGTTTTCCTGTGAACCGTGCATCTTGTCAGAAAGAGTAGCTCTAGAGGTGTGTCTTTATTTTCAGAGTCAGTCTGACTGCTTCCCCAAAATTTGCAAAATTAACAGAGTCTTTCAAGGAAACAATAGAAGTTGCTTTTCTAACTACATTCTACTGTTTAAATACTTTTAAAATCAAAGTCAGTAGTTTTCAAATAATAGCCAATTAACATGTTTCACTTGAGAACCAGACAAAGTATTCCATTACATCTACTAATTTGTACAGTTTATTCATCTATCTGTGAAAGACTCAGTCTCAACTGACTCTAATCATCTAGAAGTTGCTCCCTCCATGGTCTCTGGAGAGACAAAGAGCTATTTTCTGAAAGATGATTCACCTCATCCAAAAATAGTTTAAATAGATCACAAGTATAATCTAAATATATAAGCTATGGGTGGCTCAGGTGGGTTGAGGTGTACCTTGCCTTTGATATGTGATACTGTAAAAGTTTTCATATGTGTTTATAAAGAGAAAAGATTTATTTTAAATGACATACAATAAAGATCAAGACCACGTTCTACTCCTTGCATGTTCTGAAGTGACCAATGTCCATCTTTCAGGACATTCATGTTTACACAGTTTAAGCATGAACTTTTACCTTCCACGGCTAATTTGTGCAATGGTAAGAAACTGGAATGGAAAGGCAGGGTGTCTTGTCACTTCTTAGAAGAACCTTTCACCTTGTCCTGGTCCCACCTGGCTGTGCTGCTTCCCTGGCCATTGCGTTGTGTGCCTTGGGAAGTGTGCATCAACAAAAGCTTCAATGAAACTCCCCTTCTTAACATAGTACTTGTCCTTGCAAGGTTCTCACTGCAAGGATGGCAGAAGCTGGAGGTCATGTTTGAAGATGAGTTAGTTATTGAGATGGAGGGAAATAAACTTCAATCCACTGTTAAGGAAACAAAGTGGAGCTGAATCAGGTAAATGATGAGCAGGAGGGAAATGAGACAGCAAGTACTTAACAGAAAGGAGTTATTGAGAGCTCTTAGGGGTGCCAAGGAGCTGGGAGGCAGAGAGGCTTGGAGAGTGGGATTTGGAGAACAAGTTATCATCTCATTGTCATCTCAGGAGTGTTCACTCTCTAGTACTTTTCATTAAAATGTGTCTCTTCTGTAATCCACTTCAACACATGTAATTTGTGTTGAGGGAGCAAGCTGGTTTTATCCTTCTCACTCTGAGACTGGTTCTATATCCAGTCCTGTACCTTGAATCAGCCAGTCTACCTTCATTCATGAAGTTTCAGCTTTCCCTGTAATCATAACAGCGTTCTGCAGCTGATTCAGGTTCATATCTAGACAGTTTCAGATCCCAAGATTGCTTTAAAATGCATCTTAATACAAACTTCTGTTACTGGTTAACTGAGTGAACCTGGTTTTAATTCATTATCCCCATGATCTCCATCCCAATAGCTTTATTCCATTTTTGGTTTTTTAAGTGCACCTTCTATAATGAATACACAGTCAAGAGAAAATGTGCTAATGCTGTGAACAAAGCAAGCTTTGATTTCATGGTTTAGCAAATCAGTCAAATTTTATCCTTGTCACTAGTTGGTGCTTCCACAAACACCACCTGTGGCAGCCTTTTTTTTCTTTGTCTTCCTCTGGAAAGCTTAACTCTCCCACAAACAGCACAAACCAAATTCCCACTGATCAAAGCAAGGAAGAGACAAATCCATTTGTATCAACGGCAAAGGGATTTAAGATATATTTGGGTCCTTTTAAAGTAAACAATCTCTATAAAAGATCTCTCTGACTTCGATTTTAACTGGCTTTCCAATATGAATTTTCCCCACGTCTGTTCAAGTCTCAGAATAAAGGAGGAGTTAAAGTATTATATATAAATACTTATATTTCCCTCAAAATTTGGTGTTTTTGTTGAATATCTGTGACCTGCAGGGAAAAAAATGACAGTACCAGGTCTGATCTGACTTTCTGGTGGAACAGTTGAAACCCTAATTAGTTGACATTAGCACATAGTGCTGCAGTCCTCTCATAATGTCACATTACTTCAGAATTATTGCTCCCTTCACGTTAGGGATAACGATTAGGACTTTGCAAAATTGGCTCTTTCTGTCTTTACTCTTTTCATGTTGCCAGGAGATGGGGAATGGGGGGAAGTGGGCACAAGTAGCACTAAATATGTGTGATCACACATACTGGCATTATCATGGTAGTACAGGATCTTTAAAATGATTGATTTGCTAAATTATCTTAACTAAAAATAGTAAGGTGATAACTTAGCATAAATGAATTATTTTTTCCTCTCTTTAATATCCAGGAAAAGTTAATAAATAAATAAATGTTGGACCTAGCAAAAAAAAGATGTGGTCCAAGGCCAACCAGAGTCCACTGAAAAATAGCTACGAACGTCCGTGGAATTTGGACTTTGGAGGATCTGAGAAAGGGAGAATGGCCAACATTAGAACTTAAAAAAGCCAATTATTTCTCTGAGAGTCTGCTCCATCCCCTTTTAAGTGCAGACTTTTTCCCAAAAGTACATTTAAAGAGTGTGGAGGCCCAGGCAGGGAAGAGAGAGAGCTCACAGTAGAAAGCTTTCTTGTAAATGCAGTATGTACCCAGAGGATGTTCGAAGACTTTTGAGTAAACTGTGTGATTGTACCCTGGCTGAAAAACACAAGAGCCCATAATTATGCTGTGTTGTATTTATTCACTGGTGAATTCTTTCAGCTCTTTTTTCCCCCATAGGATATTCTTTATTTACAGGTGGCATGTTTTGGGTGTACTTCATTTTTAATACCATTCATAACTTTGTTTTGGAACCACGATATTTATTAGAACAGTATAGCATATAAAAGCCACCTTTTTGCCTTTGTGCAGCTAGAATAAATAACATATATAATACATAGCCATCCCAGTGCTGAATATATTAAGGCACATTCGCAGTACTGTACTTTTCAACATCCAACTCCATGATTTAACTCTGCTCTGTAGTATTTTTTTATTAAATCAGACAGATTGGTGATCTATTCTGCAGTGCATGGAATGTAAGCGGTCCCTGATACTCTTCATTCTCTGCACACCCTCTGTTCTTAAAGATATTTATTGAAATGGTTGGTGAGGTGCAACAAGCCAGACATAATATTCCCCTTGCCTTTTGTGCGACTACACTGTAATGAAGAATTAATAACAGATTCCTGGAGAATATTAATCATACTTTCAGAAGCCAGTGGGGAGCAATTTAAGTGCAGGAAAATTAATGTAACGGTCCAACTCATAGGCCCCTGCAGGAAGTCAGGAAAAACGGGCCCTGCTACAGGGCTTTCCTTCTTCTCTGATGGAGTGAAGCATTAGCACAACTCATCACACAGGCCACTGAGCTGCCTCCATCCTCAGCAGATCTTGGCCTTGCAAAGGGTCTGGCCATGTTGTTAGCACTCCTCCTGTGTCTTAAGCACAAGTACTCACTTGTCTTCACAGGATGGAGAGTAGACCTAAACGGAAAGCATTCATCCCTTCCTGTAAGATTATTCCCAGTTGAAATAAAAGGTGATCTGACAATCATCATAGATTAGTATACAGGGGGGAAAAAAAAAAAATCATGTGGCAAGTGAAAAGATTTACTTTTGGTATTTTCAAAATATTTATTTTGGATGTCTTCAAAATATTTCATTATGAGCTTCGTTCTTTTTAATTTTATATTTCACGTTTTTGGAAATAGACATGAAATTAAACTTGAAAAGTGGTTTTAAACAAACCCCCCTTTGAGTTTTTTCATCCCAAAGACATCAGAATGAACATTCTGGTCATTGATTATTTTTTTCCCAGGTCTGGAGAATCATCTGAAACCTCTCCAGTTAGGGATGCAGTTTGAATTTTCACAAATGGGTGTTTCTAGAGGGGAAAAAAAATCTGTCAGAGACAACCTGAATAGCCAGAGGGAAATTTCCCAGTGAGGCCTTAGGATACCATGTTTTCTTGACATGATAAATCTATGATAACTCTGCAGTAGTCAGTGCCTTCCATTTTTGCAAAATGCAGGGTCAGAAGTTGACCCTGCAAAATGTCTTTAATAAAAAATCATAACGAGAGGAGTATAACCTGTAAAATAATTTATTTTGCAGAATCTTTTAAAATATTACACAAAGGGTAATTGTGTTAAAATAATCCTATTAATTAGACACTGTGTTAAAATTAAAAAAAGCTTTATGAAGGAGACTACAGTGTTTCACTGCAGCCTTTTTTTTTTTAAATCAGAATAAGCATATTACACCAGGAAGAGATAGATATTTTAAGTAAGCTCACTATTGAGGAACTTCACTAAATCAAGACTAAATCTTGGCCCCACAGTTAAGCACAGAACTGATTGAACAGTGGGAAGAAGGTGGTGAGAGTCTACCTGTGAGTGTGATGACTATTTGGGGGAAAAATCTCCCAGTCCTAGCCCAGTTAGGGGTTTCTTGGTGTTTTCACAGGTGCATTGAATACAAGAGGCTCCAGTGAAGCAGTCATGAAAAATGGTCAGAGATTTCCCAGTCAATCTTTTGTTATCCCCAGTGAATTTTCCGTTCATCCCTTACGTGCAGTATGCTCAGTGTTTGTCACTTCACTTGGGCAGCTGCTCCCCTGAGTAACTGGGTACCACTGCTGCCTGGTGGGATGCTTTGCACTACACCAACAAGCCACACCAGTGGCTCCTGCTGAGCCCTGGGCAGGTGGGATGCTCGGGTCACAGTGGCAGCTGCTCATGGCATGTTCATAGTTACTGGGGCTCAGCCTTTGTCGTCTTTCAGCTCATCCCGCGTGCTTCCTGCTGTCCTGTTGTATTAAATGCCAAGGATAACAACTCTGGCTTTGTACTTAGTCATGGGCCATCACGCGGTGCTGTGAGGAATTCAGCCTTTCTGACAGCCTGTAGGTGCTGATGAATCTGAAGTGAGCTGTGAGGCTGTGCTGTGGCTCAAAGGGGTGGGGTGTGAAGACTTGCATGAAGCCAGCTGAACCTGGCAATGCTTACACTTTCTTTTCACTCTGTCTTTTGGCAGAGGGGCCTCTATCCTGGATTCTCCAACAGTGTTACTGCAAAACATGGACCCAGGTACTACTTTATCCCTAGTCAGCCAGCTAGAAGGGACCCATTGCCCCACCTAGTAATAAAGGTGGCAGATGTGGCATATGTCCTTAAAAAGCCCACAAATAACACTTTCTACAAACTCCAAGACCCTTAGGATTGCTCTGACTCTGGCTTAAATACAGGGACAAGGACATGAGGGCTTTATACCCTGTTCTCTTCTTCCTCAATTGATTTTTTTGAGTACCCAGGACACTGCCCCCAGGTTAAATCTCCAGGTATCACACAAGAGATGGAAAAGGCTCAATTTGGTCTTCTTGCCCTTACTTTAGGGCAGGAGCATCAATGGTCCAAAGTGTTCAAATATTTCTTCCAAATCTGCATACTGGATAGATATTTTAGATCTTTCAGGCAAAGGAGGAATGACTTTGCATGTTGAGAGTAGTAATCAAAATGCAGAGTGTCTGAATTCAAGCTCTGATGTCAAGGCTACACAAAATCCCAATCAGCTCCTAGCAGGATTTCATAAGGGCACACAGAGAAGACCTTGGTTAAAACAGTGGTGTACTGAGCCTACTTTCTAACTGCTTCTCATTGTATTAATTCAAAGTTTTCTTCTTATTGGAAAATTAAGTAGCAGGTGTAGTTTTAATGAACTGTAGCAGACTGGGTTTAGTGGCGTGGTAAATGGATTGTGATATTCATTTCCAATTAAAGTTCTTTTGCAAAGATCAATGAAGCACATTCTCATAAATTGAATCACAGTAAACTAATAAACAAATGTCTTTCAGCCTGCTGATGGCAAATTCTTATTTCCTTAACATGTTAGATCGCATCATGGTATTAATTATATGATGCATGAGCAACAAAGAAGCAATTATTTACTTAGCAATAATTTTATATTTATTTTTACAGTGGAGTTATCTGTAAAGATAATTCCATACCTATAGGCAAGGAACATTAAGCACTAGAAAAAGGAAATTTCAAGTTAATATTTTTAATGCTCGACTTCTATCTATCATCCAAAAAGTTTTTTGAAAGGTTGTTAATGAGTGTGCTGCATTATTTGTTTTGCTGATTAAAAGGACCACTATGTCTGGAAAGGTGCACTGTAACCTTTACACTCAATTTGTGTATGAGACATGCCCATCAGTAGCAACAGTGTTGATGAATAGGAGAGCAAAGGCTTAATTCTGCATCTGTAAAAACAAACCCATAGTCATTTAAAAAATTAAGACATTAATTTATCAATCTTAAATGTCAGCAGTATGTTCTTAGCCTGTAGTAATGGTGTGACAGTTATTGGGAACCTACTCTGATTATATAAGAACACTTTTTGGTGCTGAATAGAGCCCTGATCAGTGACTGAGGTCCCTGGGGGGATACCAGCACATAGACTAGTCTAATAACAGTGATAAAATAAAGCTCTCACTGTATAATAATGTCATTTCTTGAGATCCTGTCATTGTTGTAGGCATGTGAGATGCCTATCAGAATGGATTAAACATCCCCAGAAGCTTTTTTAGGCTTCCACTACGTGCAGTTACATAAGCTACGTTCAGGTTTGGAAGGCCTAACTCCCTCTGATCCCTTTTTAAGCTGGTGGAGAGAGAGATCAGTTTTGCTGGAGGCCATTCAAAGCCCTGAGGTTAGACTTCTCTGTCATGTTCTCTGGAGAGGCCCGTCATTCACCTTCAGTTATAGAGAAGGCAGAGAGAAGACTGAACCTCATCTTGTGAATATGTTCTATGTAAGTAGTTACTTGTAAATATTTTTCTGAATACATAGTTTTAAATCTGGACATACTTATCTTCTGCAGTTTTCTTCACTGCACCAATGCATCCACAACATCTTTTCCTTCAACTTAACAAAAGCTGCTGCTTTATTGCAATTATTGCGACCTTATTCCGATTTTTTCATCTGCTGCTTACCTGCTAAGTTTATTGCTAATGACTGACTCCTGCTAGTTAACAGTATCAAAAAGCATCCTGTAAGGACCTCTCGAGTTCTCCAGAACTACCTTGGAGTTTTCAAGTGGAAAGATGTTTCCCACCATGGATGGGCACTGACTGTGGAGAATTCCAGTTCTGGAAAGATGAAAACCTTGTCATTGCCTTCGTCTTATTTTTAATGCAGAACATGTCTTGGGGAAATGTTGCAGTCAGCCAAAAATCTTTTTCAGGCTTAAATATAGTCATTGTGCAAATGCAGGCTATCCAGAAATCCAGCATTTATTTTCCTTATGAGACCAGAACAAGAGATATAAAAAGGAAATATTTAGGTCACGTAAAAGGGAAATAAAGTGGCTGGTGACTTTGTGTAGCTCACTCATGCATCTCCTTTTCTGTGCTGCCCTTGTCCTTGGGTTCCTTGTGTTCCTTGTGTTAGTCTAAGAGGTGAGCTGTAAAGTACAATCACAGTCATTTTCTTGTTCTTCAGCCTTTCGGCAGACAGCCACAATTCTCTGGTGATAACATATTTTCTGTTCTTCTTAGTGATCTTTTTACAAAAGCCTCCATAAAAGTGATTATTCTGTTTCAGTCATAATGTTAGGTTCCTTGTGGGGGAAAGGGAAGGAAATAAAGAGAAACTTTACTGCAATTAAAAATCACTAGGTTTGCAATATGTGACAGTCTCCAGAGTAGAGGTGGGCTCTGCTGTCTACTGGTGATGCGGAGTAGCCATGGTCAGTTAAAAGTGTAGTGCCAGATAGTCCTTGCAAGAGATCAAACACTTTCTCCCTTCCCACTGAGCAGAGTCTGTCTCAGTCCCTAGATCTGCCCTAGGTCTTTTCAGAGTCTTTTCCAGAAGACTTGAAGTTGGAATTCTTCCAAACAAGCCAAACCCCATGTTTTCTTCAAGCTATGGCTATCTTTGCTCAGCATGTAAATGCCTGGTCCTTTTGGTCACCGTGCAGCATCAGAGAGTGCTTGAGGCTTGGCTTCACACCACCTCCTCTGGAAGTTTCTCTCCATTGCAGCTCTGCTCTGTAACTCAGTATTGCCCAGGAAGTTTTACGAATAAGTACGAATTAGCTGTGATCAGGAGAAGTGCTGGTGTTAATCAAACCCAAGCCAAAGGTACTGTAACCACCTTTCCATCTCATGCATTCCATTTGAGTTATTCTATTAAGCTAATAAGTTTGGAAGCAGAAGGATAGTAGCCATTCCAATAACGCAACAGACTTGAGGTGGGAGGAAAATTAATCTGTGGCTTAAGAGACTGAGAAATACTGTAGTACAAGATAAGGTTTGCAACGTGATGAATTACTTGTGTTGTGTGTAACAGGCTGACACAACGTGAGAGAAAGTTTAAACATAGTTTTCCTGAGAGAGCAAAGTTTTACTGGAGTGCATTTGATATCATCATCCACAGTCCTTCCTTTGAAGAGAATACCAACAGCCCCAACAGCTGTGTTAGTGTTAATTAGGATTAATTGGAAGGCATATAGATACATGGCTGGCTGGATTGTGTATCATCTTACATTACAGTCTGCTCAACGTGTACACTTGTTTGTGTGCATAGTCACCTCAGATTTGTATTTGAGTAGGAATTTGCTGATTTTGTTCAGGGAACTGCTAAGATTTCCCACCAGCTTCACTACAAGACACCAACAGCAAAAATCGTGGCTGCACTGAAGTTAATGATGGTATTTCCACCACCTTAATAGGACCTCTTAGATAGACCTCTGCCTAGATCCTTGGGAGAGAGGATAAGGCATTTTCTTTATTAATATAATTTTTTCTCAAACGGTGAAAATAAAGATCAAAGATATGTGTTGGTAAAAATAGTAACTATTACTGGAAATACTAATTTATTTTTGTGCCTGAAATTATTATTTTTGATTCATCACAGCTCAGAATTGTTAGCAGTTGTTGTAACACCAGTCTCCACAGCATGAAAGCTGTTGTGTTGGTAGAACACATGGTCTCTCTGAAAGTAAGGCACCTTTTGGTAAATCTTTCTGACTATCATCTGTATCAACAGAACAGCAAGTTTCCTTACTTGCTCCCAGCCCTCCCCAAACCTTTCTTCACAATCATCTTAATTACATTCCCATATTTGAAAGTTAAGCATTTTGGCCCTGGTGTGAATTAGTATGGCATCCAAGCCACTCGTGGGTGAAGTAGATGTTGTATGAGCTAAAAGCTTTTGTAGGTTCAAATCAGGTGGTCAGAATCACAATGAAAAAAAATAAAATTAAAAATCCAGTGTGGGCTGTTAAATCTAACCAGACTGCCCTGGCACAGGAAAGCTGCAGGTTGCTGATGGCCAGGAAACCACTCTGAGGAAGTATCAGTATGTTCCTGCCCTGTTCTTATACTTTTTCCCAGGAAAGGAGGATTTAGATTAAATAGACCTTTGGCCCTATCTGTATGGATTTTCTTATATTCTTATCTTTTTTCATCTGCTACACTATTCAGATCCCTGCTTGAAATTCACTTCTTCCAGAGATTCTTTTTTCTTCCTTCTTTTCATGTTGTTCTCATCTTACACGACCTTTGCAAGGAGAGTGTCATCTAAAGCCTCATGTAAAACTGTGATGTAAAAGTATTTTTAATTCTTAAAAATAGTTCAAGGTATCTGACAAACTGAGGAATAGCTGCTGAAATGGAAATGACACGTGGAGGTTTGTTTATAAATTTAGGCTTCTCTGTTCTCTTGGGTGATGTGAGTGGTTCCAACTTACACAGAGTTTGAAGACTTCGATCACCAGGTAATGATGTGGTTAACAGAAGATTGGATTTCCTGCAAGAAGCAATTACCTTGATTGATAAGAAAATTTGAGAAAATTAATTCAAGACTTAATGAGATTGACAAGGTCATGGTTGAGCCAGGCATCCCCCTTGAATAGATAAGGTTATGTGTTTAGAAGAAGTAATCCAAAGACAATAAGCTCCTCAAAAAATGGATCATTTTTATCTACACTGAGATGATGAATGAAAACATTAGACTTGTGCTTGTGACAGAGTCTGAGGTGTGAAGATCAGGAGAGATTCTTCACAAAGTCATTTATAGCACTAGTATTGCTGCTGTCCCTTTTTTATACCATTAAAAAGAGTATAAAAATGACTTTCAGAATCTTTGTGGCCTCAAAAATCATCCCAGAGCTTTATCTTACAACTCGGGGAAGTGTTTTGACTGTCAAGAAAACTCCAGGTCATAAGACAAGGGATATCATTCCTGACTGGATGCTCATCTCCTGCTATCCACTGTGAGGTCCCTTAAGGCTGTCAGCAAAGCCAAAAACACTTTTAAAATTAATGAATCCTGGACTCTTTCTTAGCCTGGGTGAAAAAAACAAACAAACAAAAAAAACATTGCTAAGATTACTAAATAAGACACTAAAAGGAGACAGAAATAGATTTTAAAAGGAAATTACTTATTGTTTCAGACATACTAAGGGTCATTTATGGGAAAATATATTTACACATATGTAATTTCTGTCTTGAAGTGATGCAGGGGATTTTGTTATTTTGTTTTCTATTGCAAGTGATAAGAAATGGACATGGCCAATAGAAACAGTAACCAGTGCTTTGCTTTAGTCCTTACCCAAATCTAATGATATGGTGCTCTTCTGCCTGTTTTTTCTTGATGTGTCATAACTGTTGAAACCAACTAGTTTAGAATTTTTTGCCTATATCTCATGCTAACTTCTGGCTCCTTTTCACTATTTTTTAGTACTTACTTGTGCATAGTGAATCTGACACAGAGTAGCCTTTTAAATGCGAGTGGCCTCACCCTTGCAGTCTGTGTCACAGTCAGTGTGACATAGAAACTGTTTAAAAAGGAAGAAATATGTGTTCCATTTTCATGACTTATCTGAGATACTTACAAGCAGTGTACAAAAAAAAGGCACTTCAAACTTACTTTGGAAGAGTTGTATCATAGAATCATAGAATCCTAGGGGTTGGAAGGGACCTCGAAAGATCATCTAGTCCAACCCCCCCTGCCAGAGCAGGGTCACCTAGAGTACATCACACAGGAACACCTCCAGATGGGTTTTGAATGTCTCCAGTGAAGGAGACTCCACAACCTCTCTGGGCAGCCTGTTCCAGTGCTCTGTCACTCTCACAGTAAAAAAGTTTTTTCGGATATTCACCTTGAACCTCCTATGCTCCAATTTGCACCCATTACCCCTTGTCCTATCACTGGTCACCACTGAGAAAAGCTTAACTCCATCTCCCTGACACTCACCCCTTACATATTTGTAAACATTGATGAGGTCACCCCTCAGTCTCCTCTTCTCCAAGCTAAAGAGACCCAGCTCCCTCAGCCTTTCCTCATAAGGGAGATGTTCCACTCCCTTAATCATCTTTGTAGCTCTGTGCTGGACTCTTTCAAGCAGTTCCCTGTCCTTCTTGAACTGAGGGGCCCAGAACACTCTGTTTCAGAAAGGTGTGCTCACAGGAGCTTTTATTTGCTTATATAATATTTTTAAAGCATTTGCACATAGGGAGAGTAAAGATGTGAAAGCAGGAGATGGTTGGATATATTCCATATATAGTCTTTGTTGGACTGTGAGCACTTCTCTGTGTGCCTCATTCAGTTTTCATTCAATAGATCACCCTGGAATGAATACAAGGAAGGTAAACATGTCTTCGTTTTTCTGGGGAGTTAGTGAATGCATGTGCAGAAACCTGCAGCTCCAGATCCATGGCAGGTAGAATAACCCCATTTTCACTAAGTCAGTGCCAAGTATCTGCCCTTTAACTTCCTATTCCTTTCACTGGTTTTACAATTACGCATTGTAAAATGCATTCCCTGCTCACCACAGCAGGATTTCTGAGTCATTTCTACAGAACCTCATTATGCTTTTACAGAACACTTTTTATTCCATCTCTAATAAATTCTGCAGAAGTCTCCTAAAAAGCCAAAACTATACCTTTGATGAGGCAGTGGTTCTATTTTCAGGTTGCAGTAAATAATGTATTGAAACTACTCCTACTTATAGAATTTGTTTATACTGTTATCAGGAACCCTGCATGAAAACACACTTGAAATGCTAATAGATCATCTTATCCTTAGTTTGGAAGGATCCTGCTGCACTCTTCATGTTGTTAGGCAGATTGTATTATGAGTTGTTCTGCAGTCAATGGACAGGATTCTAATCTAATTTAACAGCCTTAATACCAGGACATAAGACATAATGCAGACAGAAAATTTAAAATTATGTGGAATTGCTTCTTGTGATGTAAGTAACCCTTTTGAAACATTTCCCTGTTGGTTTGGCATTTCTGACGGAAATAGTTTTTTCAGCAATAAGGGTGAAGAGGTGTCCTTAGTGACAGATAAGTTACTTCAGCAGGACGTTTTTGAAAGGATATTCACGTGAGAGGAGCGTGTTGGATAGATGCAGAGGCACAGAGATAGATGCACAGAGGCCCTGTGCTCACAGGGCAGTTGGCTGGGCCTCCTGATGCATGCTGTAACTTCTTTCCTGCCTCGATGGGTTTCTCCTTTTGTTCAAGTTATGACTCTTGACATCATTTTTCTTCCTTGTCAGTTTGTGGAAATTGTACTCCCTTCTCTTACCCACATTGCTGTTCTAGTCAGCTTGGTTACAAAACCGAGAAAATCTCTGTTTCTTCTAGATGAAAACTCCTTAATTACAAACTGATACAGACACAGAAACCTTTAGTGCTGTAGCTGTGTTGCCCCAATTACAAGCATGGGATGTCACAATGGCCATATTACGGGATTTTATAGGCTTGATGTGATAAAATTTCCAACATATTCTTAGTGGAGCTTAAAAGACTGAGAACCCCTTAAAGGTTTTTTCCTGAATTACCAAGATGGTGTTGGTAAGTATGTATGTTGCCTCTTGCTGGATGTCTGCAACCAGAGGGGAGTGCTTAACTATCCCATATATGCCATCCCTGTGCACATCTACTCAGAATTTTAGTTCTGAACCTGAAACCTTACTGAGATACCATATATTGCCACTTTTTGGCCTTTAGGATTTGATTTTCCAGCATTAGCCAGCTTAAACCATAATATTTCTTATGGACCTCAGATGAAATGGAAGCTATTGAAGTCTTCTGAGAAGTGTTCCTATGCTGTTGGCTCTCCTCCTGTGGCTGTGGTTTCAGATTATAAATTCTAGTGTTAGACTGTGACACTGAAGGTGCCTAGAGCATTAGATAACCAACTTCATCAAATTGGTCATGCATAACTTTCTTGTCCAAATTCCGAGGTTTATTGCAGAGGTCACCCATTTCTGTGCAGTAGGGGGACACATTCATTAAGGAGAGTATCTAGGAGAAAAAAATCAGACAAGCAAGTAATTTTTGTCTTCCTTTATTGATGGCAAACCCATGAATCTCCTTGGGCTGGAGATGTGCCTCGGATTGATGCCACATTGAACCTAGCCTCTGTGAGAAAAGCTTCATTCCTTTTGTAGGCCTAAAAGACAGTAATTTGGTGTCATTCCTCTTATTGTATGGCCTTTTCCTCTGCAGAAGAGGAAAACAGGTTAAGTCGATGATAGATGTGAAGTCATCAGATCTCCAGAACTTTGTCACCTAGTCATTCAGCTTCATGTGATGTAAATTTAGAGATGACATAAATCAAGAGATGGGTTGCATGCTAGTGAGTGGCTGTATTGATAAAAGAGAGAGAGAGAGTGTGGCAGCCTGTCAGGGAAGTAATTAATAAAAGAATCAGGGTAATAATAAGTAATCTCTCCCTCTGATCTGTCTCAGTGTGGTGAGGCACATGCTCAACTTTTCACTTATGGATAGCTCTTGGAAGCCATTCCTTCACTGGAAGCTGATGAAAATATCCACATACTGAAAATTTATATACCTTTACTTATGTTATAGCAACATATTTTCTCTTCCCTCTATATATGTCCTGTATGTCTTTCCGAACATGTGGAACTTTATCCCTGCTGTCTGGCAATTGACACACAAAAAGGACATTTGTGTTTCTTGCTTTGGGAAGGACAGCCTGGAATGCTGTAATGAAAACATCAGTACAGAAGAATGTTCCCCCTTCCCAAAGAAAAGTGAATTTAATTAGCATAAGTTCTCCCTCTTCTGGAGGGAAGAGAGATTCTACTCCCAGGTTTTGCAGGGGAAAAAAAGGATCTGTAAATTATCTTATCCAGCATGTTGTATAACAAAGTGTTTTGATAAAGTAGGAAAAGGACGTTGCTTTGGATTGGGAATTGTTAATTCTGAAAGACCAGACTGGCAAAGGGGAACAAGGTGTTTTCCTCATATGCTCATGTATGTTAAGGAACTCTTGCCTCTCTCACTCTTTTATGAAGTGGCTGATGCCAGAAGTTTAATGAAATCTTTT
Source organism: Hemiprocne comata (assembly GCA_020745705.1). NCBI lineage: Eukaryota > Metazoa > Chordata > Aves > Apodiformes > Apodidae > Hemiprocne > Hemiprocne comata. The sequence continues at coordinate 37,542,145 of CM036591.1, forward strand.
AAGACATCATTTTTAAGTTTGGTAGAGTTCCTGTTTTCTTGATCTTCCTCCTCCTCCATCAATGTTTCCACAAACTGTAAGCTACCATGTTAAATTTGGCCTTGAACTAGTTTAGCTGGTTTAGGTTTAGTTGGTTTCGGGTTTGTGAGAGGCAAAGACAAGGGTTAATCAACTTGTGTTTCTACTGCTTGTTTCACCTTTAAAATCAGAACATTATAGGCTGTGAGGGATTTGAAATGAAGCTTCCATTCACATTACTCTGACAGCTTTAACTTGACTTTGTTTTACAAGGATTTTAAATCAAAAGAGTTTCCACTTTTGGAAATAATTCAGTGCCCTTTTTTAGCTTAAACTCCAGGGATAATTTTTCCTTGTTCTTGATAGGAACTCTTTTGGCACTGTCATAATTCATCCAGGCTTTCTAGTTAATGTTTTCTTTACTATCAAGAACTGTTGCAATCCAGGTTAACCTTTTAGAAGGTTTGTCACATTGCAGTCTTACAGAGATGAGCCAGGGGCTTTTGAGGTGATAGGAGCCAACAGGGAAGCAACAGAGAAAGACCTCAAAGGAGCTCCAGCCACTCCAGCAAGTCAACTTCATCAGGAGCCCAACTGAAATGCCTCTATGCAAAGGCATACAGCGTGGGGAATAAACCAGAGGAGTTACAGACGTGCACGTGCCTGCAGGGCTGTCATCTTACTGGCATCACAGACACATGGTGTGATGGCTTCTATGACTGGAGTGTTGGAATGGAAGGTTACAGGCTCTTTAGGAAGGACAGGAAGCAAGATGAGGAGGGAGTGTCACCTTGGTCATCAACGACCAACTGGAGTCCACAGAGCTCTGCCTGGGGATGGGTAAGGAGCTGACTGAGAACTTATGGGTCAGGATTAAAGGGAGGGCAGGGGACATTATAGTGAGGGTCTGCTACAGGTCACCTGAGCAAGAAAACTCAGAGGATGAGGCCCTTTATAGACAGATAAAACAGACAGGTTGGAACTCGATGATCTTTAAGGTCCCTTCCACCCCAAACCATTCTATAATTCTATGAATGCACTGTCAGAGCAACTAAGCAGGCAACAAACTAATCTCAGTCCAGTGTGGTGGGTTAATTAACTGGGAATACCTACTGACTGACATGACATTGTGCAGTATAATATGATTCTTATGAAAATAATTTCTTAGAAAAGCCCATGATACTATATTTTAATTATCATAGTCACAAAATACTCTGGGCAGGTTACTGTCCTCTCTTTTTTCCAGAGTGTTTCAACAAGCTATTTTTGTGAAGTGAACCATTTAGCTGAAATAAAAATTGAGTTTAATCTAGACATTTGTCCGAACACAGAAATTGTCATAACACATCAGAGCAATGGGTTCATCTGGAGCTGCTGAGGTGTCTTGCCTTTGACAGGAGCCAAGACCAGATGCTTCAGAAAATGGTTTAAAAACCCTATAATGGATAATTCAGCAATAACATGCTGGGGGGCAGGGGTGAGGGTTCTGGCCAACCTCAAGCAGGTAGTGACTGCCTGATGTCTTGAGGTATGAGGGCTGAAATCTCCTAAACACTGTAACAACACAATTCCCCTGACTGCTCACAGAAACTTACTGGCTGATTTAAATGTCTCATTTCTCATTTCAATTAGCACACAGTTTTCTGTTACTTACTCCAAAGCTTCATCTTCCCAGCATTGTACTTTAATTATTTACCCCATACACCTCTTCCCAACCCACGTTTTTCTCTCTGTCTCCATGAGGGGAGTTTATGCCTATTTGAATAAGAATCAATCTTCTGTCTTGCAGCTTCCTGCAGATGCTTTTGAGCACTTGACAAGTCTCCCTGGTGCCACAGCAGAAAGGCACTCTCATCCATCCCCGGTGCTGTAGATCCTGTCAGCAACAGCAGCATCTGCTGCCAGGATGCTACAGAACGTAAATCTGTTGGTAATGACAGCTCTTCCACGGCCTCTCCAATCTGTGGCCATCAGAAACCCAGCTTTGGACAACAGCCATTCTTTCATTTAATATTTGGCTGGCTGGCTGGGTTGATTCCTATCTGTCTGGAAGCAGTAGTAGTTCTAAGTTGCCTGGAAAACCTCTGTCTCTCCCAGTGTGGAGATGAAATTTCAAATATATTTAAAACAGAATTTGGATTGCATTTCTGAAGTGTCCTTGCAGGGAATTATGCAGTGCCTGACTGGTTTTTATTCTGCTATCTGAATGAATATACATAGAGGATGCCTGGGCAAATTTGTGCAGAATCCTGTCTACGTTTCAAATGCACAAGTTAATAAGAATTTTGCATGCAAAAGGACTGCATGAGATGAGGAGTGTGAAAAAATCTGCCTTCCAGTGATTTTTTTTTTCCCCAAACATTGTGCAGCCAGCTTTAAGCTCAGATACAAAGTTACTTAATGTAAATGAATGAGAATGTGCACTAGTTTGATCTCTTCCTTCTCTTATCTCCTCCTCTGCTTCTGGTGGTTGTAAGGAGGATCTCATGGCAAAGCACTAGCTGTGCAGCAGTAGTTGCACTTTTTTCTCTCGGGAGGAAACCCTTGGCTTTCTGTTTCATGTCTGTGATGTTCCAGATGAGAGCTGAGATGCATAGAAAAGAGGGGGATCAGAGCTCGATTCTTCTCCTTATTACACTGGTGCTATGCTGGTTTGACAGTGCTGAAAATCATCAGAAGTATCCCAGTGCAAGAACTGAACACATCTGCATAGAGACTTGGGATGGGCTGGCAGCTTTTCATCATGCAAACCCTGAGACGAGGTTCTAAGCTCAAGGATCTTTCCAGAAGAATATGAGACATCTTGTCACGCTGCCATGGGACTAGATCCAAAGATCTGTCCCCACTTAAGATGGACTCAGCATGACCACTGTTAAATTAATTTGGCACTAGAATGGATTAAATACAAATATTGACCTTTTTTTTTTTTTTTAACCATTATATTAACACAGTAGGGTAACTGCCTAAACAAAAGCTGAGCTCTGTTGCATTAAATTATGTTTTATCCTGGCAATATTAAAATTAAAAGGATGACCCTCTTAAACTGATCTTAATAGAAATCCCCCAATGTTTTTAATGACTTCTTTATTACAGTTCTTATCCTGCAAGGAGTTGCTTTTGTTTCTCAGTAATTCCTTATGATGAAAATAACAGGGTATGTGGATGCTGTGGCAGAGCTGTAGTTTGAGCTTGGTTATGGCACCATTTATAGCTATGCTGCCTTTCATCCCCACACCCACCTTGTTCCTTTTGTGCTCTTTCCAGGTCCAGTGTATCTCAGTACAGAAAATGTTTACAGCTTAGAGGGTTATTTTTCATAGTAAGTGTTACATCCTAAGTTTTCTTGGAGAATTAATAGCATCATGTCATTCAAGAAAAGGTCCATCCTTTGAGTGCAGTCTGCTGCAGCTGATGGCAGGATTTCCTGCAATGTGACTCATTCACTTTTGTGTACTGTACCTGATCATAAAAAGCAATGGTTTTATTCTTTAATCATAAACAAAGTGAAAAATATTTTTATTTGCATTGTTTGCTTGAGAAGGGGAAAAAAAAAATAAAAATTGCCCAACTTTCTTCATCTTCACTTTCAAAGATTCCTTTTCATTTATTGAAGAAAAGTTGGGCATTCATCTGTATTTCTATTCCAAATCAAGTCTCTTTAATGCTAGTTCTGAGAACAGCCAAAGCAGATGCAGATCCAATTGTCAGCTTGCAATGCTGCACCTGAAGATTTCTATAAAGATTCAATATTTTAGCATGATTAGAACCTCATTACAAACCTTATAAAGCTTAATGCATTTTGTGTATTTAGTGGACTGTAAATTAGAGGATTGAGAAACTTTTCTATTCAGAGATAGATTATAATTTCAGTTCAGAATTGAAAGAGAGTACGTGTCCATTTCATTGGATAAATTGGTGATCTAACTAGCCTGCCAGCAAAGCTACCTTTGCTGGCACTTGACCTGTCAGTGAAATTCAGTCCTGCACATGTTTTTCTCTCCCATTGTACTTGCAGAAATACTCTGAGCAACCATCAAGCACCGAATCAGTTGGATTCTGTTGATTTATATAAAAAAAAAAACAAGCCATTTTGCATCTTGCTCTGGTTTTTTGATCATTTTTTCAAGTTGATTCTTTGAAATTTTTGGACAGCTGATGCAAGAAATCTGGGGCTGCTATCTTAGCCCCAACTTGGTTGACTAACATATTCTTCTAGAAAGAAAAAAAGCATGCTGAAATTGCAAAAGAAAATAAAATTAATGAAAACATTTAACCCCAACTATAACTGCAGCTATAGCAAAAGCTGTACTTCAACAAGCCTTCCAAGAGAAGGCTGAGGGGGAGAGCAGCCCTGCAGTCTCCTAGCACATCTCTCTGGAGTTATGCAGATGCCTGGTGTCCTGGGCAAACAATTAAGAAGAGCAGAGTCTGCACCCCGTCACAAACTGACACAGCAGTACCTCAAAGTCAGGCTATTTCTCTGAAGGCTGCCAACCTCCCCTAGTTCTGGTTTGCTGTACTGATATCGAAGTCAATTCCCACCAAAGATGCTTGTAATGAAAATACATTCATAAGTGCAAGGTGGATCTTTATTCCTTAGAATAGTGGCTCTTCCTGTGACACTACCAAATTTTACAAAGCAGATGACTCATATCAAGACATTCTTAAGGGCCACTAAGAAACAGATCTGTTCTTCAAAAAATTCTGCCTTTTCATTAAGTAAGTAGTAGTCAGGAAAGCTGACTTCAATGCAGATCATTGTCTGCTACTATTTTTTGCCCATCACGGATGGCAGGAGGCACATTTGGGACCATTAATAACAGAAGCTGTCAGCAATTGTTTGAATGATATAATTGTGCTGCCTCCTCTAAACAGCAAATAATATAATTTGTGTAGCAAAAACTATTGCTCAGTGATAGAGACAACATCATCTGTCATCTCTGTTTGTTTAATTTGTAAGGGAGCTAATCAGGAAACTGGCAGTGCTTTAAACTACTACCAACTACCAGTCACCTTCTCAACTTCAAACTCAATGCAAAGCCAGCATTTGTTTCTCCTGTGACTGATCAGTTCTGCTGAAATATTTATAAGCTACATCTCTGCATTCAGCCAGTGGGATCCACTAGTCAAAATTCTTAATTTTTTTTCCCAAAGATGCTTCCAGATCTACTTGTTCTAATTCAGCTGTGTTCTGAGGGATTTTAAAGTCCTTAGTTGATGCTGCAGTTGTCTTGTTCTGCCGTGTTGGCTCTGAGACATTGTAAGCTCAGTCCTGACCTCTTAATTTTAATACCATTCTAGACCTTTCCATTTCACTTGCAAGACTCCTAACTCGGGCTCAGCCCTTTCATGGTAAATTTCTGATACAATTCTGGACTCTTGGATTGTTCATGGATTTCTAAACTAGTTTCTGATTTTGCATCATGTGCCTGATGCTAATGGGGGAACTGGTTTCCCACATAGAGTCTTAATGTTTCCCTGAGAACAGGCAAGTCAGTGACACGAACATCTAAGTGCTTTGAATATTTTCTCTTTTTGTTGACATGAATCCTTGTCAAGGACATCTGTTTTCAGCTTGCTCTGTAGCTTGAACTTCTCCTGAGGTCCTTAGAAATACCAGAAAGTAAAGCTTCCCATCTTCAGCAAGGTGCAAAATGGTACATTTTTCTCCCTGATCTTTGTCTTTTTTTTTTTTAGGCTTTCCACTGATGGGCAATAATTTATGTATAATATCTTCATATATCTAGAAAACAGTATAGCAGGTACTGGTAGGGAGAACATCACTAATGATGCCTTGCTTCTTAAAGTTTATCTGCTGGGTTTGTTTCATGTTATTTCCTTTCATCTCAATTTGTTTTTTCTACCATGTTTGCTTTTTCTGTTACATAATATTTTCTTGATTCACATTCCTTAATCATTTTCCTCTTCTTTATATTCATCTCCATTTTCTCTTTATTTGTTTTCTTTTCCTTCCTGCTCTTCCTATATTGCTTTAGTTAAATTCCCTAACTTTGTTTTTCATCTTTTGCAAGATACCAGCCACTCTCTTTGCTGTGATCAAATAACATAATTGTGCTTCCTCTGATGCTAAGGGATAACCCCTTTGTGCCCATCCCTTTCTTGCTAAATGTTACAGACAACTCTCAAGTGATGACAAAAGCCAGCTAAGTGGTGATGAAATAGAAACATTTTCTGGCCCGCTGCTGAAAGCCTGCACTGAAGAGAGGTGGGGCCACCTTGACTGATTTGCTGGTGGGATCCAAGGGGAGGGATGGAGCTGTCAAAGTGTTGAGAGTCTTCACTAGCAGCACAGATGACAGACTTAAGCCCTAAGGAGAATGTCTTTGAAATTTAATAACATAAGACAAATATTCCACACTGCACTAGCAAATCTAATGCTACGCAGTAAAAGCATTATGAAGTGGGTTTTTTTAAATTTTTTTTTCTTTTAAAAAGAGAGCTGATTTATGAAAGTTGATTAAGAATGTGGTTTCCACACTGCTTCATTTCAGAAAATCACGCTGATGGGTGATGTGTGTTTTCCTGCATGTTATAACTTTTGAAGTGTATTAATTTTCTCTGCTGGGGAAAATGTCGTTCAAGAAGCTTGGGGGAGGTGGGAGGGGGCCTGACATCCTTATTATGCTGTCACATAAAGACTACTTCTTCAGACTCTTCAAGGTCTGTGTCTCTGGAAGAGTGACAGACTAATAGGTTCTATTCTTAAATTCTAAGTATCCTTGATAGTGTACCAAGGAATTTATCTTTAAAATTAAAAAATGAAAAAAGTTCTGCTGATACATAGTTGCAGAAAGTCACTGGGAGATAGCTGAATAAAACTGAATTTCTCTTATCTTGCAAAAATATAAACACAGACTATTGACATGCTTGTCTCTGAGTGCCTGTATCTTCACAGTATAGGACCAGATGTAATTACCAATTTACTATGAATTTAATTCCCCTCACAGGATCTTGAGTCAGGAATATCATATGCTCCTGAGCCTGCAAGCAAATGCAATACTTCCAATGGGAATAATGACTTTTGATTACATGATCCATTGTGGCATGAAATAAGTTCACAGTGTTACATGTATCTGGGTAAAGCACAAACAAGACTTAAGAACACAGAAATAAGTAAAATACAAAACATGCATTTATTCCCATCAGGTCCCTAAGATCAGAAATCTGGAGCCCGACAGTAGTGGGAAGAGATGACTTTCAGGACTCAATGATACTGGTTATTCTGCCTCTGATGTCATAATTGTTGAATCCAGCCATAAGTTTCTAGCCATGAGAATGCAGGAAGAGATGCTAGGTGTGCATTTCAAAGAGTAATAGATAAGCTGCATAAGTGTCTAAGAAGGAAAAGCTTTGACAGTGCACGGAATTTGCCTAAACAATTCAGATAGTCTGTGAATTACCTGTTCCTACTAAATGAGTAACTCCTACTTAAAACCATCCAGGTTGGCCCCAGACTGTGCAAACTAGGCAATATAAATGCAGTTCAGCCACATCCAAACAAGATGAGCAAAATAAAAAAATCTTTCGGTTTTAAGCAAATTGGATGTTTCCACAACATTGCCTTAGTTTCGTTTTGTCTTGAAATTGCAGAATAGATGGGGGGGAAATGGAGATGCTGAATTGTGAACTGATGGTGAGAATACAGGGGCAGCCTGATTCATGGTTCATCTCAGGATAGCATCGCACTTACTTGGGAAGCTGTTTTTCCTAACTCTTCCCTGATGCCTCTTAGATGCTTTTTTAATGGCTAGTATCAATCAGCAAAAAATGCAGTTTGTCATTCCACTTTAGAAAACCAATGCAGTGGGAACTACCCATTGTCTCTGGAAGAAATGCAGCTCACCCAACTGTCCCCTGTGTGTGATCCCCTCTGATTGCCCTTCTGGATCTTCTCTCTTTCTCTGCGACACATTCCAGCTATGAACAGAGCTCTCTCTAGTTTGTTTTTGCTCCCTGAACCAAATGATAAGCTCTCCAAAACCTCCATATTAACCAGCTAATAACTTTGAATTCTGGCAGAACCAGCGCTCTCAGAATACACTTGTATGTAGATGTCTTCTCAGATACTTTTCCCTCATGTTGCCTTTCTCCTACATCCAGCCAGCAGCAGCAGATAGAAGGGAACCCCTGTTAGCTGCACAACCCTGTGCAGTGCTCTGTGCCTCACAGCTGCCTCTAATCACCATCCCATTTTGTTTTAACCCACATAAAAATGCTAATTCTGAACTACTTTTTCATCCTTATTTACTTTTGTTTGTTTTGTTTTGGACATCCTTTGGTGTCAACAGTGTTCATAGCCACAATGTTGTGGGGCATTCATCAAGAAAAAATTAACTTCTGATTTCTTCCAGTATGGGATTTCTCCTGTCCTATCCCATCCCTGGCACTGTTGTTGCACTGTTGTTCAGAGCCAAGCTCTTACGCATAGATTGTTTTTTTAACATTGCCTGTATTTTGCTCTTTCACAAGTGTCCTCTTGCTTAATTTGATACACTTCTTTTATCTTTTATGCCTGTGGCCTCCAAACAGAACTTTCCTCTTCTGCCAGAATGAATTTGAGCAGCTTATTCCTCTTAATTGATACTATGTACTTAAAAATAATTTATCAGTCCAGATAAAACCAGGTTAATTTGAAATGGAGTCTGGTTTTTATGCTTGCCTTTACTATAAAATCACAGTGAGCTGAAGTTTAATAAACATTCATCAGTATCCATCAACAACTCTCTACTCAGACTTGGTTTAATTATTGTCATACTTCAAACTTAGGCTGGGCTTTTAAACACTGAAATGCCAGCTCTTCAGATGAATCTGACTTTGAAACAAGTACTACTGTCTTTCTATAGGGCAGATGAGTGAGATAAAGCTAATAGCAGTAAATCATATGATGCTACCGTGGCCAAAATCTGTTTTCAGACCACCTAAAGCTTGCAGCTTGAATATACCAAAAAGGGGACATTATTTTACCTGAGATACCAGCAGAGAACTTTGTGCTTGAGCATGTGTGGGTTTATAATACGCCAAGAGGCAGAGAGTAGAACACCCGCGATGAGAGAATGACACTTTCTCCATCTGCAAACTTTTCATCTTTGCCATTGTCCCAGTGGGAGAGGCGCAGGGAGCCAACTCCGGAGCCCGCCCAGGCCCCCCAGCAGCTCCGGCTGTGGCTGTGGCAGTGACCGTGGGGGGAGCAGCGGTGCCTGTGGGGAGGGGAGGGTGGGTCAGGTGACCCCAATGGACCAATCACAGCGCTCCTGCCTGTGGCGCTGAGTTTAAAATGGCTCCTCAGAGCCCTGCTCTGGCCTCTCTGGCTGCTGTGCCTGCTGGGGTGGGGGCTGTTTGTCATTGCTCCTTCTGCTCCTGGATCCTGTTTTGTCACTAGAGAAGAAGATTGTTCACCAGGACAGGTTGCCTACTCTTGCCTCCCCACATAGAACCCACTTGGGATCTCCAAGGCAGTTGTGGGCTGTCACTGGGACCTGCACTCAGGCACCCCCATCTGCTGCTGAGTCCAGGGGGCTTCTCTGGTTGGTAAGTAATTATCAACTGAGGAGCGCAGGTTCCATATTTACGTATTTGCATGTATTTGTAATTCAGCATTATTATTATTGCTTCGTTAAACCTATTCTAGTTTTTTTCCAACCTTAAAGTCTCTCTCTCTTATTTATAGAATGGTTTGGGTTGGAAGGGACCTGAAAGATCATCCAATTCCAACCCCCCTGCATGGACAGGGACTCTTCCAACTAGACCAGGTTGCTCCAAGCCCCATCCAACATACCTGAATGCTGCTAGTGATGGGGCTGTCATAGCTTCTCTGGGCAACCTGTTCCAGTGTCTCACCACCCTCATAGTGAAAAATTTCCTCCTAATGTCTAATCTAAATTTCCCCTTTTTATCTTCCCCTGGGAGGGTAGTGTGGGCATAACAGAGAGCACCTGTCACCTGGTTATTGGCTAAAACTGGGACAGCCATATATAATGAAAATATTTGAAATTCATGTCATAATTAATCCAAATACATTACAAGTTACTAATGAAACTGAGACTAGTTGTGCAGAAGACATGGGTATAAGATTTGTATATGCTGGCAATGGAGGATGCTAACCATTTGTAACGTTGCTGTGCCTTTCAGAGGAATTAAAGTCTTAATCCATGTATCCTATGGAGGCAGTCGATGTGATGAGGACTGACCTGTGTAGCACTAAGAGAATTTCCAAAGGAGGTTTTCTGACTTGAATTAATGTTCTAGAGAAACAGGTTCAGGTTCTAATTCTGAATTTGCCACTGACAACTTCTGTTCGTTCAGATCCAATACTCGACAATTTTTGCTGACTTAAATATTTGAATTATGGATATTCAAGTACTAAGGGAAAATGTTGTTTTAATTTTTAAGTAGACTACCTCTTTAGTATCCAAAAGAATAGACTTTGTCTGTGTGGGTTTCTCTTTTTTTTCCCTGATGTCTAATTTAGGGAGGATTGTACACTTCTGCCTAAAACTTTAGACCTAATGATTCCTGAAAACTACCAGTGTACCTCATACGGGTCAGGAAGCAGTAGAAGCTTTGTCAGTGTGCAGGATGGCTTGATTACAGATGCTGTTTCTTCTTTCTGCATCTCAGTTTCTAAATTCCACTAAAAAGGCTTCTGAAAAGCCTTTCTCAATATTGCTGTGGCTGCTGCTGCACTTCACCAGTTCAGCCCTGCAATACCATGTGTGCAAATGAGGGGAAGAGCACCCGTGTGATACCGAGTGCTGTGGTTGGTCTTGACAAGCCAGCATGTTTTCAGCATCCAACAACTTTGTGAATTTCATTAGCAAAATAAAACCTATTGCATTAAATAATTCAGAGCCCTTCCCAGCCGTTCAGTTACCTCCAGGTGAAGTGTTTCTAATAAAGTCCTGGATCTGTTATGTCTCTGGGATGTGCAACTGATTCTTAGTTAATGCACTCTTGCCATAATTGCTTTTTAATACAATGGATTAGGAGATTATCTTTAAATGAAACTGCATTTATAACAACGAAAAGAATCACATTAATTATACACTAATCAGTAGATTCTAAGAGTTAAATGATTTTCTAATACTATTTATTAGAATTACTTGATGTCTCTAGGACTTCAGATTTAATGAGTAATTTACCCATGATTTATTGGGGTGCAAAAAGCAAAATTTTAAGGAACAAAATATATTCCACCAGTAGGGAGAGAGAAGGAGGTAATATAAAATTATTTCTAGTCATTATCATCTGTCTGATGGAATTCTCATCCTTGTTATCCCAGACATTTTAGCTCACTAACAGCTGCAGAAAACACAGAAACTAGATTTTTCCTGAGGCTGGATCCCTTTTTGAAAGTCCTCTTTCTTTGCTAGATGATTACTGGCTGCAGAGCACCAAAGTCCTTACTTGGTTTGTCATGTACAGTACACCTTTCAGAGAAAGCATTGCTTGTGCAATGGAATTGGGGCAGTTCTTAGAGCACCAGTGGTGTTAACCAGAAATATAATTGAGGATCATATGCCAAATCAAAACAACTTTCAGCAGAAGCTGAGTCGTTGGTGCCCTAAGTCATTCTCAAAACCGGACAATTAGGATGGAATGAAGGTAAAAGAGGTGGCATGGTTGCTGCCTATAGAGATGTGTCCCTGATGTTGGGGTAAAACAAGAATACACAGCTTGATACAATATAAGAGGCATTTTTTTCCCTCTCTCCCACCTGCTTGATTTATTGCTGACAAATTTCTACCTGTTAAATCATCTACAATGTCTGCCCCTGTTCAGACTTCCGAATTCGCCATAAGTTCTGTGGAAGGCTGTTTTCTCAACAGCCATTACCAAAAGCTTGAAGGATGTTAAACAACAGGTGCCCTTGCTGAAGCAGAAGCAACTCTGCTGAACAGCTTTCTGATTGAAGAAATTTGACATCAGTGGCTTCCATTGATCTTATTCAAGAGTTCTGTGTTTTTGAAGAAAGTGTCGATAAGTTGAGTCGCAGAACTTCTCAGCATTAAAACTTCTGGGCGAATTAGGCAAATGAGGCACCAAAAGCTAGGCAGGTGGAATGGAGGGAGTTGAAAAAAACCTAAATGAATGAGATGTCTTTGGAGAAAGAAGTTTGGATGGGTGCAGCTGAGGAGTGGAGGCCATTGAGAGTGGTACAGTGAGAATAGGTAACAACGATCACCTCGGCAGCAGTATTTTGGCATGGGAAAGGCAGAATGAGAGAGTGGCACCCTTTACTGAGGACACTGTGAGAGAGAGATGAGGGTGATTCACTGGAGGTGTCAAGGAAGAAGTGGTGAAATTGCATATAATTGGGATGTTTTAATGGAAGGAATTGAAGCTAACGTTCAGGGTCTTAACCTGTTTGTTGCTCATAAAGGATAAGGGAGGCTGGAGAAGGCTCCCTTATCAGCTATCTGGGTTATGATAAGGTTGAGGCAGACCAGAAGTCTGGACTGGATAGAGTTTTCATGGTGAGGTTTCCCAAAGTGTATCTCATCTGAGCTCTGCTTTAAACATGTTCCTTGATTTTGCAAGCAGAAACAAGAGCAAAGAACCAAACCCTTTAAAATCAAGCTTATCAGGCCAGATTTCAGTGTCAACCGTATTGGCATCAGCTACTGCCTTTATATCTGAAGTTAAAATCTCAGCCCCTAGCCTGTGAGCAACAACTTATGACACAGTTCAGAGCTATGCTAAGTGGTTCCGCTTGAAAGATATTTTTCAATTACAGAAAAACAATTTTGGGAAGAGGTTCTGTTCAAAAGTACTTGTTGAAATTCCATTTCTGCACCCTGGCATGGTTGTTTTGGTTATGTGGCTAAAGCCTTTGTGAAACCAAACTAACTCCCTGGCAAACATATTAGTACTGCATAAGAAAAATAGGAGCTGAATCTGAATCAAACCTTTGGAGATTATATATATATATACACATATATATATTCCCATACATATATATGGGACTCTGAGAGAGTTTGGATATGAAAGTGGAGGCTGGTTTTTCCCTTCAGTAGTTGCTGCGATCAAAGCCTCAATACTGAGCATCTCAAACTTGAGAAAATTTAGAACCAGATTTGAACCCTGTTTTAAAGCAAAGGCAATTTAATAAAACCACATGAATTCACAGCTTTAACTCAAACGTGGCATATCTAAAGGCTCACTAACAGTCAGAAGAAAGAATAGACACAATAAAAGCATAATCTAATGGAAAAGTCAGATTAATTTAATCATAGAGGTTATTAAACGTTAATAAACTTTAACTGCATTAAGGAATCATATGTTCACCTGAAGAATCTAGATAAGAGAGATGCATCCCTGGGAAAGGAATTGTGGGAGTACAATGGTGCATTTTGAAAAAAAGTCCACCTGAAGTGAAGGAACATCATCTAAACCAGAGCTTCCTTCTACAGAAAATAAATTCCTGGAATTCTGCCCTAAGATTGTCCTTGTGGAAAGAGTGGAGAGGTGGAAAATGTGGAGAGGCCTGTTATAAATGAAGAAAAAAGAGGGAGGCTGGTGGTTTCTCTGGCTAGGGGTGGCCACTAACTCTGTCCTACCATACAACCTAAGCTTTTCTTGGAACGGTACCTGGGTCTGTGTGCTGTCCCAAAACACATGGCACTCCAAGAATAAGATTTGTGCTTTGACAGTGAGCATTTGCATTGTAGTAAGACTACATCCTCACAATATTAGTGATCAACTTCCTAATTAAGAATAATATAGAAAACATTTAAAACAGCATTTAAAATTTGTCTGGAGTGATGGAATTTATAAGTGATTTTCCACACAATCAATTTTTGTCCTATCAGAATAGTCATTTAGGTGATTTAGTAATCCATGGGGTTACAGAAGCCTAGTTGCATTACTATGCTGGTTAGAAAGCTAAATGAAAAATATTTTTTTAGAAATCATCAAAAGAAAATGTAACTTGCGGGGCGGGGGGGGGGGGAAGGCAAACCAATGGTTTAAGTGGGAAATACTTCAGGAAAAGAGCAGGTTTTGTATGGGAAGGGAAAGGATATGTTTTAGCCCGATGAATGAATTGATGGGTGGGTAACTGGAAGCCATGGCTTGCAATGGGACCAATTTAAGCATAGGTGAGAAGATGAAGAATGAGTGTGGAGCAAAGAACTGGACTGATGTAGAAGATTAAGAAGGACATAGAAGAGCCAAGATACACTGAGAACAACACCTGCAGGCAGTTGTAGGGCTTCAGTACAAGAAGAAGGAAAATTGGACAAGGAAAGGAGTTATTAGAGCACAAAGTACATTTTCAAAGAAAGGGAGAAGAGAGAGATTCACCAGGAGCATTTTGGAGTAAACTGGAAGGAGACTGGAAGGTTGCAGAAAATTACATATTTAAATATGAAAGATATACACTGGAGTTTGCATTCAATTCTTTGAAGAGCTGACAAGTTAGAATTACCCCCTATCACTGTGGGTTTGCCAGAATATAAAGATAGAAAAAGTAGTGAGAAAAGATAATAAAAAGGTGGAGAAGACTGCAACCTTCCCTTTTTGGAGGCCATGACAGCCTAAATATTAGCTGAAGCCATCCAACAAATGAAAGGTGGGTGCCTCTATTTGACAGGGTTGCTTTGGAAACTTGTATTTAAAAGAAAATAATTTAAACTACCAGTGCCTATGCAGTCCTAGGAAAGTGATGGATTGGACTTACAGGGCCCTACCTCCGTAATTTCAGCATATCACTGGCTCTGTGAGCACAGGAAAGAGCAACTAACATCTCTAAGAAATCAGTAGTATTGTAAATGGCAAGTTCAAGGAAAAGGAACATAGTTCAAGGCACATTTTATATCTTAACCTGATATACGAGAGACTACTTGGGTGCAGTTGGATATTTTCATGTTGGAAATGGTGATACGTCATGGACTTAGGCTTGAAAGAGCAGTCAGTTTGCAGGGGCTGAGACAAACTCATTCAGACTTGACCTGTGCTGGCTCCTCAGGCAAGGGATGAATAACCCATAAAGAATTAAAAATATACTTTTTGTCTGTGAGTAAAAGCAGCAATGTCCCAGTCAGTCCAGGACAACGAGTGAAAGGTTCATATCTTTCAGACACTTACAGCACTGGAGCTGCCACAGAACAATCAGAAGTGTTAACCCTACTTAAAACGTTGGCAGGGAGCACCACAAGGAGCACCACTCGAAGTACCATAAATCTGCAAAATGTCTAATGTAGCCTGCAATGAGAATTTTTGTTTTTTAACTATCACTTAGCTGTAGTACTACAAGGTATTTTCTGTATATCTGCAACTATAAGAACTGTATTAACTGAGGATTCCTTTTCAACACCCTAGCTACATGCCATTACCTCACCATAGATTTTTATTGGAAGCTATCCAGTGACTCAGTATTAGTGTCGTAGATGCTGTTATGACATACAGCATTTGTTATACTTGACAGCAGCATTCATTACTGTAAGCAATAGCAGCCAGACTGCATTTCCTTACAGTGTTTAGCCATTGCTTGATGAGAGGTGAGAGTAATTTGGCAGCTGGTGGGAGCAGAGCAGCCCCAGGAAGTGACACTCTGTGTTATCTCCCATGGTTCAACTGATGCCTTGTGTGCACATGTAGCCAGGAGATTTGCTGTTGACTTACAGCAGTAAACACTTACATTGTTATTTATTATTTTTAAAACTAATGTCTAGAGGCTCCTCTGGGCAAGCTGTAAGAGTTCCTGCCCCAGTCAGTCTACAGAGATAAGTGTTATTGCTTTCTACTGCAGATGGGGAGCTGGGGCATGGGGAAATTAAATTATGTGTACTGTCAGCAAGTAAGCCAGTTATTGGAACAGATCTCCAAACTTGTCCTACCTCTGCCTCAGCCACAGTCTGTTGATTCTCCACTAATGTCTTGCAGGGTGTTCATGGACTTGTGCATATAAAAGTTATTAGGTTCCTGCAGCAAATGTTCTTTGGCAATTAAAGTACTTAAATTTTTGTTCCCTTCCTCTCACTAAATAGAAACTCTTGGAGCACCAAGACAGATGCTTAAAGCTACATAAACATCCACCTTTGGTTGCTGGTAGCTTACCTAACTCATGCCATCTTGAAAGTATGTGCTTTGCTTATCACCCTCTTAGTTCTTGCTGGTGAGGCTTCCTAACTCCATCAACCATATGGCATCTGTGGAGCCAGGCACACGGTGTGATTAATTTGACTGTTAGTAATAGCAGAGACTGTTACATCTTGGGCCAATGTCCTAATTTGGGAGCTATAAAATCATTTTTACCAGCTTTTTTTTTTTACACAAAGTGGAATGCTAAAACAGGAGAGATTCAGAGAGGCCTATTCTAGGATAATTACTAGCTCAGGAAGTAGTTTGTTCAGTGTCACTGGGGGACAACAGCAGAGCAGGAGCAGGAATATAGATACCCTCCTGCCTGTGAAACAGGTGCCAAAAACATTGAAGGCCTCTGGCTCTTCTAGTCTGATTTGCTCTTGTTCTTCTTCTCTTGGTTTCATTTCAAGATTGAATCAAAATAATTTTTTCATTATGGAAAACTTACTGCCCACTGAGCACTTCTGCTGCATTAGTATACCTACAGACAAAATGGTCCAGGTGTAGAAGGTTTATTTCAAGCAGTTGCATTTCACCTACACCTGTCAATGAAGAATCCTTACACCTACTACAGCTCCCCTCTCAAAAAAACATAAAGCCACAGAAGAAAGTTTAATAAAAAACTATATGAGGCTTTGTTTTACAAATCTAACTCCATGGGTAAGTGAGCCAGCTAACCTCTGCAACAGATTCATGGCAGTAGTGTTTTCTAGCATGGCACTCCAAGGGCATAAAAGTCAGGATTTCATGGCAGTGTGAAGCTAATGATTAAAGTATGTGTGATGGTAGTCACAGTAACAGCACCCAACAGGGAGGCACCCGCCTTTCTCTCAGGTGTTCTGACAGCCTGATATTAAAGACCTGCAAGTGTCAGAAGATGTAGGAAATCAAGTGGCCTCTTTGACAGATTTTACAGCGTAGTGTTTGTTCTGTCAAGGCAGAGAATATGACAGCGCTGAGAAATGACAGTAATAGGAATGTTTAGGTAAGGGAACAAGCCTAATAGAGATGCTGCTGTTGACAATAACATGCTTATGTTAAAAGTAGACTCTTTGTTTCAGCTTTTACTTGGAGAAGATTACATTAAGCTCGTTTTTCTTTTACTGTTTTTGTTTTCTTTTGGTTTAGAGTCTTCCTGTGTGTCTGTCTGGTTTTACTACCATGGTAAAATACTATTTAGTTGTAATGTGGCAGAAAGATACAAGTCATTCTGTAACACTCTCTTTTCCTTATATAGTGTAGGCAGCATCTAAAGGCTACATTGATTAGGACTAAAGATCACGATTTTTTTATTCTGAAAATTTTATAAAGAGATGAAAGAAACCAACTTGAGAGTTGGGAGGGCTGAAGTTTGAGAAAATTAAGGATGGCATCAAACCCACCTATCTGGCTACCTAAAAATGAGGTAATTAGTTCAAGCTAGCCACGGGGCTACGTCTGGAGTGAATGGAGAGTGGGGACCTGCAAAGCACATTTTATTCCACTCGTTTATTTCTAGTCACCATAAAAACAGCCCGGACAGATCCAATAGATTGAGCAGGGAAAGTCAGGAGGGTAACCTCAGGCTAAGCTGGAGGCACACGCAGTGCAAGCCAGGCTCGGCTTCCCCAGCCGCCTCGGCTGTGCTTTCGCCATCAGCCTTCCTCTCCAGGGAGCGTTGTGTAGGGAATGATTTTGCTTGACAAAAAAACCAGCATCCACATACATTAGATCATCCTCTAAGCTTGAAATAATAATGATAACAACAAACTAGCTTTAAGGACAAAACAGGAGTGTTTCCTGATTTTATTTACTTGAAAAGACTGAGTGCAAGAAGCGTTAGGAATCAACGGTGCTTACCCAGAGCTTCTCTGATGTGGGCTCATAAGGACACTGAACTTCTCTTTAAGGAGCATGTTCAGAGAGAAATCAATTAGGCAGAACACTGTGAGGTAAAGCAAGATAAATATTTTCCCTCAAAAGTGCTTTTTCTCTGAAGTAGTAATTTTCATGACTCTTGCTTGAACTCTGCAAGTAAACTGAAGTTTGGCTTCCACCTCTGCAGAACCATGTGCAAACCCTTTTGTCTGAGTCCACCTTCATCTCAGGTTTTGATCACCTGCAATGGTTATTAGCTGTGGTGCAAGAGCTGGCTCTGGGGGTTAAGGCATTCATTTAAAAAAGGAAGTGCTAATTATAGTCTGTTTCAATAAGCTTAGAAATGTAGTGGAGACAAGTCCATTATCTCGGAGCTGTCAGGGTTACAAGATGTTGATGATGCACATGACCTGCTTTGTTACCAAATGCCACTTAAATTATGTATTGTTGCCACAGCATAAGAGTTGCACCAAATGATTAAACCTGAGGTTTAATAGAGGTCACTGCCTATGTAAGTCTGCTTGCAATGGTATTTAAGCACCTGGAGATGCAACCAGGTGCCTAGTTACATTTTCAGAAGCTGTGGTACACACAAGTCTGCCAGCAGCGCAAATTAGGGAATTTCTTTTAAAAAATTCTTTGAGGTGCCTGTTTGCAAGTTTTGAGTGGGGTTTAATCTCACCCTGCCCTAGCTGTCTGAAAAGGAGCTCTGCAGAGTTACTCTGCAGTCAGCACACAGAGACGATCCCCTGCGATAGCTGTCAAGAAGAGGCAGGGTGAGTTCCTTTGAAAAGGAAGTTTTTCTCACTGGTAGCTGCAGAAGGAGCCCAGATGAACTAACTACTCCTCTCAGGATGGCAAGGTTAGATGAGATGAATCCCACCCTGTGTCCTAGAACGATTATGCATCTGGCCATTCCTTTAGAGTTAATGGAAAGGATGATGTGGATGCTGTCCAAGGGAAAAATAAATCATTGTTCACGTCCTGGTCTCATCTTCTGTAACACAAGCATATCCATCTTATTGTTTGAGAAAGGAAGGAGGATCAAAGAGGCTTTAACTGAATGACTGCAGGCATCTGAAAATAGAGAGTGGGAAAAGAACAGAATATTAATATAAAGGTTATTTTCTCTTCTCTGAATGCTTCTAAAATGGTGTTTCCATTAGTCAGAGCTATGTTGCTGCATACCTGGAATTTTTCCCATCTTTATACATTGCTCAGCTTCACTGAACTCTTAAAAATGAGGCACTGCTGCCTGAAATACATACAGCTACAGTCAAGTAGGAAGTTCAGAGGAAAGCATGGTTTTGCACCCAAATCTATACTCAGGGATCTCACTTGTAGAAGAAACTAGGAAAAAATTCAGTCTGCAGTGACAGCAGTTTTGCTGTGACTTTATTTTTCTAAGTTAACCCATCAGTAATTTTTACTTTTCTAAATGAAAATTTTTTATTTAACGTAAGTGTGCTTGTTCTTCAGAATAAGATTCTATTGTGAACTTTAACCATGCTCTAGAACATTTGTCATCACAGAAAAAAGCTCACAATGTCTGTAGATAATTTTATGGTGATTTATTCCTTTTTGAAGATCATTGGATGATACTGATCTGTACTCTTTCTTCATTGCTTTCCCTTCATGCAGCATTTTAAAATTTGACATTTTTGTCATGTTGTTGCCCTGGGCAGCACAAGCACAGCTACAGCAACAACATTACTGATGTCACCTGCTCTGAAGCTCCTCAGCCTACAAGTGTAGAGGAGGTGATGGCTCTGCCAAGGCTCCAGGCAGCTCCCCATTGATGCACCCTCACTGGACACATTTCCCTTTAATGGGGATAAAAAAACCAAATGCTGTCTTTTGGGATTTTTGATTTTGGAAGAGCTCGGTGGGACTGAGATCCTACACTCTGTAACAGTCCAAGGATTTTTACTAGAATGCCATCTGCCTTGTTCCTCATCTGTTTGTGTTTCTTTTTTTTCCTTAAGGTACATTGACTTGGAAACAGGCCTACGTGTGTCCACATAGAGATATTCTAGGTAACACTGAAAGCTAGAAAAATATGTTCCTAATATATGCACAAAAATATTCTTTTCTAGAGATTTTAATGAAAAAACCTCCAGTTGTGGACAGAAGATGGAGATTATTGTCCTTTTAGTCTCAATATATGATTTTTTAATATATTCTGAATATATTCAAGTGTGCCTCATTAATACACCCAGAAAGGTTTTGCCATGTTGAAGACTGCTCCAAAAGTTTCTGCTTTAATACTTCCTGGTATGTTTTGAAACTATTTTGAAAATCTAAAATGTTACCAAAAGGGCATCTAAAATCTAATATAAACAAGCTCAAGTGCAGCTGAAAGGTAGCTTTGCACTAATGGGCCGAGTCTAGAAATCTTTACAAAAAGGCTTTAGGTTCTTTTATAGAAAGGATTTTCTTCTATCAGATAAATGCTTTCTTTGCTCTAAGTAACTTTCTGGTGATTTTTTTGATTGAAGAAGGATTTGTTGAGTTCTGAGATCTGTTTAAGCTCTGGTAATAATGCCCCTTCATCTAGGTCACATTTTCCACACAGTAAGAAGGTAAGAGAAGTCCTCTCTTTCTGTTGGCCAAACATGACTCCCCACACCCTTGCTCTTTCCAGGGAAATGCATAAGCCCGCACCCTGCCGCACGCTCACTTCTCATCCAGCACAAATCTCTAGATGCAGATTTTTAAAGGTAATAACTGAATTTCTAGTAACATACTGCCTGGGTAATTTGAGTTCTTCTGTGTATTTCCACGAGAATCACTTCCCACCTTTGTCAATGTCTATTGAAAAATTTGTCTAACAAACTTCTCTGCGCTTACTTTTATGTTATTACCTTCCTCTGATACTTCGGTCTAGGAAACCTGCATTATATGCCCCTCTTAAGACTATAAATCAGCCTTTCTCTTTAGAAGGTCTAACTGTTAGTGTACTGCTACAAGCCAAATAAAAGTGGGTTTGTTCATTATCAGACCTTGTGCTGTAACTCATTAGTGCAATAATTAATCTGTTTGTGATGCCCTGATCCTGCCATCATTGAAGCACATGATTACACTCAATGACTTCACATGCATAAGGTGAGTCATGAGTTTAAGTGCATACTGAGATGAGCTAATTTTCCCTAATACACTTTGTCAAATCTCTGCCTATTTAAATACTTCTGAGAAAGGGGGGGGGGGGGGAAAGTCATTACATCAGAGAATGACAAAAGGATTTTATTTTGGTACCAATAGGTTAAAAACCTGCATCAGCAGATTGTTGGACCTCTGCTCTCATTCCCAGCTTCCTTTTTAGTCTCCACCACTGAGAATATTTAGTAAATTGCTGCAAGTCAATTACAACCTGTTCAAGTTTATTCTTCTGTGCCCTCTCTGATGAAAGATCTAAACAAATACAGTGGGAAGACAAAGGGAGGAGGCGGTTGCTGTTATTATTTCCAAGACAATAATATTTAGGAGGTTTTGTTTGCATTTTACAATGGAGAACTTATCAAAACTTTGCATTCTTAAGCAAAACTTAGTGTACACTTGGAAGAGAATAAATAATTGCTATATTTATTGAAAGCTGTTTATAGAACAAAAAAAAAGTACAACATCTATGGTATGGTATGGTGAAATCAGTTGCTGGTAAATAACATTCTGCTTGGTGTGACAGTAATGAAGAATTTTATCTACAGCCACTGCAATCATAGTTTGCAGCATCTGTTAAGCATTTTATTTCCTCTTGTTTGGGCCACAACACTAACATTTGCATGAAGTATCTCTAGTGTTCAGCAACCATTCCATCTGCCTTTCTACCTCCCCTGCCCCCACCCCCCCAAAAAAAAGGTTTCTCAAAATTAAATGTTTGTCTCATTTCATACCAAGTGGGCCAGATCATGAGCAGGTGTAAAGCAACTGAGGGCTTCCCTCCCATTTCCCACGTCAGGATCTGAGTCCATCCTGTCCATGTTTCTCTGCAGCACTGGTGATGCCAACTCAGAATCTGGAGGTCACGTAGCCACTGTTGTGCTGTGCTGTGTCCAGGCTGAGAAGCAAGTCGTATGGGCTGGGGGGGGTGTGCTGAAACAGCTCTGCTGCTCTAGAGGTGCTCTGGATACCTGAGCTGGCTTTGTACAGGGGTACAAAGGTACAGAGGTACACCCGGTACCCCTACCTGGCGCAGTGCATAGACAAGACCTCAGACCCAAGTACTCTCCTGCTGCCAGGATGCCCATGGAACATTTAACTATGGGAAGGAATTGTGATTGTGGTTAATTATCTGTAGCCTCATCCTCCCGGATCCATTTGCTGTATTCCTTATGGTTGGTTGTTTTTTAATTGTGCTTAGACTGCAGATAATTCAAGGCAGGGACTGGGTATTTTTGCCTTTTACATCTAACCTGAGAGGTGCCCCGTTCCTACGAGACCCCCTAGGTTGAGTGATCATCATGATGATGCAAACGGTTGTGGCTCCAATAATGACAAAAGATTTTAATTCACAGGGAGTGTAATCTATTAGGGCTCTGTGATTCATAATATTATGAAGAGAGATACCTTTTAAAAAGAACACAGGGAAGAAAACATGTTTGGTACAATGTGTTATGTAAGGGAATTATTAGCCTTTGGTAAGCAAGGTTTCAAAAAACCAAACCATTCTTTTAAAGTATATTCTATTGCCAAAAGATCATGTGCTAAAATAAGTTTTGCCTATTCTTGAACAGAGTTTAAAATTTCTGAGTAATAACACCGGTTGAACCATTAACAGAACTCCTTAAAACAGACATAGTTCCTTGATACTTTCCACTTTGGGGCATCTTTCTTTAAAAAAAACACACAACAGAACCAGATGCTGCTCTACGTGCATAGGATAAATCAATGGATGGGATCAATATGCTCTCCACAGGTAATAAATGCTGAGAAGCATTTCTGTCTATCTAAATTGATCCTAGAGAATTCTTTAAATTGGTCCTGATGTGTATAAAAATCATTTCCCTATTGATCAAAGCTTTTCTTTCTTTGATATGTTATTTCATCTCTGCCATCAGTAATGGTCTCAGGCTTCTCTATGCAGCGATGGTAAACAGAATTTCTTAACTCCATGCAGGATTATAATTTTAATGAAACAAGAAATAACTGGGTTTGTGTCTTTGAAGATGAATGCTTTGCTTACAGTTAGGCGGCACAAGTAATTTTTAATTGGGAAAGTTCCTACATTTGAATTATTTACAAGAATGTCTAAAGGAACTGCCATACTTTTATTAGAAGCAATTGTCCAAATCCAACACCTCGACTAGTCTGTTCGCTCTGGGAGTAAGAGCTGTTGGAACAGAGAGGAGAGTTTTCGATCTTTCACTGTCCTTGTTCTGCTCTGTAGCTGAGCAGAAGAGTTATTGTTAGCTGCTGAGCCTATGGAAAAAACCTATTCTGAGATAACAAATGGTGCTAGTTATCCATATGAAAGCCTCAGCCTAATATGCTACAGTAAGTTGTGGAGTTGGTGACTTTTGTTACAATACTATTTTATTAACATTTAAGCTGCTAGACTACTCTAGAAATATTAAGCACTTGTCTGCTGAAACAGGAATTTTCAGAGTATTCGATAATTGAATGTTACATAATTTGTAAATGAATTTGCCTAAAGAAAAGTACAGTGCTTCAACATGTCTATAAAGGGCTCCCCGATGAGGACTCGTGCTGGTGGCTTGCTCTGGGGCAGCAATGTGTGTGTGTGTGTCTGCAACCTAAGCAGGCAGGTTGGGTCTGTTGGGATGCTGGCTCTGAAGAGCTCCTCTTCCTACTGTTTGGGAAAGCTGCTGCTCGACAGCCTTCACACTTGTGACTTGTTTTAAGATGAAATCTTAAGGCTTTGGCCAACTTCGTTTATTGACAGTCAGAGCCTAGTACCAGTAAACTGGTCTGCTTTTTAGGCTTTCCCAGTCCAGAGATGTCCCTGTTTCTAGATGTTTGAACACACAAACCAGTAAAGCAGTATCTAATGTTGCCTTGGCAAGGTTTCTCTCAAAATTCATTTTACAAAAGAAGACTGCAATAATGGCTGTGATTTCTGTTAGGCCCTTATGGAATTTAAACTTTCAAACCGCCCATTGACAGGTTTTGTTCCCTCTAGCCCAAATAATTTGGTTCTATTAAGCCAGCAAACGAATCTAGTCTAGTTTTTCTTCTGAAAAAATGCAGTAACAAATGAAAATGCTTCCACATACCAATGCTATTTTAAATTTATCCACCAGTTCAAATTAGTAGGTGGATTTCGTATTGTAGTCACATGCATGGCTTTGGTTTTGTTAGTGTTTACATAGCAGCATAGGTATGTAAAGTTCCTTGCAGATGAGAAAAAGCATACTACTTACTTATATGTAACATAATTGAGCTTCAGTGAATGTAGTAACTTTGATTTTAAGCTCGTATGTTTAGCTCAGTGTGTAGACTCCAGTAATTTTTTTTTTTTTTGCCAGACTCTTGCTTTTGACAGTTTATGGCTGTGGCCTATCTTAGGTCCATAACTTTATGTACATCTGGAAAATGTACAAGGCCAGATTTCCATACAAGGTAACTTATTTTAATTACCCCATTCGTCAAAGTGGGGTACATCTCTTGATGTACTAACTGATTTTAGGGTTCAGTGCTGATCTCAAAACAATGTAGGGATATGGTTTTAGTGTGAGGAATAGTTTTTCTAGAAGGGCACGAGTGATTTTGATTGTTTTTTTAAGTACAAATGTGTTACCAGACCAAACAGCACTGCATTTGTAATTAATCAATGCCTAAACCACAAGCATTGCCAGTCTGGAAATGGCAGCCTGGCTGGGTAGCATGCATGACATCAGGAACTTTTTTTTTCTCTGTAGAACACTGGGACTGGAAACCTGCAGCACCAGTTTACCCAAACGCTGGGGGGGAAAAGGGAGCTGAAGTTGTGTGGATCACTCAGAGGAAATTCAGTTACATCCAAAAAGAAAGGTGACTGTCCCCTGCTGCAATGCTTCTGACAGCTCCTCTGGCTGCCTCACAGCTCCCAGGTCAGCCAGGCATCAGGCTAGCATTTTGGTGGGAACTCTGTGTTTCACCCACATTACCTGGGTGATAGTTCAGGGGTCTAGCTCAGGTCTGGATTTCTCTCTGGGTCCCCAGGGAGGGGAACAGCAGCATTATCATGGGCTGACTGAAGCTTGAAGTTTGCATCTGGAGAAAGTATGATCAGCCAAGTACACTTTAATGCACAAATAGCTTTTTTCTGGAGTAAGTTGTCATCCCTCTTAACGATTCCTTGCACAAAAGTTGTTTCTACCTTTCACTGCCTTCGCTGCCTTCCTCTCTCTACCTTTTTTAACTCAACTCACTGCATCCTTTTTGAAGTGACCAGATGGTCAGAGCTTATGTTATTCTAAGGACATAATAGGGGTACATCAGAAAAATTATTACCTATGTCCTAGCAATGGGCAACAGCAAATTAGCTGTAATTAGTACAAAGGCTGCTACTGTAGGGTCTCTTTGTCATAGCCAGGTGCTTTGTCATTGCTCCTGTCTGCCAGTTTGAGGAAGAAGGATGAGCTCAGGACTGGCATGGGACCAGCCAGAGCAAAGCTTCATTTTAGCTCCCAGTGTTGCCTGTCTGGGAAGTGCACCAGCAGATCTGGAGCAGGTTCTTTGGAAGCCTTGTGAGCTGGAAATCTAGAGACTGTGTGATCTAGAGGTCTGAGTCTTCAAGACTTTGCACCTTCTAAGCAGAAACTGTTCATTTCCATGCAAATCAGCATAACTGTGGAGTTTGAGTTTGCATAGAGCAACCTGACCAGACAGCCTGACCAAAGGTATGAAGTAAAATTTACCTCTGGGCTTTTCTCTTCCTCTGAGTACTGTATCAAACTGCCTTTGTTAGTGCACAAGTAAGTACCCTTCATAAAAAAAGAGCTTTTCCTAACAATTTTGCTTTCCTAATTGGAGAACATTTTGAAAGTGCCATAAAACACAATGTGTTCCCTTTTTCTGAAATGAAACATCTCCTTTTGGAAGGGAGGAGGGAGTAAATTTACATTATAATGAGCACATTGTGATGAGCATGTAGATCAGTGTTGGGGTGAGGGAGGTGAGATGTTCTCATTTTGTGGGTCCTCCTCCACTTGCATTTCTTTGCATGTGCATTTGCCTGTCCATCCTGCTGCTGCTGAGCAAGAAAGTTGCTGTACCCATAGTCGACGACAGCAGCACATCAGAACTTGGCTAACAAAAACTCACATGAAATGAATCATTCTTCACCAGGGCTGCCTTGTACACCTGAACCATTTCCTCGGCGAGTGCTAACGAGGAAGGCACATGCAGTTTACTATCGCCCCTCCTAGCTAGTTGATTTTTTTTATTGTCCCACTTAATTTTCCCATGGTGCTGTCATTTCCCGATACGATCAGAATATTATCATGGACTGGCTGGCTAAGAATGCTATTGTTTTGCTTCAGGCATAGGACTTAGCAAAGAGTTTAGAAAAATGCACCACTGGGCTCTGCTCCTGCCAAACCTGGGGTAGGGAGGGGCAAGAGTGAGACATCAAAGCTGTTGTTTCAGTTATCAGTCTGTCTTGCCCTTACTTTCTGGGAAGTAAACTGCATTTCTCCAAATCTTTTCTACTTCCTGTCCTCTCTCTTTGTAACGAGTGGGTTGATTACTGGTTCTGAGAAGCTGAAAGTGACATTAACCCCCTGCCCAGCTGTTGCAGTGTCAGGGCTCCAGGCGAAATGGCATTTGTTTGGCTCCTAAGATAAGTCATCCCAGCGATCGCCTGGAGAGTCTGGCTGCAAGTGAAATCCATATGCAATGCTTCTGTCAGCAAAGACTTGCTGAAAGAGAGTTTATAATAAATATTCACATCTGCTGCTTTGGACACTCTAATCCATCCTACAGATCTTTGCTGTGTCAGGCTTTGTTCTAGATGAAGAAGCTGGGTAGTTGTAAAGGTTTGCAAATAGGGCATATTTATCATGGTTAGCTCTACTTTCTAGTTCCCTTTCTTGCACAAATATCCATGACCACTCTAAGCGTAACTTGTGATTAAATATTCTCAATGAATTTGTAAGATGTTTTAGACCATGTGTTTCCTGTGATAAATGGAGAAAATGGCAGTTGTTTACTACCCAGGTTGTCAAATGAAGCCATAGGATCTCAATGAGCAGAGTGGAGAACATCATTGTTATGAATTAGTTTGCATGGAGGGATGATATATTCCTTGGATAAACTATACATCACATAGGGACACCGAAGGCTTTTTGGCTTGCAGATTATTAAAACTGGGAGAGATTACTCCAAAGAGATTTTTGTTGGGCAATACTTTCCCATTGGCTACTTGGCAAACAACCTGAATGACTAAAAATAGCAAAATATCTCCTTTTTTTCATAATCTTCCCCAAAATTATGACCTTGGTGCTTTGCCAGTGTCAATATTCATTGTTCCTCTGCTGGTGATGTCTTTGCTTTCAGAGAGAAAATCCTGATAAATAAGAAGAGCTGTAATCATTTGGAGGATATGTTGAACTTGCTCCTAATAGAAAAAGGTGTTTGACCAAGATCATGACTGGCAGTACAGTTGGGAGCACCACATTGGCTTTGAAATTAAAGTATTGGACCTCTTTCTTTTTGTGTACATGAAACTCACTATTAGTATAGTTAATTTTTAAAAGGGATGGTCTTTATTTGGTAGCTGGATAAGTAGAAGGTGCTTTAGACATATCACCAGTTGTTACCTCTGCTTTTATTTAAGCAGGAAGAGAATAAACTTATCAACACATTCTGCCTCCTTGAGAGTGATGAAAACTGGGTCCATTTGGTTCATAAATAAACACATGGAAAATGGGACTCCTTAGAATATTTTTTTAAGTTTTCTTTTTTTTTTCTACTGTGC
The DNA here is from genome assembly GCA_020745705.1 of Hemiprocne comata. NCBI lineage: Eukaryota > Metazoa > Chordata > Aves > Apodiformes > Apodidae > Hemiprocne > Hemiprocne comata. Next base: position 37,570,040 of record CM036591.1, read on the forward strand.
AACCCAATTCTATACTAACAATTTAATTATGGTTGTTTTTTTCCTAAGGACCTAAGGGAGGAAGGCACTTGGTTCAGTTTGATGCCTGACCTCCTTGAAATTCAGATGGAAACTCTCACCTTCATTTCATACAGAGCTGTACAAGAAAAGCAGCATAAAAAGCATGGTCTGATCCTTATTACCTCTGGGTAGCAGAACAGCATCTCCCTCTTCAGCACTCAGTCAGAATCTGGCCCTGAACAGTTGTTTCCAAATACCAGCAGCATAGCTGTGCTCCTACTGAGTAGCATGCCAGGGTCTCCAGATTCGCTTACTCACTCCAAAATCCAATCTCATTATTATTGATCTGTCCAACTTTCTGATAATTTATCTCAGAAAACAGGAGAATGCAAAATGTGGGGGTCTTTAAAGCAGCGACGCTCAAAATTCCAGGGCCACTCTCTCACTTTTGCCTTTGCAGACCTTGATGACTTTCCTCTGAAGTTCAGGTTCTATGGTGGCTCTGGCGAGCAGCGAAGGATCCGTTTGGGTTCTGCAAGTGGAGTTTGGGCAGCTCTCCAGCCTGCGGGGCCATGGTGGCGAGGTGCACAGCCTTCTCCTCGATCCCAAGGCAGAGCAGCTGCTATCTGGGGGTGCCAATGGTAGAGTTTGTGTCCGGACCTAAGGAGCAGCTTAATGTAACCTTAATCTCAAGGCGTTTGGTTTGACAAGTGGTTTGACAGCACAGCAGCCCGGGCTTACTGAAGTGGTTTCATAAATGTTTGCAGTAGGAAAAATCCACCCCAAATTAATATTGTTCTGCATTTTATCCAAGCAAGAGCCCAAATTTCTCCTCCTTTTTTTTGAGACTCTGTTTTTCCGGACATCAAGCATCTGTCTTTGGTGGTTTTTGGAGAAACAGCTTTACAATGACGCCTAATGACAGAGCAGCCGAATTGCAAGGAGATTGATTTTTAATGTAACGCGGCGCGAGACAGAAGCGCTGGGCGCCCCTTCCTCGTTGCCAGCCCCTGTGGGAAGATGTGAAGTTTTAATCATGCAGCAATGGGGGATTTTTTCCTGCAGCAAAGGCTCCGGAGGCCGTCGGGGCAACGGGAATGAGCCGGGGTCCGGGAGAGCGGCGGGGCGGGGACCCGGCGCCCCAGCCGGCAGCGGCGGCCTGAGCGCGGAGGGCGGCGGCGGCAGCGCGGCGAACAAACCCCGCGGAAAGCCCGCCGCCAACCGCGGGGACACTGCGCCGCTCCGCACCACGGCCCGCCCGCGCTGAGCCCCGCGCCGCCTGAGCGCTGCACCGCGGGATTTTTATCCCTTTTCCCTCTTTTATTTTTTTTTTCTCCCCCTAAAAATTTATTTATTATAATAATAGACAGAAAGCGCGGAGTTGCGCTGCCCGGCGCGCTATGCCCGGCCCCCGCGCCCGGGAGTCCCCGCAGGGGAGCGGGGCCGCCGCGGGGGCTGCCCGCCCGCCGGCCGCGGGGCTCCTCCGCCCTCCCTCTCCCGCCTGCCTCCCTCCAGCCCAACCAGCCCCCGCTCCCCCCCCCTTCCCCCGCCGTGGCAAATCCTGAACCGCAAGAGATCCGCTGGGCATAGGGAGGGGATATATATGGGTTTTTTCTCTTCCCCCCCTTCCCCCGCCCAAAGACCTGAGGAGATCCAGCCCAAGTTCGCGATGACTGTGCTGCTGGCATCGGGGTTTCTCCGCGGCATCCCTGCTTCTGGACCGCCTCGCCGCTGCTTGCTTTGAATCCTGAGCACTGGGTTACAGCTTAATTCTCATGCTGGGGTTGCTGGGCTGCCGCTTTCCCGTGTTTTGCGATGGGAGGTGGAGGAAAAGGGATTGTCCGTGATTCAACACTGAAAATGTGATAAGGAGGAACTGCTTTCAGCGATCTGGTTGTAACCTTTTAGTCCATGTTGGCCTGTGACCCCTTTTGGCTTTCAGATCGAGCCTGATTAGGTAAGTGTAAATTATTCACTTGGGGTGAGGGAAGGCATATGCAAACGTTTTACTCGGAGTCTCACCTACAATCCTCGCCTCTCATGAGGAGAAATGACTAGAAAGTTCAGCTGTAAACTAATTCTGAGCAGCATTTGTTTACTTGTTGAAATCTGTCCGTGCAAGACGTCTGCAGTCTGTCTGATACCCAGGATCACTACTGAGCTGAGTGCTTGTGAGTTGCTATGGGACATTTTGGATGCTGTAGCAAAATCTAGTGGTCTTATTTATGATCTTTGGAGAACTTTTTTAATATATGTAATTTGGAGAGCTTCCTCATCAAACTTGAGCAAATTATCTCATTTTACTCAAACATTAGTTACTTCTTTTGCTTTTTTTTCTTTTTTCCCTAAATGCCCACCAATCTGCAATATTGCAGCCTACCTGTAGCATTTAGGTGGGCAAGATTCTCTGCCCTGTAGATCCATCTGAAAAGCAGCCCTATCTGCATGAATCACCTGATTCCCAAACAACGTGTTACAATAGATACTGCTGATGGCCAGAACAGTGTATAGTCCTTGTGATGGAAACGTAGCTAGTACTTCAATTAAGAAGATATCTTTTGAATTTGATAAAGCTTGTGTAACATCCGGTGTCTCCCTCTGTTGTGGCTTTGGAAAAACTGCTTTGTCAACAGGATCCCTTAGCTGCTTCCCTAGGATTGAAGCTTTCTCCTCCTGCCTCTGCTTTTTTGCTTTAGTTAAGGGAGAATTAATTGCTGAACATCTGCAGTCCACCAGAAATCCTGATACATAAAAATACTTCTCGGAAGGGTGGGTGGGGGGTAGTCTGTGTTTGTCTGTGTGGGTAGGTTAATGCATGTTTGTAAATACTGTGTTTATCTGTGTGCACACGGTGTGGGAACAGAGCAGGAACAAACACATGTAAGCAGTCTGGTTTTGGTGTGTGCCAGCAGCTGTCTCCATCATTCTCAAGCCCCGCCGTGCTACTATTTCACCTCATTTAAAAGTTTCCTGTAATACTTTGCCCACTTCTCTTAAGAGGGGTCAGAAACCGTTTTGCTGCTGGGCTTGTCCTGGCTGGTGTGCAGGCAGGACAGTGTGTTGGTGGCAGGGATGTGACACCACGGGCAGCCCATAGCAGACCCAGAGGGAGCCTTCACCTGGAGCTGACTGTCCCTGGGGGCAGTGCAAAGCTCCTCTTCCTCTCTGGGTTGGCCCTCGGCTTGACCACTTGAGAGGTCTCCAAAGGTCGGGCTGTGCTGCATCCCAAGATTCTAGAAAGGCTCCAGTCTAATCAGAAAAACGCATTTCAGCAGCTCCGTGCGTTACACGGGCGTTTAACATCCTGCTCCCTGCCTTTCTCTCTGGGAATTACTGAAGTGCTAAATAACGGAGAAGGTGAATTGCATCTTTGCTTCTGTCGGGATTAATACAGACCTGCCGCAGGCTGTGCTGTGTTGGTAGCCCAGGTAGTCTTCTCTTCAGAAGTGCTGTATATAAAATTCTGTACTATTCCACCTCTCGCAGCCAAGTATAACCCAGCACCAGCTTTCATGCTGGATGCAGACCTACCCACAGAGTACATTTACCCCGTTTTTCAACTCAGGTTTTTCCACCTCTGTGTAATGATGGGGGCTGTGCACCATACGTGACACCTAGGGACAGTGGCTACAGCAAGAGGTTAAGACCATGCCTAAACTTGGGTTCAGGTCCCTCTGAGCTGCCCATCACCATGCAATTTCAGGCAGCTAGTTAAATTTCTGGTGCATTAAAAAAACTCGACTGCAAAAATGAGGAAAGTAGAAATTACAGCATTCTGTGAGCCACCATTTCTTCAGAGGTATTTTGGGGACATATGCTTACAGGCACGTGGGTTTAATTTCTGTGTTTCATAGGCTTTATTCTTTTTAACAAGAATTGAGAAGAGGCTTATTTCAAATGAAGTGGTGGTAGTTATCTGTGCAGCTTGAAAGGACTGATTTGTTCTAAGGTGCTAGTTGAAAGTATGGCCTTTAAAAGTCAATGTTTTTTAGAATTTTGAGTTTGTTCTAATTTAAAAATGTTTGTTTTTAGACCACAACACCAGTCTCCCTATGGAAGCAGCTGTTTCTATCTGGCATTGAGATCCCATGGAGAAGCTGAGGAGGGGGATGGCTCTTCATATCCATGAAGCCTGGATACTTCTGTTTGTAATCCCTGCTTTGGTCACTCCAGCTGCCATCAATCATGAAGACTACCCCGCCGATGAAGGGGATCAGACCTCCAGTAATGACAATCTGATCTTTGATGACTACCGAGGGAAGGGCTGTGTGGATGACAGTGGCTTTGTGTACAAACTGGGAGAACGTTTTTTCCCGGGACATTCCAACTGTCCCTGTGTCTGTACTGAGGATGGACCTGTTTGTGATCAACCAGAATGCCCTAAAATCCACCCAAAGTGTACAAAAGTGGAACACAATGGATGCTGTCCAGAATGCAAAGAAGTGAAAAACTTTTGTGAATATCATGGGAAAAATTACAAAATCTTGGAGGAATTTAAGGTATGAAATAATTTCTTCAGTATTTGATATTAGTATGCTATAGAAATTGTGTTTCTGTTGGGGGCTCTCAAAGGCACTCAGTATTTCCATATCGCTGTTAATTGATGCTAAAGCTGAAGACCATTTTAGCTTGGATGCAGGTCTGCCTAATGTGAAAGCTGCCACCTCCTCCCTCTCATGCACCAAGTGAGGGCCAGTGGTCAGTCAGAAGCCCCTGTGTGAAATGCCAGCCCTCTCAGTCTCCTGCTCTGGACAACCTCCTTTCCTGCTAGCATGACTCAGGTGGGACTGCCACCAGTGTCTGGAAAAATGGTGGTAAACTGATACCGAGTGCTTTTTAAGAATCCCTGGTGCAATTCAGATGGTAAAAATTGATGGCATGGTACTCAGAGTTGTAGGAGAATGCAAGTAAGTAGATTGCAAGGTATATTTAATATTTTCATTTCAACTGTGATAAGGCTGTCTAGAATGGCAAAAGTTGAATTCCTAGGCAGATGACTGTCTTCAGTAATGAGAAGTATGGGGTTTAATTGTGGTGGTTGAGGTGCCGCTGGGAATGTTGTGAAGAAATCCTTCTGGAATATATTTTAAAAGTAAGAGCAGATTTTTAAAAACCATTGCCCTTTACACAACCTGCATCTCTCATTCTAATGAGTTTGATTGCATGTTTTCAGTTCTGCTAAGGAAAATAGCATTTCCCTGTGAAGAACGAGGTCTGTAAAAGCAATAGGTATCCACGAGTTTGTTCTTCCACTCACGTGGCTTTAAGATTCGTACCTCCATATCCAACAACAGCCTGTAGCTCTTCATGGCTGTATGCCTGATCTCATTATACACTTGCCAATTTATTTTCTTTTCTGACAGTGAAAATACTTCCACAGAGGTCTGTGTACTTCCCAAGTTCTCAGTAACATAGATCACAGTTTGCTTTTTCCCAGGTACTGTCATTTTCATTGGAGGTAGTATTTAGTTCCTTTCTTGGATTGTGTGTGGTTTGTGTTCATCTTTTTTTGTCCATCTTTAGCTGCAGTCACTCATTATGGGCAAGACAGTTTAATGTCGTAGACACAAGGCAAAACAAATAGGAGGAACATCTTGAGGGCCATCCTGATCAACCTGTTCTCTGCTTTGCTTTGCTGAGGAATATGAAGATGCTGATCTTGTGAACTGCTTAAGTAACAGTTTCTTCTTGCCCTAGGAAGGCCTAGCCTAACTTCATTCCACAATCATGCTTCAGTGCTGCCTTTTTGACTGCTGTCTTGCCAGGTGGTGAAATGTCCCACCTAGGTGCAATTCTGACACGTGGTCTGGTTCTTATGTGCCCCTTATGAGGACTCTTTTTGGAGAGATTTCAGTAAGGAGAGTTTTATAAGGACTCTCTTTGGAAAGATTTCAGTGAAAGATGGATCATCTCATTAAAGTATTCTTTGCATGTGAAGGCACCAGTCCCGTTGCCTGAAAGAAATATATGCACCCTGATAGTGGATTAAAGGCTAGAGAAACAATTTAGGGGAAAAACACTATTAGAAGGAGTTGGAGCAATCTGGTTCATTGTTTGCTGTGTTCAAAAGCTGAGGGATGTTGGGTGGAAAGCCAAGTTCCTGTATCCTCCAAGAAACACAAAGTAGATGGTGGCATGCCACCCTTGCACATGGTAACCTTCAGTCCAGGAGTAATGTGGGATCTGTCAGACTTCATTTAGTTGACTGTCGAGCTTTTGACCTGGACCTGTGTTTTGCTGAGAGCTCAATACATTGTCCAGTAGGACAGAAACTGATTTTTTTTTTTAAATCCTTGTGTTTACCTGGAATAAATACTGAAACCCTTTTTCTCCTCTTAAGTAGGGGGAGAAATTTAGGCAATGGAAGATTACTGCACAATTCCAGGGTTTTTTTTTGGGGGAAAAATGGAGAACTGTGAACTATGAGTTCATAAATGCTATAGGAAAGACAGAACTTGTGGTATTCAGGCAACTACTGCTATGAAATTAAATACTGACTTCACTGAAGCATCCAAACATTTCGCTGTTCATTTCAACAGAACAAAGATTTATCTGTTGTCTCCACAAAAGTAATTCTGAGCAGTTCATAGGTTGTACAGGCTTGGAGCTCAGCTCTCGTCTCGTCCTGTTCATTTATAAAGTTTGCAAACTTTCTCAAGTCCACTCCACACACATTGAAGTCTGTCTTTGCCAAAGAAGAAAGGGTTTTTCTGGCATTTTGACTCAATACCAAACTGCTTTCAATGGAAACAGAAACACTGTTTTATGTAGGCTCACAAACCTTTTATCACTTGATTTAATTTTACTAATGTGTAGGTCCCAAATGAGGATTTTTTTTTTTTCTCTAGCTATTTTTTTTTCCTCTAGGATATTAAAATATGGGAGAGGTTCCTGTTTGGGAGAATTTTCCTGTCTTGTTCTTAGATTTATGTTTAGGTTTGGGGTGATTAACCCAAATGCAGTTTAATCTTTTATTTGTTCTTAGCGCTGACAGTAACTGTGACCATCTCAGGGTAAATGAGTAGTTATAAAGGCCCATTTCTTGAATATATTTAGCTTTCTTGTAGTGAACTGATCTTGTACCTCTGATTTTTTTTACTTTTAACAATCAAAAGGGCACAATGTAAACATGACAACAAACCATTTAGCTTAGACAGCTGTCCAAATGTTTATGCTTGTGCCTCTCAGTCATTAACATGTACAAATGAAATGCTGAACTGAAGTTCAATTATACATCTAAACCCATTAGTAGTTTTTCTTGTATCCTTTTGTAAAACTTTGTACCCCTGACAGATGGATTAGTAACCCCATGTAGCATCTTCGTTTCTCAGTTATGGCTCCTGTGAGATCTTTGAGCTGCCTGTGCAGAGCTCATCCTTTTGGTTTGCCTGGGACAGTCTCCCTAATGTAAATCAAGAACCAGCTGAAACACGTTTAAAATGTAGATTACTGCCCCATGTTCAGGATTTTGATGCCTGTGGAGCAGTACACAGGAGAAAGGGGAGGTCTGGTGGCCTTTTCTGTCATCCCTCTATCTCTTTATTACACTCATTTTGGCTTCTCTCCTTGTCAGCCTCAAATCTGGCCTCTCAGGTCTCCTCCAGTCCTTCTCAGAGGCAAACGTGGGGTGAAGGGCAGCTGTCATGGCTGCAGGGAAGGTGTGAGGGGTGCTTCAAGCCTAAGGCAGTCTCTGTTTTCTCTGGAGAGATCTGGTGGGGACTCTTGGGGTCATGTAGCAGCTTGCTTTTTCTTCTGCACATCAGCCATGTTTTGATTTCAGTCCTGGAGGTTAAGGTCCAAGTCCCAAGTGCTCTGAGCTCACCTGTTCTAACAGAGATCTTTCAGGGAGGTTGTTAACCCTCCTCTTTCTTCCCAGAGAGAGAAAACAGGCAAATACCAACTCAGAGAGCACTCTCGGGTAGCATAAGTACATGTGGTTGTGTTTTAAATGAATGTTCCCAGACAGCAGCTTATATAAACTTAAGGAGACAGTGAATCTCCAGCGTGATGGATGTCCACTGGCAGCATATGGAGAAATCATGCACATGTCAGTGAGACAACAGTTCTCCTAAGTGCTGATTAGTTTTTACTCTCCTGCAAAACTTGCTGACAGAAAAGCACACACCTACCCACGGCTGAGAAATGCAATTTACAGCATGACTTAAGGTACATTTGTAGCCACAGTTAGGAGCCATTTGAAAAGGATTAGGTTGTCAGTTTGAAAAGTCCATCATCACTTCTGAACTTCTAGATCTCTCATCACCCACTACAGGCATATCCAGAGTAACATTCTTTCTATGGACCCATATGAATTTGTAGCAAAACACCATTGCTCGGATATTAATGACTCTCTCACAGGAGATTGTCAAACTGACATCTTGAAACATTCTCTTCATTTTAGATCCCACAGGCAGGAACTGCTGTATGTCCCTGCAGGAAAGCGAAATGTTTTTGGTAGCATGGTGCCATTCTCCTCAAAGCCAATGGCAGAAGTTTTCTATTCACAGACATTAAAAGGACATGGGGGTCATCAAGAGCAGTCAGCATGGTTTTATCAAGGGTAAATCATGTTTGACTAACCTCATAGCCTTCTATGAGGAAATTACTAGGTGGATAGATGATGGTAGAGCGGTAGATGTGGTTTATCTGGATTTCAGTAAGGCATTTGACACCGTCTCCCACAGCATCCTTGTAGACAAGTTGATCAGGTATGGGTTTGGTGATCAGGTAGTGAGGTGGATCAGGAACTGGTTGATGGGAAGGAGTCAGAGAGTTGTAGTCAATGGGGCAGAATCTGGTTGGAAGTGTGTGACTAGTGGAGTCCCTCAGGGGTCGGTACTGGGACCGATGTTGTTCAACATCTTCATCAACGACCTGGATGAGGGTATAGAATGTACCCTCAGCAAGTTTGCTGATGATACTAAGCTGGGAGGAGTGGCTGACACACCAGAAGGCTGTGCTGCCATTCAGAGAGACTTAGACAGGCTGGAGAGTTGGGCGGGGAGAAACATGATGAAATTCAACAAGGGGAAGTGTAGAGTTTTGCATTTGGGGAAGAACAACACGAGGTCCCAGTATAGGTTGGGGGCTGACCTGCTGGAGAGTAGTGTAGGTGAAAGAGACCTGGGGGTCTTGGTAGACAGGAGGATGACCATGAGCCAGCAATGTGCCCTTGTGGCCAAGAAGGCCAATGGCATCCTGGGGTGCATTAGAAAGGGTGTGGTTAGTAGGTCAAGAGAGGTTCTCCTCCCCCTCTATTCTGCATTGGTGAGGCCGCATCTGGAGTATTGTGTCCAGTTCTGGGCCCCTCAGTTCAAGAAGGACAGGGAACTGCTTGAAAGAGTCCAGCACAGAGCCACAAAGATGATTAAGGGAGTGGAACATCTCCCTTATGAGGAAAGGCTGAGGGAGCTGGGTCTCTTTAGCTTGGAAAAAAGGAGGCTGAGGGGTGACCTCATCAATGTTTACAAATATGTAAGGGGTGAGTGTCAGGGAGATGGAGTTAGGCTCTTCTCAGTGATGACCAGTGATAGGACAAGGGGTAATGGGTGTAAATTGGAGCATAGGAGGTTCAAGGTGAATATCAGAAAAAACTTCTTTACTGTGAGAGTGACAGAGCACTGGAACAGGCTGCCCAGGGAGGTTGTGGAGTCTCCTTCACTGGAGACATTCAAAACCCGCCTGGATGCGTTCCTATGTGATGTGCTCTAGGTGACCCTGCTCTGGCAGGGGGGGTTGGACTAGATGATCTTTCGAGGTCCCTTCCAACCCCTAGGATTCTATGATTCTATGATTCTATGATTAAAATATCTTTATTTGCTTGGGGGATATTGGGTGAGTTATCCTTTAGGTGCAAACAGAAGAGGCTACAGCATCACAACTTGGCCTCCTGGTACTATTCATGTCAGAAGAGCAACTTCAACCTGCAATTGTAAATTAGAGCTTGGAGGCAGCTCTGAGAATCAAGGACATTTTTTGGGTGCTCTTTAGTGGCCACCCTGCTTTCTGCCAAGCACAGAACTGCAGTTTCTTCAAGCTATTGGCTTTACCATACTTAACCTCTGCTGGTGCCTTTTATCTGTCTGCCTTTCCCAATGGCTTTTCCACCTCCTTGTCCTCTCCCCTTCCACCTTCACTGCTCCAAAACCCATCCTTGCTCAAAAAGTCCCTAGATGGTGCCCAAATGTTTTGCCTTGCATCAAGCACACGTGTGGAGGGATGGGAGAAACTCTTGCTCCTGTGCAGGCCTTGGCACAGAGGAAAAAACAAACAAAAAAACAGGAAAAGGGAAATTTTTGCTTCAATCCAGGGCACAATCTCCCCTGACTTGAAAAAAGCCAGGATTTCACTGCTAGAGTCCTACTTTTTCTCTTTCCCTGCCACTATATCTTAAGTCCATTGCTTTGTTTTGTCCACAGATCGTCTGTAATCCTTCAGCTAGAGCTTCTGTATCTCGCTGACTTTATGTCTTCTTGAGCAGCATGTTGCACAGTAGGGATCACAGCTCTAACAGGGAGGGATCTTTGGGGTATAGTCAGAATCCAAAATAAATGAGGGATAGCATAGCATTATCATATATTAATCATAGTGATTGTAGTAATTAAAGTGATTGTCCCCCTGTACTTGGCACTGGTGAGGCCACACCTTGAATTCTGTGTTCAGTTTTGGGCCCCTCATGACAACAAGGACATTGAGGGGCTGGAGCGTGTCCAGAGAAGGGCAATGGAGACGTGGAGGGGTCTGGAGCACAAATCTGATGAGGAGCAGCTGAGGGAACCGGGGGTGTTCAGTCTGGAGAAAAGGAGGCTGAGGGAGATCTTCTCACTCTCTACAACTCCCTGTAGTAAGGAGGGAGTTTGTCTCTTCTCGCTAGTAACAAGTAACAGGACAAGAGGAAATGGCCTCAGGTTCCACCAGGGGAGGTTTAGATTGGATATTAGAAGAAACTTCTTTGCTGAAAGGGTTCTCAAACACTGGAACAGGCTGCCCAGGGAGGTGGTTCAATCACCATCCCTGAAAGTGTTTAAAAGACAAGTAGATATGGTGCTGAGGGACATGGGCTAGTACTGGACTTGGTAGAGTTAGGCTAAGGGTTGGTAGAGTTAGGTTATGGTTGGACTTGATGATCTTTTCTAATCAGAACAATTCTGTGATGCTGTAATTCTCAGCTCATGATGGAAACCTTTACTTCAGAATAGTGGCACCTCCTTCTCCTTTGTTAGTGCTCTTTAAAAGTGTTTTATTAATGCAATTATCTCAATATTACTTAACAAAATAAGAACTCACATCAAAAGGCATTAGCACATGCAAGAGTGTGTTCAGCTGCTGTCCCAGCAGCTCTCAGTCCCTGGAATGCAGTGTGTCCCTTCTGCCACTGGAGAAAAGGAGACAATGAAACCAAAAAGTGCTTCCCCACCCCCAGAACCATGCCAGAAATAGAAATTAAGTGGTGCAAACTACAGCCTTGCTCCGGCCTCTGGTTACCCAGCCTGGAAGTGCAACCTTATCAAATATGAATGAAACACTTGGGACATTCCCAGAGCATTAGTGATGGGATGATGCTGTTAAGTGAAAAACAAAGTGTTTGTTACAGCCCTGTGTTGCAAGGGAAGGTGAAGGGGAGAAGTGTGCAACTGGGGTGGGGTAGTGGGCTGCTTGGAGGGTCCCTCAGCCCTGCCTGGGAGTATTGAACTGTCCCACTGCAGGTTTGGAGCATGGATGCTGCCATTTATATCCAAATACAGCACCTTAAATCTGAGGAGCTTCATTGGGCCACTAGAAAAACAAAGTGGGGAGAAAAGGAAGGTTCTTTTAACTGAGTTTTCTCCTCTGTGATATGAGTGTTCAGTTTCCTGGTGCATCTTGGAAAGTGCTGAAATCAGGGCACTAGAACTAGCATTATTAAAACCTTTTGGTAGTGTACTGAGTCAAATCAGGTTTGGGGTCTTTGCTCTTAAATTATAAGAAACTGATTACTAACCCCAGCCATCATGGGGCCCCCATCTTAATACTGCCATTTTTCTCTCCAAGATTTGTGCAGCAGGTTTTTTCCTACTATGACTCAAACAAATGGGTCTTTTTTTTTTCCTTCTTCTTGTGTGTTCTGCAATTTCACGTGCAGCTAGAAAATCATAATACAAAAGAAAGTTCAATAACATGCCTGTGCTTTAATAAAAGGAGCCATGAACAATGCCAGCTCTGAAGATAGCATACAGCCATTGAAATCAGACAGGAGAAACAGAACATCAGTCAGATGGAAAAGTATGATTTATTATCTCCCTCCTGGCAAAATTACAGTGACAATGTCTATGCAAAGGAATCTGAAATTACTGACTTACTCTATTTCTGTCATAATTTGTACCAAGAAAACATACTAAAATAGCTAGGCATGTCATATATTGATCTATAGTGATACCTAGTTTTAAGATTATGTTATGTACTTAGCTACTGATTCTGTAACATATATATTACATTATGCACAAGTACATTATTGCAATAGGTGAAAGAAGATGGGCTGTATTCAGAATTTGACTACAAAAAACCCATGCTGCTGTTTTCCCCAGACCCCAGTAATACCTGGAGGCCCCAAAAGCTAGGAGCTCAGTGACACAGGTACTCTTTCAAAGCTCTCCATTGAAGTAGGTGAGAACCAAAACTCAAGCACTGGCATGATTCAAAATCACCAGGAATGAAGCACAAGCTCCTGTGTTTTAATCCCACTGCTGACTCATGCAGGAGCACCATGCAGAATTTGACCTGTACGTCCAAGCCCGAGGGATTGATATCTTTCCAGTAAATATGACACTGGAATGAACGTGTGCCCCACATTTGTGTTGCCAAAGCTGTGGCTGGGCTTTCAGATATTTGCTTCAGGAAATAGCCCATCAGCTCCTCTTGCTTCCAGATTTGGAGGATGTCCAGAGAGCAACTGAAAGAGAGGGGAAATCTCTGCACAGCCAGAGAAGAGGCTCTGGCACTCCCTCTCCCCTCCATTGCTGCTGAAGCTGTTAAGAAAATGGTTTGTGTGGTACACCCAACTATTACCAGCTCCTTCCAAGAGCAGTAAAAGGAAGTCTGAGGCTTTATAATCATGCCAGACAATGCTCAGTGGGGTCAGGGAGAGACACGGTCGTCCCTTGGCTGATACAAGGTATGTCTGTCTCTGTCACCCAAGATGTTTCTGTAGGGCTGGTGAGCACAAGGTCCTCAGGTCATCAGCTTGTAAAGAAGGATGTCATCCATAGAAATGTTGGCAGATCATTGGCAAGAAGGTTTTTAGAGAACCGTTTTCCTACCAGAGCGAGTGCAGGTGTGTGTTTGTTGCTACTGAAATGTGCTTTATGCAGAATTGTGTTCATTAAAAATAATGCTCAGTTAGCTAATGATCCTAGTTATTGTTTTTGAGACTAATTACGTAAGTCATGTAGTGACAACACTCCGTCTAGTTGCAAAATAAAAATACAAGTAGCATTAGGCTTCCTTACTCTTTGTTCTATGGTACTTTTCAGAGGTAATTCTTTGGGAATTATAATAAAATGGTATGCTTGGGGGAGGATTAGGGTTTGAAGCAGCTTCTCAAAGCAAGGAATGTCTTAGACTGTTAACTGTGGTCAACCTGGGCAGGAGAACCTTTCTGACTGAGGGTTAGCCTGGTGTGCTCCCTGTATCAGCAGACCCTGGTGTATCCTTTCATCAAAGATTACCTGTTCAAACCCATTTTCATTTCATGTCCTTCCCAGCTTGTGCCCATAACCAAAGGTGATAACATTCCTTGAGGGACAGAAATCTCCTGGAGCCTCCTGGCTTTTCTCCTGATAATTTAAGCAATGACCACTGGACACAAGGGGCAGATGGGAGAATTTGGAAAATGCCTTCTCCATAGTGCCAGCTAGTAAAGAGCTGCTTTATTCTGTGCGGCAGGTTCTCAGCTGCTATGAACTGCTGCAGCTCCAGGGGTCATGGGGGGCTCATTGTGATGTTGCACGGGTGGTAAAGCTTGATAACCAGTTTAGATACTCCTGTGTGGAGTTTGCATGACACTGGCCAGCTGCCAGAAATTTAAAAAGTTAGGTTAGGCTATCAGAAAAAGTGCAGATAATGGAGAATGAGAGAGAAAAGGCAATGAGGAACAAGTCAGTATTTTATGTGATGTGTTTGCCCACCTCTCAACATGCAGTGAACATAGGGGCAGTGTCAAAGTCCAGAAGCAAAGGAAACCAAAACACAGCAAACTCAAGCAGACACCTGTGCAGGACTGGCATTAACCCACTGGTTCAACCACAACACACCACTTTGCAGGACAGGGCTTTGAAGCAGGTCCTGGAGGAAGAGAAGGAAAAGGGGATGTGCAACACTGAGCTCCTGTACCCTCAGCAACCTAAAGGAAAAAAGCAAGTCAGCTCCTAACTGCTACTTGGACATAGACTTGGGTTGACCCAACATGTTTTTCGAGAGGGAAAAAAGGTGGTAAGGCAACAGTGTGCTGCTGGATATGAGTAAGAGCTTGTCTCCAGCTCTGATCCTGGAGGGAATCCTGAGCTCAGCAGAGGTGAGCAAGAGCAAAGCATTCAGGAAGGAGCTGCTCCTTTGGGGAGCAGGAGGCAGCGTTTTGGTGTGCTGGTAGGATGCAGGAGCTCCCAGTGCAGGACCAGGGTGGGGGGACTGGCATCCCTTAGGCCAACAAGAGGGACAAAACTGTGTGAAACACTGAAGCTGAGGGTGATAGAGCACTGAAATCTGAAGTGTGGGGCCTACAGCAAGAGGAGCTCACACCTTCCCTTGGCTGCTGCCACCCAGCTGGGAGTCACCCCTCAGGGAGATCCTTTCCAGCTGCCTGAGCTGCGTGGGAACATGGGGCTTGTCTTCAGGCTAAGCAGACTGACTCCAAAGATTGCATTCAGTTCAGCCAGATGACAGACATCTGGCTATCCTGTAAATTAGAGTCACAGGGCCAAATCCAACACTGGTGTAAATCTACCTGCCCTGTACTGTGGCTGTGGAAAGTGCATCTGACGATCCAGACAGGAAACTGCAGGAGAAGGATTGGGACCAAGACCCAGATCTCCACCCCAGCGATGGCTGGTTATGTTGTACCTACCTCCTTGATACCAGTTGAGTATTGTGTCAGTACACAGAGCCACCTTCTCCCATCTTTTGGCATGGAACAGCAGATTCAGGTATAGGGAAAACACAGGTAAAAGGGATCACCTTTCTGACCAGGTCTTTGGTTCCTTTCTCCCTGCCCCAGGAGGTGTTCTCCTAGATGAGGCTCCCTGATCCCAAGAGCCACCAGGGAGGGAATGGAGAACAAGAAGCTGCCAGCTGGCTGGCTTTCCCTGTTGGCATTAAAAGGAGCTTAACAAATGTAAAGCACACACAGACAGTTTGTCTGTGTCCAAACGGGGCTCTGCATCACACCTTCAAGCCACAGTCCCATCTGTCATATCTGTAGCCTATCAAAAGGAGTCCTGGTTCCTGTGCACTGGGCATGTCTGGACTAAAAAACTATTGTAATAGAGTCATAAAAATTATCACCAAAATAATAGAGATCTCCAGTCCTCTCAGGGTAGGTGAGGTGCAACTATTTTAAGGAATAAAATGAGACGTATATCAAAACAAAGAGAGAATTCTTACCCCCAAAAAAAGTGCAGTCATGTTGGTATAGAAAGCTCCACTGCTGCTTTTGGAGGAGAAAAATAACCATGAGACTGTAGATATGCAGATCCTATGGGAAAAGGGCCAGGTTTGGGCTCAAAGTCATCTCTCTCTCTCATCAGGTAATGGAAGAGTCACTCTCCAGACACAGATATGGTTCCAAGAGCCTTTTTAAACCCATCAAGTTGTGTGGCACGTAGCAAATACATACCAAGTATATATTTGTATATCCATGGTACAAAGCTCCTAATGCCATCACGATCCCGAATCATCAGATGTGTGCCCAGAGCACCCATGGTGAAGCACATCTTCTGTGCTTCTCTCTCTCTTCTGGCTTTACAAAAGGGTGGTAAGAATAATGTTGTTTCTGCTTATGGACAGGCACGATATGGAGCTGAGGGAAGGAGAGGTACACATGACCTGGGGGATTACAGCATCCTAATGCCTTTCCATCTCCAGAATCAAAGCCTGGTCTCCATCCTGCTGGAAAGGCTCTTGTAGCTGTGACTAGACAAGCAGCAGTTAGGGGTAACTAAAATCGAGCTGCAGCATCTGTAGGCTAAGAACATAGCCAAGTTGTCTTCAGCCTCCTTGTGGCTAGACTGCTTTGATGGAGTCACCATTTATAGAAAATATTTTCAGTAATGTATTTGTCTCTCTGGTCCCATCAGTTGAGTGAGAAATTTTTCGTTTCATTTCAGTCTTACATTAGTAATGCTTGTCTGTGTTCTGGGGGCTCCCTTTCAAGTACTGGAGCTCAGCATCCACTTCTGCTGCTTCTTGGAAGCCAGCTCTTGTAGCTGATCTGTAGTATGATGCAAGCATTTTACAATTCTTGGATGTTCGTTTGTGTTGCTGGTGCTCCATGTAAGTAGGATACAGCTCCAGTTTTTCACTCCAAATAAATTATCTAATGACTTGCTACTTTTTTCCTGTTGCAAAATCATTTTCAGCCTGGCAATGTGTTCAGTGATTGTACTCGTCTAATAATCACTCACCGAATTCTTTATTTGAGGAACTTTCCACCTACGGAAAATCCACATGATTACAACGAGAGCCATTTAGCAAACTTTTAACACAGTTTAGACAGTTATTTATGTGCTGCTAATAATAAAGGCAGAGCAAGCAGCCCAGGAGAGAAATGGGCTGATTTTGGTCTTGCCTTTGAGTGGGACTCACTAACTAGCCCCTTCTCCACAGTTTGGCACCTGCAGAATTTCTCTGTTGAAAGCTTTCTCTGAACTTTCCTGCAATCTCCTGCTAGTCTGCCTGAGATCACAGGCAATTTCAATAACAATGAATATGATTCTAATTTCGACTCCAGGAGTATCTTCGATGAATGCTACCCCAGTTTCTTTTTTATTCATCTCCCCTGGTTTATGACTTCCCACCTCAGCCGTAATGCGGGATGCCTCCGATTTGATTCATCAGTTCTTTTTTAACTTTCTTCCCTTTCTTGCTTCCTGCCAATAAATTCACCACCTGAAACTGTAGCTACAAAAATCATTTCCATCAGAATTGCCATTGTACTTAGTGTCATTAAAAGTTACAGCTACTCTTAAGATGTAAGTGCCCGATTTGACAGACTTCACTTTACATTGCTCTGCTTTTCCTGCTGTTTTATCTGCATGGAGCAGGATGCCATCAGTCTCAGCTGAGCCTGTCTGGGGTGGGAGGTGAAATGTGATTACCTGTACGAGTGCTGGCACACACACACACGTATACACACACTCTTGAAAACTAAAATAGGGAGAGATTGGCAGCAGCAATGTTTTTCAGCTTTCCTTCCCCTGGAGTCTAGCACTGAGGGAATGGGACACCACATCCAGTCCCTCCCGGGGACCTGTAGGCAGGAGGTGCATGTGGATACAGCTAGTGGATCCGAATCTAAGGCAAATGTGGGCAGAAGTACTGGCTTAGATCCACTGCAGTCAGAACCACCTTGATATCAGTGGAAATGGAGATGATGGCATTGCCTTCTTTTTAAGGGGTTTGCACTTCTAACAGGTTCTTGAAGGGGAGGGAAGCACTGCAGCTCTGTATTCAGTAATACAACCTCAAAAAGCATTTTTCCCTTTCTTCAAGCATTCAAAAAGCGTTCTCCCTTCCCTAGAAAAAGCATATATACTTATGCACCATTTCCTTTTTGGTGTTTGAAGGAGGTGGGAGCTAATATACCTGATTGAGGTTTGCAGCGATATCAAGAGTTGTGGCATCTGCTCTGCACTTGCTCTGGTGTGATGGATCATTGGGTTTCCATGGGGCTCAGAAAGAAAGCCCACTGGCTTAATTTCTTGGTTATACACCACTTCAAATTCCAGCCAACCAAGCAGATTTCTTCAGCCATTCTGCCCGTTTTGTAAATATACCTGTTTGACTGTGAAAGCGTCGCAGGCCTCAATAGCAAGTCTGTTCAAATCAGTGGAAATACTTTTGTTGCCTTCTGCAAATGTGCACAGCCCCTGCATGTTGATCAGTATGTGTCTTTTGTAACATGATTAGATGGTTGTAAACATTTACATGAAGCCTTTCAATTTCCTTCCTTAAAAGAAATGTCAAGCATTTACACAATAGTTGTAAAGTTTGTATTGCTCTGTAGTTGTTTGCCAGTAGCTGTGTATAATTGCTGAAGGGCTGTTGTGCACTAGTCAGGCAGTATGAGGACATGGTCCTTATGTGACCACTTCACGTGACTTAGTCAATGAGATGAAGTCTTTGAGCATGGGATTATGGGACATTCTTGTACCAATACCCTGTTCAAGCTTAGCTGGAGAGTGGAGGAAGGAAGAGGAAAGAGAGCAGCCCCATAAATCCTGGTAACTGGCTCTCAGAACAGGTGACTAGAGGGCAGTTGCAAGAATTTGCAGTAGCTTTGAATGACCTGTCCTCTAGCTCCAGCAAAAGATGTTGAACTTCTTCCATGAGGCTTGAAACTCAGACATGGAGGAAGTGCCACACAATTCAAAGTCTTGTCTTGAAGAGATGAGGAGAGGTCCCAAGTCTCAGGAAGTGGCTGCACTAACCATGCCTGGAGGAAATCAGGATCCTTAACCTAAATTCATAGCATGGAAAGTCTCAAGGAGTAACAGGTCTGCGTATAGTCTAATGATAGACCATCCACTGGCTCTCAAAGTACTTAGGTGCCAAATAACACTTTCCTCTCAGAGGGCTGCTTGGAAAATGGGCACCATTTTCCCAGCTCCCAGAGGTGTATGAGCCTCAAACTCCAAAGCTGAGTGAAGCCAGCTGGATTAAGGACAGCTGACCACAGGAGACTGCAGCCTTAAAACTTGGTGTGAGACCTCTTCTGAGCTGGGTGACAGCCCACATGCAGGACTGAAATGAGTGTGCCAGTTGGCCTGGTGTTGTGACAGCTCTCAGGAAAATTGCTTCTGATTGACAGAACAAACAGGTAAAGAAAAAGTATCAATCAGATGCCATCTTCAAAGTTTTTCATTTCCTTAGGTAAATCACTGCCTTTCTACCTCTCTAGAGATGTTTGTGTAGAAGCAGTTAAAAGTGATTGACAGACACATAGACAGAGAAATCTATATTGGCAGGGAAGAGGAGGGCTGCAGTATAATGTGTCTGATACATATGTATGCTTCCTCCATTCACTCGAGGACAATACTTCCTACTTGGCAATAAGCTCCTGCAAGGCAATCTACATGTTGTAGAAAAGTCTTTCACATGTTGGGGGCAACAGAGATGTGGCTAAGGCTGCTGTAGTTGTGGACAAGGCATGAGCTAAGGGTGAAATACAGGTGAGGTTCAGTAAGTATTTGGGACGAGAGAATTTCTGTGACTAAATGAGGTATCTCAGTTGCAGTAAAGCTTAGGTCTTGCTGAAGCTACTTGCAAGATCTTGCCTAAAAACTTGAAGTTTTGTGTATTGGTTAATTGTATGGTGCTCCAGCTGCCTTGGTCTAAAAAAAATGCTTGATTCAGATCTCTTCAACTGTAGAAAAGTGTAAAAGAGTGGATTTAGACAGTTTTTAATTCAATTTTTTGTTTTATTTTCTCCACCTCTTACTTAACGTTTGGGAAGAATTAGTATTTTAGGGTAGTTTCCTGAGGAAGTGTTTGATCATGCTATCTCTGTGTGTGTCTACCAGTCCTTTTGGATGACTTGAGAATTTGCTGAAGCCCTCAAGTGTAGACCTCTCAGAGGTATGACATTTCTGTGGTTTTATGAAACCTAGTAGCTGACTAAAGAAGGACCCACATGGGGCCCAGCTCCTTAAGAGAGGGAGCCCATTATCCCTGTGAGGAGTACCTGGATCATGCCAGCAAACGTAATTCCTACATGTAGTGGCATTTGCTTCCAAAAAGAGGGTGTAAATGGTGGGGAGCTGGGGTGTATGGGAGCAAGGGTGAAGATTAGGAGATACGGTATCCACATCTTGTTTGAATTCTCCTGCTCAGGGTGTATCTTGTTTTTCATTCTGTTTCCTTTGCTGCCTTTTTCATTTGTTTGTATCATCTATTAAGTTTATCATTATGTGCTCATGCACATAAAATCTTTATTAGCCATGCATATTCTCTATTCTCTCTTTTAATTTTCCATTCTTCTTTGTTAACAAACCTCTGCTGATCACAGGTGTTTCCCATTTGACAGCACCTGAGACTAATACTGTTTTCCAGCCACACAACTGGATGAGTGCTGGCTCCTTCCTTGGGCCTCCCTGCTGTGCATGATGACACCATGCCCTGGTAGAAGCAGGGAATGAACCTGCCCTCACAGCCAAACCTGGGGTTGCAGTCCTCCTTAAGATCAATAGTCCAGAAGAGAAACAGAAGTTGGGCCATGATCTTAGGTGTGATTAAAAACAGGGTCCACATTCTCGTGCTACTTGGGTCTCTTTGAAGGGACTGTCTGAAGGAGAGGTGAATCAGAGACTGAAAAGGTCCTTTATGCTCTGTGCCCCACTTCATCTGTTCTCAAAAGCACTCGAATGGTGGTCAGGTGTTGGCCACATCTGCTTCCCACCAACTTGGCTCGACTTGGTCCCTGCACTGACAACAATACCAAAGGATTTATGTCCTCACTAGTTCTGAGGGTTAGTGCTCTCACCTCTGTTGTACCGGAGCAAAAAGAATTTCAGGTGCTTTGCACCAGTTTTCCCAAGTCAAAATCCTGTACTGATACCGTCTATAGGAGGGTACCCAGTTTGCTCCTCTGGCTTTAATGATAGGTCCATTTCTTAGAACCTTCCTTGAACAGTAGGGTACCATGCAGTTGTTGTGTGGACATGTATCCATGATATAGCTGGCCATCAGGAATGTCCTTTCCTTTTGGAAAACAGAAAAATGTTTCTGCATCAACATGTCTTGCAATCCTTCCTAACAAATCCTTCCCTAGGAAGTCTTCTAAGGTTATTCTGCCTTAGAAAGGTGGAGTAAATAAATCACCTTCTGGCCAAAGCCTTTTGTGATCCTTTAATCTTAATGCTTTTATCAGGATATCAGGTTAAGGGACACCAATGAAGTGTTTGCACTCTCCATGTGGGAATGGCATAGCCTCTGATTTGTGTCTGCTCTCCTTCATCCTTCTGAAACCCTCTGTATTATTTCACCCATGTTTTTCAGTAGAGATTAGAGTTTCCTTTCAGTCACTGGTATTAGCAGGTGTTTGAACTTTAGTGGCTACAAAAGTGTAAACCACCTCTCTTCCATGGGGGATAAATCTTTAAACACAGATTCTGGGACTTGCAAAGATGGACAGAACTGCCTGGTGAATCCCATGGAACACTCCAGATCATGAGCAGTACTTGCACTGGGACAAAGAGCAAGCAAAGCAGCAGCATGTGGGTGGGAATGCCACTGACCACAAAAGAGTAACCACTGTGATCTGGAGAAAAATAAGAGCAAAAGATGAAAGAATCAAGAAACAAAACTTTGGAGCATCTTTCACTGGGTCCCTGTTCTTCACTGGGTTCCAGTTTGTCATTTTGCTGCTCGGTCTACATAATGCCTATGTAAATACATAGAGGACTTTCTTGGCCAATGTCCCATAGTTATTCCACACCAAAAAAAAGTAGCTGCAGGGAAATTACGAGCAGGGTTGCAGAGCACTCAGAAAACAGTAAAATGATGCTCAATTGGTATGCTTGGGGCAAAGTCCTTTCTGAAAGGGCAGGGGTTTGTGAATCCCTTAGCACATCCCGTGGGAGAAAGTACCCACTTACCCATAACAGAAGTGGACAGGAAGGCTGGAGTCACCCATGGGGTTGAGCATCTGGGTCAGAGCCATGGTAAGGGGCACTGGCAAGTGAACGAAATAGTCAGGTAGAGGAAGATCCTAGAAGCAAGGCCAAGAAGGTTGAACTTGGTAAGATGGGAAAGAAGAGGTGGCTGAAAAAAGTCTTGTCGTTCATGGCAAAGCAGCCTTTTAATTTGCTGCCTGCTTGCTCCTTGTACCACCAAGGTGTGTTGTTGTTCTTTAATTGCGTGTGGTTCTTCCCTCCTGAAAAGCTGCTTTCAGTGTCAGGCAACATCATGGTTCATTACAGTGTCATTTTCAGGCTACACCAACAATACAAAAGCAGAAGATGTGTATGTCATGTCTCATTTACTCAGGTGCAGAGTCATTCAGGGACATGTTCTGCTTGTGCTGATCATGTTTGAGCTGTAGATTGGGCTGCAGTCCTGGAAAAGGATCATGTATTTCTTAGCATTCTAGCCACTGTAGTAGTGAAGACGGGGACAAATCCTGAAGGATACGTCAGGGAAAGCCTCCACAAATTACAAGATCTTGTTCTACTGCTCCATATAGTTAGCAATTACAGTGAGTGAAAACAAAGCAGCAATTTTCTTATTGATCCCTCAGCAAATAGTTCTGTCTATTTTCTTCTGTATTGTTTCTTCTTATTAAATAGCCTTGAATAAGAAATGTCAGTCAAATGAATTTAGATTCCTGGTGCTTCAGACAGAAATCAAAGCAGGATTGAATGAGGAAGGATAATTAGAGAGAGGAATTCCACCTCCACAGACTTCTTCCCTTGTTCAAGGAGTGCTGATTTCATCTAAATTGCCAAAGCTGTGAGCAAATGAGAGGTGATGGGAATTATAGACTGCAGATGCTGAGACAAAGCAAAGGAAGCTTTAATTAGTGCATTTTAAGGTAGAAATTAATTTCCTGGGAATAAATGATTTGACTCAAGACATATGGACCTTCTTAAAGGTGAACTGAAAAGCTTTTTAGCTGCCAGAACTAGGGCTCACAGGTTGTGTCTGTCTTGCAGAAATGAGTGACACATCCCTGGGGCCTGTAATGCATGGGAATGAATCCTCCTTTCTTTGCATCTCACTCTTTCTTTTCTTTAATATGGAGGAATTCCCATTGCTGCAGATTCCTACCAATGCAACAGAAAGCGGATTTTTTTCCCAATACCCACGTTTACTCATTCAAGGGTTAGTGATGGATCTACTGTTGCTGAGGAATTGGAAGTTACATATTGAACCTACAGGTGCTGAAAGGAAGTGATTTTCCTTTCAAATTCTCCTCTTATTCTCCTTTCTTATCTCTGTTGTCATGCTTTCATCACACTTGCACACACATAAGGACACTGGGAACTTTAAAACACTGATCTATTTTTCAACAGATTTCCACAGCTTTTCAAAGGGTGACAGTGACAACATTCTACTCTTTTGAGATAGAGACGGATTCCTGTTTGCCTTAGTGGGAGCTGAAACGAAAGCACCTAGCTGGGTGCTTTAATCCAGAACTCCCTGACTTTAGCAGAATTATTCAGGCTCTTAATTACTTGCATATTCTCCGTGAGGTAGTTGCTCACAAACCTTCTTGAAATAGGCAGGAGTGAGGCTAGGGCCAGATCTAAGGTATGGGAGTGCTCACAGACCCCTGAGGCAGGTGCTGCACAAACACAGAATTAAATGTTTTTGCACCTCCAAGAACAACACTGTTCTCCTCTGCTCTGAAAAGCAGGAATGAAAGCACATCGAGAGACTGGCGGATGGGCAGGCCACCCCAGCAGCACTTTTCCAACAGCTTGGGGTTTGCTGGCAGAGGTGGCCTACATGAGATATGAGTACGACCTGGAAAACCACCCTGTCCTCCCATCCTGGGGTGAACCACCACTTGTGATCTTCCAAAAATCCTGCTCTGCTCCCAGCCAAATATGTAACAACAGATGGGCAGAGCAGCGGTATTATTTAGAGGCTTCAGCTGGATCCTTTTGATGGAGAGGCCTGAGGTCTGACGAAAGCTAAAAAACCCTCTATGGGGGGAAAAAAAAAAAAAGTATCATGCTCATTGTTTTTTCTAACGTTCTGGTTGGCTATTTCAGCTGTTGCTTTTTTGTCCTATAGGTTAATTTGCATTACCCATGCTGAACAAATGCAGTGCAGAGGTATTAAACGCTGATGTGTTTATCTTATGGCAAGATAGAAATGTTGCAAACTTGTGAGCTCCGGGAGGAAATGGGCTAATTTTAGATTTGTTCCTAGCCCTCGCCATGCGAATGGTGTCGCTGCGAGCCCAGCAATGAAGTTCACTGTGTTGTAGCAGACTGCGCAGTTCCTGAGTGTGTCAACCCAGTCTATGAACCAGAACAGTGTTGTCCTGTCTGCAAAAATGGTAAGAAAGTACTGTATTGGCTTTAACAAAGAGATCTGAAGGAAACATTAACATGTTGTTGCATCCCTAGGAGATTTGCTTCCATTGGCACAGGCTGGCATTGGGGCTGTTACTTCTCCTCATGCGTGGGCTTCAGTTACGAGGTGACAACTCTGCAAATTCAGGCTGCCCTTCCTGGCCTGTGCCTTCTCATTGAAGCTGATGGGATTGCTGACTTGAGTAAGGCTTTATAGGATTGGGTCCTAATATCTGTGATAGTAGTTTCATGTCTTTGCTTTTTTCTCATAATTAGTGTAACACAAAATCAAGTATATAAGAAAAGAGAGTGTCTTTGTCCCTAAATTAAGAAACCAATGGTCATTACTTAGTGCTAGGGGAAAATTCACTGAAATTAAAGTCAAAACTCCTGCTGGAGCCAGTAAGACATTCGCCCAGCCTGTAACATTGTAGGTTGTGTGCTGGAGTCTATGTGTGTAGAGTTGGCCCTCCTTGTCCTGCTGGAACAATGTAATGAATTGGAGTCGGATTCAGCAATACTTTCAAGGAAGGTTTTGAATGACTGGAAGTACCATTTGGGAAAATAAATCTGTTTTCAAGGTCTCCCTGGTCTTGTATCTCAGCCCATATACACCTATGTCTCTGGAAAAGTACCTTTCTCCTAATGTAGATATGAAGACAGATTAAGAGGTGAGCTAGCTTCACAGAAACCTCTTCATGGCTTTTGTAACATATAAGGAATGGCTGCTTAGACTCATCTTCTTGTGTTTAGAAATTCACTACTCATATATATTTCCTCTTACATACATCACCACTGCTGGGTAAGACTAATGGTTGCTTTTGGTTCTAAATGAAAATGTTTACAAAGAAATAACATTTTCAGCACATTTTCTGCCCTTTAAGACAGGGAAAAAGCAAACAGTTGGAACCCCAAAATGTTCTTGCTAAAGGACTTGGAAAAATTAAGAGTGGTCTGGAAAATCATATGAAAAATACTGCTTGAAATCCTAAAGTTTATCTTAAATTATGTTTTTTATTTTTTTAAAAAAAATTGAAACATTTTCCTTTAGAGTTTTATGTTTCTGTTGAAAAGCAGAAAATGTTCATAGGAAATTTAATTGCTTTGTTGTTGTTGTTGTTGATGGTCTTCAGAGAAAAGGTATGTTAACCAGCACTAACCACCACCGTTGCATATGATCCACTGTGCTTGGGTGTGGGGTTTCCCATCACACTCAACCAGGTTGATGTCTTGGGTTGATGACTGGGAGGGGTAGCACTGGCCACTGCCGTGGCTGTCACCATAACTCTGACTCATTTACACCTGAAGGAATGTGGCTCGTGTGTGTTTGGCCCTTGTGCTCCCATCATGTACAGGGTGCCATGCTGAACACCCCTCATTTACAGTGGAGCAGCACTTCCTGATTCCTTCCCATCTGGTTCACATCACATGAATCCAAACTGTGAGCATCGTTCAGGCTTCCCAGCAGTGCAGCCTCAAAGGTGGCTTCACACAGCTCCAGAAGCTGCTGAATTTCTCCACCAACACTTTACCACCATGACCATAAACCCCAGTAACCAGACTGCCCCCCGCCTTTGGGCATTGGTGGCTTTCTGTGTTGCAGTCCCCACCATCCCTGGTGACCAGGAGTGGGAAGCATCTTTCTTGCAAAAACAGACAGGGTGCCCAGGTAACTGGGAGGAAAGGGAAAGTAGCAGCTCCTACTGATGGGAGCAAGGATAGGAGGACAGAAGGAGAATCCAGGGCTCCAGGGCACAGTGTAGTGATTGGGATTGTCCATGAGAAGCCAGAAGGCTTCCTCCGTGGTTTTACCAAAGTTCTCCATTCCTGTAGCCTCCGTTGTCACAGGGAATCTGACGAGGAGATTTTGTTACTGCTCTTGGACATGGCTCTGAGAGTGGTGCACACCCTTCACCTCCAGCTGACATTATGGAATCATGTGAAAGAGGAACAGACATTGCTGAGTCTCGTGCCTCTCCCAGTCCCTCTGACACGTCCTAATGAATGAGGATCGCAGCGCTTTGAGCTGTCTGTTCATCCTGAGACCAGGATTATATCTTTCAGCTCTCCACTGCAGCCACTCAATTAAAGCTCAGTTTCACAAATGCATGAAGATAACACAAGCTGACAGACCCACTTAAATGACTGAAACCCTCCTTTTTAAAATGTATTTGTTTTTTTCCTTCCATCCAGTAGCTTTGCTTTCTGCCAGTGGTGCACACAGTTTCAGTGCCATGTCTCAGCGTGATGAAAAGATTTTAGCTTGGTCTCAGTCCCTGTGGTCATCATTGTAGACGTTTAGACAAGCTCAGGGGATACAGCTGTTGGGGAAAAAAACATAAAAAAGATAATCCCCAGAACAGCATGTAGTGCAAATCCTCATTTCAAAAGTTGCTATTAAAATTTTGATAAGGAAAATCCTTGGTCTGGGTTAAAATACATCCCTGCATCATTTGCTGCACTCTACTAGCAACGTGGCTTGCCTGCTTGTTTAGCTGTTGCTGCCATTAACAGGAGAATAATTTCCTCTGGATACATTCAGATAGATTTTCATGCCTTTCCTAATTATGCCTTGCCAACGGCAGAAGTGTTGTGAAACAGCTAGACTGATGCAAAAATCTGTTGATTCTAACATACCTGACCTGAAGATTCATAAAAAGCCAGTATCAATTTCTCTCCCTCTACCATCATTTAAGAGCAGTCTGAACAAGTGGCTTTGAAGATTTATTCCTTACTGTCAAAAGAAACAGAATTGTTGCCTTGTGCTTCACTAAATGCAGTGGAGCTTGTGCAAAACTGGCTCTGCTCAGCACGGGGTACCACATGGCATGTGGAGCAGGCAGGTTCACTGGGAGGCTAAAACTTGGGGGTGAGGGAGAGAGAGAGGGGGCCTTTTCCTTCGTGTCCCATCGTCCAGTTTGTCAGAGTGGAGTTTAAGGGCGATGGCTCCAGGTACTGCACAGCATTTCTGCCATGGAGATGAAAGGTCACTGGATTTCATGTTTCATGGTAGCAACAGACTGCAGAATTATGGCCCCGAGTTGTTACTTCTTGTCATTTTAACTTCTCCAGAAAAAAGTGAGTCAGCTATTGTTAACCTTCTCCTCTGTGGGATCTAAAACTCACCTATTGCTGTTAAAATCATGGCTGCCACCACCTGTGCAATTCCTCCTTTCCCCAGCTTCTCCTGCAGTGCAAGTACATCCACCCACTCTGCTTATGCCAAAGCCTTTCCTAGTAAAAATCCCCCACGAGGACCCCATCCTGCTGTGTCCAGGGCTGTAATCATGCCTGTGTAGCACTGCTCTTACCTCCACGGGTCTTCTCACCTGACCGTGAACTCTTCATTTCAAAACATCTGCTTCTCCCTCCCCATTAATCCATCCACTGCTGCAGGTTGAGCCTTGCTAGTGGTGAAACGTGTGGTTTTTAAAGCCCTTCCTGACACATCACTGCAAGGTTGCTCTTTAAGTTTCCTTCAACCTTTTGGACGGGGCCTGGCAGGGATGCAGGGATGAAGGGGATCCCCACTGTGTCACCACTCGTGTCTCTTAATCTGGTTTAATCTGTGATCCAGATTGAATTAGTTCCTCTTTGTGTACTTGGAACAGCTTTCAAGTACTGCTGTGAGCAAAGGGAGAATTTCATTGTGTTTTTGCTTTCCCCAGTGCTAATTGGTCAGAGCCAAAACCACCCATTCCCAGTGTGCCCTTTGTGGGGGAGGCAGGGTGAGTAGATGCAGGCCATATACTGGTGGCCTTGGAGGTCCTTCCTCCAATGCCATGCTGTGTTGGCAACATGCTGATTTTTGCCCACTGCTCCAAGAGGGCTCAGCTTCATGCCAGTTGTGTGTCCATCACTAGTTTACTACTCCAAGGAATTAAAAACAGATGCAATTTTAAACTAGCAGCCTCACAGCTGCTCAGGGAAAGGCTGGAGGTGAGTGGAGGCAGGAAAAGGGCAGCTCAGGGTTCCTGGAGACCTGTGTTCTCCTGATTTTACAAAGTGCTCCTTTAGAATTGAATGAAAAAAATCATCTCAACATTAGCAAAAATTCGTCATCGAAGGAGGGGGGATTTTGTGGCACAGCTGCATCAGGGAAATTAATTTTAAAATTCCAACGAATGCCACAATAGCATTGTTAACTTTTCCTCTCTAAAGTGTGAAATTTTTCTCAGAGCATTTGAAAGGCGCCTCCACCCATTTAAACATACATTAACACAATTGCTAAAATACACTTTGCCTTGACACTTTCATTTTCTTGAGGGATTAACAGAATAAGCATTATAAATTTCTGTTTTGGGGTCTGGTTTTGCTTTTAATTCAATTTTTGTTGCCACCAATCCTCAACAAAAGAATTTGTTACCCAACAAGACAGATAAAAGCTAACATGTCCACAATGAAATACTTCCTGGCGAGTGTGCTTACTCACATTAGTGTGGGCTTCGGGAGGCATTCGTGATGAAATACTGGGCAGCAGGAAGACATTTTGTAGATAATCAGTCACTGAATCTTTAATTAAAGTTTTAAATTATCACAGTCGATACAGATTTCAAAGTAAAGAGTCTGATCCTGCCCTCCACGCACAAGAAAAAGATCCCTTTGACCTTCAACAGATCTCACTTCAGTAAAATAGCATGGATTCAGGCAAAGCTTTTATGGGCATTTATTGTAATATGCTATGAATATTAATAATTCCATACAAATGTCTTCATTTTGGAGGGCATTAGCACAAAAGCGAGTAAATAATAATTTATTTCCATGCCTATAAAGCCACATTTTACCTAAGCTTCTCTTAATTTACTGAGAATATAAACTTAACTGCTCATTATTTCTCTGTTCGAGTTAATTGGAAATAAGCATTCTGTACCCCAGCCTGTTCCTTCTCTAACACAGAGTGTTTTGCCCAGAAATCCACAGGGATTTTCCTAGCCCATCAAAGCTGAGGGCAGCCTTTCCTTTAGCAAACAAATGTGTGTTACATGTGTCCCTAAGAGAATTTTGCACACCACTGTGTAGAACAACACCTGGGGGCTGACCCAGGAAAATCTAGATGCCACAGCAAGAGGTGTTGGGGATGCAGTCAGTGAGCAGGGCTGTTTCTTCTGGATCAGGGAGACAACCAGATCAATGCCCAGGTATTGTCTTAGGGGGGCAATGTGATCTGTTTAATCTGCAAAACCCTTTGGGATTTGAGGGGACAAAAGGCTCCATATAAATGTAAATTGTTTATTGTATTTTTAGGTGAAGGTAATGGATTAACAGTGCAAGTTGTTAACCAATATTGACCAAAAAAAACTTTCCCAGTGGTCTCTGTTGTTCCAAATTATCAACTGTCTTGAAAAGTGCCAAGATGATAATATTGAATAATCCAGTGCCTGGATATTAAGTTACCTGTGCTTCATTGCATAAATAGAGCTTGTTATTTATCTGCAAGATGTGAATCACTGAACCTCCAGGTCATTGTTTTGGAAAGCATCTGCTTCTGACGTGATCAGTGACAAAAAAAAAATCAATGAAGTATGGAAAAAAATTGCTAAAAATTTGAGGAAAAAGAGGAAGGTTTTGGGGAGAGGATGTTTTGTCTCCCATGTGATTATATACAGCTGTTGCAGGATAAAGATGACACAGAAAAAGTGGCAAGAGGATGAGAGAAGACTTCTTAACCATTTACTGTATGGAAAACAGTGGTTTGGAGCCATGGGGAATAGAAAAAACAACTAAATAAAATTCCTCTTCTAATTTATTTCAGGAATTCCTAAAATGGCCAGATTTTAAGATTGCAGTTAAAACCCCTTCAGTCAAAGTCTATGCAATGTGCTGATTGATTGTGCAGAATCAAGTTGAATGTGACCAACAAAGAAGAGGAGGTATCCCCCATGCCGGACTTTGCTGGACTCCACAATCCTCTTCATAGGTCCCGGAGACCGAAGCCAGTAGTGTAGTGTAGCCACATCACCCTTTGTTCTCGGTGGATTCGTGGCAGCCAGCCAGCTTTTTGGGTACCAACCCCACCACCAACCCCATTCAGATGGCAGGCTGAGAGGCCACAGGAAGGACCTGCTCCACTTCAGGCTTGTCCCACGCGTGGGAGCTGGTGATTCTTTCACAGCTGACTCCTTAGCACTGCTGTGCTGCTGAAGAGATGCCACCCCAAATCAGGAGTTGCTTTCCATTTTTGCAGAAGCTGTAGAAGCTGCCTTAACGTTGCAATGACAGAGCCCAGTGCACCAAGGCTTCATGGCCAGCTGTGAAAATCAATGGTTTTGGAAGGCTGAATGCAAAAGAAAATTCCTGAGACTACAAAGGATGTGTTTTTGATTGTTTGTTGGCTAATGTTCTTTGTGTTTACCAGCAGGAATGTAAACTGTGGTGCCCTGTTAGCTCAATCAAAGGAGTGATTTGATTACCAACAGAAGGAAAAAAGGATTGATTTAAAAGCTGGTGAAAAGATCAAGACTGAAAACAAGGTGGTATATTTGGGCCAGACAGTCAGTGACCTGACAAAATACTTCAGTACTTGCTTTACTGGTCCTTGAAAAAGAAGTCATTTAACTGAAATTTGTTTTCAGTGGAGCTCGTCCACCTCCAGCACTTAACAAAGTGGTTAAAGACACATAGATACCCAATTTGCTGATGAGAGTCACACAGACATCTGTCAAGAGCTAGCCCCTCCGTTGCTTTTGGAAGTCTCACACAGTTGGATTTTTCAGACGCTTGAATGCCCTGTGACCTGCTCCCTGTGGACACAGCTGTTGGAAGAGTCATCTGATAACTGTGCAAAGCTTTGGAAAGGTATATAGAGGTTAAACCTTCCAAAATTAGCCGTCTTCGTGCTGGATGGCATCAAGGAGGGCTGAATTGAATCTGCCACCTCCTGAAGTTCAGGAGGAGAAACCAAACGACGCAAGGGAGAGGAAAAGCCTTTAGAGAACAAAAAAAAAAGGCATGAGTGGAGCAGCGCTTAATGTGATTAACTCCCATCACACAGCTCAGTGCTCACCCAAAGCAATAGCTGCTGGACTGAGCAGCATCAGAGGGACAGGGACACTGCCAGGAAAAGCTCAATTCAAAGAGCAGCCAGCGGGACAGCTGTCCCCTCTGACCCGACGTGTTTGTCTGCACGCTTACAGGTCAGCTAGTGATTCCCAAGCATTTCCTTTGCCCAGGGAGCAAGACAAGGATAATTCCCGTATTAAACAAAGCAGAAGAAGACTCTGCCAGCCAGTATAAGGCCAGGCAGGAGCTGAAAGCCACTATCCTGAGTTTGTACCCCAGGTTCTAACCATGTTTCCACGCTTCTACCCCAGCAGAGTTCAAAATGAACGTCTACAGGCACCTGAAAGAGAAGGGTTGGGGAGGATCATGAGAAGCCATTTGTTGGATGGGACTTGCTCCAAAGCTCTCAATAAGTGGACACAGCTCACAGGGATGTGGGAGATACGTTGGTCTGCATTGTTCTTTAAACTCAGAAATATTTATGAAGCAGCGTCTGCTCATCGGTGATTGTTTCCCCTTGGGAACATTTTGCTGAAATTTGTATGCAGAAGCCTGTGGCAGTGGTAGTTCAAGAGCCATTATCATCATGATAGTATATTGTAGAGGAGGGGGTGGGTTTGGGGTTTTGGGGGGGAAAAAGTTCCTAGATTCAAGGTTGGGAAACCAGGTTCCTTTTGCAGAACACAAGCAGCCCGGGCAGTACCAAGACTAAAGCAAGCGTGGTGCTGTTGTTCCCCACCTGCTCAGATTCTTGGTGTAGAGAAAAAAGACCAAAAAGTGACATTATGATCCAATTAGATTGCTGTAAAGCGTTTTGCTGCAAGAGAAGCCTGAAGCCAAATCCTGAGTCCGTGTCACTTGGTGTAATGCTGTGGTTTTACTCTGATTTACTGCAGCTGAGGATCTGACCTGCGAGAGCTGATATCTCTGGGTGACTCACAGGTGACTCACAAATTGCAGGAGGCTGGGGTGTTTTGCATGGCCAGGCTTTCTAAAAGGATTAGAGATGGGTTTGCTTTTGCTGCTCTAGAAGGTTGGGATTATTAAGCATATCTGTAAGAGAAGAGTGGCAGACACTGTCTTCATGTATTTCTAATTTAATGAATGTTTAATGCTTCTTTTATTGGAGCCTACATATATGTAGAGTAGAGGACATTAACAAGGAGTTGACTTATGTCAAATAACTGATGTTTGAGCTGTTCCTTTTACGTGAAATGCAGACTTTACAGAGCAAAGAGACTGTAATGAAAATATGAATTAAAGATTAGACCTAAGCAAGTCTGAGAAAACTTAAAATTAAAAAAGGCACTTAGAAGTTTTCTCCTCCTGCTTCCTTTCCTTCCCTCTGCCTTTCCTGTGTCTCCATCCTCTCTGCTTCTTTGGGAGGTGTCGCGGACCGATACCAAAGGCTGTCGTTGTGGGGGGGGAGAACTAGTCCGTTCCCCACAGTAGGGTCCCACATTTCAGCCACATCCTTCCACCTCTTCTGCACCTACACACCTTTGCAAAGGAAATCAGTGCAGTAATCTCATTCTGAGTATTACTGTATCATCCCAGCACATCGTCCCAGCCTGTAACACTTGCCAAATCAGTTCAGCTGGAGAGAGGAAGAATTATTTTTAAAGGTGCATTTTCCTGCATCTCTATCCCTGTTTTGCTGATGGAGCACATCTCCTGGGCAGAATGAAAATAAGTGCAAGTTTTGGGGAACTGTTTGCTAGAGAGACCCACAGTTTGTTACAGCATGTCCAGGTGAGGGTGAAGGCATTATTTGTATGTGGCAGTGATACTGCTGTGTGGCAGTGGTTGAACTATACTGTCTGGAGAAGGTTCCTGTAGGCTGATGCAGTGCCAAGACTGCCATCAGATATTGCTGGTCCCTCTTATCCAGAGATGCTCTTCTGCCATAAACATCAGCATCCATTTCCTTCCACCCCTTTGGCCCACCCCAGTCCCTCTCTTTTAGCTTTCTTCATGCTCTGACTTTCCACGGGTGCTTTCAGCTCTCAGTTTAGGTCAACGAGCTCAGTGCCAGGTCATCTGTCCTCCATGAGGCTTTTCTCACCTTAGTTCCTGCAGCACAGGCTGCAAAGAGTTTAGCTGGTTGGGGGCAATCTCTTGCTTTCTCTGGTTGTGGTTAGAAAACCCTTCTGCAATGGCTATCTGATTTCTTATCTAAGACTGAAGAGCTTAGGCTTGGCCATCAGCAAATCAAAGCCCAGAGGAAAAGAGTTGACAATGTGGCTTTCTTTGCTTGGCTGGTTGGGTTGGTGTGCTTCAGTTCTTTGCACCTCTGGCCATACTGGTATGGCCA
Organism: Hemiprocne comata; assembly: GCA_020745705.1. Taxonomy (NCBI): domain Eukaryota; kingdom Metazoa; phylum Chordata; class Aves; order Apodiformes; family Apodidae; genus Hemiprocne; species Hemiprocne comata. Next base: position 37,603,622 of record CM036591.1, read on the forward strand.
AATCAAGGAGGGCTGGGCAGTGCACTTGCTCATGGGACTTAAAACCATAAAAATCAGCATTTGCTCCTGGTAGAAACCCCAAAAATCAAGCTAAACCCCTTCAAAACAGTATGGAAAACACCACAGACTGACAGACCCGCCTAACAGAGTTTGAAGTCTGCCTTGTCTGCAATGCACTTAGGATGTGTGTGATCTAATTGTATGTATGATTTAACCTTAGTCTTGCACAGAGGATGTCAACTGCAAGTTAGATTTCATCTCCAAGGACGATGGAAAGGCAATCAAAACTCCCCTCAGGTATCTCAGAGCTCCTACATCCTCGTCACATGTATTCTGCATCATGTGAGCAATATTACATTTCTTGTGCATGGAGGCTGCCCAAGTTTATTCTTCTCAGGTAACTCTAGAATGTATGTATTCTACTTGTACCCTTTTCTGAAATCATCATTGCCACAAGGAATTCAGTGAGCAGTTTTAAGAAAAAATACCTAAATGTGGGCCAGTCCCACAACTGATGTAAACTGGTAGAACTCATTTTGCATCAACTAAGCCACATTTTTGTCCAGGTTGAAAATGCTTTGTGCCAGATAGTGCTGGCAGGGGAGCTCATGTTTGTTAGAATTAATGGAGCAGGAGCAGATGTACCAAGCAGAAAAGTACTGATGTCCTGCACAAGGCTTTATTGAGAGAAATGGGTCTGTGTGAAGATGAGTGCACAAAGTTCTCCCCGACCTTTCAAAGCTCAGACTTTTTTCTCTGCAGCTGGTCGAGGTCTTTGACAAAGATGGGAAGATGCTGGTCAGAAAATACTGACTCACTGAAATATCCCTGGGAAAAAGGCCAATTATAGCAAACTCGCTGTTCATACATTAAAAGAGGTTGGGGAAAAAAACCTTGAAATTATCAGATGCCCCATTTTAATGCTTTCAAAATGAACTGACTCAAATCTAGGAGGGCAGAGGGGGTGACATGGTTTTGCATGTAGATCTTTATTTTATAATTTGAAACATTACACATAGGACAGAAATGAAGGGGCTTTTTGCCCGATGAATTATTTCAGACAACCTGCTCTGATTTTTTATTACAACCCCAAAAAGTACTTTTGACTTGGACTTTTCCTCCCTATTGGAGTGAGAGAGGAATAGCAGAAATAGCTCTGACTGTGATGGGAAATGTCCTTCTTGCTCAGCTCTTGCCCTTGTCTGGGTAAGTACTCAGGTTCAGGATAGGATTAAAATACTCCTCTGGGATTAGAAGCCTTTGGGGCCACCACCTTCCATGCCAGGCTGGAGAGGGCTGCTGAGTTCTCAGGAAATGCTCCGTACCTTGCAGGATCAGGCCCCCCACAGGTTTTGCTGTTTGCAAAATAGCACCTTGAATTGCACTTTCTCTCTGATGGAAATGCATGGGGAAGGACAGGAGGTGTGGGTGGAAGAGCCCTCGTTCACTGTGCTTTGGTACTCCTGAGTCTCACTAGCTCAGGTCGGTGCATTTGCCTGGTTTCTGGCTGGTGAACCAAAACACCAGCGTGTTTTCATGCCGCCCCCTCCCAGCTCTCACCACATGCAGAAAGGACTTCAAAAAACAGGGAGTAAATAATGCTCCTGTCAGCTCCTTGGGCTGCATCTGAGCAGAGGCTGGGGAACGAGCTGCAGCTGACGTGCAGCGTTTCGGTGCCGAGCCAGCCCAGTTTGCAAGCCAGAGGCTCTGAATTCTGTTAGGGCTGAGCCAACGTTGGGTGTTCCTTCCATAAAAGCCTCGTTCTTTGATCTCTGACTCATCACAGCCACCGCTGACATCCAAAGGACTCCTTCTGCGTGAGGATTATTCACCTGAACCGGGTCCGCAGCAGCATCCGATGCATCATCCCTTATCTGCCAGCCAGCAGCAGCCAGCAGTCACACAGGCAGTGTGTGCACCAGCCCCTTCCTGACCTGCCCCATGGGTTATGGATCAGGGATTATGGATCCATTCATTAATTAATGCATTTAGCTTGCTTTTGTCCCATGTGCCACGGTTGTTGAACATGAGACTCCGGTGCCCTCACCGTGCTACAAGAAAAGCAGCGAGAGATATTTTTTTTCTTGTTACTTTTCAAGCTGTGTCAAACAGAAAAGAAATGGATTACAGGAAATGTCGAACGATAATTATTGAGAACTTGGAAAACTGTGATTAAAAATGGAAATCTGTCCACAATAGTAACAATTAGATAGATTTTTATATGTTTTGCACAGAAACCACGTAGAAGACTTGGCTACACTCATGCCCCCATGGAGAGCCAATACACTGCAGTCCATTTGCTGACTGGTGTAAATTGGCCTGGCTGCCTTTCTCCTCGAGAAACACTTGTGCTTTTTCAGCAGCTGAGGATTTGCCCCAACTCCGTTTGTCCTAACAGCCTGACAAAGAGGTTGTTACAGGCAAAAACTAGCCAGGGCCAGTCCCTGTGCTCATATAAGCAGGTCTCGCACCCTCCAAATCAGGGGATGCTGCTGCCCTCACCCTGGCAACAAAGCAAAGACTTTTCTTGCTGCTGAGTTGCATGCAGTAGTGATTTTTGCAGTTTGGATTGCCCCTTCTCCCCTGCTTGTTTTCTCCATCTCAGAGAAGCGCTGCCTGAGCTCTCCCTCCTTGTGTTCATGGGTGACCAAACAAAAAGTTCCTCTCTGAACCATGGGTTAAACACAGCACGGTGGCTCTCCTGTAGCCAGAGATGAGATTAGAGGAGACTGCTGGCTAATTGTGAGCAGTGGCAGTGACTTGGCAGCTTCCCATGGGATGCTGCTCAGCACCATCAGACTGGCCAGGACAGCCTGCACCAGCAAACAGGCTGGGCTCACCTAGCCCTGTGGATGCCCCAGGACTTCAAAGCAGTGTGTGAAAGCTTTTCCAACAAGAATAGGATTTGCCAGATGTTAAGGATGATGCTCAAGGTGCATCGAGGAAATCAGTGCATTTTGTCCTCCCGACTGAGGATCAGGCTTTCTAGGCATGGCCTGATCTGGTACACAAAATGTTGGCACAGGGAAGTCTGCAGTAAACCAGTTATTGCATCTGCTGGATGAATATAGACTCCTAGGTGGGGCCAACCCAATGGTTCTTCATTCCTGTAGGCATTAAGAGGCAGGTCACTGCCTTGGGGGTCAGCAAAGGGGCTACATATCATTGCCTTCCTGTTTTCCACTAATCTGTTGGGGAAAAAATAAATAAATAAAATCCCCCACATAAGTTCTTTCTGTCCAAAACTGTCCCAACTGGCTAAGGTCAAAGTGACAGTGAATCTGGCAGTGCTTGCAGACATAGCACCTTTTAGTGTCCCTCTAGTAACAGCACCTTTTAATAAGGAGTTACTGCTGTCTTTGTGGGGTCTGCTGCACCCTTGTCTTTCAGGTTACTCCCTCACACTGGGAGGAGGTAACCACATTAGTGCAGGGCTGGTGGTGGGTCTCTGACCCCTCGTCTGGGGGAGGGAGCCTTTCTGGGTGGGTTATCCTGGCAAAAGACTGTATGCACCACATCCCTGGGCAGCACTGATAGCATGTCCCATAGGCTGCAGTGTCTGGTTGTGCATTTCACACCATGATTGCTGAGTTTCTACATTTCTCAGCTGAAATCAGCTGCCTCTGCCAAGGATTTTGGCAGTGCACTCCAGGAGGGGATCTCTGGGGCACAGCAATACCCCACGCTGGGACATCAGCAGCCACAAAGTCACAGCTGATACTTTGACAACACAGGTAGACAGCCTGTGTGTTACAGGTGACATTTTCCCTCTTTTTGGTGCTCCTGATCAATCAGTGCTGGTTTGAAGCCCATTTATGTGTCACCCTTGTGTCATCCTGCCCCTAAGTTTCCACAGGATGCATCCTGATTTTTCTCCCAAAGTTTTTTCTAGCTGAGCAAGACCTTCAATAAAGACGAGAGAGTTAATCCACTGGATTTGACAAGCACTTTGTGGCCCAGGGAAGAATGATGCAAAATAAAGAGTCTGAGGGCTCTAAATAGATGTCGGAGGTTTCCTCAGCCCTGGCCTTTGTGCTCTGTAGGTATTTAGTCCCCCTGGCTGATGGCTCACTTGCCATATGGTGCTTAACAGCCCCGTTCTGCAGTATATGTGCTTGGCACATCAATAACCTGCTGTTCATCAGGGAGTTGGGGTTGGGCTGCCCAGAGGCAAAAGTCAGCCCCCAGCCAGCCAAGAGGGCCTGGCTGCTAGCAACAAAAAGCCCCCAGCCTCGTTTTATCACTCAGCACCGTAATTCATGGCTTTTAATGAAGGCAAGCAGTTGTGGAGGGCACAGGAGGGGCAGGGATGCTGGGAGGTATTGGCTGTGGTATAAATAAGATGCCAGAGGGAGGAAGAAGGAAAGGAAGGCCTACCCAGCGAGGCTACCTGGCATGGCAGCACAAATCGGCTCTATTTAGACATTGATGCCCCTCCTTTCCCCCTGCTTTTTCCCAGTAAGTACAAAAAGAGCCAAAAATAAACCTCCTTGGGCCTTACTGGAGAATCTCATCTGCAGTACTGAGAGGATCTGTCTTGAAAGAGCTGGGGTGATGCTGTCTTCAAAACAAATATTTCCCTGCCTTGCTTCTGAGATTAAAACCCGTTTGGAGACAGCAGTGCTGGTTATCACAGCCCTCTGGATGCTGGCTTTCTCTCTGCAATCACTGTAAGGAATAAAGAGAAAAAGAAGGGGGGGAAAAAAGGAAGGCAAAGGAATGCAAAGCCAAACTAACAGAGTAGCTTCTGGTGCTGGCAAATTTTTGTCTTCCAAGGTCAGCCCTGATTTCATTTGGAGAGTACTTTGCTCTTTTTAGCAGTTTCAGCTATTGCAGCCATACATACAAAGGAGCATCTGGAAATCTGTTCCCAACATTAACAAGCCTTAACATCCAGTTGCCCTGGGCCCATGTTTGCTTGCCTGCTGCAGTGGCTCAGTGTTGAGCTTGCTTGGGCTTCTGCATGTATCCTCAAGAAGACAAGGACTGTCTGTGTGGAGAAGTCAACCAGGCAGGGTGTGCTCAAAGCCCTCGAGCTTCCCCAGGAATTTCTAACCCCCTTTACTTGTGGGGGTTTGGCCTGGTCTGGATTTCAGGGTGCTTTTTTCCCATCTTTTTATTTTTTTAACTGTGTAGTCATTGAGCTCAGGTTTTGTTATATGCATTCAAGAGTACAAGAGCATGTTTCATTTTCCAGATTAGAAAATGCTCAGAGGTATAATCAGGTCCTTCCACAGTATTTAATTATCCATAATTAAAGGCATCTACACAAAGTACCGGATTTTCAAAGGCTATTCTTGTGTTACATTGCCAATGAATTAAGTAATTAATTGGCATTGAAAAAAATACAATAGGAAACATCAGTCTTTTAAAGTAAAGCATTTTTTAGGCATTTTATAAAATCATTAACTTATATCAGGTCAGTAGCTGTTCTAAAGTCTAAATCCCCCTTCTGGCTTTAAAAAAAAAAATTCTAAAGGACAAAATGAACACAGGAAAAACAAGGTAGGGAATACTTGCTAAAGACTGTGGAAACACAGAAATTGGGAATTTCATTTGGAAGTCATTGTCCATCACTTGCTGCTCTGTCCTGCAGTTCCTTCCCCCTGCCAGTAAGGTCTGAACCAGTTTCCATCACATTTGAGAATGCAGTTTCCAGCCTCAAACCTGTCATGTTCCTTCCAGTTCTGTTAAAAATAGTTGTCTGCTGGGTTTAGTTTTAGTAACCCACATCCCCTCAAGCAGGACACTGCCTCTGTGCCTCCGTTTCCCCTGTGCACTTCCCTGCCCCCCGGGGATGCTGTGATGGTAACAGGCTCTTGGTTGTGAGCCATTTGGATACTTGTTACCAAGACCAGAGAGTGAGTAGTAGTTTTATCCAGTAATGAAGTAATAAAAACAGACCAGCAGAATGAGGGGTAATGAAGCATTCTGAAATTTGGGAGGAGGGATGCGGAACCACATATATCCACTGTAAATTTTCCCCAGCCTTTCCTCATTCCTAGCTGCTACCTTACAATGCAAAATAACTATCCTGTCCTGGCACATCAGCATAATATCCCATGGCATCTGCTGGAGTATAAAAGCCCACATAGCCTGTGCTAATGCATTTTGTAGTGGCACCCTGAATTATTAGCAAAGCAAAGGACGATCCTTTTCCATTCAATGGTTTCATTAAATGCAACTATTCACATGCAAAACCAGCACCACTCGTTTTATTTTTATTAGCAACCTGACTCTTTGCACGGCACCATCAGAACGCGTTGTGCAAATGCCATGGATTCCATTAAATTCAGGTAGCATAATGGGCCCTCAGAGAGCAAAATCTGGGGACAAAACATGGATTAAAGCTGCTTCTGCAGCTGTCAGAGAAATCCAGGCAGGTCCCAGCAGAAGGTTTAGGTGCCTGTTTATTCCAGAAGCACCAACCTCTCCGCGTCTCATCTGTCCATCAGACCAAGGTGTGCCCGTCCTTGCAGTGGTTTGCTCTCCCCGTGCATCCATCCATCCATCCATCCTGCCCCTGCCTCCTCCTCCTCTTTCATCAGGAGCTGCAGATTTTGAGGCAGCTGCACTGTCTCTTGTCTCTCTAACAGCAAGTTTATCAATTGCTCGGGGTGTGGTTGGAGGGCAGGTGTTTTCTCGAGTTTCTTCTTCTCTGTCCCAGGCAGGAAATTAAATTCACCAAACAAATTAAGAAATTATATTTCTGCTGTTGTGGTTATTCCCCTTCTCTGAGTAATCGATCATAGAAGTGGGAGCTCTCTACTGCAGCCTGACCTGAAGGTTGGGGGTGGGATTCAGCAAACCTCAGGAAAAAAAGGCAAATTGAAAGGCCAATGTTGCTTATCTCTGTTAAACACTGGAAGTAGACTTTTAGCTTTTATACACATCCATGTTCATGAAATTCACCTTTGACTTGGGACTTGCCTGCTCATGGCCACTCATTGCTGTATCTGCCAGGATCAGTGGTGAAGACTGTGGAGGCCAAGAGAATGGGGAACAGTAGTGAAGATGGCTGGAGATGGGCTTGCTGTATCACTCAAAGTGTGAAAATTGGGTTCTGCAAAAAACACAGACACGAGCCACAAATAGAATGAAATGGTTTCGGCAGCAGCTCCTTTCTGTACATGAAAAGTTTTTGCTTTGCTTTGAAGTTCCGTTTCTAACACGGTCCCACGTTCAAAACCTTCAACAGAACAAGCTGTCACTGGGTGGGGGGGGGAAAGTGACCGTGCTGATGGGCACAAAGCATCACATTTCATCTCACACCAGTGGAGAGGCATAAAGGCATTTTTCTACCAATTGACACATTCCCACCATCATCTGGATTGCAATGAAGCTCTGTTTTCCAGATGGGAGATGAAAGTCTGTCTGGAGTGTGGGGTTTCCCACAGCTAAAGAAACCTTTTCACCCCTTGGCAAGGGATTTGTGCAGAGGTTACTCATACCAGTGGACAACCATTGCCAGGACTGATGTGCATAGGGGTGCAACTGTCACCGTGCATTAACCACCACAGGTTCACTATCAAACGGTGGTTGGGTTGGGTATTTTCTAGACTGCACAGCTAAATGCACAACTCAGATAAATACATAGTAATCCTGGTTCTTCCTCCCCCAACTGCCCCCCCATTTTGCTTGCTTTTTTTTTTTCCCCTCCTGTTTTATACAAAATTAGCACAGTCACAGCTTCCACTTCATTTATGACTGATACGGAAGAAACAACAAACCACCCCATAAAACATCATGCACAGCTGTAGTGACCAAGTTAGATTCAATTCTGGCTTTATATTGAGTTGATGTGCAGCCAGCTCTCTTCCATACATCATCTGCGACTGCAGTTAAGGATGAAATACTGTTTTAATTCTTACACCAAATGCAGGGTTTTTTTCTGAAGAAAGAAGGCATAAAAATGTTAAAATGGGCCATAAAAATCATTAAATTTTCACACTGAGCACAACCAAGAGGTGAATAAGTTGGCTAAAAGCTCAAAAGACCCAGAGAAAAAGTCCCAGTTGTTATTCTTTTGTTGTTAACCTTCTCCTTTGAATGGAGATACCCAGGCAGAGAGCAAAGACCTGGTACTTTTGCAATCAAGGGCTATTGTGCCACTTGCTTCCCTAGATAAGGGTTTCCCCTCACGTCTGGGTGGACAAAGAGCCCCTGCTGCCTGCTGAGGCTGCTGCTGCCTGCTGGTGTCCAGGACCCTTGGGAGGTGCCCAGCAGTGGGCAGGATGAACATCCGGACAAGTTCCCAGCCTGATTTGCCACTCTGCATCCCAGTGTCTTTCTTCCATGACCTGGGAAATGCCAGCTGTAAGGGCATTGTCACCTGAACTGAGCCTGTCCCACAGCATGTGTTGTCCCATGGCTGCCCTTGGGACCCATGCTGGCAAGGTGAAGGCAGCAGAAACACCACACACTTCATGTAGACGCATATGTATTTATACAGATATATACACACACTCTGGATGTACATTTCTTCACTTAAAAGGTCTCTGAAAGGTCCAACTTTTCCTCCCTTTGCTGTTGATTTTACTAGTAACATTGTTAGCTGATGCAGTATTTTAAAGGTAGTTTTATTTCGTTTAAATTAACCTATTTCATACCAGGTCCAAAAAAAAAAACCCACCTCACCTTATTTGCCATGTTTGAACCATTAAAAGAATTAATGTACCTTCAGCACTGTTGGAGTTCATTTTGGGAAGCATCTATTTAGACAAGTTTTTAAAAGCCTATTACTTACCTGAAAGGTTATAATGACCTAGGAGTAGCTTTCATTGCCTGCAATTAAAACCTAACTATATTTTTTTAAAATCTGGTATTCTCTCAAAGCTTTATGCTGTCTGCAACGAGATTTTTAAGAGCTAATCCTTTGCCTTTGGTCAGGTAAATATTGAACCATGCATTTCTCACTTAATACATGGTTATTGCTGTCTTTAAGGTGTTGCTGTTTTCCTTCTTCAACCTTGAATGTACACAGTAAAAATCTGATTCAGAAAAGCTGTTGGAGATGCATGGTCTCTGCCTGTGCAATGCTGAGCACCTTGCCTGCATGGTTTTTTACTGTCAGCTAAACTTTTCAGTGCTGATTAAGGTATTTGCACATACAGATCCTGTAAAATGAAGAGGAATTTGGTGTGCAGATCCCATAGGTGACTTTGAAAATGCCAGCCTGCATTTTATATGAAAAGAGGGAAGTGTACCCTATATCTAAGGCTAGGTCTGTAGCCCTGCAATTTGCTCTTCTGCTGTCTGAGAGCTGATTCTGAGACATGTCCTGCATTGGCTCCTCCATGACTTTGATGGCAGTGGTTCCTCTCCAACGCTGCCCTCAATTTGAGTGTGTCATTCAATCAGCAGAGTGGGCAAATGATTATAAATTTGATATTAGCTATTAATTTGCACTGCAGCAATGCCTAACCCTGCTGGTCGACAGTCCATGATCCACCACTGGGTTAGAAACCCAGTAAAATGGGGAAACTGGGGGCAGAGGTTTTCCAGGGAGTTGGAAGTGCACTCAGATGTGCTCCCAGCTTTGGTTTCGGTGCATTTGGGGTCAGAAACAGAGATGCTGGGTGCATGGCCCTGGGGCAAATGCCCATACAATGAGGCAAGAACCCTTAATCTAAAGCAGCAGGAAATATACTACTTGCCCTATTTTTTTTTCGTGTGCCCAGATCAGTTTTATTAGATCATCTGCACTAGTCTCAGAAACTGATAAAAAAATACTTGTTCTCATGGTTCAGACACATGGTAGTTTATTATCATATCTCAATCCACAATATTCCTGCTGACAGAAAAGTTCCTCTCCTTCTGGGCTTGAACCCTGGGAACTGCCCAGCTTGGCATCCCCTCGTACTGGCCGGCAGCAGCATTGGCTCTCAGGCATGGGCACCACTTGTGGCTGATCTGTTTTCTGCAGGTGCCTCAGCTGAAAGTGAGTTTTTCTCCATCATCTCCACTCTGCCTTCCTGGAATGAGCTATGCCAAAGATCTGATCTAGAGCTTCTTTTCTGCTCTGGCGTGGGCAGTGAGGTGTATCAGAAAGCACTGCCTGGGGATGGGCAGGTTGGAGGTGGCCATCAACCTTGGGCTTGGTGCCTTGTCGTAGTGCTTATCCCACACACACACACAGCAGATGAAGAGGGAAGCAGGGCTGCAATTTTCAGCTGGTGCTTTTGAACTGCTGAAGAGCCACTGTCTTCATTTAACTTGCTGAGTGATCATCTCCAGTCTGTTTGCACAGCTCAGATCTCTATCGGCGCTGGTGGACGTCACCGCTCCTAAACAGACTGCTTTTAAATTGCACCCATAGATCTGTCTTGCACCAAAACATTCCTGCTCCAGTATTTAGTGATGCCTGAAGTTACGTCTCCACATCAAATTAAGTAACCATGCTATCAATAAGGAGGAGTAATGTGGTGTGTTCCCTTCTGAATGTCTCCCCGTCCCTCATTTGTTTGCTGCTCCTGATTAAGACAGATAATGAGCTATCAGTAATTTTCTAACTGCAGTGCAAAGCAGCAAGGATTAAATCAGTCTGTGTCACAGGGAGCCAGGTCATAATTTAGGGAACTTGAGTGGGTCCCCTGCATTCATTAGTCTCCAAGCGTGCTTGGCATTGTCTGAGCAAAGCCCAGATGATGTGAACATCTCTGCACAGGGAGACCTAGCAGGTGACATGGGGCCACCAGGACATACCCATCCCACTGGGCTGGCTGAGAGCTGCAGGTGTGTTTTGTCTTGTTTATTGTGCTGGCTTCATCACTGGCAAAAGTCAGTGGAAAGGCTCCCATTGCCCTGATTTGAGTTTTTCAGCTCAGTCTCACCTTTTTAGTGCAGTCCTTTTAATGATCTAGGGCTTGGATTTAGATTGGAGAAGGATACTCCAGGTGTGTGTGTATATACACACACACAAATGCAGAGATTAACTTTTAAGCATTTTCAGGCACCCAACAATGTGAGTTACAGCTGGAAAAATCTCTCATGCAAATAGGTAATGCTTGAGACATTAGCATTGTCTTCTGAGGAGTGAAATATGCAGGAACAATGGAAAAGAGCTGCAGATGAGCTTTGGAGGAGATAAATTCTTTGAGGCAACCATGTGCAAGATTGAAAGCTTGTGGATGGCTAGGTGATACCATCAGTTGACTGACTCCAGGCAGCTTTTAGCCAGAGCCAGCACAGTTTGTCCACAAAAAAGAAAAGCCTCTCATTTTGCAGTGTTGTAGGCAATAGAAAGAAGTTTGAGGCATTTGTTGGAGGTGACACCTCTCCAAGGGTGGCTGGACAAGACAGCAAAGAGTGAATCTTCCACCTTGGAGTCTCCTCAAGGAGGTGACACATTATCACGACTAAGAGCCATCATCATGTGATACTCTGCCTAGAAGTGGAAGCACCTCAGGCAGAAGGTGGCCTCATCACAGAAACATCACTTGGTCCAGTGCTGCATGTGATTCCTTTCAGCAGAGGGGACAGGAGTGATGTACCCATCTGGTTGGGAGCCCTTTACAGTGAAGCAAATACTGCTTGTGCTGGTGAATGAAGACCAAAGGTGGCTGAGATTTGGTGGGAAAGTTTGCACAAACCTTCTATCCTGCTAGGAAAACACTGGCTGGAAGCAAACGAACAGCAACAAAAGGCTGTGGGAATTGTACCTTTCAAACTCCCTTGGCTTTGCCTGTGTGTGTGTATATAGACACACATACATATCTACATACTTCAGGTCTGTGCAAGGCTTTCTTTCAGCTTGCTTTCAGGATATTAAAACAGCAACAGCAACAAAAAAAAAGAAAAAAAGGGGGGTGGGGGGGAGGGTGGGCACAGAAGAATTCCTAAGCTTTTGCCCTGCAGGAGCCTTTGTGCAGCTTGAGCTGGGATGGACTTGGGCTATAGGGGAGTCCAGGGTGGGGTGAACAGATCTCCTCTGGTCTGCAAATAGCTGTCCTCTGGTCTGCAAAGAGCTGTGTCCTCCATAGCCTGGGGGACATGTACATCACCTCCAGGAGGAGGGAGGAGGCAGAGCCACAGTGTACTCCCCTACCTCCTGCCACCACCAAGAAGCAACTCACCTCAGGCCCAGGGTTAGACCTGGGCATTCTTGGGGGTTAAGCTTACCCCCCCCCCCAATGCCACGGTCACAGCAGCCCCATTTCTGATGTGCCCTTGGGCCTTAGCAATGCTTTGAGCCAGGACCTTTGCCTTCAGCCTCTTTCTAACAGGAAAGAGCTCCAGGACTGCTCTCTTTTGGTGGGGTTTTCAGCCCCCCCCCCCCCCCCCCTGCCCAGAGCACCGCCAAATTTAATTTTCAGTAAGGCAAAGCTCAGCATGAGCAGCTGATTTCTTTATGTCCCATCTCCAGCTTCACCCGCTGCCTCCTCCTCCCCCCAGGGAGAGGGGAGGCAGGCAGTCTTGGTACCAGGCAGTGAAAACAAGAATTCTTCCCTCCTCAACTCGTTAATTAAAGCCACAAATTGAGGTCTTTTCTTGCAATCTGAAGTGATCACATAAATAGTGTTGACAGAGCTAAATGAACATTTTAAAAGATCCTGCAGAATCAGCAGAGAAAAGCTGTGTTAACCTCCAGAAACGGGGGCCCTCATTCAAAACAAGATGCTATTTTTTTCCTCAGCCTGGACGTGGAAGAAGTCCCAAAGATGCAGGCAGCCAGTGATTTCTGCCCTCTGCGCCAGAGCCCAGGGATCACTTGTATTTCTGCTTTGTTTTGCCCCTTTCTCTGCTGAAGGGTTGTCCACGAGCATCCTTGTGTGGGCTTTGGGGTGCAGTCCTCACCTGGTCAGTGCTTTGTGAGTGGTTGTTTCATGCTGGGAGTGCTGGACACCAGCACTGGAGACCACATTGCTTATGGTGTGGGATGGTCATGGTGAAGATTGTGAGATGCCTGTTCAGTGGAGACATTCAAAGGAAAATCCACCTTCCCACTGAGAGGACACTTGGCCATATTCACTAGAAATGGCTCCCCCAGTTTGGTGCAGCTTGCCAGCAGTAAATTCCCACTCCCTCTTGTATTCATGGTCAAGCTCCAAAAGCAAAGTCATGAAGACTCATTCAGCTGAATGAGCATCCATGGGGATGTTTTCAGGCTGTATCCATTCCTAAATACTGTCAGGGAACACTACTGTCTTCTGCTTATCTCTTGCAACTTTAATTGTGGGGCACATAACACGGGAGCCTGAGGGATGTCTGGCTAAATTGAGCTGCTATTTAGCAGCTGCCTGAACTACCCGTGTGAGGTAGATAAGCGTAGCCATCAGCACCTCTCTCCTTGACAACGTTATCCATTGACTGAATAAGCTAGATTCTCTTGGAGTCAGCCTTAATATTTCCAAAGGAATAGGGAGGCTTCAAAAGGACTGGCAGGAGACATAGGATTATTGTCAGAAAATATTTAACTAAGAGGCATATCCCGCTCCTCGCTGAAATAGGACATTGTACCATGAGCAGTCCTGGTGAAGGTGATGAGTTTCGTCTGGTGCAAGATGCTATTCAGGGCAAATCTGAATGTCACAGTTGGCCTGAAGTGATTCATGCTCGCTTCAGTGCTTAACATTTGATTTCATTTTATTGCTTCTTTGCACACATGAAGCTAAATTCAGAGCTGCTGTAAGCCATGGGCAAAGCCCTTGAGTTCAGTAGAAACCACCCGAGGAGCGACTGGGAGCAGCCCCCAGCAGTCAGGATGCTGTTGGGCACCCAGCAACCCCAAAGCATCCTCATGACACTGCATGCTTGTGGTGCTGGAAGCATCAAACCCCACACTCCTGCTGTTTCCAGCTTTAACTCAGCATCCATGCAGGGTGCTCTTAATTCACATATTTTCCTCCCCATCCCCATACTACAGAAGATGCAGTTTGCTCATGAGCTAGGATGGCTGCTCCTCTTGTATTGGGGCTGTGCTTTTTTTCCAGCATGAAGAAGAGTGTCAGACTGGGGGGGTTTTTGAGTTTCTCTAGCTGTGCCACTGAGTCCTGACAGGACTTCATCTCACACCTTTGGGTGGCATTGCATGACGTGCATTAATGCCCACGCATGGGATTAGATGTATTCCCTCCATACCAGAGGTGCAGTTTAGCAGCACAACGTGGGTCATCACCCAGGTATCTGGTCTTGCACGTACAGTTGCAAAATTTGCCATCACTCTTCCCAAACAACAAACCATATATGATTTTCCTACATCTCTCTGACAAAACAGCATCTGAATGTCCCTAATATATCTCCATAAAAATCTTCACGGTTGTTCTAGCAAACAGCCCAGAGTGCTGTGGTCTTTTATGAGTATTAATTATGTTAAGCAAAGCAAATCTCACAATTACGTTGTCTGTGGGAGCAGCAAACTTCTCCCATCAGTCTCCCTGAGCAAGGAAAAGAGGATGATTACTGTCCTGTTTTTGTCACGCTCGTGGTTTAAGATGATTTTACAAAGACCAGGATGGCAGCCTTTGCCCAAAGCAGTTTCTTGTTCCTACTACTGTTACCATAAGTAACTTTCTTGATGTGCTTGACATGTCATCAAATGCTTCCAATTGGCGTCTTCCTTCAAATAATAATAAAAATAAAAATGTTACTGTACTGTTCTCTCCCATTCTTTGTGATTTTATTTTTTTTTTTAACATCAATTTGGCAGATGCTGGTCTCAGCCTGCTCCTCTGAACAGCACAAAGGCACAGTGGGAAAAGCTCAGGACAGCTTGGGATTGGGGCACTCAGCTTTTGAAATGTTGGGAGGCTGATCTAAGGGAGGAGAAAAAAAAATATTTATTATAAAACTTAAAGGATTCCAGTTAGCTCTGCTGCAAATGAAAAAATTGACTTGGTTTCTTGCTGTAGGATCCAGTCATGGCCTTATGGGCTGAAGCTCCCCCAAGGCAAAGCCACATAGCATCCCAAGGTGCTGGATGTTGTCGCTGGCAGCAGGTTAGATGTTGGCTCTATTCAATCCCAAGGTTCCTGGGAAACTCCTTGGTGACTTGTGCCATTGCACAGAAAATGTCTGGGACGTGTTTTCAACTAAATTTCAGCAGTGTCCCTCTTCGAGGGCATCTTTCTCATGCCTCCACCATGGGTGAGATGCCCACTGCTTCCCAGTTTGGACCAACAGGATCCACTTTTCCAATATAAAGCTGGGAGAAGTTTAGATGGGAAGAAGAAGGGGCTGGCTGACAGCAATTCTGCTGTGATTGCAGTCAGTGGGAATTTAAGTTGAATTATCAGAAATGCAGTGTGGAAATTTTGCCTTCTGTTAGAAATCCATGTTTTTATAGGAATGGCGATAGCAGGGTGAGAGACAGAATGCAAAAATGCTCCATCCAACTTGCTGTGATGTGCAAAAGGAAGCATTTCACTTTGGCAATGCAGAGGTGGCTATTTTGAGAGAGCTCTGGGGAAAAAAAAAAGTCCAGAGCAATGGTAATGTTGGCCTAAATTAAGGTCAGAAAGAAGAGATGGATGTCCTGAAACAGCACCAAAACATCTCATGGGAGGGCAGATGTCAGTAGAGTCCAAAGCCAGGTTCTCATCCATTTTGGTAAAAGCCAAGGTAAAGGAAAACAAATCCACAGTCCCTATGATTTGTCCAAAATAGCTGTTAGTTTTCCTCTTCCCCTTGCCCATTCCCTTCAGGGGGTTTGGTGGCGTCCCAAGGATTTTCCGTTAGATGTGGAGGTGCTTGCCAGGTCCTTCCTGGCTTGATAGATGCCCGAGATGAGAGGGACAGATTATTAGTGTTTAATTACTATTTTGCAGAGCTGCCCTATGTTCTTGGCTGGGGCAGGGGCCTTGCTGCTGTGGTGCTATCCCAAATACGGGTGATCCCCTCTCTACTGGGGACCTCACAGGCATGGCTGCTGCTTTTTAGTACAGCCCCCTCATCCATTTCCTCCTTTCATCTTGGTGGCTCCTTTCTACTTCTCGGGTCTGGGATAGGGACATCAATGAGGGGTGCTGGCTGCTCAAATAAGATGATTAACAGCCAGCCACAGGACTACAAGAGAGAAAACAGGCTTCCCCTTTCCCTGGTACCCTGATCTCGGGGGGAAGCTTTTTGTTAAGTTTTGATGAAAAAGGGTTTTTGCTCCGGGAGCACAGAGCAGGCTGTTGTGTGGCAGCTGCCCATCCTGGGCATCCCTGACACTGGCAGGCAATCAGAGCATCCGGTTGAAGAGGGACACTTACTTTAAATATGGCTTTAATATGGCCAGCTACAATTATTGGCATTTTCATTGCCTTTGAGCCCTGGACATTGAACAGCAGAAATGAGCTGACCTGATGGTGAAGCCCACGCTGGGTGTCATCACACAACACCACTCACCAGACTTGATGAAGTAGAGAATTGAAATCTGTGATTAAGAGCACAGGTAGCAGCACAGGGCAGTCAGCACAGGGACACAAAAGCCATAGGAAGAAGTGACAACTTCAGTGGGTTGCCAGAGAAATGCCACAGTTGGGATCACCACCTTTCCAACCAGGATCATGGCTTCCAGAAAGACACCAACTTTAGAAATATTCAGCTTCTGACCAGAACAGGTCATGACTTTTAAAATCATGCATGTGTAAAAAAAAACACATGTAGTATGTGTATGTGTTTTTACAGAGTTTGGTTTTGCTGTATCACTGCATGTCCTTGGCTGGTAAGTCCTGGCTTTGAAGTTCTTCCATGGAAGGACTGAGTTTGAAAGGGACCTTTGGAGGCTGTCAAGCCCAAAACCCAGCTCAAAGCAGACTTCAAACATCCCACGCCCAGTGCAGTGGTCCTCAACTGCCAGCAGACCAGTGTAGCCTCAACAAGTGATACTGAATTTCCTTGTTTGGAACACAAACCACCTTCCTGGAGTCCTGATGGACTCACATGCTGGCCAGGCAAACGAGGAGGCATCACCTCCCTTTCACAGAGAGATGTGGAGCTTCCCAGTGCCACAGCCTGCCTTTCCAGGTCCTGCCCATGGAAGGAAGCAGCAGTCACCCCAAATTCTGGTACAGGAATCATCAGAGGCACCATTCTCAGGCCCTTCTGCTGTGGGTTTATTAAGATGGATGTGAAAAGTTGCTGTAGAGCTGATCTGCATTTGAAAAGGCCTTTAATAAAGGAGGGGAGGTCACTTAAACACATCATCGAGGCACGGTTTGGCCCAGCCCTAGCAAACTCATGGCCTGTTGAGCTTAAATGTAGGGTCCCAAGGAGCATCTTAATAAAGTCAGGGCACTAACAAATCAGTGAGATGAAAGGAGTATTTCTCTGAGACTATAAAATGTGAGACCTCAGCGTAGGGTTTGCTGCAGCTCAGCTGGAAACACCAGTCACAGAGGGACACTATTTTCCCTTTCAAACAGTTCTAAGCCTTATTTTAAGCACTAAGACTCACCTGTAATTTCATGTCTGTACACGCTCTCATCTTTCAAATGCACCTCATGCACTGGAGACAGAGATTAAAACTGGTGGCCATTCAAGGGGTGACATTTGGGAGCAGCACTTGAGCCATGACACTTTTCAAATGTCTTCACACTTCCCTGATGCCACGAATGTGACCACCTGGCTTTTTCTTTTTTTTCCATGTGCTGCTGGCTCTGACATTAATTCCTGGTTCTAACTGGTGCACGGGGGGGGGTGAAGAGTGGAGGAGGAGAGGGTTTGCAGAGGGACAGCTGGGCAATGGGTGTTCACCAGGCTTTTATGAGAGGGAGGAAAATAGGATCCTTGCTGACTCACTGCTCAGATTTGATATTGTGTAATAAAGCAGCCAAAACAATTACTAATAATGAACAGACGAAAGGAACTGCCCTTGAGAAAACCAGATTTTATCAGAAAGCTTATTTGGAAGGTGAATTTTGTTTGTTAATTTGATGCCATCAAACATTTATGGTTAACAGCCCCAAGGTGGCGGGGGAGGTCCCTGGAGTTACGGGGTGTTGGGGCTCGGCTGCAATGGTCCTGGGGGATGAATTGGCCCTGGTCCCTGCAGCTCAGTGCAGGCTGGCAGGACTAGAGTGAGGGCCTGAAACCAGCCTGAGACAAGTGATGGGCATGGGGCAAAGCTGGGAGAGGTGCTGCTGATCTCGGCTGGAGCACAGTGAGGGGCTGGGGCTGGGCACCTGCCTGCTCGGGGGTGTTTATACCAGAGCTGCGACACCCAATTTAAAAACAAAAACCAGGTACTTACCTCTATTACCCCCGTATGTTTTTGCAGGCCCGAACTGCTTTGCAGGAACCACGATAATTCCCGCTGGCATCGAAGTGAAGGTGGACGACTGCAACATCTGCCACTGCCACAACGGGGACTGGTGGAAGCCGGCGCAGTGCTCCAAGCGCGAGTGCCAGGGCAAGCAGGCTCTGTAGCGGCAAACCGCGAAGGAATGGCTTCCGTGCTCCACGCGCCTCCAGCCTCCCGCCAGCTGCAACAGGGTCACCAGCAAAACCTGCCAGGGTTTCACACAAGCAGAGGTTTTACTCTCCGGGAAGGGTCTCCCTGTCCCCACCTCCTCTCTCGCTTTACACACGATGTATCCAAGGATCTAGGTATCTACTCTGCTTTTGTCATTAGCAGCGCTTGGTAGGGATGCGGTGCCCAGAGGACACCACCAAGGGCCTACACAAGTTCTTGTGCTCATGATGCCTCCGGGACACCAACTGATTCACTGCTCTCACTTTCTACAATGTGGATTGTGGGGCTTTCGCGTTTATTTATTTCAGGTTTATTTTGCTATTGTGTTTTTGGTTATTTTAAAGGCCTCTTCCTGAGCTGGGATCGTTGGGGCACTACAGCTAGGAGTGGAGCAATGGATCATTTTTATTGGGTCTATTGGTGGGGGGCCAGTAAGGACAGGAGGGAGGTAGAAATTAAAAGGGGAGGAAGGGGTTAAAAAAAGAACAACAACTGGAATATAAACTGTGGAAGGACACCCAAGACATGAGCTGTATCTGTGTTACACTTTCTCCACTGAGTGGGGACAATAAAGTCGAAGACACCTACATAGTCACCGTGACCTTGATCAGAGCAAGAGCCATCACAGGCTGCACAGGCAGATGGGGCTGGCCAGCCAGAAGGCATTGGAGAGGCTCCAAGAAAGCAACCTCTTCCCTGGGTTGCCTCTGTATGATGCCTGGTTGGGGCATCAGTGGTGGAGGGGAAGAGGTTCCCACCTGTGCCATGGCTCCACCAGCTCCTTGGCTGAGCAGACGCTCCCTGCCTTGAGCCAGCTCTGTTTTGCCATGGCTGCTCTGGCTGGAGCCAAAGGCACCATTTCATTCCTTTCAGCAACAGCCAGACTTGGCTGCCATGAGTCAAAATTAAAATATGTGCCCCCCCCCTCTGCCCATGACCCTTAGGGAGGTTTCCAGAAATGTTCCATCACTGTGCCAGCACTGACCAGCTCAGCTGGCAGATAAGAACCTTTGCTGCAGCACAAGGGAGTTGCTCTGGCTCTTCCTCAGTCCCAGGAGCATCCATACTGCTGGGATAAAGGGGACTGGGGATTGACTGCATCCACAGGAGTCACCTCCTGGTGAAAGGTCTCTTCCAGAGAGCAGCTACACACCTGCCTGCCAGGAGGAGAGGTCCCCATGGTCCCTGCCCCACCAGCACCCTCTGTGGCTCTGAGCCAGGGTTCCCTTCAGGGCTTTTGGCACCTCTTGTTTTCTCAGGCTGCCCCTTCCGAGCGATACTGTGAGAGAAAAGCCACCAATGTCATTGTCCTGTTCTGCCCAGTCCCAGGAGAGCACAGGAGCCTTTCCCATCGCTGTCCATGCTTGGTTTGCTGCCCTTTGGTCGTGGCCATTAGGGCGACGGTGCATATTTTGCCCAGACTTGTCCAACACCTGCTCTTGACAGCGACAGCAGCAAATCCTCCTTACAGCATCCTCCACCGAAGCGGTTCAGCACGGTCAGTCTCAGTTTATGCTCACTGTTGCCTTCATATTTTTCTTTCTTCCTCCTTTTTGCATTTTCCTGGAGAGCAGGGGGTGGGATGAGCACTAGCCCAGTGATTGCCACATTTCAGCTGAGCGTTGGCTTCCTGCACTTTGAACTGGAGCCATTAAAGAAGTCATTGCCACATTTCTTTGCAATCTGTTGCCTGTCAATGACTATCTGGTTTCGATATTTTCAAACAATAGTGTGCCTGAAACTAGTGAGAAAAAAGACAAACAAAGCTATTCTGTAAAAAAAAAAAACGGGGTGTCTAGAAACAACTAGAAACAATATTTGATGTGTAAAAGACTATATTATTAAAAAATTATTTTGTTAAATATAAAGTGTGTGAAGCAGCAAAAAAACCCCCAACATTATATATTTGTGGTGTACTTTACTAATCTCCTCCCCTCAAGCTCCCTACTCCCCATCACATCCCTTGCTCCAGCCCTGACTCTCTGCAGTGCTGTGGGTGCAGTGGTGCAGCTGGGGTGGGAGGAGAAGACTTGGAGCCTGGAAACAGCCATGGAAGTCCTACGGATGGGATGGGTTGCACATTTGCTCCTCAGCAGTAAATCAGCTTTGCTGTGTCACAAGAAGCTGCCAAAGCATTTTGGGAGCCACCATGGACCAACGCAACTCCGGGGCTCTCGCTTTAACCTCCGTATGTTTTTGCCTTTTTCTGGTGCCATTTTATATTTGCTGCCATTTCCCGAACATGGAAATTTGCTTTCAGTTCACAAACTCCATTTGGTACCTCCAGATGCATCATTATTTACACTGATTAGTAGTTACTCTAATTAATTACAGCTTAATTACTCTAGTTAGTGTTTGTACAGTGCTTGGAACAAGTAAAGCACTACACGTGCCGCATATTATTCTTTTTTTAATTATTATTAATTAAGCACCATTTCCATTCCATGCTGTGCTACTTCCTTATTTCCCGAGGAGTCACAATAGCACCCTTGTTGCCACCCAGGACCACTTTACTGCCAGCTCCCACTGGGATGCTACGGGCCTGGCTGCCACCCAACAGGGAATCAGGATCAGGAGGATCATAACCTCTGGTGAGTGGGATTGCTGAGCAACATGGGGATGCTCTGTTTTTTTCCCCCCCCTTCACCCTTCCAGGGCATTGAGTCTAAAAAACAAATGGAACAAACCCCCAAACTGATGGCAGGGGGACACCCCAAGGACCACACACAGGGAGTTGGAGCATGCATTTGGGTGACAGGAGGAGGAAGCCCTGCAGATCCCATCACAGATGGTTCTGCGAGGTCTCCACGAGATGCTGGCTCAGATTGTAGAAGGGATCCGACTCCCCCAAACGTTGGGCATGTGTGTTGGACCCCCCCCCTGCTGAGGGGTCCTGTGGTTTGCCCCGAGCACCAAGGCAGCAGCAGGGCAAGGTCTGGGACCACAGGGAGGAGCGATGGGCACAGAGGGGCTTATCTGGGGGTTTATGTGGAAGAGTCGTGGGTGAGCAGTGTTTCCACAGCACCTGGGACACTAGGAGCAATACCCTCAAAAATCATTGCTACCAGCTTGGCTTTGTAGCTGCCTGTCTCCAGCCAGACAGGGTGGATCCAGAATTGAAATCCCATCAAGCACTCTCCAGGTATGCTGTTATTTTTCTGAACCAAAGAGTTTCAGCCTCATCTCAATCTCCCAATCTCCCTCCTTTCTGCCTTTTTTTTTTTTTTTTTTTTAATGTTTTAGTTCATTTCTCCCTTTAATTAATCACAGCTCTGGGCCAGCCAGACCCATTAACTACTCTTCTCATTTAGACCTTTCAGAGATGCAGTTGCAGATGCAATTTAATTTGTTGACCCATGATCGATAGCAATTAATACCATCTCTTTAATCTTGTTGAAAGGTTCGTCTTGGGCTTCCAGAGGCTGCCATCTCCAGGGAAAGGTGCCTGATACATGTGTTGTTAGATGGGGGTGCACAACCTCCTCTGTGGGTGTCATTCTTCCCACCCCCACCCCTGGGCTGACACTCTTGAAAATACAAGAGGTGTTTGTGAGAGATGGAGAAGAAGAGACGGTGGACAAAGGTGAGGGAAGATGCAGAGGAGTAGAGACAAGAGCAGCTTGGCTGGGCAGAAAGTAGGGGAAAGTGGAGCTGATGGGTTGGAAAGATGAGAGATAAAGAGGGGAGATAGAAATTGTACCACCTAGGAGGCATGGATAGAAAAGGGACCCAAAAGGTCTCAAATAGGAGCAAAAGAGCGGGTCAGAGAGTGGATAGCCTGGAGGCAGCACCTTCAGCCTGAGTAACAGTGAATTTTGCAGAAGAAACACATCCAGAGCCAGAAAGACAATCCTTCCTCCTGGGGTGCTTTACACCCAAGTCTCACTTCGATGTGATGACATTTTTCTCCCCCCCCCCCCCCTCACCAAGTGCAGCAGCTGCGTACAGCTTCTCTCCTCCAAGCAGAAAACCCACCCTGAGAGCATCACCTTTTCCCCATCCTCATTACCATGTCATTACTCAAGATTATTTTATAATTACAAGATTATTCCCTGCACACAAGAAGGGGGAGCTGTCTCAGCTCCAGATTACCTGTGAAGCATCAGCAGGGTGATGTCGTTTTTCCCCCAGAAGCCTGCAAGGCACACTCCAAACCAGGCTAAGGCTGGGAAAAACCTGCACTTCGGGTACTCTCCACCCTACCATCCCAGCCAGACAGCTCCATGCAGTACCTGGATGCTGAGCACCAGCATTCCTGAGTCAGCAGCATAGAATGGCTTCAGTGGCACAGCATGAGAAGAGTCCCATCCAACATGACCACCAGCCAGCAGGGATGCTGGATCCCTTTCAGCCACAGCTCTGCTGTAAAGGGAGAGAGAGCAAACCCTTGGCTTCCAGCACAGCACCAGCAACACTGTGTTCCTCTGTGGTGGCTGATAAAGGGAAGAGAGGAGCCATGTGGGTGCAGAGCAAATGAATGCCTTTCATATACTAAAATTACACGGGTTTGCAACAGCAAGTCAATAAGGAAAATGAAAAGTTTGTCAAAAAATCCACCTCCTTTTGTCATGTGGAAGCTTAGCTTTTAAAACACAAGGAATAGCGTGCATAGAAAGGAAGTAAGTGCCTGTATTTATAGATTTAATATGTATATATTTCTATGTGCAGATATATTTCCTACATTTTCAGAGTCCTTTTTTTTTTTTTTTTTTTTTTTTTTTTAGGGAAACTATCCACCACTAACTTCAGCATCTAAGAGCTCTGTCCTCAGCAGATGCCAGTTCCTGCCCTCAATCAGTTGCACACTTCCTGTGTGCTCCCCGGAGTGCCAGCAACACCCCAGTGCCACAGGCTGCAGTGAGAGTTTTGCATCCAAATATGCCCAACACAGGACAATATCCAAGATAATGTGGTGACATGCACTTCCCTGTCAACATGACTGTTTTGGTTCACATAGTCAGGTGAGGGAGATCCTCCAAGTTCTCTTTAACGGGCTTCTCAATGCACAGGATTTTGTAGGGTGACCATGAACTTGGTCCACCCTCCAAGATGCTGACCCTGGAAATCCTTTAGCAACCATGGCCACAGATTGGCATCAGAATGAATAGCAGAGGAGCACAGAGTAGATGATGTTTTTTTCCAGCATCTCCACACAGGAAATAAGCACCAGAGATCCACAGAAACCCCTACAACCCAGAAACCCCTTAACCCAGGTAACTGCCCTCAGTCACTGAATTGCTGCTTTTGGCAGTTTCCTTCCCTGTACCCACAGACATGCATCCTGACAGACTGTGAATGGGGAGCACACAGGCCAGCACCAATATCCCATAAATAAACAGCAGTCAGAGGCCTTGATTATAGAATCATAGCAAGGTTAGGGTTGGAAGGGATCTTAAAGATAATCTAGATCCAACCCCCCCCTGTGTGGGGCTTCCACAACCTCCCTGGGCAACCTGTCCCATTGCCTTACCACCCTCATAGTAACTACTTTATGTTGTCCCTCTAAATGATGCATGGAGACTGCAGACCATGCCTTGGAGCAGGCTGCGAAGATGCAGCATCCTACCAGAGGCAAGCAGGCCGTTTGGAGCCTTGAGTGCAACCTTGAAGGACTTCAGAAGAGGCTGCAATAAAGCCAGGGGGAGGTGTTCAGCTGGCCTGCCTGTGTATGTCGTTCTCAACACTGCCATCAAGTACTTAGTTAATAAAATAATTTCAGTTTAATAGATAGGAACTGGTGATCTTCGCTCTTTTCATTAGTC
This sequence comes from Hemiprocne comata, assembly GCA_020745705.1. NCBI lineage: Eukaryota > Metazoa > Chordata > Aves > Apodiformes > Apodidae > Hemiprocne > Hemiprocne comata. The sequence goes on from CM036591.1 coordinate 37,627,781, forward strand.
AGCTGGCTCGATGGATTCAACCTCTGCCATGCTTGAACGTTTGCTGGGTTTCCTAGGGCCTGTCTGTGCTCCTGTAATTGCTGTAGTTGCTGTTTGTCTTTCTTTTTGAAAGGGCAAAAGCTTTGCTAATTTTCATTTTTTTATTATTTTTTGAGGGGGCAGCAAGCAGCTTCCCAGGAAAAACTCATCCTTAATGTTCTGAAACAGCTGTCCTGGAGTAGTGCTGTATAAACAGATTGTCTTCATCCCAATCATGGATGGATGTCTGCCCTTCCCGGGGCAACTGGGGCAGAGTAGGAAAGGAAAGAGACCAAAATGTGAGGAGCTTGCTCTCCCTCAAACACTCCCCTCCCACACGTGCTGAAATGCTCGGTTTGCAGCCCATTAAGCTCACGTTAATGCAGATGGAGCATGTCTGGCATGGAGAGGATGGTAAAGGTTTTGGGGTTTAATTTTACTCAGATGAAAAAAATCCTACATGTTCCTGGCTGGTGTTGGTATTTCTGCAGCAAAGACAAGAGGCCCCGCAGGAAGCATGAGGCCAAGGTTAAAGCACTTCTAAGTCAAGATGCTACGATACCCAAAGAAGCAATTTCCCATTGCATGGCTTGTCTTCTGGCACTTTATCAGCATGAACAGAAACTGGGAGTGGAAGGGGTGTGCAGGGACCCATTGGAGCTGCAGATGGCTCTGAATTTCCCCTGACTTTCTCTGGATTCAAGGTTATCCTCTTGGCTCACTGCAGGCCTGTGCCTTTGGGCTAATCACACTTCTAAACAAATAGCAGCCTTGCCCCCTTCCCCTTGCCCTGCCAGTGTGAAAAGAAAGCACATGGAGACGTGCCTGGAAAAGAAAGAGTGTTTGTTATCCTGCTGTGAAGCCCCAGGGGATCTTCTAGCCCTCGTGGTTTTACTTAAAACACCCTCAATCCCACCGGTTTCGTCAGCAGTGCGAAAAACAAGAAATGGAGGAAGGCACAGGTGCCCCAGGCAAGGGAATAGGAGGCACGTAGGGAAAGACAAAACTTTGCAACCTTTAAAGTTTCCCTGATGGTCAAAGAGTCTCCTTGGGGTAGTGAACAGCACAGGAAAAGGGGAGATACCATAAATCCCATGAGGTGGAGATACCACAAATGCCACAAGACGCTAGAGTTTCTCTGCCTGCTCCTCTTGGATACTTCTAAGATGCAAGGCTGGTCTCCATCCAGCTGGAGCTTGGGGACCAACGAATCATTTGCAGTTCCACCTCTCACCAAAATTGTTAGCAGTGACTTGGTCTCCATTCTTCTGCATCTGAGAAAGTGGATCACAAACCAAAGCCATGTTTCCTAGGCCAAACTCACTCACTGTTTGTATGCTACCAGTGACTGTGATGCCTCTTCTTCTGCAAAACCATGTTTAGAGCAGAAAGAAGAAATTGGCAAATGGGAGACAAGATTCTGAGGAGTTGGTCAGTGTAGAAGTATAAATTTAGGTGGATGCATGTCTGAATTTCTGACCAGTGAAGCAGACATGAACCTTTTGAAGGAGCTACCCCAGCAAGGAAAGTTTCACTGTCCAGGCCTGGCCCATTGCGCCTCCAACCTTGAGCAGGGTGGAGAGAAGATTTAGAGAAGTCCATGTGCCCCACAGACATGTTCTGCCATTTTTTCAGGTATGCTTTTCAACTAGTATTACCCAACAAGTGGTATGTGACCCTAGTTTTGGAGACAGAATAAACCCACCTGTAGGAACATAACACATAGCAAAGATTTTTCCACCTCCATGTGCAACCATGGGCAACTGGAATCTTGTCTTAGGGAAACCTTGAGGCCTCACAGCCTTTCTGTTACAAATAAAAAGAAAAGAGAAACTGAGCAGGTTAGAACACACAAAAAGAAAGAAACATGAAAACAGTTGAGCCACATGTCCTTCGAACAAGCACAAATTTGAACCAGAACCTGCTCCTGGGGAAGATGCAGTGGAAAAACCTGGCCTCATGCAAAGATGCTACATCCAGCACCAGTGACACCAAGAGTCTCTTGCCATTCCCCAACCCTGATACTAATAGCTCCATTCACCAGGGGAAATTATTCCCATGGGTACAAGCAACAAGCCCCTCAATCCAATTTTCTCATCTGTTTGGTGATAAATGTAGGTTAACCTAATGCCAGCTAAACTGCACCACCTCTCTGACCCTGGAAACTTGTGCCTTTTTTGGGTACAAGTGAACTTGGCACTTCTCCAGATGCTGTTATTCGGAGGCACCGTGTAATATCAGTGACAACAGCTGGAAATGCAGCATCAGTAGGACAGATCACATCAAAACCCAGGTCAGTTTAGTTCTATTAAATTAGTGCATAGTCTCAAATTCCTAAAGAGAAGCGGCTGTTACAAAAGTGATGTAACTATCAACATATTATGAGCTTTATTCTGATTATTTTTTATTAACAAATGTTTCATTCTCCCCCCGCTGTGGCAATGCCATGAGACAGGGGGCAAGGACTTTCCTACCTGCAAAGCAAGAGCCTCATTACTTGTTCTGAAATAGATCACTTACAACAACAAGAAGGGGTATTAATAAAGCTCAGGGCTGGCCAGCTGCAGGGAGCTGTGTTTCATGTCACTGCAAGCCAGAGCTAACTTTGGGAAGGGAAATGTTAACCAAAAAGCCATTTCCAAGAGAAATAGTCCCACTGCACATCATCCAACTAATACAAGCATGCAGCCATGTAACACAAGGAAATTCCTGCTTCTCCTGGTCACAAATGATTTTTTTAAGCTGTTTCCATGCTGTATCCTGGGCTGCAGCAAAAGAATCCTGGCCAGCAGGTTGAGGGAGGTGAGTCTCTCATGAGACCCCCCCTCTGGAGTAACTGCATCCAGCTCTGGGGTTCCTGGTAAAAGAAACACATGGACCTGTTAGAGCTGGTCCAGAGAAAGGTCACAAAAATGGTCAGTGCTGGAACTGTTTTCTTAGGGAGAATGGCTGAGACACCTAGGGTTGTTCAACCTGGAGAAGGCTCCAGAAGACCTTTTTGCAACCTTTCAATACTTACAGAGGGCTTATAAGAAAGATGGGGACAGGCTTTTTAGGAATAGGACAAGGGGTGATGGTTTTAAACTAAAAGAGGGGAGGTTTAGACTAGATCTAAGGAAGACATTTTTTACTGTGAGGGTGGTAAGACACTGGCACAGGTTTCCCAGAGAGGTGGTAGATGCCCCATCCCTGGAAACATTCAAGGTCAGGTTGGTCAGGTTGAATGGGGCTCTGAACAACCTGATGTAGTTAAAGATGTCCCTGCTCATTGCAGGGGCTTGGACTAGATGATCTTAAAAGGGCCCTTTCAACCCAAAACATTCTGTGACTCTGTGTTCTGTCTCAGAACACAATTGCAGGCTTCTAACAGTTTTGTTGACATATTTATGCAGCTCTTTATTGCTTATCTACTTTTTCTCATGTCAGTCTCTCTTATTAATGAATCACGGAAGCATTAATTAATGTTAAGAGGCAGATAGCGGAGGTTTTTTTCTTCTGTGCATCACTTAATCAAGGGTGGGCCTGTCTTGTTCAATTATAAGTGGATATCCAGAAATGGAGAGCAGCTATATTTTCAGTGTGTGCTTTACATACCCAGCAGGAAGCATTTTAATATAGAATTTTAAATTAAAGAAGGGACCTAAAGAAGCATCAGTTTCCAGAAGAGGCCCAGCCTTCACCAACTCTCCTGCTCATCCTTTACAAGTTAAATTTTGTGGAAAAATCAAACCCACTGCAGTGACTGAAGAGGAGCAGAGCTCTTCTGAAAACTTTACTTGAGACATCAGCTCCCCAGAAGTCTTGGCAGTCAATGGAAAACGAAGTCTGGACCAGGGGGCTGCTCTTTCATCTCAGTGGTTGAGGTGAGGAAGAGCCCTGAGGTGGCTCTCCCACAGCATCAGGCCATGGGAAATGCCACCAACATCTCAAGGAGGTGGAACACAGGTGTCCCTCAGCTATTTGTACGTGCACAGGCTCTTTGCCCTGGCTTGTGTGGAAGTAGGTTGAATGTTCAGGGTCAGACATCTGTGTTTTATGGATTCATATACTAAACCCATTCATTCCCATGGGAACAGTAAAGACTGAGGGCTTAGCACTTCTGAAAAGTCAAGTTTGTAGTGTTTTCAAGACTGACATCCTGAACTAAGATAGAAAAAAACGAAGGACCCAAAGTAGTTTGGTGTGATTTAGTCCAGGGCTCTATCACAGGCAGGGCTGGACTCTGGGTGTCTCAGGATCCTGTCCTTGACACCTGCCACCAGGAGAAGATGCATAATAATAATAATGGCTGAGACTGGAAACGAAGGAGAGCAGCTTCGAGACAGAAAAGGCTACCTCTATCTTCTCATCAGACAAACCCTTCAACAGACCCTCCCGAGGCACAAATCGTTGTGTGCGTGCCATCTTTCTAAATGAAATGTTGCCACAATAACAGATCTCAAGTGTCCCCTGAAGGCAAGCTGTTCGATATTTATAATCGCTTAATAAACACATGAGAAATGGCACCGAACAGCCCCACATAATCTATGTGCAATGATCCTTGGTGACAAAGTGTAAGTGACCAAATCCCTTTCCAGGCCTAATGATATTTTGCTCTAGTAAGCCAGTGATATATCTCGTATGGCTAAAATAAGGCGCTCATGCATAAAATTAATACAGTAAGCTCTGAAGTCATAAAGCTTTCAGTCTGTGATATATTAGATGGGAAAATGACTAACCTGTAATTCAAGTTCTCCTGGTGCCTTATTGCTGATAGGTTGTAGGGTCACCAAGGCATTGCATGATCAAAGTGGGCCATTTCAGAAGCGTAGGAATTATTATCAAACCAGGTAGGAAGTCACGGGGGTAAAAAGCCCTTGTGAGGACACAGGTAGCAGCTTCTTCTCATAGAGGTCAAATCTTTCTGCTCTTTCCAAACCTGCATGAGAGAACTTACAGCAAATCACCTCCATCCCATTTGCTCCCCTCACTGTGCTGTTGCAGCCTCCCTTCCTGCAGGCTGCGTAGCCCTCGGGCAGCTCTTGCAGTGCCCTGGCCTGCTTCTACCAGTGTGAACTGGTGTCAGGGAAAACCCTCTCTGGCCACCCTGGAAAAGGGAGGAACCATCCAGAAAACAATAGCAGGGGTGGTGAAGCAACCAGCCGTGTCAGGAGCCTGCAGCACGAGTGAGGGCCATGCAAATGCATTGCCATGGCAAAGCCTGTTCCACACAGCACCTTGCTGGGGCCCGGCAGAATACAGCTGCAAAGGAAAACCCCTTCATAAAGATATTGCTCAGTAGAGTCAGGTATTGAAATCCCCTCTCTAAATACCTTTGCACTGCTGCCTGTAACAACTCGGGGCTCAGAAATCCAACCCAACGACAATTTTTCAAGGTCCTTCTGTAAGAAAATGCAGGCACCCCTTGCTCTGCCTGTGTGTGTGGTGGGGAACCACACACAAGAGCACCCTGGAGCCTGCATCCATCTGCAATCTCATCCCAGGAGAACAATCATCCCATGCATGTGAAATGATCAAAGTGCTTAAAATAAATAAATAAGAATCCAGCTCCTCAACCAGGGGCGCTGCCAAGCCATGGAATCAATAGGTTGTTAGATACTTGAAGTATGGGAATATGTGAAAGCTATCAAATGATTTGTGTTAATAAACTGCTACAGTAATTACCATTAGAATAGAAATGGAAAGATACGGATCAGAAATGGAAAGCTGTGAATGGTTTCTCATTAAGTGAAATTCAAGTACGTAGGATATTTTTCCTTTCTTTTGGCCTTGATGCTGCAATGTTTTTGAACTCACACTCCCAGAGCTGCTCATGCACCCAGCTGTATACACCCCTATTTCACCTACATATCTTCAAGTCACTCAGCCTCCAGCAGGGCAGAGCTTACCTGGAGAACAGGCAAGTTCAGGGGCACAGGGATGTTGCACCTTGCAGAACAGAGCCCCGTTCATGGTGGTAGACCAGCCTGCAGTGGTCATCACAGAGGTGTCTGCACTGGGGTTCAAATAAGACCAGTGCAGGTGTCCTCCACAAGGCACAGGTTTTAGTGCCTCAGCCTGAACAACGTGGTACAGGGAAATAACGGGCAAGATTCAGAAACCAGGAGCTGCTGGTTCACAGAGCAGTGAATTAGCCTCATGGCTAACATGTACCATGTCTGCTCTGCTGACCAGCCCCTCAGCTCTGCCAGGGGTGGAAAGTGGGATACCATGGAGCAATGACAGCCAGGTTAGACCTGTGGAAGGACCTCAGGAAAATGGGAGGGCTGAGGGTTGAGTCTTGGTTTGGAGTGCACAGGAGAGTGTGGGAAGATTGAGGGCCATGATGTGGCTCTCCATTAGGGTCTTGGTAGATGGCTCCAAGGACAAGAAGGTTCAGCCCATGCTGACTGTGTGCTAAACATAAAGCATGAGAGTATCATGACCCAAATTCTTAACTTTCAAAGGTCTGTGGTACTTAAACATAAGGTTTCAGTTAAAGTACATGGCAAGTTCTGCAAATACATCTGGAGGCAAAGCAAAAAGCCACCCCTTTCTACCTCTCCCATTTTGCCACTTGTGGTCATTAGAGTAATAGATCTTTTCCAGTGAAAAAGCTTGACCTTGTCTAATGTGCAGGCCAGGGAATGCAATGAGATACACTAGCAGTTCAGTGTCACTCCAATTAGCAGGATAGAAATTATGGTGCTGGCTTTGGGGGAAAGGAGGAGGGAGAAAACCATTTGCTGCAGGTGGAGGGATAGTCTGGCTGTTAAAGCTATCTCAGCTGCCCACACAGTGGCCTGACTGTCATGACATCCTTTCTCCTCAGCTTGCCTATACAGCTGAGAGCACATGGGTGAGAAAACAGTTTCCTTCACAGCGTAGGAGCTAGAGAGCAAGTAATTCACTCAACAAAAAGAGAAGGTCTCAAAACCCCCAACTCTTTCTATGAGGAAAAGAAAGGTTGAGGAGGCTGGAAAACACCTGAGAGGTATCATTCCACATCTGCAAATCCCACTTTTCCTGCAGTGCTTAGACAGGACAATATTAACAGCCCCAGAGCTTTGCAGGTACAGAATTTCAAGTGCTTCCAGACCTAATGTATTTACTGAAATTGGTTGTCTTCTACTAGCACGTAAAGCAGAAGGAGGGCAAGGAGGGAAAAAGGGGCCTAATGGCTGTACATTAACCTTTTGGTACTAGATTTCCCGATACCAGCTACTAATGCAAAATCCATTAGAAGGAAATGTCTGGGAACCATGGTGTGTAAATGTTATAATGCAGTGAGTCAGTCTGTAAAAGATCTGAAGCAGGCATGGTAGGGACAGGGACCCATGCAAAGGTGGTTGCAAGTGCAAGACAATTAAAGATTTGCTCTGGGAGAGAAACCCTGCAAAAAAAAAACAACAAAAACTCTGTGAGGTGAAGGTCTGGAAACTGAGCTTTGCAGCTGCTGCTTTTGTAGGAGTATTGTTGTATTGTTGCTCACCCCAAAGGGCAGAGCTTTGGAGCACCTGCATGAACCTCTTCTATTGCCACACACACACATTGTCTTGTATCTCTCCTCCTTTACTTGTCCATGCAAGCATTGCCCAGTGCACTGGTGGAGGCTGTGGTGAGATGAAATGGCTTTGCTTGCTCCAACACAGCTTTCCCCCATGGGTGCCTGGCTGACAGGCAGTGCAACACTGCTCTGTACAGACATGAGCTCCTTCCCAGGTTCTCCTGTTGGCCTGCAAAGTTCGATTTCATCAAGCAGTTTTTCTTAAAACACAAGCCAATAGTTCATGCAAAGTCTTGAGAGTCCACAAAAGACATCACTGGAAGAAAACAAATGTTTATTCCAGGCTGTTCCCAGATCAACAGGTACACAGCAAGCAAAGAACCAGAGACACGAAAACTTGTACCGTGAGTGGATTGAACTGGAGAGAACATCTGCCTCCAATTTTTCAGTTAAACAAGACTGTGACTTTTAATTTAATAAAAACCTTCTGCCTACAACCACAGCTATAATCGTTCAAGGTTGGGTGAGTTTAAAACCAGAACTTGGCACCTCTTCAGAAGCTCAGGGTAGAAACTCTTCCCATTTTGACACATGCAGCTGCTGGGACTCAACTGCTGAGAGCAGGAACAAAGCACTGCATCAGGCCCAGGCTCCAGAAGCAAAGCACATGGAGGTCAAGGTCACAGGCAACATTTACATGAACAGCAATATTGTTGTGCCCGGGTTTTAAAAACTTTGCACACTGCTACAAGGAGCTGTTTTGAATCCAGGCTACATCAGCCATGCAGGTGACCCTGACTTTATACTGTCAACCTGAGGACACATGAAGGAGCTCAACCTGGTGTGCAGCCTGTCTCCTTTGCCCTCTTCCCATGTGATCATCTCCTGCTCTCCTAGAACAAGCCCAGGGGACACAGCAGGGCAGAGCATCTGGGCTTTACATTGCTGCACAGCATGAAAGAAACACGGGGGAAGAGAAAGATCCAGCACTGCAGAATTATTGAACTAAACATTACTGTGGCTAACACAATCAATACAGCATTGATTGCATTATCAATATTAATATTTAATTCAATTAAAAGGCCTCCAATTTCTTTTTTATAATGTTCTTCCAGATCTTTTATGCTGCGGAAAAAAAAGTTACATTTTACCACAGACCATGAATTCCAGCTGGACACAAACTCTAGCTGATCCAGGTTTCCTCTGGCACCAGCTGTTCCAAGCTGAGCCTTTCAACAGAGCAGGGAGATCCATTTTCCCTGGTCAGGCTGCCACTGGCACTCAGTACTAACCCCACTGAGAGACACTAACCCCTTGGGGAAATGTGGAGTGCACATGTGTGGGACAATTGGAAATCCTCTCTCTCCAAGGCCTTCCTCTCACTGATGGCTGCCAAAGAGGCTGTCTCACGCCTGCTCCCCTCACAAAATACCTGTTTGACTCCTCTGCCAATTAGTACAGTTTGCTAAACTAGCAGGAGACTATGCCAGCCACAGACTAGCTGAGGAAAGAAGTAAATCTATCAGTTCAGCAAGCTGAGCAGGACAGCCAGCTTAGCTGCCACTTTGCATCCCATTTTTAATATATATTTTTAACCCCTATCTCTCTGCACATTTGTTTAGCTTATGAAGGTGAGCACTGTGCATGCTTGCACAGCAACTCATCCTGGCACAGCACTGCTCTTCAGCACACTTGCTGCAGCCAGACAGAGCCCCAGAGTGAACTCTGGCCAGAGAAAGGGCTGCTGTGGTTTACAGCACCAAGGAAGAAACCTCTCTGCTTCTTAAGCACACTTGGATGCCCAGGGCAGATATTGTAACACAACCAACCATGACACTGCACAGCTAACACCTCCCAGCTGCAGTGCACAACCCTTCCAACACCCATCTGAGCAGGACAGGGCAGTCCCTGCTGCACAACACCACCAGGTACCTGCCAGCCCATTGCCTGTCACTGCCTCAGCATCTCTGCTTGGTGAGTGACACCCATGTCTCAGACACACAGCAGGAGCTGATGGTTCTCTGCTACTTCATCAGACTAGATCTCCTGCCAGGAATTAAACTGAAGCACAGAAAATGCCTCTTCTCCATAGGAAAAAAAAAAAAGGTGGGAATCTCTCTCCCCTCCCTCATCTGGTTATATACAAAATGTTCTTCTGCTTTTAAGGGCAATTTAACACTAGTTAAACTACCATTAATTTAAATCGAACAAGTCTGGAGAAACAGAACATGCTGCACTGCTAGTAAAACCAGCTGAATCTTTGGTCCATCTGAGACACTACTGCTCATTTCCTAGCCAATACTGAACCTGACTGTCCTCTTTCTGTAGTTTTTAAAGCTGTATTTAAGCCGACTTTGTTGGCTTTTGCAACACACTGCAGTCCATTTTGGTATCAGAGAGAGAGATTTCCATCACTGTTTTTCCTTGCAAAGTATGGGAGGAAGCCAGAAAAAGAACATGGGGCCAAACTGATGAATACCAATTAATCTGCTCTCCTGCCAAGAGGAAATCAAGAGATCCTCCAGCACTGACGTACAAAATAGCTTAAAGAGGAAGAAAGAAAAGCTTTGATCTTGGTGATCCACAGATGCCACTCATCACACCTGATGCACAGGCCAGGCCAGAGGAGATGCTGCTGCCCAGCAGCTCTGTTGGCACTGCAGCACTGGCAGGCACACACTGGCTTTGGCTTCCATACAGACATCTTTGTCCTAAGCAGAATATTTGCAGGTTTCATTAGCCAAAGTGCTGATGTGCTGGAAGACTGCAGCATAAAACAACTGCTCCAGATTAAATTTGGTGTTGAATTAAGACACTGGACCTAAGCAGGGAATACAACCAGCTTCAATTCCCTGCCTAGAATTGTTCCCTTCCTTGAATTATTTATCTCCAATTGCTCTTGCTGCTTCTATGAGCCTTGCCCAGGTTGATAACTTTGTGCTGGGTCCCACACAGCCAGCCAGGTCCAACCTCAGCTCAGACACTTGAGATAGAGCAGGAGGGGCTTCAGTTCAAGCCTAATGAAGGGTGCACAGAAACCAGCTGGGTGAAGCACTTGCTGACATCTTTGTTATTAGAGAGATGCAAGACTTTGCACCCTCCCGTGCTTGTTATTCATTCAGAAGAGGACTAGGCCCTGAGCACCTCCCAGCTACCACTGCTGGGTATTACTATGCCTGTTGTTGCCTTAAAACACTTGCAGAAATAACTCAACAACTAGCTCTCCTGCATTGCTCTTGTGAGTTTGTTATGGGCCACTCACTTCTACCTCAGGAAAGTCACTTCTGAAGATCTCAAATAACAAGCAATGCTCAGTGTTCAGCAACAGAGAATAGATTTTATTTTGTAGCCAGAGGAACGAAGTCCAAAGAGAAGTATTGATATTTTAGGTAAGAAAAAACAATTATATCTTTGAAACAATTAACCAGATAGAAGAACAGCCAAAAAGTATGAGCTATTCTATTACTACATTCCTTGGGATCTACCCAGGACAGCAATGCAAGGAAGCAACTTCAATACTCTCAAGTATCTTTCACTTCAATACACACACACAAAACCCAACCCCAAAACCCCCCACAAAACAAACAAAAAAGCAAAGCAAACTGGCCAGGCTTCATATATTCTCTCTTAGACCACAGGCCACAGCCACTCAATAAGATTATACAGTATTTACTCAATATTTTTTCTTCTATTATCTATTAGTGATGTTAACCTGATGTCACCAAACTCCAGACATTGCTACTGAAGATGTTTTCAGATGTCTCAAATGAACTAATTCATAATGAGATAAACAGATACATTTCCTTGCCAATGGATATTAAGCAGAAACAAAATGGGGCCATGCTTTATCACACAGGAAGGGCTGGTTTAAATCAAGAATAACTAAATAACCCAAGGCACATTTTTCAATGCAGTGTGTTTCTCCCTCTCCTCCATTGTAAATTCATTTATTGCAGCATACCAGCCATCTCAGTCACTCATTCACATGGTCAAAGCTCCCCTGTATTCCTAAGTGAGAAACATAAATCACAGCTTCAGACCAGTGTTTACCAGAGTGTTCCAACTGCTCAAGAGTCCCATTTTAAAACCTTGCTTATGAGACATTCATTTTACAGGCAGGAGCTGAAATGCCATCACACAGTCTATAAGCCAGCTGGAAGGGGCCATCCAGACTTTACCCTGATTAATTTTCTCCGGCTTGAACTCAGAAGACACATCATAGATTACATACTGAGTGCAAAATCTCTGGTCAGAAGTAGATGCTGCATGGTAAGCCACCGTGTTGATTGTCTGTGTCACATCACTGTCTGGTTTGGGCTTTCTCACCAGAATTTGTCCTCCTGCTGCTTTGACCAACTCCATAAGATCAGTCTTCTGGTGACGCTTGAAAGATCCCAAAAAATAGAAGTAGCATCCATCAAACAACTTAGGCAGCTAAGTGGAAGAAAAAAAAAAGTATAAATACAGGACTTGACAATTGAGCACACAGGGAAAAAAGGGGAAAGGTACAACCAGTACCTTAAAAAAAATGCAATTTAAAATAGCCATCACTGGAAGCTGGAACAGTAATTAACTTGTAAGGTCCTCATTATAAACAGTCAAGAAAAGCTTGCTTACATGGGAAATTCTTGCTTACGTTTAAATATTTTCCTGCACAACAGGGTTTAACTATGAGCTAGGAATATTTACAGCTACAGTTGCATTTAATGAACTTCTCCAGTGTAATCCAGAAAGTAACCAGAAATTAAGCCAGTTAAATATAAAAGTGGCCCTATATGGAAACAAGCAGAAAAAAAAAACCAACAACAAAATGAACATTTTTCTTTCAACTTTCAGATAATTTCAACCAGGCTCTAAAGCTGAGCAGAGAAGGCCAAAGCAGCATCACTTCCTGTCCCATCCAGCTTCCTCCACTGCACGTGCTGTAACACAGCATTCCCTCTGACAAGGTTATAGCAACATATCCACTAACAGAGAAAAATGACAGCTTTAGGGGTGTTGGCAGTTCTTTCCCCCACCTTGCACATAATCAAATCTCTGTACAAGACCACATTCAAATGTTACATCTACTGCACCTGCATACATGGCAAAGGGCAAAACCACAGGAACCAAAGGTCATTAAGATAATCTGTCTGAAGCAATAAAACCCACCAGCTGCTCTCTGTTGAGCCGGCCTCTTTGTGGGCCACCTTGGATTTCATACTTCTCTTCTTCTTCTCGTACTGTGGTTTGCAGACAGGCTTGTACCCCTACAAAAAAAAAAAACAAGACAGGTAAAGATTAGAGAACCCAAGTTTCAGCAGAGGCTTGCATGTAATTTTAGGGACTAAAGAGTTGCACCAAAAGAAAAGGATTACCCACAATGCAGAACCTAGTATCAAAGCTTGTGTGCTTTAGCAATTTGTTTTTAAAGTTAAAGAAATTTACAGCAGTGGTTGAATATGTCAGTTAGATGGAGAGAAGCAGCATCACACTAAAATCAGTGCTGTAAACACTAGGAATTATTAGCTTTTCCTCTTACCCACTAGAGGTCAACCACTTAATGTCAAATGTCAAATTGCTGATCATTTGGAAGCTTAAAGCCAGCATGTAGAAACCAACTCTGCAGTTATGAAATGGAAGCAATTGCCTGATAAAGAGCAATTACAAAGCAAGCACAAAGCTGTTTCTGAACACTTATGGCCTCAAATAACAAATCAGATGGGATTTCAAGGTCTCCAAGATCAGCACAAACTGGAGATTTATGCGAGGGTTTAACAGTGGCGTTTCTTTGTGTTACCACAGCTGCATAATGAGATTGTCTTTCAGTGTCTGTGTTTTTACCTTGTTCTAAGGCTGGTTATTTTTCCCAATGCAGAAAGTGCCAATGCTACTGTATGGCTAACATCAGTCACTGGTGCTACCTGACCTCACTTTGGAAAGAGAAATGGCTCTGGTCATCCACTCAAGGATGGAACATTTTGCCTGCACATACATTGCATTCATTAATAAAAATTACCCCAGAAAGCAGCTTTGCAAAGGTAATTTTGAAAGCTGTTCCACAAGGAATTACAGTGTTGTCAGAGCTCTAACTTTTACAGTAGTACCTCACTCCTTGCACAGCCTTCCTCAGGCAACTGATTTCCACTGTGCAAATATGAAACCCATGGTATTAAACAATATACAAACTAAACAACATCTGGAGTAAAATGAGGCAGGTTGATTTGAAGAAGGAAGAAAGCACAAGACTATGAAGAGAAGTATCACTGACAAAGGTACTAGGGTACCATGGCAACCAAAAGATAGGAATATCTAGAGATCTAAAGAGATCTTGAAAGCCAACTCCTAGCAATTTACCACCAGTTCACAGAAACTCACAAAATGCAATGGGAACTCATATTTTAGTTACTACAAGTCCACCAATGTACTTACATCAAAAAGGATAAACCCATACAGAAAACCACAACTGGCTGAATACTGTAACAATAAATATCTCCCACCACATACAAGAATCAGGTCCATTATTTGCACTTCTTCATCCTTACAAGGAGAATTCATGTGAGCTTCTACAAAATTAGAAGGGTAATATAGTCATGTCTTTTCCAGAAAAGCAACCTACATATTCATTCTTGGTAACAACAATGAATACTGGTAACTTATTTTCAAAGTACTCATAGCTCAAAAATGAATCTGAAAGATATTTCAATAATTTTTGTCATCTCAACTCAACAAGAGTTCCTGTCAATTTGCCTCTCACACAGCTATTTTTTCCTTCCAAGAAAATACAGATGTTAATGGATGCCACTTACAATAAAGGAAAAACTCTCAACAGAATCATCCATTCATTAAGAACATATTTTATCTCAATCTACCATCAAAAGCTCAATTTCAAGGACTTTCACTACAGAGCTGAGGTTTTTATACAATGAGTACATCACAAATTGAGCATCCAGTGCCAGCATCAGTAAATGAAGCAAATTTGATATCGAAGTAATAAAAGATTGAATGAATACAAAAGAGTGGGTCCTTGTTACTTTCCTGAAAAAAAATATGAACACTCATGAAAATGAGTGTTGATGGAATGTCTGTTTCAGCAGAAAACACTAAATAGGTTATGTCTGTTTTGCACACTTGTCTGTCCATTTTACACTCCCAAATCCTCCAACAAATCTGTATACCTCAAAATCCATTGCCACACATAATGACAATCCTCCATGAGGACTCATTTGCATGTATCCTCTTTTCATTGCATCTATAAGAACAATAAGATAAATATGTTTCCTTAAAAAACTGGGAATATGCAAACAGACCATTGGTCTTATGGCAGTAATGGCATCAGCAGCCTTCTCATTAATTTTAACTTTTCCTAACCACCTAGAATCAGAACAGATCAGTGTCTTAATAGATTTATGGCATAAAATCTATGTATTCCACATAAGATAAAGAGCCCTGGACATAACTTCTCCATGCCCAGATGTTTCTCTCCAACATAAATATGTTAAGAGGCAACATTGTTAGGCCTATATGCACAAACCTTTGTGGAACAACAAAAGGTGATGGAAAAGTAGTAAGTTTTCAATTTCTGAACATATTTTTCATGCAAGATGTAGAAGCAGAACTTGCTCTGACTCATTGGTCATGTCATATTTGGTAGATAAGAACAAATGGTTTTCAGAACCATCCCATTCAGGGACATTCCAATAGACTGTTTATGTGCAGACAGCAAATGAGGAAAGAAAGTCACTGGAATCCTCAAGCTCAGAAGAAATGGTGCTTCAGGCTTCAACATACTTCATGGCAACCTTACCATCAACAGCACAACCAATCCATAGTAAGAGTATTACTTGAAAAGAGACAAGACACAGAGTAACAGTGAAAGGGGGACCTTGGGCACAAGAAAATGAGGCAAACAGCACATCATGTGTCATCAGTCATGGTCTAGCTATATATTCAGAAAACTGATACAGCTTGCAACCACAGTTTGAGGAAGGTGCTTACAACCCTAAGGTGAACACTCAAGGACAACACCTATCCATGGAGGAAAGTTTCCTAACAAGAAAAAGGAAGCTAAAATAATTTAAGTGATAGAGACCAATACGTCCTTTATCTGCAGACTTTGGTCACATTTATTTCTTCCCAAGTTGCCCATTTCTCTTCAGCAATTCCTGCATACTAGAAAGAGATTTTCTATTCTAGAATTAAAGTATTCACATATCATCAAAAAAAGAAATCAGTGACACCATGAAGGGAACTATCCCCTGTTCTCATATTTGAGATAAAATGACAGAGGGTTCAAGCTTCCAAATGACACTGTAATGCAGCCCAAACTGATTCTGTTGTCTTTGGGAACCTCACTTAGAATATTGCATCCAGTTGGAGTCACTGCATCTGAAAATGGTAATGCAAAAGAAATTACCTAGGAGCAAGTGACTTGTACCATCTATTAGAAGAATGATCAAGCTTGTATTTGTCTAAACAACAGGTTACCTGCCCATTCCTTTCCCCTCCTGCCCTCACAAAACTTAGTGGCAAGTCTTGATGCCAAGACACTGGTGAAATGAATAGGCTGAAAAAAAAGAATTACTATTATCCTAATTTAAAAGTGATCAGGTGACACCATCACTACACCACCTCCCTTCTGAAACTGACTTTGGACATCTTAAGTACTTATGCAAAAAAAATCTCACTGGACTGAGTCTTGGAAGGAAAAGGACATCATTAAAGAAGCACTCCGAAAGTGAAAGGGAAAGTAAACTTGCCTTTTGAGAGGACATCTGCAATTTTATGAGAGATCAGCTACAGTGTTTTCCTTCCCATATTCCCAGTCTGTGCATTCTCTACAGGCAAGTCTGACTAAAAATCTAGTCTGTTCTGTTCTAAAATAAGACCATTCATCTTAGGATCTCAGCCAACCTTGATTTATTCCTTGATGCTATTGCCAATAAGAGCTGTGGACTTTCTAGGTTTGAGGTTAATCAAATTTATTCATTAACATGTTCCCTCCCCTAAAGAGGGTGATCATTGCAACTATGCTTTAATGGCTCTCTAGCTTAATCACAGTAGTGGGATCAACTACCCAAAAAAGAGAACCAAGGCAAGTGACATTTTCCATTTCACATGGACTAGTGTTTTTTTGCAAGGCCCAGTCCAAGTGTGTAAGGCCTCATTAATAAAGCTCGCCTGACAGAAGACCATACTGGGGCAAGATGGCATGTGCAGAGGGGTCATGCAAGGTTCTTTCCTAGGAACACAGAACATTAGAAGTTTAAAAGTCTCTTAAATAGCCAATTTCACACTTGCAATCTGTAGATATAAACAAGATCATTTGCACCAAATTCTAGCAAAAAAAAAAAAAACGAGCCTGCATTAAAGTCCTTAGAAAATATTGCAGAAAAAGGTTTTAGCTTAATACGACTGCATTTTAGTTTGATGCCACCACATTTGGAAAGGAAAATGCTGCTCTTTTTTTTTTTTCCCCTCATTAGCAAGATCAGTAAAGCATCACTACTTAAACTGATCCTTATTACTTCACTGAACAGCTGCCCCTAGCTTCTCACCTTCCCGTATATGAGGAGCAAGCAGGTTAAAAGGGTGCCCATTCCAACAGTGTCATTAATTGACCTTTGATACAACTGTAGCTTCTAGTACTGGAAATAATGGGGAAAAAAGAAATAAGCAAAATTTAAACCCTATAATCCTTATTCATCTAAGTATTATTGGTTTATAATGAAACTCACTGCATCAGCAAAAGCAGTTTAAACAGGATGAAATACAAAAAAGAGCTGGGTGCCAAGAACAAGTTGTAATCACCTGCAGATACCCAGGAATAGCTCTCAGTAACTCAATTAGGCTTAGTGGAGTTTTGTTGGATTTGCATTAATAAAGCAAAGAGCAGGAGTTAGTCCCAAAAATCTCTTACCACAGCTAAAAGTAATTTAGAAATACACGATAGCAACAAAAAATATAAAATACTACACATCCACAATCTAGTAGAAATGGCAACTGAAATTTCCTCAGCTCAGTCTACACTGGGTTTTAAGACTGACATGCAGATTAAGTAAAACCTGATGAAATTATTTTCCTAGAAAAGGAAGAAATCAGAACAGAAAGAAAGCCCTAGGGGAATTTGGCATGGCTAGCTTCAATTTGCTTTCATCAACACATTATGGGTCTCTACTACAGCACAGAAAAGAATTCTTATACTGTCTGTTACATGCTTATAAAGTAATTTTGAATTCACAGATTTTCATGGAGTGAGGTAGAAATCTCACATGGTGAAACAAGAGCAGTCCATTTTTCCAACACATGGAAATGCCACAAGATGCTGCAGAGACTGAAATGAACCTGCTTAAGAGCAGAAGTTAAATTAATCTAGGTGATATTTATTAAACATGATGGAGCAGAGGCTTAGGGAGTCCACAAACATCAATTCCCAGAAGGTGTAGCATGAAAAGTACTTCACTTAAACCCTCAAGTGTCCTGTCTTCTTTAAAAACCACTTTTTGCCACAGCTGTTTTCTAGACTGATCAAAGTGACTGGAGGTAGCCATTCCTAAGGTGTAGAGGGTCAGGCTAAATTCCACTGGAAGTGCTCATCCCTTGGATCTCATCACAGGCTTTTAAATTCATGAGATAATATTTCCCATTCCTTTTCCTTACAATGGGCTTCCTTAATGCAATGTTTTATTCAAACCAAAAGTGAATTAGAGCAAAAGGACTCTCTAAATATGAAACCCAAGTATCTGGATGACAGAACAGGTCTGCAGACCTTACTTCAAACCAGCCCACTTCCTAGCTTTGCAGACAGAAGCAAATACCACATTTAAGTCATTCTCACCCCCATTTTCTCCTCTACAAGCCCCAGCAGCTTCAGTCTAAATTTGTCCTGATTTTGAAGCAAAACTGTTCCCTTCCTCATTTCCAGAAGATGCAGACATGGTGGGAGTGCAGAGGTTCAGACACTGCTGATGTGAAACATTCCCCTCATCTATACACCAAATGCAACCAGAACATGCACATGCACATTAGATATTTCTACCACCTCCCACAGAGCTCCCAGTCCTTTTGTAGAAGGATACAGCTGAAGTCTCCAATTGCAAAACAAGCATGAAACTCCAGTGATCAGAAGTTTTGAGCTGTTTTAGGAAGTGAGGGCTTTGCTGAGCATCAACCTGCGATTTAAAAGATGTTCATGCATGGGAAGCAAGACAGTCCAGCCTGAGAAGCAGTCAGCTCAAACAGCTTTGCACTCCCCTTGTCTAAAAGCCTAAACAAGGATGGGCACATTGCTCCAAGAAATTCAGAACGATGGTTTTGCCTTGAAATGTCAGTCATGCAACCCCCCTAGCTCTTCCAGTCAACTCCCAGTTGTTCCAAGTCCTTGCAGGAAAAGCAGGGGGGGGGTTGGATTCTTTTAAACTATCAGAGCTGAATCATTGCTGCTGCTCCAGGTAAGCAAAACAAATGAAGGAATAAGCAATCAGAGGCTTAGAGTTTTCTTGCTGCAAAGACTGACATGAGCTTGTTTCAACACTTATCTTCACCGAGATCATTTTTAATTCCCTGCTTTACCAGATGACAATCTGAAAAAAACAAGCCGAAAAGCTATTTAAGGCATCTGCTGGTTTTAATTACACTATTCTATGCTCTACAAAAAACAGAGGAAACAGTGATACTTGAATCTTTTGTCTCTGCCTACTTGCAGAAGAATAATGATATGCTGCTTTGTGCCCTATTAGCGTCCTAGAAATAATGAAGGCAATAAAGAAACCAACGAAAGATAGTGCCAAGGGCAAGGAGCACAGTGACAGCATCTCAATTGAATTCTATGCTGCTTTGAAAGTGGATATATTGCTGACAGGGTGTTATATATGGAAAATACAGAACTGCAACTGGTGAGGTAACATTTTTCTTCTGTGAAGATCTAATATTGATCAGTGATGACATCCTTCACATCCTCATCTTCTACCTCGGGACAAAATGGAACCCCAAAATTGAAGATACATATTTAAATCTTGACTCTCCAATAATTAGAGGCCTTACAGTGAGCTCAGACTCTGCTGGAAAATTCCACGTTACCTCTCTGCTGATACTAATGGATGCTGTGTCTGTGTGTATATACACACCTAAACTGAAGCACCACAGAATTATACAAGAGAAGGAAATTGCTCTTTATTAGAGAAACACAGCTTGAAAGCCTGCTGTAATGGAAGAGTTAACATCAGAAATGTGCTCTGAAGTGAAATACTGTTTTTTGCAAGCATGCGACAGTTTTTAAGAAGCAGTATAATGATGTGTAGTCTGTAAATACAACTTTAGAAATAACAGCCAAATGAAGCTTACCTTGTAGTAAAAAAATTTCAAATACTTACGCATAGTCAGCATTTCATTTGTATCTTTCAGTGAAGTTTTTGAACATGGATTTACTTTAAGTGAATGGTTTAGAACACTGAACTATAAGCAACTCCTTCAATTTATTTACAGTGGCTTTGTCGGAAGCCAGGATACACACACACACTTTTGGAAGTTTATTTGCATCACATTTAAAGAAACTTATCCAAATATAAGTCAAAAAGCCAAGATAAATAAAGAGAAAATATGGGAGAAGCAAAGACCTCTTTTTCCTAGACAAATGTCCCATCAGCAGGAGTCTCATTATTTGTTATAACAATCTTTAACTTGTAATGACTCTGAAGACAACTAATAACAGACTGGTGGGAACAGATGGAGTGGTGCTGTTAATTATAGGCACTTAGCTGCATCAGACCCCATGAGTTATTACTAACATTTCCCACTAGGGAGGAGAATCACTTGCTTTTAAGTAGTATGTTGCTTACTAAGCTGGGAGCATTAGCAGTTAGAATTGTACTAATCAGTACTAACAACATAAAACTCAGCTGCAAACAAAAAATATTAAAATATTCCCTGAGTAAACTCTGCACTTTTTTTTTCTCTTTTCCAATCACTTCTAAATATAAAAGTTCTTCCATGAAGATTTAAACTCAGGTCTCACCAAATAAATCTTCCTACAACTGAGGTGAAGTTTCCTTAGCATCTGTGTAGCAAGATGATAAAATGAAATAAATGAAAACCACTCTAGCACACGTGATGGTGTGCAGACCTACTGAACTGAGAGAAGCCAAGAACCTGCAAAGTGATTCACCACAGCAACAGATGATTCAGTCTTAAACAGGATATTATTCCAGAGCACCTAAACACACCCTTTCCAATTACACAACCCAAACATCACTTCTGGGCTTTCTGAGTTTCCTGCTGCATCCCGACTTCCAAACAAGAAACCATCTCCCTTCTGCTTATCAACAAAGTGTCTGGAAGTTATTAAATCCATCTGCTTGCTTAAGCATACACAGTATTTCTCCATGTTACACATTCAACAAGAAGCTACTCCTATTTGTAAGAATCACAGCACAAAGACAACACGTTGACCTTTTGTAAATGCTCATGAAGGCACTGTAGGTTGCAGAAACATTTCTGACCTTGAAAAAAAGAAAAAAAGCATGGAATATAATCCACTATCTGGAAGTCAAATGAACACTTGGAAAGATGTGCTTTATTTTAAAAACTAGTATGCAGCTTTTGAGACTTTAAGCAATGCAGTCATAACCATTAGTGCCTGGAAAATATAGACTGTTAAAGAATCCTTATATTCTAATATTTAGTCACACAGTAGAAAACAGGAATGAAATTTGTCTGTGAGTTTTCCATGGATAATTAACTTATTTGTAGTGTACTTACTAGTTAAAAGGACTTATCTACAAAGGTCAAGGGGAAGAATATGGCTTTTACAACTTCTGTGAAAGCAGATACTAAGAAACACATTAGTAAGAATAAATACAAAACCATCTGGTTTGGGGTGTAGGTGCACAGAACAGCTGTACGGCCAAGCACGCACGGTATGAAAACGGACTGCATGAAAGATGACATCAAAACAACTACTTGTGTGCTCAGGGGACACTGCAAATCATCTTGGAGGTTACTGTTGTAGTTGGAGAGCACTCCAGTCTGCAGGGCTCACGTGTACAGAATGGGGATTGAAAGTCACACACACAACTGACCTGCCTGTGACTGCAGAGAGCCTGGCTACCTTCTCAACTAGAGAAGCTCTAATAGGAAGTACAAACAGGGGTTATGATCAGTTAAGCAGTGTAACTTTGGTTACAAGTGTAACTTCTAACATATCTCAGCTTACCCATTAATAGGCAACACCTCACCTTCCTACAGAACTTTAATCACATACACCAAGCAAGCAGAAGTTTCCCATTAATTTCCATGGAAGCTGCTTATAAGAAATCAAAGAATTTAACACATTCCTTCTTCCTCTCACAGGATATTTTCCATAGGCTTCCAAATCACTCAATGAGCAATGAACAAATTCACTCCTCTCTGATATTTGGGGTATGACCTACCTAATACATCTAATAATGAAATGCACACATTTGCCAAGGAAGGAGTAGTTGTATTTAATTACATCTCTTGTCATTCAGGAGATTAAAAAACAAAACCCTCACACTTTATGTTAAGCTATTAGGGCAGTTGTTGAAAATGAAAATTCTCTGAAATCCCACCTACAACTTCTGGTTAAAAAGCCCAAGAATTCCATATATTTAATACTTACATTCAAACTTGAGGACCCAACATCCAGTCAGAACAGCCATCATGCATTTGACAGTGCTTGGCATTGGAACATCAGGGATAACAAGATGAGTTACTAGGAGAAAGATTAAATTAGTAGAACTAAAAGCACATAAAAATCAGAACCATGCCTAGCTGAAAAGCAATCAATCACCATTTAAAGAATAAATAGCCTATAATAATTTATCAACCACTCTTTCCAGCACAAGTATGTGATTTTTGAGACTAAGACCTAGAAGACCTATTGGAAGTTTTGTGGGTTTCAATACATACTTGCTGTGAAAAAGGGAAATCATGTTTTTGTAGTTCTAAGCTAACACGTATCTTTAAAGGAGGCTCCTGTTTACAGAATAGAATTTTTTGTCAGTCCTTTTAAAGTTCTATTTAAGACTCTGACAAGCATCTAACTATGGGATGTCCCTGCTTTAACATAAAGCTAACAGAACTCCACTCAATTTTGGGGTAGTAATCAGGGTGTCAACGATCACAGGGGCAATTACTTAGCCTTTCTTTCATGAGGGGAAACAGCACTTCAAAGAAAACTTAATAGGTGTGATTAAGACAAGATTTCCCCCACCCTGCAAAGGGAAAAAAAAAGACCCCCAAACTCCATAAATTTGCTCCATTGTCTTAATGAAGAACAACATTTGAAGGAAGGTAGCACGTGAGGAGAAAATCTGTAAACTTTTAGCCAGTGACATGTTCCTTCTAATGGCATCATCTCCCTGAGGCTCACTTCTGAAAGATAAAAACCTTGCAGGACATCTCATATGAGCAGGGACCTTAAAGTTGGAAAAAAAAAAATGTAAAGAGAAGAGGTCTTTGAGGAGGACTTAAGGATTTTAAATAAGACAATATACTGTCAAACTGTGGCTCTCCTAGAGTCTCCTGCCTCAGCAACTGGGCAGGTTTTACATGGGTTTACATGCAACTACACACAATCATTCTACTAGGGCTGTAATTCAGGGATTTCAGAAACCAGACTTATTAGGAATGATGAAAAAGCCCCATTCCTACTATTTTAAACAATGAAGTGCAGAACTGTAATTACTTATATTTAGACAGAGATGTTTCAACAAGTCTACATACCTCTGCTGTTAAATTCAGTATACCTTCGAGCATTCAGAACTGTTGCTAGTTTGTTCAGCAATTTCTCCTGCTTGGCACTAAGACTGCTTCCCAGTATACCAAGAGGTCCATCTCTTGGCTGCCTGGGGCTCAGAGCCTGTATGAACAGAAAATCCTACAATAAGCTGAATGTTTGGGAGCACAAACAAAGCAACTAACTTTTTTGACAGCTCTATTTAATAAGAATAAGCATTTTGAAGAACAATTCATGGCAAGCTTAGCAGACAGGGTCCATAAATCTGTTACAAACCAGCTCTAGAGGAAAAAAGCTTGACATTAGAGGTACTTTGTTTAGCTTATGCAAGGTGCCAAAACAGCTTATGCATCAGTTTTTTCTTCCTTTTAAAAAAAAAAAACAAAACAAAAGACACTGGTGTGCACACATAGAGCTGGTTAAATATTGTGTAAACAGCCTTGCTGACTGCAGTGTTGAAGATGAAAAAAATTTTCTAATGAAGTAGTGAAGCCTCCTACTTCTAGTGAGGTATTACCACCAGATACACTACCAATGTGTTGAGTAGCCTATATAATTAACACCCACATTTCCTTCCACTAAAACATCCCTAACACATTGCCATGTTAAGTAATGAAGCCTGTAGTTTTATGTGGATATTTCTAATGCAAAGTAAGAGGAACTGCTTGCTCGAGTGTTACACTGGCACAGATGTGAGACTTCAGCTCCTGGATCTTCCTAAGTACTCCCAGATTCCATAGTACAGACACACCTTCAAGATCCAGCTACCCTAAAGCCTCAGGCTTTGGATCACATCCTCCATATGAGCTGGTAACTGACCCTTGGCACACACTCATCCCAAAGCAAGTGCAATACTGAATGTTTTGCTTGCAACAAGAGCTGCATCTCACATTTGCCACACGTGGGAGGAACAGCCATATCCTTGCCAAGTAAGCTGCAACAGTTTACTTCTGGCCAATGGGTATCTCATTACCTCAGTGAGGAAGGATCATAACAGGCTGTACACCCTGGAGTAGCCTAGGACTGCTTGTACAGTCACATCAGTTTAATCATCATTCATCAGGAAGCACAAAGCACTTCATAAGGCAGTAGGCTTGTTAAGTCTGAATAACCCAATCTCAGTCACAAGTCCTGAGAAGTCTTTTGCAGAAGAGGGGAAAAACAAAAACCTAAAATAATTTTTCAAAAGCTGTTTTCTACTCCTGAGCTGATATCTTCACTCTTAGACAAAGGACAATACTGGAACAGCCTTTTAAAGACACACAAAGCACCTGGAGTAACGACTGCTGCTGCTTTCAGCCAGTTTGGCAAGTAGAACAAACTTAAATACACAGAAAACCAACAACAATAGCAAATTTCAATCAATGATACTTCAAGAATAACACAGCATTCATTACCACATTACAAAATACATCCTTTTTTCCCAGATAAAGCTATAACACAGCTCTGTGTGTCCTACACACATTCTAGAAATATTGTTCAAGTTACTTTCCCAGCCTATTTTAAATCCCCCTGTAAAAACAGGTAACATACTGTACTTTGGTGCAAAGCCTTCAATACTTACAGGATGAACTTAGTCTTTAATAAGTAAAACAAAACAAAAAACCCCACACACTTACCTCAGAGGATTGGTTAAGTGAAAGTGATTCATTCTTCACTGGTAACATTAGCACAGACTTCATCTTTTCACTTTCCGCATAGTCCACAGGCCGCAGACCAAATATGTTACTGGCAAAACAAGCACAGATGGGTTTAAGTAAATAAAATGTGACTTGATTCTTAACTAACTGGGCACATGAGCTGGGTATCTTTCCCTCCCACTTTCTTATTAATATGTAACTTCAGCTAAAAGCCATGAAGCTTAAAGTAAGAATTGCATCCAAGACAGATGGATACCGAATTACAAGCTGCTGCATTCAGCCGAGAAGTAAAGGCTGTTCAGAGCAGTATGTTCAGTTAAATAAACCACTCATTAAACTTTTCAAGATGCACTTTGATATCATTTGCAAGACCCAGGAATTTCAGCTTTAATCTTTCGTTGCCAGTCATATAACTAGGAAATGTATTTCTGGTTTACCCCTTGGCTGCAAAAGACACGTCAGAAGATTCTACATACTGTGTTAAACATTGGAGCTTGCTGTGGTTATGATTCTATGGAAAAAGCTATCTGCTTCCTACTTCCAAAATGTGAGCATGCACCTCATTTTCCCTCAGTGTGCTGTTTCACAGAACACATCATAGCAAATTCATTCAGGTTTTTGTTGGTTTGCCAATTGTGTTGAACACTAATCATCCTATGTGGCACCCCACAGTTATTAGATATGCTTCAAGACCCATTTCCTCCCCCATTCTTTTAGCTTTATTCAGACAGAGATGATTTGCTAGAAACAACATCAAACATAGCCATGACTTCTCTCTTCTTCACCACAGAACAGGTGTAATTGCCTTTAACAAACACGATCCTCTGCCAGTACTCTCAGGGAAACATTCTGCTTGCTCTGCCCTTTGCGAGAACAATGGCTATTCCAGCTGATCCTCCTCTCTCCACCTCACGTAGCTCCAGCTCTCAAAAGGCATAATAAGAGCTCGTTATGAAGGGGAAGCTTGTCACCAAGAGCAAAGCCTTGACTTAGTATCTGAAATCTAGCAAGCTTAGTCATCAAACAATGAAACATTTAAAGAGGTCAAAAAATCATTGCAACTTCAAAGCGCCGTCTCAGCCACACGTTCCTGTGCAGAGCAGGAATCTAGGAAGTTTTATAGGGAACTATACATAAGGCCATAACTCAATCCAGCCCAAAGAGAGGCTCAAATCCTTAACTTTTCATTCTGACTTAACTGGGGGGCTTTGGCCAGTGCAAAGCTGAAAGATGCATCTGACCTCTAGCACCTTTCTATGCTCCTGACCGAGCCCTGCTTGCTAACAGAGCCTCTTGGGAAAACAACAACCCACAAAAATCCCATAGCAAAGGTTCTGGGGTAGTATTTTACAATTGCTAGCTTTCCAATGTTACCAACCCCCAAGCTCTTCTGTGTTGCTAATGAGCAAAGAGCTAGCATAACACAAATTCTGCAGACTAAAAGATACTTGGTTAAATCTCAGCCCAGTCCTGGGAGTTGCAGCCCATTAAATATTGTCATGCTGTTCCTGCTTTGTCATGCATCATCAGGAAAGCTCTTGCCCTTTCTTTAAATAAGGGCCATATTCAACTCAAACGGCTGCAGGACAGTTCCTTTGAACAATGCATCTGGGGTGGTGGTGGAATTAGCACACACCAAAATCACCTTTAGGCTGACCTTTTACTGTGAACTAAGCAGGGGAAGGAAATCACTGCATACAAGTAGCAGAGGTTTGGGAGTGTCTCCCCCATAAATCACAGTAAGATCCTTGACTGTTGGAAAAATATTCTTGAATGTTTACCATAAATATATAGGCCATCACAGTTAAATACGGAACATTTTTTGCCAATTAAACTGCACAAGTAAGAACTCCAGCTAACCCCTCTGTATTCACTTAAAATTTTTTCTCCATTTTTAAAATCTTCTCAGTCGTTTCCTACCAGTGTGTTGCAAAATGCTATCCTGTCATTATGCAGCATTGAAGAATTAATGGCTATTCATAGGACGTTAAAGTACAGTTAAAGTAAAATCTGACAAGCTTGGCAGCTCAGGTCTGAAAACAGGAATGCCAGCTCAAGGGATGGGTTTAAGAGTTTTGAGTATTTGCAAAGCAGCAGGTTGTTGAGCTTAAGTGAGAAAAAGTAGCTGAAACAGGAGAAAAGGGGGTTTACAAAATAAAATCTAAGATAATGAAGGCGTTGCAGACAACAGATTTAGAGTATTGTGTTGTTTTAACTTACACTTCCTTTTCAAAGAAAAAGGATGAAAACCAGGTTTGTTCTTTTTATTTAGGCACCCACTAACCATCCAAAAACCATGATCAGAAAGAGACCATTCCTAGTTTGTTGGTACAATTATCAGTTGAGTTACTCTGTATTAGGAATGTGTATTATTTTTAGCTCTATGATCAGGATCAAGGAGCAGGTCTATGCAGCCCCAAGAACACCATTAAGGCACAGGAATGGGAAACAGAAGCTTTTGGCAAAAATCTGTGCTCAAATCCATCTATTCAGCCAAGCTCAACATGAGAAATCATCCACCTTGTTCAGAGTAAAAATGTATTTTGATCCAGTTTGCAATACAAGATTAAGTGGGACATGTACATGAGGTCCACCCTAACACAAAACCACAGCACTTTTAGAAATATCAGTAACTGTGTTTGTTTGCTCCTACTGTCAGCCTGGATTGATTGAGAATGGGTCCGGTGCATGTGACTGCTTAACAGGACAAGTTCCACACTCAGAAGACAAGACACAATTGTTTCTTTAAGAGAGAAATAAGTGTCTCTGATGCTTAAGCTAGAATATGAGATCTCCAAGACATACTATTTTCTACCAGAATGCAAGTGGGCTTTTTGCAAGTTGTTTTAAACATTCAAGAGTCAGATGTATCCTTTGATGCAAGCAGTCTCCTATTAGTCAGTCGTCAAGGTGCTGAAAAGTCAGCAGAGGGCTTTTATAGCTAGAACAAATTCCAATCAAAGAGTGAGATGTCTGTGCTGAAAACAAAGATGAGCCCAGTGAGGAGCAATTCAATGTAATCTGCTGAGTATGACTTTGGATGAGATGACAGATGATATCTGAACGACTGACAGATCAAAGAACTTCTTATGAAAAGCTTTAGAAATAGGACTCAGTTTATGGGGCAACACTGCTGAAGTCTTAGCCATGAAGACAACAGAGGTTACTGCTACAGTAAAAAGAAACTTACCAGCTACCTTTTAAGTGCTTCAGTAACGAAATAATTTACCAGAGAAAAGAACAAACAGGCAGACACTCCTGTCACTTCTTCAGAAGCCACAAACTTGCACAGCTTCTGACACAAGCTAACAATGACTATAATAATTTGTAATCAGGAGTGGTAAACTGCTCCATTTTGATACCAGAAGTTACCTACTGTTCCACAGCTGAGCATAACCCAAGTTTTACCCAAGCTCCACAAGAGTTCAGTATGGAATGGAAGTCCTGGAACCAGGTCCCAGTGCAGTACTGTAACCACTAATTCCCATGAGGAACCTGACCAGTTTGGAGCTCTCCAGCCAGAATCACATTTTGAGAGGATGCTAAGCAGAAATCTTTTTTGAACCTGATGGAAGGAAGAAAATGTAATCTGTGTAGCCAGAAAGACCAGCTTAG
This sequence comes from Hemiprocne comata, assembly GCA_020745705.1. NCBI lineage: Eukaryota > Metazoa > Chordata > Aves > Apodiformes > Apodidae > Hemiprocne > Hemiprocne comata. The sequence continues at coordinate 37,656,273 of CM036591.1, forward strand.
ATATCCAAACAGAGCCAAGGTTTTAATTAACCTGCTGTCAGCAGGAAGTTAAACATACTGTCTTACACTTAGTGAAGTGCTGCATTATCTTGACTTGGAAAAAGCAGACAAAGTTATGTCAGTGTCATGGGTCTAATGCCTCCTGAAATTAACCACAGGTTATAATACTTTTTGCCCCATAGGCATTCATAAAAAAGGACCACAGTCTACCCCTAAAGACTCCCACAGACTCACAACCACTGAAAGACAGCTAACACCTAAAAAAAATAGGACAACACAACAATTTTTACTAATGCTAAACTTACTGTGCATGAAGAACTGGCAAGATAGCCCATTTGAGTGAAAGCATTTAGGAAGTACTGTGAAATTGCAAAGGCACAGATCTAATTTTTCAAATCACTTGGCCTGCTATGAAGCAAGGAAAAGAGACAGAATTCAAGAGAGTGAGCACATGAAAAAAGCTATAAAAATATAAATTAGCTATGTGTAGGAGATTAACTTAAAAAAATTAACTAGACCAGTGGGACAATTAATAGGTCCACTGGTCCATATAATATTTTTCATTTGTAGTTCGTATCTTTCTCAGTCAGTGAAAACTTCGAAAGGCAAATGAAGTGCCACAATTACTAAATCTTACAGATTAAAAAAAAAAATGCTGGTCAAGGAATACTGAAATCCCAGGATTGCTTTCTGGTAAAAGAGCTAGTTCTCATCTGTATTTGCTTGGTCGAAAAGATATGTAGCTGCTTCATACTACATACAGTTAACTGTATGCCAAAGATTTGGACAGGCTGGAGAGCTGGGCAAGGAGGAATAAAATGAGGTTCAACAAGAGCAAGTGCAGAGTCCTGCACCTGGGAAGGAACAACAAAATGTACCAATACAGGTTAGGAGGTGATCTGCTAGAGAGCAGCTCCACGGAGAAGGACCTTGGAGTCCTGATAGACAACAAATTATCCATGGGACAACAATGTGCTCTTGTGGCCAAGAAGGCCAATGGTATCTTGGGGTGCATTAGGAGCAGTGGGTCCAGCAGATTGAGGGAGGTTCTCCTCCCACTCTACTCAGCCCTGGTGAGAGCTCACTTTGTGTCCAGTTCTGGGCTCCCCAGTTCAAGAGGGAGAGAGATCTACTTGAGAGTCCAACGAAGGGCTAGAAGGATGATTAAGGGACTGGAACACTTGCCTTACAAGAAAAGGCTAAGAGACCTGGGGGCTTTTCAGTCTAGAGAGAAGATGACTGAGGGGGGGATCTAATTAATGTCTATAAGCAAATGAGGGCTGAGTGTCAAGAAGGCAAGGACAACCTCTTTTCACTTGTGCCCAGTGGTAGGACAAGGGGCAATGGATTCAAACTCGAGCACAGGAAGTTCCACCTTGGCGTGAGGAGGAACTTCTTTAGTGTGAGGGTTACAGAGCACTGGAACAGGCTTCCCCAGAGAGGTTGTGGTGTCTCCTTCTCTGGAAACTTGCAAGAACTGTCTGGATGCCTTTCTGAGTGATCTGCCCTAATTTTGGTCCTGCTCTGGCAGGGGGGTTGGACTCGATGATCTTCAGAGGTCCCTTCCAACCCCTGACATTCTGTGATTAACTTCTTAATGCACTAGGTATTAACATGCCAGGAGGAAAAATTAGCCTGAAAGATACTTGTAGTGAGGTGCACTTGATGGGTCTGTGAACCTGATGATCTATATCTGAAGTTGTGAAGCCTCAGCGCTCTGATGGATAGGATTATGCTAATATCTGTGTGCCTCATGAATTGAGGTCCCTTAGAAAGTGGCTGTATCTGCTCCCAGATATATCTTACATCCCCCTACAGACCTGTGGATCTTACCTGCCTTTGGGCCTGCAGTCACTCAATATTGCTAATCTTTAAAAAATATTTCATCTTGCACAATTGAGTAGCATACTAAATTTCAAAACTACTGCTCTAAGCAGGCTATTCAACACAAGCTCTATTTTTGTTCCAGTAGATTAACTCTCCAACACAAAAGGGACACTAAGACAAAACTGAGTTAATTCTACAGTCACAAGAGGAGCAAAACATAAGTCACTTTTGTGAGGTTTCATGCTTTATATTTCATACTGTCCCAAGTAACATTTGAATACATTTATCATGGATGGTCACACTTTATTTAGCTTTTAGCTAAAGGAAAAGACTAAGGTAACCACAGTAAACTAATCAAACTTTCCTTCCCACCCCCACGAGGCAATGAAGAATCACTAATGCCAAGATAAAGAGGGCCCCTCTCCTGGGCTCAAAGTTAGTTCATTGAGAGCCTGAAGAGCCCACTAAAGGACTAAAGAGGATTTCATACATTTAAAAAAGCAAACTAAAATTAGACTAATTTATCAGTCTGGCAAAACTGGTTAGGTATAGTCTTAACTCACAGACTGCATACCTCTGAAGCTAAGGCTCTCCTCAGGTGCATTCCTAAAGAAAATAGAGCTTTGAGAAGAGCTGCAAGTTCTCATCCCTGCTCAATATCTACATTAAAGATCCTAGAGTAATAACGTGGAGAGCAGATCCTGCATTAAGTACAAAGAGGCCAATTATAACCAGCCATACTGAAAGAAACTAATTGTACCATCTTAAGTGATCACCCTGTTCTCACCTCCTATTTTTAAAATTGTGGTCTGCAGCTCTCAGAGACCTAGAGGAAAGTCACTGAAGAGAAGCAAGCTTCTTGTCAGATGTGACTTCATTATAACGACACCTGCATCCACCAGAAAAAATATTTAAACCTTTTTACATTAACGAAAGTTCAAATCCACTTTTCTAGACAAAGCCAACCACTGTTTAATTAGAACTACAACTACCAGAGGCAGTGGACTAAAAAAATGCTGTGAGATTTGCAAAGTCATGATCCAGGAAAAGATCATGGCACTATTCATTGTTGGAGCAAGCAGGGCACAGAAAGGAAGGCACAAGACATCCTCAGAAGTCTCAGACATACTGTTCTTGTTTCTACTGCTTCTTGGTAGTGTTTGGAAGAGGTCAGTAAAGCCTTATTCTTCAAGCCTGAACACTTTACTTGTCCATCCCTTCCTCTGGATCTCTAATCTTCCCTGTAAAAATAGGCAGGGGGGAAGAACCAACCCCTTTCCATCATCAATGCAAAAGTAACATGCACAGTAGCCTTTCAGCCAGAGATAGCCTACAAAAGATTTAGAAGCCTTAATTTTTCCAGGGGGGACATAATTAACTGGATTTTTGCCAAAGCATCTATGGTTCCTTTTGCCAGACAACTGAAACAGATTAAAAGCAGTTAAATTTGTTCCCAGGAAGATTTTTAGTTAAATGAAAAAGCTGTATACATATTTATTAACACCACACACACAAGATTCCAAGTACTCTGGAGGTTAAGTCAGGAACAGTGCATACTTAGAAGTGGGTCAGAAGCCAGATTTGATACTTAGAGGTACTGCAAGACAGAGCTAGTTGCAGAGTGGTGACATAGCCTATTATCACATTTTTTTTACTGAACATCACCTATATTCAGTGAAAAGCTAAAACAGAGTTTAAGGTTTACATAAATCAAGTCCTTCCAAGATTAAAAAGCTTCTGTTTCAATAAAAAGTCATGCTTGCTCAGGTAGAATGAACTGAAAGAGGTTCAGCTTCGTCTCAGTTTGCTTGAACACAAGCAGCAAAGACTAAGGCTAGTAAAAGAGTTGGAGAGTCCACTGCTGGCATGTGGAGTCTTGGCTGTACAAAATACCAGTGCTTCAAGTCCTGACAAATCCTTGTGTCAAAGCTGTTGGCTTTGCTATGATGTCAAATCCCAGGTAGATATGTGGTATCACACAACCAGTTCCTGAATATTCAAGTAGCTTGAAAATTAGTTTCTGAAGCTGCCAGCTTTTCAAGGTGTAATGCACTGGTCTTTGTTGTTCAAGTACAAAGTGAAGATAAACAACTGATCCTTGTTTTATTTTTTCATGCTGAAGTTTTCTGAGTTTGTTGTTTTGTTTTTTCTTTCAAACTCCAGTATATTCAAGACTAGGACTGTTTTTTAAAATCCTGTGCCTTTCCACTGAGTACCTTAATTCTTTAAGCTTTGAGAGCAAATATCAAGAGCAGAACTGGTTAAGCTGAAGTTATGCTGCTTAATGTGACTGGCAAGGAAATTCATATCATGCAAGACTTCATCCTATCCTGTTACTATACACACACACCAGTGGACAACACGCATTGGACTCAAATTTTATACATGCAGGCCCCAGCACAACTACACCACCTAAAATCACATTTAGTGTCTGAAATGCTAACAGTTTGCAGGGTTATTCGTAGACTAACAGATTCTTTAGCACCTCCTATACACAAATACCAAAATATCCAGGAGGTGTAAAACTCTAGAAGATTCAACTGAAAGTATTTCCAAGCTTTCCAATCCTTTTCCAAGGATTAGTGCTTCAATACACGATGGAAAAGATAGAAAACACTCCCCTAAACTCTGCCTGTGTCTGTCATTTGTGAAGGTAGAATAGACTGGGCCAAAACACCTTCTGCTAGCAAGTGGTATAGTAAAGACACAAAAACAGCTGTAGCAGTTCAAAACTCATCAAGCTCAGCATCCTAGGTCTGACAGCAGCTATAACAAGATGACAAGCAGAAAATGTAAAAATAGGATAAGCTTATTTTTTTTTTTACTTTCCTAGTACAGTCTCCAATACTCCAGCTATCTATGACTCGGAGGGCCTCAGAAAAGCTTAAAACAAAGCAAAACGGAAAGCAAACACCTACCTGGAAAAGGAGGATAAGTATAGCAGAGCATATGATTAACACTCACCCCCTCACTTCACATAAATTACATTTATTACTAGCTTTGCTTCATATTTACTTAATAGACACCCTGGAAGTTGTAGGTGTAGTTAGTGCCACAATTAAAATGCCATTCCACATGTACTTACACTGCATCACGGGAGGCACCATGCAAAAGCAGCAGCTCAGCAATGCTCACGTGCCCGTTCTTGGCAGCATCGTGAAGCGGCGAGTCGTTCTGATACCCTGTGGTATTCACCAACGCCTTGGCTTGCAGCAACAGCTCCACCACTTCTTTGTGCCCATGACTGCATGCCTCATGCTAGTCAGGTAAATCCACAGGAGAGGAAACTCAAGTGAAACAGAACTCAGAGGAAGGACTTCTGTCACACCCGTTAACGCATGCATTTTCAAACACCTCTCAGTAGGTGGTTGGGGAAGACAATGAAAGGATACTGCATTACATTCCACACATGAATTAACCTTGGAACTAGTAAAAGGCACAGAGAAGAACTGAACATAGGGCAGTTGTGTGCAAATTAGACTGCCAGGAACAGAGCCTCCCAGATTATAGACTCTGTCGCAGAGTATTCTTCAGGAAAGGAAGAAGTTAGGGTTGAAAAGAACCTTTTGTTTATTTTCTGTACTTGAAGTAATTTTTTCATTCAACTACTTGACACATTTCCAAAATGGTAAAAAACACCAAGGATATTAAGAACCCATAAAACATACACATTGTCTGCAATTGATGGTTTTCTAGTTATCATAGTTATATTTTCTGCACTTGCAGAATCACAGGCTGATAGATTTCTTGGCATGCCCTACCCCAGCAAAGCAGAGTTGGATTTGGGCAGGTCAGTAGTTGCTAATAAATTCCTTTAAACTTGTTTATCATCACTTCTTCACTTTGCATAATTCTTTGTCACCTAAATGCGTGTAAAGGGAACTAATATATGGAAGAGGAAAGGAGGGACATGATGCAAACTGGTTAGAAGACAGGTAACAGAAAAAAGTCTTCAACACTCACCAGTGGTGTCCAGCCAGCATTATCTTTGACATTGGGATCTGCCCCGTTTTTCAGCAGCTGTTCAACAGCTGCTAAGTCACCCTGCATAGGAAAAAAAAAAAACAGTTATTAATAATGAAGACACAACAATGACAAAAAATTTAGAGAAGTAGAAATATAAATTTAACTGCAATAAAAATGTAATTACACAAGTCTTCCATTTATTGTCAGGATAACAAAAACTCAACTGGTTTGGAGACCATGGTTTACCATTATTGTTCATTTAGAAGCATCTACATGTTTTACACAGATAAATATTTTTAGATAAAATAATAATAAATGGACAAGTTTGTGCTGGTTGTAATTTGTACACTACAGTCAAACACCAGGATTAAAATCAGGAACATTTATTCACAAATTCCTTGTCCTTCAACACTTTTTTCAAACTAATCTAAAGAACTGGCTAGAAACATGCATAGGTGAAATAGACTAAGAAGCCTGACAAGCCTCTGTAGATTGTTTTCCCACAAGCCAAAAGGAAAAGGGAAAGACTTCTATTTAGCACTGCAATTACTACTCATGTTGAATTCACTGACACTTTCTCTGACAGTTATTCTCTGGACAGTTTTCTTTTGCTTTTTGGAAGAACACTGTTCTGATTTTACTATAAACAAAGAAATGTATGTGAAATAGGGTAGAAATTGATACAGAGACGAGGAGAAGAGGGAAGAGGCTGAGAAGAGAAGGCAAAGGAAACAACTGGGTAGAATTTGTGAATCCAGAGGTTTTGACAATCTTATAAGGCAAGTGTAAGAGAGAAAGTCAGTAATAAGATTGGAGCATATACAGATCAAGCTATAAATAGGCAAGGAGATGCCTCCTGCACAAGCTGAGGCAAGAAAATCTCTGCAGTGCAGGTCTTAGAAGAGGGTGGAAAAACTATCTCAAAGAGACCAAAACCAAGCAGACTCTGACCCCCTTCTCCTTTCACCATCCACACCCCAGCATGTTGGTACTTAAAACTCACTTTGTGCCTTGTCAGCCAGTTCCTGCTTCTGGCATTTGTTACTACAGAGCAGCAATGGCAAAGGTCTGCCCCACTGGAAGAGATGTCACAAAGTCTGAGCCAAAATGTTTGCTGCAGGGTTGAGAACCCTCCACAGGTGCAGACACACAACTAATGGGGCCAGGCTGTCCCACACCTCAACCCACAGCAATGATTTACCCATACTATAACAGATTAGGCACAGTTATGCTGACAGAGTAACAGGGAAGAAGGACATTGCAAAGTGTCATCTAATGACCAAAACCACCTAAATAAGCTTTCAGAGGCTAACTAGCCTACTAGGCCTCAAGTCTCTTCATTGTTCGCCACCAATTCCCCAATTCTATTTATTTTAGGTTGGGGGGGGTGGGGGGGTTGAGTTTGTTTTGGTATTTAGGATCCACCCCAACCAAGCATTTCAAGACCACCACTAACACTTTCCCTAGACCAAGGTATTGCAATCCCCAATGAAAAGACTAACATACAGCTGGTATCTAGCTCTTGCCCTTGGCCAAACCTGCAATATAGAAACTATCAGGACTTAGAAGAGGGAGGAGAAGTTTTATCCATGACCTACAGAAAGTTCCACGCCCTTAAGTAGTGGCAAGTTGAGGAGTTCCTGTTACACCACAACATACCTTAGAAAAAGTGAGATAATATTAAGCTTTAAATACAATAAAAATAAACGTATTTTTGTGTTAGCAAGAAACACTCTGGAAAAACAAAATAGGTTTAATCTTTACTCTTTAGTTAGAGGAAAATACTAAGATAGACTCTCAGCAGAAATAAATCCAGCAAGCAATGAATGGAAACTCAAAATTCACCCAAAAATGCTGAGAATCACTGGCTTTACAACAGTCAAATTACCCCATCAGAAATTTCATGTTATATTCACAACCTAGATGTCCCAGCAAAATGTTTTGGTTTTGGTTTTGTTTTTTTTTCAAAGCAAATAAAGAATATGCTGCTGTTGGAATACTTTATGGTTACAAGGTAATAGATATGCATCAAATCTGAAGCTATTCAGAGGCAGCTAAAACAGTGCTCAGACCTAGATCTTTTTCTACAGAGAGAAGATACAATTATCTATAATGAGTGAGATCTGAGCTTATCATTTAAAGTTAAGTTTCCAAACATGAACAGCAAGGGTTTGACATTTCAAGAACACTTCTTTAAAGCAGTAAGTGTAGCTAATAATTTGTGTGGGCATTAGGTAGTATCACAGCTTTTCAGAACAGTTTGTGAGTTTTGATTTGTAAAACATTACAGCAGTTTTATCAAAGAAATGTTGCTGGTGTGGACACCAGTACTGACAATATCCACAGAATGAAATTCAGGTGCAAGTCAAAATTAGAAAATTGGTGTTGTGCTGTTTACAGAAAGAAAAGACTCTCATCACCTCAGCTGTAAATGGAACCTGCTCCCTGCAACCAGCACCTAGCAATGAGTGACAAGAAAGGGAGGGGAAGCTGTCATGCCAGCTGTACTGCACAATGACTGCATGGGTGCTGTCAGTCAAGATTACAAGAGATACATTAACAAAACTGTCAGTAGCTAGGAGAACATGCCTTTTGTCCCCTTCAGAGGCTCTTCAGTCATTTACTATATTGTGAATACCTAGTTAAAAAGAGGAACACAACACTTCAAGCAGCAGATCCTTATCTGATATGTTAGGGTGCCTCCTGCAAAGAGAACATCATCTGATAGTGATCCAAAAATAATAAAAGTGCAGTTAACACACTGACCAGTTCTACCAGAGCTGATGGAATCACTCACACACTTAAAAGTTAATGTTTTGCTCAACTCTATACAAGAAAGGCTAAGCATCTGGTAGGGGCAAGTCCTAGCCACAAATATCTCCATACCATGTGTCTTTCCTCCACAAGAAAGCAGAAAAGACTACACCTATACCCACCTATTGCTCTGAGATTACTAATTCAAACATACTTCATAAAGCTGTGCTTTGACTAGTAATGAAATAGAATTTATATATTTAGCCTCCTAAATTTACTTGATCTAGCAATGCCAGAATAAAACTACCAGTCCCAAACACAGAGTCATAGCCATCCCAGATGATTTGAGGAGGGGCCTCTCAGCTGGTATCAGCAGTCTGTAGCAACAGCAGGCTGGAAGTGTAACTGGAGATAACCCCTTGTTCAGAAGAAGAGAACAGGACAAACACCAGGTAGAAAAATGGTAACAATTCACAAGGAAGTGTTCACTTTTCAATCTCTTTATCAATGAAGGATTACAACCAGCACCTGAAGAGGAAGAAACTACTGCAGAATGTAACATTTTCCATATGCAAGAAACAAAGCAAAGGACACTAAGCTCATAGCAAAGCTTATGTATAGTGACAACACAATAATGCAATGGGTTTGCTCTTCCTCTGCTACAGCTTAAGGGAGCCCTGAAAACCACAGAAGCAAGAAAGGCATTGGGGCCATCTGTCGGCAGATCTGGAAGACAGCATTAGCTTACACAGAGAAGGGTATTTGCACAGCTTTACAAACACTTCCCTCCCTAATGAGAATTTAGTTCCTACAGACACAGATGGCATAAGCCCAGAAAACAATCCTCACTTGGCTTAGACAAGGTTTTTCCTTTTTTTTTTTTTTTCCAAGTGAATTGTGTCACGATCTTAATGCAGACAGGTGGTTAAGAAGAACTGCAAGTGTCCTTTCAGCCTGATTTTATAGGTAGGGTGTTTTTTTTTTTTCCATTTTACCCTTTAATATTTCCATTAACCATAGATAGTTCACACCCAAAAGTCACATTTAAACCATTAAGTTAATGAAAATGCATTCTACCAGTTCAAAAGAGAGAGTCCCAAAGAATTAGGGTAGTACATTAAGCTAAAAACCTGAACCACTTCAACTAGACACTTCTCACTTTATTTGAAAAGGCAACGAAGTGACTTCAATGTTTAGATCAAAAAAATGAACAGCGGAGGAGGAGGAGGAAACAAGGTTATTTACAACTCATAAGTGGTCAAAAGGACAAGTATGAATTACAGAGTCCTTATAGTAATTGTGAATGCTCTCACCAACTCTTTCCAGGAACTGACAAGTTTCTCACCTCAAATTTCTCTAAATTAATCTGCCACCTATCAGACCATTTATTAACAAGCATACAAGTAGCTATGCTTAACCTTTAGCAAAAGGAAAACATGGAAGTTTAATGCACCTCAGAAACAAGCAACAACCAAGCATTATCAAAAAAGAAATGGCAATTTGTTTCTAAGCTTTCAAATGAGCACTTGGGAAGATGGATTGCTTTGACTCATGGCCTGTTCTCATATTTTTAAGTTTGGCATTTGAAACCATTGCACTGCTTCAGATTTGTCTTAAGCTGCACTTGGCTTTAACGTCAGGGAATCCATGTCAAACTTCAACATTGAAGCAGCCTGAAGTGCTACGCTTGCATCTGAGTCATGCTGCTAGCTTCTGCCAGCAGACCTCATTTCTCCAATGAAATGGGTATTACACACACAGCTAAGTCACCTGCCACACAAAATCATGAGGTCTGGACAAGAAGACCTTAGAGGAACAGATGCATTCATTCACTGTGAAGCAGCTGGCAGGAACGATGCTGTCCATCCACTGCCTTTTGCTCAGGGGAGGCCTTGAGCATCTGACGGTGCAGCAGCACAACCCAAAGGTGCAAGAGGAAAGGCAGTAGGGGAGACATGGCACCCATGTACATGCCTGAGCCAACACTCAACCATGATCCATACCCATCTGGTACCAAGAGTGAGGAACTGCACAGCTGACTAGGTCAGGGACACCCGGAAAAGTATCTAAAAGGTATTCTGATGTGGGTCATCACATGCTCACAAAACCACAAAATCTTCTTTCACTCTTTCTGAGATGTCATTGACTGGTAAGAAAGCAATAAAAAGAAAGAAGAAAGAACCAAAGAAATCAAAACCTTCTTCCAGCTATGTTCCATCCACTTGTTTGTAACAGTGCAGCTGTTGCCATGGTCCTCTCTTACCCTGTTGCACTGCAGTCCATAAAATCACAGACTGGTTTGGGTTGGAAGGGACCTTAAAGATAATCTAGTTCCAACTCCCCTGCCATGGACAGGGACGCCTCCCACTGGACCAGGATGCTCCAAGCCCCATCCAGCCTGGGTTGAACACTTCCAGGGATGGGGCAGCCACAGCTTCTCTGGGCAAAATGGGCCAGTGTCTTCACCACCCTCACAGGAGAGAGCTGCTTCTTAGTATCCAATCTACATCTGCCCTCTTTCAGTTTAAAATGATTCCCTCTTGTTCCATCACTCCATGCCCTTGTAAAAAGTCCCTCTCCAGCTTTCCTGTAGCCCCTTCAGGTACTGAAAAGTGCTCTATGGTCTCCCTGGAGCCTTCGCTTCTCCAGGCTGAACAACCTCAACTCTCTCAGGCTGTGTCCATAGCAGAGGAGCTCCAGCCCTCTGATCACATTTGTGGCCCTTCTCTGGACTTACTCCAGCAGGTCCTTGTCCTTCTTGTGCTGGGGACTCCAGAACTAGACACAGCACTGCAGGGCAGGGGGTCTCACAGGAGCAGAGGGGGAGAAACACCTCCCTTGACCTGCTAGTCACACTGCTTTTGATGCAGCCCAGGACACAGCTGGCTTTCTGGACTGCCAGCACACATTGACAGCTCAAGTCAACACTCTAAGTCCTTTTCCTCAGGACTGCTCTTAACCACTTCTCTGCCCAATCTGTAATTTTGCTTGGGATTGCCCCCAGCCAGGTGCTGGACCTTGCACTATGGCTCCTTCTGGAATCCGTGGTGGCAGCGACTCTCCCTTGTCAATGCAGAAGGAACACAGGCACAACCAAGACCTGAAACACTGTACCAAGAAACTATGATTTCTTTCTGTCTGTAGTAGATTTAAGATTCTGTACTAACTATGTAAGTACTGAACTGCATTTCTAGTTGTCACATAACAGCCAATCCTGTGAACAACTCGTTATTTTACTGTAAAAAGCAATCATGTAGAAGGGCTGTTGACTGGGCAATTTCCCATCAGTTCAGAGTATTAGGAGTGAGTAAGTCCTGTTTTGTATCTTATCTAATTGGGAGCTTTACCTTTAATTACTATGGAAGAAGATAAGCCTGACTGACTGATGTTTGCTATGGGGAGAGCTGCATTTATTTTATTAGTGTAACTCAGCATTAAGTTCACCCACACCAGAACCCTTCTCGAGAAACATTTTTATTTCAGTAAGTTTATAACTAGTAGTAGTAGTAAACAGGGACATACCCTCAATCATTTAAAACAGCACAATACACTTAATTTTAAAGTCTTATAACATTATTATCTCTTAAATAAGAAAAAAGGGAGAACTCACTTAGCTTTAATTAAATCCAAGGTATTAGACCCTAACAGATAATGAAAATAATACAGCTTTATTTTTTTAATGCATTAAGTCCCAGAGAATTAGACTTTATTTCACTTTGTGGGGAAGGTTGCAGCTACAAGTCTTGTTTCCCATTAAACACACAGAAAAACATTACTGGCTGTGGAAAGAACAAGAAGAAATTCACCTATAAAACAAAATTGGAAGAGAAATACTTCTTCCAGAAACAGAAAAAAAGGACAGGACTATTTTTTAAAAAAACAGAGTGAGAATATATGTATGGCATAAAGCCTTGTATTTTTCAGACCACCTTATTTGAGAAAACACATTTATCAGTTCTATAGCAGGGTTCCCACAACTTAGGAGAGTGATCTAGAAACATAAAGCTTATATGAAAGATACTTACATGCAAAAAAATGTTTTGCAATTGCCACATATTCCCAGCAGATTCATGGCAACTAATCACTATTTCTTGTTCACTGCTTAACAAAAGTAAAATGCTACCAAAACTCATGACCAATAGCTCTCTAGAAAGACCAAGTTCTCATATCACACTGGCTTGAGCAACTTAGTCTTAATCCACTTTGATATAGACTAGTAACAGTACCTACATTTACTGCCTACCAGGGGATGCAGCATCTTCTTAGGAACACTGTAATATGATTAAGCTATATAACAAAAAACAGAAAAAAATGAAAGAAGATAATGTGTATAACCTCCTACAGATCAGGAGCTGAGGTTCAGATGGCAAAACAACTTTCTCAGTGTTGCACTGCAAGTTCAGTAGCTGGAAAGACACATGGAAGCAAAATGAGACCATACCCAAAAGACCAGTCTCCTTGCCTTATTTTAATTACCTTTAAAAGACTGTGGTAACTTTGAGATCACCCCCTACCTAGCTAAACAAGCCTTAACTAATGAGCACACCTCAAAACAAATGGAATTGATGTATTAAAACCACAGCTAAACTAGTGAGGAAGAGAAGCAACTTCCCATTTCAGTTCAGTAATTATAAACATTAAAAGACGAGATCAAAATTAATTCACAAACAGGACTTATAAATTTATTCATGCATCTGCCCCCCCACTGCCTACACTACAGCTGGAGGTCAGCTGCCCAGCCCACTGAAATAGCTCTAACCCTCTCTGAGAGGGCTGCACCAATGCCAACAAGCAGTGCCAGCTACACCACTAAACTTGGATATCAAAACTTGGTTATTCTTTTTGTCTAAAGCATGACCTGTTTAATTTTAACTCATTTCTTTTCAAAATTAAAAACTGCCCTAGGGGTGTATCACTGTTTACTCCAAGTCTCACTCACAACAAGCTGCAGAGATGGTTTCCTTTCTTAGGTGAAATACTTGTGTTCCAAAGAAGTTTCAGGCATATTGCTGTGTGAAAATTTGTCAAGACAGATAAACTTTTTTAGAACCGGTCATAATGGTATTCCCTACAAATTCCCAGAAAATAATGAAAGAATGATTTGTAAACAGTACTTTAATAAAGAGGAATATACAGGACTTACAACAAGAGGTAACGAGATCTGTCCTTTAAAGCTCTTGAGCCCTGTGTGGATAGTTTCCTTTTCTCCTCCCTAATTTCATATTAATGGCATCAAGTAAGGTATTTGAACTCAACTCAGCTGCCACTTCCATTTAAAAAGGTCTCATGCAGCAGCAATGGCTTATTAGAATGCCTTTGAAAGATGGCACCATTATTTATCAAGAACAGTCTTTGTCTCAACAAACTGAAGTGCTTTATGTCAGGATACTTACAGGCAATCAGTTCTACTGGTACAGGTAGTTTATTAACCACACAGTATTTCTATATTATGATTTAGCACAAAGTACATTTAAATTGCCACACTACTAACTCTTTAAAATGACCTCTCAGAAGAGAGCTCCCATCTGATGAGTCTGACTGGAAGCATTCAACTTAGCTTACCTGCAGGCAGCTTTTACATAGTAATAGGGAGGGACTTCCCTTGCAATGAGCACAGCCATGAAGTTCTACCACAGCAAGAACTGGCTAAGATAATAACAGCAAAATGAATGGCAGCTGTCAGTCCAAGAATAACACTGATCCTACACAGAACTGAAGGGTACTGGAAACATCTCAACTCTGTCCTAATTCTCCCTTCTCCACTACCTGTGAGGTCAGCATGCCCGCAGCATAGGGCTCAGCATGGGAATCCCAGAGTGCAGCTTTTCATTCCTTTTGAGCCAACACTTGCATCAAACTCAAAGATTATGAAACAGATCACCTCAATTAAGGTGGCACAGAATTAACTTTATGTAGGTAATTCAGATCTTGCCCTGGCTGAGTTACCAGGTCAAGCTAAACTGATCAAGATCACTCGATGAGGTCTGAAATACTTAGCTGAACTCCTAATGACAAACCAGAGACAGCTTTCTGGTACATAAGGCCAAAACATTTGAATGCTTTTCACTTCCTACAACTCACAGGTATAACTGACCCTGTAGTGCATTAAGTTTCTCAAGTATAACCACGTTTGATAGTTTCAATAGTCACTTCTTTATCAAACCAGAGAATCAGTTTGGAAACTCACAAAAAACCTAGAAGACAGACCACAGGATGAGATATTTCCCCCCAGAAATAGGATGTACTCAAGTAACTATTTTTCAGGATATTTTTGGACTAGAAAAAAGAAGATGTCAGCCCTACCTTAATGGAAGCAATGTGAAGCAAAGTCTCTCCTTTGTAATTTCTTCTGGCAATTGTGTTACCACCAGGGGACTTCAACACAGAAGGACTGTGTGGTATTCCTACTTGATTACAAGTCTTCAATGTAGATGGGGTAGAGGGACATTTTGCAAGTGACGGGCTATTTATTGCTTGAAAGACTGCAGAGCTTCTTGTCTTCATTACAGTGTCAGTGACTTTTGATCCAGAGGAAGAAACCTGAACTGGTGTCTTGTGTTCAGTCATCGGGGAGATGGGATAACTCTGAGGTAACTCCTCTGAGCAGTCTACCTGACTGACTGATTTCTCAATAGTGCTCCTCTCTGTTCTTGGTCTTTTAGACTGGGAAGTAACTGCAAGTCTGGATTGCTCCCTTCCACGTTTCAAAGGTGTAGTTTCACTCTCTATTGACAGCGATGTCTCTGTAGCACGTTTTTTTTCTTTGCTGACTTGTGCAGGGCACACAACCTCATTGTTACCTTTCTTCTCCAACAGTTTTACCTGTGGCAATATTTCCAAGTTTTCCAGATTTTTGCTGGCATCAGATTTCTTTACAGACTCCTGCTGAAAGGTCTCTTCAGGGCTGTTTGGTTCCGGAGTACACAAGACTAATGGTTGACTGCAGATGGTCACACACTTTTCCTTGGGAGTCTTCTGCTCAACAACTCCTTTCTGCTCAGGCTTCTCAAAGCTCCACACTTTGTTAATGTCTGCTAGAGATTTCCTCTTCATCTTCTTACTCTGTCTCTGTGTTGGCTTTTTTGTTGGCTTAGATGGTTTTTCATGAGGAGGTGAAGGAAAGAAATTATAAACTGAAGATGTGTCTTGACAAAGGTCATTGCTTTTAGTCTCAGGCTGACTCTTGTTTAGGATGCATCGAATCTTCCTGCTTCTTGGGCTGAACCACATTTTTATCTGTTCCTTCTTACTCTTTTTTCCAAAGTCTGACTCTGTTGGTGTTGACATACCTTCTGTTGAGTCTAAGTGCATCAGGGAAAAGGAAAAATAATTTATAGTTGCCTTCAGTAGAAGATCACATAGAAAAAAGATCAGAATAATAACTGTAGCAACTGATGAAGTGTTATTAAATACAACCTATGACTGCCTTGATTTCTTCTGAAGAGACACATGTAATGTCTCTAAAGCAACTGGCAAGGTCACAGGACACACTGGGGTTCAGGGATCCCAGTGCAGCTAAGCTAGCCACTAGGCAAGTGAACACCCTGACAGAGATGCTTCCTCAACAGGCTGGGTTCACAACACAGCACATGCAAAGAAGATTTCTGACTAGGTTATAAGAGAGGAAAGATGCTGGTTATCTCAGAGCTTCCCTTGGAAATACATTTAACAAAGTAGCCTGTGCATACACAAAAAAGCAGACACAGTTTTCCAAAGATATTACAGTTCATCTGAAGATGAACAGGTAATAACTGCAAGCAAGCAAAAATAACATCTTACAAGGATGTTGAACATCCCTCACAAATTTTGACTGATTCCATAGATATAGCACATGAATCAGAGAAATATATAGAAAGATCTATAAGTAATTGTGTCCTGTCACTTGATCCTTTACCCTTTGGTAGTAAATCATTCCAAGGAAGCTACACATTTTGATGATCTCAAACATTTCTTTAAAAATATGCAGTGGAGCAATTTTATAAGTCACATTGTAGAGCATATTATAAATCAATAACCAGATGAATATTCTGTACTCCCAGTGCCTGAAGTAACTGTTGAGAACAAGGGCTATAACTGGCGTCCTCAATGGCTTAGGAATAAATTAAGGAGCATAAAGTGACCTCTAAGTTAGACACTAATTCAATTTGACAACAACTCTTTAAGTACAAAAGAACTGTAAGACTTTTTTTTTACAGATTCCTTCTTGGAAACCTAAGTTATTTTAGGTTGTTTCGACAAGTCCTTCAAAGTAAACGCACAACTCATTCTTTCTGTTGCTTCCAACCTCAGGGGACTAAACTACCATTCACAAAAGTCTTGTGATTATTTAAAGCAGTAATCACCAAACCAAATTTTGCCTAGTGAGGCAAGTAAGGTAGTATTATTTTTAGTGGGGTTTTCTACACATTCTTGAAATAAACTCTACTAAATCTTGATTACTGAAAGTGAAAGACATTCGCTGCAGTGTATCTTCAGTGCATTCACTTTCTAGGGATAAAATTGTCTTCTCCATAACTTATCTTCTATTTTTGGTTAGCAACTATAGCCTGTTTTCCACAGCTAGCTGTGATAAACCCAGACAGCAGACAAACTAGTCCAAATCCTACAGCCATAAAAAAACCAAGTTGGAAATTTCACTTAAAACAAAAGTGTGTAGCTGGTAATTCAACACCAAAATAGACATTTGCAGATTTTTTAAAGCAAGATTGCAAGATTAAATGTTTCCTCGATCTTGATTTAAATTACCCTGCTTCCCTCTTAAATAAAATACACTAGGTATTAGAAGATTTAGCTAGAGGAATAAGTAAGGCATCAGACCAAAAATGTCAAGAATACAGCTTGAGGCTAGCTAATGAATCATTTAGGTACCTAAAGATAACCATCAAGTACAGAACTGCAACTATTTGGTTTTCCTCCAGGGCTGGGCTTGCTGCAAACAGGGGAAAAAAGCACTGAAATTAAGACTGAACTCTCTGAACTATCTATATCTAGCCTTCAGAAAGATATCTGATTTCCTTCTGACACTAACACCTACAGGAAGGAAAAGCTTGATTGCAAACAGATGCAAAATAAGAAACAGTTACTATTTACTTATCTTGCTTTCACTGTTTACACAACTAGCAAATATTTACCTGCTAGAACTATCAGCCATCTCCAAGTAAAGAGCAAAAATAAAAGCAGTTTGCAAAAGTAATTTGTGCAACAATTTGGTGATGGCCAGAATTCTTTCTGATGTGTATAGCACAGTAAGACTTTAAAGTTCAAGTGACAAATTCAATCAAAGGCTCTGTCCTTCAGAAGAAGGATCTAAAGCAGCATAACAAAATTAAGTATTTGCACTGGAAGCTATGTATATACCACTTCTGGCAGCAAGAAAGCTTGTGAAATACCAACCACAAGGATTCTTAAACTGATCTGTTCATTACTAGTTGCTCAGTAAGGACTTACTAGTCAGGTTATTAAAAACCTGCCAAAAATATAACAAATACTTTCCCAGGATTATTTTCCCTCACATCCAACTTCTTTAGGTGTAAAAGATTATGTTGCATGTTTTAGAACAGGAAGGCACTCTCAGAACATGTTCAAAAGGCCACACATGCGAGAGATCTGGGACATGGAGAGGCCAGGTGTGCACACTCAGGGAATCTCCAAAGCCCACTGGGAAAGATACTGCAATTTCTGCCAGGTGTTTGCTGTGTCTCTGCTGTTCTACAATAACTCCATCTTTCATCTTTTGGAATACTCTGTAGTTAACATCAACTTTACCTGAACAGTTCTACACAGAATCTGCAAAGAAACATTATTCTTAGCCTCTACTGCCCCTTTCCTCCATTTCCAAAGCATAAAGGGTAAGGAGTAGAAGCAATAAGGCCAGTCTACCCTCCCTGAAAAATCTAATCCTTTGAGGGACCCAGAGCTGTGAGAGGCAGAGAGAGAAGAGACATGGTGCTAAGAAACGTATAGTTTAACATACAAATCTTAGTTTGTATAAAGAGAGTATTATCTGGTAGCTAAGTGCACTCAGTTAAACTATCTTCAGAGAAAATTGCTGATAGAAATCGATCCAAAGGAATTCTTGGCTGTCTCCAACTTGAAAGCCAGAGCTTGTGTCTCAACAGGAATAAAAAATTACTGTATATAATTAAGATTTAATTGTCTTCAACACATAAGGAGTATCCCCCCAAAAATTTTAGAGATGGATTAAAACAAGGTAAATCAGTAAGGCATGCCCTGCTAACTCAAGATTTTAAGCATCTCCAGTCAGTGTAAAGACTATCTACAATAACACCATTAGAATCAGCCTGTAACAAATGCAGTGAATTTACTCTCCATTACGTTATTAAACATAACATTCATATTCACATTAACTGAATTCCTTTTAAATTAGACTTATTTGCACATAACAAGCACAAGTTTCTTAATGCTGACATTTAATAGAGTTAAATTTCTTAAGTGCTAAAAGGGTTGAGTAGACAAAAAGGAGACAGGCAGTGCCTTGCAGCCTAGAAAGTTACATCTCCAAGTTCTGCTGTAGTGCAATAACAGGCTAGAGCAGGAAAAAAGGAGCAATTAGAAAATGTGGTTTAGCTGTCATTAATCTGCATCAAAGGAATATAATGATGCACATTGTGTGCCTTTTCAAATTATTCTCTATTATGGGTTTCAGAACAGAAGTTGAGAAATCTCTTTGACAAACTAGTCCCTTATTAAAAATCAAAGGAAAGTGCTTTGGTACCATCTGTGCAACATTAGTGCCTTCACCAAAGAATCATTATTTTGCAAGTTAAGTATTCAACACAGGCAGGGAAAGGGAGAAATTCCAGCTATTCAAAACTCATCTTTAGCTATTATGAAAAGTGTCACAGCATACATGAAATGCAATGTAATCTGTTACAACAGGAGTTTAATATCTCTCCCTCCACATCAGTAAATGTGAAACTAAATTATGCTACTATAAAGACTAATCAAAAGTTAATCTTTCCTACTGTCCACCAGCATCAACAAGAGCTTAGGAAGTTTTGACCAACACCTGCAAGGTCTAGCTTTGTATGAGAAGGGGGGAGGAACACTTTGTGTTGATTGTGCCAATGAAGCAGATTATGTTACAAAGAATAAGATAAAAACTGTAAGTGGTTGTTGTGAAAATTTACAACAATCTTCTTTTTAAATAACACCACACAAAAATCTGCTGAGGTATTGAGAAACTCACTTTCAATATCATTGCTGTAAATCAGCCTTCTTCATCTCTACTATACTATATACACTATGTCCATGGGTCAGCAGCTTCTTACCAATTACCCACCTAGGAAGCCTATAATCTCATCAGCTCCAGTTCTCAGGATGTCTTGGACTCTGTAACATTAAAGCTGAAGATTCTGAGGTGCAGGCATCCCACCTGTGCTATGCAGCCTGCCAGCCAAATAGCTTCCCATTACCTTTGGAAAGCTACAACACTAAACAGTGAAAATGTCAGATGGGTCACCTCACCTTGCCATAGATTAAGGATGTAACATCTCTAACAAGAATTAATTTTAAGACTCAGCATTTACTACCTGTAACTTCCATTTTCTAGCCAGTTTCAGCTTTGTTCTTTGCCAATTTTCCTTCAGTGACCCAAGTACTCTTCTGTAGTGTCATTTGCTGTGCTTTCCTTTAATTTAAAAGGGAAGCATTAGCTGTTTTGTGCAGTGTTTCCTGAGTTACTTCCATGGTGGAACCTGGGAGTAGAGGGATTTTTATACTTGAACTATTTACAACGTGAGGTTAACCCTATCCTGAAAAGGTCACAGGAGTTCTGTGTGTTTTTCAAGACAACACACACAACTCACTGCATTCACTAGGTCTGTCTTAGGTTTAAAAACAGGTAATTTGATGCATTAGCACCAGAAACTTGTCAACGAGGATCTCAAACAGAAGCCTTGAGACAAGTCACCATTGTCTCAAAACAAGGCATTTAAAACAAATACACAGAAGACAAAATATATGGAAAGATTCCTTTTTCAACTGCTTCTTTTTCTTTTCTCCACAGAAAGACTGATTTTTTTTTTTTTTTTGGTCTATTTCCTTACTGGAACAGAAAAAATACAATTTCTGATCTCTAACAAAAAAGAAAAGTATTGTTGACAGGAACGTGGCAGAAGTACAGTGCTGTAAGAACAGGAAAAAAAAACCCTTAGCAAGAGAGGCCCTGATTCTCCAAACTCAAACATATTTCACTTTGCATGCATTAAGTTCAAGACATACATCTATGGGAGCTGACAGATTCGCCAGTGATGAGTGACAATGCATCCTAAAGGATTAGCTCATAAAAATCTCAAAAGCTACAGCATCCTGAGGTTTGCCCTAGTACTACACTAGTTCTTAGAGGTCTGCTCATTTACTTATGTATCCCAACATTCCTGACAGTGAAATATCACCAATTCAGGAGGTTTTTTCCTTAACCTCAGTATGAAATATCCAAGGCCATTAATTCACTGAGAAGACTACATGTGATGGAAAGCCATCTCCCACATCAGCTCAGAACTTTAGCTCTAAATAAAACTCTTGTAAACTTCAATGTTGTGTCTGCTTTTAAGTCAGAACAAGGAATGACAAAAAGAGCCTCATTTAATTCTGTGAGGCTGCACACCATGCAAAACTTTGTTCTAAAAGAACTCTAGGATTAAATGTATTACTCAGCATCTAGCACAGTTAAACATTAAACCATTTTCTAAGAATTAATCTAACTGTAAGAGTACTCTAAACGGTAACAATAATACTACCATGTTTTTAAAATGCTTTATTTATAGCATCACAAATAGCTCCTCTCCATGAGATTCTGTTTCAACTATGTTTTTAAAAGCCTTCACCACTTAGTGTTCCCTTGAAATCCTATTTAAGCCATAATCTATATTTTCGCTGCTCCAGAAGATTTAATCACCATAGGATTTTGTATCTATATAAAATGTATTCCTTTACAGTTGGACATAAGCTTCCAGCCTTCTAACCTAAATGCATTTTGATGTCAATAAAGAGCTACCCCATAAATGAAAGTGAAGGTGCTGATGGGATTAGACTTTAGAAAAAATCTTTAATTGAGATAAACATACTAGGAAGCAAGAAGAAAGGAAGAATTACCTTTTCAGTATCTGACAGCTAAATGAATGTTTTCCAAAACTTGGTATTACATAAAATGCTCCTCTCTGAGCTTGGAAAAGAGACATCCATTCACCTACACTTATTTCACTTCGTTTTTTCCTACTTTGACAATCAGCCTAAAATTTGATAAAGAGATTAATTCCCAGAGTACAATCTCTGCAATCTTCTAGCACAGCCAGTAATGACAAAATTCCATTGTAGCAGACTAGCTGACTCTTAGGGACCAGAAAATAAATACATTAACACTTGCCTCCTTCCCCTTTCAGGCAAGGAACACAGATAATTTTTTTCACGTGCAAAAAAAACCCTAAACTGAAAATTACTGGGACACCACACATTCCTTGATGCACAAATATAGAAGAGGCAAGAGAATATATGCATGAATCCTTGAAAAGGTCCCCCCAAAAGAAGTGTACACTGCAGAACACTACACATTTGTGCTCTCTGGAGAGCACAAGATATAACAACTTGTGCCCCTGATTCTTGCAACTAACTGCCACTTGACTTGGGAATCTATCCCACTTCTGTCTAATTCTGGAGGACAGATTCTAATGAATTATGGACTAACCCACTCATGCAGATTTCTTAGTAAAACAGACTCAAAGAACAAGCAATCTATACAGACAGTTCTCTTCAAATCCAATTTTCCAAACATGATTCGGAACAGCCTTTCAGAATCTTAAGCAGGGCAGCACTGCTCATTCTTTCAGAGCCCAAGAAATGAAATGGAGTGATCTGGATTCCAGGGCTGCCAGAGCCCCAGGTTTGCTCTTACCTGAGGTGTCCACACCTAGTAGATGCTGCAGTTTGCTGCAAAGCTGGATTATGTTATCGAGTTGCCGGTTTACACGTGCATCTTGCACCCAGCCTGGCATGTGGCACACCGGGCATTTTGTGCCAACACAGTCGCCCACACAAGATCTGCAAGTCAAACATAAAAATCCATTATCCAGCATAAGTTATCTACTGTGCCCCTTATCAACCTTTTCACAGCCAAATGCTCAGCAAGAGTATCGTCCTTTAACATTGTCAAACCACTATGGTAAAGCCCACATGAGTTAAGTCACAAATGCAGGAGAGGACATATTTATCATGGCAAATGACAAGCCATAATTAAGCAAGCCAAGTCCAGGGCCTTGTCAGGACACTGCAACTCACAAGCTGATCCAAATTTTCAAGGTATGCTAAAACCCTGTTGCTGCTTGCCTCCAGATAATAATTGGGCTTAAACAGTGGAAACTCCACATTCTTTTACACCTGACCTAGATCGGGCTATTCTTCTGCAGCTTTCTATTTTTAAAAAAGTGACAGCAAGCCAACCCATAGTAAGCTACCATTTCTGCTTTTTCCCCTCTTAAAATTTTCTTGATGTTGTGAAGTTTCACCTGTCTAAGTACTTCCTGTAAAAATTCCCATGAGGATCTGCAGGTGTTCAGAGCAGTCCATCACTTTTCTCTTTCAGAGCATTTATGTCAGGAGATGATGAAAGTGAGGTGGGGGACCATACTTACTTAGCAATGGTCATTTAACACTTGCAGCTTCTTAGTAATTCTACTCTCCCCGTGTCAGCCTAAAATCTTTTATTCATTTGATTAGTCCAGTGAGAGGACTCAAGATTTGCCACCTGAACTGCACAATTCAAGGGTCATTGTTACTTCTCAATTCCAACCTATCCTATTAAATATACATTATAATTTCACATACTCAAGACTGAACTTCAAAAGTCTCCATTACCTTACCACCACATAGCACGCATAATTCTAGCCAAAGGTATTAAAATTAAATGTGAGCAGATCACATTAAACTTTCAGAGGAAGAGAACCCAAGTGATATCAACGCATTGCTACCTGGAAAGGAAGATCAAAAAGTCTACATATCTTAACTCTAAATATACAGTCAGCTTGGAAGCTGACAGTCAGACACCCCAGAAGCAGTAGCATACCAGTTAACAGAACCAGAAGTATAACTACCACCACTTTCCTTAAGAGGAGAGTTGTTTTCAGATCTGTTCTCTGCACTGGCATCTCTCCCTCAAACACCTCACAAGTATCACGCCTTCAGTTAATTTCAAGACAGGAAATTTGTTATGTAAAAATTGCTCCTATGTGTGTTTTGTGCCTGTTCTGAGCAGGTAAAGTACCTCAAGTTTGAGGCACTGCTATGACTGGGAGACTGAAGTACAATTCTTGGCTCTGACATATTCTAGATGACATTGACAAATCACTTGGAGCAAAGATAAAAACTAACCAGGTCTCGTTCTCCATGAAAGCTGGCCTCAGGTCTCCCACCTCTGTTAAAGGTAGCACGAAGGAAATGCAGAATGACTTTTATACCACGACATTTCCTAATTACTGCTAGCTGTTGGGTTTTTGCAGTCATTATCCATTAACTATAACTAACTTAATAGAGTTACTCAGACAAAACTGCAGAAACTGATCTTAATAAGTAGCCCTGCCCATAACAAAAACCATACTGAGGGAGAACCAGTTATATTATGTGTGACCTGATCACTGCATTTCATTAGTTTCATATATTTCACTTCATACCTCAGAAGCCAGCTCTGCACATTCACTCCACTCCTTTCAAGGTTTATTAATAAATATCTGCCTTTAGCAATGGATCAGAATCAGTTCATGTCAGAATACTGGAAATTCAAACCATGCCCTACCAAATTTGCTTGTAAACAAATGAATCTGAATTTCTTTAGGTTTAGAAAAAAAAACACCAGCCACTATCCAAAACTCAGTCACCAACGGACACATTGATGACTAAAAGGTCAGGCATATAAAGGAGAAAAACAAAAGCTTGGGTACCAAACAATTATGTTTATTAAGCCACCCTTATGGTACCCTTCAACAATCCACACTACACCTGAGAAAAAAAACATTTTATAAGATAAATATGAACACATATTTATAAATAACTTGTACAAGCTTCTGGGGGTTATTTTACCAAGTACTCTGTGGACAGGTAGTACAAATGGAACAAGTAAAAAGAAATTGCTTCAGATGGCAGAATCTTCTACAGCAATTAATACCCAAAGCTGGGAAAGACACCACATGTCTGGATAGAAAGAAATCATTGGTATGTCTTTTAATACATTCATATTGGTGGGAAGAGATGCTGAGGGCATCTGTCCATTATCAATTACTCCTTAAAAAGAAAGAAAATCTTTTGCTAGTATTTTATTCTTCAGGCCTTTAAGACTTTAGGCTCCAATTAGAAATGTGCAGCTGAAGACAGTAAATCACAGCCATGACAGAGGGGAGGGTTTTACTCTGCTTTTGTTGACAGAGTATGTACAGTATTAACACGAGGCAAAGCTGAATAACTAGACTAGTTTAGCAGAGGCTAGAAAGTGCCTATGTTCTCTGACAGTAAAAAGCATTGGACTGTATTAGCTCACATCTGTGCTGCGCAGAGAAGCTGTTTAAGATATGTGACTGACCTTTTACTCCCTGTGTTGGCACTCTCATGCCATGAAGTGCAGAGACATACAGGACACCAGGAAGGTTACACCACCTTCCCCACATGAGGTTCTGGAAGAGGAGCACTTCAGACTCTGCCTGTACTAACAACGCAGTGAGCTGTCCGAACACAGGCCAAGCGATCAGCACCTCCAGAGTCTTGCCTCTTTAGCAGGACTCTTCACTCAGTTGTTTTTTTAAACAATCAGGTTATTTGACAAACTAAGCAGAGGTGCTCACGCTATCTCAACACATGTGGATGGACATGAATATAGGCACAGTTACAGTGCAGATCTGAAGGAGCAAAGCCACTTGCACAGCAGGTCAAAGGAATGACAAGCAGTACCCAATCCTTTCAAGCAGAGCAAAAAAGTCCCCTTGAAAACAGGAGAGATCATTCCAGGCAGCTCCTTTTTGATTGTTTCAAAGGGAGGAAAAGGAAGGAGCTGGAAATGGCAGTAAGAGCTGCAAGTTGTTTTCTTGTCCTACCCCACTACCAGTGGACACCTTCCCCATGGGACTGAGGGCTCCTTTATACCTGGCCAACACCCTGAAGACTAAACCAGCATCCATGAAGCCGGTCTTCACCCTAGCAAGCCAGACACCGACGCTAGAGCAACGGGCTGGACTCCACTGAAGGGCAGAGCTCCCACTTTGCTCTCCCCAGCCAGAAATCACCGCCAAGGTGATTTCTTCCCCAAGGCAGCAGCCCCTTCTCCAAAGCACGGCAGCAAGCACGGAGCACCCTTAGAAGCGCCGGGGGCCCAGGGAGGGAGATGGGGCGGCCAAGCCCCGGCGCACCGGGATACTTACAGGCAGAAGACGTGCTGGCACTGCCCCAGGGACACGGGCTCCCGCAGGACGCCGGCGCTGAGGAAGGAGAAAGGCGGCAGTTTTAACACACAGTGTCTTAAGGAGCTGCAGCCGGGACGTGACGGCCGCCCCGACCAACGGCCGTAACGGCCGCGGGGCCGGGGCGGAGTGGGGGAAAGGGGTACCCTTTACCAGCGGGAGCAGCTCAGTGCCCTCTCCAGCCTCTCCAGCGCGGCGCGGGTGTGAAACCAGGGGGAGCCGGGCGGTGCGATGGGGACGGCAGTGAGGGGCTCGCCGCCCGGGGCCGGCCGGTTGCCCGACCGGTCACACAGCACCGCCCGCATCGCCGCCGCCGCCACTCCAAATTGCCCGCCGGCCCTCGCTGCGCAGGCGCTGAAGGCGCGCGCGCGCGAGCGCCAGCGCGCATGCGCTTCCGGAGGAGCCGCGCTCACCGGCCCGGGCCGCCGCGCTGCGGAGAGCGGCGGGGCGCGGGGTGGGGCCTCCCCTCAGGGGAGAGTGGGAGAAAACGGCGGGCGGGTTGCGGTGGTAGTGCACTGTGGTGACACCTCGCTAGCGTCCATATCGATAGAATAGCCCAACCCCATGCGTCTATATTTGTCCAGAATCTGTTTATCTACAGCAAACTTGTCAACGCAGCACAAACACTACCCAAACAAAGCCTGATACGGGCGGGCGGGCGGGCATGGCGTCACGGTGCTGAGGGCTTCCAGCTACCAGGCCTAGTACCCAGCCCGGGCAGGGAACCTGCCCTGTGCCGATACCTTTCCGCCTCGACTTTAAAAATTTTCATTTTCTTCCCTTTATTCCAACGATTCACAGCATCAGTCTGAAGGAGATACTTCACCAGTCTCTGTTACTCTGGGTCTCAGGACTGTTTTTTTTCCTCAGTAGCACCTCTGGGGTCAGCCCAATCTCCCACTTTTTACACGTTGCTGGTTTTGAGGTGATATTTGCTTAGACGCAGCCCCTGCCTTCCCGGTACAGTGTAATTACTGAAGCACATAAAGCAGTTATAGCAGGAATTTATCACTTTCAGGTGGAAATACTCCTGGCCAAATAAAAGCTAGAGCAGGAATGCCAGGAGCAATTTATAACAGGCTTACTGACATTTCACATCGAGAAGCTCCACTGGTGAATAAGCATCAAGCCATAAATCTCGGAGCAGACATGATTAAAGTGAGCTAGCTATTCTTTTAGGGAACTTCATCATATAAGGACACAGTGGCACAGAGCCACAAAATCTGGTTGGCGACAGTCATACAAAACAGCCGTCAGTATGAGGTCCCAGCAGCCTGTCTGAAATTTCAGGGGCATTTCTCATCCCACCTCTCCCTCCGTTGCTTCCTGTGGGTGGATGGTTTCCCCTCGTCCCGGCTCACCAGGCAAAGTAAAAGCAGCAAGATGTCAGGTACTGCTGCTCAGCTGAGTGATGGCAGCCTGACAAGAGGGACTGGTGGTGACAGGGGCATTTTCCACAGCTCTTACCTGATCTAGAGAGAATGACTTCTACTTAGATGGGTGTTAAATCAAGGCAAAAAACATTCTTTACGTAGTTTTCCTTCTATTTTCCGGTTTCATGCTCCTCTGTTTCAGTAGTTTATTCCCTCTGTAGCTCCTAAACCTTGGAGACATTTTCAATTGGGCTCTATCTATCTATCTATCTATCTATCTATCTATCTATCTTCTTGCCTTTTCTTATGGAAGGTTAAATATTTATCTTTGCTACTAACATGAGCCAGATGTGCAAGGAGGTCAGCACCACACAGGATGGGGACTCACAGAATGTCCCAGCTCTGTTGATCCCCGAAAATTTGTTACTGTGGGCAATTCTTGGGCAAGCTCTTGTGTCACAGATCATCTAGTTCCAAACCCTCTACATGGGTAGGGACACCTCTCACTAGACCAGGTTACTCCAAGCCCCATCCAACATCCTTTGAACACTTCCAGTGCTGAGGCCTACACAGCTTCTCTGGGCAACCTGTTCCAGTGTCTCACCACACTTACAGTGAAAAATTTCCTCCTAATGTCTAATCTAAATCTCCCCTCATCCAGTTTCAAGATACTACCCCTTGTCTTCTTGCTAACCCTAACCATTCTGTGGTTCTAGGGTGAAACCCTATCACACTGATTTGCATGGTGATGTATTCAGCCTTTCTTAAATCAATGCCATCGTATCTCCTGAAGCCTTTGACCCCAGTAAACACATTCTCTGTGTTCATAACTCCTGATCCTTATCCATGAGACTGGAAACTGTGGAGATGTGTGGAGGGTCCGAAGAGTAAAACAACAGCCTGTCCTTTGCTGTTGAATGTGTCCTTGCAGAATCAGGGTCTGAGCCCTGAGGGAGAGGGCTGGGTGGAGGTGTTGCCATCCACACACCTCTTGGTTTCGCTGGCTCAGAGAGGAGGGCTGTTGTCATCAGTAGCACAACAGCTGCATCTGTGTCCTTGGATCCAGCTGTGAAAAGTGTGGTTGTGTCTCTGTAAAAGCCTGTTGTTTTTTGGTGCTCAGGAACCCCCCTGCTGCATTAACAACATCAAGTGGTGTCCCCTCTGCTAATGGCCTGTCATTGCTGGTGGATGGAAGCAGCTCTGGCCAAAGAAACAAGAGCCATGGAGATGAATGTGGAAGTAAAACAAAACCAAACACAAACTGCACCTTGTTAATAGATGTGTCGAGGTGTCAGATACCACTGATGTCACTGATGCCTCCTTCCATGCTGTGGGCACATGTAAAAACATTTGGCTGCAGGGGAGGGATGACAACGAGGGACAAAGTGCGATGGGGCACCCTTGCTCGCTTCCTGGGTTGCAGGGGGTGGGGCTGGGACAGGGACCTGCTCCCTCACACTGCTGGAGCCAGCATAAACTCATAAAATAAACTAAAACAGCCAATTGTCCTTTAAAAATGAGCAGTTGCCAGATGCAACCTTAACATCCTGCTCCCTCTTATACTTTGCCGTTGTATTCTCATCCTGTGCTCCAAAGAAAAAAGCACCCAGCAGCTCCCAGTGCAGCAGAGTTACAGGAAGATGGTAAAAGGCCTTGCTGCTGAGATGAAACTTTAACACAATTTGAAGCATCGAGAGCAGGTTGCAAACAACACTTGATCCATAGATCTCCTGAGTCAACCTGGCATTTATGTTCACAAAGTATGAGATGCCGATATATACTGTATAGGACAATAAAACAGATAAGTACCTCATCTTCCTTTCCTCAAGCTGAAATATGTTTAGTGTCCCCCTCAATAAATCCAGGTGTGCCTGCATAGTCTCTATTGTGCAGAGACATTACGTGCGAATTTACAAACATTTACAACCGAGTTAAACTGAGGCGAAGCACTGCCCTGGGCAGCCAGCATCTAACAAATGCTTGCGTTCAAGGAAGACGTAAAAGTCACGAGTGATTCATTCTCCCTAATTTTATAAAGGTTAAGGAGTTGACACTCTTGGAAATCTAAGAAACGTCTTCCTCTGCCTTGAGTTACTGCAGCCAATTGGACAGTCAGAAGCAAAACAAAAAAAAAAAAGATGCAGAGAACAGGAGGAAGCGAGAAATATATCTCTAAATTTGGTACACGCGCTATTTTTAAAGTAGAAGTAAAGCCATTCCAGGCAGTATAAGGCCCACACACGTTGAAATCAATTTGTTGCGTGACAGAAAGCCAGTAAAAGGGTTCCAGCAGGGGTGTGATGCGGTGCAACAGTCGCACTGGGGACGTGCATGAATCAGCCAGCGAGGCAGCGATTGTCCCCGCGCTGCTGAACCGGCAGTGGGATTCCCAAACAGTGCCGGGCTTCCCGGCACAACCCACCCGGCTTCCCGGCTGGTGAGGAAGGTAAAAAAAAAACCCCTCATGCTTCAGTTCAAACCATTGCCCATCTGGTAAAGACCTTTGTATGTAAATACACCAAAACCTGATGCTTTATTCATTAGTGAAGCTCCCCAACTGTTTTTCGATAAAGACACTATTTTTACGTGATTCATCGTGTACTGGGAAGGAGTGTGCAGAGCCAGGTAGTTCCCTCAAGTCTCACAAGTCAGTTGTTTTCCCGGGGGCTAAAAGAGCCAAAGCATCTGCAAAGAGGGGGTCCCCTCCCCTCTTGTCTGCCTGAATACCAACCACATCCCAAAAGCACCACATCCTGCCATGACAGGGTGCTCAGCTCCAACGTGCCCAGTGCCCACAGCAAGCAACAGGATGGATCTACTTCCATAGAAGACTGAAAAAAAAAGGGAGGAGCAGCAGCCTCATGCTTTGAATTCCCTCTTTCCCCAGACGTCTGAATCAAAGCCTTTATCAGGCTTAGTTTGCTCCTCAGGCCACCCCTCTGGGGCCAATTTTGCTGCACACCTAGAGCACTTTGAGCTCACCATGGTCTCAGAGGGTGATGATCTCATGGGCTGCAGTTCTGACTTGAAAGACACCAGGCTGCTAAGATCATTCAGCACAGTAATTGGTCAGGGCCATTAGACTAACAAGTTTTAAGATTTCAAATATGGAGGGATGTGATCCCCAAAAAGAAATAATAACAATAATCATTTTTAAAAGTCTATTATGCTTTCAGACTAAGCAGCACAGTCAGCGTTGCATGTCACAGCATTAAATTATTAGTCAGGTCTTGATAGCAGGAACATCGGTTGGTGTTAGACATGGCATTTTTAATTAAAGGCAGCAGCAGAGAAGCCTGTGGTTCATTGGTTCTGCTTTCACTGTGTGAATTGCTAAATCCAAAAGGCACTTGTACACCAGATTCAGTCAGAGCACATCCACCGGACCCAGCGCTGCAGAAGCGCGAGCGGAAAAACATCTGAGGTGGCAGGTAATTTACACCTGTGCCTGCTGAGCCCTTCATTTGGTGAGAGCTCTCTGTGAATTCCCAGCTAGGTCAAAACTGCAGGGGATTTTACAAAATTGAGATTACCACTCTGTGCTTCCCGGAAGAGGGAGAAGAGGGGTGTCTGACGGAATGGCAAGTAACAGAGGAAAGCAAAGCAGGAGGAAGCCCTGCACCCAGCGATGCAGCTGGGGACCACGTGCAAACCCTTCCTTCAGAGACTGCTGATGCTCCCCTGCTACCAGGGCTCACCACCAGTGCTGGGGTCCATGAATGGATAGCACAGACCCTCCATATCCAGTGGTGTGCCCCCCAGGAGTTCTACCTCCCAAGGGAATAAACAGCTAAACAAGGTGTAGTTTGCACTTCGCATCCATTGCCCACCAAGACCTCTGTCTCTAAGTAGGACAAGCAGCACCAAAAATCACCACCAGACCTGGGCCAGAGATTCAAGCATGGCTGGAAAATGTCCAAAGTCCCCAGCAGCATGCATACATCCAGGAAATACCTGTGTGGATAGAGCCTACCAAAAGAAAAAGCTTCTCTTCCATCTACCACGCCCCCAAGGCAGCCCCAAAAGCCTGGGTTGATGGTAGGCAGTATCCTTTGAAAGAACCCAGCATTTCTATAACAAAATATGGATTTTAAATGTTTGCAAAAGGCCAGGGCCTAACTCAGCTCGGCAGATAGGCAGGGATGAGGGGCAGAGAAAAGCTCTTGTCTCAAAGTATGGATGGCAGAACCATCAGGCCCCATGGACACGTGTGGCTGCCTTCCCCTTGGTGCGGAGGGGCCAGGATTTCCCTCGACGAGCCCCACAGATGGTGTTTGTTTCCTCAGCCATGATAAAAAAGGAAAATATTTGGTGCAATCTGCTAGCAGGCAGAGGCAGACATATGGTGGAGGCAACACAAGCCTGGATGCTCAGGAAAATGTTGTCAAAGCTTTGCAGCAGCTTTTAGATCTCGGATTGCCCATGAGTTGAGCAGGATACAAGTCCACATTTGAAGAACTTGGGCACAGGTTTTGTACAGTGACTGCTATAGCTTAAACTCTTGTATTATCAGCCCAATTCTAATTAGTCCTATTATGCTATCCCTATTATACTAACGTCAGTATAATTAACCCCATTTTAATTACTGTGAGCCTCAGCCCTGGCTCAGCACTTGGAGAAATTCTCCCTGGTTTGATGTCATCTGGCATGCACAAAACACAGGTTAAAAGCAACAGAGGCAATTAAAGGTAATTGCTCGTTTGGACACTGCAGAGTCAAGGTGTGGGTGCAGCCATCACTTATCATTCTTTTTATCCGTGGCTTGCAACACTCTTGTTAAATGTATCATTGCAACATCAACCCTATAGGAAATCTTTGGGCCACCCCAAAACACAAAATCCTTTTCATTTCCTTCTAGTTAAAGTTTAAAACCCCAAATCCTAATCCTTCTGATTTCTGTTTCCCAAATATCAAGGCCCATTTCTTAACCAGGACTAATCCCTGCTAAGACAATGCTGGTGACATTAAAGATTTTGGCAAGGTTTCCTGGCTGTGCCAAGGGGATGGGGGGGGGGGGGGGGGGTGCTGGGGGCAGTGGACCACAGCTCCAGGGTTGAGATGGGGCTGTGACACCATCCATGATGGGACCCTCCACCTGTTTGGAGTCTTCATGTCCATCCAATGCCGAGGGCAGCACATGCTCCACTGTAAGCATTGCTTTTTTGGGGTGTTATGGGTTGTTTTGTTTTTTTCTAAATAGAGAAAGCAAGAACATTTCGTTTCTGTTAAGGTGTCTTTGTCAGGATTTAATTCCCTTTCCCCCCCATAGGTCTCATTTTATAGACATGCAGCCAAGTGTCCCACTTTTGAATTAACCTTTTGGTTGCCGTGTGCTCCATGAGGTTGGT
Source organism: Hemiprocne comata (assembly GCA_020745705.1). Taxonomy (NCBI): domain Eukaryota; kingdom Metazoa; phylum Chordata; class Aves; order Apodiformes; family Apodidae; genus Hemiprocne; species Hemiprocne comata. The sequence goes on from CM036591.1 coordinate 37,688,997, forward strand.
CAGGGATCTCCACACCATCAGCCAGTGCTCAGCACCTCCAGTTTCATCAGGATAAAACAGATGGGGACTGCAGACACTGGGCTTGTTTCAGGTAGAAATTTGCTGTGACTTGGTAAAAACAAACCTGCCTCAGTTTGAAGAATGGAGGTTATTTTGGGTGGGTTCAGTAGACCCCCCTGCTACACCCGAGTGTTCAAGGGCAGGGACAGATGCTGTGTGCACCAAGATGAGGATCCCTGTGGGGAGAATCTCCATCCCCACCGAATTCAGAAATGCTCTGCAGGGACGTATGGAGCCACCTCTCTGGCCCTGGCATGAGCTCCACACCCACAGGAATGGTCATATTGGTGCCTCTGCCAGCTTTGCTCTGGTGCATGAGCAGCTCAACCCTACCTTTTAGCTTGAATAAAATCAAAACAAGGGAAAAAAATAATATAGCAGCAAGTACTATAGCTGGCATTTCTGGAGGATATGAAATGAGTGGGTAATGCTCCCTTAATTTAAATTAAAATGCTCCTTCCCTGATAAGCCTTCCTTCCAAAGGCAGAAGCAGAGGGCTCCAGCATGCCACAAGAACCACGCCTCACGCTTTTTAAATATAGAAGTGAGAGCTGAGCTGCAAATGAAAAAAAAAAAAAAACCAAAACAAAACAGGAAAACCAAGGGGTCGCTACAGCCATACATGGATGCAATGCAGTACCTGGGGAACACCAGCCCCATGCCCTGCACAGGGCCTGAGGAAGGGCTGTCCAAAACCTGTTGGAGACCTCCTGGGCTTGCTTTTTCCCTAGGTGCCAAGCTAGTGTGTAATCACAAGACAGATTTTGCTCAGCTGCAGCTTGGCCTGAACCACGGCACACCCTGACATGCAGAGCTCACAGAGCATTTCAACAGCTCGCTCCCTAGCAGGAGGAAACTAAGCAACAAAAGCCCTGGCACATCTATCTGCACTTACAAGTAAGGGTTTATATTTTTTAAATAGGTAGGGATATTATTTTTTCTTTAGTAATCCATACTAAATCCAAATTAATTATAGCAGTTCCTGATGATTTATGTTGTTATAATAAATAAGAGCAACCACGTGCCACTTAGCTGATGATTAATTATCCTTATTTCCAGTGTGTTCAGCTCAGGTCTGCAGTGTGCACTTGCAAACATCAAAGGAGAGCTTTCCTTTCCTCCTGTATTTTGAGGCCACATCGTAAATCCTGTATGAGCAGCCTTGACAGCTGCATTTTAATCCACAAATAGGATTGCTATAAACTGCCAGAAGAAACACCAGGCTGACCTGAGAGCTGCCAGGGCTGTTCCCCTTTGGCTTGGAGAGCAGAGCTGGCTTCACCAGCCTCTGTGGGGAAAAGTGCAAAAACCATCCTGCAAGTCATCAGGGTCTGCCACCCCTATTTTTTGTGCTCTGTTTTTCCTGCAATCCCTTCTCTTAGTTCACATCTGTGGCAAGTGAGATGGTTCATGAGCTCCTCTGCAGAAAACTTCCCCAGCCCTTCGCCCATGCTGCTCCGTCCAGCTGCCAGGCCCACCCCTGCCCTGAGCCATCCAAGCCCAAAAGGCTCCTTTTTCCTGCTCCAACCCCACAAACAGACCCTTGGGAATGGGAAAGCCCAGTGGCATGGACTCTCCTGTTTTCATTGGATCAGTGCTGAGCACCTCAATGTCACAGCCTGGGTGGACGGAAAAACAGCTGCCCAATTTTAAAGATGATTTCAAGGACTTGTATAAACACGTAGGCTGATGTTCTCTGTTACACGGGCCAGGCAATCTCAGCTGGCAATTTCTGCTTGAGCCAGAGCTCAAAAATGCCAAGAGGGGAGTGGGAGGAAAATACAACACAGCAGCTTTGATTTATCAGGATGAGGCTGATGAGTAACACAGGAGTTGAGCAGTCCTGGGATTTACACCTCTCTCTCCCGTTTAACAAGTGGTGGGTCTATTGTGCAGAGAGGCACAATATTAACATGCCATGTACAAGCTGATTTCAAGCACTGGAATTACCATGCATGGCAACTATTTGTGGAGCCAGTTGTACCATCCCTCCAGATGGCCATGGCTGAGCCATTTCCAGCATCTCCATCCCTGTAGGTATCTGGGGGCCTAGCTCTGGCACATTAAGGACCTTTGAAGGTTTGGGCTTTTTTGGTTGTTTATGGGGTTTTTTTGTGGTTTTATTCATTTGAAAACACCGGTTTAAAACTGAAGCTTGATGGGAGAACAGTTCACAAGCAGCTTCCCCACACACAGGCTTGTACCTTAGGGGTGTATATACCACGTAATTTTCAGCCCAAAACATTGCTGCAACTTTGTAACATTCTCTAATCCTGCCCAGTTTCACAAATCCCGGTTTATAACCCAACCCTGAGGAACAAGAGGCTCCATTTACCCCAGCGAACCTCAGACAGACAACCAGGGTGGTTCATAGCAAACCTACAAGCTTTGCCTTTGCTGCCATCCACCCACGTGTGGCAAAGAGCTGCTTATGGGCAAAAAAAGCTGCTTGCTGGGGCTATAACGTGGACGGTCAGATGCTGAAAATGAAGAAAGCAGATTAAAGAGAAGACTTGCTGCCCATGTGAGGGAAGAAACAAGTACAGCCACTCCAGCACGTTCCTGCAGAAGGTTTATCACAGAATGAAGCACCAGCCTGTAAGTAAAGGCTCCCTGTGCAGCACTGCACTCCCCGGAGAAGATTCAGTAATTTCTAGGGAGGCTCTGAAGGCTAATAAGAAGAATGAATAAAGAAGTCAACCTGAGCAATCACTTTCTCCCTCTTTCATGGCAAGCCTGGAGCTGCCCTTGTCTGGCTGATCAGGTGCAGCCCTGATTTCCCAGGTTCCTGAAGCAGAACGGACTCAGCAGCATCGCAGCCTGCTTGGCGGTGATGGATGGGAATGATTATAATTGTTAATCTGATTAAGCCTGTGGTCTCAAATTTTGCTTGTCTTACTGACATTGAAAGTACTTAAACACTTGAGGAGGAGCATTAGAAGGTGTATGAAGCATGTGCTTCCATTCGCCTATATCACCATTGATCTTAGGGTATGATCTGGTACAAGGTGGTGTGATTTTTGGATTAAAACAACAGGCAAAGAGGACTGTCCTCCAACTTTGCTTTCTCTCTTTGACAGCACTGTAAATAGGAATTTTTGAGGAGCAAGATGTGGTCCCACAGCCTGCTGCTGTCCAGAGCAGCCTGACTGTAGGCTTCAACAGGGACTCTGAATAAAGCTCAAAGCCAAGGACCACGGTCCTGACTTGTACCCTCTGCATCTGGCTGCTTTGAGGGCGTTGTTGTGCTCAAGATTAGAAGTAGAAAAATATTTTGAGTTCCTAGACATCAAATAGCTCCACAAAGATGGCTCATGAACACCTAGAAGTACTCTGGTGTTTCTAGCATTTCTTAATGTTTGCATTCTTAATTTTTTAATGAGTTTTCTTATCAAAGTCAACTCAATTGCTTTCGTTTCCATACCCATCTCAGGTAAGTGCCCCTACTCTACCTGTGAGCTTCTCCAGGCTTCTGCTGCCATCACCCACCAAAGAGAGGATCCTTGAGAAAGTGGTTCAGGGCTTTGTCTGTTGACCTTCATCCCTTGCGATCCATCCCAAAGCACATCTGTCCACAAAGACTTTCCAGGACCAGCTGGTCTGCTGAAGCTGCAGGAGCAAGGGAAAAAGCTCTCACACAGGTGCTCCCAGCTGGGAATGACACCCCAAGAAGCACTGGGTGCTCTTTGCAAGCCATCTCCCTGCTCCTGGGCCACCCCAGGATCTCTTCCCTGAGTAGAGGAGTGGACCACCACTTGGTAATGCAAACCCATGCAAAAGTCCTCTGGAGCCCTCATGGATATGGGTCACCAGGCAGGCTTCAGCTCTGTGCTGATGGTCCTCTCAGCACGTGTCTATTTGAAACTGCATGGATGTAATAAAGGTACTCTACTAATTGGATATGCAACCCTAAGGGAACTCCTTTAATTGCATGTCAATCTGTTTGGTATCATTTTAACTTAAATTCATTGCTGTCTTGCACAGAAATAACCTGATTTGGTCTGGTTATGGAGAGGCATATCATCCTGCCTCCTCCTCCCTGTCGCACTCTGGATGCAGCTCAATTTGTTAGGCTCTGGCTGTGAAACAGCCACCACACATTAAAGCAGAGGGCTGCCTGAAACCCCTTTTGCTGGTAACTAGGACATAGACAGTAGAGGGCTGAGAGTTCACCTTGGCCTGCTAATGGAGGTAAAAACCTCAATTATTACCTTGTCTTCTCTTGGATTTTATCTCGTACGTGTTACCAAAAATGCTGTCATGCCCTAAAGAGGCGTTCTTTCGTTTCCTTCCTTAGAGCCAGTGAAGACCTGAGCTCTTTCTAAGGGATGCTTCATTTCACCCAACATGCCTGTCTGCAGTGAAAGACCAGCTGCTTAAAATTCCAGAGCCTCCATTAAAGGAGGCTGGGGTAGATGCTCAGATCGTTGCTTTGAGCTTTAAAGCTTGTGGGACCACCACCATGTATTTGTCTTATCTCCCAGCATGGGCCCTTAGAATTGCTCTCCCTGGCAATAGTCTGTTTCCAGAAGTCTCTTCTAGCAGTAATTAGCAATGAAGGGGAGGGCTGCACCCCCCCCCAGGAACCAAGGGCTGTGGAGAGGCACCTGGTTTCAAGCTTTGCTCTGTGTGTTGCAAGCACAAGTTCTGTCTTTCCTTCACCCTGGGCTGAATCTGGCCAGGGTGACTCTCCCTGTTTTGGCACGTGCCAGCTTTCAGGTGCAGCAGGATCGTGCCACATCATGCATCAGGGCCCCAGTCCCAAAATATGGACACCCCTTGGGGTGGCCTTGTGCAGCTCCCCCCGTGCTGCAGATATTTAGGGGGGCCGGGTGTGGCCCGAAATGGGCTGTGCTCCCTATGCTGCTCTGAGCATGGGCTGCACCCCAGCACTGTGGGGCTGGTCACCCTCCCTCATTAGCAGCACTGCCTGTGGGAGCAGCATGAGGAGCAGAGCCAAGAGTAAGCTAGCACTGGCTGCATCCCATACTAATGTTGTTCTTACTATTTCAGTGCCATTTCCACCCTCTCCCTGAACAACTAAATTAATTAGAGTGATTTTTTTTTTTATTTAACTACTGTCGTGGAATAATAATTTCAGTGAATTCATTTTTTTTTTGTCATTCCCCACTGCTTCTTTCCTCTGTTGTGCTCTCTTTTAATACACTGTTGATATTTTGTTATAGCTATGCAAGATCACAGCTGTTGTCTGCAAAAAAAAAGAGTAAGATCACACTGTGTGCTGTTGCCATCCAACAACCATTTTTCTCCCTCCACTAGCTCACAAAAAAACCCTTCCCCTATTAAGTGCAGGAACAGACATTTTTCTTGGCTTGTAAAAAGCAAAAAAACCTCACAGCAGCTTCAGTGAAGCTGCAGCAATAAGGAAGCTGAAGCCTCTACGATAGGCTAGGGCCCCATCCTGAGCCTGTTATGAGGTCAGATCCTGCAAATTTTGGATCCCAGGAGTGACTCCCCACAGGCAGCAGGTCTGTGGGCATCACCTGCTCCTCTGCTTTACTAGTCACTGAGTTATGTTTACCTGGATGTGTTCAGCTGACCTATAAACATTTTCTGATCTGATCCAGTAACAAAACCACTCCTGCTGTTCTCATGAAACAACAACAAAAAAATCCAATTAGACCTTGAATTTATACGTAGTGGTCAGGGCTGAGAGAACCAGTGCTTAACGTTGGCCCTTCTGGACAACTTTCCTCAGGCCCTGCCAGACCTTTTCTGACCCCAGGAAGTCAGCCCTCAGTGGCCATTTGCATTGAGATGGAAGCTAAGCACGGCTCAGGCTGGAGAGGCACAAAGTGATAAATGAAGGAGAGCCAGGATGAAGATTTGAATCGTTGTCTCCAAGTCCACAGCTCCAATTACAAAACTGATTTGAATCAGTCTCACAATCCACCTGACCAATTACGAAATTCCCCTTGACACCCTGGCCCCAGTCTTGTTCAGCAGTTGCACTGGGTACACCTCCTGTCTGCAACATTTTAGAGCGTTTTTAAGTGAAGCTCAGTTGAGGCCCATGCTGTTCAAATTAACACACACGGCCTGCACAGTCACTCTGGCAGGACTTTACCATCACTGTTGCTCCCTGTTGGCTCGAACAAGGTTATTAGGATGGCTGAAGTGAGATTGCATTAAAAAGAAGTGAGATGAAATGCTTGTTCTCTCCCTGGACTGCAGCATTCATCTCTCGCTCCTGGAGAGGTGATGGGCAGTGGCCCACAGAGTGCTCCTCTGTCCTTTCCAGGGACACCAGGGTCAACATTTTCCATGATCTTGCCTCCCTGCTCAGAACAAAGAAAGGACCGAGCTTGTTGGCTGCCTGGCTTTTTTTTGGAAGCAGAGTCATACAAAGCAAAAGTCTCCGAGGGGATTCAGAGAGGGCTGACAATGGGGGGCACCTGCTGTTACACCCGTACATCAGTAGAGTGAAGATAGGGTGAAGATGTCCCCATCCTTCCCCTGATATGTACAGTCTGCTCACAATCTTTAAGACAGACTTTACCAGTTTTTTTTCTTAGGCAGGGCTCTGTATTTCTGGTAATCCCCAGAATCAGAATCAACCCTCCTCAAGGAGGTGATGAGAAACGTGGAGCTGGTCTTCAGGGGCAGGATGGCATTAACTACCACATTTGTCTTCCTGGAATCGACCCTGGAGTGTGCCCTACCTCTGGAAAGGGACAGGTTGAATCTGGGAGGCTCCACAGGGAGTAGGGATTATTTGTAACTTGGCACAAAAGGTAATTCAGCCCCTGGTGATGTTATATACAACCTCCTTGCCAGATGTTTCAACCCCCTAAACAGTTGTAACTGCTTCTCCACAGGTTTCAAAGAAATTCCCTTAAGTATGTAAACTCTGGCTTGTTTGGACCAATACCTACAGACTTGATTGCAGTAGCAGATGTTTTATTTTTACCTGCAAGTGAAAACAGGGAACATATATCATGACCACGACACATTTCACGTGAAGCAGATGTTTCTATTAATGCCACAATTGAATGGAAATTCAAACAATGCTTTTTTGATTTTTTTTTAAAACTTTTTTTACCCAGTTAAACTGCAACTTGCCGAAGTATTCCAATGAATCACTTTTTTTTTATTAGTAGGCTCTAAGGGGACAAAAATAATAGCTTTGTATCAGTACCCCTCAATTAAATGTGAAGTACATCTGGACAGAATCTGAAGATCCATCTTTCACTGGCAGTTGCAAAGCCATTGACATAATAAAATAATACTCTGATTGGTATTACAAGGCTGCATTTAAATCATTGGCATTCATGCTCTGAGTCCTTTGCAGGGAGCACAAGCCCTCCATTAGAGAAAAGCTTAATTTTATACTGTGATCTGTGTAAGATACGCAATGAAAATGAGAAAAAAAGAGCTTTTGCAGAGCTGGAGACATCATAATAGAAGCTACAATGAAAGTCTGGGCTGTTTTTTCAGTTACTTGTAAACTGCAGGTGTCAAATGCATTCTGGAAAGAAGCTGAATTCCAGTTTTAATTAGTCAGCAGGTTTGAGGCATAGTTCAGGGCTTGATAATACCTGCAATCTGTAACAAAGCTCCTCCTGCTAGCAGCAAGAAGTTTACACCAAGCTCAAGGAGAAAACGTGACCTCCTTGCAGTAGATGAACTCTGACCTTCAGTATCCCACTGTAAAATGCCCAATGTCCATGACATTGAAAGCACCTTTTCCTTTGCATGATTATCTCAGCAAGCCTTGGCATCACATGGGAACTGAGCTAGTAATACCCCTCTGGTGGTCACGGTGAGGAGGACGTGTCATTGCAGTTTTCATCTGAAGTTCCCTTTGGCTCCAGTCAGCTTTGGGGGAAGCAAAACAAAAAACAAACAGACAATCCTCTGTCTGAAATTGTGTGTGCCAACCCAAGTGCCATATGGGCCTTCCCAGGTCGTGCAAATACAACCTCTGGCTTTATCAGCAAGTCTGTTCTACTAGCAACAGGAAGTTCCCTGAGCTCAAAGACTTTTTAAAGTTCATTATGTGTTTGAACAGCACCACATACATCAATGCCCTGACCCAAAACTGAGTCTTTGAGGGTTGTGCTGATACATATAACAAAGGGTAATATTAAACTATTCTACCTAATGATGATTCTGAGGGGAAAAAGCAGGATTTGTGTGCTGGAGTGCTGAACTCAGCTACTGGGGGCAGCTGCTCCAAGGTAGGCAGAGGTCTCTTTAAAGCCAGAGACTTTGAAGGAGAAGCTAATAGTGCCTTTTTATGTGGAAAGACACAGCTCTAGAGTTATGGGGGCAGCCACCACTTGGGTGTTGAGGATGAAGTTCACTGAAAAGGAAGCAGAGCTTCATGGGAGAGGGAGGTTGGCAGAAGCAGATGTAAGGATTTCTGAGAAAGGGAGAAGCTTGTTGCTTTGATTTTACTTTGCTCAGGAAAACACAACCTCCTGTCAGAGGATTTCAGCAAGATACCTGCCTCATACCATTCTTCTGCTGTAATGGAGAAGCCCTGAAGAAGAAAGGGGCTGGTTGGTGGCATGATCTTCCATTGGAGACCAAGAGCCAGGAACTGCCTGGGACTGGAGGACTTACTCAAGGAGTTATGTAGAGCTGGAATAAACTACAGGAACAAACCAAAACCACTGGAAGTGCTTTTAAAATAATTATATTTGTACTGATATAACCCACACATACAGATAAGCTTTATGTCATTACCAAAGATGGCCCCCACCAACAGCATATGTGATTCTCAGTACATAACACCTACATCCTCACAACACCCTGTGAGGGAGGGCAAGGGCCTGAACCCCATTTCACTGGTTCAGAACCTCTCAAAACTGAGTGACTTTCTCATGGTCACCCAGAAGGTAACCATGAGAGCAGGGAGGGGAGTGTGGGCTGTCAGGGAGGGCAACTGTGGGCCTGCTTTTTTGTCAAATGCCCTGCACTGCTGACAGCTCCTCTGCTCCAACCCAGCCATTTCTGCTGCAAGCAAATGGCCACAAGCAGCAGGTGGTGTCAAATAAGTCCTCCCAGGTACTAAAGTGATCATAAAACAAGAACTGGAGTGGGGGGAAGAACCTGTGGAAAGACCAATCTGATTTGTAACCAAATGCCAGTCTTAAATGCCTACCATGTTCCTAGTAACAAAATGAGTGGATATAAAAAAAAGTACTTTAAGAAAATGTGACTCCTTATCCCTGCCATCCCAGAATCATAGAAAACAGGGCTGAAAGAACCCTGAGGGGTCACCAGATCTTTTCCCCAGCTTCTGTGATCTGCTGGGGCTGGGTCCCTTCAATAGATGGAGCTTATGATGCTATCTTGGCTACTTGTGTCAGAGCTGTCCAGTGTCACATCAGGACCTGCATCCACACCATCAGGATCTGCTTGATCTTTAGCGAAGTTGATGAAAACCTACAAGTTTAAAGGAAAAACATTCAGCATGTGACAGCATAAAGAATTTATAATATGAATATAAAATAAGGAGTGGCTGTTGATTTGATTATGTGAGCTTGGAAAGAGTGCTCAGGAAAGGATTCAGGCAGGATTTGAGAATTGCAAATGCTGGGTTTCTCTGGACTAACATAAATAAATGGGTATGCACTCCTGTGCCCCTGAATCTACACCTGGGATGCAATGGTAGACATTCCTGTACAAAACCTAATTGTCCTGCAGCTCATGTTTCAAAAGTACTAGTGAGGCAATGCCCATGTGACAGCTTGTTTTGATCACAGTGTAATACAGCTATATTATTACTTTATAAACCCATCTGTCTGGAAATAATTGACATCATTGCATGCACAAGTGCATGTTGCAGAGGTAGGTGGGTATAATCACTCCTAAGTCCTCATTTGGACAGTATCTAATGAACACAGAAAATATCCTTACTAAAACACTACCTGCAATCACATTTTCATATACACAAATCCACGCTGTCCTCCCACAAAACATGACCTGGGGCTTCCTGTGGTTTGTCTGCCCATTTCTTTCACCACTGCCCCTTATTAAAACGACATTAAGGATCTCCTCCCCCAGATCCCTGTTCAACAATTCAAATGACGACAGGGCTGCAGGTTTTGCTTCTCTCAGAAGCAGGACAGACCTACTATACCAGATGCTGATGGTCAACAGAATGATTTCTTCTGGATAGTCCTTTCAGCATCCCTTCAGCTGATGTGTTTCCTACAAGATTTTAATGCCAGCAGGAATGTTCTTCCAAGGGAAAATAGAAGGAACTTTTAACTGTGAAGCTAGGTTTGGAGTAATGCGCTAAATGAACGTACAACCTAAGTGCAGCACAAGAAAGAGTGAAATCAAGCAAATTTCCAGGATTGGTGGGAAAAGTCCACCACCAGGAAGCCTAGCACTGGACTTCAGGGTGATTTGTAAGCCCTCATCCACACCCAGGGGGGCTGCTGAAATGAGCAGTCACAGAGGGAAGAACAGATCCTTCATGCTACAGGCAGCTTTCTATGTGCATTTTCCTAGTGCCAGCACAGGTATCTGGAGGCAGAAGTACTGATAAAGTATCCCCAGGAGGAATATAGATGGAAAACCCTTTCAAAATGTAGTCTGTTGTCTGCAGCAGTCCATTATGTGTAACCATCAGCCTGCTCCCCTGCTAACAGTTTTAAATGGATGGCCACACATCTTTAATTCCTTACCTCCTCTAACGTTGTTTGACTCACTGAGAAGTGCCTGATATTGAAGGCTGCTTTGCTGGCTTCCAGGAGATCAAATATATTTGCCACCCCTCCTGCAGAGACCGGAACGTGATACTCCACCATGTTGAAATGCCGGTCCTGTGGGAACAGGAATGATGGGGTGAAGTTAAGAGGCTGCTGCCTATACACAGCTAAGAGATCTGATGGTTGTTTGGCTGAGAATGAAAGCAAAGAGGAGCCAAACCGTGGGAAAATGAAGGGGCAGAGGGTGTGTTCTCTCCTACTGGCTCCCAAAGGTGGAGAATATTATTGTCCAGTATTGACCAGTGCTTCCCCACTGGGAGCTTCTGTGGGTTTTGTGACCAGGAGATGGTAACTAAGCCCCAGAGCCAGGAGCTTGAGGGTAGCCATAGCATTACCCAACCATCTCATTACCCACAGAATATGAAGTGGGCCTCCATGCAGTCCCAGCTTCAGTAGGACCATTCTCAGGGGCAGAGGGTCACCTAACAGCTGCCTTATGGGATCACTGCAGGGGTATGACTGCAGTTATTTGAGCCACCAAGGAACTTGGGTGCTCCAACCCTTGGACAATGTTTCTGATAGCAGTGACAAGTGTGTGTGTGAAGCCCTTACACTCTGAGAGCACAGATCTAAGTGCACAGTGTGTTACAAGAGGTCTATGTTGCAAGATCCTCTTGGTTAATTTGAAGGGACTGGGAGGGCCTCACCTGAAGGCATTTGTCCTGCTTACCTTCAGGCATGTATTTGGAAAGTGTGACTTCATGAACTCTGTCAGCATGTCAGTGCTAACTGTGTTGCTATTTAAGTGCATCTTTACAGTGAACCCTCTTCCAAACCTAGGGGAAAAAGAAAATCACAATTAACACAGTAGGAAAGAGAAACACACAAATAAAACCCTTTGAGAGTGCTGCACAGCCTCTTTGAGAAAATCTAATTCAGGCAGAGCACAGCTTGAATGGGGTCAGGGTTGTTAACCTGGAGTGAATCCTAATAAGAAGCCAAGCTATTGTGATAAGTAAGAAAATGGAAGTTTAACCCTAACGTGCATTTCACATTTGCAGTAGTGAACAGATTACTTCAGGGATCAGATCTCTGGGAAAAAAGGGCTGTGAGAGCACAGAAAGTGCATTAGTTAACACAGAATTTCAGTGGGGTAGTAAGAAACGTAAGTCAGAAAATGACAGAATCACAGAATCACCAAGGCTGGAAAAGACCTTTAAGATCATCAAGTCCAGCCTATGACCAACACCACCACACCATCTAGACCATGGCACTAAGTGCCACATCCAGCCTTGCCTTGAACACATCCAGGGACGGTGCCTCCACCACTTCCCTGGGAAGTCTATTCCAATGTCTAATCACCCTCTCCGTGAGGAAGTGCTTCCTAATATCCAACCTAAACCTCCCTTGGAGCAACTTCAGGCTATGCCTTCTTGTCCTGTTACTGGTTGCCTGGGAGAAGAGCCCAGCCCCAACCTGACTACAACCTCCCTTCAGGCAGCTGAAGAGAGTGATGAGGTCCCCCCTGAGTCTCGTCTTCTCCAAGCTAAACAACCCCAGCACCCTCAGCCTCTCCCTATAAGACTTTCCCTCTAGTCCCTTCACCAGCCTTGTTGCTCTCCTCTGGACCCGCTCCAGCACCTCAACGTCCTTCTTGCAGTGAGGGGCCCAGAGCTGCACACAGGACTCGAGGTGAGGCCTCACCAGTGCTGTGTACAGGGGGAGAATCACATCCCTACTCCTGCTGGCCACACCATTCCTGATACAAGCCAGGATGCCATTGGCCTTCCGGGCCAGCTGGGCACACTGCTGGCTCATGTTCAACCAGCTGTCCACCAGCACTCCCAGGTCCCTCTCTGCCAGGCTGCTCTCCAGCCACTCTTCCCCCAGCCTGTAGCCCTGCCTGGGGTTATTGTGGCCAAAGTGCAGGACCCTGCACTTGGTCTTGTTGAATTTCATGCCGTTGGCCTCGGCCCATCGACCCAGCCTGTCCAGGTCCTCCTGCAGCCTCTTCCTACCCTCTGGCAGATCAACACTCCCCCCCAGCTTGGTGTCATCTGCAAATTTACTGAGGGTGGACTCAATCCCCACATCCAGGTCACCAATAAAGATATTGAATAGGACTGGGCCCAGTACTGATCCTTGTCACGTTGATGCCCTGTCAGCAAGGGTCTCACGGTCCCAGCCCCCAAAGCTGTAGGTTCGTAACCCTAAATGCCATTCAGCAACAGTGAAATAGGTGCCATCTACTGACCTGCTCTTGATGTGCTGCAAAGAGCCAATGCACTGAAAACTCCCATTCACCATAATAGCCAGCCTGGTACAGAGGGCTTCACATTCTTCCATGCTGAAAAATCAACCAAGAAGCTCTAATAAGCCATCGAGAAGGTACAAAAACAAGAGTTATTTTAGTGATTGGAGAACATTATTGCTTTTCCCAGAGTACTAAAGTGTCATGGGTCTATGTGGGCACCCATATGCAGCAACAACAAACCCCCAAGCCTGTCATAGCTTGGCGCCCTGAAATTCTGTGAGGACTGATGGGGAGTGTGAAGGACAGGCCTGTCCATACCTCCTGCAGACCCTGGAACTGGAGGCAGAGCCAAAGCAGCCCTACCTGTGGGATGTGAGTATCACCGAGCATTTGTTCTGCACTTCCTCACTGATGATTTTCCAAAGGTGGCGTTTAGCATTTGGATCCATTCCAGAGCTCGGTTCATCCTGTTGAGAAAGAAAGGACTGAATGTAAATTTGCACTCAAAATCTGATCTTCCTAACACTTCTGTTCTTTTTAGGTTCATCATTAGTGTTATGTTTGCTAGTAAGGACCCACAGAAGATCTTACCCTGGTACAGATCCAGGAGAAGGATTCTCTTTGCACTATGGATTTGACTAAGACAAGTTATGCTCCCTCCAAGCAGAAGCCTTGACTAAGGCCTTCACCCTCACTGCCCTCTGGAACTGCACAGCTCCCGTGGTGACTGGTGGGAACTCTCACCCTCTGTTGGGCTCTGGAGGAACTGACTGGCTGTGACAGCACCATCTAACACCAACTCTACTGTGCATTTTACATCACAGTGTTTTAAATAACCATAAACACCACAGGCATAAGCCCAGACAAGCAGCTTATCAACTGGCTCTTGGCTCCCACATGCACCTCCCTCTCTGCATGTGCTGATGAAGCAAGCGTTGCATTTCTTCATCTAGGGAGACAGAAAGCCAGAGATGAAAGATGGTATCCTATCTCCCTCCTATCTTATGCATTGCTGATAGAATTGTAAGCCAATTTCTGATTGACAAATTGTTATTGTTGAGGGTAACAGCTTATGTAAGGCAGAAATAAAACACCTTGGGTTCAGGCAGCAGTCAGCATGGAGGAAATCTTCCCACCTTCTATTGTTATTGAGAGGTTTTTTTAATGTCACAAAAGCAGCTAGAGGCTGGTGTATGTGGTCAGAAGCAAAGGCAGTAAGTAGTGCTGGGCTTGATAGAAGTTAGAGCAAGGGAGATTTATGTTCACTAGGTATCAAATTTAATATTGGGAAACCTGCTCACAGAGCACTGCACACATTCAAAACACAGCAAGTGGAAAAACTGCACAAAAAGGTGTCTTAACAATGCCAAATCGCATGGAAGAACTGGAAACTTCAAAATGAAAGACAAAAGGGGAAGCCAAACCTAGAAAAATAGTTTAATGTTCTAATCCCAAGGGAAGTTGCTCCTTTGCTCTCCTACAGATTTGGAGCCTTGGATGCCACTTTTCTTTCAAGAAAACGCTGGGAACAAGGAGAGTTTAATTGGGAAATATAGGATCTGTTCTTGACCTCTGGAAGAGGCAAACACAGCAACTGACAGACTCACCACTTGTGCCCTCAAAAAAAAATTGGATGCTTGCTGGAATCTAAACTTTCCTCTGACGCACGTGTTGTCAGGCTAAGTACAGGCATTTGGTGAGTGTCCTGTAAGCTGTGCCTCAGGTTTTGCTAGACTGCCAAAGTACCCCTGCCAGCCCAGAGATGTGTTCATCTTTTCCCCAACAAGGCCCCTGTTTCTCACCAGCAGCAGAATTGATGGATTCCCAATGAGAGCCAGAGCAGTGGACAATTTTCTGTTGGTGCCATAACTGCACATAGAGGTGACTCTGTCTTTGTAGGCCATCAGATTCAGCCGATAGAGAAGCTGGAGCACAACCTATGGGAGCAAGAGTACTACTTTCACCACAATGTCCAGGCATAAATTACCACACACATATCTACGTATTGAAAGACTAATTAAAGCCAAGCCCCAGTGTTACTCACTCCTTTGATATCTCTCTCTGGGATGCCATGGAGCCTAGCATAGTAATACATGTGCTCTTCCACAGTCAGCAAGTCATCCAAGGCATCTTCTTGAGGACAGTAGCCAAAGAGGGACAAGTGTGCCTCATTAATGTCATTCAGGGACCTGTGTAAGGAAGTCAGCCAGTCATTTTAAACACACTGAATTGCCAATGCACTCTGCAATCAGACAGGAGAGAGAAAAGTCCTTTCTCCTGCTTCCTACCCCAGTCCCCAACCCTCGAAGGAAAATGCCATGAATATGAGGGCTTTTAGGCCCTCAGTTCTGCAAAGGAAAAACTGCATTGTGTGCATCGTGATGTCTGTTAGTCAAGATGTCTAGTACACAGCTCTCCAATTACTGCCAACACTTCAGATGGCACAGCTGCCATCACGCCTACTCCTCTTAAAGAGCAGTTTGAGATGAGTCCTGCTGGTCTCCAGATGCTAGCTCAGAAGTGGGATCACACTCAGCTGAAGATCTGAGTCTGATCCCATTTACAATGCAATGGAGTGCAGGAAACACCCCTGAGAACAGCAGAGGTATGACAGCAAAACGCCAACCCCTAGGGAAGCAACCATACCATCTTCAAAGGATGAAATTCCCTGCCTTATTTATTTTTGGCTCTGTTTTGAACGTTTTGGTTTGTTTCAGACTTCTACATTTCTTTCCCTTTGCCATCCAGCCTTAAAACTGCTCCTGGGCTGCTTTGCTCATGTGCCTTCCCCACAAATCACATCCTCCGTACCCAGAATGATCCTGGACCCGCAGCCTTCCGCTGGATGCTCCGATATCACCCGTCAGCATCTTAAAGATGGTCGTCTTCCCAGCTCCGTTCACACCAAGCAAGCCAAAGCACTGGGGTGTGGGAAAGAAGAGCAGAACTGTAACCAGGCTGTATTTATAATGCAGAAATACTGCTCCGAGATGTGTGCTTGGTGCATCTTGTCTCTTCTGTTCTCTGGACCCTTGAGCAAGAGCAGCAGAGGTACCCAGTGCACACACACATGGTAATGGAGGTTGTTTATGGTGCAATATACTGCAGGGTATATTAGGACCATTTGTTTAATATGGTGAAGAATCAAGGATGTGTCTCTAATAGAGTCATTCTTTTTACTGCAAGGTGCATTTTTGCAGTGAGTTCATCTGACAGGACCAATCCTGATCAACTAACTTGTGCAGAGCCTCCCATTGCCAGGAAGGGAGGTATTAATGGGAATGAGGGGAGAGAGGCTTGTGCTGTCATTGGTAAAACCTTAATGCAACACAAGATGTTTGTCAAATAATCTCACTAATGCACAAGATTAATAAGATTAAGACTGGCTCCCTGTAGTGCAGTTCAGAATCTCATGCTGAAGCCTCCATTGTATTGCTCATGTCCGAGATACGCCGTTGTGTGTTGCATAAGCACTCACCATTGTGCTGGTAATTACTATTATTATTACAATTGTTAGTACAGGCCAACTGATGTGACAGTCCTCACACAGTTGGGCCCACTGCAGATGCACAGCATCGCTCCAAGGCTCTTCTCCACTTGGAAGTCCATGCAGGGACAGTGTCTGTGCACAGCCTGCAGTGCTGACACCAGCATCGGGCTGACTTTTACCAGAAGTTAGAAACCTCGTTGCCAGTTATGTTGGAAAAAATCCTCTGCCAGAAAGATCAGCACCACAGCATGCACGTGAGGCTGCTGTCCTCCTGCCCAGCACCCTACATCCTTTCATACATCCTGGATCTCAATGGGACCCAGGCAATTAAAAACCAGGTACCAAGGACTACTTCCAAGTTTCCCCCACACAGCCTGAGGTAGGACCTGGTCTGCAGAGGCCCCGTGAACTTTCCTCTGGATCTCAGAGGTGGGCTGTGTGCTCCTGTCTTTTCTCTTCCATGAGTCAGTGCTTTTGCAGGTACCTGCACTGACATGACCAAATAAAGTGGGGTTTTTTTTGGTTAGTTAGTTTTAAGTCCTGATTCATGAAAATGTGTGTTCAGCTGAAGTGATTTGTCTTTCCCTCATGGGAAAACACATGCACATAAGACTGAATCACTGTCTCCCAAGCAGTTTAGGTGAATAATTGCAACTGGACAAACTCTGCTGTCTCCATTTACCATGTGGTAATCCACAGTGACCCCCGCCCCAGACTGTGCTAAGTGCTGTATGAACACCACATGCAGACATTTTGCTCTGAATACAGCTCCATCACTGTCCCACCACTCTTCCTAGGGCCTTCAAACTGTTAATTGGTGTCTCAAATCCACCAGGAGCCTTTTGTCACTCCTGTAACCCTGAGAATCAATGACTAAGGCAAAGGAATGAAGGAGGAGGTCAGAGCAGAACGAACCATTACAGTCATGCTGGGACAGCACCAAGGACTGGGAGAAAAGGTGACAGTGGGCCTGTGGGTATGTTCCACTTACCCTGCCCAGGATGGAAGGTGCCCACAGCCTTTTCCCCTCGCTTACCTCTCCAGCAGGAATCCCAAGGCTGATGTTTTTCACAGCCACAATGTGTTTGTGAGGAAGGTGGTAGATCTTTGTGAGATTCTGGAGCTGCACCACATCAAAGTCAGCTTTGCCAGATTCCACCCGGTTTCTCTCTGCCTGGACATCCTCATCCTCTTCAGCCACGGGTGGCAGAAGTGATGCTTTGCCATGCACTCTGTCAAACAGGAACCTATGGGGAGGGCAGAGAGGGGACCTTACCCTCTGCTAAGAAGACAGCAATGGGCCTGTGTGCTTGGGGTACTAAGGAGCCTCCCTGTGAAACCTCAGGGCATGTAAACGTACACAGATACACAGGCAGGTTCTGTTCACTCCTGATATTTGCACCATTTAGAGAAGTTAATACCCTAACCTTCTCTTCCAGCCTAATTTTTTTCTCATTTGCAACAAAGATTCTGAGCTGGAGGAGGTCCTGCCTCATAGACACACTCATAATGCAGGTGACAGGACTGTTCTTGCTCCTCCCTGTGTGCACCCAAGCCAGAGGAGGTGGGGAGATGCAAGCAGAAGAGGCTCTCAATGGACTGACTCCTCTTACTGACCAGCTGAACATCAGTCTTCCAAACCCAGTGCTCTGAAACAAGGGCCATAGACTCAGCTAGCAAGGACTAGCAAGGGGACTGCTGCCAGAAAAAAACCAAACCTACTCCATGTTTGCAAAGTGTCTTGGAAATTTATGAGCTTCATAATTGACAATGATGGTGCAAGAGCCCAGAATTAAGCCACTGAGCACTGGCTTTGTCTGTTCTCACTGCAAGGCTCCAGCTGTTACTTACTCTAGTACGTTGTTCCAGACTCTCTGAATCATCCTGTCATGAACTGTAAGACGAATGGCAAAAAACACAGTGCCCTGGATAAGCATGGCAAATAGCTTGGATGTGGTCTTGTCCAGCTCAAAGGTTTTGTCAGGGTAGTCCACTCCATAAGCTTTCAAGAAGCCCAGAAGAGCCTGATCCTGTGAGAGTTCAATCAAGCCATAGCCAAAGCAAAATTGTGGGAACAGAAGGAATGCGTGCCTTAAGTTTTCAGCAAGATCATGCAAGCCCTGAAAAAAAAAACAAAACAAAAACACAAGAAAACCAAAAAACCAAATAGCAGCACAGTCAGTAACTCTTTTTATTCATGGAATAAATTTATAGGTTTTACTGTGGGACTGAAGTGTAACAATTACATTGGGATTTGTTTGTGTCTCAGAGCAGAGATAAATTGAGAGCAGAGAACTCTGGAGACAGCTTGTTTCATGGCCACAAGGTCAGAAAAGTCAACAGGCAGCTCTGAGGTGGTGATCACCCATAGTAAACAGCAGCCAGTTCCTGGTGCAATCCCTCTTCACTGCTCCAGCTGCCTCACCCCGTGCTCACAGCAGCCCAAAACCCAATCATCAGCTGGGGCTGAGCCCTGCCCCTGAGCTGCACCGTGCCTCCCAAAAACAGAGCTGCTGCACCAGCCCACTGTGGGGCACAGCCTGCTCCCCAGTCCTGCTCCTGTTTTCCTTGTACAAACATCTCCATAAAACACAACATTTGGCTTTGACAGACATAGAAGGGCAGTTGCACACTTAAGAACTCTTGTACAGAGAGCTTGGGTACCTTTCTAGCAAAATGAAGGATTAGTGCACACAGAAAAGTGGAGAGGCAGTAAATTAGCATGGAAGGAGATTGACTCCCTGCCACTGGGGCACAGAGGGATAGATGATGATAATTGCACATCCCTAAAATCCAAGGGGTTGCTAAACAAGCACTGTCCAGCTAGAGAAAAAAATCCAACTCAGCTATTGTTTTACAAGGCAATTGCCCTTTATAAAAAAATAAAAGTAAACGTAAGGTGTACATTGTATCCCAATGATTCCAAGAGATATCTCAGTTTAAGAAAAGACTTTACTTTAGGGAATCATCATGGTCTCCGAGTCACTTTTCATCCTTGCAGGGAGAAGATGATTGCATTACAGACCTACATGATAGACAGTCAGTGCTGGGCTTAATGCAGCACGTGTCAGACTCAGGGCAATGACATCTAGTCGTCACTCTCCACGGTTCATGCTGCAAGAACTTAGCAAGGGTTCCAAGTCCCCAGCAACTTTTCATCAAGCATCTACATCTGTTTCCTGCTCTTCTTTGCACGGGCAGTTTTCTACCTCTCTTTTTGTATTGTCCCCTCTGTCACCATCTTTTCCTTCTTCACTGGGGGTGCAGATTTGCAGTCAAACAAGATTTGTATTCGACTCATGTTCTGTCTAGAGGAAACCCCATCAAGTCCTGCAACTAGTGTCCTCTGCTCAGTCTACCTCAAATATCTTGAAGCCAGCCAGTTGCTAAGGTCCTGATCAAAGCCACCAAACTCAACAAGAAACCTCCTGTTGCGTCCCCAAGGGTTCAATCTTAGTAGGATTCCTACCTGATCTGTGGCCTTTTCCTGGGAGAGCAGAAATACAACTGAGTGAGTTATGATGGTGTTGATGCCAAAGAACAAGTTGACACAGACATAAACGATGAAGGCCATTCCCGTTTCTTTGAAAAACCCAGCCAGCAGGTACATCCATGAAAATGTTGCATATCTAAAAAACACCAACAGTGAAGAGAATCCTGAAGTAACTCAGAGCAATTGAAAAAAAAACCACCCCAAAACTAAAGACCTCAGACAAAACAATTTTTGTTTTGCCATGTGACTAGATTTCCATATTTCAGGAGGTTAAAGAAAGAAAAATAGTTCTGTAGCTGTTAGAATTTGCAGAAGTTTATGATACATACACTTTGAACATGGAGTCCTGACTGAAAGGAGACAGACTGGGCCTGGGGGATGCAAAGCCAGGGAGACAGTTCTGCTAAGTTTTCCTGAATTGTGCTGCTGAGTTTGGTTTTTTTTACTATTATTTTGAAATGCTTCTAGATCTTGAACTTTGCAGTAGTTCAGTAAACATCTGTTTATAGCTTGGGCTGTCACTGTGCCCTTCAATATTTCATACCCTCACATAGAGTTTGCTTTGAATAAAGTGGGCATGACAACAGTTGTTTAGCTCACTGCTCCTGGAAGGAGCAAGTAGTCACCATGTGTAAAGTGAACATTGAAGAAAAAAGCCCATGTGTTCCTCCCTTGGATCCCAAATTGCAACAGCCCCTGCAATACCCAGTTCCTCACTCTGTGCAATGACATTTAACTAAACTCCACACTTACCCAAACAGTAACAGCAGAAGAAATACTGCCAGTAAGTTATTGTTGTTGCAGAAAGCTGGTATCTGGAAGGATGAAATAACTCCTATTGAGAGTCCAATAGGGACCATAAAAAGTACCTGCAAAATTATATTAAAAAGATGTTATTAGGACCATAATTCTTAAGCATTTTTCTAGAACTATGCAGAAGCAACAAAGCTGGGTCTGAGCCTGGTCCCACAAGTGCAGATTGGGTTTTCCAAGGGAAACCAAACACAGGAGGAGTCTCCATCTTGCAGATGAATTCCCAGAGCCACGTTAAATAGGCTAAGCCTCAACATTCAGGACTGTGGGCAGAAAGAGCCTGATAAAAAGGTTGTGAATGAAAAATACCCCTTTGGGTTTTCTGTTAGCCTTGCAGTCAGACCACTTTATCTTGCCCTGTAAATCTGGTCTTTATAACATTGAGTCAAGGCCTACCAAACCTCTGCCTCGAGAGGTTCCCCTCTTCCCCAGCTTTGGGATTGAACAGGATTTACTGGCAGGGATTCACTGAGAAATATCAAGTTGCCAAGAGCGCTGGATTAGTTTCAGCCCGCTGAATACTGATTGTGGCAGGGACTCTGGGGATTTTCTTACAGGCTGATTTACAAATATGCAGCACCAGAGCCAGAGCTGGGTTCAAGGAAGCAGACACAGGCCTGCTCCATCCTTGCCCCTGTGTTGAGACTTGGGGCTGCTCTGCCAAGCCAGACTGCAGCCACGCTGCCTTCAGACCCCTTCCAAGCCCCCTGTGCAAGGCAGGAGGTACCAGTGCTACTGCCTAATTTAGTGGTGAGCACAGTGTTGTTAGGACTGCTTTGTTAGTGTGCATCAGTGTTACCAATCCACCTGGAAGGTTATGCTTGTTCAATGCTTGAACCTTGTCAAGGTTCACATTCCCAAGGGATTTCAGCCCTTAGCTTTCACTGCATGAAAAGGGGCTGGCCAGTCAAACACCCCAGGAGATTTCATGTTTTCAGGAACTGATGACATCTCTGGGATTTTAGGCAGCAGCAGAACTGTGCTGATAGAAATTTGTCAGCTACACGAAGCTGATCACCATTCCAGCACAGCTGGCAATGCCAAAGCTCACAAGCAGAGACAGCCTGCACTTGCACATCTGTATCTGTGGGAAGGTTTGACATTGTGCACTGGAGGTAATTCATATGACACAAAGCACTTTAGTCTACAGACACTGTGCACATTTATCCTCTGAGCCCAGCAATGCTTTCCAGCAGTGCTATTAACCCTCTTTACCATGAGGAAACTTAACTTCAGGGAGAACAAGGGCATGCCTACACCACATAATGCAGCACAGTGCTGGGGAGCTCACCTATCTATAGGGACAAGGTGGTAAATCTATGTAGTGCAGTGTGGCACCATAGACAGGAAGTTGCTTAGGTCCTGGAAGGTATATGGCTGCATTACTAGCTTTCCTTGGCTTAAAAACCTTTGCAATACATAATCTTAAAGACAGCATTCAACGCAGCAATGGATTTTTGCCCAAAAGGGGGGTGTCAGCTGTGAGGTGTCTATTAATGTTGTATGCTAGGGTTTCCAAAATGGCTGTAGCCTCAAGCCCCAAAGCTGTACCCCAGATGTGTAAAGCCTGCATGACAACTAATCTAACCCTGCAAGCTAACAGCTTGCTGCTTGCATGTTAAAATTGAAATCAAGCTCTGGCCTGTTCCGTGTTGCTCTCATACAAATGTGCTGAGTGTTCTGCATACACTCAAGAGAGAAGGAATGCCTTCGCTTAGCAAAATCCACTGTTGCAGTTCACATTTAACAGTCTTCAGTGCCTTGGAGAACAATTACTACATGACACTCTTGGTAGTAATAATATTAAGAAGTCTAGGCAACCAACTTTAAATAAAGAACTCCCCCCCCCGAGCCGTGTAATGCTACTCTTGGTGCACTTAGGAATGTGAATTATTTACCAGATCATAAACGAAGTTAGTCACCCAATAGCTCATCATCCCAATGCCTGAAATATGCTGCAGTTGTTTGGCCTTGGTTTGGTGTTCTTTTACCACGTAGAGCACAAAGCTTGCTGTTGTGATGGAGTAACCAACCAAAACAGACATGGAAACGATGATGTCGAGTAAGCTGTTGAGCCTGGGGAGAAAGCAGAGGAAGATGTATACAGAAAGTCAAAGTGGCAGGTTTCCCTCATTGCAGAGACAATGGTTAGAGCTAAGAAGCAGAGAGGTCCTGATTCTGTGCCAGCATCTTCTGCTGATGGTAATTATGCCTAGCAAAAAGGACTCTCAGCACTGAGTCATAACACTGTGCCTTAGCATCGACTGGAAAGGCCAAAGGGAAAAGTTGCTGTTGTTTTTATTGTTGTTATTATTACTATTATTGTGCCAAAGCACAAACATGTGTAATGCTGGAACTGTGACCTCCAGATCTATAATGGGATTCTTTGAAGAAACTCTACCAGGAGTCTGTAGCTCTGTGGCATGCAGGATGCTATTCATGCATAGAGGGAATGAGACAAGGAAGAGAGCACTTCTATCATTTAGAGAAAGATATTCAGTAATTTAGGCTGCTCTATGGTTTCCAAGAAGCTGGTTTGCTTCTCTTGAAGCTAAACAATGCAGACATCAACCAAATGTATCTTCTTACATTACTTGCTCTTGACTCTGTCCTCCGGGATATGGGTGAGCTGATAAGAAAATACCTACAAAATACAAACAAAAGAAATTGAAAATGTGGCTAACTTAAAGCTTCCTTCACCAGTTCCTAAAATTATAGAATCATAGAATTGTTTTGGTTGCAAAAGACCTTTAAGAACCACTAAGTAATAGAGAAAACTGAGTAGAGAAGAAACCAACTCAAAAGTTGGTTTTTGCTCTGTCATCTTGGTGTGATCTTGGGTAGAATTTTGAGCATCCCCATTTTTCCTATGACTTCACTTTGATGCACAGCAGATGTTAAATTCAAACCCTAGGCCTTGTTCCTACACCTGTCTGATAGCATCATTCACTTCAGTGAGAGCACTCCCACACTTAACATCAGGCACATGCTCATGGGCCCATGTATTTTCGGTTGGATTCCTCAGCACTGACACATTCAAAACTAGTGCATGTGTGTCATTTTAATGTTGCTGCTTGAAGATCTCACTGCATTTCATTTGTTCTTTTATCAGAGACAAATAGTTCCCTGTTGCCTTGTCCACAACTATTACCTTCCTGTGATATTTGTCTGTCTCAATGTGGGCATCTCTTGAGATGCTAGCATAAACCCAAGTAAGCTACAGACACTTTTGTTTGGCAATGAGTTAATTCTGAACTATTTTGTCTCATGCAGCTAGGAACTAGCTTTTAACTTTTGTTAAAAGGAACTAGCAAAAATCTAATTACCACATTGGTAAGCCCCATGTGATGTTTTCCAAAAACATCCCTTACATATGGGTTTGTATCAGGCATAAGCTGCAAGAGAGAAATTTTCTGCTCACATGCAGATATTTTGATAAGACTTAGTTTCAGTACTTCTTTACCAAGGAGAATACCTGGACACCATTTGTGCCTATAAAACCAGAGTGTTCTAACAAAAGGAGGAACCTTGGGGTCTCTGATGGGCCAGTTCCAACCTCCAGTGAAGGTTTCTGCCTTGGTCCCACCAGGACAACAGCCCAGTCCCTACAATTCTAGCACCTCAGAAAAAAGTGTTTAGGCTAAGATGTTTTTGTGCCTAAAAACGAGGTTCTCAATCTATGTTTAGGCACCTGAGTAAATGCCTCAGTTCCCATGGAGTGCTGGAGGGTCTCTAGCTGCTGTTAAATCTGGAGAGATTTGCTAGAACATGCCACCTCTGAAATTTAAGCTCCTTACTGCCAGGTGCCTGACTTTCAGCAGTTATCCAAGGAATATTCAGGGCTATTTTCCCTAAGAACGACAACTCCAACTTGGGGGCCAGAAGGGAGGAGACTGAGTTTAGCTGACCAAATGCCAGGCTGAGCAAAGAAATTTGAAAGGGAAGATCTCACAGGAAATTCATTTCACAGGGGGGAAAAAAAAATCCTCAGTCTTGTCATCCATGAGAGAAATGGAATTAAAATATTAGGCTGCTGATAAAGCCACAGAAACAGCCAGGAAATGTTTCCCTTCTCTAAAAAAGGGAGAGAGGGAAAGATACCGTCTGTCTAATCTGTTAATACTTCACTGTAAAGCCATTTTCCTTTAGTGAAGCTTAGGCTAGAAGTCAACATTTCCATTTCAATGCTTTCTCTTTTTTGTTGGTTGGGATTGAGAGAAGAGAAAGCACAATATATGTAAGTCAAAAGCTATTATGACTTGCTTAGTGACAGAGTAAAAAGCTTTTTATGTATTTTTTTTTAAAGTATACACAAAGTCAAACCTCTAAAGCAGGACTGGCACCTCTTTCAAACTGCTGAAATGACAACACACTTTTATTTGGCCATTTCAGTGGTTCTCAAACTGTCATTTACTCATCACAACAACAAATATATTTAGCTTCCAGGAACGTACCTCACAGAATGTCTGTTCAGTTGTATTTCAGACTGGATTTACGCTACCCCGGGGGAGCTATCCTTGTCCATTCATTTTATTTTCCTCATTCTATGGCTTAGATCATTAGTGGGAAGCAGAGAATTATCTGTCTGGTCACTTACTACTAAGCATTTCTTTCCAAAAAACGCATAAGCAGCAGGACAGATGGAATAAAAACTGCTGCTATTCTTTCCCACTGAAAATCATGACTTTGCTGGTATAAAACTTTCCCTGTGAAAACTTTGACTGTTCACACGGGCTTCCAGCCTTTGTTCTCACTACAGCATGTGTTGGGAATGCAGAGACAGGGCACGAAGCTTCACTTATTAATAATTCAGCTGCTCTGGGATGTTCCTGCTGCTGGAAGCACCTGGCACAGATCTCCTCTCTCTGCACCCAGGCAAGGGCTGCAGGTTTGTGATCTGCTCTGGCAGAGCACACCCAAGAGCTTGAACCTTCTGACCTGGAGGGCATGCTGCAAATCTCTGAGGCACAAGCCAGGGGGTATTTTAGGATGGTGGCAGGGACAAGGCACTGGCTTTTCTTGTTGTGAGGGGAGTTTCAGTACATTGGTATGTAGAGGTGGGAAGAGAGACATGCTGTTTTGACTTGTAATCAGCATTCTGCTGTTTCTTTAATTCATGGCATGACACTCAAAGCTTCAGACCAGATGCCTTTTCCATTATAGTGCCATTATAATGGAATATATATTTATATGCCATTTCCATGTATAATTCAGACACATCAGTGAGGAATACTCTTATGAGCAAACAGACACTGTAACCTACTCCACCACCACATGGAACAGCAGGCCTCTGAGGTGAGGGGGATGAGACATGACCAGGACATGGCTGGAAGGGAACCATTTGCTAATGAAAATCAATCAGCACAGCATTCCTGCACAGAATTGCTATCCTTGTCAGATCCCATCAATCTCTGTATAAGATTTCTCAAAATGGCATCAACATAAACCTTCCTCTTCTCCCTGGGGCTCCCGCTTCATCTCTAGAGACAGGCATACACACACACCAGTATCTGTGCCCATTCTGCACCTTTAATGTAGGTTAAACTGCAATGGCAAGATAGGATGCCCTGGGTTATCAGCAGGAATATGGGTTGCTGCATTACATTACCAAGGAGACAGTATGAGAACTGATAACTCCCAACAGGATACTAACATTCCTTGGAATCTGTGTATGTCGTGTGTCAGACAAGAAATATAAATTATGTTTCTCATCTAATCTCACTCTCTCTCATTCTCACACAAACATACAGATACCCACACATCCTGAGTTGCTCTCAGCAGAAGGCTGATATTAAAATTGACTACTCTAAACCACCCCCAGAGATGACAAAGTAGCCTCCCTGTGTATGGCACCTCACAAGAGACAGCTATTTCAGTACCAAGATGAGAGGCAATAAAACAAATAGCAACCACTGGCATTTTTTTGGATGAAGGAAGTGTTTTACGTAGGAGCTGGGGTCCTCCCTGCCCAGCTTCCCTGAATCTTTGACTAATACAAATGATGTAATTTATTCACGTTTTTCAAATTTTTTTTTAAGGAATTGCATAATTGGGAATAAAGAAGTGGTCTCGTTGAAGTCAAGGTAAGTGTTGTCACTGATTTCAACAGAACCAGGATATTCCCTCCAAAGGGAAGAAATTATCTGCTCATGTAAAGGGACACTTACCATATCTGGAAGTCTCATTATTTGGCAAGTTAGCTCGAAGAATGAAGTTGTTCAGGCTATTGAGATAGGCTGGAAGGCTGTGATAACCTTCGGGATTATACCACACCTGCACACAATTGAGAAATTGAAACAATTTGGGAGAGGAATTGTTGGCTGATAACATTTTGGTTTGTTCTGCTTGCACAAACGAATCATTCCATTATTGTTATCTGAAGTCATAAGCTCTACAAGTAAAAGTCCAATGATTAAAACCACAAGTACCAAATGAGTATAAAAGCACATTTCACTTTCAGCACAAGCAATCTCATCAGCTTCATTTGCCTTCTGGGAGAGAAGAAAGTAGCACAAGCTGGATACGTAGCATAAAGCACTTGGTTTTTGCTCTCTAGTAATTGCTCAGATCCGATGGAAGACCAGTGGTGGAGACTTCCCAAAGAAGGCTAAGCAGTCAAATGTTTAATAAGCCTTGAAAGGCAGGGGGGAAAAGGTTGCTCTAGGGCAGAAATGAGCCAGCCATCACCTTCTAATTAAGCAACAGCCCCTTCCTCCCCATGATAACTTTTCTTACCTATACCATGGTAAACCCTGAGGACAGAGGGGGTAAATTAGATCACAGGACATGCACTTTGGGGGAATTTACCATCACCTACTTTAGGCACAACCCACAACACCCAAGTTGGAGGTGTAAGTTACCTACCAAAGGATGGAGAGCTTAGGCTATTAAGGTTAGAGGGTTAAACACAGCCCACAGCATCCACCTTTGCATACCCTCAAGTCCTGCATGCTCAGTGATTTCACTCTCCTCACCCTAGCAGAGCAAGGACTGGAGTCTGCCCTGCTCCCAGTACTATCAAGGTTTCCAGGTATTAAATCTGACATGTGATAAGCAAATATCCACTGCTTTCAGATCTGAGATGAAGCTGTGAGATTGGATGAGCTCTGAGTGTTAGTGAAACAAACCCTGTGATTCTCTTTTCTTGGAGCCCACTCTGCAAACAGAACTGCTTTTGCAGGAACGCTGTCCTGGTAGCTAGGGTTTGCAATGAGATCACAGGATCTTGTCAACTCTTCTACATTTCCCTTCTACCTCAGAGTTCAGCCTTGGTGCTTTTAATGCTGATGTGTTACAACATTTTCATGGAGCACAAAGGGAGAAGCTGGTATATCAGCCAGCCCTAGTTAAGGTACATACATTCTCTCATGAGATAAAGGTGCTACTTATTGATCTTTTCACCTCTGTATAATAAATTTATGACAGCAGAAAAATTGTCTCCTGCAAGCAAGAAAAGTCAGACCAATAAAGAAGAATGGGGAAAGGAAATCAATTGCAATTCATCTCTGCCATGCCAAGCTGCAGATTTCAGAGGGTTTTGCTTCATTTTCTCAAACAGCCCTGAACTCAACATCACTTCTCCTGAGTCCCACACTTCCCATGCTAGGACAAGCAGATGGAGGTTAGTTACCTTAGTCAATGTCCTGTCAGGAGGTACTGGCCTGATATCGAACTGGAGGTCTGGTGTCAAAGGCAGCCCAAAGCTCCACCCACCATACCTGAATGAAAACCAGAGGGAAATGCATTGCTACCCTCATTCAAAAGCTTCAATATTTAGCCTGGTGCACGTTAGCATGCCTCTGTCACCTCAGTTAATTCCAGCCTGACTTAAAAGAACTTATCCCAGTAGGTAGTGTGCAGCCAAGCCAATGCTGCTGCAGGAGCCCTTATTTGGGGAAAAAAAAGGAAACACTATCACAAAGCTGTGCTCAAAGCCTCCACTTGAGAAGCATTTTGGAGGCGTGTGGACTCCTAACACGCATGAGTACCACACTGGAATTAGATGACTGCTTCTTACCCAGAAGAGCAGCTCAGTTTAAATCAATGGCAGATAAACATATTCCCTGACAACCTGGTTTTGCCCCAAGACGGGCTGTGTTGCAGAGTCCAGACACACTAATAGCTCTGACAGTCCCATGGTGCAAGAGATGTTCAGCCTCTAATTTCACTGGCACGGATGCACTTGTTAAAGTGAAGCACACAGAGGCTCTTCAGAGAATCAAACTTGGAGGAAAGTGTCTCCCCAGGGTTTACTTCATGACAGGTTGTGTCAGATTTTCCTCTTTTTAAGCATATTTGAGTCAGACCAAGGCTTGTCTCCTGATCCAGCCATCAACTTGTCAGGTGATTGATACATTATCCCTGCTATGATCAAGCAAAGCTCTTGCACAAACCTTTAACTCTATGATTGCAGGACATTCTACCTCCTTACACCAGATTCACAGAGACCATCAGCAGAGAAGCCCTTCTAAATCCCTACTGTACTGTCACCTCCTCAAGCACTGCAGATATGATAATGTTTAAGAGGCTGCTCCCAGTGCAATTCAGAAAAGAAGGACTGGAGATTTATGCAGTACCGTTTCTGCAGGAAGTCTTTGGTAGTTGCCAAAATGTAGGTCTCCACATCGTGCCCTGTAAGGTTATAAAGCGTCCGTGTGGAGAAGGTCCTTCTGTGAGGGGGCGTGTAGTTTGTCTGTGGACATGTCTGAGTGGAGACAAGTGAACAAAAAGGGTTAGTATCTGTTTTAACTAAAAACTAGTGTAGCAGGACAAGATTGAGAGCTGGCAACAGCAGCGTTCTGGCCCTGGGACTGATTCCTACAGAAGCTGATGATTTGCAAATCAGGGTGCAAAGAGACACCGCGTACATCCCTGCATGTTGTCCTGAACTCATTTAGCAAGGTGCTTGAAAACAATCTTTGCTTCAATCTACACTTCAGTTCTGCTGCCATCAGTGAGACCTTGAAACGTGCTTCATGCTACGTAGGAAGATTTCTGCTGAATTAAGGCCAATCCTACTTGGCAATGCATCAGAGTGACTGCACAGACAACAGCAGAGGGCAAAACAACTCACAGAGCAGAAAACTCCTGGTGGCCTCAAACTCTCATCTTGCATTTCGCAGCAGCTATGGTCTACATTTTTGTTTTACTGTCAGTCATTGGGAATATTTTCCCCAGCTTCAGAGAAACCGTGGATTAGTCCTGATTACATAATTTAACAGGTGACATCAACCTTTCATAAGGTTGAAGTGTCCTACCAAACAGCAAGCTGGCTGCTTCTTTCAGCTCATCCATAACAAAAGCCCTGGCCTCCCCCATTGTGTTTCTGTTCCTAACTTTGCATCAGAGTACACAAAATAGCTTCCTTCATGCTGAGGAACACCTGCCTGTGCCTGCTAGAGGTGAGACTCAGCTTTGAACATCATCCCAACTTAACAGAGATATTATGCCAATACTTTTAATGATGTGAAATTAAGTTTATGTCCAGAAAGCCACATAAAATAGCTGCATTTTAGGGAATGACTAGGAACATTCAACTTATATTACAAATGGCAGCACACTGTGCTTTGAGTCTGATTTCCTACTGGAAAAAAGCTGAAGACAAGTGAACAGCACTGAAAGGAGGAGAGCTTAACTGCAAACTGGACTGTCAAACTACAGGAACATCCCTGGGGCAGAATCTGCCTTTTCCCCAAGCACATGTTAAGACACTAAGCCCAGCAGTGCCCATATCTGGTTCTGTATGTACCACTGTAATGCAAATAACTAATATTATTAATCATCACTATTTATAACAGGGAGCAGAGTAAAAGCAGATGGATCTAGACTTTGTGTAACGTTAAATTCTGAAGAGCAAACAGCAATAGCAGCTGTGCTTTCATATAATGACAGTGCTCAAAATACAATTTTCCTCGTGAATACATGTTCACCTCTGCTAAGTGGGACAATCATACAACACTCAATAACTCTTAAATGTTTTCCCACCACAGGGAGGGAAGGCAGATATACTAGTATGTGAATCTTCTGAGGATGCTGTTTCCTTCCCTGTCTCCAAACTGGTACAGACAGTGGTTATCCAGTGTACGAATCAACAAGGCCAAGAAGAGACAGGAGGAATCTGAACACTGAGCTCCCCTTAGTATCATGCCTGCCCACAAAACCACTCCCAAACTACAATGCCCCCCAAATAGGCCCCTAATCTCCCTCTCTCTTGGGTTTATTCAAATTACCTGGATGCCATCTGTGCAGTTGCAGGCAGAATACTTAGTTCTCTGGTTTCCACTGATAATCCACGGGCCAAGCATGTCCTCCTTTAAACACTGCCTGAAAAATGAACACATTTTCCTCTGAGGTTCTCTATGCTCAGGTGTACAAACGATGCTAATTGCTGTCATGTTTAATAACAGCAAGGATGGCAGCAAGAAACTTCAGCAGAAAAGCAGACCTCCTTGTCAGCTCTGGGTGCTTCAGGGAATACCCATCCTTCAGCTGCCTTCCGAGCCAGTCGGGAGAGAGGCCTCCCTGCTGCTCTCTGTGCCTGGATTTGTTCAGCTGATTAGGAGGAACCCAGACACCACTGCATCCCCGCAGCAGGCAGTGCAAGGAGTTAGTACACAAAGGTCAAAATCCTCTTACAGTGCAGAATTAAGGACTGGTGGCATTGCAATAATTGGGGAGTCCTGTGATGGACTGTATTGACTAGGCAGTCACTGTAAATACTCAAGATAAATATTTTCCTGTAGCTAGGCAGCACACATTAGTCTGTCCAGCATTTTACTACCCATTCCTTGAAAATTCATCTGCAGAACCTTAAAAAATCCATTCCTCACGGCACAGCTTTTAGATACAGGTAACAGCAGCTATGCTAAGAACTTTCTGGGTGGGCTCAGTGTTATAACTGAGATTACTGGGGAGGCAAGGACCATTTCCCAGATAGGAGAACAGCTTGCTCTCCTCCTGGCATCCTGCCACCACCAAAGCTGCTCTCTTATGACTCATAGTAATAAAGGAGTCCAGTTGTGGTTGTGAGTATTGCTTGAAGAAAAGAACACCAGTGTCAAGGTCCTGGGGCTGTACAGAAGCCCTAGTCTCCACCTGAAAGCACAATATAGTTTTTTGTCTTCAGGAATATCTGCAGTTCTGTGCTGATGGACACAAGCCTTCGCTCCAAGCCACACAGGAGCCATGCAGGCTCTTGGCAGATCTGTTTCACACCAATCATGGCTACAGAGCTCCCTGCTCAGAACTGACTTGCATCCCACCAGCTCCCATATGGGAGCAGCACAAGCTTGTGCCTGCCTGCAAAAGGCCAGTTAGACATCTCCTAATGAGCTGAAAGAGTCTGCAAGTCAATCTGAAGAGAGGCAGGAGATGTGTTTTTTTCTCTGCATGTGGCAGCCATGTATGAAAATTCTGCAGATGATCAAAGATGATTATTAAGGTCTAATGGTTAATAGTGTTGTATCAATTCTCTTGCAGATTTGGAATTTAAATGGAAGAAAATCAAGAGCTACTTACGAATTGCTTTCATTCATGCACGTGTTGTCTGTTCCAGGGAAAGCAAGCATCGAAGTGACTAAAGCATCTGTGGTTTCATTAAAATTCCTAAGATTTAACAAAGAAAACAAAGAGAAAAATGAAAACAGAAAAATGTTCAAGGTGCTTCCAGCTACCACTGAGCAGAAGAAAACTGTGTCTGAATGAAACAGAATGTAAGATACTAAATAATTGGTTGTGGTGCTAGCCCTACAAACCACTTAAATACATAGAGTACATGAGCACAGTCACAGAGGTTTAAAAGCTCATTGCTTGGAGCTGCACACCTACTCCAGTGATTTGCTACCTCTAGATATAAGCACAATAATGCTGAACTTTTGGACAATCAAGGTTCTGGTTCCAGGCAGAAAGCATCTGCTGCAATTTTCAGGCATTGCTTCCAGTCCTATCTCAATCAGCTCTCTCATCTGTGAAGTCCATTTGGTTTTGGTCATTCAAGAAGATGCTTTTTGCTCTTGACCCAGTTTTCTAGCAATGATCCATCAGGAGAAGCAGAGAACATTAGGAACAGAGGACTCAGAGTTCCCCCATCTAGCAGTACTAAATTGGAAAGGCAGGAGCAGTCCTGGGAAAGAGTACCTAAGAGCAGACATGCTTTAGGGCTGAATTTTACATTTCTGACCTAAAGCTGAGAACCACTGGAGAAAAACAACACTTCAAATCACAAAATCAAAATTATACAAATTATAATCATTTTGGTAAGCAGATTTTTAAGCACAATGACATCATACAGTGGTGGTGCCTTGATCACACTGAAAAACCATGTGCCCTTCAAGTGACTGCTGGCCTTGGGCTAGTGGGGCCTGGACAGGAGAGCATGTCTGGAACCAACAGAGAGAAGAGTGATGCAGACAGTTCACAAAATGGATAGAATTTGACCCCAGAGTTGTAGTGTTGGAGGCAACGGATGTGGGGACCCGTGCTTAACATCCAGGAAAAAAATATATATTAAGAAAATCTCTGTGGGATAGTATGGCTTTCACAGGGCCAGAGGACTTCAATGGCAAACACTAAGAATATTCTTCATGTATCTCCCAGTTAATTCCAACTGAGAGGCTGTTTTTCTAAAGCTTTCTGATTGCTGGTCTGAGCCAAGCCATTTCTCCCAGCTATCCCTCAGGAAAAGGACTTCTACATCTTATCAGCCAACATAACTACACAGATAACTTAATTACATGCTATCTGCCTAACACTTTTCCACTGGGTCTTAGAAATAATCCTGATGGCAAAACTGGCTCTTTAAAAACAAATGTGTTTAAGTATCACAAAGAGCTTCACTCACCCAAAGAAATCTGCCTGGTCGGATGTGCCATACAGAGAGGGGGAAAGGATTAGTTCAGGATATTCAGTCTCCCTAGTTCTCAGTGTCCCAAGTCCCATTGCAGCCATCACGAAGAGGACTGGGAGGATGACCTGAGCAATGAAGCCTCTGACATCCCGCCGGGTATGGTGGAATCTCTTGATGAACAAAGCTGATGTCTTCTTAAGCAGCAACGGCAACCCCTGCAGGCTTTTTGACCTAATCAGGAGCTGATCTGGGTACAGAAGAAGAACACGCTTTGTCATGGATCAGTATGTGGGCAAAGCAGGAAGAATTGATGGTTACAGTACCCTGAGAGTGTATTTACCTTCCTTACCTACCTCACCTGCACTCCTTTACAGATGCCAAATCAAAACTAAGTTGGAACATACGCAAGGGTCAGGCTTGGGACAGGACTCAGATTTTGGCTCTTGAGTCTTAAGCTCATGTAATACCAGTGTTTTTGTTTAATTTAAAATGTGTATAAGTAGTGAATTTGTTTTCAGATTTTGTAAGAGGAACACAGGCCTCCAGATGCAACACATTATCTACATTCTACCTACCCAGCTGCAACATACAGGGGAAACATAGTATTCTTTTATATTTGCAAACTGAAAATGTTAATAATTTAGAAAGCAGGTCCTCAGACAAATCAATAAAGGAATTAATCCTGAAATAAGAAAGCAAGGCACATAAACCAGTTGATCTTTTGCACGGACAGGTTTGTGGAATACTAAAAGCAGAGCCAAATCCTGTGGAGCCTATTCCTCTTTATGAAATATTAACCTATATAGCACAACATGAAGCAAATATTTTTCATTGCTCTCATTAGGAGTGACACAAAACACTTCTCTCCACATGAGTTACTGTTTACAGTAACATTTACAGTGCAGGTCAGCTTTGAGATGCCAGTATGAAAACACCACTGCATTGCCTCCATAACTATAAATGGTATATTTATAAGCATAAAAAACGTTTCTACTCGGAGCATTGCTACCAGGTATTTGCTTGTTTTTTGGACTGTGCCCCCTTTTGCAGCTCTCAAACTCTCAGAGATACTGGTGTAGCTTGATTCTCTTCTGAAGGTGAATTTATCCCACTGTCTGGCCCTTTGAGCTGTTTTACCATTCTGCAACAGCTGGGACACAGCAAAAAGCAGCAAGGAAGACCCAGCTCAGAGCTGTGCTGCTTTTGCAACAGGCTATAGGGTTTCCACAAAGTTTCTCTCCAATTCTACCAGTTATGTAGAAAGAATCCTCCACATCAATTACAACAATTACTTGTAGAGGTATACATTTGCTCTTTCACCCATACGCTGTATTGGATTAGAGTAAAGCCTGGATCAATTTAAAGGAAGTCAGATGCCAACAAAACCCCCCTGTAAATTATTCTGTGATTCAGACTATTCCAAACCAGTGGATCTAAACAACTGTTGAGTGTTGTACTTCTAGTGATCCATTGATTTTGTGATTCCTGGTTGGGTGAAATGTGGTTTTCAAGAAAGAAAGAGGACAGAGAACTCAAATCAGTCCATCTGTCACTGTTTGCATCTGCAACAAATCTGGAATAAAACCTGGAGGTAATTTAGTACCGTCTCTTTCTGTGAAGGTATCTGTGCTCAGAGACATTCCATCACTGCCAATTTCACCACTGGCTCCAGGCAGCTGTTGGTGGAACTCAGCATCTTCCTGCTGGTCCTTCCCTTGCTCTTTTGTCAGGTTGAGAAACACCTATGGGGCAAGAAAATATGAAGAAAAATTGGTCCAAATGACTCTCTTTACCAAAGCAATAATCAGAGTCCACTCTCCTACTTTGCAGCTGTATAATTGGTGCAGCAATTGTGAATTACAATCCTTTCTGTTCCCTCTGTGAGAGAAAGCACTTTTTTTTTCCAGTATAAAATTGTTGTTGTCCAGCTCTTCATCAACTCCTGTCTTTCTTCTGCTGCAGCAGTGGAAACTTCAACCTTTGCAGCTGCCCCCTGGACTTACCTTATCCCAATATCATGACTAATGAGTAGGTGTAAAGGAAGCTGCATTTCAGCTCTGTCTTACATAGCTCTACTCCATCCAAACCCACATAGTGAGCACAGCACACAGGCAGCTCTTCCTGCATGGCAGCAGTGACAAAACTGGGATATTCCCTGGAATATTTTCCCCTCTAGTCTCTGTGACAACCCTGGCTGCCTCCATGCTGAGAGTGTGCACAGCCGTGGCACCTGAGCTGCACGTGGTATGTGCTGTATAACTCATTCTTGCTGCCTCAGAAAAACACCTTAAGGCAAGCAAGAATTTCTGATCAGAAAGGTAACAAACTCCCACCCTTGTTTCTGCAAGGCAAGGGTCATTGCTGTCCATCACTTAAAATTACTCCTTGTTTCCGATGCAACTAAATGTTTGTGTTTATTTGATCAGAGATTTCCCACGGGCAGAAAGGTGCCTGGGTTACTCCAAGATGTGCCAGGTGACTCACATGTGCAGTACAGCACTCATGCTGAAGGCCATCATTTAGATGGTTTGCTAACTTCCTGCTGACTGCACCTCTAGACAAGCCCAGATTTGTGGAGACCAGAAGAATAATTCAGAGAGAAAAACATCATTGCCCTCTCTCCTTACTCTTACTCCAGTATCTCATTTTCTGGGTAACACCCCAAAAGGCTGTTAGCCAGGTGAGACAGCAGTACACTTTGTGCATTAGTGTATGTGTAGATTTATGAATACACCTTCACACTCACATGTTCCTGAGTGTAACAGAGTGCACAACCAAACCACTTCTTCCCCTGCCTGTAACTCTCACAATCCAAAATATGCCCCCATCTAGCCCAGAAAGCAGAGCTACACAGTGCTGTGAAGTTAATCTCCATAACATTTCATTACATTGAGCAGATCCTGAGCTCATACCTCTTCCACAGTTGTGTTTGAAATCCCGTAGCAACCAAGGTGGAGATCACTCAAGCTGCTATCGAGGGCTCTGAGAAGCGCCTGGTAGGCCCCTGAGACTGTGGACTTGAAGGGGGGGAGCACATACACAAGCTCTCCACCAATATCCTCCTTGAGATAAGCCTCTGGAAGGTGGGACTGGATCAAGGAGGTCACTGCTGTGGTGTCACACTCTTCTATCATGTTCTGAAAAAGGAGAAAAATGGTCTATCCAAGACCTCGCTGGGCTCCATCTGTCCACAGGGATACTTGGTCGGGCTGAATTGACCACTTTGCACTAACTAGGGGGTTTGCAGTACAACAGAGAAGTGAAAAAGCCAAGCCAAAAGAGAGCTGACACCTGAACTGGGCTGCCAGCACAAATATGCTCTTTTCCCATAAAAAACAGGGCTTGCATATGGGTCTTTTTCCATTTTCTCTATCTATACTGCCAGCAATTTGGGAGAGGGGCTGATCTCTTATGGTATCTTCATGTTACTCTGTGTGCTGGGGCTGTAACAGCACTGTAACAAAAGATATCAAGAGCAGAGTTCCCCCCTCCTTGCAAGCAGAATGTTTTGCCTTAGGCCAGATACTATTCATGGACTCTTTCCATCTGCTTTATTTATCTGAACTCCAGAATTCACACTCTGCACCTGGTCTTGCCTTTAACCCTCAAGGAGACCCTGTTGTTCTTCAACAAAGCAGAGCACTGACATTCCTCTTTGTGGAGGGTCTCTGAGGCTGGGTCTGGTGGCCTGGCTGGAGAGCCCCCCTCTGCTCTGAGGGAAGAGGGGACCACACACTCTCTCAGCATCTCTCACCAAGCAGCAGCATGCTCACATCCAGAGCCTCAGTAGTTCTTTGGTACCACTGCTGTCCTTGGATCTGTCACTCAGCTCCACAACAGTCTGCATCCCTGAACAAGCCTTGATGGTCCCCCTCAGAGACAGAGCTGCTGAGAGCTCTAGCTCAGCTCCATGCAAGCTCACAAACAGGTGAACCTCTGCCCCTGGCTGTGCCTGCTGCTGTGACTGTGCTCATGGGACGCAACAGGAAGCTAAGGCCCAGCAGGGAAGGAGGATAAAAAGGACTGCGTCGTGCACCTGGGATAAGAGAGTCTCAAACTCAGACTTCTGTCTTGTCTTTTAGAGCTGCAAGGCTTTGTGTAGAGGGGCTGAAGCTAAGCCTCTGGTGTTTTGGGGAACTCTCCATATCAATTGTCTTTCTGAAGGGAACTCGTTTGTAAAAAAACACCATGAATTCTGGCATGGGACAGGCAGAGCAAACCAGAGAGCAGAGTGCACTGTAACCTGGGTGTCTCTAGCTGAGGCATATGAAAAAATGGTCTTACTGACAGCCCAAGGAAACAGCCCAGCACATTCTTAGACCCATGTGGCCAAACCCAAGGGTTTCAATCCAAAACACATCCCACTTTCACCCAAGCATTAAGTGGTCACATAAAGAAGTTACTCCATTATACTGGAACAACCATTCAATTGCAGACATCTAAGGCTGAGATGAACCTTCTGCAGCACGCTTCATTTCTGTGGGACACTGTGACTTGCCTCCTTCCCTCCTGTCATATGACTGACTCAGTTCCCCACCCATGGTGCTGAAAATTTAGGACCAACTCAGGCACAAACCTTTTTTTTTGTGAGTGTCAAGTGGTATCCATCACCAAATGTTTCCTTGAGGTAGAATGGTGAACCACAACATTTGAGCCCTCCGTGCTCTAGGAAGGCGATTCGATCACTCAGAACTTCTGCTTCATCCAAGTGATGTGTTGAGAGAATGATGGTTCTGCCTGGAAAACACAAACCTGATGTCAACCACCATGGAATAAACACACATGGTTACATGAGACAGGTGAAAATTGACTGTGCTTTTTTGGAATTATTAGTGAAATCAGATGAAAAGCAAAATTCAGGAGGAGCTGATCGTTCCTGCATTATAAATTGAATATTATGGTAAGGTTACTTTTCAAATGACACTGTGAATTTACAAAAAAAACCAGGATGCACCCAGAGGGCCTACAAAAATCAGTCTCCCACAGTTCATTCTCTGTGGTCTCCACAGTTCAAAGCTACTGGAATAATATTCTCAAAAGTGACACGAACCACTTTGCCACTGGGCAGCATCTTGTCTCATCACAGTACCTTTTTTATTCTTGGAGACAATTTCCCAAATACTTCTTCGAGAGCATGGATCCACCCCTGTGGTTGGTTCATCTAGTATCACCACCTTTGATCCACCCAGCAGAGCAATAGCTATAGACAACTTCCTCTTCATCCCCCCAGACAGGGAGCCAGCCAGCTTGTGACGATGGCTGTATAGTCCAGTCTCCTTCAAAGTCCTTGAAAAGAAAAAAAACAACCCCCAAAGGTTGAACTTCAGGCACCTTTTAAAAGCAGGGAATCTGAAAATACCCAAAAAACCATAAATGCAAATTAAAAATTGCTCAAGTATGGACTGCTCTATTGAATGGTCACACTGCAGGGAAATGATTCACCCTGTAGCTCAGTCACTGCGATTTTAATTTAAAACCATTTTTTTAGGATGTTTTCAAAGTTTCTATCTGACAAGTCGAGGTTAAAGCCTCAACCTCATCAACGGAGAACACCAAAATTCAAACTCCCTGGGATGTTGTGGCTGCTTCAGTTCTCTACAGAACCAATAAAGCCAGCATCATCTTTGTGACTGGTTGATTAAATCTCTTTCTGGGGAAAACTGCAAAGTAGCAAGGACTAGACCCTTAGGCCTATAAATTCATCTCCAAAGAATTGCCACAGAAGCTTGTAAACACCCTGGAGAAGAGACTTTTTTTCTTACAGCCACAGATAACACTCAATATATTCCTCCAGTCAGACCAGAGCATTATTTGAACTGTATGCAGGGTCTGCAACACTCCTCAAGACCATCCATTTGAGCTTTGCAGTGGCAATGACAGCCCATCTCCCTTCTCCAACCCTGCTATTTTCATACCTCTTCACTTCTTGGTAGAGCTCCTGTTTACTCCAGTGAGGGACTTTGATGTACCCATAGAGCAGCAGGTGTTCCTTTGTGGTGAGGTAGTTAAAGAGCACGTTGTGCTGCATACACACCCCCATGTTCTTCCTGATAACTTCTTGGTCAGTCTTGATGTCTTTGCCATACACAAAGATAGTACCTGATGACGTAGGGAACAAACCGGTCAAAATAGATCTGAAAGGGAAAAGTAAATAGAAAATGAAGTTAGAAAAAGGAGAAAGCCAGAAGTAATTTCTTCACATGGTCTTGTAGACATCATCCCTTTCAAAGTCAGAAAGCCAGCCAGAGATGACTGCTGCTTCTGCTGTCTGCCCATGCTTTGGCAGAGCGGTGGCCAGTTAACATCCAAGGACATCCTCCAACCCCCTCTGCAGGAATGCAAGGGTGAGTACCAAGCACTGAACTTGGACTACTTTTCATGTGTACTTTTATCTTCTTCAGCCTACCCCTCCCTAAGTCAGCCCACTGCATATCCAATACATCAATACTCATGAATGCCCTTGGCTTCTAGACTAATCACTGGGAATTCATATAACGCAGTTACTTTTCATTCCCTGAAGTTTATCTGCAGTATCCAGACAGCCTCGTGTTGCTGACCACAACAGAGACTGAAAACCACATTTTCATCTTACTAACAGCATCAGAGCATGGAAGTCTGATTTCACTGCCATTATTAACAAGAACTGGGGAAGGACTTCCAGACAAGACACCCCAGAGTAGGCAGCACCTTCATCTAGTTCAAGCAAACAATTACCTACCTAGCAATATTTAACAGATCTGAGTAAAACACCCTCTGCCCAGAATAACTACTTGCACAATATAGATCATTGTTGGTGCACTACTACAGGGACTAAAGGGAGAAGGTGCATCTCAGATTGCCCTTCAACTTCCCAGAGCTCCTCTCTCTCCTGGGACTTCTAACTATCGTTAAAAAGGAAAGTAGTAACTTGTGACCTTACTTGGGATTTGAAGCCTGCACTAAGTTTCAAGAAGCCATTTTACTTTTCCGTATATCACCTTTGTCTACACTTTGCAGAGAGGATATGAGATGAATTGATAATAAGCAGAGATGAAGCACACATCTGTCTTACTGGTTTTGGCTCTTCTGAGGCTTCTATTTCTCAGCTTAATGTTGCTTTCAGAGGGATGCACATATATATCAGTGGAGAAATCAAATTCTACAGGTCTCTTTTAGTGCTGTTATCTAACAACTCAAATAATAATTTATAAGTGGCAAGGCTGGAAGGGCTGAAATGCCAATGTATAAACCCACTGCCATTCCAGCCCAGCCAAGACATGAGTTTGTATGACTGAAGTATACTCTATTAAGCTTTCATGCTAATATCACTTCAGCTTTGGTGCATGCAGAAGGTACCCACAGCTTTCAGGACAACCCAACCCCAGGCACCAAAGTGTGATGGAACAAAATGCTAGAACAGCTGCGGTGCCATGCATTACAGGTATCCTACTGGATAAAAAAAAGCAGAAAAAACCTTTAATTCTAATAGATGAAGAGACTGCTGAGGTCATCCACCAGCAAGATAAAACTACAAGAGAGATTTGGCTTAATAAAGCATCTTATTCAGTCTCCCAGCACTGCACAGCACCACTTGCTCTCTTGTTCACCCAATCGTGCCCCACAGGATATAAAAAAGCAGCTTTAAAGGATACACACATGGTTGTAGTTTTCCCAGCTCCATTGTGTCCCAGAAGGGAAGTGATATTCCCTTCATAGAAGTTGAGGCTGAGGTTTTCCACTGCAGCTTTGGATCCATAAACCTTTGTTATGCCACGGAGGGAGACTCCCAAGGTGAGATCAGTGGGCTCTGGTTCCAGGTGAGGAGGGGAGGCACCTTTGACACCAAAGGGAAGGGTCAGAGGACAGTTACTGCACTGCAGCAGCAATTTGTGCTACTTCTTTCACCTCAGAGATAAGTAGGGCTTTCAAACACAAAATACAGCAAAAGTAGGTGCCTTTCAGCAAGGAATGTAGGGAATATTTCACAGGATCTGTATCATTTTTGAGCTCTCTGGGATTTCTCTTTTTTACTTCTGAAGCTTCTAATAACTCCTGACAAGAAGCATTAATCACTTTTGAAAAGGTCTCATATTTAGATGTTTCAGAACACCAAACTTAATTTACACTAAGCAAGCACAGAAAATTAGAGGACGTACAGCAAAAGTGCTGAGTTATTTTCAGTTAGGTAGAAACAGCAAACTTTTTGTGTGATCTCACAGTATTCTACAGGCTACACAGAGAAGCACACATCCCTTTTTCCAAGGGGGAACCTCTATTTGCTTGCACAAATCAATATGTATTTGTTCACAGAGCATTGTAGGGTGGGATGTATGCATCTAAGGT
The DNA here is from genome assembly GCA_020745705.1 of Hemiprocne comata. Classification (NCBI taxonomy): domain Eukaryota; kingdom Metazoa; phylum Chordata; class Aves; order Apodiformes; family Apodidae; genus Hemiprocne; species Hemiprocne comata. Next base: position 37,730,961 of record CM036591.1, read on the forward strand.
GACTGCCCAACTGAAACCACACACAAATATGTGTGTGAATATCAGTACTGGATTTCCACACCAAATAAGAAGAACAAGTATAATTTAAAAGCCAAAACTCCATTCATGTAACAGCTTCCAATTTTTCCTGTGCTACAAAATAAGGATCAATACAGAAATGTTCTTTCTGAGCATGGTGCCCCTTTACACACTGGGCTTCATTTAGCTAAAACGTGAGTTAGCATCACTACCCCATCTAGCATTCACATACATATCTTATTGTTGAGGGTGGCTTCTTTCTTTAACATCAGCTTGGTGAAGAGAAGGCCTCTGCATTTCCCATTCCAGAGAGGGAAATAACTGTTGTATTCTACCCAGTAAGATGGAAGCAATGGGAAGTACCAGGGAGCAGCCATGCCGTATCTACCTGCAAGGACAAGAGGAATCTTATTCAGGTATGTTTCCAAGGAAGTATCACCATTGGGGTGCACTCAAAATAGCAAAAGTAAACTCCACAAAGATCTCTGCCCACTTGATGTGCTCATGTATTAGTGATAACTTGGCAGAGAATTTGCCTGATTGAGACAATAGGAAGCATTAACTAGTTTGTTATTCTGAGGAACTTCATAGCTGTAGAGCAGGAGTACTTTACATTTTCCACTGGGTAGATTTCCTTATGCCAATGGACTGCTTCATTAGGTGGGGAAGAAAAGCAGAAGACAAATCTACTGGCTCTTGCCCAGGCAGGAATTACTTTTTTTAATCAAATGATATCGGTAACGCAACACAAAATCACTCAACTGACACAGGCTAAGATGTTCTGCTCTCATTTTCACCCCCAGACTGCAAACACATTTTTGAGACCCTCTTCAGGAGACCCACCTACCCGTGTGATAAGCAGAAGAACCCTAATTCTCCCTTGCTCTGCTCTATCTCAGTTTCATTAATACTGTCAGACATCCACCAAGTCATGCTTCCTTTAATCTAGAAACAGAGATATCTTGAGTGTGCAGACTCTCTTCCTGCCTGAACCATGGCATCAGCCACTGTTGAATTCACTGTTTTCCAAAAGAATGACACAGCACCAGCCTTGATGCTTCATATTCTTACCTGGGAAAACATTCCTTATATACCATCCTAGGATGAAATAAATTAAAGAGTCTATCAGAATGAGCCAGCACATCCAGCCAAAGGAAGTGTTGTCTCCAATCATTGGGGACTTATACATGTTGTCCCACTGCAAGCCTGCAGAAAAGAATTTAGAAATACAAACAGCATCAGTATTAGTTAGTGAAATGTCACAAACAGGGGAGTTCAAAGCCTAGTTTTGACTACAATAAACATACCTATGCCCTGTGCCTCATATCGAGCAATGTACTGACTTGCATAACTGAATGCAGTTGGAGACAACAGACTCTGTGGAATAAACAAAATTAAAACAAAGGAGTTATGAATTAGTCTCAAAGAGAAATTGACTCAGTCAACCAATCGACTACCTCATTGGCTTGATCCAGTAGCCAGAAAAATGAGTGTTTTATTTGGGTTTTTTTTCCCCAACAGTCACAAAGAGCCCCAGACCAGGTTTGTGATGGGCTGAAGTCTCCTTAGAGCCTGCCTTTCTTTTGCTTCCACACCCAGGACCCAACTTTCACTCTCATACAGGGTTTTGTTTTAGCCTGTTGAAATACAGCCATGTGTACTGCCAAATGACCTGCCATTTTGTTAATAATTTTACCACTTACATTTGTTAATGTAAAGTGTCCTTTCCTGCACTTGGTGACTCAAAGAAAACAAGCCTGGCTTCTGGAACCTAATGGTTACCTGTTTCTATCCTTGGTAAGAAACAAGGCTTTACATCTATTTCCATGGGTAGAAACATGAGATACATGAAAATAAAGGATAAGCAGAGCCAGGAATGAGCAGAGCCAGCCCTCCTTCACTGCCTTGCTACCTACACTCCTTACTGAGACAGCCTCATTTTTCTCAGTGACTGAAGCTTTGCAATTCGAAAGGGAAAAGTATGTAGGCCAAACTGCTCTGATTCAGCTGGCAGGTGGGAACTCACTAAAATTCCACAAATACTGCTTTCAGTCATAGGACACAACTAACTCCAGGTCTCCCTCACAGGCCATGGCCAACTCTCCTGTCACACGCCACACACTGATGAAATCTAGAAAGGCACCCAACTCACTTATATTTGTGACACAAGCTATAATAAGAGCTAAAGTTAATTGAAGGTGAGTGTCTGCTCCCACACACATGGTCCCTGTAACTGAAAAGCAAAACTTACCAGCAGGCTTTTCACAGAGAAACTCAAATGATTCTCAATGACAAGCAAAACGATGAAGGGGAAGAAGGTGAGGATGTACACGAGACTGCCCACCAAGGCTGCTATGTTGGTGTTATTGAAGAAAACACTGATGAAGTAGCTCATGGCTATGATGGACAGGCTGTAGTCCATAAGGTACAGGAAGAGGAGCACTGTGTTTGTTTTGGGAAGGATGTCACCCACTTTTAGAACGAGGATGAGGAAGGTGACAGTGATTAGCAGGAAGATGGCACACTCTATGAACCAGGCGATGAAATGGCTGCTGGCATTAACACCCATCATTTTCATGTACTACAGAGAGAAAGGTGAAAAAAAGAATCACAAATGGCAACTGTTTAAGAGATCTTCCTGCTGATATTGAACTGGTTCTTTTTTTTTTGTCAGTTTCTGGACAGGGCATACATCCAAATAATGCTCTTTGATACCTTGGCATACTGCATGCTGATAACCAGGGAGAAACCATGCACTTAAATTTCTGGAATCCCCTCAGTTTGCAAAGCAGTCTATTGCAAAAGAACAGCACAGACAGGATCTGCAAGTATGAAGCATGGCAGCCCACAAAGCAACTTCCAGCTTTGTATTTGTAACTTTTCTAAAGCATTTTGGTTATTTTTTTAAAATAATGTTAATTTACCCAGTGGCTTGAGTGTAAAACCTTTTAAGTATCTTTGAAACCAAACCATTTCTATTACCCTCCCCAAGGCAACAAACAATAGTTAAATTCACGTGGATATAAGGAAGCAATATTAATTTTTATTAACTTATGATCAAGTCCACAAGACTTGTATAAAACTGTATGTTTGTATTGCTAAATCCAAAAGAAACTATAGGTGCTAGTGTCTTGTTGTAGATTACTGTTTACCTAAAAACATTACTGACACCCTATTCTTAGAGACAGTGACACTGGGGTTCCTAAACTAGAGCAGTGGGCTGTCAGCTAGCCACTCATTTTCAGTCTCATCACAGTTCACACACAGAGTGCCCTTTCTTGGAAATGTTTTTGGTGAATCAGTATTTGTTTCCATGGTACCAGATAAAAACCAAATCTGCTCGAGCTTTTGTTGCTTGCTGAAGCTTAGTTTCACAAAAGTTCTTTGCTGCTCATCTCTGTTGACTCTGCTCACACTGGAAACCTGAGTTAATGTAATAAATTCCCTATGTCTCAATGCCATTTCTTTTCCAATAGGCAACCTGAATAAAGAACTTCTTTTCAGAGGAACTGATGTAATATGTAGCACCTTCTGAAATATTAGTAACTTCAAGGATAGGAAACAAGTGACTTCTCATGTCTTTGTCCCCAAAAGGTATGACTCAAAATAAATTTCTAGAGAGCTTTAAATCTTCAGAAAACTTGTAAATTTCTGAGGTCCACGTATTTCCAGTATTTAGAACTGCAAAGTAATATTCTCACCACTTGAAGGGCAAAGGTGCTGCATTTCTCTAGTTCTGAGCTTGGTTACAATGTCAGAATTCAAACCCTGCAGGTCAAACAATAGGTATTTGGAATATTATTTTCCTAAATGCTTGGTTTGCTCCGTTTAATATTGCACACGAGACATACTACCCACTAATAAGGAGAATCTGTTTATAATTTTGCATGCCCCAGAAAGTTTCACCATACCTCATAAAGCCTCAGATCTTTCTCTTGAACAAGTGTTTTAACAAAATCAGCTATAAACAGCACCCAGGCAGCCATCAGAGCAAATGGAAGAGAGTAGGTCACGCTGGTTAAGAACCTGTAAAAGGCAAATGCAGGCTTTAGCTGAATACAAAATGTTCTGGGGATTAAAGCTTTATATAGAATACATTTTTCAGAGTAATACTTTGGCACAGGGAAAGACATGCTTGTATTTCAAAACATGGAGTATAATACATAATTGCCAAAAAGGGCTATTTTGCCATTGCATTGGATTTTCCATTCATGAAACTCTTGACTGTTCAAAACCTTTTTTTTCTGGGTTTGTTTCTTTTTTTTTTTAAATCGCAGAGGGATTTCCAGATGCACTGTGGAAGTTTTGCTCAGCAGCAGTGCTTAGCAGGAACCACCATGGGCAGTGGCTCTCAGATGGGGTGCATCCCATTTTGCAGCATCACAACAGCCAGCCATAATTCTCTCTTCTGTATATATATATATATATATATATATATATATATATATATATATATAATGGCCAAATTTTGTTACGATTAATATTTCTTAGTGCTAGAGTTTGGATATAAGTGCTTCCTCTCAGAGCATCTGTCCTATACCCTATAGGATAGGTATTGCAGACCCAGGTCTACACCATAGACCTCCCAGTTCTTGGCTCCTCACTTTAATTAAAGCCTTCCTCCTGTGCCAGAGTGCAGAGAAAAGACAACAATGGCCAACAGTAAATCTCTCATTTTGAAAAGCAAGTTTTTATAGCAGGAAATTCACCGTCTACTTTCTCCCTTGCTTCCTTACTGCTTGCTTCCCTAATTTCTAAACCTGACCTTATAAAAAAAATCAGTGTTGTTCCTGGGAAAAGTTTAATGTACAATAGCAATAATAAATTAATATTATTACATTTGTTTTTGTTTTTTTCTTACATGTAATAATGAAAATTTCCCATACACCATCATTTCCAGGAAATGCTTCCATGCAATTGAAGCCATAATATGAAGAAGGAAAAAGCACTTCAGTAGCTCTACTAGTTCCTGGTGTGGGGGGTTTTTTTTGGGCTACCATCTTGTGCATGATCTCTAGGCTATTAAAAATTCAGCATTTCCCAACACCACCTGTGTACTGATATATAAATTCCCTCCATTTGCCTACAGGATATGATAACAATTGATAAACAGGCATTTTACCATGACTTCTACCGTGTGCAAATCCAAAGCCATTAGGTATTTTAATAATTGAGCAAACTCATGTCCCTCTGAACCTGGGGTGGGTAGGAAAACCTGAAGGCAAGCAATTTTGTCAGCAGCCCAAGAACCAGCAAAGGAGCAGATAACACTGTAGTAAGTGCTTCCAGCAGCCAGTTATTCATTGGACAAAACTATTTGACAGCAATAATCCATGTATTTGCTGCAAGAGGTTGACACTTGGTTTGAATGCTTACTGCCTGAGTACTTGCAGACACTCTGCATGGTGGTGAATTGAGAAGAGATTATAGGTCCCCAGCTCTCTTCAGGGACAGGCTGACACAGGAGATGAATGGGTCTGCTATAGCTCCTAGATCATCTTTTAGCTCATGCAGTAGACACGCAGGCTTTTCAATAGAAAGAGCTTCCAGGTGTAGGCTGTACTTTTGCTCCAAGGGAGTTCCTCATGTCAGGGCAGAGTGACCATCCAATCTACCAGTACTATTTGCTGAACATCCTTCAGTGCTTTCTGATGGAAGTCGAAATCCTTCCCTGTGTGTTTCCCACTCACTTTGGCCACCAGCTGCAGTCAGGATAATGACTCTGAGGAAGTACCATGTTGCCAGCTTTCCAACACAGACCAAAATCGCCTTGCCAGAGGGGCAGGACCTCAGCTGTGGATTTGCTTCTCTCTATGGCATTTGGCAGAGATGCAGATTCTAATAGCTGCAAATCTGGCTCAAGATGAGTGGAAAGGAAGATGATCCAAAACTTTTTGCTCTGCTTCACCATTCAGAACTTATTCTGGTCCACACACAGTTCACACTGCACTGCTCTGTATAACAGGCTGTTAACCCTGGCAGCTGAGCACATCACAAGCTTCTCTGTCCTCCCTCATTATTGCAGACATGAATGGTACAATTTCATCTTCCTTCTTAAAGCATCTGAGAGTCACCTGTACTGAGAGCTATTCACTATACACTGAACACTAGCTAGAATCACTGGAATGAATAACAAATACCACAGCTGGATAACGGTCTCTAGAAAAAAGGTCATAAACCTAGGGACTCTTTTTTTTTGCTCAATGATGTCTGCATGTAAACACCTGCAGAGCAAGCCAACACTCATATTTAACCCAAGTCCTGCCAGTCCTAGTCTCCATTCTACCATTTGTAGTTAAACAGGGACACCAAATTTTACCTGCTGTAAAACCTGGAGTTACCATGACCATCCAGGTACATGCAGAGCACTGAAAACAAAAGATTGGGAAAACTAAACAGCGACCATTTATACTAGATTTCCAAACTCCCTCTTTTGTTCAGAGTCTTGAAAAACACACCACAAAATGAAACTACTGCCGTGCCACACAAACATGGTATTAAGGAGACCAGCGCAGCTGGTGAACTCCACCAGTCAGACAAGATGAGCTTACACAAAGCATGGAGACAAAAGCCACACAAACTTACATGTCCTTATTGTAGCAGGGATAAGGCATGGCCTGGACTTGAACAGCTATTTCCTCTGGATTCTTGCCAGTCTGTAGTGCAATAATGGCTCTTTCAATGCTGTCCTGGATATAAATAAATGCTCGGCTGTAAATCTGGCTCTGTGAGGTGGAATTGTGTGGGCCCACAGTCCAGATGCGCTCCCTTATTCTGTTGGTGGTTTGTGTGATCCTGCTGCTCATTCGGATGGTGTAGTTGAGCACAGGGGGGAGGGCCAAGTCCCCATGAACTGAGCGTCCACTATGGCCTGAAGGCAGCTTGAAAATGATACCTTGGAAAAGAAAGGGAAAAGGCTTTCCTTCAGAGTTGATAGCACAGGAGCAGTACACACAGATAACGTAGGAACTCCTCATTTTTTAAGCCTTTTCTACATTACAATCCATCATTTCATTTCTTTGCTGCCCAAATAATGCTCAGATGGGTAGGCTGCTTATCAACAGTCTGGAAGTAGAAACTATACATCACCACAGCTACTTGTACTTTCAAACGTGACCAATGATTCTGGGTGTGAAATACACCCCCAGAGCCTTTAAATCTTTTCCCACTGAGCCTTCAAAAACCAAAGGCTCTCAAAATAATGCAGTGTTGAAAACTGCTCATGACCTATACACATATTTTTGTGCCCACAGAGATTCCTGCAAAGCTAAGACATCTAAGAATACAAAAGCTTTGCAAGTTCCCATTCAGAAATGGCCTGCTGGAGATCCCATTTGACAGGCAGGGCTTCTTTTCCTTTGAAATGTCTGTCTGAGTAGAGGCAACACCACAGTAGTTTTTCTCTCCAGAATATTTTCCCCCATTATTCCATATATGAAGCATAGGAGGGAATGCAGGACAAACATGGAAGAAAACTGCTTTTCTGGGAACAGACAAATATTTTCAGGGTCTGAAGTTCCAAGAAAATAAAAAGTTTCTATCTACCTCTCATTTATGAGGTATAAAATCAAACAGGTCACAGGACTTAGAAGTAAATCCTATTTGAGGAGATGCTGGGCATTCTTTAGAAAACAAGACTCATTTGTATCATTCAAATTAATGTAAATTCCTATTCTCTGCTCTCCCTGCCCCTCTCTGCAGTCTGATCTGAAGCTGCAATCCACTCCCACAAATGGGAGAAGTGTGACTGAAAAGACCCAATATAATATTGCAGTGTTTGTCTGGGACATCTCAGGAGCTTTATGACCTTCTGATAAGTTGAACTGTTTCATATTTAGATTTGATGACCTTAAAGGTCTCTTACAACCTAAGTGATTCTATGATTTTGTGATACCTCTCTCAATTAAAGCACCTTTTCCCAGGGAAGCCTGAAAGAAGGCAGCTGTCCTGAAGGTACAGGTAGTGAAATTTTGTTCAAACTGAGAATTAAGCAAGAGGGCACACCAGTTGACCAAAAGCTTTCTATACAGACAGCAGAGGTGTAAAACCCTGCCACAAGGAGGGCTGAGTGTGCAGGTCCCACACATACCAGGTGGGAAGCGATCGCTGTGTGGTGGGAGCTGTGACCACAACAGTTGCTGGTGGAAAGTCAAACTTTTTATACCAGACTCCCCCCCTGTACCACGCTAAATTAAATTTACAGGGGGACTCAAGACTGTCACATACTTGCAAACAGCTCGTTCTTCAGGAAGAGCTCTTTAGCCACTGCTTCCATTTCCTCTAAGTTTCTGACTGCCTGGATGCGATTAAATGCGATGCAGGAGGACACATTTACAGCAAGGGTAGCTAAGGTATTCAGCTGGTCGACAATGTCAGCATTGTTCTGCAATTCCAGACGAATATCATCTGGAAAAAAAAACAAAACACCACACATACAAAACCAATAGCATCACTACACCCAGGAAAAAAAAAAATCCATCACATCATTCTGCTCTGTACACAGACACCAGAAAGGACAAAAAAGCCCCATCATATTAACGGTTAAGTGTAAAATACATGTCTGCACTTAGTGCAATGAAGACATGTTGTTGACCCAATTTTTATGTTAATCATTTGTAATATGCTCGTGAGTTTGCCTTTGGGAGGATGCCAGCAATGGGATGTGACAGCCATCCCAAATCAGAAGCTGCTACTAACCTGCTGAGGTTTTAGACTCACATATGATGCTCAGTCACTCCACATTAGGGGTTTTGATGTAGTCAACTCACCTGTTGAGCTGCTCTCTCCCAGGGGAGAATGTGCTTTATCCAAGTGCAGCAAGAAAAAGTTATGTCTGTTGTGCTGATGTGTGTAGTAAACCTGATAATGTAGTTTAATAAAGAAGCTGCTGTTTCCTGGCTGTTTTAGAAGATGACTGCATAATGCAGTGTGACTAATATGGAGCAGCTGCTGCAGGCACGATGATTTTATGGGGAGTTAAAGACAGGAGATGCTACTCATGAAATAGCACAGGGGTCATAACAAACAGTATGTAAATATCCTTCTGACTGCAATAGACCACTGCTGGTTTATGGTGGGCTTTGCTGGCATAACCCAGAATTATGTTGACATTGACTCATTGAAAAAGGGGGTAGGGACAATAAGACCAGCCAGGAAACGACTGTGGTCATCATGCTGTGCACTAACAAGGGATGAATCCACCACCGTTGTTAGCTGATGATTTCCACAGTGCAGATCAGTAACTCTGACCTTGAAGGACCATGCAAGACCACCAGAGAACAGCAAATTCCAGCAGAGCCTCTCCTGTAATGATTCCTCTGGCTTCGTCAGCCTGGGTGCCTTTATCTGATCCCTTGCTTTTCTGCTTTGGAAAACTCTGAAGTTGAACTTCTGATGCGACGCAAGTGAGGTCTCCGCAACGGTTCCCAGCAGAGTCCCAGGTAGTGTATTTAAGTGATAATTACGGCTAAACAGTGTCCTCCAGTGGCCGCACTCAGCTGTGGAGATTCCCGTCCTACTATCCCTTCAGCTCTCAGGAGAAACATCTCTTGGTACAAGCCCTTTGCTTTCTAAGAGTCTTTTCCCATAGACGACAAGATTTTTGAATCACACCTGAGATTGCCCTGAGCTAAAGCATTCGATACTGGCCAGAGAAGAGCAGTACCAGAAGATGGCTACAGTTTGATGGCTCTGGAGCTCCCAGACCCGAAGTACAAATAAGAGGGCAGCACATGTGGACCAACTTACCCAGTTCATTTATTTGACTCAGCAGTTCAGCCGCATCCAAATCCACCATCAGCTTGATAAAAACCTGCACAAAGGGATTCTGCAAGGTGTTCTATGAAAAAGCAAAAAGAAAAAGCATCAGTTTGACCAGAAGTCTCTTGAGCTTCTTAGTGTATATGTAAAGTACAACAGACCTTCACTGAGCATTTGTACAACCCTCTCCCACTCTTTTCCTGACCTTCCATATGTCACTGTGTGTCAGGATGGGGAAATGTTAGCAATGAAAACATCATACAGAGCCCTGTGAGTCCAACCTAGTGTTTCTTGGAGTCAAGAGAGGCTGCCTATTGAGTCTCCACCAGGCACTAGGGTCCCATGGAAAAATCATGGATAATCTTTGGTATTCTAAAAGTGCAGTAAATTTCACTTGTGTCTCTTTCAAGTCCTGTGAGTACAGCCAGAGCACAATGGGTAGGCAACCAAAACTTAGCTCAGAGACCAGGAGACAGATTTTTGTTTGGCTGAAGTTTATTATTCCACCAATGAGTGCAGTCAGCAGAGCATATTTCATTTCACTTTTGCTTATTCTATTCTGGATTTTCTCTCAGTGCCATGGAAATTATAATGAATTCCAGCTACTGAAATTAGCTTCTAATGGTTTAGGACTCCAGAGATCTCATTTTCATAGTTTTATAAGAAAAGGAGACAAATTTTACTGCAGAGAACAGGAAGCAAGAATGTGAAACATTACAGCCTACAGCTTTCTGTATCCAAGCAAGGCTAGGCTCCTTAGGAGGGGAAAAAGAAATTTTATTTACATTGACTGAGGTATAAAGACATGTTCTAGTTCTTATGTGTGTACCCAGAGCTCTATGCTTATTGTAGGTATTGTTTCATTTTCTGAAAAAGTAATTTCTTGCCTGATCTTGGCTGGCTGGATCACTCCATCAAGCAGAAAATTAATTTACAAACTGAAGAGTGTTCCCTGCTCATCTTAGCCCTCCAGCAGGCCTCAGGAGTATTTCTGCTACAGGAATGGGCAGGCACAGAAACTGTGAAGTCCAGGACAAAGGCCTGCAAGGGTTTCCCCAGCTGACCTAAGATGTCCCTGTGGTCCCTGGAACCCCTGTTTACTTCAGTGAAGAAATTCATCCTCCCAGTTCCCTCCCACGAGAGAACAGGGGAGGCAGGATTCCATACCTTGATCATCGGAACTGTCTGGTTTAACTCAGTCAGTGAATTCATGATGACAGGAGACTTGTCCAACCACTCCTGGGACTTCAGAGCTAGATCAGCCATCTGCTTCAGGGTTGCATTAGACTATAAAGAAACCCACAACATATAAGGATTAATTTATTCATTACCTTAAAGCTTTTTTAAAATAAATAAAACAGATTAAAACCAAATAGGGTTTTCTTTGCATTTTCCATCACATCCTATCACTGCTTGGCAAAATGTCCCTTAACACACTGAATTTGGATGCAAGGACTTAAAACCATGGCCTCATATGTGACATTTGGGGAACATTTTGGATATCAGCCTTCCTTCTACCACTGGTCTGCCTGCAAACAAGTACTGGTTGTGGCATATGTCCCAGGAGACATCTCTCATACTGGCTGAAAATATGGAGGTGAAACTTCATAAACTGTAAAAAATTGTATTATAAATATTAGACCAACAGTAATTTTTTGGACTTAAGATTCATTCAAAGACAAAACGTTACTCATATGACCAGCAGTGAAAGATAATTTTACTAATATTCCAAACAGTCAGAAAATAGACATTTGCTTCTCAAAGAAACAAGCCCGTGCAAGATAGATGACAATCCTTTTGAGTAGGCATATCCTGATGTTCTGTAAACAGATCCATACCTTTCCCATGATTGCTCGAGTTTCTATGGTATCTGGTGTATAAAGGATCTTCCCAAGCACCATTGGTTTTAAAAAAGACCAAATTAAAGCTCCAGTTGGGGTCTTGACCAGGTCCAGGTAAAAGGATAAGCAAAATGGTGCTGCAAGGGAAGAGAAGCAAACAAATTGCTCAGAGCACAAATAGACCAGACATCAGAAAGATACCAGTGTATTTTTCCCCATTGCCCAGTTTGTTGCTGTGTCCAGTGAATGACTTCAGGGTCCTCTTCAGTGACTGATAAAATGTGTCTTGAAAAAAGCAAACCTCCTCCAAGATCTCCTGTTGCTGAACTCAAGACAACAGAAGTCTCGGTGTTCAAGCCAAGATCCTCTGCTTGAAGGTTAAATGGAGTTTCATGAACTCAGAGGAGCTAATAATGTCAGCACAGTTGGAAAAACTGCTCATCAAGAAAAAGCAGTGACCTGTCAAGCCCTAAGACCAGATCATCAACGAATAGGGAACAGTGCAGTATCAAGCCCTGCTCTGCTACATGGGCTGTTTTCCTTCTAACATTTATGGAAATAAACCACCAATAATTAAGGCAGCGTAGATCTGCAGCTAGTATAAATCATGAGCACTTACAGCCCTCCAGAGACACACAAGGGGAACAGCTCAGCACTGGATCTCTCTGGAAACAGGAGAGTTTGGCCCTGAAATGTTTTTGCCTTAAGGAAAAGCCAGACTTACTGGAGTCATGAGGAATCCCGTATTTCCTCATCATCTTTTGGACATAGACATCTTCCACAGAAGAACTGTTGCTTACAGGGTCTCCAAAATCTGGAAGCAAGGACTCAAAAAACAGGGGTGTGATCTCCTGGTTGCAGAGAACTTTTGACATGGATTTAAATGTGCCATGTGTTATCCTGAAGTTGCTTGGTTCGGACAATGCCTGCAGAAAAGACAGAATGCAAATAAATACTGCACACTGAAAGCATCCCACTATGAGATGAAAAAGAAATAACAGAACTAGAAGGCAAGGACTGCACATTTTACACTGCTTAATTATGAGAAGTTTCTCTCTACCGAAAAAAAGGGACTTTCCATAGAAGACATGCTTTTATGGCTAAGCTCTGTCATGACAGAGGTGGGAAATACATTTGCAGGTATGAGATCCAGTGTGGGAATTGCCACATGTAGGAAATGCCTGGTGACACACACACACCCTGGGTTACAACACAATTCATTACACAGATGTGCACACCCCCTACCCCCATCTAGCCCATAACTGCATGTGGTTTTGCAACGAGCAGGCAAAGCCATTACCAGAAATTATTCATGTGATGTATGCTGTCATTGACTATGGATCAGAGAGGGACTGAAGTTACTGCATCTGTCCGAGCAGGACTTGCTTTGTACTGAGTGTTTTGGGCCGTCTTGAGGCTTTGAGCATGTTCTAATGCACACTAAAGCTAGAGCAAATTTTTGCTGTTGACTTCTGTGGTTTTGGATAGCCCTTAGTGGGCAGTTCCCCAGTTCTTTTAACAAACTGACCCCTACCAGTACGCTGGTATATTTTGTTGGACATCTACCCTCCTTCAAGACAGTTGTTTATCCCCTGCATTTCTCTTCCTCGTGTTCTTCCCTCCCAGCATGTGTTTCTGGTGTCCCCCCTTGTCACAAGCACATGATGTTCCCCCATTGCTCCAAATCAAGGCTCTCCCAGGAAGGCAACATCAAGTTTGATAGAGAGATTCTTCTTAGGACACTGCTGCTTCAGCAAAGAATCATGGAACTATGATTTAATGCACCTTTGGCTTCTAGGGTAAGAAACTCCTGTGGAAACTGTCCCAGTGGTGTTTTGCCTCCAAAACACATGCAGACTACACATACCTTGGTCAGTGGCACATCTCTAGACTGCCGGAGCTTCTTCAGTGAATGAATAGCTTGTAGCAATGGGTCAACGCCAGATTCAACCTGGTGTCTGAAATATTTCATTTTTGTCAGAAGGTCTAACATCTTGTCCAGGGGTTTCTGAAGTTCCTTAGGGAAAAACATCTACAAGAGGCAGGAAGGAAATCAATTACCATTAGCAGGAGCCTGTGTGCACACACACGTACACACCCCTGTTGTGTTAATTCAATGACAAAGATTGTGGGATTTTCAGAACTGTTAGGAGGCTTAGGGAGCAGATGTCCCATGGGAAATGAATGGGATTTGTATCCCTAAATCCTCAAGGGCTTTCGTGAACCACTCCCCTGAATATTACATGTTCTGAACAGGGCATGTTTCCAAAGAGCTACAGTTGAGAAAGGTGCATCAGATATTGGCCAGGATATAATCTGAGTCTCCAAGAGGTAGCATTTTGCACAACATGGATGTCAAACACTACGAGTGACTTTTGACCTTAACCAAATTCATTGGTGTTATAATTTAATAACTTTTTTTTTCCCCAGGATCACTTCTGTAGCATATTTGAGTATGCATCCAATATTCATTTCTCTGTGAATGGTATTTTAGTTGTGTGGAGGGGTATATGAATAATTTAGTAACTTGGCAGTACCAACTAGATTGAAATAACATATTTTACAGGACTTTTTCCAGGGCTTTCCTTTACAAGGAATAAAAAAAAAATGTAGCCAAGTGCCTTATTTTTTGCGAAGCCTCAACTCAGCTTGGAAAGTTCAGGAATCGTGACAGCATATAACCAATACTAGCAAATAGGGAGGCATTTAGAGTAGGTCCAGTGCCTTTAAATGAGGCTTGCTGGTTTACACCAGCTGGGATCCTCATTTATATCCACACTGTCACAGCATGAATGTGCAATAAAAATTACTGCATGAGCAAAGCCTGATCTTTGGCTTGTGTAAATCAGCATAGCTTCTGGCCACTGCAATGATATTTTATGACCTTTCAGCCCCTACACACAGCAGCGACGACAGAAAGCACTCCACAAATCCAGCACTAACCTTGTATAAGAAATGGTAAATGTCCACGTGTCGTAGCAGAGTGACCCCCAGGATGTACATCTCACGAGCCCTCTCTGAGAGAGAGAGATTGCAGAACTCCTCTGCTACTGTTTGCAGCTGTGGGTCAGCAGGACGGTCGCTGCAAGACTCCAGCTGAAGGATCTGAGAAATGAGCTGTGTTTGCACAAAGGAAGAAAAGATTTGTTAGGGGATAGACTGCTTGCTCCAGCATGCATGGATTAATCTTGCCTCACTGCTGTTCTTTCCACAATGTCATATTTCAAGCCTGAGAAACAGAAAATGCCTACTCATTACTCCCCCTTCAAGGGACAAATCCCAAGGACTATGTTTTACTGCCCAGCTTGCACAGCAGTAAAAGCTTTTGTGGCTTCAATTTCTCATTGACTGATGCACATGAAGTTTGGAAAAGAGCATGCTCTTTGGGGCTCAGTCCAGACAAGATGGTTGGGAAGGGGAAAAGCATCTGGAGCTCTGCTTGTGGAGGAGGCTGAGGAAAGCAGGCTCATCTCTCATTATGGGAGGCTATTTCTGGACCCCGAGCGCTCCCACCAATTGTGGTTAGAAGTGTGCTTTTCCACCTGGACTGCAACAACTGCTCAGTGCTGAAAGCCCCACCAAGGACCCCACTCAGTTCTCATTAGACTGTTACAGTGAACTGGCCCTTGCTATGGATCAGAGCAATCACTCACCAGGCAGTGCATGGCTCCTTACCAGCTACTGGTGACAGCTAAAGAGACCATAAAGCTCTTGGTCTCCAGTGGCTGAACTGACATCAGTGCCTGCTCTTACTGCATTTCTGAGGGCTATTTTGATCCATAACACACTATGCTGACTGTCTCTGTGTCTACCTGTCTCTGTGCTGTCACACGTGCAGTGATCTGCTTGGCTGCATTCACTCACAAATTCTGGTTTTAATGGTAGAAAGCAACAAGATCACCCACCAGGATGACAGCAAACTTACCTGACTGCTGTTTTCTGGAAGAGATGCTTCCAGAAGAGCCTCAATACTGGCTGTGGACATTACTGTTGTGTTTTTGAGATCCTGTTTGAGCTGGTCCACATTTTTAAACACATCTCTTAGCTTTTCTGTAAAGAACAATCACAGAACAGTTGGTGTAACAGCTTTCTCCAGACATACAGCAACCTCAAGCACAGAGAGAAGACTTTAGGTAAAGTATGGAAGTGTGGTACATCACTAATGATTAAAAAAAAAAACAACTTGCAAAAATACAGTCATATTTCCTAGGTTCTACAGTCTGATTTGTGGGCTGAAGATGACAGGTTTAGGGATAGCAAAAGTTGCTCCAATACAAAGACTTGGGACTTTCAGCACATAGGACTTTTTGGGCAGTACAGAAAACACAAGGGTGGTGTAGAACAGGCTCTAGAATTATCCTAGATAAAGGATGCCACAGACATAAGACATGATGTATGGCTATTTCATTAATCCCACTTCTTCTTGGCAGGTAAACAAGTCTTGGGATTTCCAGCAGAAATGATGATACCAGTCATATTTATGAACATGGTGAAGTAAATACAGAAAAGTACCTTTCTTGCTAGATTCTGTTAAAGTTTCAGTCATGTTCAACATGGAATTCAGAGTAGACACATACTGAGGAATCTCTTGAAAGACAGCAATTTCTGGTACATTTTCTTGAAACCTGAATAGGAAAAACAAAACCACCAACACGATTTGGAATATGAAAAGAAGGCACAAAGCCATTTCATCATTTCATAAAGAGAATACTAAAGCAGCCTAAACTCAGAGGGAGTGCCTCACCACTTCATTTGTGCCTGGATGTTTGTGGTATCCCCAATCAGTATATATTGAAGCTCTTGGGAGATTCTTCTGTGATTCAGTACGTTGGTCACCACTTGATTGCTCAGTTCAAGAGTGTGGAGGAGCTGCTCATGAGATTGACCTTCTGCACACAGTTCTCCAAAGCTAATGTTTGGGAGATGGCAAACACGCTGCAGTGACTTAAAGCTCTCATAGTCACAAAGAAGTGTTGTCAGATCCCGGAGGCGTGAGATCTTCAAAGGGAATTTTGAAAAGCAAGACAAATGCACAAACACCAGTTAGATGACAGAATTATAAGAAGCAAGTTTTAAAGAGTCTAGCTGTCCCTTTCCATTTTTCTTTAGGATTAAGATTTTAGTATCTATTAGTTCATTCAAAAGGTGTCCAATAGAACAGTTCACAACAATCGTTCCTACACGAGTTTGTAAAAGACCTAGCTATACCACTCTACACAGGACCTAATAAACCTTGCCAGGTTTAACATACTTGCCCTGCCAAACACACATGCACAGTAATACTCCATTTGGACTTACCTGTTGACCAGTTAATCTTCCCAGAAATCAAATCAATCTACCTTCTGCAACAGGTTTAGCCTTTCAGATACCACTGGATCATCTCTACTTAATCGTATGGAACAGAGTCAGCTATAAGTCAGGACTTCAGCATCTGTCAACCAGTGTAGAATTATAGCCCTTTGCCTACTCTGCTCTTACAGGCTTCCCTCTTGTCCAGCATCACTATTTACATTATCAGTCTCTTACAGCAAGAACTTTTTCCTGTTCTGCGCCTACAAGTACCTGTCACACTGAGGGTCACCACGTTATTGTTACAGACACACTAGGCAGCAACAGCATTATGCTATCTTCTTTTAAAAAGGATTTTAAATTCTGTGTCTCATAAAGAGAAATAGAATGAAGTGCATGCCTGCCATGGGTGCAATCATGTACATATGGTGTAAGAAGCATTTTATCCAAATGAGGCATTGCCAAATCCAAAGCTACTGAGGGAAACCCATGAATTAATACTGCTGAGGTGCTTAATCTCAGAAACCATTATGGTTTGTGAGACATCTAGGGCTAAGGGACCATGGGGGGACTTGGACCCCAGTCATGCTGGTGTAGCTGCTTAGACATAGTGGTAACTACCTTAGTGGTGCTCATAACTGACAATTAGATATGCACAATTCCACTGATTTGCAGCAGAACAGAGGTATCCAACTGCTATTTGTGCCTTTGAAAACTCCTCCCTACACACAGCTGAGGCAGCCAGGAATAGGGACCACCAACCTCAGCTCTGCAAGGTGCTTTGCTAGATCTCAATGTACTGAGCTTTAAAAGTACTGGTGCAGTGATTTATATGCTGCCACTGGCAGCTTATGAAGTGCTCAGCCTTTTGGGATGGCTGGTGGAAAACAGAAGCCATTCTATCCAACAGACTGAGAGACAGGAACACCTTTACCTTCCCAGAAAAATAGGTGTAAGGACTCATATAAGAAGTTCCTCAAGCCAGTTAAATGCTGACCTACAAATACAGGCAGCAGGCAGAAAATAGTGTTTGAGTCTCAGTTTTTATCAGTTGTTCTCATAAGAAACTTCTTTTCTATACACTGTTTTTCAAAACCTGTATTGCACATTCATCTATCACTGTGGGATGTCCTTCAAGTCAGCATTTTAAGCAGACTCACTTTTAGCTTCAGGAGTTCTGGTATGGATGAATGTTTCTCAGAGGTAATATTTTGCATAAAAGGGTCCTTTTTTGGATGAGTTTGCTTCAAAAGCAGCATGATGTTTCCTGCACAATGAAGAAAACAAAAGTTACATGAGACAAAACCACCAGAATTGCAGAAACTTCACAGATGGAAATACTGGCACTTTTATTCCAAGGCCTATTGAGCATTGCTAATTTCCTCAGGACCTCCAAAATCCCAGACCAAGACTTGGGTTGTAATCTGGATGTTTTTGGCTTGTGTGGCGAGGTTTTGGTAGCAGGGGGGCTACAGGGGTGGCTTCTGTGAGAAGCTGCTAGAAGCTTCTCCTATGTCTGACAGAGCCAATGCCAGCCAGCTCCAAGATGGACCCACCACTGGCCAAGGCAGTCAGCAATGGTGGCAGGACCTCTGTGATAACATAAAGAGGAAATGTTGCTCTGCAACAGCAACTGCAGTGAGAGAGAGGAGTGAGAATGTGAGAGAAACAACCCTGCAGACACCAAGGTTAGTGAAGAAGGGGGAAGAGGTGCTCCAGGCACCTTCAGCCTGTGGTGAAGACCATGGTGAGGCAGGCTGTCCCCCTGCAGCCACACAATGGAGCAGATATGGACCTGCAGCCCGTGAGGGACCTCACGCCAAAACAGGTGGATGCCCAAAGGAGGCTGTGAACCCAAGGGAAGCCTGCAATGGAACAGACTTCTGGTAGGACCTGTGGACCCATGGAGAGAGGAGCCCATGCTGGAGCAGGTTTGCTGGCAGGACTTGTGATCCCATGGAGGACCCATGCTGGAGAAGTGCGCTCCTGAAGGACTGCACCCTGTGGAAGAGATCCACAGTGGAGCAGTTTGTGAAGAACTGCAGCCTATAGGAAGGCCTCATGTTGGAGAAGCCTGTGAAGGACTGTCTCCCATGGGAAGGATCTGATGCTGCAGCAGGAGAAAAGTGTGAGGAGTCCTCACTCTGAGGAGTAAGGAGCAGCAGACACAATGTGTGAACTGACCACAACCCCCATTCCCCATCCCCCTGCACCAGAAGAGATGAGAAGTAAAGTTAAGCCCGGGAAGAAGGGAGAGATGGGGGAAAGGTGTTTTTAATGTATGGTTTTATTTATTATTACCCTACTCTGATTTGATTGGTAATAAATTCATTTTCCCCAAGTCAAGGCTGTTTCTCCCATTATGGTAATTAGTGAATTGCCTATCCTTATCTTGACCCACAAGCCCTTTGTTATATTTTCCTCTAGCCCATTCATCTGAAGAGGGGAGTGAGAGTGGCTTTGGTGGGCACTCAGTGTCCAGCCACGGTCAAGCCACCACACTGGATTTTAATGAATCCAGTCCAAGTAGGTGCTTTGCTCCTAAAGAAATCCACCCACCACTGGAAACAGGCCTTCTGATGGTGCCCTTCAGAGCACATGTGATATCTCTATTCTGTGAGCAGATAAACCTCTCAGGTTTTAAAATAAGCTCATATGATGAATATCTACGTGAAATACCATAACTCTCAAAAATAACTGCTGTCATCGTACAGGTACATAAAGCTGTGAAGGCAATATAGATTTCTATTTGTAAGATTTCTTTATCTAGCTGAGTGCCAGCAACCTGTCATCACATACAGAAGGGTACACGTGCCTTTTGTTTAGAGGTGGATGGAAAACGTATATCCACAATGTGACATAACTCAAACAAAAAGGAGCCTGGCTTCCCAAGAGTCTGGCTTCCCAAGATCTCACAGCTCCAGTTAATTGCCAGCAGATGAAAACACATAGCACCATTCCTTCCCACCATTACAGAAAGCACTTTGAAAAGACAAGCACAACATATTCCAGATGAGGTCCCACAATATTAATGAAACCATGATTACCTGTCAATTTGCTGTCTTCAGCTTCAGTGGCATTTATTAAACACATCAGGTAAGGGTTATAGCTGTTATTCACTGTCACCTGTAAGATGGTGTTTTCAAATTCTAAAAACAGAAATCTGAAAATAAGATAGGATTTTAAATCAGCTCCTCTTTCAGAAACAAGGTACATTAGCGAGCGACCTGACAGCTGTGTAGGTGCTTACTGCAGTGTAAATAAGAATTCTAGATGAAGCCATGTCATCTCCTAAGTGGGTACCCTCCCATTTTATTTCATCAGTTCTTTTTGCTGTTATCTCCCAATGCTGTCATTCACTTCCAAATCATATTTATAAGAAAACACACTTGAAAGGTTCATTGTAGATGCAAGATATAGATGGAAAGGCATGCCTAGGGAAGACTGAGAATCAAAAATTGAGAGTCATGCTACAAAGAAGGGGTTTCTGAAGAGTGGCAAGCCTCCTACTGGATTCTGCCTCCACTGTGAAGTGATACATGCCAATACAAAACATTTTGTGAAGTCTCACTTATAGCTGTATGTTCAGTTTGATGACAAATTTCCTCTTCTTCAATGAAACCCACATTACACCTATTGCCCTAAATTATGGTGATTTCAGGCTTAAGTTGCTCCACTGGAAGAAAATTACATAGCCCTGATGCAGGAATGAGAAGAGTGGTTACTACCCATAAATGCAATTAAAATACCCAAAGAGCAGACTCACCGTGTGATCAAAAGGGTTGGTGACAGAGTCTGGTCACTCTGAGTCCAAGGAAGGGTCTTGCTATACAGGGTTTCTGCCATGACAATGAAGTGATGAGCAACAATATCAAGCACACTGCCAAAACTAGTTTTGTTGGAGAGGAAAGCCAAACTGGAAGTTATATTGACTTCATTTAGCAGGTCAGCAAAGTTCAGCCTCCTGAGAATGTAGTGACTGGCTTCTACAATTTCTAGAGCTGACACATTATCAGCAGAGTTGTTTGCCACTGCTTCCAACAACTTTGCAAAGGCAGCCACTTCAGTTAGGTTCCTTTTGGTGTTTAGCAAACTGTCAAACACATCCCAGATGCCGGAGTAAAAAATTTGTTTGGTGAGGTTGAAGACACCTTGGACTCTTTGCAGCAGGTCATTCATGTGGAGCTCAACCTGTGCCACACTGAAGAGCATGGACAGGTTATTCCAGCCTGCTAAGCTGTCAGAGAAATTGAAGGAGTTCAGTACTGTTTCATTCAGCACAAAAGGAATGAGCATGTTCAAAAGCTGAGGTGGGAGCACACCACCCACATCTTGGACTGGGATGGGGCAGGAAGCATTACTCTGCAGCAGCCCCTCTGAGAGGCCAGTCAGAGCTCTCGCCTTCTCCTGAATCCAAGAGTTTTCCAGCTCAGAGACAAGGTTTAATTTGGAGAGGAAACCCAGAGAAAACTGCAGAGACTGGATGATACACGACAGCTCCTTGGAAAAGCGGGCACTGCTGTTCTTGTAGACAGCAGCAAACTCTGGAGACAGTTTCAGGTTTGTTATGGCAAGCTGGAACATGTTGGTGAAGGTGTCATTGTGTGTTGTCCCACCCTCCATGCCCATGGAATCAAAGAGGGGTTTGCAGGGGCTTCTGGTGACAGACTCACTTAGAGTGGCATTTTCAAACAGCATCTCAAGTGTTATGTGGAGCACCTCCTGAGCAGAGCAGTTCTGCAGTGTCCTATAACCATTGTTGTTGTTGTTGTCAAGGAGAGGACTCAAGGCTAAATACAAGACCTTCCAAATTTTTGCCTCTAGTGAAGAACTGTCCTGTAAGGAAGACTCACTGAGCTCCTTCTGCAGCAGCAAACATGAGAAATTATAGACGATGTCGATTTTTTCTTCAAATGTTTTGTTTAAGTTGGTGTCATGAAGGACCTGCATTCCTGCTCTCCACACTTCAGTCAGTCTCTGGGTAGAGTTACTATAAGAATCAAATAATCGGTTGATAATTTCAAGCTCAGTGACATTGTAACTTTTCTGCAAACCTTTTATAATTAAGATACTCCTCTGCATGGCTTGCAAGTATAAGGAGATGTTGGTTCCTCTGGAGTCTTCTTCAGCATATAGCTCAAATATGGAGGATGCAAAGTTTGCCAGCTGCTTCAGTTCCTTGCTCAAAGGAAGATTAGAGTCATTTTTCATGGTACTGAACTGATTTTGCAGTACGTCTAGAAGTGACTGGGAAGTGAGACTGTCTGTACTATTCCAGTTCATCAACTGGAGTACTTCAGCAATCTGCCAGAAGGCACCACGTTCATTTCCCTGCCTCCCATGAGGAGAACTCTGGAGTTCGTGCAGGAGCTTAGACATAGAAGAGATCAGCAGATAATAATCACTGGTATTCACCTTGGTCCTGGCAGGAAATAGCTGTCCAAGGGACAAGAGCCGTTCTGCAAAATGGTCAGAAGTTACAGGGGTCAATAGGAAGGCAGAAAATAATGATGACATTTTTTCATTTGTGCTGAGATAATTTTCAATGTCTTCAAGCGAGACTGCATGAAGTGCAATAAGTTTTATAATCTCCCATGCTTTCTCCATAAGAAAATGAGTCCTGTTTAAATTTATCTGATTCCAAATCACTGCAGCCACAGTTAGAACATCTTGATTTTCTTCTCCGTAGGCATTAGAGTAGAACAATTGTTCACCACCAATCTCATGCAGTGGGAGTATTTCTTGAAATAGTCTTTCAAATTCCAGCATGCTGTTTGTGGTAGAAGTTGAATTGAAAAACTCTTCTAAGGACCTATACAAATAATTCAGATCTAAGGATTTCATTCCTCCACTAGAATTATGAAAGATCTGATGCACTAATGTCTTTCCAGGAGCCACCCCGAAGTCCACAAGAATTAGAGCTTTCTTCATATTTTCCAGGAGTTTCACATATTGATCCACTTCCGTTAAGTTCCATTTGGTGGTCAACACCTTGCCAGTAGCATGCCACAGCCGCAAGAACTGTCCCCAGTCAGACTGGCTGGAAGCATTTCTGCCCCCCTCTAGCAGTTCATACATACTGCTGTTCCTCATGGAAACAGTTGGTAATAAGTGGGAAAACACAGGCAGCCTATGCCAGTCTGTTGAGCTGTCAGAGAAATTGAAGGAGTTCAGTACTGTTTCATTCAGCACAAAAGGAATGAGCATGTTCAAAAGCTGAGGTGGGAGCACACCACCCACATCTTGGACTGGCATGGGGCAGGAAGCATTACTCTGCAGCAGCCCCTCTGAGAGGCCATTCAGAGCTCTCAGCTTCTCCTGAATCCAAGAGTTTTCCAGCTCAGAGACAAGGTTTAATTTGGAGAGGAAACCCAGAGAAAACTGCAGAGACTGGATGATACACGACAGCTCCTTGGAAAAGCAGGCACTGCTGTTCTTGTAGACAGCAGCAAACTCTGGAGACAGTTTCAGGTTTGTTATGGCAAGCTGGAACATGTTGGTGAAGGTGTCATTGTGTGTTGTCCCACCCTCCATGCCCATGGAATCAAAGAGGGGTTTGCAGGGGCTTCTGGTGACAGACTCACTTAGAGTGGCATTTTCAAACAGCATCTCAAGTGTTATGTGGAGCACCTCCTGAGCAGAGCAGTTCTGCAGTGTCCTATAACCATTGTTGTTGTTGTTGTCAAGGAGAGGACTCAAGGCTAAATACAAGACCTTCCAAATTTTTGCCTCTAGTGAAGAACTGTCCTGTAAGGAGGACTCACTGAGCTCCTTCTGCAGCAGATGTGTTAGGTTATAAACAGGGTTAGTATTTTCTTCTATGGAAGCTTCACTGGCACTTGCATAATGAAGGATTTTCATTCCTGATCTCAGAAGTTCAGACAAGCTCTCAAAGGTTTTATTCTCAAAATTAAAGAAAAGATCTATGGATTTTAATTTTCTGATATTATAATTCAGCTGTAAGTCTTTTAAAATGTCCAAGGTCTTTTGTATGGCTTGAGTGACTAGTGAGATATTGGCTACTTCAGAGTTTTCCCCAAACTCTTTAAACACGGCTGTTATAAATTCTGACAGTTGATCCAATTGTTTACTGAAGAAACTATTTGAATTATTATTCAGCTTTTTTAAATGGCTGTTTAATACCTCTAAAAGCTGCCCATAGGCTATGATGCCTGTGTTATTCCACTTCATTGATCTCAGTTGCTCCCCAATGCGCCAATAGGCGTTCAGTTCATCCCACCAGGCTTCACCCATGGAGCTTTCTACCTTCTGCATCAGTTCAAACACTGGCATCAGCAGGTACTGATAACTTAGGCTGGTGTCTGTCATTATAAAAAACATCTTCTGGAGAGCTAGGAGCTGGTCTGGAAAGTTTCTGTAGGACACAGGCTTAAGCAGATAATCAGAAAACAAAGACTGTATTTCTTGCATTCCATTTAAATGGTCTCTTAAGTCTTCCAGAAATGATGGCATGCTAGTGGAGAGCAACATTTTGAGAGCATCTTTAGTTAGTGCTGTACTAAAATTAGAATTATTTAACACAACTAGATTCCAAATCATTGTGGCTAATTTTAAAGTACTCTGAATGTCTTTCCACTGGGTCATTGTATTTAAGAGGGAAGTCTCATTAAAGTCGCTCTGTAATTGCAGTGATGTGAAGTTATAGATTTGATCAATTATTTCCTTATTATATGGTTCCTTTAATTTATAATCATGATGTGGATTCATTCCCAGTTCAAGAATTGCATACAATTTCTGTAATGTTTCGTTCTTCAAATTTCTGAATAAATTTAAGCTTTTTAATTCACTTCTATTCACTTTTTTCTCAAAGTCTTTTAAACGATGTAGAGACTTCTGTATGGCTTCTAAATCATCTGAATTAATGGACCTCTTGGAGACTTTTTCACCCATCTCTGGTGACTTTATTTTTCTGGAGGGGAAAAAAAAGCATTTTAGTGAATATTAAATCAATGCAAGTGGAAGTGATTTAGAGCAAAGATCATAGATTTGAATTATACTGTTCGTAATACCCCTTTAGCTAATGTCTTACCTCAGAACTTCCTCCAATTCGGATACTAAAGTTCGATTGTCTTTCCAGTTAAAGTGATTACAAATATATCTGGCCACCAAATTTTTTTCTTTATCTACAACAAACATGTAAATATCATGTTAGTAAAGATCACAATAGTCTGGAAAGTGAGAAGAGCTGGATGGCAAATCTGTCAAAGATAACACACACATGAAGTTGACTCCTACAACAAGCCACAAGATGCTACTTAGAAATTTGACTGCTCTTTTGGGATGTAACTCCTCCTGGCCTTCCAAAAGAAAGTCAGGATGCTAGCTGTCATTGTAGAAATTATTCTCCATCTGAGGAACAGCTCCATGCCCCTGTGATCTGAGTGCTAATGGAGCTCTCCTCCTGCATTAGAAGCACATTGACATCACTCATGCAGCACAAGCAGGCCTAATATTTATTATTGTTTCTTTCCCTTCATTTGGCAATGCTTTTTTACCTACCCACAAGTAGCCTTTGTCTGCAGCCTCATTTAGGTCTCCCACAGCCATTTACACTCCTCTTGATAGCCCTACCTGTCCAGCCCTCTCTCTAGCCACATCTCCATGTTTTCCCTAC
Organism: Hemiprocne comata; assembly: GCA_020745705.1. Classification (NCBI taxonomy): domain Eukaryota; kingdom Metazoa; phylum Chordata; class Aves; order Apodiformes; family Apodidae; genus Hemiprocne; species Hemiprocne comata. The sequence goes on from CM036591.1 coordinate 37,756,503, forward strand.
TTGCACTGCATTCATCTGCTTTCTTCTTACCCAACCTAACTTCCCCAGTCTTCATCAAACAAGTAGAAAATGGATGGCATTTACCAACCTTCCCCTTGTAGCATTTAGATGCTGTACCTTTCCCTTGCCCATTTATGTAACCTCAGTTAGAGGTGGATATCAAGGACTCTGCCTCCAGCTGACAGGGGTTTAAAAGAATGGTTAACCTTGATGTACACAGCTTGTTGTGCAGCCCAGCCCCTACCCTGATAGGCCAAGGTAAGTTTGACAGAGCCCACAACTAGAGGCAGATTTTGATCCCCCACTAACCCCCCAGAAAAAAAATCAAGGTAAAGTATTACTGCTGCCCATCTCCACTGGGACTGCAAACTCATGTTAATTCATTATCTACTGACAAACCCAAGCTTTTTTACTTTTCTATTTGACATGAGGTATTTTATTCACATTTGTAAAAAGCTGAAAGAAGAATTCATTATGTTGAGCCCTGAACAGTATGCAATCCATTTGGTTACTTATTAGCTTGCAGTTTGCTGCTCCTCAGCACCACAGGTTTTCTGCAGAGAGGAGGAGTCCTCCTTCTACATGGAGGAGTCTTACCTTGCTCCAAGCAGTTCAGGGAATACGCAGGATCTGTAACCCCATTCTGAACAGTTTTTAATCTATCATCAGTCACAAGCGGTCCAGAGACATTCTGAGCTTCCAGCACAACACTGAAGGGGGGAAAAAACCAAACCAACAACAAGGAAAATAAATTGTGATTACAGGTTTATGAGAAGAAATAAAACAAGTGTTCAAATAGGAAGCAGCTGGAGTACAGCCTATCATTCTTAAAGTGTCTGACATACAAGATGCTGCCCCTACTTTTAATTATTTGATCATGCACAAAATACAAATACAAAGGGTTCTGAAGGGAAAGCCATGGCAGCACATTAACACAAACATATGTCTTGCACTCATTAGATATACTTATTCAAAGGGTTATGCAAAATCTATAGACCACTTAAATCCTCACAATAGGGCTTAGAAAACACTCGGGTGATATGGCAGCCCAGTGATTCACTGCTGAGGGTGAATCTCCTCCTAAAAGAAACCAAGAAGTGAGCAGACAAGGCTCCAGGGAGAGCAGGGACCCCAAGGGGACAACCTCTGTGGATGGAAGAAACAATCACAAATAACAGTTACCATTTCCAATTCTCCTCCTTTCCCCTTTTAATACTCTAATAACCAGGCTGACAGGGAAGCAAAGAATGTTTTTCAGTCTTCGGAAAAAACAGGCTGATAATCAGCCATATTTTATCACAGAAGTCTTTTACAAAACACTCTGTTCAATGTATGCAGGTTACTGAAAACTTCATGATGATTACTAGTCCTTTTTACTTCTCCTGTATAAAAAGCAGCTCTTCACTGTAGGCACAGGGTCACCATGAAATGCACAATCTCTCACCTGCCTGAAGTTCTGCAAGCAATACACAAAGAACCTCGCTGAGCTGATTTCAGTGGCATGAATAAATACATACTGATCTCTGGGAACAGGCTGCTAGTGAGAACAGAGCACCAGGGATCTCTTTTCTCCTCATTTAACATAATGTCTCAATGCAGGTTTCATGGACCTGGTGCTCCCTATTTCCATTCTGCAGAGGTGCTTGTTAGTAAGAGTCTTAGAGGGTGAAGAAGCTGCAGTTATAAATGACATATTTAGTTGAGCAATGGCAGAGCCAAGGAGGAGGGAGACATAGGCTTGCCAAAAGTGCATGAATATCATACAGATCAGAAGCTAGTAAATGTGGAAACAAGTGTTGTTGCCATTTTATTTCAGTCTGGCAGGGTTTTTTGCAGACGTTGGCTTTAGAGAAACAAGTTCAGCTTATGTGCTTGTCTGAAAAACTATCTTAAAGCATATGAGGAAGAAATTCTTCACTGTGAGGGTGATGAGACACTGGCCCAAGTTGCCCAGAGAAGCCGTGGCTGCCCCGTCCCTGGAAATGTTCAAGGGCAGGTTGGATGGGGCTTGGAGCAACCTGGTCTAGTGGGAGGTGTCCCTGCCCATGGCAGGGGGGTTGGAACTAGATGATCTTTAAAGTCCCTTCCAACCCAAACCAGTCTGTGATTCTACGAACAAACATGAGTATTTGTGAATTCAATCTGTAAACCAGGTTTCTTTGGATAATAAAATTTGCTCCTACACTTTCTATAGAATTCATTACTTTGAAGTTGCTGTTTCACAGTGGTGGTGTTTATCATGTGGTTAATACAGACCCCACAAGGAGCTAAAGTTCTTTTCTTCTGTATCTTCATATTTATACTGCCAAAAAAATTCCCTGTACAGCATTTCTTCAGTCGGTCGGTACAGAGTAAAAGACACGGCCAGGCTAGCTAAGATGTGCTTCTGTAAGCATCATTCAAAATACTATTTGTGCAATCTCTTTGCCATAACTCTTTACTCATGCACTTACACTGCCAGATGCTAGGCATAAAAGCACTGCACAGTTCTGGTGATGAAATTCTCTGTGCCTCTTTGTTGTGCCTATGGTAACTCTGCCCAGCTCTGCAGCTGTAGAGCAAGGCAGAGCAGCACAGCAAATACTCATTCTTGCCGGGCACTCAAACAGTGTTGGTTCTCAGGCTTGATTCTGCAAGCCAGTAAATGCAAACAACTGTAATAATCCTGTGACTGAAACAGTAGCATGGACAAAATATCTCTGAATAAAATTAAAATTCTTGCCACACAGCTACTGACTCCTTTAAGGATAAAGGCATTATGACTTACAAATAGTTCTCACAATGCACTATGCCAAATTACCTAGATATTAACTGTACAGGTTTTTAAGTGCCTCAGCAACAAGCCAGTGATGAAAAGCAAGTCACTCTACGCTTGGGTGTGATCAAAATGGCAAAGTTTCTACAACCTCTTTTGGCATCTTTACACAACTGCTTATGCACCCAAGGGAAAAAAAAAAGACTCTGGATACACTCAGTTGCTTGCTGCCCTCCATGTGCTGTAACAAGTGACTATTCAGAATAATTTATAGCAGTCTCCATCATATATATCCAGTAGATTATTTGGAACGGATTCCTCTAACCTCTTGGGTAACTCAAGTCTTCTAGATATCAGTGAAAAGGACTAGGAAAGGAATTTCAAGGATAGGCCATTTTAGAAGAATTTTTATGGTCCTAGCTGCATATAGTATCAAATATTTCAGCACAGTTAATTAATGCAGTTAAGCCAGCTCTGTTTTTCATATAACCAGTGAGCCAGAACGTCACTGGTACTTTCATCTTCAAGTCACAAATATTCATATACTAAGAACCAGGCTCCCTCCTCTGCTTTCTTGAGAGCAATCTTGAAAGATAAAAGGTAAGCATTTTTTTTTTAAAAAGAAAAATAATTTCTGTCTCCCCTACGAATGCTTGAGGTCTTCCAAAGTAGCTTTAATTTGTCTCTGTGGTTTTCTGGAAAGAAGCAGCCAGCTGCTGTCTTTGGCAGAAGAACTATCCAGCCAGGAGAGCCTTTCTTCAAACAAAGGCAGTGGCTGTTAATTACCACCCTTTCTATCTGCATGTGGGCTTGACAGTGCCTCTAAGCAGGCTGGAAGAAAACTAAGAGTTCAAATCAAGTTCCCATTTTAAAAGTAACACAAGAGTAATTGAACATCAAAACACTACTCACTATCCATAGAGACTTTTAGAGACCCATTAGTATGGAGCCATATCACCCCCAAATAAATACTGCTTTTAAGCTGCTGTCCCTTCTTCAAGATGAGAAACGACATGTCCTTAGAGTTCAATACACAAACCCACCAACTTTCAGTGCCTTTCCTGGCATTTTCTGTATTTTTACCTGCTTGCTTTCTGAAAGAAAGCAATTATGTCCTGCAGTTGCACGCTGCCCTGAAAAACATTTGGGGCCAGCAAAAGGAGATGCCACAGGGAGGTGTCATTCTGCACTTGGGAGATGAGCATTAGAAACGAGACCATTTCATTGACGAATGCTGCCCGGTACTGTGGGTTGCGTTGCACCTTAACAGAGAACAATGCAAGAAATTCCTTAAGAACAAGAACCCTTGTTGCCAGTGGGTCTTTATGTTTTTGAGCTTGCACTACACTTGTTCAAAACTCTACAAACACGTTCAAAGGACCTTAGTGACAGAGAATAACAGAGAGTGACTGTGCTTTACCTTCACAGCCCAGATTGCACAATAAATTTTGTTTAGACAAGTCCTACAATTGACAATATCCTAAACAGTCCAAAGACTAGGAATACAAGAAAAATTAGTATCAATCCTTACCCTGGCAAAAAAGAAGGTATTACCTTTAAAGGATTAATTTGTTTTAATTATATAGCTTTCCCAAAGACAAGTACTGCTTCAATCATGAACTGTTGGATCAGATGCAGGAGTTATTGGATGAAGCTCTACAGCTGAGGTAATACTGGATTAAATTTATTGCCTCTCCTAGCTTTAAATATTCTTATTTCCACCACATTCTCACACTGTTCTATCTACCTGTTGCTGTAGCAGAGCAAATAAAGAAGAGAAATGAGACCTAGGCATGGTGAGAACTCTTAGTGGCCACTAGCTGATGGCTGGATGTCCTTGCCTTTCCGAGCTCAGGTCTTTGGGCTAATGCCATTCACAAGAATTAGCTCAACTTCATTGTGTACTATGTGCACTTTGGTAGAGAGATGAGCAAGACCTAGCCAGGTGGGGTCATCTTCAGACTCCCAAACACTGCAATAACAAGTGTTAACTAACACAGTTACTAGCTACAGATGTTAGGAAAGGTCCTAGGCACCCACCTCAGAGAACTGACTTCTGAACTCTTGGGCTAATGACTCGAAGAGTGATGACTCTGTAAAGCAGAATGTCTGGTGGATATTGGATGCCATCTTCTCTACGGTGAGACCAGGACGTGCTATGTATTGTGAGAAGACCTCACACAGAATGACTTTGAGATTTGCTGCAGTTGAATACTGGGTCTGGCTCTAAAGGCAAAACATAACATTAAAGGCAGCTTTAAAGCAATGCTTCACTGGGAATGGCTTTAAACATGACGATGAGACTTTTTAAAAGGTAGTAGTGACATCTGAAAAGCACTGTTATTACAAGCCCTTGCACAAATATAGAATTCTAACAGGTGAACAGTGTCACCAAAATCCCACAAATTCCTCATGTAGGGAGAGAGAAATGTGTGTTTGTAGGCCTTAAAACAAAAATAATGATACTGGTGTCCATTACATGATACCAAAGTTTTTCCTATACCTAGTAAATTACCTACATGATAAACACATGAATCTGTGCCTCTGATGCCACTGCAGTACTGTGGGCAAAGAACAAATTCAATGGCAAAGCCTGCCACAACACATCTATAAATTCATGTGAAAGAAAACACTCTCAACATCTGAACTCACACAAGTTTTGAGCAAAATGGCTCAATGTATTGTGTGTGGTCACATTTGGTAATTCATGGTATCATGTCCCCAGGTGCCTGGTTTCTGCTTAGAGGATAATGAACTCAAAACAGAGCTTAAAAGTCCACTTACAATAACCATTTTCCTCTTCCCAAAATGAAGCACATTCACATAATCCCTTTTTTTATTCCAAAAGGAATAAAAGCTGTATGTTGGTCGTTTGAGCCTCTAACTCTTTAAATATGACGACACATAAATGCTCACACTGGGGTATTATGCAAATAGAGACTTACCTTCCCAAAATTAAGGACTTTGCTGAACATGTTGATGCTGGAAGTCAAGTTGGGTGGTGATGAAATATTCCGAAGGGCTTTTTCTTCATGAGGTAACAATTCCCCAAATACTGCAATAACAGTTTGAAACACTGTGTTTTACTTAATGTCTTTTAACCTCTTTGCTACATCAAACCATGACACAGGATGGCCAACTACAGCTCTGGGCATGCCTTCATTATTAATCTGTTTCCAAAGGTACTTCCAATGGCATCCTGCCATTACTTAAGCTTTTCTCTGATGTAATCCAATCCTGGATTACACTATTTCCTTTTCTAACTTTTTAAAGATTAAATGCATTTAACCACAAATTTCCACCTCTTTTCTCCAGTCCTGCAGCTCGTCCATGTAGGAAGAGACATGGATGAGAAGCCCACATCAGCTCAAACCAATAGCCCTGTAAGGGAGAACTCTCCAGGTGTCTTTGGCACCAGTGGGTGGTACTTGTTACTCAGAAACAGCTCCAAGACAGATCTGGAGCACTGCTGCCAACTATACATGGTGGCACACTGCCAGGTCCCCAGCTGATGCACACCAAAGCCAACATTTGCACCAATCTGCACTCCCAAAATGCTGAAACCAAAGCAGCCATGCCCATTGACACCAGCAGAAGCTATGACCTAGAATTTTTATTTTATAGTTTTTAAACAAGATTTAGAACTGAGATCCTTCCTGACCATCCATGGCCATCAAAATGAGTTGCTAGTTTCCATAATTGTTCATTGATTTATTTTTCTTTCCCCGTGCCTCTGCGATCAGTCCCTTCTGGGTTCTGCCCATATACCAAAGAGTGAGTGCACTGGCAGGAATGCTAATTGGAACAGTGAATGGCTGGGGCAGAACAATCACAGAATGCAAATCTGTAACCATTCCTTTGATCACAAGCTCCCTGGAGAAAGGACTATCCATCGTGATGGCTTGCAGATAATAGCAGCCATTACCATCAATAAATAATAATTGTAATGATTTTATGAAAAATTTAAGTCTGAAAGGTTCTTCAGGAAAGAGAATCACATCAGAGGCAAACATCACCAACAATAAATATCCACTGGGGCACAGAAGACGACTTATTTGCTGGATAACTTGGAAAATTTGTGGGCAGTAAAAGGGTAATATTCCATAAATAGTCAAGTCTTTGATGTCCAAACAGTCTGTGATCTCATATTGCTCCTGTGAAGCACAATTTACACCTGGTTTCTTGGCGGAATTCCACAACAGTTTTCTACAGTTACTTGTAATTATTCCCAAGAACTTACACTAATGTCATGGTCACATGTCTCTATAGAACACATAAATCATTTTAGCAGTGCTCTAAGAATTGCATCTCTGTCCATACACCTTCAAAAGATCAGCCTTTAAAGACCAGAACTTTGCACAACAATGAATAACCTACCCAGTGAAGCATTCCTGCTTTTAGGAACCTCTGCACTCCATGGTGATGGCTGGTTGTCCTTCCCCACACGGGATGAGCTCTTCCGCTTACTGGTGGAAGGAAGACCAAAAAAAAAAAGAAGAGGAAAAAGAAAGAGGAGAGGAAAAAAATGAAAGAAAAAAGAAGAAGAAAGGAAGTGGGGGAAAAAAAACAACACCTGTAGCAGTTCAGTCTTTTTATTATTAACTTAGACTTAACTATTGCATGAATCAGAATGGGTCTATAATTGGATTTCACAGCAAGTGTGTTGAAATCTGGGTTGTGCAAAAGTCTGGTTCCTTCTAGAGGCCTGGCATGTGTTTTGGGGAAGCACACTGCAGTGCTCTCAGACACAAAACAGATGGAGGGGACCACAGTCATGGCTGCTCTGCAGGCACACCAAGCACAGGGAAGGTTTGACATATGTATTTGGTCATTCTTAAATTCCCACTTCTGGAAAGAAGGCCTCATTGTATCAAATCCTTTCCTGTCCTCCACCAACACAGGCTCAACAGAAGGTACAGTGCAGAACTTCATGGCACTGTTAATGACATTCAGACTGAGCAGAGGGGCCTTGATGTGAGCTGGAGCAGCTGAGCTGTAATAGCAGGCTGCATGCCCCTGCCTGAAAATCCATCAAGACATCAGGACCTCACCTCATCCTTCCCAAACGTTCCACTACAGTGGAAAAGGAAGAGTGGAAGATGTTAGTGTTGAGCTCGGGTTTTGTATGGAATTCCCTTTTATTAAGGGAAATCTCAAGCAACCATGTCTTGCACACCTAGATAAATTATTCTAAGGAACAAAATTAGAGATGAGAACCTAGCCCATTTTCTCTGCTGGCCACTGGTAAGACACAGTTCTAGGGCAAGTTATAAAACAGTTTAATAAGAGCTTCAATGTGTTGCACAATAGAGGGGGGAAAAAAACACCCAACAATCTGGATAAGCTGAATATTACAAACTGTAGAATATTACACAATAATATATCCAGACAGTGAAGGGTCACAGCTCAGATACTTTGCCTTTGTGACAAATTCACCCCTGGTGGTTCTGCTCCTGAGGCAGAGCTGCATCTATTCATGTTGGCTTCTGGAGTTTTCCCCTACCCAGTCAATCTTCTGCTGAGGTTTTATATTCTGCTGTATCCTGCTGATTCTGCTGTGGCTACTTAATAGTTGGTGTTTTTTCTTGTAGAATACAATATATTTCTAAGGCTGACATTGACCACACAAGGCTAGGTATACCCACATAGTTGTGCAATACTTCACACTTCTAGCATCAACAGTGGTCAAGATGCTTATTGGTCAAGCCACTCGTGGCCAAATCCTTTGATTTTCAGTTGGCAGGAAAAAATAGTTATTTCCTAAAGAGCTGTACAGAAACCAAAAACAGAAAACAAGGAAGATTTGTAGCCCTTGATACCCATGGAAAACCTCCAGCTTTGGTGCTAGAAGTTCCCATTTCTTCAATACCCCAGATTAACCATTGTTTAACATGCCCAGGGGAAAAAAACGACACTGAGGAAACAAGTGAAGAGCTGTGAATCCAAGCATCCAGTCTGTGCAGCTCTGCCCTCTTCTGCTGTGTGACACTGAGTTTGATCAGAATTCACCTTGTATAACTTCAGTCATCCACATATTTAGTCATTCAGACTCCTCCTAACCAGTGGAGAGATCGTGACCATTGACTTGGCCCAGGAAATGCCAGTCCCTCTGCACTAAGAAGGACTCTTAAGGAGCCACCAATCCCAGTATCCCCCATCATGCCTGGTGGGCTCTCTGATGGAAGGCATGAGGCCCACCTTAGCTCTTCAGACTCTCAAGGCAGATTTTGAGGCTCTGACACAGCCACTGTGAAGGAGCTTCTCATCTCAAAGTAAAGATGAGCAAACTTGTATTCGAGGTGCCCAGATTTTCAGCTCTCCATGAACCAGCCAGGCTTCAGAGTAGCATGTTCCCTGGCTGTGTGCCAGAACTGGGCAGACAAGATGTAGAAATAACCCTGGCTGGCATGTCTCAAAGCAAATGCTGCTTGGCTTCAACTGGAACATGAATGAAATTGAAATGCCACCTCTGAACATTTCCATTTCAACAAACTGACATTCCAACAAAACATGCCCAGCCAGCTTCACACTGCAAATCTACATGCTTTTGTAGGCAAAAGTTGTTTCTTCATTTTCATCTGTTTCCCAATATGTTTGATGGCTCACAGAGAGGACACCCATTCTGGCTGGCATCTGGAGAATCTACTGAATGAACAATCATTCCAGAACAAATATACCTCAAACTAGAGCTGTTGGGGAACAACTGCACTTCCAAAGCATCCTGAACTGATTGCCACCAGTGGCATATCAGCACACTGGGCTGCTCTTGGTGCAAGTCCACTGACACCCTGCAGGACCTGACCCACAATCATGCAAATATAGTTTCTTTGCTCTGATTTGGGTGAGCAGAAGCAATTTTCTTGGGTAGTAAAATTCTCTTCTACTATCAAGCCTGGATCAATTGAGATGTTACTGGTAACTGTCTCTAATATGAATATCTTTAAAGCATCCCATGCTACAGCCCATATTCTCATTTCTAAGTGTTCAGATATCTGAGACTGTATCTGTTACAACAGGTATCTGAGATCTATCTGTTGTGGGCACACACGCATGCACAGTTGCTCTCTCCACCTCAAAGCAAGATTTGCTTTACAGCTTGTAACACCCAGATATATTCAGACTCCCTTACAGTCTGAGAGATGAGATGTCATTAAGTCTTGGCAGCAGATCTTCTGGTGCATATGGTGTGCCTTTACATCTAGCATCTGAATCACACAGCACGGTTTGCAGGAATGGGAAGAAGCCTGCACTGGGAAGGTTTCGAGGTGCAAGATAACCTGGAGGAAGAAGAAAAAAGAAAATGGCATTATTTTGATGTGGACATGCACTTTTTCATCATGCGTTTCTATCAGTATGTGCTATTTTCTCTTGCCAAACCATAGGCTTGATTTTCAGTTTCACTGAGGCTCTTTTACTCTACCCTGGCAGTACTATCTGCCAAATCCCACCAGAAGCCTCTCCTCAACACTGACAAAGCCATGGAAGTCTATTGAAGAGGGAAAAAAATGTCAAGCTATTTGTTTAAGAAGATACCTCATGGTCCCAAAGCAACTGTGGATTTCCCCACTCTACTCCAAAATGCAAGAAACAGGCATGAAATTACAAAAGCACCCTAGGTTTATGATTTCCTGATTCTGCCTTTAAAAAATAAAATTAAAGGAGACATATGGCCAGAGTAACCTGAAGCACCCATAAGAGCATGTTCTCCAAGGCTTGGTTAGATCAGTTTCTATGCAAAGCCACAAGTTTCTGTTTCAAACCAGGTTGTTAAGAGGGCTCTGCCTCAGCTTTTACCATGGGAAGGAGCAGCAGACCCAGGACCAGACAAACCCCTTTGCTTTTTGTGCAAGCCTGCCCAGAGAAGGGAGAGGAGCAATCTATCACCACCACCCCCTCCGTGTCTCCTGCCATTTCAGAGCAGTTTCCACACCATCTGCTTGGTGGCCTGTGATACTGGCAGCCAGCACTGAGGAGTGAGATCTATGTCCCTGTCTCCTGTTTCTGCAAACACGGAGTGGACCTGAGCAATTAGAGACTTCAGTACTTTATTGCCACTTGCCCCGTGCTGCTCCCTGTCCGCCCGCAGAGCTCACCGCCTGCTTTTCCTCTCACTGACAAATGCTCTAATACATCTCAAAACTCTTTTGCTAGATCATAGCAACATATTATTTAAAATAATAATTTGGAAAATTACCTGGCAAAGGACATTGCTCTTATTTCTACTCTGTAAAGGAGCCAGATATGCAACAGACCCACAGGCAGGCTTGTGGTAATTGATTACCTTGCTCTTTAGTCTCCAAAGACAACGTGTGACTCTTGCCCAGGCACAGCTTTATTTCTAAGCCTTCCAACAAGGACACCATACTACATTTGTACCACATCTATTAATTATAGCACTGGTCAAAACCAGACATTTCCACAGGGGATGGTAGTGCTAGGTGGAGTACACGACTGTCAGTCTCCTTGAAGAAGACTGGATTTTCCTAACCTTTCCTCAGCACAGTTGGTCTCAGCCCATGAGTGTGCACTGCATTTTGGGGTCAAGACGCTCAAGCTCATGGTTTAGCATGGGAGTTCCCACTGCTTCAGGGCAGACAGCAACTGGCACAGAGGACTGCTGAGACCTGCAGGGGTCAAAGGCACCTATTTTGAGTGTTGTGATTCTCTTGTATACTTCAGGAGAGAACTGCCCTAGAAAATTAAAGGAGATACCCTGCCAGAAGAGAAGGCTAGAGCTCTACCTGCTGTGGGTAGCTTCCCCGACAGTCACTGCATCTCCAGGCCACCAGCAGGTACATGGCAGGCTGAGCCAGCTTCCAGTAATCACAGAGCACTAAATAAAAGATCTCTCTTGTCCCTACAGACCATCCTTCTGGTGCTGGGGCCAAAGGACCAAACAGGCCACTCTTAAGGTTTTGAAGTGTAATTAAATCTGCTGCCCACACGGGAAACTTCAGAGCAGGGAACTTTAATCTAGGAGTATCTGTGTGTGAATAACTCCTGCCTTTCGTGGGACATTTGCCCTTTAGAGATCACCAGTGACAACCCTGCAAAATGGTGTTTTGCACACACTAGCATTCTTCTCTCATCTTCCTTCTGATCTCCTACACTCTCATTCCTATGCAGGAAACTGAGTCACACATCAGTCCAAAAATGCACACCTCAGTTTATTGGTGTCTCTACCAAAATGCAACTTCAAAGACCTGGGAAGCCATGAGGTTCAGGAGGCAGAGCACAACCACAATGAAGTGAGACAAGTATGAGCTAGGAGGGAAACAGCTGCTCCCTCCACAGCCATTCTCATCTACCAACAACCCCCCAGGTCAGGAACTAAGCTCATGTCTCTTAGGAGACCTGGTGCAGCTAAGCCTGTGCAACTCCTTGTTGCAAAAGGAATAGGGAACACAAGGATAGGGCTGGGCACGTGGGGAGGGAGCACTGTTCTTCTTTGAAGAGATGCAAGATGTTCAGAGACAATTAAGCAAGAGATGCTGCTGAATGCAGAGCAGAAGACACTTTCTTGACATGTAAATAGGAATAACAAATTTTAAAATTGGACTTGAAGGTGGTGCACTTAGTTCAAAGTAAACAATTAAACCATCTGTTGCTGTGTCACAAGCAAGGTGTACAGTGTAAGAACATATGATATCAGCTCTTTCTTTTCTTTCATTTTGAAATAGCAGCCTGAAAAATAAAGAGACAGGAATTCACAATCTGAAGTTTGCTTCTACTCATGGTGGTGGCACGGTGCCTCTGAAGACAACAGTGGCCCAATGCAACTGAGGTATTGAGTGAGGCTCTGCCAAGTCACATCAGATGTTGAGCAGTTTTCTGGCACCTGGTCACAACCATGCAGCCTGATCCATTGCTGAAACACTGCAGGCATGAACTGGTGTAACTCACCATGTTCCTGTCATAAAAGCAGTGGAGATGCTGGAGAGAACTTTTCTGGAAGAGGTCGGGACTTTGACAGCAATTAGAGAATTAAGTAAGTTTTTCAAGAAAGACCATGACACAGAAACATCTGGGCCAAATTCCCATTTGCTGTAAGTGAGACCTATACTAGTTCTTGACCCTGAGTATCTAGCACAACCATGCTCTGTGTCAGGCACACAAATAACACACAGGCTTATCCATCAGGATGAAATAATTGAAGATATCTCCACCAACTCCACAGTAAGTTAAAGATCTGGTTCAGATGCAGTCACCACTTCTACAGACACCTACTGCTGGGAGATGAATCCCACCTTTGCTTCCTCCTGTGGCAAGTTGATGGTGCTGAAGGAGCCACATCCTGCATACTGCCTTCTTTATGCAATGGCCCCACTGAGCCACGTCTGTCCTTCAGGGACCAGAAGCCAACAGGTCAATTTAATAGAAGCAGAGCAGCATAGCCAGAGGAAGCTGAGCTTCTGACTGTGCTGCCTCTGGCCAGTGCACCTGAGATCACAGCAGAGCCAGAGCACAAGGCACCATGCAGGAAGCATGGCTGATTTGAGAGTCCAAGATCCAGACAAATACAGGGTAGCCTCAGAGTTTGTTCTTGTAACTCCCTCTCATCCTGCAAAGCAAGGAATTTACTGATGGGAAGGTGAGTCAAGAATTAATGCACTCCTTGCTCCATCCTCCTGCCCTCCATCCACTTGCCTGTGGTAAGGAGAGGTGACTCCATGGAGCCTCATGGGCTGCTCTGCCCACACACAAGTTTATTACCTGTGCCAGCCCATACACCACTGCAAGGACAACCAAGAAGGAAGCTGGGTCCTGACTCCCAGTGATGTTTCAGGAGATGTTCGTAACTGCCTCTCCCTCCCTTGGCTGAGATTTATCCAGCACATCAACTACATTAGTACCCAACATCAGCACTAGCTATGAAACATTAATGAAGGAAAGTTTTAAACACTCTACAGATTTTAAAGGATGGTGCTTTGATGGGGATAGTTTTGCCATCTGAAGTATAACACTTAAAACCATTAGTGACTTTTGCAGTATTACTACTGTTGGGAATCCCTTCAGTCTTCCCCATGCTGCAGGGATCCCAAAGTCTATGGTAATGCCATATCCAAGGAATATGGATCTCCCTAGCCCTTTGGTCCCACACTTTATGACACCATGTCACACCATACAGCAGATCCACAACACGTGGCATCATTCACTGCTATTAGCATTAAACATCTTAATTTCCTAAAGCTACAGCTAACTTTGGAGGGTCTCACTACACTGCTTATGAGCCAAGAGGAAGATATCACTGCACCCACTGCTGCCCCATGTCTGAGCTGAGAGGTCACCTGAGCAAATTTCTTGTCAAATTGACTTGCCTGCAACTGAAATCCGGGCCCAGATCTGGATCCTGTTAGTAAAGACAGACTTGTGTGTGTGCCAGCAGCAGAATCCCAAGAGCAGAGGCTTTTGCTGCCCCCTCTCACCCGGAGCTTTTCCTGTCACCATTGAAAGAAGGGCACCAAATCTGAAGACAAGACGGGCAACCCAAAGGACAGAAAAGGCCAAGGACTCAGCGCTGCACAGGCTGGCTGGTTCTCCCTGCTCACTAGCACCTGGCTAGGCCAGCCACATCTCCAAAGTAGTAAGGCATGCACAGCAGTAATAATTCCAACAGGAACAAAACAGTTTGTTTTCTTCATGTAAAAGTGCTTGGTATAACAATGATGAAAAAATGTCAGGGTAGTAATAAATGTCATACAAGAAAGATCAAAATTACTATTTCACTACAATCTATATGATTGACATTGACTGAAATGTTTAAATCTAATTGGACCATGTTCTACGTTGCCACACTGATTTTCTTGCTTTCATAGCACAGAGGTTTCAGGCATTTGCATTAGCTGAGCCCAACCATGCACTTCAAGGAAATGGGTGTTTCAGAGGACCACAGGCACAGCCATCGAAGCTCCTGAGCTCACTCCCTTCAGTCTGAGGCAGGGGGACTGCTGCCTGCCCCAAAGAAGGCAAGTGGTGTCAGGACAGCAGCCAGTATTGTCCATGCCAGAGCAACAGGAAGCAAATACACAGTATTTTCAGGTTATTGCTTCTTGTATTTATTATTACTGCTGTGCATGAAACCAGAGTGTGAAGACAGGACCACATCCACACTCTGTACAGGTTACACTCCAGTTTACATCAGACAGTGGTGTCTCATGTAAACTAGCAACTAGTTCCCTCTGTATGCTGTTGAGTACCTTCCTTTCCTTTAATTGCCTGGTCTCAGCATTGCTGCTCTGAGAGACACTAAGTGTATTGCAGCCCCATCACTGGAACACACAAGTCACCTTATATATAGTGGAGCTATGCAGACCATATCTTTTGCTTTCAAAATATCACTCCTCTCTGCCCAGAGTATTTCTGGTGCCAAGGTTTCCTACCCAGCTCTGCCATCCATTCTGCAAAACCAGACAAAAATCTATATTCCATTTTATTCCTACCAAAGATACAGCCTGTCCATTATGAATGTCTACTTCTTAAATAAACTTGGGTTCCTTAACTGTATTTTCCTCCTCCTTTATTATTAATTTTAAAAGGCACACTGAGTTTTTCTGTTTTCTATCCAACCACAGTTTAGTGTAATATCATTACCACTCCATGGGCATGAAAAAATTCTCTTGGCTTCAGATTTCATACACTCTGATACTTCACATACCTTATGCATTAAGCCCTTCCATATTCCTTCCATAGTTCATAAAAAATCCACAGAAATCGCAGCTCCCCCACTGATGAATTAGAAGCATTAATGAGCAAATGACTTCATTAGGAAGTATTGTGTTTAATTGAAAATGCATTCAATCACTGCTAAATCATTCAAAGAAACTTAATAACTGAGACTCTTCAGGCAAAAAAAAAAAAAGGCCAAAAAGTGGTTTCATAGACAAATAAATAAAATCATGATCAGTGATCAAAAAAAAGGGTGAGTGAATTATCAACCCTGGCAACAAAGAAGCACAATGAGATCATGACGTAGAAGGCAACAGGGACAGAAAGTACCTTTTTACCTCTTCAACCCCTTCAGCTTCTGGGTGAGGAAACATGAAGGTTTTGAAGACTTTTGTGGCAGAGGGAACAAACACTCTGTGCTTTGCGTTCCTACACACTTTCCCAGTCATCCCTGAGCAGCAGTGGAGGGTGCAACTCAGTGTGGCAATTCTGACTGTTTATCAGCTGTAGTTTATACTTATCTAAGAAGTCACAAAACCTAATGAAAATATTTACTCCTAGGTGATCTCCTCCCAATCTTCTTAGCAAAATGTTTAACCATATCACGTACACATAACATTCTCATTTCCTTTCTAGTCTTTCCCGTAGTCACACAGCACTACTTTGCTTTAACCTGTATATTCCTTTGCTTTGTCAAACAGTCAAAAACACAAACATGCCTGTTTCCTGACACAATGACAATGCTGTTTCTCTTCAGCCATATGCAACTGCCCATTTCCAGATTTGTTAATATAAATTTATCAAGAATTAATTTATCAATTAAGCTGCCTTTTTTAATGTAGAAAGCTTTATGCTAACTCAAGGCCTTTTGACCTCTCTCTAAAAACTAAACCAAATCATCAAATCTATGTGATAGGTTTAATTTTGGAGCAGAGTATTTTTTTATTCACGTGATGTCAGATATTAATTGAAGTAAATACAATTTGGGGAAAAAATCACATATGGGGAAAAAAGTCACATAAAAGAGAACATAAGGGACATGCAGAATAAAAACAGGGCCTAGATAACAGTGAAACAGTAAGAGTTAGACAACAACAGATCCCAATTAAAGAAAAACATGCCTCAAGTAGCTAACAGCCTGGCCTTGAGACAGGCCTGCAAGACACCAGGCTAGACAGAGGAAAAGGATGGAAAGAAGCACTGCCTACAGCTGATCTTGGTTACAGCCTTGAGTACTGGGCAGGAAAAAGAGAGTAATTGAAATCATCACATTAATATATTAATGATCCACTAGCATAGTAAAATTCACACCCAGAGGCTAGAGGGACCCTTACTAACAATAAGCCCCTCACTCTCTGAGCAGGTGCTGTGAGGTTCCTGAGCACTGCCACTTGAAATGGAAGCCAGGAATTAGTGATCAATCGTGTGTGCCAGTGATAGAACAATGTTAAAGTTCTTTCTCACGTTTTTGGGAATCAAAGTAGCCCTTGCATTTCAGGAAACTGAGCTGGCTTTGTGAAATGCCACCCTGCTCCCTTTTCCGTGCAGAACTGGATATTAAAGCACATATCTTGACTCTGAGTGTGGGTTGACTTGCAGACTGGGTAACAGACCCTGCTTTTGGGACAGCACATGGAGAATGGCTCAAATGCTGTCTGGCCTGTTATCCATGAAAAGAGAGTATTTAATTGCCATGACACTTGTACTGCTATGACATTGCAACATTCATGCACTCTGAAATTCACATCTGACCTCGAAGCTGGAGAAAGGGACCTGCCTGTTGCTGGTTACATGGGACTGAGGTCTTCAGTGGGAGCAGGACCAGGAGGCAAATGCCAGCTGACCTTTTTCACATCTGCAAGATCAGTGCCCACCCAAGTCCCACGCTTGTGGCAAAAAAGGGGCAAGGTGCATTACAGTTCCTGGCAGTACTGCCCAAATCTTGCTCAGTGTGCCCAAAGGCCATGGCACAGCAGTATTAATGGGATTACTCAGAGTTCAGGCAAAACACATCTAAGAGCTGTGCTGGATCAGAGCTAATATTTCTGTATGGCAGTCCCTATTACACTGTCCCTACACTGCTGCCTTCCATATCACAAAGACCATTTTTAAACCCCCTCTGGAGCTAGCAGGTCATTTCTTTCAGCCTGTTTTTGGCCAGTCAGCAGGACTGCCATTTGCCTCCACAATTTCACCCGTTGAGCATTGAAAGAGGAGGTTCCCTGAGCTCACCCCGAAGTTGCAAACAGCCTCAGTATCTATCCTATCAGAGTCATTTTTGCTCCTGTGAGCCTCCATCACCACTGTACGTCAGGAGAGGTGCTGCTGTGAGGTGGCACCCCATGAGCTCCAACACACAGTGCAACATCCTGCACATACCACTGCAGGTCCAGATGTCACATGGCACAGGGAGTCCTGCCAGTTGGGCCCTGCACCACACACCTTAATTATGACAATCTGGTGTTAGTGCAAGTCTCCCGGTCCTTGGAGCCCAAGCATTCCCCCCACTGCCTTCCTATTATGCTTCAAGTAGCAGCATCCTTGGCCCTCTTTCCCTCAACTCTAGTTTGATTTTATTATCCTTATCTCCCCCTTAGAATTCATTAGGTAACAAGAAGAGCAGCTATTACACCTACATCAGTTCACCTGTGTACCACAGAGCCTGCCCTCATTTGCAAGACATACACATTACTCGGCTCCCTGTTTTTCAAAATAAAAGCTCAGCAGGACACCAGAGAACTTCATTCAAGCCCCAGACAACTAGTGTGGCTGGGTGAGATTCCAGAGCTTGCATTTTTCATCTTTACAGCAATAGCATCCTTGTTTTCTGAGTGTCCCAGTAACACGATGTCCTCAGTTGTCTGCCTCCAACAGTGAGACTGAAGCAGCAGAAAACTCCGTACAAGACTCCACCCTGTGTTGGTGGCCTCGATGGAGGAAGCATTTCATTGCATCATTCTTGCCTCTAGCATTTCAGGCTCTGCAAATAAGACAACCAGCCCAGAGCAGACAGCATCTACTCCCATGCTTATTAAGACTAGGCAAGCTAGTTTTGCTTGCCCACAGACCTTCACCTTCCACCCTCTTATTTAATAAATTAAAAATCAGCACTAGAATTTGAATGCATTGGATTCATGTACTGATATGGAACTATAACATAAAGACCAGAGGAGTAGGCAAAAAGGGTATAAAAGGAGGAAAAAGAACCCCCAAACCAAACACAAAGAACAAAAGAGGGGAGATGGAAACCTAAGAGGTATTGCAAATTCAGGTCAAGATGGAGAAATGACAGAGCTGATGGGGAGGGATCACAGTGGAGACTGACTGCATCATGGAGGGATGCTCCACTGCCTGAAGCACAAACACAGAGGAGGAACTGTACACAACAGTCCTCTTCCTACAGGGCTTTTTTTAAGCAATATTTAATGCAGACAAGGCTGACTTGGTCTTGTTATAATACAGCCAACTTGCTCTTGTCTGTATGAGCAGCAGGGCACTGCACAAACAGGACCTAAGAAGAGGGTCAGAACATTTCCCAGCTAGAAGCTGGAACCTAAAAGCCTAAAACCATATCTAGACCCTGGAAAAAAAAATATTTGCACAAAAGCTGTGTTTACTAAACCAGTGTCTTTCAATGCTGAGTGCCTCCAGGTAGTCTTCAGAGTCCAGATTTAGATTCTTTAAATGAAAGTGACCTCCTTTCCATACACAGATTAAAAAACCTGCTAAACTCAGTCTAAGCCAAACTGCTCAGCACCTTTGGAGAAATACTTCTGCACTTCTAGGACCCAGCATCTGGATTTAGACGCTTCAGGAAGCCAATTAGAATGAAGTGACTGCCCCAAGGCCCTGTTGTAAATCAGCAAGCAGGAAAAACTTACTGGTAACTCAGGAGTTCCCACCTCCAACTCTAAACATCTTTCAGTCACACCTCACAAGGCGGAAGAGTCCATAAAAAGAACTGGAGGTGTGGAGATTTATGAAACAGGAGGCATTACAAACAGCACTCTGTTTAGTCTCTGGTTCTCTGAGCTAAGTGGAAGCTGAGGCAAGTCGCAGGGAACTGGATGGCTGGGCACTGCTTATCTAAGGAGATCAATGTATATGTCTATTCCAGCAAATGTGGGGCTAACTAACACCATTCTTACCCCCTTCAGCACTGTTTCAATGAAACAGAGCCTTATTTGGCAGTCTGTTCCTTGGCACAATGGCAGCTCAAAAAAATGAAGCAAAACAAAGTTCATACCAGAGGAAGGATGCTTAAGGAGGGACCTGATGAGGTCATTTTGCTAATCGTGCTGCAGTTAAGCAGAGGCAAAAATATAGTGTTGGGTTGTCTAGAAAAGGGGAGAAAACAAACAAAAGAAGTGAAGGAAAAGGAAGCAATGTAAAGGAAAAAGAGGAGTGGGACTGCTCCCTCACAGGCAAATGGTGAAGGAGAGCTGGAAGTCTGATGTGTGCTTGTCTGTACACTGAGTGGGCTGAACCCTTGGGGTGGATTGTGCCTTGCATAAAATACCCATGACTTATCCAAATGGATGGAGTGGCCTGCATAGCTGAGCCACCATCTCAACTCCCTGTAATTATCATGGGTACCTATTAATTTCTCCACACTACTGAGAAAAGATAATAGTTCAGGTCTTGCCAACTATGAAGCAATTTCCTTCAAGGTGCAAGCATCTTTTCAGGGCTTTCTCGTTGAAGGATGGTACTATGACCCACCTTGCTCCATGCCATCTGACCTCACACGTGTCCTGGCAGCCACAGTCATCACTCATATTGATAATTAACCCAGCCCAAGGTCTTTCTCTGTTAACTGTTGGACAAAGTTAGTTTAAGGGTTTCTGCATCAGAGCAACATGCTGGGTTTGAGGCAGGGAACTGAGGGAGCTAAAAGTGGTTTGAGGTCCTTAGTTATGCAAACCCACAAGGCAGGAACGCCCTGAACTAATCTATCAGCACACTGCTGCAACAACCAGAGGGGCAGAGATGCACACGGGTGACACAGAAGGGAGGTGACAGGCACTGCCTGCCATACACTTGGCAGAGCAGGCACCTTGCACCACTCACAACCAGCTGCCTTATCCCCTCCCCCCGTGGTATGGGAAGGGGGATACTATCTGCATTCATTCTGTTCTTTTATAAGCAATATAGACAATCCTTCTCCTTTATCTGACACTGCCCTGGCCAGGGTAACTCATCCCTCAGTTACCTCTAACATGGTAATAGTGCTCAGCACAGAAGTCACAGGAAAGGTGTGTCTGCAGGTACAACAACACAGCCTCTCTCCTAAGGTATCTCAGATCTCTGTTCTCCGATTCAAACTCGTTTTTCCAATCAATTCTGGACCTTTCAAATCCTAGCTACTGATCACAGTAAGACTGAATGGAGTGTAGCTCTGAGACCCTCCTAACCTGGGCCCTCTCCCAGGAATACTGGAGCCAAGAATGAGCAGAGTACAAGTATCTGCTCCTGTGTAGTGTTGTGCCACACAGCTCTGGCTCTGCTAGACCTGAACAGCTCTGCTGGTACTGGCAAACAGTCCAGTGCTCAACTATTACCATATTCCCCCAGAATACTGGCTGCAAAGAGCAGCCTTGCTGAGCTCCCTGCTACTGAGTCTATCACAAGTATCTCTGAGTGACTGCAATACAGCCTGCAGGCATCTCCATGGGGGTGATGAAATCTGGGTGGAAATTCTGAGCAGAAGTAAAGAGTAAGATGTGCTTCACTGAGAAGAGTTCAGGCAATGAATTCCCTGACAGAATTTTATGGATTGAAGACCATATTCAAGAGCACAGCTTCTTTCCAGAAAGAAGAAAAAATATCTGTAAATAAGGCATGGCTTGGGCAGGTCACTGGCTGCCCCTTGGAAAGCCAGGGGGAGCAAAGCCCTGGGAATAACAGGAGAGCAAGGTTTTACCACATCTTCTCCATAGCACTGAAGAGCAGAGATTTTAAATAAGTGGACAACTGACCACACCCAAGGGAGCATCCATGGAGAATAACGATGAGGGCAAAGTGACAGGAGGGGAGAGAAGGAGAACAGAAAAGGAAGAAAGCAGGTGGGGAGGGTGTGACAGTGCTAGTTAAAGCAAGGAGTGTAATTGCACTTCTCTGTAGCCTGAGTGGGTTGAGCCCAGAGGAACAGATTGTATCTCATACACAATTCCCATACCTTGCAAAAACCAGCAGTGATGGGGAGGGACTTTTGTCCTGCTCACACAAGAAAATAGGTGATAGAGGCATGAAAACCTGGAAGATACCATCAAACCCAGTTCACTGGCTCACACACTGTAGGCTTCCAATCCAGAGCTTCCTGTTCTGTATGTATGCCACAAATCCTATTCCAGTACCTTCTAGCAAATACAAGGGCTGTAATAAAAGGGTCAAAAGCCAGAACTGTTATGTGCATAGGAAGTTGGATGGGAATTTTGTGTGGTTAGACTCTCAGATCATCACAGGAGCTGGGTATGCAGAGAAATGTTTCATTTCTCCTGACAATAATCTCTGCTGACCTGGAAATACACCATCAAATAGATGCCTGGAAGAAAGAAGAGAGGTGTGTGTTTGTTTTTTTCCTCTTAGAAACCAGATGCCTTAGTTGTGAATAAAATTATATATCAGATGTATTTCAGCTCCCTGTTTTCCTCAGTTCTTCATTTTCCTATGAGCACTCTGTCTGGTGACATTTATTTGGCATGTCATTTCCCTGCAGAGTTCAAGCTCCCATTGCATTAGGTGCTACACAACATCATTCAAAGCAAGCAGGAAAATTTCTCTTGCAGGAAAGCTCTTGCCACTTGTTCACCCTTGACTGATATTTGCCAGGTAATACCTCTACAAAACTCTCAACCTCTTGAATGTGTATTAGACATCCTTTCAGAAGAACTTACTGCCTCAAATTTGAGCTGTTTTAATTGAGCAAATAATAGATTTAATTATATTTCTGTGGTCCTGAATACATGAGATTACACTCACAGACTGAGATCTTTCATGGGGTTATCTCTATGGCTTCAAAACTCAGCACCTGAGTAGCTTATTCTATCTTGATGCCATTGATTCTGTGCTTCCTGACTTCTCTCTACCTGAAATAATCTCTTGACAGCAGAACTGGAAGCAGCTTCTTGTTGTTACTTAACAATTGTGTCTTTTAAGGCAGGCATTGGAACACAGCATAAAGTAGATTTTATTCCTGTTCAAAATGAACCAAAAATCATTGCTTTCTAGACATGTCCATCCACCTTTTTTTTCCTTCTATCAGAAGAAAGTTCCCACATGATTTCTCTTTTGCTTTTCAAGCAAGAAGTTGATACATTTTTCCAGTTGTCAAAAAAAAAACAAACCCAAACTGTCAAGTGGCTATTCTTATTTAATTAGACAAGCAGCAGAAATTGGCTAGTTTATGCTCTAGTTAATGTTCTTCTCCATCCCTTTGGGATTCTTAGATGGATCACAAGAATACACCACAACCATTATTTTCCAGCATAAAACCTCTCTATTGCAAGAGAGTTCCTATCATCCACTTCTAAGACAGATGTCTACGAATACTTACTGAGACTTGTCCCAAAATAGAATTCATCTATGGAGGAAAAGGGAACTAAGCCAAAGATGATGCCTGATCTCTCCCTTTCCTGCAAAGCACAACTGATGGAGATACTTGCTGTTCCTAAGAACTTTCCTTCCAATCCATTAAATCAGAGATACAACCACCCAGAGCAAACAAGTTCCAAATAAATGCACGTTCCAGCTAACAGCCATGTAGCATAAAAGAGTCAATACTCTCTGGACATCTATCTTATCTGATTTATCAGGGACAGGAAGTACAAGCGATGGAGCCGTGTAGGAGGACTGCCATTTCCACACTTGGCAAAATCTGGGGTTTTCAAAAGGTACAACATGCCCTGTCTTGCCTGCTCCAACTGGTTCAAGGGAATTCAGGAGAACTTAATATAGAACATCCCCTTTTTCTGACAGCAGATGAGCTTGAGGTTAAAAGACTAATCTAACACCTCAAGAACATTCCTCTCCATTAAAGACTTCCTGTGATACTTTCAGAAAGTCACTTTTTCTAGCTTCCCATCCCTGTCTACAAAATGAGGTACACAAACTCAGATGAGGCTGCAAGCTCCCTGGGACAAGGGCTATCCTAAATGTACATCCAGCATTTGTCACAATGTGGCCCTTTCTCACATATCATACTGAAACAAAGACTTTTTATCACAAAATCACACATGTCACAGGGTCAAACATTTCCATGTCATCAAGTACAGACCCTTCACAAACCCCTTTTCACACATCTGATAGCAACAAACTTTGGAAACCAACTGCCTGTCCTCACTGCTGCCAGAGTTGTCTCCTCTCCCCAGATACAAAAATCCAGCATCGTGGGTGCCAGGGCTTTGTTCTCATCAAGTTGATGACAGCCTGATGCAGGTCATCGATGGTGGTGTTTCTCCTATGAATTAGATGCTGCAAATCTTTTAGAAAGGGCAACTTTTGAGGGCCTATTCCTACCCTGTGCTGGGAAACTATTTTTCATTCTGTACAGCTCTATGCTGCAGCACACAGATGTGATTCAGCAGACTAGATGTGCAATATGAAGCAAGAAACTTTCATATGCTTTCAGGGTCTCTGCAATGATAAGGGCAAGGAACCCCTCTAATAAGCAAAGAGTGCAGCTCCATGTTTGATCCTTTCCAACACAAAGGTAGGCCACCACTGGAAAGAGGGGCCCAGCCCTTTCACCCCCTCCTCTCCCCTCTCTTCGGACTGGACTTACAAGGCCACAGGGCAGCAGCAGGGATTTGATCCAACTCAAGATTAATTCTTTAGAAGGGACAAAGGGTTTCAGCTTCCAACCTCCTTGCTCTGCTTTATTACATAACCTCATGAACAAACGTGGCCAGGATTGGGGGGCATGCTGCTTCTGGTAGTGGTAAGGACTCATCAAACCCGTGTAAGATTTTCAGAGCAAATTCAAGCACACCCATGCTCCAAGATGTAGACATGTTCTCCTTAACCAGGAAGCAAGACTGGAAAGGGACAATTACCTTGTGCAAACTCTTCACCCGTTTAACCACCACCAACTATTCACCCACCCAAAATGCTGCTCTTTGACTTGCTACAAAAGGGCTCACATACACAATCAGGTCATTGGAGCCAAACAAGTTACCACTCTTCAGCTGAACCTTAGCGGCAAGCTGCCAAAATAGGTGCTTTCTGCCCATAACACACACAAGGTAAAATCTTTCATGTTGACCAACCTCAGGTTTGTTACCTCACCTTCATAAACCCACTCAAAGCCTATGCCCTTACTCATTTGACAACAACTCCCCCCACCTGCCCTCTTGTCACTCCATTTATTATGTAAATTTATATTGCTGTCCACAACAGCAGTTGAGTGCGTCTTGATAAGACAGTTATTTGAAGTTGTTTTCTAATTAGAAAATTAATTTGAAAAAATTTACAAACAGAAACAACCCCAGAAGAATACAGACATTTTATTTACAGCATGCTGCATTCCAGGAAATCGCCACTGGAAACTACAAAGATCCAAATTTGCAAAAGTAACAGAACACATCCAATTAACACATCGGTCACTGAAATGAGAACTAAATCCCAAAGACAAAAACAAACCAGTTACTTACAGTTTGGCTGTGGTTCTGGAGGGAATTTGAGACGGATAATGGCCAAGATTATGAAAACAACCACAGGCCAGGAAATTAAAATGAATGACCATACCTATAAAACAGCAAAGAAAATGTATCAGTTACATTTGTTGTATTGATGTGTCTCAGAGCTTGTCTGGAATGTACAAGTACTGCCCTAAATGAGTTATAGGATGCATTGTATGCATAATATTAGAACCAAGTATTATCTATGCAGATAGGCAAACTACATAAGATTTCCAGAGCAAATAACAAGCCTGAAAATGACACAAGCCTACCTGTGTTTCAGTTTGGCTGCTAATTATGGGGGACAGTGTTTACACAGCTTTGAGACACGACTATGTAATAGTAAAAGCACGCTGAGAAGTACAAGACTTTTGGATGCACTGATGGCAAGATGAAAGAGCTAAGGTGTGAAAGGCTGATTTAACTTTCAGTGAATGGCAGTGCTCAGACAATGGGTAAGGATGACTTGGATTTGATTATACCTCAAAATTAAACTGTTTAACAAGTGAATTGACAAGTCTAATGCATTTTTTTTTCCCCAAAAATTTCACTGTTCTTCACAAACAGTGGTTCAGCCTCATAGCAGAGCTGAAAGAAAGGATTTTCATAGTAGTCACCTACAAGACAGGGAGCTCAGGCATGGTGTAGGAAGAGGTTTATGGAGTTGTGTAACATTTCAGCTGGAGAAGTGACATTTGAACAGTGATCACCAGGATCCCTCATATGAGCTTCTGACCCCAGGAAGGTGCCCTCCCTGGGCACCTTCAATTTCCAGACTGTGGCAGGCCATATAGATGAGCTGAGATAGAAGACAGATGATGTAAAATTGCCCTAGTACAGTGGAAAATGACATGAATATTAATAGAACTCCTGCCTCTGACATGAGGGTTGACCATTTCAATGGACTAGAATGAAGAAAATGCAGCCTGCTAATCCTCTAGTGTAGTAAACCAATCTAGGTAGGAGGCCAAAGTCAGTTTTAAAACCACAAACCTTAGAGTTTTGTAAGCTAGGAAAAGCCAACTATTCAAATAATCAACTGCTTTTGCACTACCTGGCTAGCTTGCTACCAGGTTTACTAGATTAGAGTTTTCCATCCATCAGTAGTTAAACTCAGACTACTCTATGCTGCAAAACTGCTGTGCTATCTTCATGCCAATTTTTGAAACTGCAGAGATGTCTTTCTTCAAAATCATCCCATTTTTCGTTGTTGTGTTGCTGTTTTTTTCAGATCAGCACATATTATCCAAAACTGTTTTTCCAAAGTAATCCCAAGCCCATAACAGTGTTTTCATTTCCTGTAACACTTTCTGGAACATTAAAAACAAACAAGATTGATAAACAAATCCTGGAGAACAATTCAGCTCAAAGATGGTTGTTTTACACCAACTCCATCTCTGATGTGATGACACAGCCATGAAAGAAAGAGCAAGATTCATGCCCCAAAATAAGCAACTGGCAGACATCAAATCATAAGGCACTTCCCCACACATCCCTTCAGAGAGGGTACATCTATAAATTCATCATTCAGCAACATTTTAGCTTGTCAGTACTCTTCCTGCCCTTTATTTATACACTGCCATTTCTAACAAGATTCACCACTAAAACTAACATCTTTTTATAATTTTTAGTATCACATGCTTTCCCTATAATCAGTCCCCAAACCACTCTTTAACTCTGATTGACATGTAAGTGGTATTATTAACATTTCCTCCTTGTTTAGTACCATGCAGGCTAAAGTAAAATTATGGGGTAACAACACAGAAACTGGTATTAGTCAGAGGCTGCCTAAAGGAAGGGCAAGAGATCTGTCATAGTCTTGAGGGAAGAAATGAATACTGATTGTCTCTGCTCAAGGAAATCTTTGCAGCTCCCTGTTTGGAGCTAAAATGATGCTTTTATTCCCCACTTTCCAGACAGCTCTTCCTTTAGTATCACTGTCCTTTGACTTAATTGCATTAAATAATAGCTGTTGCGACATAACAGCATTCCCACTGTCCCAGGCATTTCTAGTTAACAAAATCAAGACAACCATCCTGGCCAAACTGATTGCAGGTGGAACATGTTGACATAACCAACTTCAATTTGGCTCATGGGACATTAGGCACTGTGTTGTGGTGTAGGTTACATCATCTTCACTGTGAGGGTGGTGAGACACTGGCCCAAGTTGCCCAGAGAAGCTGTGGCTGCTCCATCTCTGGAAGTGTTTAAGGCCAAGTTGGATGGGGCTCGGAGCAACCTGGTCTAGTTGGAGGTGTCCCTGCCCATGGCAGGGGGTTTGGAGCTAGATGATCTTTAAGGTCCCTTCTAACCCAAACCAGTCTGTGATTTGATGATGCTATAAATAACCAAGCTGCCTTGAAGTGACAGATGGAAAGCCACAGAAGTGCAAGAGGCCCTGATTTCTCCAGTTTTCCTTGGAACCTGGGCCACACCTTGTTCCCAAGAAGGCTGCCTCCCAACCTCAGCAGGAGTAACCTGTACTGAGGCACTCCCTGGCCATGGATGCAGAGCATCAGCTGATTCCAACAAATTGACACTCCAGCAAGCTGTAGCTCTCCCAGGAGAGGTAGAGACAGGCTCTCCAGGGGCTCTGCACAGAGCTCACAAAGGAAATAAGTGTAAAGCAAAAGCCAGAAGAAAATGTGTTTGCCAGCCCTGGAGAGGCTGATAAACAGAGCAGGAAAGCACTCAAGTCTGTGAGGGGAGGACAGGGTCTGCCTGGTGTCAGACCATTCTGTGACATTCCACTCAGCCCCAGTGAGGTCAGCCAACACCACTGCAGCGGCAGGAATCACCTTCACAGGTTATTAGAAATGGAGAAGCACAACAGAATGCTTCCCTTGCAAAACAAGCATGCTAAAAAAAAAGCTTTCTGAAAGCCTGGTCTGTAAGTGAGGTCAGTTTACACAGGTCAAAAAACAAGCAGAAGGATGGAGAAATTAGGATGTGTTTGGAAGCAGAGATCTGAGTTTACCTCCTCACACCCTCTCCAGTCTGAGCAAACTCCATAAATTTGGAGCAAGCTCATGAAAAAGAGGAGGATTAGAAAGAATGTCTACCATATAATACTTAGTAGTGGCCAGATTTTTATTTTAATTGACATTTCAATTCTACAGAATTGATATTTCAACTCCACAAGGAAACAGAATTAAAGCAAGTGAAATTGGATGGTCGAAGTACAGGTAGGGCTTAGGTTTCCATTTACTCTGAGTACAAAAAACTGAAAGAGACCCAAGCTGTCTGCTTTTAACAAGGCTGCTACAATTACTCTTGAGAAAGTAGAGGCAGTTTAATGAGATTCCTCTGCATCTCAGAAAAAGTCTCCTGTATGCTTAACTCCAGCAAAGGATACACTACTCTAAGGTGCACAGCATGTCCACAGCAACTATGGAGGATCACAAGGTGTCAAACGAACCCAGCACCACTCCAAAACTGAGGCAGGACTGGGCAGACAAGAATGGCCCTTGAAGAAGCATGCAGTGATACGAGCCTCCATCTTCATCTCACACCTTCCACAGCCCTTTCTCTTCTGTCAGCATTTTCTGCAATTGCCAGTTTCCATTCAACCAACAAGTTTAAAGACCATCACATTCAAATGACTAGCAAGAGGACAGGTTGCAATACCAGTCTGTGAACTGCAGCATGCTTCTTCTGAAATGGCAGAGCCACTGTATTGAACCTAGCCTGGGACAAAACTACTGACCAGGCTTCGCCTGGATACACAATGCCACCCAAAGGAACATTTGCCTCCCTGATTGCTGCTGCAGTTCATATTGCTCTCTGGACATCGCTGGCAATGATTTATCTCTTAGAAAGAAGGACCATTTGGGGTGTTTGATTAGCAATGCACTGTACTGCACTGGAAATCTGTCTTACCTACATCTCTTACAGACTCATTTTTCTTGGTCCATCCTTTACAAATGGCTCTATGCAAGAGCACCCCTCATTGCCACCAAACCCCAGAAACTCCTTGAAGGCTGGACATGGACTGTGGCATCTGCTCACATGGGAGCAGGTACAGAACTGCAGCCTTAGTTCTCGTCTGCTCGTTTGGGTTTTTTGTTTCGTTTTGGTTTTGTTTTTTTTTTTCAGAGACCACTGCCCCAAGGAAACAACAGTGGCATCCGTGGTACTCAGTCTAGACTCTGAGCCCTCATGCATGACCTCCATTGCAAGACTTGCCTTCGCTTCATGCCATTCCCTTCTTTCCCTCTGCCTCTATCACCAGCCTTCAAAATATTTGTTGTAGTATTTATGACCTTGCTCTCCTGCAGTGCCTCCCTTGCTCCTCAGCTCCTGTGGTTTCCAGGTCCCTCTCCTCTACTACTTCATTTTCACACTCACCGGCTGCCTCTTGACACTCTGCCAGTTCTTCCACAGCAGGATCCTCAGGTGCTGAGAGAGTGCAGCCATCCTCGGCTGACCCGACCAAAACTGAATGGGCTGCGTATTCTTCCTCCTCAGGATTAGGAGGCAAAAGCAGAGGCTTTAACCCAAATGGGCATCCACGTTCCAATATCCTCTTCCCCACAGCATAGCTCTGGAGCAGCTACTTCATCCACCTGTGGCTGCTGTACTCCCAGTAACTGTAGCTCTTGTCCTCACAGCAATAGCTCCTAGCAAATTCAACAGGTTATTCTTCTCCAGGCAGGCAGGCAGACGCAGCAGCCTGCCTCCACTTGTGTTAATTACAATATCCAGCCTCTCCTGGCTGCTCCTTGTTCAAGCCCTAACCGATAAAATGGATAGCATTCCAAAAAGATGCTTCTGCTTAAACAAAAGGTGATGCATGCCTCCTCCTCCCCATGATGAAACTACCTGTCTGCCCACACACCGCTTCTGCCGAGAGGTGTCATCAACAGCAGAGTTAGGCTGCGTGCCAGGCCAGCCTGACTTCCCCGAGTTCAAAGGGAATGGCTGGGAAGAAGAAAGTATCCACAGCATGCCCCTTCCTGGCATTGCTGATTTGGAATTAGGGTTGGTGCGTTTTTTTTATACTTTTGAATGTCTCTATTAAACCTCAATTTCCCATTCAGGGAAATGAAAATGTTAACATATAAAAAAAATCATCCCAGGGACTGATCTAATTATTCAGCTTCCTGCATCTTCCCTTTTCTCCAGGAGATCAGTCCTGGGGTTCTTCCTGATTCAATGTAACACATCAAGTATACTGGGAATGGGATTGTAGGATCAGACCCCACAAAGATTCCAGAGCACTAGTGTAGCTTGAACACCATTGTTATCCAGCTGATTGTTGAATTTTTCAAACTAGTGGTAAGATATATACATAAAAAAACCAGCTAGAGATGAAAGAAAATGAACTGCAGGTACAGAGGGAACCATTAACAGCAGAGAGCACTGCTCATTGCATCAAGGACTACAACAAATCTGAGTTTTGAAACCAGTTATGGACTTGTCTCATGAGCTCTGGTTATCCATCAGATCTCTGGTCCCCTTCAGGAAAGCAGCACATACATTCAGGTATCCCACCTGCTCACACTGAGATCATCCTCCAAGTACCTAGGCAAGCCATGGAGGACTTCACTGCCACCAGCATATTTCATGAGATCAAAAATTATTATACTATATGGCATTTCTTTCAGCCACAAACTAACTTTGTGCCTCAAAAATGAAAAACATATTGAATGAGTCCTTGCGAGACTTCACCCACAGACAAAAGTGGAGGTGGCAGTTTTGCCATCCAGAATTGTCTTAGAGAAGAGGAGCTTTGATCTATGGGTTATGAAAAGCATTGAGTGAGAGTAGAAAAGAGATGTGGTACTCAGTGAAGAGAAACAGCTTCTCTGGAATGGTCAATAAATACCTCAAAGGTGGGAATAACAACAGAGGTGGAGCAGTCTCTGCCCCACATACCTTCAGTCTAAATAGATTGGACATTCCAAGAGTGGGAGTGGAGCTGGAGCTAAAATGAGCCTAAAAGGCTTCCCTGGTATAGTTTTCATAGTGATGGGAAGAAACCAAAACATCTACCCTCCCAGCTCTACATTCACTTCTTTTTTCTACCAAACATCCATAGGAAAGAGAGGGATCTTGTTTGTGGCTGAGAGTCAAGACCAAGCTCTGCTCCTCAGGATGCTGTTCTAGTTCAGCCACATGTAAGAAGAACAGACTAAGTCATTGCATTTGGTCCAAACACCACTTGCAAACTTGATTCATTTCCTCTCTGGGGCTGAAAAAAGAAATCCAAATATAGAGAATTCTGCTTTGAGGGGGTAACAGAGAAAAAATGTATAATTTCACCATTCATTGCCTTGCCAAGGTCTTTTAAGGCAACTGCCTGATGGCTTGTTTTTGGTATTCAAACAGCTGTTTCAAAAGAACACTGTGATTTGGATAATAATTTTCTCAAGCAAATGCATATCCTTACTTCCTTTGTGAACTGAGTCAACAAACATTCTCCTTGGGAAGTACCCAAGGGGTAATTTGTTCGAGTTCACCACTGTAAAACCAGAATAACTCAATGTCAATTGGCTCTCAGAGCACCTGCACTCAATCCCCCAAACACCATACTGTTCCAGTTCAAGAACACAAGACGACAACTTTATTAAGCCATTATACGTTTTTGCTTTTTAATTCCTTTACTTAATAACTCCTGCAGATGGCACAGGAGGTGCTGCAACTACATGGCCACTCCTGGACCAAGTGACAGAGCAGACAGTGACAATGCAAATATGCACATAGGCAGGGAGGGAGAGGAGGGAAAGGCCAATTTCTTCCTTCTCCCAAGTCTCAGCTGGTTGGTTTCTCTGGTTGAAGAACTAGGGCTTTTCTGGGCTGAGGGGCAAAACATTGGTTCAGATCACAGAGAAGAAAAACAGAACCTACTTCTGTGACTGTGAAGCTGACTGAGGGAACCCTCAGGAGAGCTCTGAACTGTAATTTCATCCAGTGCTCATCTTCAGAGAAATGACTGCTCACATGTACTGAAGTAGTGGCTATGGCTCACAACACCACACAGGGGCTGCAGCCCCCAGGGCAAAAAGACTCTCTCCTCATTGACCAAGAATTGACAAAATCTGAGACCTTCCCTTGGGATGTTTTTTCAGGCAGAGGAGTTTTTACTTCACTAAAAATGAATGCAGTCATGCTTCCCAGGTAAGCCGAGTTGCCTCTATGAGAAATGAAAGTTTAGGGAAGTGATGCAAGACAGAATTGGTAAGAGAAGAGGATGAAGTCCATGAGCAAACCATCTGCAAGAGTGCTGGAAACATGCTTGCAGGAGAACATGCCCTTACAGGTCCTGCTGGATCAGGGCCAGCAGCTGCATGTGCCACAGGCAGCAGCAGCACTGTGTGATGCAAGGGAGGGATCCATGAGTAGAGACCACTGCCCCACAGAACAACCACTGCTGCATGGGGCCTCACCCCGTGGGGGCTCTCTCCAGATCTAATGCACTGGGAGGATGAAAAGAAATGGCCAGCCTTATGGTTCATGTTTTACTAGTTGCTTGGCCAAAACAACAGGTCCACACACCAGAAAGCTAAGAGCACCATAGAAGACAAACAGATGTCTGCTCATTAACACTCTTAGCTTGGCTTTTAAACACAGGGGTAGCTGGAGCAAATCTGACAGGGCAGAATATTTACCCCCTTGAAGTCAGTACCAGACAAAGGAAAAACCTACTCTGCTGTCTGCCAGGCAAAACCCAAAACGCTAATCTCACAGTGACTCTGAGGCTTCCAGAGGCACAAAATGGCAAACAGTGGTTAGGTGCCCTCAGGGGCCTGGAGGAGGAAAGACCACACCAACAATGAGTGAAGAAACATAACCAGATTGACTGCCATGCCAGAGAAATACAAGCAAAGCAGAATGAACTGAAGGAGATCTGCAAGGGGAGCTATGGGGTAATGTGACTGTGACTCATGAAGAGGCACAACTCTGGATTTGGTACTTTCCTCTTACAGAGTTTGCAGTGTCTTTAGCTACTGCATCCAGACTGGGCAATAGATGGGCTTTCTTCATGGCTTGTGTAAGTTGATACTGACCAAACGTCTGACAGACTCTACTTTGAGATCTCAAAGATGCTGTGCACAGACTTCAGCTGGGATTTCTTATCTACAAACCCAGCCAGGCCCAGAGCTGTTGAGTGAGCAGCCTTCAGCCCCACACTCCTACCCACAAGCTGCAGGGCACCTGTAGACCAGTGCTGAGCTGACCTACCTCCTTAAAGGTAAGTGCACACTTAACATGTCCTGTTAGACAACAAGGTCAGTTGCACTAGCAAGGCACTCTACAAAATCAAGGGCCACCATTTCTACCAGAACAGAGAGACAGATGAAGAACAGAGCAAGAAAAGCCTTCATGCAATGAGTACAATTAATTTTCAGCTCCAAGCCCTTAGCTGCTCATTTTCATGGAACAGCTCTCTCTGTCAAAGGGCAGGTCTTCAAACCAAGTCCAAATTTTAGGATGCTCTGAAACCTGAGTTGAGTAGGAATTAAAACAAAATCCTATGCCCTTGCAGCACCGAGGAAGGTAAAAGATAAAAGTCCAAAGCCCACTTAAAACACTGCCTTCCTCACAGGTAGAGAAGCAGCTGCCTGAGGAGCTGACAGCATTAGGCAACACAGTGCTGGATGATGCAGAAGTGGCCCAAGATACTTGTCCAAACTGGAAAAGGATTTGCTAAATGATAAAAAAGGCTTTTATTGAGCAGCCCATGGAATTCCCCAGTGAGAGACTGCATATACTCTCTGGTAACTCCAAATTCATTAGCAGGAGCCTAGAAATGTAAACTCCTCCACATTTCCTGGGTGCTTGATTTCAAGCACCTGAACAAGGGATGATTTTTAGAGATGCTCATTCAGCATTTTTGAAAAAAAAAAAATCAGAGCCTTCAGAAAAACTAAAATGGGCAGCAATATTTTTAGCCATTATGGAAACTGCAGGTGATGTGACATCACCACAGTACCACCAGTAAAGACATTTCCACAATTTATTGGGGTTTTTTCCCCTCATGAAAATGAATTTGCAAAACAGTCCCTCCTGGGAGCAGCTTTCCCTCCAGTCATCAATTAGCTTGGAAATACAAGGATTTTGTCACATAGTGCCCACTCAAAAGACTTAAAGGAGAACTGTGCTGCTGATTTTTGGTGCAAAGACCTTGGATATTAACTGCTTATTTCTACAGAGCAGCTTTGTTTCCTGGAACAAGCCCTCAAACCAAGTGCAAATTTTGGGATACTCTAGCATCAGAGCAGTTAAGCATCAGAATGAAAATGTCTGAGCTTCCTGTAAACGAATTAGAGGTGCCACAGGCTGAAAATATTTGGGTCAGAATTTCAGAAGAGCTCATAATTAAGTTTTTTCATCTTATGTCAAAAACATTCTGCAGGAGCAGATTTCGGGAAGGGTAGCAGAATACAACTGTTGGCTTTAAAGCCATGGTGCCTCTGTGCAGAAGTAGCCAGCCCTTTGCCCTACTCATTTGCTCCTAAGGTCACCTTCATCTGGTCCTAGCAAACCTACAGGTCCAGGAATCACTTCCCACCATGCCCAGCAGCTGAGGGCTTTATTTGTGAGGCTCCCACATGCAGCCTTGCTACAGGTTGCTCGCAGGCTTCATGCTGCCCTTTTCCATCAGTTAGAAATTCATGTGATACCATTCACACACAAAGCAGAATTAGGATTAAAAGTTAGTCAGGAAAGAGTTGAAGGCACGAGTAATGGACAGTGAAAGGCAGCTACTCCTGATAGATCCTGGCAGTCACCCATAACCCCAGTTTAATCTCCCCTGGTACAGCAAAGGTTCATCAGCAGAGCCATGCACTCCTTCCATTCCACCCTCTTGCTCATCAAATAAACCCAACAATATAAAGCTCTTCAGAGTACACATCCAAGCTCACTACCTCAAGGTCCACTGTGCTCAGTTATGTGTGGAGCCTCCTTAGTGAAATCTCTTTATCCCCTTTCTTATTCTTAGGGCCAGGGTCCAACTTTCAATCTACACAAACCCACTGAATCCCAAGGCTTGCAGGTGTGAATTACCTGATGCAACAACTGGCATGCCTGTTTCAATGCAAACTTTGCTCAAGAGCCTTGCTTTGTAAGAGCAAGAGGATGATATCACTGCAAGTTTCATTAGTATGTCCTTTAACCCTTCCTCCAGATTATTAACAACATTAAGACCAGATCTAATGCTGAGGCTTGCAACAAGCATTAGACAGCTACGAGCATCCAAATCCTCTGACATTCCTCATTTATCTTTCTTTTGTGCATTCAGCTAGTTTCCAATCTGCACAGCAATGCTCCTGTCCCTTCACATTAACCCAGACAGCTGACAGATGGACTAATTAGAGATCACACTATTTATGGTAAGACTGATAACAAGGTCAAAGCAAGGTCACTGTGAAAACCAGTTTGACTTTGCAGAGAACAATTGGGTATTTCCAAGGCTGGGGACAGCCATGCTTTCCAAATGAAAGCGTCAGCAAAGCTGCCAAAAAACCTCCAACAAACCAGCTTCCAAATTAAAAAGCCTAAAGACAGACTGCAAGGGTAAGGAAAGAGCAGAGGCAAGATGCACTTGCTAACAACAGTTATATCATGAGTGTGATGGTCTGTATGCAACAGAAACACACATTCCATTAAGTTAAAAAAAACTACAGTCATCTGCATACAATGGGAAGATAAACCCTCAATCATGTGAATTTGGAAACAAAGTTTTTTTCTTTGTTCTACACTAAACAACAGGGTTGGTTTCATAACTGGTTGACTCGAAACAGTAGAAAGAAATAACACCAAGACCATACACCCTGATAGATACTGCAACAAAGAACATGAAGCCACTACTGAAAAAGAAAGCTCCTCTTCCTTTTTCCGTTAGAAAATGGGAACTACTAGCAAGTGTGCTTATGGAGGGACAGATATCCTTCCACAGAGCCTGAAACAGTGGGCTGAAAGACCCAAATACATGTCTGGGTCCAGCATAGATACTGAAGACGACCAAACAGCTGTCTAACTTGCAGAACACGGGGCAAGTCATTCTTAGGGAAGTATTTTATGATCTTGGCTACATAAAGTTATCAAAGAGCTTGTTATTTCAGGTCCAAGAACATCACTAAAAAATAAGGCTAATGAAATTCCACTAAAACAGAGGTAAAGCAAAAGGTGAACTCATAGAGAGGGTACCACTTGCTATTCAAAAGGCAACCAGCTACACCAAAAAACTGCTCAGTGCTATAAAGGTAACCAAAGCAAAGCCTTGTTCAGGTCTGAGCAACATGGACTCTTCGGATATACAAGCTTGACTCTATCTGATATAAAATACTAAAAAGTCCTTGGCCAAGCACATACCTTGATGGCAGACCACTTCAAAGCCCCAAGCAGCTTCAGCAAAAGCCCATGAGACTTGGCTGACACATGCTGAAGACCACAGAAGCCTAGCAAAATGGAAGACATCACTAAGCTGCTGAGATAAGAAAACTTAAAAGTAGCAACAGAAAAAAAAACATAAACCAAGGTTAATACAGGATAATAAGCCACCTACTTATTAGCCCAGTTTGCTTAGATTTAGTAACTGAGTTGCAAGCAATATTTTTTTCCCCCATAGCTGGGGCATTCAAACATGCTCATCCCACACAGATTTTCTGTTACCTAAACAAGCACAGGATTTTCAACCCAGACACTTAAACTATTCTTTATCTTCTACCTGACTCTATACTTCTATGAACTATCTACAGGTCTGATAATTTCTGGGGGAATTTATCCACCAGCATAACCTAGCTGGATTCAACCAACAGGTTTGGAAGATGTAGGGAAGGATGGACAATCAACACCACAGACTCAATTTCTAGAAGCAAACAACAATCTGAGAGAGTACTCTAAAGATATAGTCACTACACTCCTATTTAATAGGTTTCTAAGGTGTCTATCCATCACCACATCACCTGGGTGTTATTACAAAATCAGCTAATTATTACCACACCCTGAGATCTAAACAAGCAGAGGGAGTGCTGATGAGTAACGTCAAGTTACACAAGGCCTGTCAGCCTCCTGTAGCTGGGAACTTGCTGTAGAAGAAAAATACGTGTTGTAATAACCTCATACAAGCACTGCAGTGATGAAGGAACACAGAGAGAAGCAGAGAAGGGCTTTCCACCTACAGACTGTTTCTGAAAGCTCCTTAATTTATAGCAAAGGAAAGGTTAAAGAACCCTTTTCCTTCTTCAGCTCATTGATAGAAGACAGATGTCTGAAAAGAGGGTTTGATTCTCTGACTCATACCACAGCAATCTTCACTGAATGAGAGAGGGAGGGTGGCTCTTCCAGAGGCTCAGTAATCAGCCTGGGAGAGAGTGCTCACCCTCCTTTCCCTAATGACCAGCACCCCAGCACCCTTCCTGAGGGAAAACAGTGTGGTCCTTCAGGAAGGCTTCCGATCTGATTCACTGAGCTGAAAGCAGTGCAGTGCACAGGACAAGGGCTTGTTACAAGGCAGGGTCGGGGTTTATGGCCCGTATTTCACAATCTTGCTGTGCCTGAGCACAAGGCACACGGTGTGTACCTTGGGGAGCTGGGCAGCAGGCGTGGTACCCGTGTGGGGAAGGCAGCAGCTCCCTGGGAGTTGCTGTAAGATGTGCTGTCATGTACCTGGGCCTCAACTGCAGACCTGGAGTTTGTAATTGCCCAGCTGCCTGCCACCAGTACATCCCCAGTAGTGGTTGCATGGTGTCCTCTTATCTAGGGAGTTGCCCTTGATACACACAGAGCTCTTTAGCCATGATAATGCCCATCCCTGGATGACCAGATGGGCAAGATCCCACTCTAGATTTATATCTTAGAGAGTTGTTACTGCTAGACTTATCTAACATCATGCTGCAGTTTTATTTTTCAAACAGAAATGACTGCAAGACAAAGAGTAGATTTGATATTGTGACTTTGCCATCTCATGGAAGCTTTCTTGGGTATGGAACAGAGAAAGAGAAGTTACACTCATGTACTGTTGGATGGACTTGCACTAAGGGCACAGCAAGTCCAGCATTTTCTGGATAGCTACAGATAGTCAATCACACCCAAAACAAGCCATGTTTGGTGGACATATTGCAATCTACCATGCAGGACCTCCTCAGCAGGTCAGACAGGTCCTGGTTGCACTGGTCCTATGCACTGCAAAGCTGACAAGCAAGTTGTCCAGAGCCATTAAGTTCAGGACCTCTGTATATCTGGCAGACCTGGGCAGATCCCCCTCACTGTTAGCAAGGTTGTTTTGTGACTATATTCTGGGCTCCTTGTTCCAAAGTTGAGGACATCCCAAATGACTTGCTGGGTTTTGCAGCTACCAAGTTGCAGAACTGGGCCAGAACTGTAGTCTCCTCTGTAGTCTGGATGTCCAGAAAGCTCAAACAAATTACCTTGTTTGTTGCTTCTTGACTTGTTTTTAATCTTGCCCAAACAAAATTTCTGTCTGGAAAAACTTCTAAATTATCCAAAAAACCCCAAACCCCAGACATGTGTCCTTCTGGATGCCATTACAACTACCACAATAATAAATATGTTCTGCAAGAAATTTACAGCCATGAAATGCAGTTAGACCAGTGGTAAGAGGGCAGCACAAGGAAGACAATTGTGCCTGTGCATGAAGATGAATACCTTTTGGCAGGAAGTTACAGTCTCCCTAAAAAGGGCCCTGAAAAGCTTTATTATTTATGGATAGCATCATTATTTAGAGTCCAAGAGTCTGCCCTTTTCCTTCAGCTTGTTTCAACAGACATCAAAGGAGGATTCACCAGTGTCTTCCTCTCCATTGCCAGAAGGCAGTAGTAATAACAGTAATTGGGGCTCTTTACAGTCAAAATGCTTATAAAAACCATTCTCTAATTGCTTAATAATGAGACATTTCATGATGCACTGGGAGCAGCATCCATTGCCTCCAAGAAAAGAGAAGTAGCATCAAACATCTGCTTGAGGAAAAAATACCATGGAAGAGTACACTTTCTGTAGACACTAATCTACATAACCCCTCGAAAGGAGGTAGCTGATGCCTTCTTTTCCAAAACCAGCTTCAAGACAGACTATAATATATATACATACACACATGTATCTCACCAGAAATGGTGAACAAGCCTCAGTGTCTGCCATTCTGATAATTCAAAGACAGCAGTAAGGACTCCTGAGAGAAAATAGGATTGTGATATTTATCTGGGAAATAACTGCTTCCTAGAAGTTCAACCAGAAGATAAATGTGGAGATAATATCCAGTGTCAATCAGATGACATAGCAAGACACTAACCTTCTCACCAGTGCAGGCTGTTCAACTTGTATGAAGAAACCTAGAGTGCACAAATAACACGTAATAGCAGAAATCATCAACCAACAGATCATTTGTGTCTTACAAGAAATATTTCTCCTCTCAGCACAAGAACAGCAATATTGAGGAGACTGTGTATCTAGACAGTGGCTTGCATGATAACTCCAGCTATTGTAGAGCCAACATTTTGTCTCCTGCATTTACATTAAACAAGTTAGGCACAGATTAATTTGGAGCAAGGCTGAGCAAGCAACGGAACAAAATATTGCAAGCAATTCTGAGCAGCATGGCTATTCTCACACTGTTTTGGGCACAAAGGTGGCCCAAGAACACATCATTCTGAGACAGGTAGGAGCCTTGGGGCTCCATTAGTATTAAACACTGTGTTCCTACACCACTGGTATTTACAGAGACTCAATCAGTCCCCTACAATAAGGCCACTTTGATGCAATTTCTTACAAGCGGTCCAAATGGATGGTTTTTGACAGTCAAGCTATATTAAATTTCATGGACATGTTTATGAAAACCTTAAATTAAAAAATCCTCATCAAACACTGGTTAAACTGTGTTTTTGGGAGATTTTGACAAAACACTCTGGGGATGAGAGCATAGGTAGTTTCAGCAACATCTTTGCTTGCATATTGCAGAGTCCCTACAGTTCCCTTGATTTTTAGAGGCATGCCTAGCTATAGCTGCAATGCTTAAGAGTTGAGACTTTTCAGTCCCCTGAAAATCAGATAATTTGGGGGCCTCTGCCTTCACTTGTTAATAAGATAGCTTGGTAATGCTAGAACTTCAGAGTGGAACAGATAGTCACATACAGGAAGAAAAGCCTGTGGCAGCATCTTTGCAAGGCTGGGGCTCCACATTATGGGAGCCAGAGGCCTCTCCTTGATGGCAGGAAGGCACTTTGCATGCTGTGGATGCAATGCAAGGCATCACAGAAGTCAAACCTTAATATAAACATTACTTAGAACTATTCCATTATTCAGATCTCGGGAAAGTCAGGCATCTTGTCCTTTTTACATGAGAAAAAGTGAAAACCCTGCACTGCCTTCTTCCTTTGCCAAGGACTGGAAGCTGAGGACTTGCTGTTGTAGGCATTGGCTTTAAGCCTTTTTTTTCTGGGATGCACAAAAAGAGTCACTTGCAGTTCTTTTTCTCCACAGACAACAATCAACAGTTGTAATACCAATTCCAAATGCAGCCTGGATCAAGTTTCAAAAAGCCCTCACGTTTTCTGTGCGTGCGTCCATATGTGTGTACGATTCAATTTACTGTGGCTACAGAACTGCATTTGTAGGACTACATTTAATTTTTTCATTTTTAATCTCCAAGGCAGTTATCTGACAGTGAGGGTGTCACAGGACATCACTTGCAGTGATTGCACAAATCAACCTCCAGCCCCTTGCCTTAACAAGCTATGTGACCCAGTGATCTTCAGCATGACACTCCTTGTGTTTTATTGCTGGCTGGAAAGATTTGAGTCTCTTTCAGTGCCAGAGGTCTTTATTGCTAAATAGCCCTGGCTGTTGAGTAATACGTGAATTTAATGTACTCATACTGGAGGGCCTGCTTGGAAGGCAGTGGAAATTCAATTTAAAACTGCAATCAGCTTTTTTTTTTTTTTTCTCTTTTTAATTCTGTCTGAGTTTTCTCTCTGCTGTTCGTAAACTGCTTCCTGAGCTGTTTCCCATGCTGTTAAGCCCTTCATGAAGCAGACTGTCACCTCAGCCCTGCTCAGGCACATGAAAGAGATGATCTAGAGGAGGGAGGAGCAGTGGCAAGTCTCCTAAAAGAAGCATCCTATTTGTGCTGCTTTCACAAGACATGAAATAGTCCCATTCTTCCTGACCATCTTATTAATAATCAAAATCCATCCACAGAACAAAGCGTTGCTGGAAACATTTCAGCTGTCTGTTTGGCAAGTTGCACGTGGGGAGGACATGGAAGAATCTTAAGAAGAAGAGCACCAAAGCCCATGTGGGACTGCTTCATACCTGGAAGAGGCCAAGGAAGGTTTCTGGGGGCCTGACTTTGGAGAGGGAATAGAAATAATGCTTTTGAACATTCTGCATCAAAGCTCTCTTGAACGTACCACTGTTGCCTCTGGTACTTTTTGCTAGGAAACAAAAAGCTTCTGTGACAGCTACAGCAGTTACAAGAGTGGAGCTATGTTACTACTGGGGAAAAAGTTCTAAGTCTGTAAATGTGTACCTGAATTTTTAAACAAGTCTGTTTGGTGCTTTTCACAGAGCTTTTCAGCAAGCACTCTACACTTCCAGCAGGAGCACTGCCAGTTTACTGAGAGCAAATCCTGTGTTTTATTCTGAAAGAACATTTGCAGTTTGGCGCTTTCAGATATTTCATTTTTTCCCTAATGTTCCTGGTGCCAGGATCTGGGATGTAAGTGAGAGTACTGTCATTTCTTAAAGCAAGAGATCCATTCTCAGCCCTCACAACTGCAAGAAACGCTAAAAAACATAAACTCTAGAAAGACACGGACATCAGAAAGGCCACATAAAGCAAAGATGTCATAGTTTTTGAATGGCTTGGGGTAGCAAAACTGAACCTGTAGCTGTCCCTCTGCCCGTTGCACATGAGAAATTTGATCCTAAGAGTTAGACTCCCATGATCAGTGAAGAGAAGCACACTAAGTAGCTATCTATCCAGTTAATGCTCCAAATTTGATCACAGAATATTGCAATAAGCCACTCTCAAAACAAGTTACACATTCAATATTTTTTTCAGAAATAATAACAACCAGCCATTTGGCCTTCTCAGAGAAAACTGTTATTTTCTAATGGGCTGTTCATGGCGACCCCAAATAGACAAAATTAACCTAATAAGGTATTTATTCTGTATCATGTACAGCTTGTGCAGGTGTCAGTCCAGAAGGCAAGACCACACCTGACCTTTTAATAGACACATTTTTCTAACAGCCACTTTCTATCAGGCTATGTTGTAAAGCAGCTTAGCTTTTAACCTGGTGGCTGATCAAAATATCCCCCCTCCCCTTCAGCACTGAGTATCCGGCTCCGTTAATGCTCCACGATTCTTATCACACCTATTCAGTCCTGTTCATAGCAGAAGGAGCACTGTGTCTTCTGGGGCCTCTCAGAACATCTCTAGTGCAGGTGCAGGCTACCAGAAAGGAAAAAAAAAAGGAAAAAAAAAAGAAAAAGAAGACATCAAGCACAGAAGCAT
Organism: Hemiprocne comata; assembly: GCA_020745705.1. Lineage (NCBI taxonomy): Eukaryota > Metazoa > Chordata > Aves > Apodiformes > Apodidae > Hemiprocne > Hemiprocne comata. The sequence goes on from CM036591.1 coordinate 37,799,080, forward strand.
TGGCCTACTGCTGCAAGGTGATGATAGGAGATGGCTACCTCTGGCAGGCCAGCCTATGTTGAGATGTCCCATCAGTTATCAAGGTGAGTCTACTCTACGTCAAAACCCAAGGATCAATGAGAAAATGAGACATTCCCCAGGTCAGTGACTCTCATACACTGACGCAAACAATATCAGCTGTTAAAATGTCACTGCCTGTCCTGTCCCTGCACTCCAAGTGACCATCCCTAACAGGGAAGAGCAGAAGCAACTGTTGCTCTGTGCCAGTGCTGCTGCATGCCCGTGGCACCCACCTCTGCTGGCAGCCCATACACACCAGCCTGCCTGCAAATCAGGAGCCGAGGCCACTGGGATGTGTTCCTTGCTGCAAGGCTAGCCACCCTCAGTGGTGGGTCTTGCCAGCAGCTGCAGTCTGATCTGCCAGGGCCTCTGTGGTGCCATTAGTTAGGAGCAGGGAGTTCATCTTTTAGCCATAGGTCTCAAGACCATTAAAGCTAATCTCAACAGGAAAAAGGGGTTCACAGGCAGACAGTGGCAAAGCAGTCACCTATGAAAGAAGTGTCATCATACTGCATCGGACACTGACTCCTGAGTCATTGCAGCAAAGCATGAAGCTGTAACCTACTACCCAGCAACTACCCAACAACCCTGAAAATATCAGGGCGCATTCTCAGCTACCGTGAGTGCTTTGAGAGCTTCCTTTTTTATGGCTCTGATGTGCGGCTCAAAGCATCTTCCTTAACTGTGGGGGAAGAGACAGATGTCTAGAACTCAGGGGAAAACCAGTGCCATTCATCTGAAGCGATGCCATGACGTGCTCCCACTACCAGTTTTGAGCCCCACAGGCTCCTGCATCCCCTTTCTGGGGTCTTCTCTGTCCCTCTGTGTCTGCCTTTACCTCAGCTACTCTGCAAGGTGAGGAGAACACAGTCAGCTAACTCCTAAGTCCTGCTAACCAACACAGACACATACAGCAAAGAGCAGAGATGAGTCACCTTCAGATTTGCTGGCATTTCATTTCTATGTCCCTGAGAAACCAGGAACTGCGTAAGAAGGGAAGACACAGAAGATGCTGAGATTCTTCTTCATCCCATTGTCTGAAGCAACTGAATCAACCTACAGATCGCTGCCCCTGTGCTGTGGCTGAGGGAAACTTTTTCACTTGCTGGAGAATTAATGGAAGAAAAGTACGAACATGACAACTGTTTTTGTTTTACAATGAACATCAGGCACAGATGGTGCAGCTGTGTCAAGTACAGACAAGCAGGGCTCTAAGCTTCCTTTCACTCTGTGGGTACTTAAGAGTCCCAGCCCAACAGAGCAACTCCCAGGCTCTCCATAGGAGTGCTGGCTGATACACTCAGCCCTTCAGACAAACCCCAGACTGTTCCACAGCTGTCACTGCAGAACCAAAGGGTGCCCTACAACAGTGTCACAGGTTAGGCAGGGAAACGCAGACAAAGGGCCCCCAATGAATGGTCCCCAATGGCTCTACCTGTGGCACACTGAAGACCAGCTCACACAGGCTGGGGGATTTTTTAATATGGAAGGTCCTTTCCTTTGGGGTACAGTTTCCTCTCACTCGAATGATCATCGATGATCATTTATCACATTAATTCAGAGACAGAAATCAGCTACACTGCATTCACACTCTTTAATTGTCCAGCTGGAGAAATCTATGCTTTTCTTGAGTTAGCCAGTTGCCACAGCAAGTTTTATTTTATTTCTATGGCTCCCATGAATCAATAGGACTCTGTTCTCTAAGTGGAGCAAAGTCAGACCCCAAAGAATCACTTCCTCCCCTGCCTGACGAACTGCCCTCAGCTCAGAAATCCACCCCTGCCTCACCAATTCTCATCTTTCACACTTAGTACCTTCTGTTTTCCTGCTTCCTTATCAGCTTTTTCTGTGCCGTAGGCAAGATCTGCTGCTGCTGTCTCCATATCATCTTAGGTGCCAGTCTCTATGTCAGAAATATCTTCCCCTACACAGGCCTGCATCATAACTCCCAAAGCCTCTCCAGGTCTCCTTTCCCCGTGCTGACAGCAGTAAGTAATCAAAGTGCTGGTCAAAATATTTTGGGTTGTTGGGTTTTTTTCCCCACAAACGTAATTTTGTTGTTGTTGTTTTCCAGCCTTCCCATAAAATTGGCCACTTTTTATCAGCACAGCTGGCTGGGAAGCATGACTCATACATAAATTACCACTTTTACTGCATTCCTTCCCTTTGTCAGCCCTTCTGCTGTCAGCTATGTGGGACAGGATCATTATTCTTCAGTGTTTAGCCAACACTTTACCCATAATGGGCGATACTGTAAATAAATGAAAATAAGACCTGACATCAAATGAAAGCTGACTGACAGGACTTTTGTGAAACCATCTGAGCTCTGCAGGTTTTTAATCAGGTGTGCTGCCCTGTGACATGGCACTTACAATGGCTCTGCCTTACCTCCCTACTGTTAGACAGGACCACAAGGGGATGGCAATGGAAATCGGGCCTTTAGCTCTTTCACCCGGGCCTCACTTCAGCTGATTAAGAACGATCTGTGCCTGATAGGCTGAGAAGCACCATGTAATCTGTGACATAAGATGATGGATAGCCCAGCATTTATTGCCTAATCAGAATTTCTGCCTGGAAAACTGGGAGAAGTGATAGAAATTAATGCTAAGGATGCAGGAGATGTCAAGGTGGAAAAATGATGGGGAAAATTTCAGAAGACAAGTTGGCCCATCATTAGTGAGTGCAGAAGTTCATAAAAATGAACAAACAGCTTTTGATCATGTTGTAGGGGAAAAGGCAAGGATTGCAAAGGCAACTAGGTGCTAATCTGACCTCAACTGAAAATCAGGGGAAAACACTGAAACAAGCTGGTGTGTGTTTGTAGGGCAGATACATGTTGCACATTGTCAGCAAAATTTTGTTTTGGGAATTCTGTGCCCAGCATGTTTGATTCTTTTCAACTACATTAAATTAGTCAATAAAACACACAAACCAAAGTGTTAGCATGTCCTTATTAGTCATCCAAGTCTTAAAAGACAATGGGATGAGGCCATAATTATGTGATTAATGATATTATCATTAATTAAAAACCATGGCTGGGGAAAACATTAGTTAGGTAAACTGAAGAACATGGTTGAAAGTCTGTAGTTGTGCTTTGCAGGAAGTCCCATTAAGTTCTCTCTGGCTCTGCTGCCTTGGCCTGAATCCCAGGCTGTTTTTACCACTGAATTCATATGGGGCCAAAATTGTCACCCCCATGCATCTGTGAATCTAGCCCAGGAAAACAGCTCTGCCTCCTGGGTGCCATTTGGCTGCCTGCTCCTAGGGCACAGTGGTGGGTGCTCAGGCACCAGCTGATGCATAAATCCAGCAGTACCTCCTGCCCAACCAGGGGCTGAGTGCATGGGGAGCCATATGATGACTAACTGGAACTCCTGCAAAGGACTACTGCTGCTCCCCAGGCGTGACTGAGGGCTGACATGTACACTGCCCATGATCTGAGCCATGTCAAAATAAAACCTAATGATAACGGCTGCTCTCTGAGAGCCCTGCTTTCCATTCTGTCCCCTTGTTTGCTTCTCCTTGCCACTGGAATTTTGAGTGCCTACCCCCACAAAATTCCATCTACAACAGCCTGTGGATACACAGAGGGTTAAAATCCAACATAAATCAGGTCCTAGGAAGGCAAAGACTAATTCACTTTGAAAAACACAATAACAAATATTCTTTAAAGGAACATTGTAATGCTTCCCCCCCCCTCCCCACCAACTCTTCACACAATTAAAGCACGACTGATAGCTCCAGTGATCCCAGAACAAGAGCCACTGAGCAGAGATGGCCACAGAGTCACAGTTTCAATACATGCAATGTACAGAGACAACTGAAAGCTAGTGTAGAGGAAAGGTTTTGTACTGCAAAGCCAGTGCTAATCCTGCTCTTGCCTCAGAGGGATCAGACCCAGCCACTTTCTTTGCTGCTGATCTGCAGGATCAGCAAGCAAGTCAGGATGCAGCCTGCACACTGGCAGGAACCTTGAGCATCATGACTGTGGCTCCAGGGTAATTAGTATCTGCCTCAGCTCTGCCTAATGAGATGGGGATTTGTCATCTCCATCCTGAAAGCTCCCTGCCTCTTACAGGTGGATTTGCCACATCCACACAGGCAAGAGAGTCTGTGTCTGTGATTAATGTAACTCAGTTCTGCCCGGGGCTTTTCATCAATGGATTTCAACTGTGCTGCAAGTGCAGCCTCGTCGTTGCCCTCTGTTTGCGTGCAGGGAAACACAAACATTCCTCAATTAATTTGCACAGGATTATCATGCAGGAAGCAGAACTTGCATTTCCCAAGTCTGGAGCTGGGCAAAGCCTGCTCAAACGTTTTCCTGGGGACCCTGGTTAATGAAATAGAAGCTACATGACTAAATCCTATTTTTCTGAAAAATAATATCTGCGAAATGACATTGTTTATTCTAGAACCTGTCAATGTTCATTTTAAGGCCTCTTGATCAATTTCTAGTACATGGTTTTCAATGAAAAGCTGAAAAGCCTGGCTGTGATTTAGGTGAAAAATACGGTTTGGTTTGATGATTTTTTTTGGGGGGGGAGTTTCCTTTTCTAGTCATTCCTAGCCACAAAACTTCAGTGAGATGATTTTTAAAAGTCATAATTTGTCCTATAGCGACTGGAGTCTCTGAGCAAGGAAGGTCAGAACAGGAAGAAGGAGCCACAACTGAGTATGAATGCAGGGCATACAGTATAACAGCCTTTCAGAAAGCACAGGAAACTCCTGGGGAATCCAAGTTTTGAACACAGAAAAGAAACAACTTTTTTTTTTCCTCCACAATTCTTCATTAAAAAGTTATCCACGTTTCTAAGGCAAAAATACAGTGACCTGGTCCAGTTTCTTGAGAGGAAAAAAACCCAACAACCAGGAGTAAGTGATCTATGAAAAAAAAATGTTTCACTCTTTCTTTCCATTTTTCTTTTTGTTAAAATTAGACCATGTGTAAAATCTGAAAATTGATTATTTGCTGCAGCCAAGAACATCTTCTGTTAGAGTAAAAACATCTGCCAGTTAGAGACTGCTCCAAGCCTTCACTGGATGTGGCACAGACTGCTGTATGATGCTGGACATGTCTCTTCATACAACTCTGTCTCTTTTTCCATCCTCCTATTTAGCCCTGATTCTTATTCAGATCACAGGGTCTTGCAGCAAGACCCGTTTTTATCCTACATCCGAGCTCTCTGGGGTCTGGATCACCGTTAGCTCTAATGTAACACACAAAAAACCACCTATGACTGTCTTTCCAGGAGAGCTTCCTTTGCTATCTTTGGCAAGCTGCTGTTTTTTCAGGCACGCTGCAAAATGGCAGCTCTGTCCACATTTGCTGTCAGGTCTCCCCTGAGCCTGTTAGCAACCTGACAGGGCTTCCTGGTGCCCCAGTGAGCTGGCAATGAAAACAGGCTCATGGCATTTGCCCTTCCCTGTCAGCCAGCTCCTGGGTATTAGCCAGAAAGCTGAGCAGAAATTTTGATGGAAGTGAGTGATGGGGTTTGTGCCTAAACCCTTCAAAGCCAACAGAGGCTAGTCTTCTGCTCGGGGAAGTTACTTTTTCCTCCCTGACTCCAGAGCCTCTCTAGACAAGTGCTTCAGGGACTTTGTGAACCAAAGATGACTGAGGCTGCCTCTAGAAAATGCCTGCATTCCTTCTTAATCTGTTGCAGGCTCTCTCGCCAGGCTTCACTAATTTCCAGATGCTTCTTGACTCTTTACAATCAGCCTTGACTCTATTTGCATTGTGTACTAAGAAGAACTCCTCAATGATGATTCTTCCTTTGCTTTTTGCTTTTGCTTTGCTTTTTGCTGTAGATCCCCCATGCTCTACAACAGATGATGCCTGGTGGAGAGTAAAACTATGTCACCTATCCCTCCAGGCTCTCACTGGGAGACGTGAGAACACCCCACCCAGGGAGCATTTCATAATCTCCCAGATCCTGTCGGAGCAAATTCCAAATATCTGGGAAACCACAATGAATTAACATGCAAATTGAATCCGAAGCCAAGATTCATGTCACTGTCATTTTTATGTATTAGACTGTAGATCATGAAAGGAAGTACACTGTAGCTGGATAATTGAGTAAACATGAGCAGGGGAGGGCAGCAAACAAGGGCTAGGGTGTGGGAGCCTGGGTTCAGGCACTGGCTGAGGCAGAAAATTCTTGTGTGCTGATGGGCGCGTTTGTGAGGGTGGTTTTGAAATGCACAAAGGATAGTAGAAGGCCATTAACAGGACCTTGAGATGGATTCCTGCCCTTGTTGAAGTACAGCACAGGGCTCTACAGATTTCCACTTCCCCTGGCATACAGAGCAATACACTAAAACAAGGGGACTGTGAGATAAGTTAAATAAGAGGCTTCAGAACAAAGCTGTGTTCAGGCTGGAGTCTGCCACAAGGTCTTTCACAGCACGTGGCTCAGCCCAAACCTCAGTGCACTTAGGCAGCTACGGCTGGCTTTGCAGCACACTGCATCCTCAGCTGGGGAAACTGGAGCCACAGTCCTTTTTTTAAAAACACAAGGGCTATGTCTTACATCGGCATTTTTGATGGTTCCACTCTGATGCCAGAAGAAAACCATCCCCATTTCAACTGTCCTAGCGCGCTCTAGTGGGAGCTCGTTCCCTGCACAGCTCGGCAGCATCCCTGCACGGCTTGCTCTCCCAGCAGCAGCCTGCTCACCCAAGGACACCAAGTTATTCAATGCTGGGGGAGAAGGGAGACGACAATAAGAACCAGCTCCACTAGGAAAGAGGCGTTGATGTCAATGATCAAATTAGAGAAAAGGAAATAAACCCAGCCTGGTATTATTTGAGAATAATGTCATTTCTTTGCAACTAAAGCAAAAAAACCCACCCAAAACATTTTCTTCTCTTTTCTTTTCAATGGGAATTCTTCTTTTCACATGAATGGCTCAAGGAGGCACATAAAGAAACAAGAGTGGATGAGTTGTTTTGTGGGTTTTTTTCTGCAAAATCTGTATTTGCAATTCCAGACAGAGCTGTTCATTCACACCCTTCAAATACCACCTTCCTCCCATACCTGCACCTTGTACATTGGCTTCATAAAACCACTGCTGCCTCCACCTTGCTCAGCTGAGGCTGCTCTGAGGACACACAGCCTGTCTGTGGGACACTACTGTGCCCCTTTGATTACACAGGCTGCTTCCTCACCCACCAATACAGGGTTTCATGCTCTGGGATTCACTGTTTCACTGCACAGTGGTTTCAGAGTAAGAACCAACTTGCCAAGGGGAGAAAGTATTTCCTATGCTTTTATTATTATTATTCTTTCTATGCTTGGATAGGAACAAGCCTCTGTGAGGAAAGGAATGGGAACATTCAGAAAATAAATTGTGGTTTGGTTTATGCACCTTTGGGTCTCATTCATAATCCAGAGCATTACTAGAAGAACTCAGGTTGAAATCTACAATATTTATTCCATTACAAGGGAATTGTTTCTTTCACAGGAAAAGCATCAGACAGTGATACCAAAGGTTTGGGGAAGCTGACCAGTTAGTTGGTGCTTGAAGAGGGGACATAACCTTCAAACCCCAGGTCAAACTGTACATGCAAAGCTCTTTGGTGTCTCTGAACCTTAACTAATAGACCAGTCATCATCTCTGCAGCTACGTGGGACCCTGATCACTGATTCACAAGGACAGCTGACAGACAGTATGCCAGTCCCACATATGTGATTTAAATAGGACCTCAAAGGTACACAGTAAAGCAAAAGCTGCTCCAAGCTGATAAGAGTTGAAAAAGAAACTCCTGGTGCATCAGAGCTCTGGAGTCTCTCAGTTATTGTGGACTACTCCTGGCTAGCCTGTTTGTCAGCTTAGCTGCTGGAGTTACCTGAGACATTTGGTAACTGGTGGCAAGTGGCGTGGGCAGTGTGACACAGCTTTCAAACAAAGTTCAACAGAGCAATACTTAGCAGCTGTTCTTCCCAGAATACACCAAAAAGACATCACCCTATAGTTCTCCTGAAGAGTTCAAGCAAAAGGCAGATAAACCAAAAGACCAAATATAGCACTATCAATGGAGAAACAGCCTGTATTAAATTCCACTCCCACCTCTACTGTTATGCAATATTTGAGACAAGGCATTTGAAGCCTCCTTGAGCACACACTTTTATGAGTACTCAACTTTGCAGTAAGTAATTCTATAGGACTTAGCATAGGAGTATATACAAGTGCTTGCAAGGCTGTGGTCTCTAAGACTGGAAAAACTGAGGCCCAACATCTGGCAAAGAGCATCCTGAAGGAAGATACCGGATACCAGAACAACACAGATGATAGCAGTGCCCCTTGTGAATGTGACATCCTCCTTGCTTCCCATTTAAAGAACTGTCCCTAAAAATGCCAGAGGTCTAGGTAGGACAGAGATGCATCTATTTGCCTTACGTCATGCTGAACACCACCATGCTGAGACATTGCTGCCCCTGCTTGAAGGCAGCTCAGAAAGAGCATAAAAGGTCCAAGGGGTTGTTTGTATGTGAATAGGGTCTGGGAAGGTATATGAATGAAAGCAGGACCTGGATAAGGAAAATAACCTTGATATGATGAAGAATTTCAAAGTTGAAGATTGTTTTTATACAGGCAGAATTGCTCACAATATCATGCTTTTCCAGAGCAGGCTCATGGCAATGAGATGCATCCGCTGGGGTAGGGCAGATCCAGATCAGAACAGTCATCACTGATGACACTTCATTTCTGAAGCCAGGGTTGCCTCAGACCAGGCCAGCCACGGACTTCCACTTTGGTTTCCTACATTTCAGTTGGGTCTTCCTTGGTCTGCTGCCAGGCCAAGCCCACCACTCTGCTAGCCCCCAGGTAGCTGCAGTATTAGCTGGAGCATCCTAGCTTGTGGGCTTCCTACCCTAAAAAATTAACATGAGGCCAAATTAACCTGTTTTCTCTACCTCTGGGTTTCCTACATGGAAAACCAATACAGAACAGGCTTAAAGCAGGGACTCTCAGCCAAGCTAAAATGCATTCCTATTACTTCCTGCAATTCAAGAGAAGCCAATCTAGGGTATTGTCCTTACAACAAGAAAACTAGCCATGCCATCTGTTTTGTATGTTTCTATTCATCTTCATCATCTCTTTACATCTCATCATTAATGCAACAGAGTACATTGCTAATTAAGCCTGATTTTTCTTTCTTGGATGTAGGCCTTGGTATGATTTCGAAATGACCTTAATCTGGTATTTGTAATACTAGTATTTACCTCTTCCCATGATTTCCAAAACGATATTACTGAATTCTTGGCTCAAGATGAGTTTCTGCAATGGTTTAAAACACTTGTTCCTATTGAATAAATGATGGGACATGAGCAGAGCACAGAATATTTGAATATCCTCTAAACATTACAAAAAAACAGTTAATTAGTTAAGCTTTATAAAGCAAAACTAAACCTTTGGAGGGGCAGACTGTTTGTTTTCCCTGAGTGGCCATCCCAAAACCATGAGATTATCTGTCACATCCAAGTCCAAACACCCCTCTAGCACACAGCCAGAATGCCCCTTTTCAGACACCAATCCAAGAGAGGACACGGGGTAAACCCAGACCGCTCTCCTGCCACGTGGAGTCCCCATGTAAACAGAAGCCTCATCTCACGAGCCAAGGGACAACAAACTGGTGGACAAGCTAAAAAAGCAAAAGCCACTATTTACGCTGATAAAATCCCTCCAGCTGTTTATCTGAAAGCAGTAGTGGCCTTGTCCTCCTGTGCACAGGCAGGCACAGCCACTGGCTGGCACACGGCCTCTGCAGCACCACAAAACACCCTGCTTCACAAACAGCACTCCTCCTGCTCCTTAGCTTCTCAGGCGCTGCTCCGGAATACGCAATTGCTCTCCAACAGGGGATAAATATGCAGAGCTCTGTCGAGTTTTTCATTTTCACATACATTAATCATCCCCAAAGCCCACCTCAGCTGTACAGATCTGTACTCCTTGTCGAACTTTTATTCTCTCAAAGGTGTGTATTTTCATAATGATAGTGCTCATGTACCACTTAGCAGTATATTTTCATTCGGCCCCAGCCACACTTTTTGAAGAGTAGTTTATTACTGCTTGTCAGTAGCTGCTACTAAGAGTAACACATATACTGGGTTTATTTAGTGTGTTTAGTATTTCTTGCTTGACTCTTTCTTACACAGACTGTGCTGCCCAGGCCCAGAGATTCACAAATCAAAACAGCCAAGTTTCTGGGCCTTCCGGTTGCACTTGTTTTGCACTTCCCAGCTTTCTGTCTGCAAGACATAGAAACTTTTGTTTATTTGTTCTTTTTTAATGAAAGTGGGGAGCCTAATGCAGTCTGTCTGCTCCAGGAGCTGGAAGTGTACAGTGAACACCTAGATGGATGATGAAAACATGAGAGAAGTATGCAGGGATGTCTTAGGGGCCTACCCACGCTGGCTTTATTGCTTAAGGACCCGATTCAAAGCCCATATACCAGGCCTGCACCACCCCAGAGGTATCACACATCAGGGATGTGCACTTTACACGAAGGCAACCAGCTCCCAGCTTCCTGGACCTGATATCTGCAAAATGTTTGCCATTTTACAGGGCAATGCTACCTGCTGGCAACTGACTCGAGTGCTGCTAAAGTGGCAGGACTGTCATGGAGAGGCCTCGAGCAAGCGACGGCCAGAGGTTGTGCTGCAAAGTAACTGCAAAGCTCTTCACCTGCAAAGCAGCACAGGGTGCTGCTGTCCCACTGCCTCTACAGGGGCACAGCAGAAATTTTGACTAGTGATGTTAAGACTGACATGTTCTGCCAGTGCTACCTGTCAACCACAAGCTCAAGTGAAAACAAGAAAAAGTCTTTTGAAAGGAGTTCCAGGAAATTTGGAGGCCTGTAGGGGACAAAAGCTCTCACTGTTAACTCCCCTTACACAGAAAAAGTAAAAAAAAAAAACAAAAGCAAAAAGGGGGGGGGAGGAAGGGGGATAAAAGCATCATTTTACTATTTACAAGCTTAATGTTTTACCTCAGGCTTGGTAAACAAGTGTTTTGTCTTTGCCTTTGCTCGCCGGTAGACTGTAAGCTCTGCGAGAGGATTTCCCACGGGTGAAATCCCAGTATTTCTGCGAAAAATTAATTGTCCTTATTGCACTACCTTTCACTGCAATGAGGCGTTACCTCGCAAACACCTCGTTTTCCACCTGTCCTAGGAAGTTGTGTTTCCTGTCACTGAGGAAGCCCCAGATCACCCTGCCACCGCCTCCCCTCCTGTCCCCGCCCCGCCCGGCCCGGCCCGGCCCCTCAGACTCCCGCCCCCCGCGCAGCGTGCGCCCAAATCCCGCCGGGCCGCAGCTGCTCGCTCCTTTCCTCCCGGCCTTCCTGCCTCCCCTTCGCCAGCGCGCACCCACCGACGGGGCCATGGCCGCCCGGCAGCAGCTCGGTAACGCGGGGCTGGCGCCCGGCGGGGCAAGAAGGGGTGGTGAAGCCCCGGCAGCCCGGGGTGGGCTGCGAGTGCCCGCCCGCTGGGGTGATGGCAGCGACGACCGCCCGCTGCCGCTGGAGCCGCCGAGGGGACTAAGGGGGGATCTCTCTTGCCGCCGGGCCCCGAAATGGCCGCCGGGTGGGCCGGGGCCGCCGGGCCGACTCGTGCTTCCCGCCTGGCGGGTTCAGCTAAACAGGGCGGCCCCGGAAGGCGAGGGGCGGCTGGGGCTGCTCGTCTAGGAGCGGGGCCGCCGTTTCCAACGCGGTAGTTCCTGCGCCCGGGGGGTGGGTGTGTGTGGCGGCGGGTGCTTCCTTCCCTCCGGGCTGCTTATTCCCGGGCTGCGGTCCGAGCTGATGGGCAGCCGCCGCTGTGTGAGTTTAAACTCCCGGGGGGAAGAGGAGCGGGAAGGACGGTGAGAGGGTGTCCCGCCTTTGGGGCCCTGAGGCAGGAGCGGCAGCGCTGCCTCCACCACCTTCCCTTGCTTGCGGCTGCGGGGGCTTCTCCGCTGAGGAGGTAGGGAAGCGTGAGGCACTGGTAGTCAGCTCCTCCCTCCCCTTCCCTGTCTCTTCACATCAGGCAAGATTCTTAAGTTACAGAACTTATAAAGGCCTGAGTCCCTTAATCCTGGTGTTTTCGTTCTCAGTTCTACTTTTAAAACCAAAATTTTGTGCTCTTCCCCCCGTTAGCTTTACTCAGCGTCTCTGATAAGACCAACCTCGTGGAATTTGCAAAGAGTCTGAACGCTCTTGGCCTGGGTTTAATTGCCTCTGGAGGAACAGCCAAATCCCTGAGAGATGCTGGCTTGCCTGTCAGGTACAGACACTTTCCTGCACATCTCCTGCAAAAATGCTCGTTTGGTTTGGTCCTAAGGTTGCTTAAATTGTTTTCACTATCTGTGAGCAAAAAATGCTTGAAAACTGGTCTGAAAGCAAGTTTTCCCTTCTAAAAAAACCCACCCCAAAAGCCCCAGGGCAAACTTCCGAACCTTCTTGGCCTGCAGGTAGTTGCCTGAGGCCAAAGGGTGTTACCGTGCAGGTCAGCACACACAGATGTCAGGAGCGTTGTGTTGGAGATGAAGCCTTGTCTGCCTTGAGCCAGCTTTCTTTTTTTCCCCGTAGGACAATGAGTTGTTGTGAAATTAATAGTCTGACCTTAGTACTGCACTTCACAGCCAGGTGAAAGCTGATCTTTGCCCAGTCCTGGGACAAGAAAGGTGACGTATCAGGAATAGATTGAACCTTGCTGGAAATCATTTGTCACAAATAATTTTTCCAGCGTGATGATCAGCTTTTTCGGACAGTCTGTAAGTGCTGTGCATCTTCTGTTTGAGAAGGGGCATGTACATTCACTGTGTTTTCACCCATGATTCTGGGGAAATAAGGTTTCTTCTGTGCTGTGGTTAAAAAAAAAAAAACAACAAAAAAAAACCAACAGGGAGCTCTGGCCAAATAAAAATTGTTTCTAGTACAGTGGTGAAAAATTTCTCACTTATTTGGCAGGAGAAGTGACTGTGACTCCTTTTTTGCTTCCAGTGAGTGCAGTGATAGGCCCTTGGGATGCATCAGCATGAACATACACTGCCTCCAGAGCTCCCTGTCCTTGCTGTTATCCAGTGCTTGGTCATGTCTCTCCAACTTCTTTGCTTGGCTGTGCTATCAGTGAAGTCTGAAGCAAAGTATGGTCACATTTCCCCTTCTCACTCTGATTTATTGTTCATTTACCATCATAAACAGTCACAGGGAGTGGTGAAACACATCTTGTGAAGAGTGAGAGCATTCAATCAACATTTTAGTTGTTTCTACTATTTTTTCTGTACCTAGCAGCATTGTTAACTAGTTGACATGCCAACCATAATAAAAGCAGTCAGATCTATCTTAAGGTGGAATGCCTCATCTCAGAGCTGCTTCCCAGGCTTCTGTAAGAAGGATGCATCCCAGTCTGTTGCTCAACACAGGTTTTTCCTAGCAGTTTAGTAATACACCATATGTTGTGTTCTTACTGAGGTACAAGATACTAAAGTTTAGAGGAATCATGCATGTGTTTTCTCTCTAACTCCTCCTGTCATTGATGGAAAGGTGGCGTTTGTTGGTGTTTTGTGTTGTTTAACAGGTGGACCAAAAGAAAGCTAAGTTTATTTCCCCTGCTTCAGAACTCCTAGGTTTTAAATCTCCTTCCAATAAAAGCAACATTTTCAGTAGATCTGAATTACTGCCCTGATGGGGATAATAAACATTCAACCTATAGATTAAGTCAGTATGGCACATCTATTATCACACTGTGTTTTCTCATTGAGCAGAGATGTTTCGGACCTGACAGGGTTCCCTGAGATGTTAGGTGGACGTGTGAAAACCCTTCATCCTGCAGTCCATGCTGGTATGTTTCTGGTAATATATTTTCAGTCTAGAAGAGGAAATCCATAGACAGTGAGGGTGGGAAGTTGGCAGATGTCTTTTTTTAAAGATCGTGTGGAAGAACTAGGTAATGAGAACAGATTTGCTCTAGCAGCATAAGGAGGAGGGAGAAGTGTTTTAAGGGTAGCAACTGAATGCTTATAAATAGATTTTTGAGGTTTGTGTTCAGCACTTGGAATGCTCTAGGATCTAGCATTGGAGGAAAGAAAATCTGTTAGTATGAAATTTTAACAGCCAAGGAGTCAGTAAAGTGGAATAGAGTAGTGGCTGAGGACTGTTGTCTGAATCAGAAAGTTTATGGCTGAAAGTCTCTGAGGAAGAGCATAGTCTGAAGTTAGTTGATAATTTAGTTATCATCTTCCTAATTTTTTTAATTTATGTTTTTAATAAAGATGTACTGTTGTTTGTAACTAGGCATCTTGGCTCGCAATATTCCAGAGGATAATGCTGACATGAACAAACAGGATTTCAGCCTTGTAAGGTAAAATGTTGGGAGTTCATCAGTAATGAAAAATGAACATTAAAGACCAGTCAACAGTAGCAAATGAAAGCAATGAGGATTTTAACATCAGCACATCCTGAGATCTGCTGTCTCCTTCCTTTTCATTGTCAGGGGATACTATGTTTTTAAATACACAGTTTTTCTACAGACACTTCTTCATCACTTGTAGTAAGAGAAAACTAAACCAAGAAAGTTACATTGTGTTTTCTATGGGGATCAGAGGTTTTATGGTTTTCTGGTTATTTGGTAATTTTGACACTTCACATTCAGTCAATATAGGACTGCATTACACTTCATGCAAAGTTGAATTAAGTGCTTTTGGAGCTGGTGCATCTCCCCTCAACTTGGCTCTGGGTGTCTGATCAGATGACAGTTCCTGATTTTGAAATACTTGCTTAGTAAATATACCCTTTGATATTTGCATAATGTTTACTGAGTTTCAGTGGAAATAAAGAGTACATCTGCAAAGCAGGTCAGGAACACACATCATTTGTACAGACAGAAAACACACAGATAACAGACAGACGGCTTACTTTCTGAGAGCAAGTGAGCTGCAGCCAGAACTTGAAGTAACACAGTTAGTGCACCAAGGTGTACCAAAGATTTTGTTTGGTTTTGTTAGAATCTGCTACTCAGTAACACTCACACAGGGCAATTAGGGACTGTGTTTAACTGGTTTGTTTTAGCATCTAACTAGTGATTGTGAGTGACCAATTCTATGTCTGTGAGAAGCTTCTGGTTTGGAAATGAGGGGCTGAATTGAACATAGTAAATCGTAGGTATAGCCAGGATGGGAGGTCTAGTTTAACTGAGGTGTTTGGACCAGAATGCATCTTAGCCTTTACAATTACTTTTAAAAACTGATGTGCCTAGGATGGATGGATTTCCAGGCTGGATTTGAAAACCTGAAATTTAAAACTACATGAAGCCTCATAGGTGGCTCAGCAGTGGTGGCTTTTCAGAGTACGCTGCATATTAAAGCAGGCTCTGCTGAATTGCAGGGGGAGCAACATGCCTTTGCAGCCATGACTTACAGTGCTCTTGCATCCAGAGTAGTAATTTGGATTTGGGTTGTCTTACATAAAGCAGAAGGAGCTGATGCTCAGCAGGAGGGTCTTTGCATAGCTGCATAAAATTTCCATACCCAAGTCCAGCTGGGAAGCCTTGATACTGATTATCTAGATTTCCACAGATAAAAGCTTTAGTAGTGTTGAAGGCCACAGATTCCTGATGGTTTGCAACAGGTCAGGAGTGTGAATGGATGGGGGGGAGAGGGTATTAGAAACAGAAGAGACAATAAAAGGGTATCATGGGGAAATTAGAGACATAGGGGTTCTGAAAACCATACTGGTTTAATATGCTATTTGTTTTTTTAAAGTCCTGAAGTTGGTATGTAAGTCACTTTCTGCTCTTGAAAAAGTTGGGGAAAATTAGTCTGTTCATGCTTTGTTTGCAATGGGCCTTGTTGTGTGTGCTTACTGTCTTGTGAGAGCCCACTTTGAAGTGCTTTGAAATGGCTCACATTGCATACCAAACTCACTAAACATTGAAACACAGGCCCGTGTATTTAAAGAAACTCCTCCTTTTATGTAACTTCTGTAAACTGTAGCTCTGCCCACTGTAACATTGTTTAATGCACAGAGTGCAGTTACAGTGTATAACGCCTGTGCTGTTTCACCCTTTTAACAGCCTTTGGCTGAACACCCCTTACTCTTAAGTGTTGTGGAGAAGGAAGCCTTGGCTACAGGATTTAATATTAGCTCCTGATCTGAGAGACAAGGCCATAAAAACACTGGTAGTACCTTGCACATTTCAAGCCAAATTTGGCCTGTTTATTTCTCATTGAGTAACCCTCTTTTCCCCCTCAATTCTCAGAGTCGTTGTGTGCAACCTCTACCCCTTTGTGAAGACTGTATCTTCTCCAGGTGTAACTGTACAAGACGCCGTAGAAAAGATTGATATTGGTAAGTTAAAGGGAGAGCAAATCTGTTCTCCAGGTAGACTTGATGGTTCTGGTTTCTTGAGTGGTCTCAGGTAACTTCTTTTTGTTTGGTGGCCTCACACACTGATAAAGGAGGTCTTTTTTTAAAGAGGGCAAGGATTGCAAGGAGCAGACTGAAAGCATAGTTGGGTAAACCTCATTACTTTTAAGCAGTCCAACAATTAAAGTGGCTGTTGTGACAGGCTGGCAAACCATGCCATAGGTGGGCAAGTCATGCACTGCCCCAAGGAAGAAGCCTGATGTACTGTAAAGGCTGTGCTAGGAAAGGCCAGGCAGAGCATGCTTCCAGCTGAGAGCAGGTGAAAAATCTTTTGTGGCCTCTGACAGAGTAATAAAAATAAAAAGCCTGTGAGGTTTGGAGAGAAAAAGCTGAACCACTGAAAGTGTTCTGGGAATTGCCAAAAACTTCACTACAGGAAGCCATTTAAAGGAAAGATACATCTCTCCTGGTCTGCATATGTGGGAGAGCAGGTAGTACCTGAGTTTGGAAGCACAGGCACCTGTATCATCAGAAGTTTTGCTTTTCTTGCTAGTTTTTTTTTACACAAAAGGCTTCCCATTCCTTCACTGTAGCATCTCTGCTTGGCAGTTTGTGAGCAGTACAGGCAGTTTTGTGCCATAAGGATGAATTGGGATTGAATTTTCTTGCAGCAGTTTAGTCCAAATGATGCCCAGCAGAGCTTTCTATTAAATGTTTTGTGGAGTAGTGCTCGCTCTGCATGTCGCAGTGCCAGTCTCTACTTGTCCTTTCCAACAGCCTAGTATCTTGTATGATTCAAAGTGCTGTAATAGCTGTGCAGAGTCAGATTTAAGGGAGAAGGATGGCATTTTACCTTACACAGAGGACCTGGCAAGGGTTCATTAATATTTGCAGAGAGATTTAGGAACCTCAGTTGCTTGGCTGTGTGGAAGTAAATCTTCTCTTGCCCTGCAGCTCTATCTGTATCTGCAAAGGCCAGTCAATGTGCACCTTCACCAGTGGATTGAGTCAAACTCACCAGCCTTGTGTTTTTTAAAGACTACTCTTACATTCTCTTCTCCTTATTGGAGAGAGGGGCACGTTCATCTGCCACAAAGATTGATTTGGGCATGTCCCTCTTGGCCTCTGATGTGGCTCTCTGCTATGCTGTGTCCAGAAGGGAAGTGCTTCATGCCTCCATCCTTCTCTTGCAGGAGGAGTTGCCTTGCTGCGGGCAGCTGCCAAGAACCATGCTCGTGTGACAGTTGTGTGTGACCCTGCAGACTACTCTGCAGTAGCTAAAGAGATGGGGACATCAAGGGACAAAGACACTTCCATGGAAACCAGGTGTCACCTTGCACTGAAGGTTGGTTGTGTTTGCTTGCAGCAAAGGGCTAGGCCAGACTCATTTGTCTTTCATTCATTTCCTGCTTTAAACACCAAATCCTTTGAGAGTTGGTGCTTGCAAGTTGACAGGTGTCACCCATTCTGTCCCCAGGCTTTCACCCACACTGCTCAGTATGATGCAGCCATCTCTGACTACTTTAGGAAAGAGTACAGCAAGGGGGTGTCCCAGCTGCCCCTGAGGTATGGCATGAATCCTCACCAGAGTCCTGCGCAGCTCTACACGACGAGATCCAAGCTTCCCCTGACAGGTGAGGCCTAGGCTGTGCTGGCCAAAAGGGAGCTCTGGGATAGCTAGGGAGGTGGTTGGGCATGTCTGCCAGCTGTCTTCAAAACTGAAACTCCGTCTGTGCTTTATTTCAAGGGATGCCCAGCAGTGCCTTAAAAACTGCTTTATTACTGCGTGGCACTAGCTTTGCAATGAAAAGATTGAGCTGTGCAAGACAGAAAAGCTTGTCTGCTTACCCCCACAGGACTCACTGTAGCTCCACATTCTCTCTTGGTTTAAGATTGTGTCCACACTGAAGACACTTGAGGTATATTTATGTGGTGCAACTTCTGCTTGATACCGGATCCAGATTTTGCAGTGGGAAATGTTATTTTCCCTTTAAGATGCTTCACTCCTCTCCATTTTCCTTCTTTAGTATCTTCCCAATCTTTTTGTCTCAACACTTAGCCTTGTCTGGAGATCAAGCTGATCTTCTCTCTGTCTGAATGGGTTTTGTTCTTTTTTTAATTTCTTGGGTGGTTTTGAGCAGAGGTTTATTACCTTGGTTTTCTAGAATGCTGCTTCCACTAAAGGTGGCAGAGGGAAGGGTTGCTGCTCTCACCCGCAAGTTTGAATTGGATTCATAGTCACTATATGCAATTTATTTACTAAATTTGTAAAGAATTTACCTGCAAGGGACCAGGGGATGTGCTTTTTGTGTTCCTTCCTGACAGCACTGGCCGTGCACCTTGGTCAAAAGCTTTGGTAGGCTCCCTCAGAATGAGAAGTTTCTTGTTCCAAATGGCTGCCAGCTGAATAAATCAGAGAACATAAGGGAGAATGCTCTGGTTTTGTTCCCCTTTCACAAGAGGGAAGGTGCATTGGGGTGGTGTGTGGCTTGCTCCAAGGTCGTATCAGCAGATTCTGGTAGGGAAGAGAATTGTATTTGCATCTCCTAAGCCTGTGCATTCCTCACAAGTTGCTGACGCTTTTCAGGGCACTTAACTCGTTGCTGAGGAGCCAGGGTTGTTTAACAAGAGCAACAGTAGTGATTTCAATTATTTGTGGGAGATACCTCTTCTGCTTGCTCTCCAGACTCTGGGTGGGGCTGGGTACCCTTCTGCTTTAATGTGTCTATTTAATGTGTGCTTTGTTTGCAGTGGTGAATGGCTCTCCAGGGTTCATCAACCTGTGTGATGCTCTCAATGCCTGGCAGCTGGTGAAGGAGCTCAAGCAGGCATTAGGCATTCCTGCTGCAGCCTCCTTCAAACACGTCAGTCCTGCAGGTAAGGTGGCTCCTTCTTGCCATGCTTTTCGCCTTGAACAGACTCCCAACTTTCAGCAGGCCCTGTCAGTGGTACCTCAGTGTCCCTTCCCCGGCAGTCTGGGGAGGTCCCGGGACAGAGACCAGCGAGAGGCTGTGGTTGGAGTGCCCTGGCTTGTGTTTCCCGCTAGGTGCTGCTGTTGGAATACCTCTCAGCGAGGAGGAGGCACAAGTCTGCATGGTGCACGACTTCCACAAGACCTTAACGCCCTTAGCGTCTGCCTACGCACGGAGCAGAGGTGAGAAGCCCAGGAGTAAACCAGCATGGCCAAAGAGCTGAATCATAACATGGTTTGGGTTGGATAATAATCGGCCCCTGAGGAGCAGCATGCCTAGCAGTTTGCAGGCTCTGCCTCTTGCAGTGTGCTGCTCCTCCATAAGGATCTGACTAAATTAACTGACTGCCTATCAAAAATTGCTCTCCAAGTGAGCAGACCTTGCATGTTGTTTCAAAGAGGCTAAAACCATGTTGGATTCTGTTTCTTGGTGTATACAGAAGACCTGTAGAGACTCTTTTAATTTAAATGTGTATATTCAATACATGCACATGTATCTGTGGGGTTTTGGCCAAAAGATGGATAAACAAGTAGCTCTGCTGGTAGCACACTCATCCTTCCACTGTGTATGGGATGCTCAGGGGTGCTTAACTTGAGTAGAAATGTTTCTGCCTGGTATTTGGTGAATGGTTTTTTAATGCTTCTGTACTTCAGAGCTCACAAAAAAAGATTAACAATGAGTAGATAAAAATAGCTTCCTCGGCTTCGCTGAGATACTTTGCTGTTTCTCTTCTTTTCTATGGCATTCCTAGAAAATCTGCTCAGATTACAGAAAACAAACTTGATAAGGGGCACATTGGCTTGCATTCATTTTTCACCACTTTAAGGGACAATCTTTGAACATTGCCCTCAGAAAACTATTGCATGATTGATTGGTAGAAAAACAAACCTTCAGAGTGGCAGGGAGAGAAGAATTGGCCTTGCTAAGTAGTGGAGTGTTCTTGATGGGAGCTCATTGCCATTAGTTCTTCACGTTAGCTATGCCATTAACTATAGAGAATATTTATTTTTTAAAAAT
Organism: Hemiprocne comata; assembly: GCA_020745705.1. Classification (NCBI taxonomy): domain Eukaryota; kingdom Metazoa; phylum Chordata; class Aves; order Apodiformes; family Apodidae; genus Hemiprocne; species Hemiprocne comata. Next base: position 37,819,472 of record CM036591.1, read on the forward strand.
AATTGTAAAAATTGCTTTTAGCTACATTTCTGGATCTGCTTTCTTGCTGGAAAAGCCAGATGAGACCATAGGCATCTAAAAGCTTTCCTTTTTTTCCAGCTGTCTCCCATCTAAAATCTTTCTTTATGATCCTTGCCTCTCCTTGTCCTCTTGCCACCAAGGCTACAGCAGAGCTGCTTGGGGTAAGGGAGGTAGTCATTACAGAGTTAGAGCTTTGACAAATGCAGTGAAGAAAGACAGAATATCTGAACTATGGGAATATTTAAAGGTGCATGTGTTTGAGGTAGGACTTCATCCTTGGTGCTCTTATATGGCCTGTTTTGTGGGGTTTTTTTGCTGTGGGATTAAATTGTTAGCTCTCATGAAAATTGACTGGATTGTAGGAGCAAAGGCTTTTCTTTGTATTATGCTGTAGTTTGATAAGTTACTAAAAATGTGGCTTTGCAGGTGCTGATCGGATGTCTTCTTTTGGTGACTTCATTGCCCTGTCCGATATCTGCGACGTTGCTACTGCCAAGATCATTTCCAGAGAGGTTAGTTAAACAGCAGCAAATCACTCAGGTGTAAAAAGGAGAATCACACCAGATGGAGTGACTGGTTTGTAACAGCCATTCTGTTTGAATTTGACCCATTTAATGAAGACTGTTTATTGGTCTGCTGGTGCAATCGGTATCTGGAGTGCAGAATTTACACCCACCTTTTGATGCATTTTTCCTCCTGCCAGTTAAAGCCTGGCTGTGTGGGAGAGCCTGTGAAATAGCAGTGCTTGAAGTGCTGCTTTCCAAGAGATGATTGCAAACCTCAGCCTCCAACTAGGCCTCTGGAAATGGACCCTGATTACACTGTCACAATAACCAGGTTGGCTGTAATTGAAACAGTAGAGGAGAGCTGCTGGCCAGCCTCCTGCCCGAGGCAGGAACGTGGGTGTAGATTGTTACCTGCCAAGTTAATACAAGTTCTGTAGGCTCAGGCACTCTCCAGGCTCTGCTTTTAACTTTGCTGGATTCAGCATAAACTCTGCAACTGACTCCATTGCACAAGTGGTTGGTTTAAATACAGAGTTAACCAACTGGGACTTAAGGCTTCACCAAACACATTCATCCTGTTACATGGTGCTTATGATTTCTTTGAGAAGGGGAAGGCACGATGCAAAGGGCTGTCTTGTATGAGGCTCCTTTTCAAACAAATGAAAGAGCATGTCTGACTGGTTTGTGAGGATAGCAGTTAGTATGCCATTACTTAAAAAAACAACCAACTAACTGAATAAACAAACACACCCCCACCCCCCCAAAAAAATGCCATTAACAAACCACCCACATTATAGGATAAGAATGTGAAAGATATATTTCACTCTATGGCACTGATGTAAACTCTTCTTGTCAGTGATCTTAACAGCTTTTGTGGCAGTATTTCTGTCTCATCAGGACTGTCACTGTTAAAATAGGGATTTATTTTTTTTTTAAACAATGTTTACTCTTAGGGCTGAGAAGTGGAGATGTCCTGCACAACCTCTTCCTCCCTGGAGAGGGATAGTAGTTATTCCATTCTGTTTAAAGTAGCACTGGGGTATTTTTTGGTAACTCCTGCCCAAAGGCTTGTAGTGCTCTGATGTTTTCCAGTTTCTAGGTCTGAAACCAATATTTTAATAGTGCCTTTGGTATTGTGTGCTACATATTGACCCGAGACGTGTCTCTTCAGTGCCTCTCTGGAAGTGGCAGGTGGAGCTTTCAGTATTAGCCTCCCTTTTTTCATTTGGAAGCTGAAATCTGTGTGTTGCAGGTATCTGATGGTGTGGTAGCTCCTGGCTACGAGGAAGAAGCTCTCAAAATCCTTGCCAAAAAGAAGAATGGTGGTTACTGTGTCCTTCAGGTTTGTACTTTGCTTCACACTAACCTTCTACTGCTTTTCCTGTACCTGCTTTTCACAGATGCTAGTGTCCAGATGGCTGGGGGGCTGATCCAGACTCCCCCCTCCATTGCATGGAAGTATTCTGGGTCTTTGGAGATTCCAGTATGAGCTGGAATTCCACCAGCAGTGTTGTGGTCATGTTTAGCCTATAGTGCTAGAGGGGAGTATTTTTATAATACCTTCCTTGGCATTTAAAGTACTGTGGATTTAAAGTAATTAAATCTATGAACCAGAAAGAGTACTTCAAAGAAAGAATTTCTGTGCTCTCTTTCCACTCTTGGCCAGCTTTCCTCTCTCTTTTGCTGAATTTGTTTCCTCCCTGAATTCTTTACATCTAAGATATCAGTGATACCAGCTGGGAGTCTTGGCACATGTAGTGTGTCACTGGGGGAAGCCTTGTCTGGGCAGGTGGTGTTTGTAGTATAGTCAGTGATGTGCAGGCAGAGCTTGGACCTGGCATGAGGCACCTTTACATACTGCAGCCAGGATGCTCATCAGGGAATATTAATACAGTGTGGCCAGATCAGTGCCAGGTTGCCTTTCTAGTTCCTGCAGTGATTTTGGGACTTCAAGATCATCCAGTTTTGGGGAACGTGACTAATGGATTACATCATGCTGTCAGAGCAGCCAAACAGGCCCTATTTCTGCCTGGCTCTGAGACAAGCAGAGAACTTCAGCATTACAAAAAGAAAACCCAAGGCTTAGGTGAAGTTGCAATCATAGCATTACTACCAGGGGAGCTGTAGAAGATGGCCAGGAGGTTCAAGCAAGAATGAATGAAATTACAGACAGGCTTGGCAGCTGATTACCTCCTGAATTCAACTGGCTTTGCAAGGATGAGGTTGTATTAGTTAAGCCTGTATCTTCAAGGCCTGTCTGCAGAGGGATGCTAAAGAAAGTTGATCTCAACAAATTTAAATGTATTAGGGAAACCACAGAAAGTGTGTGTGTGCTCCTGTTTAGGGCTGGTAGCTTTAACCTGGTTTACTTCATGTTTCAATGATCTGAACTGGGGCTACCCAAATTCTGAGTAAGCATAGGTAGACCTGGATGCAGTTTAACAGTTGCATTTAACTGTATTTACCCCTTACACTGGTGTAAGTTAACTAGGCTGTGTGCTTGTACAGAGATGTGCCCTAAGAGAGTGCACCTCTGGTAATAATTTCTTTTGCTGTTTTCTTTCATGTCAGCAAGGGTTGGGAGTTGTACCTTGAGGCATATCTGAAGCAACTCAAAATATTTCTGCCTTTCTGTGAAAGACTGGAAGACTTTTTGTATGGAAGTTTTTCCTTTTCTTTGAAAGACTAGAAGACTTGTAGATTTTTGTGGCTCACAACATGGACATTTGCATATAACTATCTATACTGCTTTACTTCTGTTCACCCTGTAAGTGTCACTTTGTGCTGTTGTCACTTGCTGCTCTGCTTAATTCTCACTACTTCTGATGATTTGACACTGCTTTCCATAAACAGCTCATTTCTTTTGGATTCTTTACATGAAGTCCATTACTGGACGTTGGCTTTGAATTGCTCCAAGTGTTTTACTGGCCTGTCCTTTGGCTTTTAGATGGATCCCCATTATGAGCCAGATGACAATGAGATTCGGACCCTCTATGGACTGCATCTCATGCAGAAGAGGAACAACGCGGTCATCGACCGGTCGTTGTTCAAGAACATTGTTACAAAGAACAAAAATGTAAGTGTCAGAAGATAAATGAGCTTTTAAAGACTGGTGGGATGAACTGGTGTGCTTTCATCAAGGAAGTCATCGCTGTTCTATTTTAAGAGCCTTTAAAATAGTCTAATGAGGTTTAACTGGCTTTCAACAAAACAATGCAGCAAGCTTTCTGGACCAAATATACTTGGGTAAATCAGGGGAGTTTGCCTTTGTTTTGATTCCTTGCATAAATAAGAGGAGCTGGACCTTGCCCTTTATCTCCAACCACCAAAATATTTGTATTTCTTATAAATAAGAAGCTACTGTGTGTAATTTCTTATGGTGAGACAGCCTTGTGCTAAGGACCCATGGTGATCTCATTCTGACTTGCTGTTTACTTCTCCCTTTTGTGTGCAGCATCTTGTATAAACTCTGGCCTTGCTGACATTGCTCATCATTTAGAGTTCACATAATCAGAAAGTTACCAGTTACCTCTGTGTCCCTGATCTTATTCACATTAAAAACCAGATGTTAATGAGCTCGTGATTAGTCATGGGCTCAGAAGCAAGTTCAGACATTGAGGTAATAGTCATTGTAATAAATTGGTAATAGAAAAGACTTAAAAATAATGCTTGATGCAGGTATTGGGAGCTGTTATTGTTGTGGTCCTGTGCTTAGCTTTCTGCCTATGAGCACAGCTGAGGATAGTGAGCAAATACAGAAGACTTTGAAGGCTTAGGGCCAGAGGTAGAGCCCACTCAACCTGGTAAGGCTGAGTCTCTCCCCATAAACTGTGAGATTAGCTGCCAAACAAATAATTTACAGTTTTTAATCCAAACAAAATTTGCTGGTAATTGAACAAAGCGGGATATTTTTGCTCATCTTGTTTTCCCTCTTTGTGATACAGTACTTGTGATGGCTTTGGGGGCTTTCAGCTCACTAGCCAGTTAGCTAGTCATGGTGGTTAGGAGGGGCCCTTGACGATGGGTTTTGTTTCAGCTGCCCGAGTCTGCTGTCCGAGACCTGATTGTCGCCAGCATCGCTGTCAAATACACCCAGTCCAACTCCGTGTGCTACGCCAAGGATGGGCAGGTAACCAATCAGACAGCTCTGCCCAGCGTGTTGGCACAGCCAGGCTGCTCAGGGGGTGCTCTTGTTCAGTTCTAAAATCATTTAGCATATACAGGAAGCTGTTAAACAGGTACAGACAAACTGCCCTCGACAGTGCTGTGCAGAGCAGCAGCTAAACCTGTGTTTCTCAAGGAGCTGCTCCAAAACCTCTGTGCAATTGTTTTATGATAATAACAGGGCTGGTTCCTTCAATGACAGGGTTGGAAAAGCTCTTCCGTGCTTTTGCAAGTTTGGCGTTGAGTAATTTCTTTCTAACTGCTCTGTCCTTTTATAAAATCTTTTGAAGACATGTCCATGTGTTGTAGACTGTACAGAGCCTTAGGAAATTACTGTAGGTTTCACAGCTGGATTCTGACTGTCCAAGTGGTTCTTCATTTTATTTTCTTTTTTATATAAGATAGATGGACTGTGTTTTCCTTTTTCCCCTTGGGGCATTAGAAATCTTCTGTTGTCCCTGATTGTTTTAGAAGTTTATGATGGATGTTGGATTTTACAGGGGCATTATCAAATGCATAGTTGAGATACAAATCTTGAATTTTAAAAAAAATAAAATCCCTTATTTCCAAGTTATCACTAGGTATTCAGCTTAACTCAGTTATACAAAGTTTGTTGTAAATGTATTAAAAGTTGTATTTTTACCCAGCAGCTCATTCTCATAATGCTGCTCTTTAGCTAGTTCTCTTCTCTTCATGGTAGTTTTTCACTGGTCTGGATTATTTAAAAAAAAACACAAAACAAAAAAAAGAAAAAGACAGCTTGATCTTTGGTTAGTCATAAATCAGCAAAATGGATCAAGCAGTGTACCCTATGGGTACAGACCTTGAATGAAGCAGTGCTGTCCCTTTTGCAGTGGTGCTCATCTGCATTTGTCAGACTGTTGTTACAGCCTGAAAACATTGCAGCTCTGTCTCACAGCACTTTCTGGGGTCATGTGCTGTGTGCTTCTTGAAAACATCTCTGGAGATCTGGCATTTTTTTCACCTTTAGGGTTTTTTTTCTTGTTTTTAAATGGCTCTCTGTACTCAAGAGTGTTAGCTCTGGTAGCCCCAGAACAAAGGTGTCACTATCTTTGCTCCTTTTCCCATATTACAGCAGCAATTTCCCCAGTGCTTTTGCAAGTCTGGACTTAACATGGTGCTGCAGATGTTTCTGAAATGTGTGTGGTAATGCATGGACCATATGGAAGGGAGGAGGCTTGAAGGAGGAGTGCAAAGCAGTGGGCAGACAGGGAATGAACTAGCTGGGCTTTGAGATTTTGCATATTTGCACCATATATTTTAATCAAATACAAACGGACATTGTCTTGGTTTGCTGTAGATGTGACAGGGAGGCCAAGATCAGAGGTCCATATACTGCACTCAGAAGCAAGTGACTATTTTTAACAGTGAGAGTCAGCAGCTGTTACAATCCCTTACTCAAGGAGGTGGTGAATCTGTCTTGAGTTCTTAAAATCCAAGCTTAATATCTTCCTTAGGAGACTCACCACAGTCTGGGTGCAGAAACAGCAGTGTGGCATGCTATAGCTCGTGATGGAGAAGCTCAGACAGGAGATCCCTTCTGGTTTTGAAATCTGTAAAAGCTTCCTGAGGCTGTGAAGTATTGAGACCGTTGTTCTTTAGGTATAGATGGGGAAGGAAAGAAGGTCCATTGAAAACCAGTCTTAGTAAGATAGTGATTAGCTCACATTCTTCTTGGTGATGCTGTGCAGAACTAACTTACACCACTTACCAAGACACAACAGCAGATGTGTACAGTGATATTTGGGTGCAAACCAAAAACCAGCACAAATCAAGAACCAGGAATGGAAAGTAACTTCCAGGTTCTTACACTGAAAATGCTTTTCCCGGATCTGACCTGGTTTGAGTTATATGAGCCAAGCCTGGGAAGTCCAGCTTCCTTTCTGTTCCATTGCTTTTGCTTTTCCAGGGGTTATTTCAGCCTCACAGCATCCCTGCAGTAAAACTGGTGTGTATGAGACATCCAGAACTAGTGCTTGTGTTAATAAGTCTTAGGAGTGGGAGGAAGCATTTATGGACTTGAGTGTCACTTAATTTGCAGGAAGCCAGCTGCCACTAATTGCAATAAACACTTTCACTATGTCTTGTCTGACTTTTAGCATGGCAAAGCCAGTCTGTAATGTGTTGATTTACACTTTATTTAATGATACTGTCATGTTTTAAATTAGCAATTTAAAATTATTCCCTTTCTTTCTTCTCTGCACCACAGGATAAAACAAACCTGCTAATTTACCTTACTGTTTTCCACCTGTGGTGCAGACATTTGTCAGTAACTTCAGTGTTTGTTTTTCTTCCCAATTGTGAAGTCTTCTGTTTGATTTTTATAATTCCCAATATATTTAGGGTTTCTGTTTTCACTCATTATTCAGGGTAAATCTGAGCACATACAGGCCAACCTGAATCATTTTGCAAGGATCCTTCAGGCATTATCCATCTCATTCAATGTCCTTTTCCACAGTGTTCCAGCTTTGGGGCATGTTTGGCTCTCCTGCGAGCCAAAGTGTTTTGGTCAAGTAGTTCTCCATTTTCACCCAAGCTTTTTTGTTGTGATTTTTTTTTTTCTACTTGTCCTGTATTGCTGTCTCCTTTCACCCCTCACAATAGGCTCTGCTTAAGCACCTTTTGATTCAAAGGAGATTAAGCTCTGAAAGAGACATAATTTCTGTGGAGAAAATAGAGGGAGAAGGATTCCTTTGTGGAGGATTTTGAGGTTTCATCTGTATTTTCATACAGGAGAAAGCCAACATTTGAGGAAGGGAGAGATGAGATGTAGGAAGAAGGAAAAGAAATAGAAAGTGAAAAAGGCAGAGAATAAGTACATTCAGACAGGCCAGTGTGAAGAGAGATTCAGGTACAAGTCTATAGTTTCAATTAAGCAGAAGCTCAGCTGATTTCTCCTCTTTACACCAGAAATTCCAGGCTAGACCAAAGAAATCCTTCCTAGCAGTGTTGCATCCAAACACATTTTTCTACAAAAAAGGATTTTGCTTTCCCTGGATCAGCATTTTCCAGTGAATTGCTTCTTACCAGAATGTTCTTCCTAGGCTGTAACTACGAACTAGAACAATATGGGCTCTTCAGAAGGAGGCACAGAGGAGCAGCCTTTTATATTCTCTTGCCAGTTAAGTCATTAGAAAGTCTTCCACGTGTTGCAGATAATACCTTTGTAGATTTGGGGATGCCTATCAAGAGTTTACAAGACACATCACTTCAACTCAAGTGCAAAGTTCCTGCCATTTCAGAGTTGAGCCAAAGTTCAGTCACATCTTCTGACAAATTAAGTCATTAATTTGACTTAATTGCATGTCTGGCACATAACACGGCACTCTTTAGAAACTTGGGAATGTTTTGTGGCATGTTGGGCCCTGCTACCAGTGGCCTGCCCAGTTAACATCTGCATCCCCAGCTAAGATACTCTGCCTTGCTAGGCCCACTTTTAAGGGCTGAGTGGTGGTTACTGGAGTGCAGTGTATGACAATTCTAAGCCCTCTCCTTTGTCCAGGGAAAGAGGAGGAACCTCTGTGGAAGACACAATATAATTACCCATAGCTGGCATGGAGCTTCCTTGAGCTGCAGAGTCACCTCCAAGTTTGAAGGTTAAACAGGGTGGACATGAGAGCAGAGGTTAGATATCAGGAGTGTTTGTGGCAAGGAAGGTGTCACTAAGCCATGAGAAACCTTCCATCTATTTAGGATTTATGATAATACTCATGTCCTTGTGGCTTTATTAAGCACTGATTACTTCAGTTATAGCTGAACAGATTAGCTAGTAGCCCAAGCCATTAATGTGCTCCTTGGGGGAATAGTCTCCTGCAGCATATTTTATGGTTCTGGTAAGAGGTGAAGTCACTGTGTCTTGATGAATGAGAAGACAAATGATTCATTCCTTTGAGGGCAAGCCTTTGACTTAGAGCTTTACCATCTGTTTCAGCCTGAGCTGGAAACTCTGAGGCATTGGCCAGAACCACTAGCCAAAACAGTGTCCCTGGAGCAGTCCCTCATGTGAACAATCTGGTGAACAGTTCAGCTGTGGCTTCATAGGAGGAGGAAATTATGGGAGAGAGGCTTGTTTTCCATCAGATCTCTCTGGTTTGGAATGGCAGGAGCTCTCTTTGTAAAGCAGGACTCACAGCTCTGAAAGCCATGGAGCAAAGTTACCAAGCTGAGTTTTGACAGCCATGGTGGCTAGGTCTGGCCCTTGCATGCCTGCCATACTGTCATGGCAGAGGCAAAGCTGAGGGACAGCAGACAGGCTGGAGCCCAGGAGACCTCAGCTTAGTCCCGTGCACTTGCTGGTTGTAACTGCAGGCAGACCTTATCTGCAGGGGACAGTGAGGCAGGGGTTGTTCTGCCACCACCCAGTAACCATGATTTCTCCAGCCACATTTCATTTTCAGTGGTGTCAGCACCTAAGAGTTGCCTTTGTCTCCCATGTGAGTTTGCCCAGACAGGATGCAACAGCTTATTTGCATTGTGCATTGAACCATGACAAATGGCTTACCTGACCACCAAAGAGTCTCTGCATGTTTTCATCTATAGTGTAGCTGAAAAAAATTGACAGAGGATGTTAATTGAATGTGTCTGAGGGGAACTCCAAAGAAAGCACTCTGAAAAAAGCAAATGGAAGCTGAGCAAATACCATATTTTCATAGATGTTTTCTTAAGGAAAAAAAATTCTCCTTTTGGATTTTGCTACTGGAAGCACCAGGTCTGTTTGATATCAAGCACAAGTGCTATTAAATAGTTAGAAGCAGCTACTTTTAAAATCCTGGACTCTGGCAGATGGCAGAGTAGGAAATGTGTTGGTAGCTCCCAGGCCTTGATAATTGATGCGGCGTAATGGTCCCACTGGCCAGCCTTCCCGATTGAGCTGTGGATTTATGTCCTTATCAATCTGCCTTGACAGACAAACTACCCTCTAATCCTCCACATATCACAGTCGATCTGTTTAAGATGTGTATGCCTGGCCCACCAAGAAAGATGATGGTGTTTGGGTGACCCTGGCTCAGACTAATCCTCTAACCACAGTGCCTTTTCCAAGAAGAGGTAGGCAGCCTGCCATCTCTTAGCAGTCACATTTGTTTCTCCAACCAACAGTTTTTTGTTTTGCCTTGAACAAAAGCTGTAACTGTGTCACTCTCCTGAGGTTAATGGCTTGACTCTGATGGCTGTGGCTGTGTTATTTAGAAGGATGAGAGAATGTAGTGTCCTGGGAGTGACAGTCAGCTCAGTGGGGCTGTGGAGGTTAGTGCTGCAGAGAGCTGCCCGGTAACCACTTTACAGGATTGGGGATGTAGGTATTTGCAAGGTTTTCTTCCCTAATTACCTACACTCTGCCTCAGTGAAGAGCCCATAATTTGTGGGAGGTCTTTCCTAATTGCTTGGCTGGAATGCAGCTCTGATTGTGATCTCTGTGCAGCAAGGCATGATTGTTCTTTGTATCTGTATGCTTCAGGTGATAGGTATTGGAGCTGGCCAGCAGTCCCGGATCCACTGCACACGTCTGGCTGGGGATAAGGCAAATAACTGGTGGCTGCGGCACCACCCACGTGTGCTCTCCATGAAGTTCAAAGCAGGTGTGAAGAGAGCAGAGATCTCCAATGCCATTGATCAGTATGTCACTGGGACCATTGGTGAGGTAAGGGCTGGCTGAAACGTTTCCTTGGAGAGTCCAGCTTCTGAGAAAGCAAGCTGAAACTACTGTTTGAAATATGAGTGGGGGGTGCTAGGATGTGGCAAGGCTTCCTAATACCTGGGCCTTTTCTCCTCCACCTCAGTTTTTCTTCCAGTCCCAGAAAAATCAAATCCTTTCACTTCAGAGTTGGTCAGACTCTGGCACAAAATGATGCCCTTACCTCAAAATTATTTCCACCTTCTGCCTCTGAGTGTTTCTGTGCTGGCTTCATGCTGAGGAGACATTTGACTCAGGCAAATCCTTACAAAGGACAAAGTCCTCAGCCAAGAGCTGGCTTGGTTGGTTACCACTTTTGGAACTGGTCAACCTTTATAAAGGTAGTGATCCCTGTTAGAGCCACCTTTAACTCCCCCTGAGTCACCAAGTTGCCTCGGTGCCTCTGGAGGTCTGTAGGTAACCAACAGGGAGCTACAGATACCAGGATTTGGGTGTTTTGACTGTGGCTTGAAATATCCTTAGGTAGTTTCTGCAGGAACCCTCCATGCTGGCTGTCAAACTGTCAGAGCCAGAGGTGATGGGTCCACTTGCAGGATTTGGTCTTTGGGTAGTACTTAAAACCTGGCTTGAGCTTCGTGCCCGAGTGTCAATAACAGATGATCAGAAAGAGCTGGAGGATCAAATGGCCAGGGCTCACGATGGTCATTTCATGGCCCAGTGGCAAAGTCTCCCCTCTGATGCTGCACCCACTACCCCAGGTGCTAGAACCTGCCCTGTGCTTGGGTGGGCTGCTGACAGTTCCCCCCAGCAGTAAGAAGGGTTAAAGCTACAGCTGATGTTTCAGCTCTCGCTGTGCTGTTTGCTTGTGTGGCATTTTGGCTTCTCAGAATCCCTCTGACCTCCCTGTTAACAAGCAATAGTGAGACAAGAAAACAGTTTGTCCTTTTTAAGTATGGAAAGCCAAGAGCTGAACTGGGGACCTCCTGAATCATCTCTGTGAGCAGTTGCTTGTTTAAGGGGGTAAGAATTTGAGCAGTTAGTGTTTCAGAAGGTGAATCATAAACCAAGCTGCTGTTTGTCGTGGTGAAGTCATCTACCAGATCCTGCTTGCATGTGCTGGCATTTACACAGAGCAGCATACTGCAGGCAGGGTGAGTGGAGCATCTTGAAATTCAAGTGGGGGAGAGAAGGAATATCCCTCAAGCTCTGGGGTGAGGAAGGGAAGTAAAGGAGTTAAAAGGATGCAAAAATTGCCAATGGTGGTAATGTGTTCGCATCACCACTCGAGATTTTAAAATCCCTGAAGCTCCAGCAGCAGAACTGTAGGAGCAGAAAGCACAGCTGAGCTGGGTGTCCTTGTATGCTCCTGGCAGGGTGTTGCTGGGAGCCCATGTGTGGGGGCTGAGCTGGTTCTTTTTGTTCTTGCAGGGTGAGGACCTGGTGAAATGGAAGGCGATGTTTGAAGAGGTGCCTGCACAGTTAACAGAGGCAGAGAAGAAGCAGTGGATTGCCAAGATGACTGCAGTCTCCCTCAGCTCTGATGCCTTCTTCCCTTTCAGGGATAACGTCGACAGAGCTAAACGGGTAAGGTCATGGCAGGGCCAGGATGTCAGGGTGACTCCAAAAGCCTGGGCTTTTTGTTTGATTTTTGTGTGGAGCACTGAGGAATGCCTCTGCTTCTGCACTGCTGGCTAGAATAGCACATCTGGGAAGGATGTTTCTCCTAGTTACTGGTCTCACATGGGTAATAGTTATCCAGCCATTGCTCAGTTTGTTGATTCGGGATGAATAGAGGATGAAAGTTAATTAAACTGTTTAAGAATATCAGGACAAGGCCTATTGCTTCCAGAGGAACCGTTTTACTCTTATTTCTGAGCTGAGGAGAGACCTGACTGCTCACATGAGGAACTCCTCTGTGAATGGCTTTGGGCAATGGAAGCCTTTGTTTGTTCAATGCTTAGTATCCTGGGATGTGGATGAAGGACTGAAGCTGTCAGCTGCTTTTCAGGGGATTTTGGTTTTCCATCCTCTAATCCTTCCACTTATCTCTGTCTTTGTTCAGAGTGGAGTACAGTTCATTGCTGCCCCATCTGGCTCTGCTGCCGACGACGTTGTGATTGAAGCTTGCAATGAGCTGGGGATAACACTCATTCACACCAATCTTCGGCTGTTTCATCACTGAGATTGCTGTGGGCTGTTGTGTTCCCCTCTTTGGTCACAGTCTCACCAGCAGCAGTGACTGGAATATCACCACCTTAATTGGGAGGTACCTGCAGTCTGCGCTTAGCAAATCTTCGGAAGAGTTGAGATGAGATATTATTTTCCCTGTGCTAACAGAGAATGAAGGCACAAGAGCTTGGCCTCCAACGTAGAAAATAAGTCTCTTTTCCAAATAAACACATGGTTCTTAGCTATGTGGAGTGTGTAGTCTCGTGTCCTGCAAATACTGTGTCCTCAGGTAAAAGATGTATTTTCCTGAGGTAAATTTCATGGTTCAGACTTTATTAATTGACTAGAAGGCCTGTGGAATGGTATGAAAGCCTGGCTTATGCTCTGTATTGTGAACTGAACTGCCTGGGTTTTTTTGGTTGGGTTTTTTTTGGTGGGTTTTTTGTTCTTGGTTGTTTTTTTTTTTCTTTTGTTCAGCCAGGTAGTTTTCTCCAGGCCCTTCTAATCCATTATCCTTTTCCCCTGTGAGGAGGAGGAGGGAGAGTGGGTCCTTTGTGCAAGGCAATCTCAAGGTTCCCTGCTCTGAATCCTGCCCTAGACATGTGCTCTGGGCTGAGAGGCGGTGTCAGATTGCTTTCTCCAAGGTCAAAGACTCATTCCTGCGCGTTTGTCGTGCTTGTTCTCCTAGGGGGAGTTCGATTCAGAGTTCACAGGCAGGCATCTGGGAAGCATCTTGCCACTTCCCTTCTCCATTGTGTGCAATATGCATGAAGCAGATTTGAACTCTGATTGGAAAAACAAAGTGAAAAATCTGGAGCACTGCGAGATGAATGAAGTAACAGCCCAGACACGTTTTTACTGGCAATCACTGTGGCCATTTCAAAGGGAGTTTTTTTGGTTCCATTTTATAAAATCTGTTCAGTTTTGGCAAGGAACAGTCCACAGTTTTGTAATAAACACTTCTGTTGCAGCTCTGTTCTCAGCTGGTACAGAGCAGACAGTCTGCATGTGTTCCCTTTGCTCAAGCAATAGCTGGGGCCCGTAGGTAGGTAGGAGCTGGACCTGGAAGAGAGGAAGTTCAGGTTGTGTTCCTGGCTGTGCTGCTGACTTGCCATGACTGCGGGAATGTTTTATTTTACCTGACTGCCCATGTGATGCAGACTGGTTTGAACTGAGCAAAGCTACTTTGGGGGGGATGCGAGTTGTTCAATGTATCGATCCATGCACCGGTTTTCCTTTAACACTGTCATTCCATTGGTGTAGATGTGCTCCCCTTGTCCTTGTGTCTTAGGCCCCAGGCATTGCCCAGGAATTCTGTGCCCAGTGCAGCCCTTGCTCTGGCCTGGAACAGGCTGCCTTGGGAAGTGGTTGAATCACCATCCCTGGGTGGGTTCAAAATGGTTGGGTTCGATGATCTTAAAATTTTCTTCCAGCCAAAACAATTCTATGATTTTACATTCCATGCTGTGAAGATCTCTCAGGAATCTGTTTGCCCATTCTTTGCCTGCATTTTCTGAAGCATTGGCTAAAACATAAACTGGCAATAAGCATCTGGCAGCTCCTGTTCTCCTGTATTCCTGCTTATCATTTACCCTTTGTTTGCTGTCCTTGGGGCACTGTTTAATCTACTGATGGAAGTTAATAGGTAATAATCTTCCAGGTAAGACTTCTGCATGAGTTGATAGTAAATGTCTAATGAAGGTGGTTATCTTGTGCTTTGTTGCTTGTAATTCTCTATGTACACTATGTCCCAGTGTTTGCAGAGGGATGCTTTTGCCTCCTGCTGTGCCTGTGGTAAGGTTAGGGGACATTCAGGAGTCATGCAGAATTGGGGAAAGGCACCCAAGTGTTCCAGTGTCTCAGGCAAGAGTCCTTGACTACTCTGCCTCACTTGTCTGACTACTGGCTGATTAAAAAGTCTGGTCTAATTCCAGGTGTGAGGTGACCTCACAGGAATGCCCTTTGGGGTGGCTTGTCACCTGGGCTGTGACTAGCCTGAAGCCTTACCCTGGAAGAAAACTGGCAGTGTGTGAAGGCTGGCACTTGACTGGCTCCTGTTTCAGGCACAGAGCCATGGGTGCTCTTCTATGCAGGTCTGGAACCAAGGGCTCCAACTGCTGCCCTCCCAGGTCAGGTCTTCAAGCTGCTGGGAGATGGCCCGAAGGGGGATCCAGTTCCTGCTGACAGTTGGGCTTAGGAGCTGTGAGCCTTCCCCCAGTGCAGGAGGCCAGATGAGCAGTTTTTTTAAGACTGTGCTGTGCTGGTTCCCTATGGGGTATACTGATCTCCTGCTAGTTGAATGAGTGGCTTCTCCCTTTGATACTTGCAATGATTAAAAACAAACTGTGTAGCTCTGCTTAGTGTCTGTTTCCAATAGGAAAGGGCATGTTTCTCCTCACAGGGGATAGGTCTGCTCCCTTCAGCTGATGTTTTTTGAAGAGCAGGCTGCTGACAGGCTCTGTTTTGCACCGTCACCATAGGGCGCCTTGCCCCTGGCAGGTTCCGTGTTGGCACAGCAACAGCTCCCAAAAGTGTGGAAGTAAACAGAGAGTGGGGAGGAATCATTCTCAGTCTTTGCAGTCAGTAGCAGAGGGTTTTTTTAATTTTTGGTTTTCTTCAGCCACTATGGGCTCCTCCCTGGAGTAGAGTGCCCCGATTCTGGTTGTTCCCGTGCTCTAACCAAAGTTCTGCAGTAGCCAGGAAGACAAACTGTGTGGAAATACACTTCCACTTCTGGAAAGGAACAGCCAAGAGCTTAAATGCTCCTGGGCTTGGTGGTGAAGCTGTGAGCACCTTGTTTGGGAGCCTGAAAACTCCCTGCTAACAGGCGCAGATGGTCCCTTCTTCCCCACCGGGGCAGCTGCCCCTGCAGTGAAGGTAACTTGGGTTGGGCAACATCAGTTGATCTTTGTGCTCAGGTGAACCACGGATATAAATTGAGCCTGTGCTTCAAGGTCCAGCTGATGTCCTGTTGCCACTTTCTGCACCACAGCCTGGGTGAGGCATGGGAACCTTCAAAAACCTGAGTTCCTTTTGCTGCTGATTGTTTCTAAAGGGAAAGGTATGTAGTAGATCTCACAAGTTTCTACTGCCTCTGTGCTGTACTTTGATAGTGGTTTTCAAACCTAACTGAAAATAAAAGCTTTAGCTGAATGACAAAATGCCCAGCATTATACTAGTGAATGTTTAACAGAAATGACCAGCAACGTAAACCCTCATGCCTTAAGGCATGGCCAAACCTCTACAGAGAGGTTAGGAAAAGGCACTATTAAATTTTATCCCATAATGCTTACTGCAGGGGGGGGAGGTGTTGCTGTTACAAGCAATGTGGTGTTAGAGTGAGAAGATGAGATGGACTCTGACTGGCTGGGCAGTTCCTGTGTCTCTGAATTAGTGGCAAAGTGACTAAGTAGGGATCTTCGTGATCGGTGGAAACCAATATATAACCCTCAGTCAGGAAGGGCAAATTAATAGAAATCTAGTTTATCAGGAAAGTGTTCTTCTTTGTCTCTGTATGTCATTTTAGTTCTCATGTATTTTAGATAATTCATTTGGCTCATGAACATTGGGATAGAACTGATTTCTGCTGCAATCATTTCACTATTTGCAAGTGTTTTGGTTGCTCTATAAATAGCAATCTGTGAAAACAACTGCCATGTGTGTTTCTCATGTCAAAAAGCCAAATTCTATTTTCATGCTATGCTTTATTGAATCCAGAGAAATCCATGGACTTGAGTAACACAGTGCTTTTGTAGCCAAGTGGGGAATTTGGCCTGAGGAACCATGACAGAACCTTTCCTGTTCTGCATTTGCAAATGCTGTACAGTTTTTTTGCAGCGTTGGCAGCACAAGCTGAAGCAACTTACTGCTAACTTTGTTCATTGTAATCAAGACTGGCATTGTTTTAAAAAAGGTTTTGAGAATTTCATGTACCTCCCTACCCACCCCACGAGGCAGAAGCACAGCAGATTTGAAAGCAGCCTTTGCCTGTAGCATGTGGACATACACCCAGGTACTGTCTGTCCACTTCTCTTCTGTGAGACTTTCTGCAGAGGTAGGGGAAGGATTTCTGTGACATTGTTCCAGCAGTGCCTGAGGGAGTGCTCACTAGTACCTGAAGAAACTCAGTTCTGGGTTTTGTTTGAATGTACCACATTGCAAATGGAGATGGAATAGCTGGGAGGTTAAAGAAGGGTGTGATAGCTCCTCTGTAAACCCTTTAGATGGTCACAGGTAAGTTATCCTCCAAAGCAGAGAGGTTTGCCCCAGGGGCAAGGCATGGAGCAGGGTCTCAGAGGCCCAGCATCCATTTGGACCTGTGGGGGAGTCACTTAAGCTTTGAACAAGTCCAACTTCAAAGGCATGGATGGCCTCACTAATTCTGGCCACTCAAACACACTGACAGCATATTTGATTCTAGGTGTTTGTGTCTAGCTGGATTGAGGACCATCTCTTTACCTCAGCACACGTCCAAAGCAAGGAATATTTTCCTTTCCCTCCCTCCTTTCCCTCCTCTACCTATTCCCCCAAAGCAAGCCTCTGTCTCCTGCAACGTTCATACATACTCAGTGTGTCTGTGTTCTACTGGGGCAGGGGGTGCAGCTGGAAGTCTTTAATTAACCACCTGCTCTACAAATATTCTCTTGAGGTTTACTTCACGCTTCATTGAGATGTTTGTTCCATCTTGTTTCAAGGCAATGTTACTCCAGCTCAGAATAATAATCTTCATCCTAGATTCCATGGCAGCAAAGAGAATCACTTAAACTACATGTCTGGTTTGTAAATCTTTTTATTAAAAGAGTTGTTTTTTTCTTTTCCACAGTAGTAAAGCTTTGGCACTTACAGTATAAAAATAATCACTGATCATAATTACACCAAATTCCTCTTTGTCAACTGCATACTAAGTGTCTTCAATACTTTTTATTCCCATATAAAAACACTTGAAGGTCAGGGGAACAAAACTGATAAATAACAGTATGAGATATAAAGATACAGCTAGAAAAATACTAGGATCATTGAGAAAGAATTAGGACTGTGCATATTTTAAATATCACAGTGATTGGATTTGCTGTTCCTATCTTATTGCTGGCTGCACGCTTATGTGAAAGCAGAAGTGTTTGGTGGACTTTCCTATCACTAAAATTCAGTTATGTTGTACTCAAATGTTCTTTGCATAGCATGGGAACCTTGAATTTCTACACCCACCCTCCCCCTTAACATTTTGATCCCCCACCAATTGTGATTTAGCATCTTCCCCCCCACCCTTCCCCCCTTTTTTCTTTAAATTTGAGAATACTGACTGGTATTCAACACTTTGAGCAAAGACAATTGCTATGAATCATGAGAAAAGTCTGAAACACTCCAAGAGTGGCGCTTGGAGAAGCTGTGAGTTGAGCTTAAGCTGGGAAAATGGCTCCAGAGCAGAGGGCCATTCTCAAAAGATGCAGTTTTGCTAGCATCACTCCAGTTTGGATGGTAACCGTGGCAGATAGGTATGTATACTTTGGTTTGCCTGTTGCCATTGGCCACAAGTCTTGCTGGATGTTACTTTCCCCGTGGATGTTGTGTGTCTGCCTGTACATCTAGGGGCATGAAACACTCAATTGGGCAGTTGACGTTCTGTCAGGAGGGAAGGAAACGAGTTAGTGCTCTGTCCTGTAAGGATGGACACTTCTGTGCTGTGGTTTGGGCTGAGACCTACGGCCAGCCCATGTTGCTGCTTGGCAGCTGTTCTCAGCACAAGGCACACAGCTGGGTTACAGCAGAGTGAAGACTGGGAAACCACTGCATGCACAACTGCCTGCTGGTGCTGGGGAAGGAGAAGTGCCACGGAGGTGAGGGTGGCACTGAACACCCTGTGCAAGTGTGAGCTCAAGCATATGTTCTGTGCTGTGCAGTGGTGGGTTGCTGGACCAGGGGCTGTCATGCACTTCTGACCGAGCAGAAAGCTACACACTGCTCTTAGCCCTCGAGCCCTATACACACCCCTTTTATCTGTGCTACAGACCAGACTTGCAGTAAGGGAGGGCAGAGAAGGAAAGTGTACTCACAGTGTTTGTGGCCTGGTGGTATCTCTGTGTAAACTGAGTGTAGGTATGGCCAGCAGAGCCTTCGGGGGCCACCTCCACACTGGGTCTGCGGCAGTTGTCGCAACGCCAGCCCTAGGGAAGCAGAACGTGTGTGTGTTGGTCAGACCACACTGGTGTGGATGGCCAAGGAGCTGCCAGCATTTACACATGGTGCCTGAAGCTCAACCACCACCAGGGAGGTTGCACCCATGCAAATACTTAAGCTCTCCTACTAATCATTTTTCTCCTTATACGCCTGTTTTGGCTAGGCATTGGACACCATCTGGCCTGAAACCCTTAGGACTGCACTCCAGCACAGCCCCTCCTTATTTCCTGTGTTCAGCATGGCAAGTCCCTCCCTGCTTACCTGCTGTCCTCCATAGCAAGTGCAGGAGCAGATGGCCCCAAAGTACTCCTTCTGCCACTGCTCTCCAACTTGGTACATCTTCCCATCATCATAGCACGTGGTCTCGTCTGTGGAGGAACAGGCAGAGCTCAGCTGCAGGGCCTGTGCTTGGCTTTAAGCATTCTCAGAGCAGTTTGGTGATCACAACAGGAGCCTCTGGCCAGTGCACTCTCCCTGTTTGACCAGAGGCTCACTGACTGTCCAGGGGAACATCAGTCACTTTTACAGCTCACCAAACACTTTAACTAGAACAGGTATTTGCCTGATAAGAACGATGCAGTTCAATTCACAGCATGAAGTCTAGGGGATCTTCAGGGGACAGGCCCTGCAGAAACATCCTGTATTACTGATCAGGGTAATCTACACCACTTAGTGCAGTGATGTTTTCCTCTTGTGTGGCTCCAGGGCCAACAACAGACAGATGTTGAGTGTGCTGCAACCTTGGCTAACAAAAGAGGACTTTATTCTTTTCAAACTTGGGAATATGAATTTTATGTCTTCAGCTCTTGTGTGAACAGATTCAATCTGTCACCAATTCCCCCTCCAAAATCTGCATCAGACATACTGATACTCTGCTTGCCCTCACAGCAGGACTTTAATGGGAAAAGCCCTGAGATGCTGAAATTTCCTGAATCAGAGCTCAATTAAATTAACATCAGAAGGAAACTTACGAGGTTCACATTTGAATTCTCCTTTTCCATTTCCAAGGCAGGTGCAGCTCATCATCTGCCCATTCTCCCCCTGCCGGTCCCACTTCTCCCCAATCTTGTAGTTTACACCATTATCATGGCACCACTCTGGAGAAGGCAAAGGAACAAAAGAATCAGGAGTTATACCCTATGCTGCAGTGAAACACAGGGAGGAGAACAGCTTGGGGTTGCATTAGGAACCAGAGGGGCAGCAGAAATAATCTTTTCAGCTCATCCAAGTCCCAAGGACAAAAGTGTGTTCCTGCTTGGAAACTGGTTCAACTCCTGCAGCTTTTTAACTTGCTGAGGACTGTTACAGCTCTGGGAAATGGCTAGAGGCTCTTAGGAAAAGAGTAGGATGTGACAAAGAGTGGTGAGAGGAAGAGTAGGGTTGGCTCATAGGAGAGTAAGAGAAATTAAAGGGAATTTAATAGACATGGGGCAGGAAGAGAGAGAAAAATATTTTAAATGGTCTTTTTTGAACAAACACCCAATAAAACTGTATCAGAGAGATTGCCAAACACAATGGGTAAGCCATGTGTATCAATCAAATGAGGAAATATATTAATCCTGTAAAACAAGTGTCTTCCCTGCAGTCACTCCTCTCAGTCTATATATCAATTGCAGAAATACCTAAGCAGAGTTGCTTATATTAGGCTTACTCCATAATTTAAAAGCACAATTTAAATTAGCTGGATATGTGCTGTGTTAAACCACTCATTCCATCCCCTTGCATGAAGTTTGATACTCCTCTATGTAAACCACAGTCCTGCAAAGAATAAAACTTAGTGCCCAGCAGAGGTGTTGCCTGCTTGACAGAGCTTAAAAAGCAGCTGACAACATTAGAAAACTTGGTTCTCCAAGATGCTTTGCAAAGGGGCTGTCTGCCATGCAAAACAGACTCTGTACTTGCTGTAACACCCACTGAAATGCACACAGGTTCTGTCTGACCCAATGCAATGATGTATGTAACCAGGAGATGAAAATTCAACCATAACTTAATACTCAAAGCTGTGTTTTTAAATGGCTGCTCAGATCCTGTCACGTAGGCGTCTTGCCTGTCTCATTTTTATACCTGGCAAGGGTAGGGAAAATCAACATTGAACTTTGGTGAAAAAGTCATTCTGTATCAATGCAACATTGACTGTTGCTGATGCAGTGAATGGCAATACTAGATAAGCTGCACAGCTCAGAAGTAACCAAAGTTTTCCATCACTTCCCATGATGCAAAAACACTGATTTGGTTTAAAAACGTAGGAGCCCGCATTAAGAGCCTGCTTCATGTTTAGATCAGGTTGGTTCTGTCAAACATGCCATTAGTGCTCGGGGAGCTTAGAGCCAGGACTGGTCAGAAGCAAGCTACTCACTAGAAGAGTCGCATCTGAAATGCCCACTGCCAAAGCCTAAACACTGGCACCAGAGTTTAAAGCCAGTTTCAGATAACCGCTCCCATTCCTCGCCAATGGAATAGAAGGAGCCAGTGTAAGTATCAAAGCAGGTATCATCAGCTGGCTGGTTTAGTCCTTCAGACACTGCAATGAAAAGAAAAGAAACAGGCATCACACACAGCAATAGGAACTACTGAAAGACACAATTCTTTTCACTGAATATGTGATTTTTTTTTTTATTTCCTTTTTCCCCTGGCAGTAATGGAGCTACCCCATGGGCATATACTTGATGGCTCTGTCAGCAGTCCAGACTCCCTGTGATTTATTTTCCATTTGCATCTGTCAGAGCAGCTGATTGATAAAAAAACCCTCAAACCTGACATGAAGGCTATTTTCGTTTTGATTTGCCAAGTTTCAAACAAGCATGAGTTTTTGCATTTGCTGCTGGAGAGGAACAACCTGACTGAGCCTGTTCTGAAGAGAAACATGCTGTGCAATGCTGGGCAACAGCAGGAGTCTGGTAGCTGCATACACACTTTTTTGGGGCTCTTCAGACTCTGGCTCATGTCAGGGGGGTGGAAGAAGGAGACCAGACCTTATAGCCACCTGGTTGTATACAGATTTCCACCTTAGGTGTGTGCCTTGATTGGAAGGCAGTGTTTTAATAACCATCAGTTCAGTGTGTGATAGGGTGAAGAGTTAATGCTCTCTGCTCAGTCTGTGACTGACATAAGGCCACTGGGGTGCTGGAAGGGGAGAAACAGCCTTATTTTCCCAGGGAAGTGGAAGCAGTTGGAGGCTGCATGGAGAGGGCTACTGAGTGGACAAAGTAAATCCTTAATGCTTCAGTTCTTATCCCTCTTCATTTTGACCTCAAAATACACACACAGGAGGAAGTGGAGGGAAAGAAAGAGTTGTTGACCAGCCCCCTGTGCTGGTAAAAGCAAAGCTCAGGTCCCACAGGGTGTGTGTGGGCTCTGGGCTTTCGAGCTGTGGCAAGTGCTGTCTCTGACCACAAGTATTTGTGGTTGGTCACATGGCTTTCAAGTGCTGCCTGTTTGTGCCAAATCAGCATTTCTGCAGGCAGCTTGCCCTTCAGGATGGTCTAGTGGTACTGCTGCCCAACCAACACAGAAGCAGTGGCAAATGCCTCACAGAGCAGCTAAGCTGGCCACTGGCTCCTTCCCGTAAGCATGTTGTCTTACTGTGTCAGCAGATTTTTTACTGCTGGGCAGGAATCTGCAACACCAGCCTGATGCCTGAATTCTTTTGAGAGCAGCAAATACCAGATCTTTGCTCTTTCTTGGGCACTGACCCAAGAAGAGTGTATGGAGCCTCAAAGCAAATTTTTCCTTTTTAGACAAGAGATCAGATTAGCTGTAGTCACACCATCAGTGTGAGAGTTATCCAAAACCAATATACTCCATACAGCACTTGTCCCAGTGCCGTGCTACGAACTCTTCATGTCTGGAGATGTTTCCTTTCAAAACTATTCTCGAGCCTGAGCACCAGGCAGGTTGTTTTAAGTAAGGGAAATGAGGCAGGAACAGCACAGGTTCACCTAGACTCCATAAAGATTTACTGACCGGTATTGCCAACTGTGACCACCTCCTCCAGCACCTTTTGTCTCCGGTGATCTTTCAGGGCTTCCACTATGATGTTGTAGGTGGCCCCTCTTGTAAGACCAGTGAGCGTAGCACTGGAGGACGTGCCAGGAACCCTGAACTGCAACAAGAGGCAATGCCAAGTCACCAGAAAGGGAAGAGTGATTACTCCTTAGGTGTCTCCAAGACAGGGTGTTTAGGTCGACTTCTGTGCTCTATACCATGATGGAACCAGCCCATTCCCCCTGGATATTCTGAGAACTTCAAACAACACCAAGTTTAACTTGGCTACTCTGGACTATGATTCATGAGGGTTATGTTATTACTGCCATTTCAGGGAAACAGAAACCAAGGGAGATAAAGGAAAATGGATAAGGGAGTCTTTAGCTTGGAGAAGCAACACCTTAGTCTTCAAAACTCCCAATTGTCTCCCTGACTGCTGCCTTCCCTGCTGAAATGTTGATCCTGACAGCATTTCAAGAGCTTTCTGCTTTCTGCTTTAGCAGTATTATCCCTCCAGGAGGGGAGGCATTTATTCTGCTCTCAGCTACATGTTAAAAAGACAACTTTAGGCCAACTCTGACTGCCACCTCCTTAACACAGTAAAGGGACTGGAGTCCCAAGGCACATCTGCTGCCACAAATGAGGCTAACGCTGCTCCTGTGCTAAGACAATTACCTGCAGAGTATCTTCATCCTGGCTGACTGGCTGAC
This sequence comes from Hemiprocne comata, assembly GCA_020745705.1. NCBI lineage: Eukaryota > Metazoa > Chordata > Aves > Apodiformes > Apodidae > Hemiprocne > Hemiprocne comata. The sequence goes on from CM036591.1 coordinate 37,842,853, forward strand.
ATGAGATGATGTATTCAGAGCTCTCCAGCAACGGCCTCCAAGAGATGGTTGTGTGAGAAAGGACTTCTTGACCCGTGGTGTCGTTGCGCCTGGGCCCACGGGAGTTAGGGTACGAAGGTTCAACTATGATAGGCACTTGGTACCCAGGAATTTCAATCGCTTCATCTACATTTGGTGGTTGCCGTCTTGACCCTGGCCTGAGGGGAGTTGCTGTAGTGGGGACAGGCCGTCTGTAGCCATGCTCCTCAAAGAAGACCTGTTGACCCTGGTGTCCTATTGTCTGTGGATGCCCAGAGGTGCCTGGAAGTTGGATACCGTTTCCATTGTCATACCTGTTGTTTGTGAGGTAAGGGGTCCTCTCGTCAATGGAAGGTACGTCGAGAATGTCGGGTTGGTTGGGGTGTGGTCTGGTAATCAACGTGGGAAGCTCATCTAGCCAAAGAAAGGTTAGAAGCCATAAAGCAAAGCGTGGCAAATTAACAATGGTCAGTTAAACAGCTAGAGTGGATGCTGTACACCGCTCCAAGCACCAAAGATTAGCAATCATCCCAAGATGCAACACACTTTTTATGACCTCATTGTGGTTGTGAAGCTAATTTCTGTTTCTCTGTATATTTATATATTATATATTTATATGTTTATCTTTCATACGTAGGCATAAGAAGTGTGTTGGTGTGAAATTTTCATACAGCTGAGCAACAGTTTTGAACACTGCAACCCAAAGAAGACACCACTGCTCAAATTGAGAAGAAATTATTACAAGAGATATTCACAGGTTATCAGTTTAAGAAAAATCACTAGTGTGCAGTAAGAAATGAGGTCCTTGAGCACATTCAGATATAGACCTGGTGTTTGGCTTGCTACAGGAATCTCAGTCTTGCACTGTGGAGGATATAAAGTAAGAGAAAGGCAACGGATAACAAACAAATGGATTCTGCCATCATGTGCTAGATGGACATGTACATGTCAACCCTGATTTAATTCCCAGTTAGGTACCCAGGCAAGAATGAAGCACCAAGCATGTCATTCTTAGTGTTCAAATGCAGCTAAATGTGATTCATGTAACTTCAGAATCTTACTCCCTGCATCCTAGAAAGGAAAACCTCCTTAGAAAGCCTATTTGACTCATGAAAATGTGTGGCTGAATGGTGTGAACACGGTATTTTAAATAACATTATTATTTCAGTCCTGAGATTGTATTCCCCAAGTGGAAGACAATCTCTTGTTGGCATTCAACAATCCAGAGCTTTGTTTTACCTGTCCTTTTTCTGCCAATCAGTGGTTCACTCTTTTGATTGTTCTTCACAGCAATGATGTAGATGATGTATTCAGTTCCTGGTTCCAAACCTAGGGAGGGAGGAAGGACATAGAACAATCTTAAACTTAAGCATTGCTTTTCTTTTGTGATTTTGTGTGAGACCTAAGGCAGAAGGAGGGGCGGGTATCCTTGTAGTATGGGTATGTGCATTTTGGATCTGAGGTTTTCAGGACAGCAGAAAGAGTCCAGCCTCCTGCTCCTCAGAGTGAGTTCAAAGTCTGACCATGTCAGCTGGGATCATGGGCACTGCAGACACAAAACATAATGAGCCTTCAGAATGTGTGACTGATGGGGTGCCATGGACTTTTTTCCTTGAATGGATGACAGTTGTGGTGGCAGTGGAAACAAACATCTGTGGATTGTTCAAATCTGATGGTTGATCCGATCAGAGAAGTGTATTGCATCTGTGGGACAGGTGAGCTTATAAAGTTGCTGTCCATCATTAGACACCACAATCAAGGAACTAAACTTTTTCTTTGTCTTAGCTGACCAGCAACTTGTTTTGTAACTAGGTCTTTCCCCCCTCTTCAAATTTAAGTGTTCCAGGTGAAGAGCTCCCAAACAAAACAGAGACAGGTACCAGTAATAGTAGCCTCGGTGGTGCCAGGCCGAGGGCGAGGCAGAACCTCCTTGGCTGGTGAGCCAGGTTTCTCATATCTGATGATGTAGCCTGTGATCTTGGCTCGTGGAGGCTGCCAGGTAATCAGGAGGGAATTGCTTGTGGTTGTAAGGACACGCAGGTTAGAAGGAGCATCGATAGCTGGGTGAAAATAAAAGGAGACAAGTCAAATGCAGTCAAGGCAAGCATAGTCTTCACCTGAACTGTATCTTCTGACACCCTTCTCAAACTCAGGAATAAAACCTATTGCTGTAAGTCACAGTAAATATTACATGTAATCAGATCTGGACAACTTCTGCTCGACCATATCTGATTATTATGTGTTAGCATGAGCAGAGAAGTCAGACAAGGTCATTACCAGTGGAGGCATCGATCACTACTGGGGAACTGCGTGCATTCTCGTTCAGAGTGTACAGGTAGATCTTGTAGTCAGTGCCAGGTTGCAAGCCTAAAATGAAGTTGAGACATAAATGTTAGCTAATCTGAGGAAGCCATCTAAAAGGGACACCAGAATGTCTTTCAACAACAACTGCTTGGAGACTAGTCTTTCTGACAGGTATTTTTTCTTAGCTTTTGTTTCTCATCAAGGAAATTCAACTACTAAACAAGAACCCAGTGTAGCTTCTGATATGACCCTGGAAGCTCCTGCACCTGCAGAAGCCCCTCACTTACCAGTGATAATGTAACTCCTAACATCAGGGCTGATGGTCCTTTGAATGGGGTTGTGGCCACTTGCTGGGACAGCATCAACTTGGAAGCCAGTGATGGTCTCAGTTTTTGTTCTCCAGGTAATGGTGATGGTTGTCTCAGTGGCATCTGTCACACGGGCCCTGCGAGGGGGACTAACATCTGCACCAGAGGAGAAGGTCTTCTGTCAGTACTGTGGGGATTGTCAATCTTACCAACTAGGTGTTTGTGAAGGCCTTTGCTAGAGCTTTGTATAGAGCCCTACTTTTGACACAGAGCAGGATCTCAGCCTCTGCACTCAGCACAGTACTAATTGGTCACTTGTGGAGGACCACTACTTACTTTCAAGAGTGGTGACCACCCCCTGGGCTGGTCTGCTGGTCAGAGAGTCCTTCAGGGCATAGACACTCACTTCGTACTTGGTTGCCACCTAAAATGGACAAAGTTATGCCATGTTACTAGAAGGACCCAGCACAGTGGGAAATACTCCTGCCCTTGTTCAGTGTTTGGTGGAACCACATTTCCTCGTCACCAGCTACTGCAGTATGAAACTTTAAAATAAATCAGTGGAGGATTGACAGGATAATTCTAATTATTTCCAGCTGTAATAAAAGAGTAGACATGGACCCTGATAACAGTGTTGTTGGTAATACTAGTAGTGCACATGTGCACACCGTGGAGCAGAGGAAATCCGGGATGAAGCTTATTTGTCATTCCTCATCTTGAAATCTGTGCTTCAAAGCTGAGTCTTCAGGATAACCTAATTTACATCCTGTTTTTCCTGGGGTTAATGGATGCCATTTGCTATGATAAGGTGCTCTTGCTGTTAAGAAAACAATGATGGAAGTTACAGCATGGTCTTTAGTCCCTGACTGCATCAGACCAGGAGTCCACTGAGATTAGAATGTTTTTTAAAACTCATTTTTGAAAATGATTCATAAAACTTCTTAAAAACAAATCAGTAGCTTATTAAGATAGCAGGAACCATAAAAGCAGTGATTTTCAGCCTTTTCCAGTTCAGGAACTCCTGAAATATTTCCAGTGGAGAAGATGGCTATATAGCAAATGTAAGCTTACTTACAAAAAGACTCGCATTTTTTTACTTAAATTTTGCAGATGTCTTAGAAATAGGCAATAAACTGCCAGAGCTCCCATATCACAGCTTGAAAACCTCTGCATTAGGTCACCTTATCTCACATCTTTTGTGAAAGATGAGTAAAGGATTTTAATGGGTTACTGTTGACTGTGAAACTGACAATTGGCATTTGATTAAGGTATCCAGTCTCCCTTTGCTACATAAGGAAGGGGAAAGAATGCAGATTCAGCAGGACAATTCCTTGCTTTTTAAAAGCTGTGGTTAACAAGTAGTTACAGCTGATGGCTAGTCAGACTTCAGACAGAGTCAGACCCTCAGGAGCTGTAATGGTCTACCCCAGCTGAGGTTCCTGACCCAGGAATTTGCTTCAATTGCTCCTAGTATCATCTTCCCACAACACAGTCTGCATGACACAAATAAAAGAGTTACCATTAATCCTGACACCACAGCAGATGTACTGTCTGGAGAAAGGTTGATCTCTTTCATAGGACCAGTCTTTTCTTTGGGGTTCACTCTGACTCTGTAGCCAGTGAGACGAACATTTGGTGCATTCCAGTTGATGGTAAGACTGGTGGGAGTTACCTGAGTAAACTTCAGATTTGTTGGAGGTGGAATTGCTGCAAAAATTAGATTGGCATATGGTTTGTTTACAGAAGACAGTCATGGATAAAACAATATTCTCTCCTGAACCTGAGACAGGTTTAGGCCTGAAGTAGATGGGCAGGAAAGTGGTGTGCCTGCTGCAAACACAGGCATAAAGCACCGTGGAAGGGGACAAGGTATTCAGGAGGAGATTCTCAAGCTTACAGTAATGTTTTTCAGCATAAATAGGAACAAGTTGATTGCTTCAACCCTGAAGTTAGGTGAGTAACACCACTTGCTGCGATGCAAGGTGAAGGCTTTGGGAGGTGCTTAAACTTGCAGTAGGCCACAGCCTGTTTTAATTCTTCTGCCTGTCTCTGCTTTTTCATCACACTGCTAATAGTTTAGTCCTGCTTCACTTGCCTATCTCTCTTCATTTCTAAAATATGATGGATGATTTACAAAAGTAAGTAGGAGGCAGGCTCAGGAATTGCAAAGAGGATATAAATATGCTGCAAATGCAGAGGGGAAGCATTTTACAGCTGCTTACACAAGGGTAAATTACTACACAGAGAGCAAGGCAATGGAAAAGAAGAGCTTTGGTGGCCATAAGGCTCGTATGCAAGTCTGTTTATGAGCTAACACATCTGGTATCTTTAAAAGCAAATGTTTGCCTAAGAGAAGGAGCATCCATTGAAACATTTTCTTGCCTTACTGTTGGTAATCCTTGGGCTGTAAACGGGAAAAATATACCTTACCATAGTGCCTGCTATTAGCATGTTGCTGTGAAGTTTTCTAATTTTACAGTGGAAATACAAGATAATTTTCCCTTGTTGCTTTGCTCAGAGCCCAATCTGAAGCCCATGAGAGTCAATGGAAAGTCTTGAATGACTTCAAATACGCTCTTGAACAGGCCACAGAGGGTAAACCACAGAGAGTGGGTTTTAATAATGGCTATATTTGCATTTCTGGCAGGTAGTCAGCCAGCTGTTTCAATCACCGCAGCACTTTGCTTCAGCTTAGTATAGCAATCTGTACACTAGGAACCACTGTCTTCATTACACCTCTGGGATTATAGTGCCAACTTTTCATCCACAAGTGAACAGGAGACCATTATTACAAACTACCTTTATAATAAACGCATGTCCAGTAATGCTGGAAGCTTTGCAATCAATTCTATATTGCTGGAAGTAATTTTATCTCAAGCAATTAGCTTCCTTTTCCTTTTTTACAAAGGAATTTTAAATTTATTCTGCACAGAGTTGGCACATAAGGGACCCTCCTGAATGGAGCATGTCCTCTTCTTGTGGAGGTGATGTGAGCACAGGGTGTGGGCATGCACATGGGCTGTAGTCCTTAGAATAGTGCCAGTGAAGGATCCAGAGGCTCTGAGAGACTTGAGGGTCAAACAATCTCCTAGCCCTTCATACTGATCTTTTGCTCCAATGGAGAGGACCCTGAGGGATGAAAGCTACACTAATCTCTCTGTTGTTGGTAATTGCCTCTGCCTGCAGGTGTCCCACACTCTAAAGACAAGAGCACCGTGAGAGGGTGCTTCACCATGAATTAGGCTCTGTGACTAGGGAATGGACATCACTGATCCACTTCAGGACTCAGCGAAGGCTTCATAAGGTCACGCACCTCCCTTCTCCAGAATCTGCTCCTTGTATCCTGCTATCTTACCTGCATTTCCTGCCTTCCCTACTGTGTACGTAGGCCGATTCCACTGGTAGCCAGCTCTCCAGCACCAACTAAGCCTCTAACTAAGTCTCTCAAGAGCAATCACATCCCCTTGGCTGCCCCTGGGGCTTCCCCAGTTGTGCATGGAAGCACGCTGTACCCAGCAGGGCAGAAGCCACTGCTGCCATGGCCTGCTGGGTGGTGTAGTTAAGGGTGTACCTGTGGACTGGGTCCCAGTGAGGGGCAGGCTCTCCATGTCATCGTATATGGCAACGATATTGATAGTGTACTCAGAACCTGGCCTGAGGCCATGCAGCTCAGCAGTGTCTTCTTCGCCACCTGGGGCCGGCAATAGCTCATGGATTCCATCCTCAGGGCTTGAGTAGGTCACCCTGTAGCTGGTGACTTGCCCCTGCGGGCTTTCCCAAGCAATTTTGATGGAATCAACATCCACCTCAGTGAATGTTAGTCCTTTAGGGCGGTCAATGTCTGTTAGGCAAATTAACGGTAAGAGGTTATGTGATAAAAAGCAGGTTGTGGGTGAGGAAAATAAAAAGCATTTCTATTACATGCGAAGCAGTTTCTGGTTTTATGCAGAAGAGAGGGTACTCGATTCTCCTCTGTGCTGCACCTTGCACACATGCTTACACCCGTGCAGAGTAAGGCTGAGAGTCTGCAGGTGCCAGACAGCAGGAAGGCAATCTTGGCCTTGGTGAAACCAAAACGACTTGCATCACCACCTTCAAAGCAGCAAGCACACCAGTCCTTACCATATGTGAGTCCCTGTGGCACTAAAACCCCTTAGGTTTTTAAGGTAGCTTTAAGCTACTTTTAAAGTGGTCAACAGAAAAAAAGAAACGAGAATTTTAAGACACGTTTGTACCATCAGAGCCAGGAACTGGTTCCTAGTGCTTGAGGCAGCCAGACAGCTCACCTGACTAAGTTTGGATTCATGCTGCATTTGCTTTTCACTGTTGTAAGCTGCTGTGCAAAGCATGTCTGAGGAGAATCAGTCCCACCATTTTCTTTCATAAATTAATATCCAATTAACACACTTATCAAGAAAGCAAATTACTCAGTATATTATATTTTAAAATCAGTTAGAAACAAACTTTTCAGCTTTGTGTTTAGTGCACAGGGAATGTCCACAGGTGCAACTGGGTGATACACAGACTTCCTAATTAGACCAATTAATTGGATTTTCCTAGCAGGGTGAGAGCTCAGTGATAGACAGCAAGGTCAATGAGCCTTGCTCCACAGAAGTCCCATGTGGCTACCACAGAGCTACTGTGGATCCAGATTATTCTTTTCTGTAAGATTTCAACGTCTTTATTTGCCATGTTAGATTAATTTTCTACATATTCTAGTTGACAAAGGTGATTTCTGTCCAGCAATTCGTTGGTTTTAAATTGGTGGAGATTCTTTTCCTATCTGTGCAAAGCTTCAGAGAAGCTCCTGTTGTATCTAGGATGACTCTTAAGTATTTGGGGCAAAGCTGTGGTTTTGAATACAAGCCTGAACAAGGGAATGACATGTATGCAATTCCCTACCCCAGAGGCATCCCTGAAAAAGGCACTTTACATCAGAGATATCCCTCTGAGTTACATGTTCCCTCTTGCCTCCTCTTTGAGTCCAGAGCAGTGCTGCTGTTTTGTACAGGCAGGTACAGTGATTCGAGGGCCGAGCTGTCCTCCCCTTTGCAGTGCTTCATCCCCAGTTCTTGATACAACTCTTGCAGTTTCCTTTACTCACTTGTGCAGGGCAAGAGCTTCTAAACCCATTCCAGGCCCTCAGAAGTAATCACCTTTGCCACCTAGCTCCAGAAAGGAGATCTTCCCACATTTTTTTCCACTGATTGGCTGACAGCAAACAAAACCCCAGAAGACATTTTGGCTTTAGTGAAAGAAAATCAGAAGCGCAGCATTTTGAGGGGGTGGGGAATTGCATTTTGCCAGTGCTTGAGGGAGAGGAACTGCATTTTTGCCAGTGTCTGCAATTTAGGTGCATGGTACTTATCACAGGGCAGAACACCTTGCCTTCTCCTGGAGACTAGGCACCTGCCACTCGCTTTCACTGGGCATGTCACATGGCATGGTAGATTCAGACATCAAGAGATAACATGTTTTGTTACCGTGAAGTGAAATACATACTGGTGACAGCTGTCTCAACCAGGGGGAGGCTCTCTCCATTCTGATTCTGAGCGTAGACACTGACCATATACTCCACTGTGGGCTGCAGACCTTCAATAGTGACTTGTGTTTGATCTGGCAGGGAAGAACAACATTATTCCATTTGCAGCTGCACGAAGCTGAAGAAAACTGGCCTCTAAGTAACCTTGGATGAAGGGCTTGTATCAGCCACACCACAAATAAATGTCATCAAAACGAGACAGGGCTGACATATCAAGTTTGCCTTGTGCTTGCACTGTGCTTCTCTGGCAGCGCACGACAATTTGTACCTGCTCAAAGAACCCACAGCTAAAAGGGCAGGTGATACAAAATAAAGCAAGAGAAGACCACCTTTCATCACTTTCTGGGATAATACTGACCATTAACCCAGCTGCATAACAAGCTGAATGCTAAACTCCACAGATCCCACAAAACGCACCATGTTCCTGAGAGCAACCCGACAGGTGACTTGGCAGGCTCTATGGTAATGAGGTCAAATCTGCAGCATATGTGACTGACTCCATGCTATGACCAAGGGTCACACTGTGTGACCTTCAGAAGGATTTCAGAGGAAGTTTTGCTAGATGCTAGTGCCTTTCAGAGACACTGAGGTTGCTAAGAACTAATCTTTGCAGCACAGTGGTGTCAAGGAAATGCGAAGCTTTTGACGCAAAAATCTGCGTTAGCTCCTGCTGGATGAGACCCAACTGAAGTCCACAAAAGGGCAAAAAAAGGTACAATGAGGAGAAAATCTGGCTTCATGCATATGCCTCATGCCCGACAGTGCTGATTCTAGTGGTCACATCTTGCATTCTTTACAGATCTGGTGAAGAATGTAATGTACTCTTACCTGCAGGGACGTTTTTAGTTTTTGTGGGCCCATGACCCTTCTTGGGGACAGCTGTCACCCGATACCCTGTGACTGGGGATGTTGAAGGGAGCCATCTGATGCTGATACTGTTATCCTGGACGTCGGTAACTTGCATCTGGGATGGTGTGTCTATTTCTGGGCAACAAAAGTAGTTATGTCTGAGTACATTAGTACAGGAAACCCTCCCTCAACCGTTGGCTCCTAGCTGAATTTTATTCTGCTCTTCCTTTTTTAGGCTGTGCTTCTTAGCACAGAAAACACATGTTGTTATTTATTCATCCCTTATGCTAGCCCAGAGCAAAAAAGCCTCAACCATGATGTGTGGGTGACTGACCTCATATCCATGTTAGTTGAGGATTTTTGTTGTTTTAAAGGCTCCTAAATGCCTCTATCTGCAGCTACAGTAGGAGTATGATTAGGCTATACCCAGATCAGGAGCGAGGTGACAGTCCTGGAGTTAAGAAGTCAGGTCTCATTAGGATCACATAACATGACAGTGCACCAGAAGCACCAAAGTCAACACTGATCCCATGATAGGAGAGCCCAACAGGACTTCCACTCTGCAATAAGCAGTCAGATATTGCTTGGATCCCCATCTAGACTCCACGGAGTCTCTGTCCTCCAAAAGTCCAAGTCCACGATCCCCTTCTGTGTCATGTCATCATCATGCTGGACCAACATGATAGGCAGCTCCACTGAAAACAATGGGCTTAAAACACAGCACGTGATTTCTCAGAGCAACTGGGGATCAGTGATACGAATTTATGGGAATAAGTCCACACAAAGTCACAGGGCTTTTTTGGTAAGTTTTTTTTGTTTTGTGTAAACAGTTCTCACCTGTTTTATAGGTAACAGTGACTGGCTTGCTACTGGCAGGGCTGTCTCCACGGCCAGTTACAGCATACACAGTTATGGTGTAGTCTACACCAGGTTTGAGGCCAGTGATGGTAGCAGTAGACACAGTACCAGGCACTGTGAACTCCTGCACAGGGCTGCTTCCACCTAGGGAGGGTAGGGTGAAAAAACAAACGTAAGGGATCTCGAAACTACACATATAAACCTGGACAATCCTACATGTGTCAAGCTACAGACAGGACCCTGCAAATTGCAATGGTTGCTGAGTACAAGTGTTTTTCAGATCCACGTAAGGAAAAGAATGAAATATGTACACAGAACCACCTCTAAAATGACTGGAGTGCTCCAGATGCTCTTTCTTTTTGGTAGATAAAAGCATCATTTGCTCTTCTTTCAGAAAAAAAAAATATGTCACAATCTTCTCTAAATATGCTGCAAGAATCTCAAGAGACACAAGAGGTTTCTGTCTGCTACAGTCAAACCTGCCTTTGCTATTTGCTGTGGCTTTGTAACAGCCAGAGCAGCCTACCCTCACCTGTTTCACCGTAAGTGATCCGGTAGTATCTGACTGTCACTGCAGGAGCATCCCAGGAAATCACAAGGCTGGTCGGACTGGTGGGGGTGACTTCCAGGTCCCTTGGAACATCAGACACTAGGAAAACAGAGAATTGAGAGAGGGTTTAAATACAGTTAATGTACCTCAGCTACATATTTCGCCTACCATTCCGTGCTCCTCTGCTACTCACCTGCCTTATTTTCAGCCAGTGCACACACTTCTGCAAGTGATTTATCTGGTTAAAAACCATTTGGCATTGCACTGCATTTAATGAGGAAAGTTCTGCTGGCACTGAAGACATCTGACGTGATCTGAAAGCATGGGTCCTCCCACCTTTTTCTAAATTAGGCCCTACCTCAGTATTACAGGCACCTTCTTCATGAGCAGTTTCACCAGGTGGTAGGGAAGATCTGGTTTAATAGCAACTACTTTGCTAGAGGACACCCAAAATCCTTATGGTGACTCATAGCCAGTGTTTTCTCAAGGCTTACCTGTTGTTTGTTGGCTGACCAAGGGCACACTCTCCTCCTTGCCATTGATGGCGATGATGCTGACCACATACTCAGTCCCTGGAAGCAGGTTGGTAAGAGTCATGGAGTTCCGTGAGGGGGGCACACGATCCTCCTTGGGCCTGCCAGCAACGTGCTCTGGGTGATGCCGGATTTTGTAGCCCGTAATGGTGGCACGAGGAGCAATCCAGTGGACAGTGAAAGAGTTAGCAGTGATATCCGAAAAGTCAAGTCCAGTAGGGGAATCAAGGCCTGGGTATTTCAAAGAGACAAGAGACTGAGCTCAACCAAACTACTGGTCACCATCACCACTGCCATGTCTCATTAAGCTCAGAACAATGTTGCTGCCATATCCAAAGCCAAATGCTATGGAACTAAACAAGTATGGTGTACGGGATCAAAGTGAGATAAACGAGCACTGGAACATAACTGCAGGAAGAGAGTGTAGGGCACAAGAAACAAGGAAGGCTCAGTGACAGATATGACAGGCTCTGCCTGGGCTTGTTCTCAGGCAGACACTGTGGGAACATTCACACCAGGTCTACAATGCTCTATTTAAAACAAACAGAAGTTCTGGCTCTCAGACATAATGAAACACAAAATTTCCTAGTGCTTCCCAAGATGTGCATCTGCATCACTCTTTGAAGTCTAGCTGATGACCCATCAACAAGGTGGCAATACACAAGAAAGAGCAACAAAGTCTTGTTAATTAATCCCTAATGGACTGCGTTAATTGCGCGTATGTCTCAGGGTGAATCTAAGTACCTGTTTTCTGGATGCCAGACAAAGGTGCACTCTCATGTTGCTCAGAAACACTGTAGACTCTCACCAGATATTCAGTACCAGGGAGCAGATCTGTGGAGTTTAAGTACAGGAATTTAGACTTATTTCTTTACTAACAGGTAGAAGTCACTCAGCCAACATGATTTTAACTGTTTCTTAAGAGTTTCGCTTGATGGTAGAGCTGGGCCTTCAGGACAGTAAAACATTTAAACCTGTTCCTTTTTGTGGCATTATGGTTGTTTGCAGTAGCCTGAAGGAGCATGGCATCCTGTATCATTGCTTCATTAGTTTGTGGAGACTGGCTAGAAGCAATTAGTTTTCTACAAGGTCCCTTCTAGATACCTAATAGCTTAGTTATGCACCAGGCCAAAGTTTTAGCTAATATAAAGTGGAATAGGGCCAAGAATTCCCACCAAAGCTATTCTAACTCAGATGAGCTCCAGATCTCATCTCTTATTCTGAAGGTGGGTATTGTCTCTCACTTAACCAATCTGATTCTAGGATGGAGAAAAGGACCTTCAAATCTAACACAGCTTTTGCACCAGCAAAGATCAGTGTCATCTTTTTGAAAATACCCACGTTTTGTTGCCATGTCCTGTAAGGTTCCAAACAGTATTTGCTTTCTGGTCCTGAGCATACAAAACCAAGGGAGCAATGACCTTCTGCACATTCTGATCCTCTCCCCGAATCTCGCACTGCACGTCCTTGACATTTTTGGGAAACCAGGTGAGTAACACGTATTTACTCTTAATACCTAACCAGGCTGCAAATACCTAACCGGGCTGCACTGCCCCATAATCTGATTCATCACTGTCCTTGGATTGATGGGAAAAACGTTCCCATTTTGGCTTTAACTTGAGTAAAATGAGTGGCCAAACCCCATTCACTGTGAGTTTGTATGAGACTACTTCAACAACAGCTTAGATCAGCTGAGAATTTGGCCAGTTACAGTAAGCAATTCTTTTGCTTTCTGTCATATATAAAGAGCCTCTTGTATTTGTTTGACTTACGTAGGTAACCCACTTACTTGTTAAGATCACCATGTTGTCTGAGGGTGAAATTGTCAGCTCTGCAACGTCTTCCTCCTTCTTCACAGGTGAGTAGCGCACCAGGAAACTGCTCAGCACAATGGAGGTTGGTGGGGTCCAAGTCACTCTCATAGTATCAGGCCCCACATTAGTGAAGCGGAGATCAGTCGGAGGAGGCACAGCTACACAGCAAAGAACAAATACCTCTTAGTTCTCCAGTTCATAAAAGCTGATCAAAAGAGACGTTCAGGGAATCACCAGAGAAAATATCTCATGCATAACAGACTACTGTGTCAGACCCATGCAAACAGACTTCTAAACTACATTTGGTTCTACTATAGTTAAGAGAAAAATACGTCTGTACGACTGTCAGGCTCCTTTAACCTCTTGGCAATTCCCAATACTTGAAAAATACCTCGTGGGGCTAATTTGAAAACAAGGTAGCAAGTTTCAGTAACGTGCTCCTTGCAGCTGGATTTTGTATTACAGACGTGGCGCCAAGAGAGGTTTAAAGTTGCCATGCAGCAGCTTACAGATGGAAAAGTAATCTCATCTAGAATTCATACATGCACACACAGGAGAGGAGAGTGTGTATCACTAATTTCCTACTTCTACTCGTGTCGAAGGGTTTACAACCTCGGGATTTTCAAACACAACAGGATTTCATGCAAGAACCAGTTTCCAGCTCGCCTTCTGCTCATGCACTATGGAGACCCTTGACGGTGTGGCATGGCTGTCAACAGCATGTGCTCAGGGAGTGGTGCTTCACTGGCATCCTTCGGGGCGTTGTGGAAAGAGCAGGGCCACCACTGAAACAAACCGCTGGAAGCTCAAATAGCTATCAAGGCTGGAGGGTGTCTGCTGAACTGCCCCGCCCTTTGGCATCCTGAATTTGGAGGATCACCATTTAAAAGCCTGGTGACTATATACAGCTTCTGTTTCAGGCTCTTGATTCCAACTGGATCCCAGAAATATGAACAGCAGAAGGTCGAGTGAGCCTGGCAAGTCTGCAGCCATCCACAATATTAAAATGCCTCAAACTAGAAAACTGAGCAGTGCATATCCATCCCCAGCTGCCATTTAGAAAAAATGAGAGCTGGCTCTGTCCAGCTTCCCCCCAGTGAGCAGCTCGGTTCCTCTTTGGACAAAGCCCTGTCACCCTGACAGCCAGTGACAGCATGAAACACCGTCCATGTCACAAAACACAGAAGTTTTCAAAATTCACCCGTTTGCTGTGTCAGAGTGGTAGGGGCGCTCTCTCCGCCATTAATGAGTGTGATTACACTGATGTCGTAATCAATGCCCGGCTCCAAGCCTGTGACTGTGTAGTATCCTACTGAGGAGTCCACAAAATCTTCAAAAATTGGGACACTTTCTCCTGCCGCAACTACTGTGATGCGGTAACCAATAATGGTGGAGGCATTTAACGGGGTCCACCTCAGGCCGATGCTTGAGTCAGTTATGTCAACAAAGCTTAGGTCAGTGAGCTGGGGCACCTCTAATGAGTTAAAGAGCAAACGGGAAAGGCAAAGACATACAGAGGCAAAAGAAAGACAAGGGAGAAAAAAGCAGTGTTCATCACTATTAACATCGACAGAACTTGAGAAGCAATTGCGGTGATATGCAGAATTCCTCTTGGGGCTTGAGGGGAAAAGCAAGACTTTTGGTGGTTGGTTTCTTGGTTTGGCTTTTTTCCTTTTTATATTGTACCCTTCAATGCAGCCGCCAGCTGCCTCCCCAGGCAGACAAAAGCTGGAACCCTGATTCCCTGAGACAACACACTTCCACTTTAGATATACAAGTCTCAAAAAGACCTACAAGAGACACTTAACTTGCAACAAATTTACTCTGAGCAACGATGATCTGTAAAGACCCATCATTTTCTAATGCAAATAGAAAAAACATACCCCGCCCCTTTTTTTTGGGGTAGAAAACAAGAGATCAAAGTCTATTACAGTATAAATAAAACAATTCCTCAGAAATATTAGTTGACTGATCCGCTAGAATTTTTGTCTTGTTTGAATGATAAGTCTAACTTTTATCATTCAGATCATTAAAATATCAAGCTGTTTCAAGGGGCTAAATAAACCTAAACCTTCAGCTGGTGAGAACCATCTCAAAGCTTCATCCAGTATCCAAACTATCTATACTGGAAGTGGGAAAAAGTCTCAAATCGCTGTAACAGCTTGAGGATCTGGCCCAGAATTCTTCAAGTTCTACTTACCACTAACTGCTGCAATGTATGTGCTAAAAACAGATGATATGAAACAGTGAGTAATAAAACACTTCCTTGGAAAGATGGCAAATGGTTAAAAGTGACCTTTGGATTGCAAGTATTCTGGAAGAGGAACAACGTCCCCATGTTCTGAGGTTAGGCTCAGCACATGATGTGGCCAAAGACTGACTTGACTTGTTGGCTAAATTGTTCAAAAATCTCAGAATTGAACCACTGAATACATATCTTCTACATGTTGCCTAATTTTCTGGATATTATTTCTATTGCAAAGTTGTTCTTTTCCTTTATGTTAGGACCAACAGAACTGGGCAAGGGGTGGGGAATGTTAGTTGCACCTTTAATTGACAATGGCCAAACCCTCAGCTGCTCAAGTCAATAGACTGGTATTGATTTAAGCCATGAGATTTGGCTGTGTAACTTTAGCAAGGTGATCCTGAATCAGTGGGAGCTAATGGATGCTCTTCCTCCTTCAGGATCAGACACCAGTAGGTGAGTCAAAGATGCAGGACTCTGTATCCATTCTCTTGGATCATTACAAGTTAGCTTGAAAATAAATCATGGGTCAGTAATATTGCAAAGACTGGCTTTAATAACAGTGGTTATGTTCTATTTAATGTCCTTCCAGAACAATACTTATTTTACAGAATAGATGCAAAAAAATGCCAGTTTTCTGTAAAATCATTGTTTATCCACACGGAATGCACGTACCATATCACCTTCAAAGAATGCTAAAAGCCAGAGACATACGTTCTTAGCTTTCCCCCACCAGAAGATGGTAAAGGGCTAAAGCTGTTACTGCTTTAATTATGCAGTATCACAGAATTAGTTCACTCCCAGGGAGCACACAGCACTTCAGTGAAGCATGGAAATTTTAAAGCAGTGTTATAAGAGCAAGCAAACACAGTAGCTGGCATCATTTCAGGGCTGAGCAGAAACAAACAAACAAAGCCCTCACAAAGGAAAATGAAATGAAACCATTCGGGGAGATGCATATTGATTTTGCTACTGTAACTACAAAGGTAGTTTCTGCAATCATCTCAGAATGTAAAGTTAAGATGGCAAACACCACTTTGTGTCCCAGAAGTGCTAAAGTGATGGACCTTTCAATCTTGGCTTTCACCTCCATTGTGCTGAAGTGATCTTGTGCTACTACTGCTGCCAAAATTTGTCCTGTGCTTGCTTCCCACTCATAACTCTCTTCACCTACATCCCATTCCCAAGAGCTGTGCTGCAGGTGCCAGGGCACTGAAGAGCCAAGTTAAATCTCCAATGCTCTTCAGCTCAGTGTACTGATACAACAGATCCACTTCTTTACCACCACCCTGATGACAATGTAGGCTGCCCATGCAGAGAAGTGCACAGGTACAAAAACTGCTCTGTCTCATGCTGGCACATGGCTGTTCTGCTTCTTGGTCTAAGCCCTCTGTCAGACTAACAGGAGCTGTGCAGTGTAGAACTCTTGAGCTCAGCAATTTGACTTTAAGTAGCTAGAACTGCTCATCCTTCCATTACCTTGTGTGATGGTTTCAGAGATGGGGACACTCTCCTGGTCATCCTTGACTGTGTAAACGCTGACATTATACTCCACGCCAGGGTTGAGGTTTTCAAAGGTGCAAGTGGTCTGATCTGCACCTACTACTTCCTCCAAGGTAGAGCCCTGCTGCCCGTTGGTAGGAGCAGTGGTCACTCGGTACCCGCTGATGCCTGGAACACAGATACACCAGCATGCAGTGACCCCATGCAGTATTGATTTACATCAGGCCTCAGTTAAACAACTGAAGCAAACACATCATATTTTACTAGTGATTTTGCCACCCTAAGCCCAGCAGGCAAGAGGCTGCTTTGTCAAGCACCCCAAAAATAGCTTCCCAGGAGGTAGCCATGCCCCTCTCACAGCATAGTTTCATCTCCCTTTGCAACCTTACCAAACTGAAAATCTCATGACACATCAAGAAAAGATCCACCTATGGACTGAGAGTGGGGTTTTCAAAAGCTTTCAATCTGTGTTTTACAGAGGTCAATTGTACAGCTCTCATCAGTTATCATTGGTGAAGAGTTCATCTCAAACACTTCCAGAACTTCCCTGCTTACTCTCATGAACATGAGTTCATGGCATGAACTCATTCTTCATTGCAAGGAATCTTTCTGGTCTGCTTTGCTTCCCTTCCCTTGGACTTTCTTTAAGCTGCTGGAGATATTTGAAGGAATCTTTCAAATACCTAAACCAGCTGAAATATTTAAACACATTCATACTCCAAAAGAGCATTTTACATAGAACATAAATCATTAAAAGAGTCCTATGGCAACCCACACTTAAATGTGTATTATATCCTTGAATGTATCTAGAAATATGTACGTTTTTCTTTAAATGGCTCAATAGCAAGCTTCCCAGCAAAGCCTCCTTAACAACCTGCAAGGCACCACAGAACAAACAGCAGCATTCTGATACAACAGGAGCTTCTGGAGTATAGTGCGAGTTCACATCATTACCTGGAGTTGTGCTTCTATCCCAAGAGACTATCAGGATCCCAGTATCAGGATTGGGCTCCAGGCGCAGGTTAGTTGGTGGAGACAGTGCTGCAAGGTGCAGACAAAGAGGTCATTTATGGCTCTGAGAATCATGCTAGCTCCTTCAGCATCCCTTCTCCCCACATTATGTCCTCAGAATCAGCTAAAAATAATCTCCTGAAGTTGTGATCCTGCATTGCATGAGCTAGTGCTACTGTCACCTACATATCAAAAAGAAAAACACCTTCCAGAACATGACAGAAGGAAAAGACTAGAACTGACTCCCAGAAGACAGACATTTATCAGGGGAGCACAGGGAAAGCAAGGGGAAGAAGAAATAATGGTGGAAAAGAAAACGTGTCGTACGTGTAGTCACTCTCCTGATGATGGGAGTCTCTCTCTCCTGGCCATCCATCAGGACTGTGAGGCTGTAGGTGTACTCCACTCCAGGGGTCAGGCCAGATACCACAATGCTGCCAGAATCAGAGATGACCTCACGAGGAGCCTCTCCACCTTGGCTTGGGCGCACACCCAGCTGCAGAGAAGCAGCAAAGTTCGTTGTTCAGTCTCAAATATTCCTAATCCCATTAACTATCAGCATCCAGATTTATCTGACATGAGTATCATGGGCCTGTATGTTTCATGCCAATTTATAATCCTGTAACTTGTATTTAGATGTCCCTCTAATGAACTTGACCTGAAGCCCAGAGGACATGCTTGCTCTGACCTCTGTGACCTAGCAGCATGCCTTTTGCACCTCCTTCCTCTGTGCTACTATCTTCACTGCAATCCACAGCAACCAGCTTTAACCTGTCCTCCCTCTCACAATGAAGCAGGAGGAAGAAGAAACATGGGACTTCAGTTTCTCCTACCTTGAAACCAATTCTTGGGGCAGGTGTCCAGGTGATGACAATAGAAGTCTCAGTCACTTCTGTATTAAACAGAGGAATGGAGCCACCAGGCTGATCTGTGAAGTGAATTGAGAGAGCTGAAGTCTAGCTGCTGTGATGGCACCAAACAGTTAGAAAACCTGACCTATAGCAGTCCCCATAGCAAGAGGTACGTAACAAGATGCTGAACTGTATTACTTTTGAAAGTCCAGTGATTTGGGAGGGATCTGACAGACCTGTCTCCTGCTGGGCTTGATAAGACACAGTACGCAAGTGACCTAATCATAGCCAGTGTTTTTGTTGTTCCTGAGGAAAATGAAAATACTGAAGTGGGCCTTATAAGTTCTCCATGCATCCAACCCCAAGAATTTGGGGAATACTGTTTTTGCCATGATATCCAAAGCGTTCCTTAAAACCCCATTTTTCCTTCACCCACCATATGCCATTCAATCAGCAGAACACTACACCCCTTGTCTGTCATCCAGTTGTCCCAACTAGGACCATCTCATCCCTCACCAACTTCTTCAACTCTTTTGAAGTCAGTACAGTGAAAGGGAGCTCAAAGTCAATCTGAGAAATCTGTGGTGTCACTGATAGCTGCCAGGAGCTGGGGCCACAGCCTTTGTGTGCCCCAGAATCAGTCTAAATAATTCCACTGAGTTTAATCTGAATTGACCTAGCTATTAATGAAGAGAGTTGGTTTATTAACCTATAGTCTTAAACTGGTCTGGTTTTATTCTGAGAAGCCAGAATTTGAAGGCTATATTCATCTAAGATATCAAATAATATCCCAACTGAGTAATATTTATAGACAAGCCTGTCTGTCAGCAAAAGGCACTTTGCCAATGTCAACAGTGTTACTCTGATTAAAAAGCCTGAACCCTTATTTTAATTTCACATTGTTCTAAATGAAACCACATTCTCTTTTGAAAAGAGGATGTGGTTCTGGGCTTGGATGGCTTTGAGTTTTGTTAGTTTATATGACTGCTTCATCAGTATTTAAACAGTGTATCTATTTGTTCTTTCTAAAAGCATGTGTGGTTTCTTATAGAACTGCCTTTCCTCCCAAAATTTGCTTAATATTTCTTCCAAGCCAGCAGCACAAATTATTTAAATGTAAAAATAAAATAAAGTAAAATAATGCCATGTTTGTGTTAGTTTCTGTAACTGCAGTTGAGCTGCCTTAGATGGTGTAGTTGGGCTTGAGAAATTACTGCCTGCAGTTTTATACAAATGCCAAACTAATTATTCCTTGCCCATTTCAAGAGAGCTGTTTGCTTTCCTTGATTTGTCATCCCAAAGCCAAACAAATGGAAACATCAAGTAAAATTAAATTTTTCATTCAGTTTAACAAAAACTGAGGTACCAGGAGTTAAGTTTTCCCTTTTGTTTGTAATCACCAAAAAAGCTGAAATATATTTTACAAAAAGCTTTTTGATGCAAATAACTCCTCTTTCCTGCCAAATAGTTCAGAAAGAAGAACAAGGAATATTTCCCAAGCAGTCCTGCTGGAATGCTACTTCAAAAGGTTTCTTCTGTAAACCAACTCACAATAGCCACTTTTAACACAAGTTTTGAAGAAAGGCCAGGGCAATAGGGAAGAGGAATATGTGCCTATTATACTTACAAGTTGTGAAGACTCCAGTTGCTCTGGCACTTTGCAAGTCATCTTTAACTGCCACAAGGTACACAGTGTACTCAGTGGCAGGCTGCAAGTTCCTGAGAATGTACTTGGTGGCAGAAGGTCCCAAACTGTAGGTCCTTGGTTGACCTCCTCTTGTGGGACCTGCAGTCAGGCGGTACCCTGTGATCACAGCACGGGGCCGCGTCCACAACACTAACACTGAATTGTTGGCATCGAGAAACCTCAGGTTGGTGGGGGCATCGAGCTCTGGGGGACAAAAAGAATAACACACATCCATTTTCCAGCTGAATCTCCACTTGCAATGCATGTCTATTACCATGCAAAAAACAGGAGTGTTCAGTAAGGTTGTTGAGCCTCTACTTCTCACTTAGGACATGAGTGCAACGGTAGGGAAGAGAGCAGGTGGGGACCATGAGAGAGCTGGAAATAGAAGTGATATAACTCTATCCATGCCTCACTGCCATCTGGCAATCTGCTGGGCTGGGCAGACCTGTGTGCTCGGGGCTGTGCTGACTTGGGTCGCTGCCATCCATGCCCACTCCATGGGGAAGTCAGGCTGATGGCTGAGGTGAGACAGATGAGCCCAACCGCAATCAGGAATTTCAGTACTTTCTCATGAATGCTGAGCATTTTTTAAAAATCAGCTCAGTTTAGACTTGTCAGCATAAGCAGGGAAATCTAACTTTAGCCCTTTTTCATTAAAAAGATTTATTCTTTTAAATATCTGCCCAGTCCTACTCCCTGCTCTCTCAAAATCCCTTCCCAAAATAGAACACCCCCACTTTGTCATTTTAATGTAAAAAGAAATAACAGTCAGTGCAGAAAACCAGTCCCTTGATCCACAGTGTTATTATTTTTAAGTAGAACTGACTATACAACAATTCTAAGCATGCCCATCTCTCCCATGGGACTCATGCAACAGCTCTTATCAGGCTTCCTCCCCTTTTTATCACTACCCCTGGGAAGCAGCTGAAACTGATAACCCAGAAACCTACATAAACAAGAGGCTGATGCAACACAGCTCCTAGAGCACTACACTGGAGTCCAGTGATTGTCTCACCTTTGGCTGAGACAAGATGAGGCTCAG
Source organism: Hemiprocne comata (assembly GCA_020745705.1). Lineage (NCBI taxonomy): Eukaryota > Metazoa > Chordata > Aves > Apodiformes > Apodidae > Hemiprocne > Hemiprocne comata. The sequence goes on from CM036591.1 coordinate 37,863,971, forward strand.
AGGGGGAAAGATACTTAAGCAATTTGCCCCCACAGCAGGAGGGGTAGTGCTGGCTGCAGTGAAGAGTTTATAGCACCTGCATGGCAAGTTTCCCCAGCTTTTCTAGGCCCAAATCATATATTGAAATTAAGAGTAGTGAGGAGAGGTTCCATCCATCCTCTTTTTTGATGGCAAATGCTTTTTTCTCCCCCTGAATTAATAACATCTTTGTGATAATAATTAATGTTTTCATCATTCTCCCAGCGAGGAAGTTTTTGTCTTTTTTGTTTTCTCCCAAGTTGTTTTCTCCCTTTCTGAGGAGGGAGGGAAAAGGAAGAGAGGACTTCCTTCTTCCACCACTTGCAAAGATGGGGGGGATAGTTCTAAAAGACAAAGGATGAGTGTGACCCTCTTTAGGCCCATCTCCAACCCATGGGCTGAGACTCAGCTTCATCTCTTCTTGGTACTTAGATCTGTGCTGTCGCATCTGACAATGATTGTATCTTCTTCCAATTTGTGGCCTAAAGTCAGTTCCTTTCTGTATAATGCAATTTGTCAGCTCTATTAGGCTTTTATCACTTCCTCTCCCCATACTAAAGGGAAAAGGGGAAGATTAAAAAGCCACACACACACTCAAGAGTTTATTTGTAGATTGCTTTTTAAAGGAAGGCCAAAAAGAGAATCACATTTACACCGTGGGAAGAGACTTTTGCTGCAGGGTTTTCCTTGGGAACTCTGAACAATTTCTGTTTCCCAGGACTTTCGATTACAGGATGCAATTTATGTGAATACTTTCTGAAATGTGGTTTAGGCAAAGCAGTCAAGCAGATGATCACAGCCAATAGAAAATTGTTCCAGACATTTGTGACTAGCCCTGTGCTTTCTGAATCAAACGTCTACATTCCGATGTACACCTCTGTGTGTGGACTTTCAGAGGGGCTCTACACCTAGCCAAGGGCCCTGAAAACAACCACAAAAACGTACAGATCTGACTAGGGGCTGAGCCCTTCTTGCTCTAAATGCTTCCAAGGAAGTTGAGACTCCTAAGTCACATCCTTGCTTTTGAAAGCCTCACTTGAAAGAGGAGGCAGTGTCCACACCATTGTCTGTTACACTCAAATCAGATACCTGTGTCAAAGGACAAGACATGGATCCCATTCTCCCTGCACAGCCAAGGGAAATGGTAACTGGGAGAGGCCCTCTGCATGGCTCCTAACTTTATAGATCTAAGTAACTAGTATTGCTGAAACAGCAATCCCCAGATTATCCCATTCCCTTTCCTTCCCTCTCATCTTTGTAAGAGTTGGGCTGGGTTCTCAAAAGTTGCTCTCATTTACTGAAAAGTACCAGAACATCAGATGTGCATAGCTGAATTTTGGTTCTTTGAATAATGTGACCCAGTCAAAGAGCACCACAAACACCGAGTCACCCTTCTATTATAGCCCAATAAAAAGGATCTGTTCAAATGAACCATATCCCAGGTTCTGTCTGACCTGCTTCTCTTGGATCAAAAACAGAGATAAGCACCCAAACCCAAGCTAAACTCCTCCTCTTCCACAGCCTACATGTTGCCCAGCCACTGCTCCTCTCATCTCTGCACTTCTGCAAAGCCAACAGCAATGCCTGACAAACTGTGTACTTCATTTGTCATCCTACCTCACACTGGTGATGTGTTGCACTGCTACTAGATCATTAGCAATCAGGTTCTGAGAGATCCTGCATGACCCTTCCAGAAAAGTATATGCTCTATGGCTCTTGACAACAGTCCATTGAGGTTGCTGCAAAACAGTTCCCCAGGTTTCACTGGGATGGCAGTGGTGAAAAGCCTGTGGAAAGCCAGGCCTGACCTGGCAAAGCTGAAATGTTGTCCTTACATGTGCATGCAGAACTCCTACTGCTGACACTGGGGCCAAACAGGTATGCAGCTGTCAGAAAGGAGATAGGGATTTCCAGAGCAATCTCAGCAAGGCTCCTAAGTCATGCTGAAATCTGCCCTAAGGTATCCTCAAAAAAAAAAAAAAAAAAATCACAGGCTGTGATCTGTGCTGTAGAAGAACTGCAGGGCCCATCAATTCTCAGTCAGCAATAAAAAAGTTGAATCCCAGCCATACAAAAGTGTTTTAAAGGGCCATGAGAGTTAAACTCCTGTTGGAAAGCCCTGGAGGAGGATAAATCTGCTCAAGAGATCACTGTTTGACTGAATTAATTCCCAGTCCTGTCATCCTAGTTATGGGATACCTCCTGGGCTATAACTGTTGCACTTTTAAGTGCTCTGTTTATAAATTTCTCTCAGCGACAGAGAAATATGCACTTCAAAAGGTTGGAAAAAAGCACGAAAGAAAGACACTTACTGGTAGTTTGTTCTCCAGTCAAAGGTTTGCTCTCCCTGCCTTGGTTCACGGCAAAGACCTTAAAGAGGTAGGTTGTTCCTGGGAGTAGGTCAATAACTTCAGCAAAAGAGCTCCTGGTGATAGGCAGTCTCTGGCCATGCTGGCCAGGGCGATTGACAGGGATCACTTCCACTCGATAGCCAGACACTGGGCCCTGTGGTGGGGTCCACATGATGGTGATCTTGATATCAGAAACCTCCACAAACTGCAGATCTTTGGGTGAAGGAACTTCATCTGAAAGCAAAGCGACAGAACAGTGTTAGAGGGAGTCCTTAGCAATTGGCAGGGGAAGCTATAGGTTTGTATTAAAGAAAAAAAAAGTTTCATTTTGATTGAACAATGGCTAGCCCAAATATATTTACCAAATTTAAAAACATCCCCAGACAATATGCAAGCAGACTACAGTTTCAAAATGTCACTACATAGTTTTAAGTATTTTATGCCTTCAGTCATAGAAGGTATGTTGCTGTCACAGAAAGAGAACTGAAAGACCAGATGTAATATGGTATAAGTATACATAAACCAAAGCTTGGGGGGAAAAAAATACTCCAGAGGCTGGAAACAGGAACCTCCTTTTAAAATTAAAAGAAAGGTTTTTCAAAACCCACGGCATGTTCTGAATACCTATAATTAACTTAAAATCCATCTTTTATAATTAAACAAGTACAGGGGCTGATCTGGCCTTACTGTAGACTAAGACAAAATCCAGCTCCCTCTGTGTTGGTTGACATTCTTGCACTCTTGAATTCCTATGTTCAAATCAAATTTCTTCAGATGAGGACTGATGCTGCCCTAAGGTTAACCAATGCACATTTTTGGAAGCTGCAGATGCCAAACCATAAAATCATTCAGCCGAGTTCATTCCTGGTAAACTCCCATTTGCAAAACATGTGCTTGCAACTTGCAGGACCATCAGATTCCACTGCTACCACATCAGATCCCAATTCTTTCACTATCCTTTCTTTTGGTTTGGCTATTCAGCCCAATTGGATACTTAAAGAACCCTGAAATGAGTAATTTTTTTTAACTGTGGGTACCTCAAGTTTATATTTTATGGTGTTATTTTGGCACATCAGTCAACGCTGAGCAATCTCCCATCCCCACTGACTGCTGTGGAAAATAATGATTAGGACTGGAAGGGAGAGGGAAAAGTCAGGTGAATGATTTGGATTTGTGTTGTGGTGTCTAAGCACATAACCTTAAAAATCTGAAGGCCAAGTTCTGAGGCAAAATTATTTACCAGGCTCTTAAGAAGATCTCTTAGCAGAATTCCCTTAAGACAACTTAGGAAACTCTGATCTCTCTTTTCCATAGGCACAATGCAAGAGCAACCTTTTGACCTGCCTGCAGTCTGATCCCCAGGGATTACAACATGCAGAGTAGAGACCTGTCTGTGTCAGTTCATAAGTGAGTATGACTTCTCTGTAGAACTTCAATACCAGTGACATTTACAATTAAAAAACACACAACAAAGATGACAAAAATCAGAACTGAGTCTATTTAAGGATTCACTTAGCCAGAGCAACGTCAGCCTGCACTGTCACTTGGCTCTGTGTACTAACAGAAAATTCAGAACATGCTGCCCATTACCTGTACGTGGGACGCCTGTGGTTTCCTGCTGGATGAAGACAGGAGTACTCTCCTGATTTTCTTCCACTGCATAGATGCTGATGTTGTACTGAACACCGGGCATCAAGTCACTGAGTGTGACAGAGGTAGCAGTGTCAGGCAGGTTGAGCTCTGTGCTGCTGCCTTCCACAGAGGGTGTGTAGATAATTCTGTAGCCTAAGGCAAGAGAGATATAGACAGTCCTTAGCCACAATCAATGAGCCAGCACAAAGAATGCTAGAAATGAGAGCTAAACTGGTCGCCCTACTCATAATGCCATACAAAGCATAATCTGACCTGGATTAGAATATTTTCCATCTCTGACATACCCATTTAAGGTCTATACAGTTCTCATTGTTATGGAATGGACTGGATGATGGATACAACAAGAAGGTCAGGAGTCACCTTTATTTATCAGAAATGCAGAAAGAATTGTTTTGCATCCAGCCTCCTGAATTGCTTGGTTCAGACAGTGAAACTAAGCAAATGCTGAACTGGTCATGTGCTCTCCAGATGATCTCTCAGACTGGGCAGAATTATGGACTAGCCCTCTGCCCTAGAATTACATATTCTTTTCTTTTTTACCTAGATTGCAGATTCTACCAGTAGTACCAAACAGGTGCACTCCAATTAGACAGACCTGTGATTGGAGCCTGTGGTCTGCTCCAGCTAATGACAATTGATGTGTCATCTACACTTTCCACGGTGTGATCAGGAGGTGCATCAGGAGCTGTTTAAGGGAATAAACAGAGGAGGACAGCAAGTATGAGGATAAGAGGTAACAACATTTACTGAGCAAACAATAAAAACATCTTTCAAAGTGCAGCTACAAACACCCATACATACCTGTAGTCTGTGAAGTAGACAAGATCAGATTTTGCTCTCCTTCTTCAGAGATCTGATAGACATTAACGATATATTTGCGGCCAGGAAGCAAGTCAGGGATGTTGACAGAAGTGGCTGTGCTTGGAAGATCTAAGGAAACCAGGAAAGAAAAAAATTGCCTTAGCTTGCTTTCTCTCCAAATGAAATCAGTGAGAACTCCGTTCTAACCTGGGCTCAATCACAGTCTTCCTGCAATAAAACAGCAATTTTCTGCACTGTGTCTTTACTCCACATCAGAAAAGTTGTGTGGAGAGCTGGGACAGGTCTCTACACTCAGCAAGCAGGCAACACCTAGGACAGAAAGGCTTGCTGCGTGACATGGCAGGGCAACTTGAGCAGCAGCCCCCTGGCATTCAGCCATCTCAGCTAGCTGAGTATTCATTTCATACCCTGACTGTTTTCAATACAGAAATATATGGAAAAAATTTCACATGAACAGCGTATGTGGAAGGACTGACTCACGAGTGGAGAATGATATTATGAGGGCTGATAAACTTCTCTCCCCCATCCCTTCCCCCAGATGTCCACCTACATGCCAGATGTAGGAAACTCCCCGTGAAGCATCTCCTTACTGGCCAGACTGAAGTCAAGCATCTGAAGGGAAACTGGGAGTCGCTTTGTAATTTGCCCATAAACCTCTGTCCATAGACAGATGAGCTCTGGAGCTGCTACACAACACAGCTCAGCAGTCAGAGGACTGCTGCTCTTTTTCTCATGTTGTTCTTCTACTGCACTCATGTCTAAATAGCTATTCTAACCTCAAATCCTTGTGAGATATTGCTGTTACCATTGTTAAGACAGGAAATCAGAGAAAAGAAGTTAAGATGAAATTATGTGTGGTGACACAGTCTCTACAGTAGATGTTGGAAAAGTAGATTCAGTTCCTAGGTCCGAGTCCAGATCTGATCCAAACAAAACAACTGACAGCAGCCTGGAACATCCATGAGATGATAAGTAGCCAAGAGAGGGCATTTGGGAAAGATTTCTCTCTGTCCATTCTGGTGAAGGACAAAAGTATAGCAAAGGAAATTAGCCAGCCAGCAGGTTTGAAAAATAGATTTGGTTCTCTTCTCTACTGCTACTCATTTCAAGATGCTGTGGAAGCCAGTAAATGTACATGATTTCGAAAGGAAAAAAAGACTGGATAAATTAATGGAGCTGAAAAGAATAAATATATCTACCACTACCTCTGTACTCAGGAAGTTTTCCTCTGCAGGATCCTGGGACAGTGTTCTGAAGGAGTATTGCTATGTACTTGCCTTGTTCTCATACTCTTCCTTGGAAATTAACTTATGGCCATTGATGGAGAAAGGACAATGAACTAAGTGAGCTTTTAATCTGAGCTAGTCCTGCCACCCTCATATCCTAATGGAATCCTGCTGAAAGACTGCAAGATCCTCCCTACTAACACTAGCTATACTGATTGTCACAGAAAACAGCAATGCTTTGGTCTAGAAGATTCAAATATTGTCTCACCAAGATACTGTGGCTTGTTACCCCCCTCGCTGAGCTCGTACTCAACACGGAATCCAGAAACTGTGTCAAAAGCAGAAACCCAGGAGACAACAAAGCTGTTGGCTGTTATTTCAGTGACTGACTCTGAGGTAGCAACCACGGGAGGAAGAAGAGTTGTCTCTCCTGAAACAGTGTTGCCTACAAGAGAGAAGAAAGAGCAGTTCAACTAACCGTCACTGCTTTTGTGCTAACTGGGATACAAGAAACAGACTTAGGTGAAAGAAACAAGGTTTTTCTGGAGGCCCCACTGTTCAACTTACTTGTCACTGCTGTGGTACTGGTTGTGGTAAAATCAAAGCGGGTGACTTCCTTGTGGCCATACCGCTGAACGCTGATGAGCTGTCCTTCATATATCACACCAGGCTTCAGGCCTGAGATGGTGTAGGAGTTCTGGTAGCCAGGGACCGTGGCTTCCTTCCACTGCCTTCCAGAGTTTTTCTGCAAGAACAAGGACACCCAAATAGTGAGAGACTCCCTAGCCTGAAGCAGAGGTATCCAGTGACCTAACCTGCTACATGGTTACCAAGCTCAGTGATATTCAAACACAGGTGTGACTCAAATGGCTGATGTTCAGAGTCAAGGCAAAGGAGATGGGAAAGTTATGCCAGGAAGCAGGGCTAATGACATTTTGGGCAATACATTTACTGGGATAAATTGAAAAACAATCTAGCTTTTGAACTTTTCTTCTTTAAAAGAAGCATTATTTGTAATATATACACTAAACTCAATGTTTTATCAAAAATCCATTGAGTTATGAAGGAACAGCTGGAAAATGCATATTTGAAGGCAAGCCATCATCTGAAAACAATATACAAAAAAGTTATTCCCTTCTGCTCTGCATTTGAACTCTATAGGAAGCTCTAAACTAATGCTCCATCCTCTGAGGTTTGTACTCAAGTGCTTTAAAGTTCATTTCATTCAGGCCTTGATCCAAGATACACTGAAGTCAGTAAAAAGACCTGAGTGCCTTTAATGGCTTTGGATGAGGGCCTTTATAGTTCTCTTTGTAACAGGCAGCATCGAGGTACTAATGTTCTTAATCATTAAGTGGTCTTTCATGAAGCTGTACTCAGGGCAACTGTAACACAACTCATCTACATTGGTTAAAACAAATCATGCCTCACAAGCAGAAGTCAACAAGCAGTGGTTAACCAACTTTGGTTAAGACTTTACAGAAGATGGGAGATGTCTGTTTATTTAATCCTATGCCAGCTGTTTATATCTTCATATCCTACTCATTTTTTCCTCCTCATTAATAGGATAATATCTATCCCGGTTGTCTCTGGATATGCACACATTACTAAAACAATCTTTCTTATGATGAACCAGCTTCCACAGGATTTACATTACTTGAAGTGAGGATATAAAGGATATAAACTGTGCTAGTGCTTTCATTAATAAGATAGTTCATTGACACATTGACCAGCAAAGTTTGGGTGGGAAAACATCAAGTGTTTATACAGCACTGGTTGTCTTTGATCTTCAGAATAACTGTTGACCTCAACAGGACAAGGACACAGAATTAGCAAGTAAAGTTTGCTGAAATTGTGTCAGCCACTTCTTTGAGACACAAGCAAGAGCCAAATAAAGTACTCCTGATGAATGAATGATGATGAATGTGGCACTCACCGGTCTCCAGCGCAAGATGTATTTGGTAATGTGAGATCGTTCAGGAGCATTCCACTGGATGGGGTGTGAGTTTGGCTGATTGGTACTCTCTGTGATGATCACCTGAACAGGCCCAGCTGACCCTGAAAAATAAGAATTGCCATTTTTAACATACTGGGGATGTTTTTCTTCTGCCTTAATTGTGAAGTGATCAAAAAGCAAGAAAGTTGCATGGCTCACATACTGTTTCTCTACATGGGAAATGAGTAGTATTTTCATTCTACTCTTAATACTCCATCACTACTTACAAAAATGGTGAATTCAAGTACATTCTGTGGAGAAGTTAACATGTGCTGTTTGGGTTACTTTCCTGTGAGTTATTAATGAAATAGAAAACCAGAGTAGGTTAGTAGAGTCAAAGTCTGCAAAGTCGTATTGTTCAAAGAGGCAGCTTCTCGGCAACCAACTGCTTTCAACAAACAGTATCTTCTGCAATGGGAGCAGGAAAACAGTAAGAAATGTCTGCCAAATGCAGTCTAATCTTGTGGCATGGTGAGAGCAAATTCCTGATCTGACATTGAACAAACTCTGCAAAGAGCCTCTAGACTTTTACTGTTTTCCTAAACTTCCTAATCAGTTGATTTGAAACACTGAATTTTCATAACTCTGTGGAGCGCTCCACAGGTACTGCAGCATGTCTTCTGCACATAAACAACCCCAGAAGAGTTGGTGGAAGTTTAGAGAAAAATCAGGCCCACAAACTCATGAAAATACAAGCTCAGGAGTGCTCTAATGCTTAAGACTACTGATTGCATTTATCTGGATCAGGCTCAGGCCTCTTTTCTCCACAAAACTCTCTAACAGAGATGGAAAGGTTTTATGATGGTTCTCCTTTCAGTCCCTCCCAGCCTTGAGAACAGTCTTCTCCTCCCACCAGGAAAGCCATAACACAGCCTTAATATTTCATCTTATTCAGATTAAGACAGTGGTAGTTGCAACCTTATGCAGGGAAGTAGAGTAGTTCCCCTTATCATGTTCTGTTTGGGGAACTGAAACAGAACAAGCCAACAAACAGACATTGCCTGTACCTATAAAGATTTCCTGGAACTGACTAAGCAAATGAAAGTTCAAATATTTAATTTCTTCGGGGCACTGATCAGGAAAAATGCTTCATTCCATGGAGGAATTTGCTTCTGTAGTGAGTGGAAAAGGAAAAACTACACATGTGAGAGTTTAAAACAATAGAAGCTGAAGGTTGCAGGTGTAATATTGCTAAATACCAAGAGGCAATGTAAACCCAAGTTGTTGGGTGAACTGACAGTCATTCTCTAAACTAACCATGGCCTCAGGAACAGCTGTTAACAGCCTGCCCCCCTCAGGACACTGCCAAGGGAGAGGGGGATATGGTTCTGTTTAAAAAGGAAACCAAAAGGAATAATGTACAGACACCTGAACAGGTGAGAAGTGGAAAGATTGCTTTCCTCACGTCTTACTGATCAGATGATTTAGTTATTTATGGGGTTTCTTACCAGGATAGGTCTGCAGGGGCTGGCAGTGCCATTCTCCAATACCACGCCCATAGCAGTAGCACTGGTATCTGACACCATGGACGTACTTTTCCCACGAATCTCCGATCTGGTAAAAGGTACGGGTTTCTGAATCCTGGCACTGATCTGCAGGCACAAGAGAGACAGTTAACTGCTGCACCTTACTGAAACTACAGTGAAAAACCTGTGCCCAACACAGAAGAGTAAGTCACACGAGACTTTTACACACAGAAATGTAACACCAATATTTATTAGCAAATATAGTAATATAAAGAGCAAATGGCAACAGATTGGATCTGAAATCAAGGGTCTTGATACATCACTGCATGCATTAAGTTAGATACTAGGGGGCTACTTCAGCTGTGATGGTTTCCTTAAGATTCTGTTAAGCACAGGCTGTCCACCTGGCAAGCTTCCCAATGAAGCCAGTGGAGTGTTCCTTCAAGAAAGGATTTAACTATCTATTGTGGAGCCCAGTTCTGCTCCAGTCAACTAAATTTGTCTCTCATCCAAAGCTATACCATGCTGCTCTCAAGGAAATCAATGGCAAAATTCCCACTGGCTTCAGCAGAATTCAGTTATGCTTTCTAAGTCCAAAGTGACCCATTAATTTTCAGCAGAGTCTTTCCAGATTTACAGTTGTATAAACCAAAGGAGGATGGATCAAATCCTGAAATCAACTTAGCTAGTGTAAATACGATACAGCACCAGTGCTACAGTGTACTTTCTAGTCTGACTATGCCTGTGCTTCTTGCTCAATGGAAATTTTCAGTGAGAACTAGTGTTATGCTTGCTTGGATAAGAAGGAGCCTCATTTAGAGAGAGCCAACAAAATTAAACCAACTGCACCTTTACAGATAGCTGAACTCATCCCCCCTCCAAAGCTGTAATTTTCAGGAGCTTTACAATCCAAGTTCCTCCCATAAACCTGTACAGATATTACTGCAAGTAAAGCAGAACGTAACCACTAGTACTTTCTAATAGATTTTCCTGGCAATAGTTTGAAGTTCTCTCGGATTTGGTAATTGCAAACCAAACAGCCAAGTCTTATCTTCCAATCAAGGTTCACTAGGGAAGGGGGGGAGGCAGAAGAGATGAAATCTCCTCATTCCTGCAGAGAACCATGATGGTTTTAGCTAACCTCCAGAGGGCTATTAACACGTGTTCTCATCCTGAGCTTTCTCTCTTTGCCAGAACAAAGGGCAGCCAAAAAAATCAATTTAGTCCAAAGTAAGTTAATATACACTGGTGCTCCTTTTTCAGTTCAATGAGGAGACCTGAAGATTTTAGGATAGAGAAAGGAAAGAAAACTGATCTTACCATCAGTACCTAGCTGCACATTACCAGTGTTCAGCCCAAGAGTCCTGCCTGCTTGGCTGACAGCTCAGGTACCAGAATTCAGCCAAATCAACCCACTGGCACTAATATGCCCTTTTACCACAACGTGCTACATTTAAAGAGATATGTTGCCCCAATCTGTAACTACTGCATCATCATCAACTTCTCTGGCTTGTTTTATAACCCAAGCTTGTCTCCTTTAAAACTAGGAATCCCCTTTCACTTACCCTCCAGCAAATTCAGTGTTACTTCTACTTCTACAGTTGTTCAATTCAGGGCAGAAAGTGGGCAAAGGTTGGGTCCAAATTCACACACCAGTTTCACTGTATCATAACCAGTTCCTACATAGCCCCAGTTTGTGTTTAGGAAGTGGGAACAGCTGGTGACTTACCAACAGGATCACATTTCCATCTCCCTCGGCCCTGGCCAAAGCATGTGCAGTTCAGCATGTGCCCCTCATCATGACGCTTGTGGAAGGTCTGGTTCACATCATAGGTGATACCATCCACAATGCACTGGTCTGTTTGAGAAAGAGCAGAGACAATTTGTCAGCAACAGGTCTAAGTGTCAGGACAAAATCCTTCTGCTTGGCACATCACTCCCTCCTCTAGATCAGTTTCCATGACAAGTTCCATTCCTGCAAAAGGCTGATATCTGTGATATCTCTTGATATCTGTGATCATCACAGATTAGCGTTGCATTCACACCACTGTGAGTTCATTGATCAGCAGCATGCAAATAAGCAACACTTGCAGAAAAGAAGTACTAGACGTTACTCAAACTACAGAACTGCCTGGTTGTTCCTTTTGACAGATTCTACGTGTGAAAGAAAATCTGAAACAGCACACCAGCTCTCTCACGACCTCCTCTGAGGAAGGTCTAGACTGAAATACCTCAGTGAGTACTGTCTGAATTAATCAGAACTACACAAGGACAAAAGGGCTACTCAAAATTCATAAAGATACTACAAAGAGGTACAAGCATCCTCATTATGTTATTCTGCTAGGTATTGTAGCAATCTGAAGAAAGGAGCAGATCTACTTCACATCCAAGATGCTGCTGGTGGCTACTAACCTACTACTACCTCAAAACACAGTAACCAGACCCCATACATAAATACAATGGTATTGTATTTATCAGGTTCAATGACAACATGTCAATCTGTGATCTGGCCCAGAATTCCTAATGTCAGTCTAATCACAGTAAGGAGCAGAAAGACAAGACAAACAAGAAACCACCCCAGAATCATGTTGCTTTGTTAACTGGGACCCAAGGGGCCCAAGTTCAGTTCCGGAGTCAACCAAACCATCCGTCCTTGGGGAAGTGACTCATTTAATCCCAGGCCTTCATTCCCCATCATACTTTCCCACACCACGAGCATGGCATCAGGATAAGCTAAGCAGTGCTCAGACCCTCCTGTGGGCACTAAGAACCCTCTCTGGCTTCTATGACAGTCTAAGGTCTACTTAGACAATCTTTGCCTTTTGAAAAAGCAAAGTATCTCTACCCCACCTCATCAAGAAAGACCACTTTAACTCCAGAATTAAACTGCAGAGAACTAGTTGTGTCTGTGGAAAAAGAAGTTTCACAGACCAGAACTTTTAGCAGTGCATTTTTCACTGTTCTGAAGTAAATGCATTAAAAAAAAAAAACCCTTCAGTGAGCCTTTCCCTATAAATTATATCCCATTTCAGCAGTGGTGTTAAGAGTCCTTTCTTGGCTGCTTGACAGCAACCCCCATGCCTTTTCCAGACATAAAGCCAATGCTGTGAGCTAGCTGTAGGATGATAGAATGTCTGTTCTTTTAAGTCTTCTTTTTTTGGAATTGCTTAAGCATTTCTCCACTTGGACCACTCATATAAATAAGTAAATAAATAAGAGTAATCTCAGTGCTGTCCTGCCAACTTTTCATATAGGTTAGCCAGCAAAGGACTAATCCAGCACAGAGGAATTGAAAATTTCACTGCAGAACAATAGAACAGGACAGCTCTGCATTCAAACTTCAGACTAGTCTGGAGTTTTGTCTGCTCTTGGGAGGGGGAGGTGCCCCTGCTGAGCTCTCTGTAAACTCATAGTGGTGCTGATTCTAAATGCAGACAAAAGGACACAGGGATACCTCGTGATTAAGCTCATCAGGTTTTTCCCCTGCTTGCTAGCCTGCAAAGGCTTAAACAGTACTTTTCCAGCATGTAGACAAGGCAGGAATTTAATGCAGTCCCTCCGATTCCCTTTCTTCTCCAAATAAAAATTTGATAATACACATTCTTGAGCCTGAGCTCCAACTCAAAATAATGGAAAAGAAAACCAATTTCTCTCACCCCTCAAACACTTAGACTAACGTGGTGATATTAAAACGAAAAAGAGTACCTCTGAGCTGGGAATAGGCAATGCAAGTCCATTCTCCACGGCCATTTCCTACGCAAGTACATCTCATCATATGGCCCATGTCATGTTGTTTATCCCACTGGTCTCCAACACGGTACATGACACCATCATTGGTTGTGCAGATTTCTTCATGGGCTGGTTGAGAAGAAAGCAAGAAGACACTTTATGTGGCTACAATTAACACGATTCTTGAGGGCTTAAAGCATTTCCAGTGTCCCTTCACACTGTGTGGTGGTTGCAGCACCTTAACAAGAAACCTTTAGGAACCCACTGAATTTCGAAGAGCATTTTTGCTGGGTGAGGACATTCTCTAAGTGCAGATCCCTTGTAGGAGTTCATTCATTTTCATTTGAAAGCTACTGGAAATAGCTTCTGTACAGTATTCCAGTGGTACTGTGTGAAGGAATCAGTCCTGGCTACATACATGCCTTTATATGAACATAGCCATTTGAAGACCTACGTGTTCCATAAGCTGCTTAAGGACTCAGATGCCACGTTGTCATTAGTTACCAAAGGCCTTTCATTGAAGAATTGGTAGTCACACTCCCTCCCATATGTCCCCTCCTGACATCATGGAGATGGGCATGGATTGCAGGAATGAACCACAATATTGATTTTGACATTACTGCCATTTTTACAAGTACAGATTACTCATAACCCCAGACTGGGCAACAGGAAGTGACAAACCACGAGGAAAAAGCTTTGGTAGATGCAAGATAAGAACCTCCCTTGCTACAAAGCACTACAGTCCAATGATCTCTAACAGACCTACACCTGTTTGCACCAGCTGAGGAACATGCCTACCACTGGCTTGTAACAAAGGAGTAAGGAGCCTTCTCCTGACACTAAGTCTGTGCTAGAGCTAATGAGTACGGGAAAAAAGGACAAAACTTCAGAAATGCCTTAAAGGGTTTTGGGCTGCAATGCAGCTCACTGGAAGTCATCAATAACTGACCAATGGACAGCTCTTTACTTTCCAGCTCAAAGAAACACAGTTATTCCATAGTCCCTCTATGGTTCTCAGCCTTACCAGCCATAGGGCAGAAACCAAATTTCTGGTCAGCGTCATAGTTCTCCGTGGTCCCACACCACTTCATGTTGTCTCTCCGTCCCTCAGAAGTACAGTCGGTGTAGTTGCGGTTGTTGTATAGGAAGGGAAAGTGGCAGAGAGCACCATTGGAATTGCCACCACGTGTCTGGACCAAAACTGCACGAAAGTGAAAAGAAAACAGATGCAAATGAAGCCTGCAGCCTCTCTCAGCATGGCTGGAAGCGCATGGAAAACAAACCAGTGACACTACTTTTTCCCATGTGTACCCTGTATATTATCCATGGGCCTCTCTCCTTGGCTTTAATTAATTCAGATCTGGAAACATAAGCCCTGCGTAAGGTCAATTCAGTTCCTTGCTTTGGAAGGAGTTGCAGAGCTAGCCATGGGAATTCCTGTGGAATGGGGAAAACCAAGGCTTACTGTGTTTGGGAAGTAGCTTTGCAGACCCTTTGTGCCAAGGCCTAGGGAATCAAATTAACCCACAGCTCTCAGCAAACCTGTATTATCTCACTGAGCCTATTACCCAATCGTGCCCTTTGCCTTAAAGTAAATCCTTAGCCCTCAGGAAGGGGTTACAATTCCCTGATGTACAGCAGGACAAGCCAAAATCTCTCTGCAGGTGGAAACTTCATGTTTTGCAAGCAGCAGTGGAAAAAGGGCTTTAATCTACCTGAACTGCTCACCTCTTGAGTAACTCTGCTTTACAAATAATGGAGAATAAGGAGGCATTTGTGGAAGTTTTTCTCTATCAATATTTCTCATTCCCTGCCGTGTATCACAAGAAGTCTCACTAAAGCAAGAATGTGTATGTGGACAGGGACAGTGTGGGGATTTTTTTGTTTGGGTTGGTTTTTGTTTTTTAACGAAAGAGATGTATGTGCTGCAGAGAAAGGCTTTACTTTTCTCAGAAAAAACAACTGAAGTAGAATAGAGGAAAAAAAAAATTGGTGAAGACTAAGAAGCGGTATTTTCAGGTGGGAATGTGAAAAATTCTCTCCAAGGTCAGATCTCAGAGAAGCTGCCTGGATACTGTTCCATGGATGTCTGATGGGCTTTCCAGGAAGTGTAACCACACAGGTAGATCTGTGCTGTGAAGGGAACACTGATGATCCAGAGACAAGAGGGAATGCTACTGCATTAGTCATGCACCAGCTCTTGATCAGTGACCACAAATCACACTAAAATTACTGCTATATATGGCAACCTGGCTAGATAGTCAGGATGGAGGGAGTGAGAGAGGACTGCACAAACTGTACTCCATGGATATCCTCTTCTTTCCAGCCTAATATGGGCATTGCTCTAGCAATTCAGACAAGCAAAGGCAAAGACTAAGTATCTTCCAACCAGAACGATTCTCTGATTGTGTGATCCTATCCTCTGGACCAAAGCTCTATCCTGACAAGGTACTCCTGTTCTAAGGCCAGCTCAGAGGAGAGAGAACAGCACTCAAAGGCTACAGCCATTTCATCCTGAGCACCCTCCAAAGATGCCAATGGGACAAAAGTGCCCCGACACCAGGCAGCCCTCCATCCACAGGATTGCCTTGCTGCTGAGGCATGCCTGGAGTTCCCCCAGACCACCGGAATTGTTCAGGCAGCCTGCCCCTATGTTCTCTGGTCCTTCCTCCATCTGTGCATGAGGGTCACACGCATGTGAAGATCCTCTGAGAAGAACTTACCATTCTGCTCAGTACAGAAGGAGTATCTCCTGTCTTGCTCAAAGTTGGAAGTGGTGCTGCACCAGAGGTGCCCATCTGTGCGGCCTTCAGTGGTGCAGGAATAGAAAGTCCTTCCGTCATAGGTGAAAGGCAGAACACAGGGCTCTCCATCAGAATTACCACCATATGTTTGGGTCACAGCTTTAAAACAAGCAAATCACAGCGTAAGACTCTGCCTTAAAGCAATCCCCAAATCTTAGGGCTCTAAAACAGCAATGGTCCCTCTAGGCCAAGTCACTGGCTGCCACAAACCCAGACTGACTGACGTGGACCTGGGCCAATACACACCAACAGATGATTTAGCTCCACAGCTGTGTCATTCTTCTACATTCTTTTCCAAACATACATTATTGAAGCTTGATTTGAATGAAGTTATTAATGCTGTTCCCCAAGGCCCTGCTTTTCCTCATCAGGTTATATGTAACTCTCTGGGAATTGCTTCTGCCCTAAAGAACCAGGCTTCAAATAACCAAAAGAACTATTTCTTCACCCCTTGCACCTTCCACCAGTATGTCTTCTAAAGGTGACATTTCCAATACACACACAAAAGGATTATACCTTGAAATGAAACCACAGAGCAGTCCCAAAGATCTCACTGGACTGAACAGGCACTAAACACAAACTCATACCTATTTCCTGGCAGCTGACTCCATTGCCCAGGCAGGTACAAAGCATCTGCTGACTGCCCTGTGTCTTGAGCCACTGCATACCCAGGGAGAACACCACCCCGTTGTCAGTTATGCACTGGCCGTATGGCTGAGGTTGGGGCTGTTGAGGCTGGGGCTGGTACAAGGCAGTCTGCACATTTGTGAAGCTAGGAGAGCCAGATCCTGCAGCAGAACGTGGGAGAGAAGTGAGACCTTACCTGCCAAGCTAGAGAACAGAATGCTGTGATTAAATGCTGAGACAATCAAACCTTGGGAACTCCATCAGGTATAAGGCACAGCTAGCTTCCCTAGACACATTTTAATTATTCCATTTAGCAAACTTCAAAATTAAAATAACTCCCACTTCTGTTAACGATAGCCTCTTGTTTCCACCACTGTAGAGTGGCTTCAGAAAGGATTAAAAGAACCAACTGCTTTTCACAGGAATTGTTTAGAAAATTTTATTTTTTAAAAAAAAACCTTTTTAGTTGAAGGAAAATTAGAATAGAAAAATCAAGATTACCAAGGAAGTGGGGAGACAAGGCAAAAAGAATTAATTTTGAATTTTTCATTTAAAAAAGAAAAATAAACCACAAATGTATTAATTTACTCTGGAATTTGTAAACTTTGAATCAAATCTTTTGGCTCATTATCATTAGGAATAACACTGACAGACAAAGAGGCTTGTTCTCTACATTATGGACATTTTTGCTAATGATTCCCACAGCAATCTCCACAAACTCAGCTCTGCTGAAATAGGGGAAATAATAATGGAAACAAAACACTGGCACCCTTGACACTTTGTGCATTTTGAAGTTTAGACCTTCTGAGAGTTAGAAGTTAACCGGCTGCTACCAAACAGTCAAAGGTCATTTACAAAGAAAAATTTAGTGTAGGTACTGCAGGAAAACAGAGAAGCTTTACATTCCACTCACCAAAAGGAAGCCTACATCCTTAAAAGATTTTAGAAGTTGACGGTTTTAACAAACCTTTGGCAAAAAATATATGCTACCCATAAACTAGGTAATATTTCACATCAAAATTACAAACTATCTAATGTACATGTATTAAATATCATTGTATACATTCCTTGACATTTCTGGTTTTTAAAGCTCAGCCATTAGTAGGTATATTTATCTTGTCAAAAGAAACCAGATGGTCTCAGTGGAATTTAAATTAAGGACATTTCAAGAAAGTTACCTTGAGGCAAATACATAAAGTTCAAATACTAACTTGAAGTGCCATGCCTCCAAGACAAAGTTGGTAGATAATTCCTGTGAATGCACAGCCCTAGATGTGATTTACTGCACTGTGATTGTGCAGGCAACCACATCTGTGTATGGAAGCCCCATTTGTGCACCCAAACAAGGTATAAATTAATCTTATCTTCACAGGCACAAACAAGGAGCTTCTCTTGAACTCTGACCCTCTTTGCTGTTGATCCTTCCCTGACAAGACTCTTAAAATACCTAAATTAGGATGGCACAATTCAACACCAAGTCCCAGCCATTCAAAATGTGCCACTCCTTGCCTTACACACGATGACACCCCACTTACCAGTGCTAGTAGTATGCAGGGAGGTGTGTCTTTCACATTTCCATTCACCTCTGCCATTACCAGTACAGATGCACTGAAGCAAGTTTCCACGGTTATCCTTCTTGCTCCAGGTATCTCCAATTCTGTAGGAAGTCTTGGTGTCATGGTCATTGCACCTATCTGTGTAAGAAACACGACTGTTAGCTATTTCTGCATTGGATGGCTTCACCATGCAACTTAAGAGTACTGAACCACCAACACTAGCAAACAACCTGATAGTCCAAAGCCTTTATTGAGAGCCCACCACAATTTCTGCAGCCCACTATTACCAGCCCTGTATGCACTAAAGCCTGCATTAAACTGCACAGGCTGAGAACATCTGAAAATTCCGATACTTCAGTCTAAGAGAAAAATTCGCATTTATTTCCACAACTGCCATTTCAGTTTGTAGCCATTATCCAAGTTAGCAACATAACATTCCCAGTGTGAACATGGTAAGCTGTGCTCAAAATCAACGTGAAAAAGCACATTCTGGATTGAAAATGTTCCTTCCAGTTTCTTTTAAAGCTATTTTAAGCCTGTTCTGCTTAGAATACACCTTTAAATCTTAAACCTGTTTTAATGTCCTTTTTTCTTTTTTTTTTTTTAAGCAGAAGTCTTTGTATTTGGGTCATTTCATACTATACACAGAGCATAGCTCAAGCTCAGGGCTCTACTTAAGCTGGAAGAAACTAAAACCTGTTTGAGGACAAATGTTAAATTCCATTTCTTCCAAAAGAAGTGTGCACTGAGGCTCCAGTAAAGATAATACAAGCTGCTCATGTCATACCAGGAATATTAGACTTTCTAAATCTCCCTGTTGTCTTTAATAACCCACAGCCCCTGATAAATTGAGTAAATGGGTTCAAAGAACAGCATAACAAACTACTTTTGTCTGGATGCCAGATCCACACGGATTAACTAGTTCTTCTTCCATTACAACATTTTACCATCTCATTCAAGGGCAACTTGATACAGTGGCTCAAATATAATCATGGATCAATGAACATGGATTTATAAAGAACTGTGGAAGGACATATGCATCATGCCAGATTGCCACTGAAAGAGCACATGAGACAGAATATGAATGTGGAAAACACATTACTAATTCACGGTAGTTAAAATGACCAAAAACTGAGTATTTGCCAGAAGAGTGGTAAATTGGTGAATGTCATTTGGCAAATGTGAAAAAACCTGCCTTATGGACACTCAGATTGTCTAGTTAGACAATGGAAAATTGAAGTGTTCCCCAGGAAATCAGCTGTGATTCTGGAAAATGCAGGCCATAAAAAACATATAACAGCAGCACACACTGAAGCATAATGCCACTTTGTGGGCCACAGCTATCATTTCATATTCATAAATTTGAATTTCTCTGTTTGATTACACTTGAAAAACAAAATGAAAAATGAACCAGTCATTTTACTGCAGTTTCCCTTACGATACAACAACGCAGAACTCAGTATGGAAGGAAAGATACTGCCAAATAATTTTTATTAGTAATAATAACTCCTCCAAAATTCACCAACAACATGTTCTGTTTTATTCATTCTTATTTGACAGTTAATGATTTTTCCCTATGTCTTTTTAACAGACTTAATATTGTCAAGGCTGGTTTGATTTTTATTGCTTATTTCTTGACCAAGTCTCTCCAGATCTTTAGTTTTAACCCCAACCACCTTTACTGTTTTAGTTCTTCATAGGTCTGCTATTTATGTCAGCAGAAAGCCATCATCTTTGTGCCCAGAGGCAACTGAATGAGGCAATTTAAAGGCCACAGAAGAGTTTCTCAAAACTTGCATAACACAGGTGTAATGTACAAAGTTAAATTTTCTTGAGGCAACTGGTATAAACCACAATAGGTTCACAACAGAGCTTGCTTCTAACAAAATTGGAACATAAGGTTGATAAACAAGTGAGGTTTTCAATTTTAAAAGCCCTATTTGCTTTGCAAACAAATAAAATGGAGTGTTTATGGTAGTGTCCTTCAATGATGCAAAAACTAAAAAAAGTCACCTGGGCTGGTGAAGCATGTTTACATTGAAGACAAAATGGTGGGAGAAACTAACAAATGAGATGGTAAAGCAGACAAAATAAACCCTGTTTTAGCTAACATATATATTAAATAGCGACAAATAGAAAAAATAAGAATACTTTTTTAATCTGGCAGATCCTGCTGTTGGAGCAGGTAACTATTTCTCTCTAAAAGCACCCAATTCTCCCTCAGGAGGCTACTTAAAAAAAACAGAAATTGAGACACCAGGACAAACTCTCAGCCATTTTGCAGACCACGCAATTCCCCCAACTTGCTGGAAGAAGCACGACTGTGACCCAGCTGGCCTGCAGGTTTCTTAAACCTTCCTATCTAAATCAGGTTAAAACCCCAAATAATCCAGCCACCCTGTCACCAGCACAGATCGTCAGCACTCTGGGTGTGCCCCCAGGTCCCCCAATGGCTCCCAGGATGTGCACATGCCCCCCGCTCCCCTCAGAGGGGTGTGTTCCCCACCCTTTTTCAAGAAATTGCCATCCCTCTGAAACTACTGTCACTTGCAACAGAGAAAGGAATACCTCTGCTTTTTGAGACAGGACAGATTTGAAAAATAAGTAAGATAAATAAAACGGAGCAGCCAAGGGTGCCAGGCCAGCACTTACTTCTGGAGGTGCAGGTGATGCGGCCGCTGCCCTCCCCCAGGCAGGTGCAGTCCACCATCATCCAGCCCTGGTAGGGCTTCTCCCAGGTCTCACCAACCACATAGGATGTCCCAGCCGTGTTGTCATAGCATCGCTCAGCTGTGAGAGGGAAGGGGATAAGAGTCCACCCAGGGATATCCCGCATGGGGACACCTCAGGGAAGACAAGGAAGACGCAATGCGCTCTGACTGGGGAGCTGCCACCTACCCACAGGCTTGCAGGTCCACTCGCCCTTCCCATTGCCGAGGCATACGCACTCCAGCATGTAGCCACCAGTCTCGTGAGGCCGGCGCCAGGTATCGCCGATCTTGTAGGACTGGCCACCCTCATGGCAGCGATCTGCAGAGGGAGAGGGGAGCTGAGGTGAGGGACCACACCAGGGACAGCATCGTGGGGACAAGGTAAGGGCCACCTGGCCAGGGGTGAATGAGGTGGTGAGGAGGAGTGGGGTCACGGCCTCCTCCTCCGGCCTGCAAAATGGCGCCCGCCATTTTCCAATGGTACTCGCCATTTTCTGACCCTCCCAGGCCCCTGTCCTCCCTCTTCAGCTAACGCCCTTTATGTTTCAAAATGATAGCTGAGACCTAGCTGGTGAAAGGGGAATATCAGGGCCTAAGGAGGTGCTGTTTCTCCCTCAGGCCCCTGAGGACTCGTGAGGGAGGCTTTGCCTCCATCTTGTTCTGAGGTGATTGCACTTGGGCCTCTCTGTAACCAACCCTATGTAACATGAGGTACATGGTGGCCAGGCCAGCATGTGGAGCATAAGGAGGTGCTTGTTGAGACACCTAGTGGGACACAGGTCCTCTTGGGTTTGCAAACCCTTCCCTGGAAAGGCAGATTCCCAACCCATCAGTGCCCCACAGCCCTGAGGCAGTCCCAACCCACCACTTGGCCCAGGCTCAGGGAGGGAAACAAGGTGAAGGGCAGTTTGCAAACACAGGGTCTTTTTCCAAGAGAAGAATCACATATCTGGTAATTTATTAGGAGCCACTGAAATGTTTCATTGGCTCATTTATGAAAGGAGGGAGTCTAAGAGTTATGAAGATTGATTCAAAGCCAGTTGCAGTCAGTGAGACACTCCACTGAGATCTAAACCAGGCTGATGATGAGGAAATAAGACTGCTCTTATGTTTTCAATTTCCTTACTTACTCTTTCTTTTCTTACAACACTTATCATCCCTGCCCAATAAAATGCCACTAAATTCAGAAGGGCTTCAGCTCTACTCGTTAGATTCAATGCATTATTTTTTCCATGCTATAATGATGGCTGGCTTCTGAGTCCTCTGGGGCAATACTGCTAGAATCAGCATGTGTGTCTTAAACAAGAAACTGGATACTTTTAAGAACAAGACTTTTCTCAAAAGGTGCCTCAGGGACTTTGAAATCTCAGTCTAGAAGTCCTGACACACAGTGATCTTCATCTGTGCTCACAGAAAGTTGTATTACTAACTGAAGGGAAATTGTGAACAGTTCTGTGACTCAATAAGGAAAGGATTTCCAGACAGAGACATGAAAAGGAAAGCTGGGGAGAAAGGACCAAGGGAACAGAGGGAGGAACAAGAGGAAAGTACAGGTCACACTGGTGAAAAAAAAAGAGGTGCAAAAACACACTGAGTTGGTGTCTGGATAACAAATCCCAGCTCCCTCAGGGACAAGTGTTGGCATGACATTTTTGGAGGACAGGGAGACTGATTCTCAGGTGGGATATATTTATTATTATTTATTCAGAGTAGTCCCATTAATGCTGATGGTGTTATTCTGACTCACCAGCTGCAGAGCAGACCCTTACCCTTTTTCCAGTCAAAAAACTACTTTCATAAATGTGCCTATGAAGATATAACACACTCTTGCATATAGTAAATGTACTAACTTGTATGGCTGGACACTAACAGTAGTTTTTGGCCTGCGCATCTACACATAGCACTTCTTAAATAAGAGGAATTTTGTTGTGCAAATGTATTTACATGGAGCAAGGAGTTTCAATTCCAATATTTTAATGGGCTTTGGATTAAACCCCCCTCAACTCTAGCTAATGGGCACTGGGAATATTGTCTAAGTTGCTCTGGAAAATATGACACTAAGGAACAATAGCTCTAGTAATAGGCTCTTAGTTACATACTGGCAATGGTGCAGCTGATTCTCCCCCGTCCAGCTCCAATGCAAGTACAGTCCCAGATCATGGAGTCCTTGGGGCGCTCATAGGTCTCCCCTACTCGGTAAGTGGATCCAGTGTATTTGTCAAAGCAAGTCTCTTCAGCTACCAGGGGAGAAAAATCAACTTCATGTGACCATGCCAGTAACATGTCAAAAGAAACACACATTCCTCATCTCCTCACACAGATGCTCTTTTTTTTTTTGGGGAAAAATGCACATCAGTCTCCTCTTTCTTCCCGAGATGGAACAGCAGAGAGGAAGCAGGGTGAAATTCAGCCCCTCAAAGACCCCATGATGCTAATAACCTTGCCTTCCCTCCCCCAGTGAGCCAGAAGTTGAGCATGGCACCCTGAGAGGATCAATCCCAGCTGTTTGAAGTGCAACAGTACAAGAAGACAAGAGGGAGCAAACATCCCCCAGAAGCTGTGTTCTTTGTCATGCTAATTCTCCTCATTTCGACCTGGCAAAAAATTTGAGTGTATTAATGCAAGATTCCAGCAAAATCAACGGCACTACTCGTGGATTGCTTACACTCACATGTGAGTAAGTGATTACAGAATGGTTATGTCAGTGCTGCCACCAGACCCGAGATCTGCAACAGAACAACTTTCTCCACTTCACTTCTGGACAGATGAAGTGTCCCATAAGGGAAACTTGCTATTGGACTTGGAAACTGTAAAACTTGGGAATCTCTGCAGGGGAAGGAAAGTGAGATCAAACCCCCTTTTATGACAGAGTAAGGGATCTGAGTACTCCTTCAAATACTCTAGCCGTGAGGCAGGCAGCGCATAAGCCTTGCGAAACAGATCGCTGAAACACTCCCATCTGTCTTACATGAACACACTCAGCCAGGAACCAGTTTTCCTCCCCCTATATCTCCACAGCAACATAAAGGAGTTACAGCAAACCAGTGGCTTCAGACCAATAAATACAGATAGATCGCATCTGATAATCTAAACTACACTGTATCCAAGAGAGATGCATCTTCCAGCAGAGGTTGCATTCAAAGCTCTTTTTTTACCTAAACTTTTCTGCAGAAGACTAAACAATCTCATTTTACACTCAATTATAGAAAGCTCACACATGGCTGAGGAGCTGTGGAAAGTTGTAAGTTGAAATATTTTTAAACAAGCTGACGACACTGCACAGCTATGAAAAACTTGGGGTGAAGCAATCAAACAGCACAGAGCTAGCGCTGCAAAATGACTCCAGATTTGAACTTCCCTGTGCAAGTCCAGGAGTCAGTTCAGTTCATTAGAAAGAAGAGGTTGGCTCCAAAATTTATGTTTAGATCCAATCCTCCAGAGAGATGAGTGATCTTTGGCTCAGGGTTCTGGTGGCAGGCCCATTGCTAATGAAAAGCATTTCTTAAAATCCCAAGCCAGATCTTCAATGTAATTGAGTGTAGATCCGTTATTGACCCTAAGTACCGAACTTCAGCTGAAAACCCAGCCTGCCAGTTGTAACACGGTACAAGGCTCAGCTTGCTCGGCATCAAAAGCCATTCTGGGGTCTTGATGCAGCCAAAAAAGCCCACCAACTTACGTTCAGGCTTGCTTTCGCAGTTAAACCCTCGGCTTCCACCGTAGCAAGTACAGACCAGCGTGTTTCCCAGGTAAATGCGCTCCCACTGCTGGTTTATCTGATAGTATCTTCCATTGTCAAAACAGGTCTCTGGGGGGAGAGGAGGAGGGAGGCAGCGGGGAAAGAGAAAGAGAAGTCTGGAGTTACGGAGGGCAGAGGCGGGGAGGGAAGGGGCACGGCACAGGCAAACTGCGCCTGCAGCGGGCACCGGCGGCACGTGTGCGGGTCCCGCCGAGCCCGACGGGCAGCGAAGGGCTGAACCGGAGGCAGAAAAAAAGCCACACGGGGGTCACCCAGCGGGACCGGGCCTCTGGCTCCCGTCGAGCTCCGTGGGCTCGGGCGACTCTCGCGCCCCGTCTGCGCTGCGGAGGTGCCGGGCAGAGCCCTCCGCCTCGGCCTGCCCTGCCCGCGGGAGCCCCTCCCGGCGCGGTACTCACGCTTGCTCTGCGCGGGGGTGCCCTGAGGTACCGACGTGGTCTGCGCCTGCCGCCGGCTCTTGCCACCGCCTCCGCGGCGCTGTCCGTCGCCACCCCCCGCCGCTGCAGCCCCCAGGCAGAGGGCGAGCAGCGCCAGCCGCCACATGGTGCGGCCCGGCATCCTGGTACGGCACGGCACGACACTGACAGCAGAGCCGCTCGCAGGCAGCCCGACGGACGGGACAGCAGCGCCTCCCGGGCTCTATATAGGTCGGGCGACGCGGGGAGGGGGCAGGAGCCGCCGCTCCGGCGCCCATTGGCCTCGGCGCCGCCGGGGGCCGGGCGGGGGCCACCACCGCCCCGCCGAGTGCAGCCGGCCCGGCCGCCACAAAGCGCCGAGCTGAGCGGGGCGGGGGCTGCCAGCGGTGGGCAGCGTGGGGAGCCTGGCCGGCCCGTACTCGCGAGGAGAGTGGGCTGGAAGGCGGTCGAGCCATTTTGTGGAACATTTTGCTTAGCAAAATGGGTTTTTTGGGGAGAGGCAAACTTTTTTGTCCTTTTTTGAGAAACGCTGCCTGTAAGCTGACACCACCGCTCCGCTCAGGAGAAATAATGTTCTGCACGGTGGAGAAGGTGAGCATAACACACATGTACAGGTTGGAAATAGGAAACCCTAAGTGATGTTTTATCTACTGCTGGTGACTCAAGGTTAAAAGCTTTCACACCTCAGTTGCAACAAGCAGTGTGGGTACATTCCGTTCAAAATCAATTTAATAGCCACTTTCTCGAACTTTATTTCTTACTGTCCAAAACCAATTCTGAGAACAAAAGAAAAATGAAAAAAGATATGCTAGGCTTTGAACCCCTTTACATATCATAGAATCATAGAATCATAGAATCCTAGGGGTTGGAAGGGACCTCCAAAGATCATCTAGTCCAACCCCCCCTGCCAGAGCAGGGTCACCTAGAGCACATCACACAGGAACGCATCCAGGTGGGTTTTGAATGTCTCCAGTGAAGGAGACTCCACAACCTCCCTGGGCAGCCTGTTCCAGTGCTCTGTCACTCTTACAGTAAAGAAGTTTTTTCTGATATTCACCTTGAACCTCCTATGCTCCAATTTACACCCATTACCCCTTGTCCTATCACTGGTCATCACTGAGAAGAGCCTAACTCCATCTCCCTGACACTCACCCCTTACATATTTGTAAACATTGATGAGGTCACCCCTCAACCTCCTTTTTTCCAAGCTAAAGAGACCCAGCTCCCTCAGCCTTTCCTCATAAGGGAGATGTTCCACTCCCTTAATCATCTTTGTGGCTCTACGCTGGACTCTTTCCAGCAGTTCCCTGTCCTTCTTGAACTGAGGGGCCCAGAACTGGACACAATACTCCAGATGCGGCCTCACCAATGCAGAATAGAGGGGGAGGAGATCTTCAGCGTGATGATCTAATATCACTAGGCTGTATACAAATTTTTGTCATCCTCTTTCCCCTGTCTTCTTCCAATAGCCATTTCAGCTTCTTTGGGGGGGTCTCTTTTCCCTAGTTTGAAGAAATATTGCAAAGCAGGGAGTAAGGACAGTAATTGTGGCTCTCAAGCAGGAAGCTGCTAGTGAGAAAAGCACCATGTGCCCCATTCTGTACAGTGCCTGAGCCAGCACTCAGGTTCAGATCATATAGGAAGGTCATGTTGCTTACCATTTTCATGCCTTTCAAGCATATTCTGCTTTGGCAAAGGGATAAGTAATCTAAAAGTCTGCTCTGGTTCCTGATCTATTAAAGCAACTCTTCAGACAAACATGAATGTGAAGCAGTCTAAAGTGTTTCCAGACATCTTAAACTGAACGTCCACAGGTTTCCCTAGGGTTCTTCAGCAAGTCGAGCAAAAAGCTCAACTGCAGGCCAGTTGTATTATCCTTATGGAAATGCAAGCAGTAATATCTCACTTGGGACGAAGATGCTTTCCATAGTCACTGTACAGACCCAGCACATGCTTTGCTCCAGGAAAGCACGTAGTTGTGATGCCAGGTATCTGTTTTCAAAGAAATTTCTATTCCTCTGTATGAGGAATACCCACAGATACATTAACACAAGCTTCCGTGCTGAAAACTTCCTGGAAATTGAAACCTGACCTGGCAATTCAGGTGAGTTGTGGTGAGCTAATTCCCATCTTTTCTAATTTTTATTTTTAGATATACTGCTCAACCCAGGACATGCCCTGCCTTTTTTTTCCCCCCCCAGTTACTGGACACACGTTACCCCTCAAAATGATCACAGAACTGAAGTGGCCATATCAAGGGAGAGCACTAGCTTTTGAAGCAGGACATATTATCATAAATCAGCAAATATTTGGTTTCTTAAAATGAGAACCTGCTTTCTGAAAGTGTTCCTGATTTTCTGAGACCTAAGGTATAAAGTGTCATCCTCAAATTCCAGCTTACAACATATCTGGAATTCTCTGATAAAATCAAGGTAAAAAGCACATTCACAGAACATTATGCTGTATGACCATTTACAGATGTACTTTACTTAGCCTGCTCCAAGCATTACTGAGTTTAAATCAGTGGAAAAGAAGAGTTTTCCTCTAGGAAACACATATGTGCAATGAGGAGCAAATTGTAGGTCATTTTTCTAGTTACTGCATATAGATCTTGGTCAGATTTTCAATTTCTTTTGCACAGTATGCAGGGTAGCTGCTTCTGCACAGTGCTTGCTTCTGCACACCCTTCCAGTGAGTGTGTGTACAGGTCCTGCTGCTGCTACTAGCTGCTAATTAAGCTCAATGGGCATGGAAAAGGAAAGGGTAATGAGGAGTCTTCAAGTACAGGAAGATTAGGTTAAGTAAAAATTTCTAGGGGTAACCT
This sequence comes from Hemiprocne comata, assembly GCA_020745705.1. Lineage (NCBI taxonomy): Eukaryota > Metazoa > Chordata > Aves > Apodiformes > Apodidae > Hemiprocne > Hemiprocne comata. The sequence goes on from CM036591.1 coordinate 37,891,927, forward strand.
GCTTGAAATATAAGAGCTAAATAGAGGTAATCCATAAGTAACAGACTATGGTGGAATAAGCAAACTTGAGAAAGCAACCAGCAGCCTTCACTGTTGAGAAAGAGCCCGTGGGTGCTAGATGCTGTGCAAACATAGCCAGAGTGCTCCAGGGAGTTTGTAACCTCTGTAGGTGCAGGAACAAAGTACCTACCAGCTCTCCTCAGGCATTAGAGGAGAGTCCCTGCTCCCAAGAAATAAGACTTTTAGATCCATTTCAAGGACACTGCTTTTAGTGACCCCCATTTCCAGCATGTTGCTTTTAGTGGCTGTTTTAAAATAGCATTTGAAAGGTTCATATAATGGATATACTCCCCATGAAGACTAAATGATCAACATTAACCTAATTTATGTCTGCTTTACATCCAGTTCCACTTAGGTCTTCAAGAACAGTATGCATATTCACACAAAACTGAAAACTGAATTCAGTCTGAAAATTGAATTAGAAATGCACTGTTAGCAAGTGTGTGACTATGCCTAATGCTTTCCACAGCATTAGTTGCACGAATACAGGGACAAATGTAAGATTTAAGAAAACATTACTGGAAGCACAAAAAGCAAAACAATCATTTTCAGCTATGCTCAAATTAGTTTCTTGCATAGTCATCAACTATTAGAAACCAGAAATAATCTTAAGAGTCATACTTCAACACAATTGGAACAGCCTGGTTTCACTTCTCAAGGAATCTCTGACAGCAATTATGACACAAACATGTAGTAATTATTATATTGCATGCTGTTAGACTTTCTGAGATGTCTCTTGTTTATTCTGGGAAACAGATGTGACTCCTTTGTCTGTCCTGCTGTCAGTTCATCCCTCCAGCTAACAGGAAATGAAAAGAAGATTCACCTGAAGTCTTTCTTAGGGTGAGATCAGTTTGAATTTATAACCACCCTTCCATGTTTTTTCCATCTGAATAAGGATTAATAATGTCCTAAACGTCTGCTTTAGCCATGGGTATTCTGATTCATGTTCTTGATCTTTTCAAAATTTTTTTCTACTGAAATCCTAACTTTTTGACTCTTGGTTACACAAGACATACCCTTATAAGGTTCTGCTTCATTGTGTTGCTCTGCAAATAAACCTCTTTACTGGGTCAACTTCATTTCCTTTACTGCACATACTTGTGGGGGGCTACACATAGGACTGGAAGCACAGTCTGTCCCTGTAACCATTCTCCTGCCAGTTCCAATAGTGAAGAGAGAAGATGAATCAGTATCAAAAGGACCAAGGCAGGTCACTTTTTATTCTTTTAGCCACCTTAGAAAAAAGGCCACACAGGCTTAATCATCCCCTTCTAAAATTATCATTCATAGGAACAAGAACCATAAAGACAAGAGGTCAGGATTCCTCTTCTTGACATAGGGAGACCATTAAACACTTCCTGCAGTTCCCAAATATTTTGCAAGAATTCCTTTTGCAAACTGGAAATTTCTGAATCATCACAACTTGAAGCCTGTGGTTTTTGTTAGGTCACAGCAAAATTCATTTCAAGGCTGCTGAGGCTCCACTGCACAGTGCTTCATTCACTCCTGAGTATCTCGTCCAGGAACCTGGAACATCACTCTTTAAATGGAATTCATTCCCTCTGCTGGTTAACTGCAACTTCAGCAGTACATAACTTTCTGCCGGCTCTCATTGTAGGAATTAATTTCAGTGTGTATAAATGGTCCCTAACAGGGCATTAACTAGATCTTTGGCACACTCAGTGGAAATTCCCTTCTCCTCTTCCTCTTCCCCAGACTTTCCTAACGAAATGTTCAGTGTTCAACACAGAAAAATGGATCATGCTGTTTAGTTTGGTCTACCCGAACTGTTGAAGATCATAGCCACAGCTCTTGTTTTGCAGTTGTGTCTGCAGTGCTGTCTGCCCCAGGTGTTTAACACTCACAGGGTGAGCCACACTCTGCCAACTCAGAGGAACAGCTTTCGAGGGCAGGGGGGCAGAGGGCTTCATTCTTTTCCAGGTAGAGGTGTTCTTTTGGCTGTTTCAGGTTGGATGGTTGGTTGGTTGTTTTTCTGATTCTTTAAGGAAGTGTTTACATCACATAAAAAGTGATTTAAGAATGGAAACTGAGATTCTGACATGCCTCCTGGTATCAGGACTTCAAGAAAAATGAGAACTCTCATGCAACCCACAACTGTGAACTGGCAGGCAAGTAGCCTTGTTCACTGGAGAAGCTTTTGTAAGGGCAATACCAGCCTGAAAGAGCTGAAAACCTGTTCTTCATCACATTCTGATGTGTTCGAATGAGATTCTCACACATGCCAAATCTTTTTCCTGTTGCCCTAAATCCCTCGGAAATCCCAGCCTGACTCTCTGTTGGGGAAGTTCTGCAGCACTTCTGGGAGCTTGTCAGGGAAGCTCTGGAAGTCTGAATAGATGTTTTGGGATGTATCATGAGAACCACTGAACAGGGCCGTGAGACCTGGCTTGGGACAAGCATGGTGTTGCCAGGTCTTGAAAGATGTCACTTTAGGCAGAGTTAGAACTATTTTGTCTTAATGAGGGATATTCCACCTCCCCAGCTGGTGTCTGCCCTGCTCAGAGGAAATCCCCTTCTGACTGGTTGCTTGTGACACTCGTTTTCCTGCTTTCAGCCCCAAGGGCCACTGCAGGGAATGGGTAAGCCTTCCCATGCTCCAGCTCATGGCCCAGTCCTCCTTACATGGAAGGAAAAGGAATACTGCAGTTTTCCCCAGAGCGAAAGCTCCAAAAGGCACTGGAACGGGGCTACAGGGGCAAAATGTGCTGGGGAGAGGACTTCTGGTAGAGCCTGGGCAGCACAGGGGTTTGCATTGCTGAGGACAGGGATGACAAATCACCCACCAGGAGCCAGAACCCTCCCTTCCACAATTAGCAGGGGAGAATTAGCAATGCCTGAAATTGTATGCAAACCTGTACACAATAAGCATAGACAAAAGAAGGAAAAAGATTATGACAGCTATAAAAATGCAGTTTCTTATTATGTTTATTTTCTTTTTAATTTTTGTATTTTGGCCAAAGTCTCACCCAGTTCTGGTGATAGGAGAAGTTTCCTAGTTCCAGTGGCTGTTTTTATTTAGTCATTAAGAGTTTCTAACAATAATTTGAGTAATAAGAGAGTTTTTTTGTTTAATGGAAGGACAACAGTTAGTTATGTCCATGTTGTTAGCACAACTTGTATCTCCCTCAGAACCCAGAAACAGAATTTTTACCCTGCCTTTTTCCACAGCAATCTTGAAAGTACTAAAGCAAGTTAAATAATGGTGATATCACCACCAGCAGCATGAGATGAACTTGGCCACAAACCCTGGTGTTGGATTGCAGTGCTTTCATTCTCTCCCGATGAATATGGCAAATTGCACTGAATCTTGTTTGGTTTTAGGCAGGTCTGATCAAAATCCAGAAATAAATGCTAGTGCTGGGTTGAGCTTGGCTTGCTGCAAGGAAGTTGAATACACTGAGCAAGCAAACAGATATTTATTATGATTATTATGGGGAGTGCGTAACGGGTTGAAATTGAGAGTCACAAAGGGCTGAACTGAGCCAGGAGCATCCAGAAGGAAAATATTTTGGCTCCAAGCTGCAGTTTGTCCCCTGGTTCCTTCTTACCCCTTCCACCCAGCCTTACATAGAGCCAAGGAGTGTGGATAGTTCTCTTCTGCCAATTTTGAAGGGTTTGCTTTTTTTTTTTTCTCTTCTCCCCCTCTTTCTTTTACTGTTGGTAAGCTGACTTTTTGGCTGCACTATGAGAGATGAGAAAAGCTCTCACTTTCACTTGTTTTTCAGCCCTGCCCAGAAGTTCTTTTTGGCTGCCTTTTATACTTCCCAGCTTCTGGGAAAGAACTTGGGTCTTCTCCTTGCCTTCATCCTCACTTTCTTTCCCTTACTCTTCCATCTTCTGCTTTCTGGTAGTCCAGGTCTCCTGGCCAGAAAGATATTCCTTGGTTTCTGATGTATTTGTTTTAACTTGGTTGTTTCTGTGGCCCAGCAATAGTGTCACTTCTCCTGTGGGACTTTCCCAACTATTTCTCTTCTGTGGATGGGAATCCAGCCCAGACAGAGGCCCAGAATAAGGTATAAGAGCAGTTTCTAATTTATTCAAACCCTTTGTGGAAGATGAACTTCTAGCAAGAAATTTTAATAAAGTTGGCTGGAGTTTCATTCTGTGTCAATCAGTCAACTCATAATTAGTCTGGAGTCAGGGACTCTTACAAGTATGATTCTTACCCAGGGAGCTTTGCTAGTAGGGAGTTTTGGTCCTATATAGGCATAGATATTGCTAAGATTTTTTTCCTCCCAAATCACTTCCGTTGGAAACCTCTAACTGTAGAGTCAGGCTGAGAAATTGAGCTACCTCAGTCCTAGGTCTTACTGCTTAACTGTTTCTGGTGTGGCTTTATGTTGAAATCTAGATGTGCTTAGATTAATCTTTGGTTGCAAGCTGGATGTCAGGGCAAAGGACTTCTATAATAAATCAGAACATTTCTGCTCTGTCATTAATCGCTTGAATTAATTCCTTACTTTCAAGTATTGATTATACTGGGCTAGACTTTTTTTTTTTGCTGGCTCTCAAAACTGATAGTTGTCTCCTTGTTCTGGTTTTGGGGTTCCTTGGCAGCTTGAACTGGTTTGCTGTTGGCATTTGCAGCCTGTACTGAAGTACCTATCCCTGAACTGATACAGATTTAGAACTGATGCTTTCCAACAGTCAGCATGTACTTATTTTACCCTCTTGACAGTATTTATGGAGTTTGCAGTGTTCTTCATTCTTGAGATGATGAATTACTTCAGTAACAATAAAAATAGATATGATTTTCATGGGCTATTTTACATAATTCTTTCTGCCATCTATATTGATGCAATCACACCAAAGCTATGTGCAAATGAAAGTTTTATCACTGATCAAACTTAGACACCCATGTTTGAATGATTTGCTTAGCTAGATACTCTGCAAGAGGTTTTCCACTGGGACGCCACAAATGACAAGTCAGTTTGCCCAGAACAAGGAGCCATGCCCATGTTCCAGGAACCCATTTCACTACTTGAGAGCACATACACACCAATTTACAATGTCAAAGTGTTTTGCAGGAAAACTGGTGATTCAAACACATCTCTTCTCTTGCACAATTCTCCCCTCAAGACCAGCAAGCACCTTTTACTGGTGTATGGGGAAAGGATGGCATCATGATTTAACCTACATTTTCTTGTCTACACCTCTCTTGTAAAGGCATTGGAGCAGTTGCCAGGCAGGCAAATGAAACTAAACTAAGCAAACTAAATCCCTTACCTGATTACAATGAGGTGGTTGCAGTCCAGCCTGCTGAACTGAGCAATGAAATTCACATTTTTCATAAAAGGAGCAGGATTTGAGCCTGTTAGCAAGTCGATCTAAGGACCTTCCAAACTGGGTAGCTATAAGCATTTCCATTTCATAGACATGGAAACAGAGAAAAAGGAGGTCTCAAAGGGAAGAAAACCCTAAATAGTTTGACAGAGTCTGGAAAGGAAAGCTTCTCATTAAGTTGTCCAGGGTGGCTTCTGGCAACACCAAAAATAAGCTGAGCATAATTCTTAAGTGAAGTAGGAAGTTTTGCAAAGATGCATCATATCTTGTGGTCATATGCTAAAAACAAGTATCTCAAAGCTCTTGTTGATGCATCTGGTGTTTATACTCACTGAATGTGTCCCAAGCCAGCCATATTTATTGGAGGCACATTTCTGCTTAGCTGGGTCATGCAGAAATTACAGCAAACATTACCTAAATGCACATCATCAGATTGGGGTATGAATCTGGCTAGATTAGTATAAACCCACTTGCTGTCCATTCCATAGCTGAAAGATTTATAGGGGCAGGTAGAAGCTTCAGAGTCTGGAGATAAACATTGCTTCTGCATTTGGTTGTATTCTCCAGACTTATACACAATGTGGAAAGAGGTCAGAGCTTACTTTCCAGAAACAGCATTCGTATTTTTCATAGAGTACATTAATATAAAATGCAGATTACATGCACATTAAATGAAGGGAAAGTTTTTGACGGTATGTCTCTTCAATTAATTTATAATCAGAAATGCCACGCGTAATATTAAAAATTAGTGCTACACATGGTATTTCTCTCCTGACTGACACTTCCTTCTCACAGTTTTCAGGTTTTGTTTCAGAGGTGTGCAGGGACATGGAAACAGGAGGCTGTATAGGGCCTGTGTATGTCTCCAGTCTTTAAACAATATTTTGTGCAACCTCTCTGAAATGTACCTTCTGAAAATCACTCTTTTTTCCTCTGGCAAATAAATCAGCCTGAAACGTTTCTTATATGGAAAACCTTGAGGGAGAAAATAAAAAGGGGAAGAGAGAAACGTACCTTTAATAGGATATTTTTTTTTTTATAGAAGATGGAGCATGAGAAAGAAATATTTAAGACAAAAAAAAATTCTAAGGATGATGGGAAAATCAGTAGTATTTTACCAATGTTGTTGTAAGATGATGGTGTGGTAGAGCTCTGGGCTCTGCAGCACTGGTGTTTTAGCACCTTTCCAGTGCCCAGGACTCCAGTCGACATATGGATATCTACCTCCCACACGTTTGAGACCTAAGATTGTTTGACATGCCAGGTCCAAGAGACCTGTGAGCCTAAGTCTCATTGAAAGACAGTATAATTTAGTTTTCTTAGTACCTGAGTCTACAGACATGTCATTTAGGCCCTGGGCTCCTGTAGGCACACAGTGTCTGTCAGAAACATTGCCAAGGAGAAGGCAGGTCAATTGGGGGAAGCAGTGTTAGACTAGAGGCACTGAATTCGTTGCTGTTGTTGGCTCACAGCTTAGAGATCTGCAAGGGACCTCTTGTAGCTGAAAGGCTCAGATCCTGGCACTGGAAAGACTAATTAAAGCATCCAGCTTTACCTGTTGCAGTAATTCCACAATTTGATTAAGCTTGCCTGTCACCTGAATAAAGCTAGGCATGTGCTTTGTCTCTCCGGAGCCCACTCCCGGCACTCCTGTGAGCAGCATTTAAATACGTCAGTATCCTCAGCCTCACCACTGGGAAAGTGTGTATGAATAAGCTGCATGACAGGGTCATAAATTACACGGAGAGCAGAACAAATCTTGGCAGCAGATCATAGCTGCTGGAGAGATGGGAGCTATGGCAGACACATGAGCAGAAAAGTAAAGGCAGACTAATATTTCAGAGGAAGGCTGAAACTTCACTACTAGACTCTGTTCCATTGAAATGAGACCACTTCTGACCTTGGTTTCTTTGGGAGCAGTCTTGGTCTCCTAATTCCCATTTAATGTTTTTATTTTTGTCTGACCTCTCAGGGAAGGACTGATGCTATAAGACCATTAGAAATTCTGCCTTCTTTATAGAAAAGCCAAAATCAAAACCATAAAGTGCAACCAATTTTTTGAGCTGGCTGGAGCAATCCCACAAAAGCATATATACTGTGTGTACCTATCTCTAAATCCATGGACTGCAGCTATATCCTCAAATTTGTGTGTCAGCCTTCATGGGATACAGGCCTTTGTGTCTATCACAAAGTCTAAACACCATCAACGCATACAACTCTTTTTTTTCTTTGAAGTTTCATAGCCTTATTACATTCTTATGAATGTGTTTGAAAACTGTACTGTGACTTTAAGATATGTTTGGAAAAACTTCAAACAATTACAAATACGCACACAAAAAAAAATCTGTGCTCAGATGAGGTAATCCACAAGAGGGTTTCCAGTTGGCCTTTTGAAAACCAACTATTTTATATATAAATGTCAATGTTAATTAAAAATCAACACAAAACAGGAAGTTAAAAACCCATAATGCTGTATTGGTTATGATCCCAATATACTGATTAAGTCCTTCCTACCCCATTTAGTAAGAGTTTATTCCTGGAGGCAGTGAAGTTTTTTAAAAGAAAGAAACAAATTAACCCACTGGAGGATGCAGCCCACTGGATTATTTCATATTGAAATGAACACGTGGAGAGCAGTTTTCAATGATATTGTGGGTCCTTGCATAACTCCTGATTAATAATGAAAATTGAGCGTCCTAATCCTTTTGGCATCTGTAAAAATCACTCCCATGATTTAAGCATATTGGCCAAAGTCCTCTCCCTGGGGAGCTGCTGCTGTCTGCATAGGCTTATACCATGAATCAGTGAGACCTCATGAGTTAATATTTATGTGCTTATGCTCTTAGCTGGCTTTTATGAGGGGTACTAAGTGGCTTTTTAGATCTGGTCCTCAGATACACAAAATGTGCCTTCCCACACTGCTGCTTATATCCAAGCTGCTGGAGGAAATAGGAAATGGCCTGAGCTTAAATCCATCCTCAAGACAATCTTGAAATTATTAATTTGCGGTTGTCCTCGAATGCCACACAGGAGGTTTCAGTACTACTGAGTTTTTCCAGCAACCTGTTTATTTATTACTGCTACATACATTACTGCATTTTTTTAGAGATGGAAGAATACAAGAATTACAACTAACTGAAAGGAGGCTGGAGCAATGAGAGAGACAGCCTCTTCTCCCTGGTGACGTGTGATAGGACCAGAGGGAACGGATGCAAGCTGCACCAAGGGAGGTTTAGGCTAGATATTAGGAAGCATTTCTTCCATGAAAGGGTTGTCAAGCATTGGAATACTTTGCCCAGGGCAGTGGTGGAGTCACCATCTCTGGAGGCATTTAAACGGCATGTGGACCTGGTGGTTAGGGACATGGTTTAGTGGTGAACTTGCGGTGTTAGATCGAAGGTTTGACTCGATGATCTTGGAGGTTTCTTCCAGCAAAAGACATTCTGTGATTCTCTGATTCTGTAATATGCCAGTGCACTCAGTGCACACTTTCACTGCCTGGCTAGTGGGGCACACATTTGAAGATGTTCCCAAATCATAGCACTTTAAATCAGAAATCATAGGCAGATAAAATTAATTTCAAAAGTGTGCTCAAAGTTGCTCAAAGTGTGTCCAACACTATGCACACCACTGATTTTTATGAATGCAAAGGGACACTGCAAAAATCCCTCAGCTGAGAGTGATCCTGCTCTGGCAGGGAGTTTGGGCTCAATGCTCTCCAGAGGTCCCTTCCAACCCCTACCATTCTGTGATTCTATGATTCTATGACTGTTTACATCTTGAAGTCCTGTTAGGTCAAATTCTCTCCTAAATGATAGGCAGAGCATAAATAAAATGGTGAACTACGCTCACCTTTTTCCCCAGATAAATTATCCATACTGGGGACAGGATGGAGTCAGAATGTTGAGTTCACACTTGGAAGTGGTGGGGGTGTGTTAGGTGAATGGGAGCCTCAGAGTAGAAAGCTGGCTGTCAGAATTGGGTCCCCCTGGACTGGAGGGGGTCCTCAGGGTTTCCCTTATGGGTGCTGCAATACATGTTACTGAAGTTTGCATTGCTCTCCATGACAGAAAAGAAAGACTGGAAAAGAGTCTGGTACATGTCAGACAAGCTAGCTGCCATGATGCTCATAATAGGTTATCCTTTCTTCTACCATAGGATTTATGGCAAGAACAAGCTTTGTAAACTGTCAATCCACACCTCTCTGATGAGAAAAGTTACCAAGTATACAACCGAAAGATTTAGCCCTGCTGTAGGCTGCTGTAATGAACGTGACTTTCCACATCTTGCTTTCTTGACCTTTTGATCTAGCGTGCTGCCTGAACTAGTGACCACAGGCACATAGAGTAGTGCTGAGAAAGTGGCCCTGTGCACCTCCTGCTCCGTAAAAATGATCCACTAGATTTCTGAGGATCCTTTTTAGCTCCTGTGTGTGAACACAGCCAGCTGTACCAGCTGATGAGCATCTAACCCTCCTGCTATGCAGCTGATGTCATTGCTGGTGCAAATTATGTCATGGTGTATGTGACTGTGGGCTCTGATCGTCTAGTAAAGCACGTTCTTGTTTGTATATATAATTCCAGTGAGTTATATGTTTAAAGGGAAGATTCATCTCCAGGGAAGGTACTACTTTCTGCTGTTTGAATGCCACAGTAGCTACCAGTCTCTGATGTTTTTTTGCCTCATTGAAACAAGAGACTTCATTTATAAAACTGAAGACTCGATTTAAAATTCAAGCATAGCTTCAGGGTGTTTTGATCTGGAACTTTAAAAATTAGATTCATACTAAAATTTACATTCATATGTCTACTAGATATTAATGTTGTCTACATTCTGTATAAATTAACAAATTATATAATGTTCATTGGGTGGGAACTAGGAGACATGACCTTATTAAACTGGTGCTGGAAGAGCCAACAACAAGGGATAACATCTCAAGCATTACATGTGGGTCATGACTTACCAAAAGTAAAGGTTTTTTGTAGGCAAAAGGCTCAGCAAATGCCCATAACTGCCTGGAAATGGCAAGAAATTAGTCTTCAGCCTTTCTTGCTGTGAGGCAATCCAAGTGAGGCTGCAAGCAACTGCTGAATCCTGCAAAGAAGAAAGGAAAGTTTTCACCTGTCACCATTTGCAAGTTGCCAGAGGCAATGAAAGTATAAATACAATAACTCGCTGCAGTAGCAATAGCCTTGCAGTGAACTGCACAGTCACCCTAAACCCCCATGTTGTATTAGAAGGGTATGCTGAGCATGATGAATGCTTCTGGTTTAAAATATTCCAGAGAGAACATTTTTTATCTCTCTCCTCTTCCAGACTTCTACCAACTGTGTTTGCATCTAATAAAATCCAGATGCTTCTTGAAATAAAATTCCTGCTATATTGGATTCCAAACTTCTTTTAAAATTAAGGCTGTGACATTTTAAGCAAACGTTCCGTTTCGCTGCAGTGGGCTCAGAGCAGGAAGCAGTAGGTTTTATTACAGTGAACCACAGACCAAAACTGTTTATTCTTATCTGCTAACAGTGGTATTATTGCTCTGTGGTGCTCTGGTGGGCAGTTTCTAACATGGCTTGTGTCTAGGATTTGTACACAGCTAGATCTTGGAAAAACTCTTTCCTGAGAACAAGTCTGATTTCTCCTAACATAGTATGTATTTACCTATGTGCAGCTACACGATGTCTGAAAAATGCTATAGGCTGTCAAGATGACCTGAGGAATGAAAATAACAGAATACACCTGGAAATTCAGAGGCATAGTTCCAAAGGAAGACATTTTTGGTGCCATGTCAAGGAAGACTATAAGGTGTCGTTGTGATGGGTTGCAACATGTTATGGCAGAGAACCATGCTAGACAAAAACTGAATTTATAGTGGGTCTATTATGACTACAGTAACAACCATCTTTTCTGCTGGGATCACAGCCTGTTTTCATTTTGTTTAAAAGACCAAAGGCCTTTATGTGCAAACCTTGGCTTGCACATATCTGTCTTAAATCATCTTCACTAGCCTTATGGTAAAATACCTTGACTCTTTGTGTATTTTGTATTGTCAGTCATCCCTGTGCACAAATACCTCTTCCAGGAATCCTTCCTTAACCACATCTCTGGTAGGTTCAGATTGTCCCAAGCCCAACTGCAATACTAAGAAATGTGTTTCTTTTAAAAAAAAACAAAACTGAAATATTCTCATAGCAAGAACTGGTCCCCCTGTGTTCAAAAGGAATTCACACATGGCCAGATGCTTCTGAAAGCCTGTTTCCCTTTCTGAAACAAATGCATCTCAAATAATCACTGACTGCTCTTCCCTAGGGTTTCCTCAGGTCATGTGCTACATGGAATAGCATGATCCAAGCTATGCTCTTTTTTTATTCTCAAATTCTTCTCAAGCCAGAAAACTTTGGGAGCCTTCCACTTTGACAAACTGACAGTTTACAGGGAGAAGAAAAAAGTAAAGAAAAAGTCAGAGAAATGTTTCAACTTGAATGTCATGGCAAATTCTAAAAATAAATTAAAAAATATACCAGTTTGAGGTTCATAAAAGTTTCTAGTTTTATTGATACTGACTTGAAAAGCAATACTGAAGGAACTCAGAAAGAAAAGATGTTTATGCAAGGATTGTTTCCTGCAAAGTATATTAAAGAGCCATAGAACCAGCTGTCTATTTTCGATGTTGTAAGTGGAAATGACATAAGATACAATAAACAAAAGATGGAGATTTCTGCTCTGCACGTCCTAATGTCAGCAACTTGAACTGCTAATGTGTCTGTGCATATGCAAATGCAAGCTAGTTTGTTTTGAAGGTATTACTGTGCAGAAGATAAAGGACATTCAGTCTCTAGTGCATTTAGATTTACAAAAAAACATACCCAGAGAATGAATGCAGTAGGTTAATTGAGTCTTTAAATAACACTGCATTTCAAAAAAACCCAAAAAACTATTTTTTAAGAACTGTAATTTCTGTCTCCATTTAAACATACTCTGGACTTCACAGGTGAAACACAGGCATGTATAGATGAACAAGAGTCACAGCTTGTATTTCATGCTAGCCATGTATATTGGTGAAAAATATCTGAGAAGTACAACTGCCCTGCAATGTGATGGACCTAAGTATTTTTCACAGCTGCAGCAGAGAAGAATTAAGCCCATGAATTTCACTGGTTATTGTCCTTCAACTTCACATGAAAGATGTTAGTATTCAAAGTTTGAGACCTGGAGTATTTTCAAGTCCGTTGGCAGAACTCCATCAGTTCTAAGAAGTTCAAGACTTCAGCTATTAATAATTTTGACAGCAGAGAGGAATTAGACGTAGACTTGTTTACAGTGGGCACGTGTAATTGTTGGACAGTAAGGTTACAGGACTCAAAAGATCCCATGCTCCAAACTTGGGCTTGAATATGCCAGAAGTGCAGTCTATTCCAGCACACATCAGCTTAACCTTGACTCTAGCCCCTCCTGTGAAGGAGATTGCTTCAATAACCCTTTGCAGAGCTACACATTCCTAGTTCAGAAAGCTTTTCTTAAACCACTGCAACTGAAAACTACACTAAATTCTTCTCCTTGTTGATGTTCCCCAACAGCCTTTCAGCCTTTTTTCTTAAACATGTGTGTGTACGTGCTTTATTCTAGGGCACTGGCTTGGTGATTCTTTCTCTCTTTCTCTCTCTTTCTCTCTCCTTCTCTCCCTCTCTCCCCCTTTACCCTTTCCTTTCCTTTCCTTTCCTTTCCTTTCCTTTCCTTTCCTTTCCTTTCCTTTCCTTTCCTTTCCTTTCCTTTCCTTTCCTTTCCTTTCCTTTCCTTTCCTTTCCTTTCCTTTCCTTTCCTTTCCTTTCCTTTCCTTTCCTTTCCTTTCCTTTCCTTTCCTTTCCTTTCCTTTCCTTTCCTTTCCTTTCCTTTCCTTTCCTTTCCTTTCCTTTCCTTTCCTTTCCTTTCCTTTCCTTTCCTTTCCTTTCCTTTCCTTTCCTTTCCTTTCCTTTCCTTTTTCTTTCTTTCACTTTTTCATTCTTTCCCCAGGTAAAATCCAGTTCATACTTCATGTCTGATGCCCTTTACAGCTTTCCTACTGCTCCTTTCTAGTCTCTTTTCAGTTTGTCCCTATTTAACCTGTTGAGAAGTTGGAGCACCAGAATAACAGGCCTCACAGCTGATCAGGCAGAGCACAGAAACCATCCTTCAGGTCTCGCCTACACTATTTTACTGCTTTTTTTCCATTCCTACACCCAAATGTAATTTTTGGCAACAGCAACTCACTGTTTATAAACTGAAGCCTTCCTTCTCCCTTCATTCTTTTCTAGAGTTCTACTGCTGAACCACACAAGGTTCCTTTATCTCTGGGCCATCTCCACTTGTCTCTAGCAGATTTCACGTTACTGATTTCCGAGGTGATGTCAAGGTCATTTTGTATTCTGACGTTGTCCTTGAAATTCTTGGAAGCTTTGGTGACTTTTCCACACAGGAATATCCTAGTTACGTTTCATTTATTCTTGACAGCTGTATTAGGGAAGGATGTTTTAATTGGAATAATTTGAATTTTTAGCTAAAAGTCACTCCCTGAAAAAAGAGAGTTCAGAACTGAAGAAAGTCTAAACATCGTCATATTTCATGCAATCCTTATCCTACTTTATCTCTTCTTTCTTTTGATTTTTGAAAGAGATCAAAGGAGTGATTTATTCATAGTCTTCGTAAGCGAGCACTAGCAGTTATGTTCAACGTGCTAATAATGTGCAACAGCAAAAGACAAATAGAAACCGGATTATGTGGCAAATGTTTCTTTTTTCCATGCATTCCTATTACTTGTTGTGGATGTAGCATCCAAATAAATATGTGAAGTTTACATACAGACTGCCAGACAGAACAACTTTAAACAAAAATCCCGTTCTATCTGGCTGAGCTGCATAAAGGCAGCAATTCTGCTCCTAACACCAACTGCAGTTTACATGCCTCATGTACATGTGTTTGTGTGTGTGTGTCTTTTGAAAACAAACTGGGATGAATCATATTGGAAGAGCTTCACAGACCTGTGCTGTTGGCAGAGCCTGGAATAGAAGTCTTGGGGAAAAATGCCTTGCCAGCAGGCAGGTAGGGTTGGCAATTGTTTTCTCCTTTGCATGAATCAGAAGAAGGGTTTTTTTTCCCCCTTTGCTTTACTTTCCTAACCAGTTGTGTCTATTTCTGCACTCCCATCAGTATATTGTGGACTGACACTGCTTTGTCAGCAGGCTGTTAAACATAGATCCAGCCACGCTGCAGGTTTAACAGCACTCCCCATATTGCAGCCCATGAAAAACAGGGATTACTTGGTAGGTATTCTGTGGAGGAGCTTCATTCACTTGTGAGAATTTGTACCAGTCTTCTCCATTACAGAAACCAGACTGCCCCAGTACCCCCAGCCACCTATAACACTGGGTCTGTCATTTCTTCTAATGACTTTGCAGGGAATTAATATTGGCAAAATCGAGATATTGCCAAGACTGTGGCACTCACTGGGTAAGAGCCTCCTGGAAAAGAAACACTCAGGCCTGCCTTTGATAGAGAGAGTGTTTGTATGGAGTGAAGCTACTGCCTCATTTGCTCAGTTTTGTGCTACCCTGTTGTGATGGAAATTGCAGGTCTTGTAGTGATGGTGCCTGTTCCGATGAGCGTGGTCAGCCTCTAGGAACCCCATGGGTTCTTCTCGTGCACCCAGGCTGCCTCTGGGGATATATCTTCTGTCCTCTGACCCACCCCAGTCACCTTGGAGCATGAGGCCCTGTTTACTCCCGTTCCCTTCTCTGGAGCCACACTCATCCTGCCTATCACACCATCCTGCACTGTCTCCTAATTTTGTATCCTGACTTTCAATTTTGGAGGATGTGCCAGAGGTTATGCTGAGCTCTGAGAGACAAGGAATGTCTCACTCCTACAGTCTGCTGAAAGATTTGTGAAAGCTAAAGGTGATTGACAGCATTTTGAGCTGCACAGAGGCGTTGATGGAGGAATCACAGCATGTAAAATGATGCGCAATTAAACACCCAGGGTATTTATTTGGTCTAAGATTATAGCAGCTGATTGTCCTCTTTTTTTTTTTTTTTTTTCACTAAACCATCACTCACTGGCCTAAACCCAATCTCTGGAGGAGCAGATTAGCAGGACTATTATGCCATTTTGCCTAATGCCCCTTAAGATTTATTCCCTCTGGGAGCTATTAAAAAATATTGTGTAATCTCCTCCAGGTTACAGAATACTTTAGACACATTTGCAGTCACAACTCCCTGATATCAGGATCCTCATTGACTCCAGAGCTGATGGATGATACTGTAGGGAAAGAGATAAACTTCCTACTTGGTGTATCATGAGTCTGATTTCAAAAGCAGCAATTTTCGCATAGAGATTAAATTTATAAACTTGCCATTTTAGAAGATATTTATTCAGGGAATCCAGGCTTTGGCTGTCTTGAGCATGTGAAACCCCTCAAGAGAGGCTCTACAACCAAGCTGCTGCTGCCCTAATTAATTCCCTTGTGCATTGACATTTACAAGCAGATAATTTGACTCTCTTTTATTAAAACACATATTGTAAAGTGCTCAGCTAAAGAGGAAATTAAAATTTCCTTTCACACCCAAGATTTTTCCTGGTAATACAAATACCCCGATATTACAGCAGTCAACATGTTGTGTAGACAAAGCAGGGCAAAACAGTCAAAGAGATGTACTTTGTGGAGATGGCCATGAAGGGCATTGTGGAGGCATGAAGTCTTGCTGCTGAGCTGGGGACAGAGAGGGGGGAATGAGAATAACCTGAGTAGATCTTCCACTGGTGCTGTTTGGTGTAAATTAATAGATTCCAGAGAAGCCACTTTCCCTGACACACTGTGGGTGGAAATCCTCTGAAAGGCTTGTGCCAAGGACCTAGCTTTTCATAAGCTGTCTGTTAGAGAGCTTTCCTTTTACCAGAGGCAACCCTTATGCAGGCTCAAAATGATGGACTTAGGAGAGAGGCTCAAGGTACAACTATTGCAGCTGTCCCACAGTTGGGATGGGAAATGTGCTCCATGATGTATTTTGATCAGAGACAGCTCCATACTATATGATCCTGAAGTGCCTTTGATTATTCACTAGAACAATTATTTAGTGGAAATACCTATTTGAGGGAAATAATGATTAGGAGGAAGGAAGGAGTATATCCATGCACCATCCGTGCATAACAGCATTTATGAGAACAAGAAGCAAACAGCAACTTTCCTGGTTGAAACCACAAGTGAAATTATCAGCAGGGGAAATCCCATTTGAAACTGAGCCAGGGCTGTGGGCTGTCACTCCTACTCTTTTGGCAACTGCAATGGGGTTTTTTACTATGAGATACACTCGATGATGTAGAGTGATGTCTTCTGAGAGAAGCAGGAGGATCCCCATCCATTGACATTTTCTACCTTCCTCAGTGGACTTTATCCTATGTCCTTGGCATTAGGTGACAGTCATCAAAAGTGCTGTGCAATGTCTTGTATGCCTCTTAGGAATCTGTATCTTTGTTTTTCTTAAACATAATAGCTGTTACTTTTAAATCTCTCATGGTCTAAGTGCTCATGGGTGTTGAGTGCACTCCTGGGTGAGAATTTGAGGGACTCAAATGCTCCAATGGAACACGTTTCTGTTGGAATGTACTGTGTCCTCAAAGGCCAAATTTCAGAAATGTAAGCAAAATGCCCACAACACTGGTAAACAATCAGATCAGGCATTTATGACAATATATTAAAAAAACAAAATCGCAGAAAATTTTATTTATGATAATTTATACTAATTTAAGAATTTTGAAGACAATTTTATTTTAAAAGGTGGTATAAAAATGAAACATGGATCAGATTACTTCTGTTTTGCTCAGAATCTTAAAGAGTAATATTCCTGTTTAATTTGGAATGAAAATAAATGCTGAAATTGCAGGACTTCTGAAATGCCGTGGATGCAAGTCTGCTCTGATCAGGAAGTCAGATTGCTGGTTTATTAGCTCAAACACAAGTCTGTACTAAGCCTCCTGATATGCAAGAAATTCCCATGAGTTAGGGCTAACTTTGCCTTTCTGCCCCTCATGTCTGTTCAGTGTTGTTTCTGTGTTACAGTCCTGGGGAGGGCACCAGGTCAAAGCAACTGCCCCTTCCCTCTGCTTTTGCAGGATCTTTGGAGTGGCACAAACATGAAGTCCTCTAGGCTTTCATGCTCTGCTCTATTAAGTAGTTTTAACATGTAGGACAGGACAGCTTCTCTGGAAACTTTTTATTGTACAGGGTTTATCAGCTTCTGATGTATTTGGCTGGACTTCTGTCCCTCTCTCTTGCAAAATGTACTATATTCCCCACTTCGGGAAGCAGCTGGCAGTTCAGGAGTGGGCTGATTTGAAAAATAAGGATGGAATGTGCTCTGAGCTGGGGCAGTGGTAATGGTGGTTTGGATCGAAGGGACAGCAACTTTGCCTTCTTAATCATCCCATGTTTGCTAAATTATCCCAAAGTATGTCTTTCATTCCTCTGCCCTCTCTGAGGATGTGAGACGGCCTTGTTATAAGTATTAGGAAGTATGAAAGGTGAATTTCCCATTAATTTACCATCTTTCCGAGTTGGGTACTCTCCCCCCAGAACACAGCTGCTTGGACTGCTGTTTTTTTGTTTGCTTTTCTTCCATCAGTCTTGCCTTTCTTTGGCCTGTGTTTCCATCTTCTCCTCCTCCTCTTCTTAGTCATATGTTGACACAACTCAGTGTTCACCTGGTTGTTAGAGGCATTGTTGCTGTGTATCAGTACAAAGAGGAATTATTTTCATGCTTGGCATGTGAATACCAAATTTCTTTTCACTTCTCTTTCTTTGAAGTCAGGTATTTAGTGTCAAGATACTCAACTGGTGTGAGTTTTCTTTCACAGAGGTATTCTGGTGGGCACCAGCTGGACTTGATGGAGGCTAGTGATGCTGTGTGAATTATTTTTTCCTGTTTTTAGCCAGGACCTACATTCTCTGAAGTGATCTTTGTTCACCTCCTAGACTGACCGCACTGAAAACCAGCATCAGAACTCTGAAAGGTTCCTTTGACATGAATGTCTTACTGCCCAACACATATCACAACAACATGATGCAGTGTTGTGACAGCTGAGTATTTATATCCTCTGCTTGGGATATGGAAGAGGCCCATTTCTGTATCCTATGTTGAGGCATATATTGTGTCCTGGAGAGACTCAAAAGTTGTTTTCTTTTTTCAGAAATGTCCTCACTCTCCTCCACAGCCCCTTTTTGAGTACTGCATGAATGCAAAGTGTTTCCAGTAACACGCAGGTATGGAAAGCTCTGCCCTGGTGTCAGGCTGTAAATGGTGATGAAAAATAGCTGAGAACTGCAACTGTGTTGTGGCACGATCAAGGTAATTTCATCATGGCACTGATTCCAAGGGTAGCTCAGCTGGCAAACTTGTCCTAATCCATGGACTTGATCGTTTTGGAAGACCTTAGTCCCCATGACCATAAGAATACAGTTTTATCAGGCCACCCCTGGGAACTAGGATAGCGTCTCCTTACTTCTTTAACACTGCCCTTCTCATCATCTTTATTGACACAAAGACATCACTGGGTTGATGGGTTTACAAAATAGCACTTCAGATTTCACAGTAAAAATAATTTTAAAGTATGAACAGTTCAATGACAGTGATTTCTTCTTCCTGCAAGAAAATAATAGACTAGGGAGTTGTTGCACTGAACATTTAACTGGTTTCAGGGGAATAAGTGTGCTGCTCCTATTCCCTCTGCTACAAATCTTTGGTGCCTTGATTTTCTTTTCCCTGCCCCTTGCTTTCCATGCTGAAGCAGTAAATATTTCAAGGCAAGGACTCTCTCAGTTTATTTTACAAAACATCATGCGTCAGAATTCTTGATCATCATTTTAGGCCTCATGGTGCTAGCATAAGATAAAAGCAAACATTGCTGTCTCAGATATTAGAGAATGTACTTTTAATGGAACATTTTTCCTTTGTTAATGATGTGCTTTGTTTTTAGAAGGATTTCTGGCCTTTCAATTTTAGTGTTTTTCTTTTCTCTGTACTCGTCCTTCTGTTGGTGATGGCTCAGTGTTGCATACTTAATTAGGTCACTCTTCACTCTGCTCAGAAGACTGTGTACAATGAACATGGGTTGAGACTTGCTGATAAAGATGGATGAATATGTGTTTATTTTTTAAGAGAAACTGTAAGCCATTTCTCCAGCTCCAAACAGGGCTGGTTTTGCTTTGACATGTTTTGTGATCCCTTTTCTTTGTTTTCTGCAAACATCTGTCCAGCCATTTTTATTTACAACAGTATATTCATGGAAAAGAGCATGGAAAGGAAAAAGTGTGACACCCTCTGAAAGCATTTGCTCAGCTGTTTTGGAAGTTCTTTGTGGGTGTTGGAGTGTTTTAATCATTCAGTAAAAACAATGCCATGTAATTTAGCGGTTCAGAGGCCATTAACACAGCCCACTCACTATCCTAAGGCTGGAATCCATTCAGTCTTGACCACCAAAGATCTACTTAATTTCTCAAAAAACAGCTTTATGAAGTTGGGTGGTTTCATTAAATTTAGCTCTTGCTGAATAGCTCACATTCAAAAATACTATCATACAACAGGTTTTTTTTTCCTCTATGGGTCTTCTTAAGAGCATGTTTTAAAATGTTTTACCATCAGTTCTTACACAGCTCAATTTTTAAATGAATGTTTGTTGTAGAGGAAGTGATTCAATAACTGGGGACAGAATCCTGAAGAGATGGATACACACAAGTGAAATAACAATCCTCCACTGGGGTGAATCAGACAGAGCAGAAGTAGAAATTAAAGTAATGAGTCTCTGGGGGACCAAGTTAACATGAGATCAGAGTGGGAGGATGAGATGAGTGTGTTGGAGATCTTTAAAGTCCAGGGAGTGACTCTTAATTGGATTAAACACTGGATGAACAGTTAGAAATAAATTAAAAAAAACAGTCAATGTGTCTGAAAATGGAGATTTACTCCAATTTCTTGCAGCAAGGGAATGTTCTGTTCTGTAAGGATTTGGGATCCTTACAAGTTTGAGAGCAAGGATGTGGAGATTTGTCTTTTACAAGGCAGAAATAATTTCAAAAGGCAGGGTCAAGAACAAGTACTAAATACTTTCTATAGGTGAAGACGGACAAAATTGCAGGAAGGGAAAAAACCCCAGGCAATAATACCTCACTTTCCGTCCACAGGACATTAAACAGAATGCTTAATTGAGTAACTGGTGATCAATAGAACCAAGTAGGGTTTTATTAGAAAAAGAGTAAGTTGATCAGAGAAAATACTGGGTTATCATTTTTTGTAGAGAAGCATCAGTCAGACACAAAGGGCAGTAGTGGTATCAAAGAGAAAAATGGGGAGAGATTTGTAGGGAATTTTATGGAGACAAATGGGTGGTGAGACCAGCGCTCTGAAAAAAGTGTTGCTTTAAAACACGACACACCAGCTAGAATTAGAATCAGAGCCTGTGAAACGCTGCTTCCTTGGGAAGCTAGGCACAGCTGTCTCTTCAGCAACAGAAAACCAGTATATAAATCACTGCAGTATTTATTTTTTAATTCAATAATACATGGGGTGATCTGCTTTTATAGTATGTCTTGTCTTATTGTATTAAATAAGTGGTCATGCTCTCAGCAGCTGTATTCCATGCCTCCCACTTCATAGGATAAACCATGATATTATCTGTATATATAGCCATACCATCACAATAAAAAATAGCACATTTCCTATTTCAGGCTCCTTGTGATAAATTCTGCTCTCAGATTTGGCCTTGTTTTAAGTCTTTCTACCTTGCAAGGACAGGCATTTAAAGAGGGAGTCATATCCCTGAGAAAGACGAGGCTGGTTTACAAACTGTGAGATTGTTTTAGCTGTGTTGCCTACGCTTTGTTTCCTTACCTGATCATACTCCTCTTCTCTCAACTTTTGAACCCACTGACTAATGTCAACCAACTTCACCAGAAGGGTAGAAATGTCAAAGATAATTTTGTTTCTGTAAGTGTCAGCAATAAATTGTTGAGTAGGAGAGAAAAAGCGATCTTGTGACTGAAAGGAAAGATTGAAGCGTGAGTTCAGGCGTGAGTAGGTCTGAATGTGCCCAGGAGAGATGTTATGAAAGCTCCACTAATGGGGAAATGATTGAGAATCCACACATCCGATGTGGCTCAGTAGCAAACCAGCTTTCACTGTGTGTTGAACTAGTAAAATTAATTGGGGGTGCTTTTGATTTGTGGCCTTTGAATTTGTAAGGTTCTCTGTTCTGCTTTCCTCTACAATCTAGCAGGTTTTTTTTCACCATGAAAGTCGGCGTTGTTCTACAGCTCTATGTCTGTGGAAGCTGAGCTGTTAAGAAAAATGCCAAATAAATTGAGATTAATGGTAATACTAAAGGTGTTGACAGCACAGCAGTGGTCTTTGGAGAATCTTGGGTTATAATGGTATGGAGACCCAGAGGTGATGTGCCACAGGAACTTCATGAATCTATGAATTCTCAGGAAACAATTTCATGGCCATTATGCTGGGTAGGACACATAGGAAAAAAAAAGAAAAAGAAAAAAGAAAAAGAAAAAAACAAAACCAAAAACCAAACCCAAACCTTCTGTATACACACTTTACCCCATTTCCCTATACCTTCCCATTAAATGACTTATTCTGCTGCCCCCCTGGATTAAGTCTGAGGTCTCTTTGTGCTTCTTGAAATAGCTCAAGTGGCTTTAGAGATACTAAAAACTTGCCTAGACAAGGCCTTGAACAGCCTGATCAAAACTGTCCATCCCATGAAGAGGGGGAAGGTTCCACCAGACGAACTCTAGAAGTCACTTCCAACACATATTGGCCTGGCTCACTGTGGAACATCCTTTGAAGTTGTTTGCAAGCCACCCAGTCATCAAAGGCAAAGTCAGCTACTACTGGCAAAACAGTCCAGTTGTGGGGATCCTCTTTTTTTCCACTCTGTGTCAGTCTGTTAAAAGGCAGGCAGAAGGAAGGCTGAAGAACTGAGCTGACATATGCAATCTGACGAGCAGGTGTCTGATGCCCGGTAACTAGAAGAGTTGTACAGCTTGAGGGAAATTGAGGCCAACAAGTTCCTCCAGGTCTAGGTCTGGGTGCAGGCAAAGTTGCTGAGGGCAGAAGGCTGCTGGAAGTGTCAAAAAAATCATCACGATCCTCTTACTCACTTCTTTATGCCAGTGTCCTGAAAAGTGAACAGCTGAGTTTGTTGTTTCTGCAGAAGAGGAGATGGGGATATGCGGGCTCTGGCTTTTGCAGGAGGCAAGAGTCTGCAGGAACAGCAAGCCTTTTCCTCTCTGAGCATGTTACTTTCCCTTGTTCTGCATGGATATGAAACAAAGCTTTCCCCATTTCAGAGGAAAGAAAGAGACCTGGAAGCTTCCCACTAGTGTTTCCTACCCAAATCTCTCTTTTTTATCCTGAAAATTTAAACAAGGCCCATAAAGAGAAAATGACAAATGAGATAGTCCCCAGAAATCAGAGTTCAAAGACTTGTGCCTCTCAGTCAACCGACTCATGAACCATGGAGGTGGCTTAACTATCATGAGATTTTTTAAGACAGTAACTCCTGGTCTTCCCCCCTACCAGGTGTTTTTAGGTGATATATTTAAAGATGGTACATTAGACTCAAGTTCTATTGTGTATCTCAACAACAGAAACAGGAATTTAACAACAGGTCCAGTGTTTACCAACAGGGACAAGAATTTACCAACAATTGTGAGTCTCAAAGTTTTATGCAGAAGGTGAAGCTTTAAGGAAAATAACCAAATGTTGAAAGACCCATTTAAATGGCAAGAAATGGTAACATGCTTTTTTTTGTAGGCATCTGATTCTCTGTTTTGCTGGTGAGGACTGGCTGTGAGAAATGTGACAAACTGGGCTCCAGAGTGTCTCTTTGTCTGACTACGGCCTCCTATGTTTTAATTATAACTGAGAGTAAGTGCCTATTTCCAAGATAAACTACAACTCTCCTCCATGGGGTGGTGGTGGATGTTACTAAAATAATACACCCTCCAACCAAAACGAGGGGGAAGAGGGTGGAGAGGACACATTCAAGCTCTTGGTCACCGTGAGGAAAAATGCTGACTGAGAAAACATGTCTGTGCAACTTCGTTAGCATCAGCGTCTGAAAATCAGCCTAATTTAATTGATGCTGAAGCAGTCATTTTGCCTGTCACAAATTAGTCACTGGACTCAGTTCTCTGGTGAAGATTTCCTACGTTCTTCTGGAAACAATAATTACTGCAGGCCTGCAGATACATTTTTCTTTCAAAGTCCTTTCATGTGTGCAGGCACGGGATGGGCGCTGTGTGCAACCTTCATTTGGCCATTCTTTCAGCACATTCTGGTAGAGCATTATTTTTGTCTTTACATTAAAAACAAAAAAACACTCTTCTATATCTTCCATGATCCAACAACCCTGGAAAATCTACAGATAGATACGTAGGCTTTGCCTCCTCTCTGCCCCTACATTTGACCCTTTCCTTGTGGCAATGGGAAACTTTCAGGGTTACAGAAGAAAGGTGAGGCACCAAGACCTTTGCTACAACCAAGGCTACGGTCATGCATTGGGTGGTTTCTCTTGAGCTATTGCTCTTCAAAGGTAGCTGCTGCTTTGGTCAAAATGCTAACATTTCCTGCTGAGGCTGTCCAAAAAAAGATCACAGTATGGCTGCTAATGGAGGAGAGACTGGTCCTTGTTTACTGCTCCTAGGCTCAGGTGCTGGGGTCTGCTGCCATAGCCTGCCCTGGTTGGCAGCTGTCTTTGTGTAAGATGTGACTGCCAGCCTACAGGAGGCTGCCACCCCCACATCTGGACGCATCTGTGTAGCAGATGATGTGGGATGATCCTGGACCAGTAACCTGGAAATATCATCTGTGGTTCTCTTCCTGCAGTGTAATCACCCTCTGCTCCACTGAACCAGGGAGAGTTTTGCCACTCACCTCCTGGGGAGCAGGACATGCTGCTTAAAGAGTGACAGTTGGAAGTATGGAGTAGAGCTAATAAAGCTGTTTGTCATACATTTTCCTCGTAGATTTCTCTCTTCCATCTCTACTTACTGGAGGAACACTGAAAAAGCTGGCTGGACAGCTGTTTTGTTTGGTAAATGGGGGATGTCTGTTCAGAAATCACAATTTAATTTGGCTACACCCTCCCTGTAACTGAGAAATAATTAAAATCAGATTAAAAATGTGTTGTAATAGAAATAAGAGAAACACTGATGTTTCTAAAGGGTTGGATTGGAAATAAATAAATAAATAGGATTTTAAAAAATGGTTTGATAAACATAATTGTTGAACTGGATGAGGAGTGTGATTTGAACCTAAAAGCCCTTTCCTGTTATGATCATTTTCCTCTAATATATTCAGGGTAAAGGAAGATTGGCTGGAAATTTCCAGTCAAAGCAAAGTTTTGATGGAAAATCCCAGTTTTTCTCAAGTCCACATTGTATAATTTAGGTGGACAAACACCTGTGCAACAGTGAAGCAGGGCTCTGTGTACGGCAAGGGGCTTAGGGAGCAAGGCCAAAGGGAGGGGAGTGCAAGAGGGACTGACTACTTTCCTCTGGAATACAGGGACTGACTACTTTCCTCTGGAATACAGTAATTTTAGCATGGACTGAGCAAAATTTGAACAAAAGTAGGCTTTGAATTTACAGGAGCTTTTTCGTTGTTTGAGAAGGAAGAGAAAAACCAAAGTACCCTCAAAACCATCTAATTAACCAAGAGCCCAGCATTTGTGACCAGCTGCAACAGAAACCTGATGCTCATTAGCAGAGCGAGCTTATTACTGGGATAGTTGATAGGGAGGAGGTGGACTACTTCTTCAAAGGGGTTCTGTGATATGCACCAGGTGATTGATGCTTGCACCTCTTTAACTGAGGCAGAAGCTCTGTGGGTGGTGCTTTGCAAGGGAGAGTCTCTATTAGGTATTTCCTTGTGGAGAGTATTAGCTCTCCACTGCTTGGCAGAGGTATTCCTGGGTTATGTTGTCCCTTCTACTTGGTTTTCTATTGCTTGACCCACCTTTGTGTGAAGCTTCCCCCAAGCTTAAAAGGGTGAAAATTTATGTCATTTGACTGTCCTTCTCTGAAGAAGAAATATTCTGTTAGACAAGTGCTGTGTTTGTGTGGGAAGGGGGGTTTCTAGATGCTGACAACTTTGTTCCTATTTAATTATATCCCACTTCCCTTAAAAGTAAGAAAGCCTTATGAATGGTTGAGTTATCTTTAATCTCCTCTTTGGGCAGGAAAGTGTTTAAAATGAGGAACAGTTGGTGTCTTGCTGCTTTCAATGCTGCTTTGGCTTTCTGTTCCTACTAACCAATGGTGACTGGAATAAGCCCTTGTTTTCTTTTGGCCCCTGTATGCTTTGAGTAGCTCCAAAGTGTGAGACTGGCTAGAAAACCTCGTGAAAGACCAAGCAAAAAGATGACTTAAAATGTGTTTTGTGTGTGTGCTCTCTTTCAGCATTGAGCTTTCCTGTGGATGAACTTACCTTTAACTAAGCAAGCAAGTGGTCTGCTGCAGCTCTGTGACTGAGAGGATGTTAACAGCCTCAATGTGTAGAGCAGGTAATGCCTTTTACCAAGCTGTGGTTATTCTTTGTGGTTTTTTTCAATGAAGAGATACTGATTCACCTGAGACACTGCCTGTGATGTTCTTGAGAAATAGCATTACCAATACTGGGGGGTTTTCTTGGTGTTTCCCTGACCAGGGTAACAGGGTTGTTTTCTTGGCACACTTCAGACAGCGTTTGAAAGCTTTTTATTAGCAAACAGAAGAAATATAAAATGTTTAGGGGCTGTCTTGTCCTGAAAATAAATTTTGCTTCAGTTTTATGATAAGGAAACAAATTCCTTTTAAGAAGAAAGTGTGAAGAGTATAAACATGATTTTACTCTATTTTGTCAATTATCCAATTTCTGGTGGGTTTTTTTCATTTTAAAACCATTTCTGTGTTCTCATACAAAAGTGGTAAAAGTCTTATTTTTTTATTTAGGGAAGAGGGACTGTTTCTGCAGAAAATACTGAAAGTGCTTTTGTAAGGAGGTCTAGACAGAGTGCTACTTCCTTCTTTGCAGAGCAACGCAGAGAAACAACCTGAGACAAAGCCTGGCTTGTTTATGGGGTATGGCACAGATAGCAGCTGCAAGCAGTTAAGGGTTAGAGGAATCCCTTCATAGCTGCTGTCTTCCCCACACAGACCCACCCATTTCTTACATTCCTAGTCCCTGTGGAACAGACAGAGTAAGGTATTAATGTAAAACACTATTTCTTCTTATTCCTGTTGTTAACAATTTGTTTTGGGAACAGTATATGTTAAATAGATAATGGTCTGGGATGATGATACTTGTGAATGCTCTTAAAAATGTGGATAATGCTGGTACTACTAATTACCCAAAAGCCCTTAGAAGTTCCTCTGCTTGTTTGGATAGTTTTACAACTCAGGAAAGCAGGAAGGTTTTCTGATTGTCTGTGTTCCTGTGTGTTTCCTTCTGCTTGCCAGTTTCTAAAATCCAGGTATTACTTTGGTCTTGAGGGCGCTTGGATTTCTGTCGGCTGACTTTCTTCAGCTTGTGTTAGAAATGGATGTTTATTTGGGGCAGGCCTGTTCCTTAGCCTTTTTGCTGATGCCTTTGAAGGAAATGGTGCTTGGCCCATTGTCAGAAACAGCCATTCTCCTTTAAGTGTGCAAAGGGAATGTATCGTTTCCCCACACATCTGGTGCTCCCACCACTTGTCCTGGTGAAAGAGCAGCATAGCTCCTCAAAGGTATGTTGTCAGCCTACAAGGTGTGTTTTGGGTGTGGGATGAACTGGCTAATCTCCATCTGCAGTATCTGTGAACAAGGAGCTGTGGTGCAAAGTCTTCTCCAAGTTCATGACTTCTTTCTGGTGCTATATTTGCCTATCGCTGCAGTCATATAAGCTGATAGGAAGTTTATCCCAGAATTAACAGATTTCAGGGAACTGCTGTCATCCAACCTCAAATACAAACTCAGATACCTCCTGTCTACCACAGATGTAGGCTCCCTCCTGGAGACTTCTGGTACGCCCTGCCTTGCTCCTGGCTTCTACAACTCTGGTGAAGATGGCTGTTGAGGGCTGTAGCAGTGAAGTGTGAACCATTGTCATGTTGGGTTTCATTTATTTAACCTGAAACATGAAATTGGTACTCTCATCACAGCACATGCAAATCCAAACTTTTGCACTTTAGTCAACTGCAACCATCAATGCCTTTGGGCTTCACCCTGTGGTTCTCTCCTGTGGTTAAATGAACCCTTTGATGTGCTGCTGTGGTGGTTGTGGATTATCAGATTTATGCTATCTAAAGCAGCATTCAGCTCACAGCCTGGGGAGGTTACAGGCTTGATATAACTAAGTACTATCTTTTTTAACTAGCTGGGGCTCAGTCCGGTGAAAGTCACTGAAGGAGTAGCTTTAGTGCAGGCAGTAGTTGGCTAGAATAACAGACCAAATTAGAACTTGCACTATTTCTGTGTTGATGGTAAACTGTACAAGTCTTCCTACCTATAGGTAATTGGGAGGTTAGGCCATTTTGATCCATCATATTATCCACTCTCCCTACTGCTGCCTCTGGCTTTACACCCATACAGTGGCTGAAATCCTTCCACCTTGTACCTCATCAATAGCACAAGCAGAAAAGACTGGAGACTGTGTCCCCAGTATTCCCCACTTCCCTTCTGCTTTTTGTCTTATCTCCATCTTAACATTACTGTCACTAAACTTGTGTATTTCTTTTCTGCTGGCCGGGTCTGGTTTTCTGCTTTGACATTCTGACTCATTTGCTGATTATGCAAGTAAAATACCAAGGCTACATTTTCTCCACTGGATTATTACTTCTGAAGAAACACAAATTCCACTCACTGGAAAGTTACCAGTGCAATTCATTTCTTTAGAGCATGTGTCTGGAAGCTACCTCTTGGAAGCAGTTAATTCCCTGTAAATAAAATATAATAGAAGAGTGGTATCTGCTATAACTTCTTTGAACGTAGTTACCTTAAGGCCTTGTCCCAGGAGGTGAGTTTTGTGCCTGTTCTCATGCAAATACATTTTACCAATGATTCCCTGGTTCCATGTGGAAAAGCGTTGGTTACATTATTCATGTGCATAGTACAAATGATTTACTAAGTGGAAGCTGCTTATATGAGTGAACCTTTTGCTGGTCCTAGTCCTAAGTTACAAAAAGTCAATTATCTAGTAAAGGTTAAGAATATCTCTCCAAAAGGCTGGTGGAAATATGAGTCATGGATACATGGAGTACTCCTCACCTAGCTGAAACCCCCAGAACAGCAAATTGGTGGCTTCAGTAGAGGAGTTGCCCAGATAATTACCACTAGAATTATTGCTAGTAGAGATTGGAAGCTTTAAAAACTATGTATTTGCAGCCCTAAGTATTTTTCCTTCATTTGTTGATCTAAAATAATTTTGAGGTGGGGAAACCATACACAAATGGGGTGGAAGGAATAGGCAAGGAAGAGAAGTTAGGGTCAGTTTTAGAGAACATAAAGCATGCATTGCTGAACCTTTGTTGACATGTAAACATGTCTGCTCTCTTAGCAGTATGGGGATGGTGATCACTAGTAGTCATGTCTGTAATCTACTGACTCCTCTTCAGTGTGCATGGCTCAACAGAGCCTTGTGATGACAGCCTGGGAGGCAGGCAGGCTCTTGACAGCAGATGTGGTAGGCAGCCTTCTGACAAAGTTTCCACACAAAGAAAATTTATTTTAACAAATTCAAAACTTCTATGGTAAAATGCTGGCTTTGGTGTAGCTCTGTCATATAAGCAAATGAAGAGGAAGGATTTCCCTTCAGAATAATGCTGTAACTGAAAAATATTTTGAGTTATAGCATTATCAAACTACAAAATGCCATTGTTTGAACAAGCATTCTCAATTTTATTGAAATTGAATGATTTTTTTACTCCAACAGGCATTTTCCTGAGGTGGTAATTGAATTGTTGAAACAGGAAATTTCTCTAGTTTGGGATGAAAACTGATTTGGAGGTTTTCAGTAAAATTGAAATGTCAGTTCCTATGTCCCTAAATGGGAGTTCTGAGTATGTCCAACATATGGAAGGAAACTTTGGATGACATGGTAGGGGAAATGGCAAACCCTGTTTTAAATGTATACCTCCACGAATGTGCCTTCCCTGAATGAATTCCTGTGTGTTGAATGACTCTGTGTCATGATGCTGGGAGCTGTTCACAGGACTTCATTAGAAGTTGGTGGTGAAAGAGGAAGTGTAGTCTACTCCATTTGGAGATCCTCAGGTCTGTACCTGATAAGGTGGAATACTGATTTGAATCTTTAAAGCTTATTCTTACATGTTTAGCTGTTGTCAGGTGACATTTCCACACTGCAGTGGAGAATTATGTGGCTGTGAAAATGACTGGGGGAGAGTGGAGTACAGAGACAGTGGTTTGCTTACTGTAGGAGTGGGCTGGGGACCCACTGTGCTAAGGAAGGCAGTGTGGAGGCTAGCTCAAGCACTCCTCACAATACTGAGTGTTAGTGCTATGGACATGTGTTAAGCTTTCAGTTCAGCTCCTGTGTGGCTAAAGCTGAGGGTGTGTTTAAGTGCTGAATGGCAACTGTGAAGAAAATATCTATAGAAGTCTAAAATTTAAGATATTGCTGACGTGGGGTTACGAAGGTAGTAAGTCTCACGGGGATGATGTTTTCTAGCCAAGTCTGCCTCTGGAAGCTATGAGGGAGGCCACAGGAGGAACAAGGGCAGACAGCTGTAGTGAGAAACCTCTGTCACTGTCAAGGATTGCCCTGTGACCCTCTCCCCATCTACCACTTGTGTCCACTGCCTGATGCCCCAGGAGCTGTGGGATCAAACCAGTTCTCCCTGAGTAATGGCCAAACCTCCCTATTACGAATGCCACTAACTGAAGCTGATGCTGTGTGACTTCTTCCTTTTCCAGCTGTGGGATAAAGGTGCTGGCTTTTGCCTCAGCCCCAGCAGCTGACTCTGTTCCTGAGCAGCAAAGGGGGCAGCAAAGATGAAATATTTAAGCTGTGTTGACTAAAAATCAGACAGCTGACTCATCACCAAGGCATGGAAGGAGAGATGGGAGCCTGGCAGTGCAGACCAGCTGCCTGCTGCCCTCTGAGTGTTGCAAATCAGTGCTAAAGCGAATTCCCTTACTTCATAGAATCACAGAATGGTTTGGGTAGGAAGGGACCTTAAAGATCATGCACTTTCAACCCCCCTGCTATGGGCAGGGACACCTCCCACTAGACCAGGTTGCCCCAAGCCCCAGCCAGCCTGGTCTTGAACACTTCCAGGGATGGGGCAGCCACAGCTTCCCTGGGCAACCTGGGCCAGTGTCTTACCACCCTCATAGTGAATAATTTCTTCCTAATGTCTAACCTACATCTCCCCTCTTCCAATTTAAAGCTATCATCTCTTGTCCTGTCACTTCACACCCTTGTAAAAAGTCCCTCTCCATCTTTCCTGTACCTTTCCTTTCAGGTATTGGAAGTTGCTATAAGGTCTCCCCAGGGCTTTCTCTTCTCCAAGCTAAACCACCCCAACTTTCTCAGCCTGTCTCCATAGCAAAGGAGCTCCAGCCCTCTTTGTGGTCTCTTCTGGGCTAGCTCCAGCAGGTCCATGTCCCCAACAAGGGCTCCAGAACTGGACATAGTACTCCAGGTGGGATCTCACAAAAGTGGAGTAGAAGGTGAGAAACACCTCCCTTGACCTGCTGGCCTATCTCCTTTTGATGCAGCCCACTTAGAATATTTTGTAGTGTAAATCTGTCTGCTTGACTAGCTGTCTGTCCTGATCTCTGCTTGCCTCAACTGGAAAGACTTCTTCCCCTTTGGACAGCTTTCTTCAAGGGGTCAGCTGTAGTGTTTGATAGTCAGGGTACCAAGAGCCCAAATAGCTTGTTCCCAAATAATGACTTTTTGCTTTGAGGGAATAAAGCCTATTAAGGCAGGATGTCTTTGCAGCAGACTGGGTCTTTCAGCTACACCCAGACAAGAAACAGTTGCTGAATAGTAGTGACAGAAATATGTGAACAGATTAAAAAAGTAAAGGCTGAAGAGGTTTTCTGTGTTTGTGGAATAAAAGGGTCTCTGCCCTGAAGGTTATGATGTCCTTATGTCAGATTTATCACAGAAGAGGCAGCAGTAGATGAGGCAGTTTTGTTGCTAGCACAAATTAGTGTTCTGGGACCTTTCTTGCTCTTCACTGTAGTCCCCAGAAAGCCAAGTTAAAATCAGAGATCTGTGATGCACAGCGAATGCTACATGTTTAGAGGAGCATTTGTTACCTGGGAAGCTTATCACCTGAAGCAGGAGATGAATATTGCTTCCTTGCTAATGTCAGGCCTTTCAGACAAAACTGTAAAGCAACACTAATACATCTTACTGATGTTTTGTCAGTCACAATGTGGGAGGAATCTTGTACTTCTGGGTCATATGAATAAACCATGAGCTTTAGCTTCCCCTCCTGTCCTTGCCTTCTCCAAAGGAGCTTGAAATAGATAAGAAGCCTTTTGAGGCAAAGGGAGAAAAAAAATATCCTAAATCACAAGGTAGGTGACAGACCAGAAACATAGCTCAGAAATCTTGCTTTACTGAGTTAGTGTCCTCTCTGTCTGCCATAGGGATTTGTGTTGGTTTTGGGCTGAGAAAAGATCTGGGTGCCCTGCAATACTCCTAGCAATACCTGCCTAGAAACAGCATTTTTTACCGTATTTTGCCCTGAGTGTGACCTGTACTCTGAGCACTGTGAAGAGGGTGGAGTAGGTACTGATGCCAGTCCTGCAATAAAATGTTTCCCCACATCCAAAGTATTGGCACTTGGCTGACTCTGGGTGGAGTTTAGGTCACCAAAGCAAATCAGTCCTACTGGGACCAGGGCTGATGACCACTCTTGCAAGACTAGATGTAAACAGCTGAGTGAACTGAATGGAGTTGGTAAACAGCAAGTTTGTAAGCATTTGGATCAGGCTTTAAATGGTCACACCAGCCACAATCCACTCTGTGCCAGGATCATAAAACCATGCGAAATCCTCATTTGCCAACTCTTGATAAAAGAACAAAACTGTCATGCAAATTCTTTGCTGATAAACTGTGTGTTTAAGCACTTCCACTCTATAATTTAGTGCCTTTTTTAAACTGCTCAAAACTGACTTTGTTGCAGCAGACACAACTTCAGTAGATAAATATTATTTCTAAGTGGTGTAATGGTGGTTTGTTATCCTAACATTCGGGCTACTCATACTGGTATGCTAGCTAAATAGTGGAAAGTGACTTCTTTCTACTTTGTTTAAAGTTTCTGAAACTTCCAGGATTGTATTTTCATGCATGTGTGGAGCTGGCTACTGAAAGTGTAGGATAAATCATTGGGCAAAACCCAATTGTGCTAATGATTGAGGTTTGCTTCATTTCAGAAACCCCAGAGTTGTATCCTGCTTGTAGGAGAGCTGATGCTCATCCAGTTTTTCCCAGCCTCTACAAACCACTGCTGTAACGCTCTGGAAACTGCTATATTTTTTTTTTTTAGTGAAGGTGCTTTTTGCTCCTATTCTTTTTTTGGAAAAGCTCTGAGAAGGAACTTTCTCACACTCTACAAGCCAAAAGTAATCTTGCCTATTCCAAATGGGTCCATGGAAAAAACTTTCAAATACAGTGCTTTTTGAACCTCCAAATGGTTAGATTCATGTTCTGCTCTAGCCATGGGCAATATTTGTGGTGAGGAAGTTACCTGATGACTTAAGTGTGTTGTTCCTTGTCACTGCAGTATTCATCCCAAAGTTATTTCTCTTGACCACTTCTGGGGGAAAAAATCTATTGCTATTGTACTTGTAAATGTGTCCTCACCTCTCACTTTAGTGTAGTTAATTGAGCATCCAGTGAGCCAAGAGGCCTGGTGCAAACCTGGCAGTGAAAGTAAATGGCAGGTACAATGCTAGGCAGAAATGTGCAAAAGGGGTTAAACAGCACGGGAAATGTTCAATGGGATGAACACAAAAAGCTTCAGTGGCATTTCAGCAGGAGCTCATGGAAGAGAAATGTCAAGTCAAGCATAAATTTCTTTTACTACAAAATAAAAAGTAATCTAAAGAAGCTGGAATAAGTTGATGGGACTTTGGTATCTGATGGAAAACACATCAATTCTAATAGACAAAAGCAGCTGATCATGTGTGGTGTTGGCTTGAGTTTGTCACAAAACCCAAAGGATTAAAATCACTTGAAGTCTGATGCTGACTTTGAAGCTTTGTTTTCAGTTTGGAGTTCTTAATGTTTTTTAAGTTGCTGTTTATAATAAGCTTAAGAGTCTGTTTTTTCCTGTGTACCTTTCCCCAAGATATGTCGCACAGGAAATCCAACATAAACCCAGAGTACTGATTTTGGGTTTTTTTGGGAGGATGCTGTCTGGAATACGGTGCCTCTCTGCATGATACTGCAGTCTTGTCCAATAGCTGTCAGACTGGGACTTCAGGGGCCAGAACTGAAATTTGGGCTTGAAAACATAACAAAATGTCTGATCTGAATGGGGGAGAGAGATTTCCTATTAGGGTGGAGTGTTTACTTTGCTCTGTTAAGTGTTTTTATAGTGTTCTTTATTTCTTCTAAGCCCTCTGTGCAACAATTTAAGAAACCAAAATGCTGTCAGCCTTGTTAACAGCAAGTCCTGGAAGCATTTTTCAAACCACCTCTCTGACTCATCCTGCCAGTTTTCTTTCAGATATCTTATATACATAGCACGAAACTTTAAAAATAAAGTGTTTAAGATGGGTACTCCTGCATGTACTTACAGCTTACTTTTTTGTAACAAAAATTAAATTGGCACAAGTTGGTGCTCTGTCAGTGTGTCCAAACAGAATGCTTCCTGCTCAGAACTTTTCCTTAAGCTGCTTTTGGCTTTACTGTGTAAGGGCCTCAGACTATTTAATTTAAGTACTAATTTAGCTATATTCCTGTTGATAAAGGTTTGTACATACAGTCCTACTTGCCCACAAAGCTTAGAGCCCCAGCACCCCTGAGGCTGTCTTGTATCATTTACCATTATATCAAGTGATGGTGCTTTCATTGGGCAATGAGGATTTCCATCACATTCCTTCTACTCTTTAGGTCACAAATCTGACCCCAAAGAGATTGTGGTTGAAGCCTACAGACTGTTCTTGTGCAGCCACCTCTTTGCCTCACTGTCTTGAATTCTTCCTTGATGGGATCATTTCCAGGATGCATTACAGGGAATGAGGGAGATCTTTCCAAAGGGACTATACCCAGCTGCCTTAGCTGGTGTGCTGGAGTGTAGCATGGGCAGCAGTACATTAACAAGGATCTAGTCTTTATATTATAGAAACAAAAGATGCAGTCAGGTGGTTGTTCAGAACCCCTCCAGTAAATGTAAACTCCAGCATTCTGGATCAGCTGATCCTGTCTACTCATGTCCTTTTGAACTTCAGAGGCACAATTGACTCTTTTGGGCTTGCACGGTGCAAGTGTATTTTAGGTCATAGGAACTGGTGAGACTGGGTTTCAAGCTCCCCTGGATGTAGCAGGACCACAGTGAGAGTAATTATTTCACAAGCTTGAAGGCATGCCAGTCATTCAGAGCCTGTCACTTCCAGTAAGTATGTACAGCTCAAATCTACATACAGTTTGTGTGCTTGAATTAAAGTGAAAATCCAGAATAAAAGCAACTGATTTCACGTTGAAATTGGACAACAGACGTTGAGCTTGCTAAAGGGAAACACATTTCTACAGTAATGTCTTTCCACCAAGACTGTTAATACAGGTAGGTCTACAGAACTGCTTACTCAAAGCTGCCATATGCTGTGGGAGGAAGTTATTGTTCAACAATTGCTACTAAAAAGATGCCTTTTTGGTAAGAGTCTACCCAGGAGCAGTGTTTGCATTTTTGTGTACCACCAGATCACTTGCGTTGCAGCTCTAGTGGGAATGCAATGTGGTGAGCCACAATTGTGCCTTCGGAGGGCGTGCTGCGGGTTTGCAGGGAGTCCTGGGGAAAATCTGCATATCAGATGCAGCTTCAGCTTGCTGAGTGGATCAAAAGCTGCAAGGTTATTCGCCTGAGTTTAGCACTAAGCTCCCAGACACTCTGGGTTAGCCACAGAGCAAGCAGTTGTCAGTGTGAAGAATACCTTGTGGACACAGCCCACCAGTGTGCTACAAGATGCCCAAGTAGATAAGCATATCTGACTACAAAGGCTGGGACAGGTAGAGGTGCACCTGCTGGTCTCAGCCGTTCTGGCTCTGCAAATGGCTACTGCAGGTATAATACTTCTTAACTGCTGGAGGACTTGCTTTGTGCAGTTTAATGCTAAGTATACAGAACTAGTTTGCAGAGTTAGGTCTTAATCAATGTAGGTACTTAAGAGGAACAGCAGATACTGATGACGCTGCATGTTCAAAGAGCCTGCTGGAGTTGGACACTGCCCACTATACCGGGTACTAGATGGGAAAAGGGGGAGGGATGTCACCATCCCTGCTGTCGGCTAAATCACTTAGCATATGACTAAGTGACTCTAGCATATGCTGGAGTCGTGCTGACCCTCAGAAGCATTGCAGCAAACACCTGCTTCTTCCATCTTGTTTTAAGATCGTAATCTCTTGCCTTTTTGTTCTCCTAACCGCAGGATGCTTGGCTCTTACCTGTGGGCAGTATTCAGGCTGAGATTAGCATGATGATGGAAGAAAGAAAACTTGAAGGAGGCTTAAGCAGTGCCCAGCTCTTGTTTTGACCCTTGATTTCCCTCACCTGATAAGAGCTAGCTTCCTCCTCTCACGGAAAACTCAAACAGCAGCAGTTACACAGTAATGGAGATTGAGAAAAAGGAATTTGCTGGAGACCTTGGCTCTCTGCAAAGTCTTGTTTAAACCCTGTTTTGTACTTTGCTATCGCAGCTCACTTGTGCTATTCCAAGCCCAAGGAAGAAGGTGTGCTGCAAACTCCTGGATCATTTATTTCCAAACCACGCTGAAAGGTGCAAAGTCGAGCATGTTTTTATTTTTCTTTTTTTAAATGCCAGCAAATATTTCGGTTTGAAACATTTTTATGGAAAGCAGAGAGCAGGGCTGCTTCACTGGTTTGGAGCTGCTCATCACACCAATCTGCAGTGAGGAATTTGGAAGACCTTAAGGCAGTGTGGGATGTGCCCAACTGGCCAAAGCAGTCATTCTTAGTTTAAGACAGGATGATAAGAGATTTTGAGAGGGTTTTTCTTGTCAGCTGTATGCTAATACTTTTCCTTTAGTAAAATTTATCCCCTCCAGTTACTCACTAGAAATTCTGCAGCTTCCAGGCTATGAAATTTTGGAGTATGTTCCCCTCCACCTCTCTTTGAGCTTTGCTGTGCAGTATCTTGTCTCTTACAGGTGGTGCTGATGGTGCTCAAACCAGTGGCACTTTCATCTCAGGTTTTCTGAATTAGGATAAACCATGCCTGGCAGAGGTAGAGTTTTCATGAAATGCAGAGGCAAGGTTTTGACTTGTGAACATATTGCTAAATAGCTTGTATGTTTTTGTGTAGAGACACGATGTAAAGTCCAGTCCTGGTCAAGTTTTAACTTAGTCTGTTACATTCTGCCTTCCTGCCTCTTCCTTGAACCCTTATGCAAATGTGATGGCTTTCTTTCTTCGTGCTTTTTGTGGTATAGAGCTGCTGAACTACTTTATCTTGCCTTAGAGATGTTTGTATTTCAGTGGTATATAAGAAATCTTTCATGCAGGCTTACTTCTGCAAACACAAACTGATGACTAATTTTAAATAAATGAATAATCTCACTGAGTTGGGAATATTCCTATGAACAAGAGTCCTCTGAGGTTGCCTAGGATTTGAATGAGTTCCATGTGTAAAGTTCTTCAGGAAGGAAGTTTCTGTGTAAAATACAATTCTAAATGTTTGGTTTTTTACAAAACTACATTCCTTCAAAGCTAAAATAATATGTTCAATTTTTAGCTTAAATACTACGAATGATGTTATAGGTAGTTCCAAATATCCTATTTTCTATGCTAATATTTATGGTCTTACAGTTATGGTTTCCTATAGTTAAGACTGTTTTCCCCTTGTTGCTAAGAGAAAAACACAAACAGCAAACTAAATACAGTCTCTTTAACTATTCAGAAGGAAGCAACATGAAACGTAAAACCAAATAAAAGCCATTCTCATCTTTTTTTGTTTGCAGTGCACACTTTTCAGAACAATAGTAAGATTTTTGGACAGGAGCATAATTAAGGCAATGATAAATTGGGTTTGTAGAGCTGCACACTTAATGCATGGCTCAGAAAATGGGGTGACTGCAGAGCTGTGCAGCTCTAAATCAACTCTCTACATTCAAAACCATATCCAGCATTCTATTATTTAATCTTGGATGCTGTTTCAGCTATGACAGTGTTGTGTTTAGACACATCCACCACAATGCTGTTCTTACGAATGTCATTATAAATATAAGCAGAAGTTATTTTAAGCCTGAAATGCACAATGAAAAGTCACCCACCCAATGTCTTTAGTTACATTGCAGGCTGTAGTTTTCCAAGTAATACAGTCCTAAGGGCTTGAGGGGAATGCTGCCTTACCTGTAACGTGGCTTTTATCTGGGTTTTGTGTGCTTCAGCATTAGCTCTTGATAGTCAACAGTGGGGGCTTTTCATGTGGAAATACTTGGTGCTTTGATATTCCTATACTTTTTAAAAAGCATTAAAAACATGAAACCTTGAAAACTTGGGAGGTGGAAGAGGATCCCTCAAGAAAATCATGTAAACACTGAAGATACAGGGAAAAATGTTAGTATAATGGCATGAGTGTAGATGAGTGACGTGTGTGCTGCGTGCACCTGGGCACGTGCTGGTGGGCAAAGGACACGAAGTGTCTGGATGGGGGTGGGTTTGCATTTGGTCTGGGTAAGGCAGGAACTAGTGTGTGAGCATCAAGCTGCGAGACGTACAGGTGTCCTCAGGGGGAAGAGGGAAGCATCCTTGGGAGGCAGAGAGCCTGCATGCTGAGTTTTATTAATAAGGTGCTTGAAGTTAGAGTGAGAATGCTCCTCTCTGGCTTGCAAGTGAGAACTGGCTTATGTGGCCTGTGAAAAGATGTGGAGTTAATGCTGGGTATTTCTGGGTCCAAGAGGTGTGCAATATTTCAAGGTATGTTATCTGTCAATTTACCAAGATGCATTAGAGACAGATGCAAGTGTGGGAAAGAGTTTGTAAACCACCGTTCTCAAAAGCTGGGAGGGTAGAGTGGGAGATATTCCTGTGGCCTCACTCTTCTCCCCAGCCCTCTCCTGTGCTCCCAAATCTGCTGTTAGCTGTGGTTAGAGGGTAGGTACAGGATTAGAGCTAACATGATTGCTTCAATGTGTCCAAAATGCAAAAAAAATATGAATTATCTCAGCGGCTTACCACAGGTGTATAGAAATAGGTAAACATTGTTGATACTGTAGGAACATTAATATATTTGGGTGTAAATGGGAAGTTGTTAGGACAGCTGTAAACTGTGCACGTAAGGAAAGGAAGGGAGGACCATCTATGCAGGGATGTTTCTCTAGCATGGAGAGCTGCATGTTTTTTTGTTAGGGGTTGTGCTTCATTTGGAGACTGCAGTGTGCAGGGCAAGGGGTTAGTCTCTAAGAGAGCATTGTCACAGCCTGGCCCTGCAGCATCCCTGAAGAGGTTGTAATTGTACAGTGATTTCAAATGTGTGGATAATATGATGGAGAAGGTATGCAATGTCTTCTAAATGTAACTAACAAATATGCATGTGCAAAAATAGTGTATATCAGCAGCATATGAACAATACAGATTTATGTTAATATGCATCCAAATTAGGAGTTTTGCTTCACCAGGATTTCGTTTAGATAAGGTGTAACATGGTTTTATAACTAAAAGAATTGGGAGAGTTTTTCTTCAGCTTCTCAAGAAAACGCTTCTCAAACTCCAGCTGAATGAATTTCCTTCCAGAAAACGCTTTAAAAATATTATTCAAAAGTAGTACACAATAACTGTACTGAGTTGCAGACAGTGCACTCTTAGAGCAAACACAACCACACAGTTCATACCATTCTTGCTACTTCTGCTATGTTTCAGATATTAATGATTAATGATGTAAGAAATGGTTTAAAATAGACAAACAGGGGTATCTGGATTTGTATGACCAGGAAGATCGTCTCCTATGGTTTTTGGATGACACGATTCTCATTTTGCACAGAATTACGTTTTTGCTGCTAGGTGACCATATAACAGAGACAAATGGTTTCAGTAGGATAATCTCTATTATTGGGAGAAAGGCTGCCCAACAAAACACTTCCCTATAAACCTACCTCTTTTGATGAAAACTTTTTCCTAAGCCACCTCAATCAAGGTTTTGCTTTAGAAGTTTATAACAAGATCTTTATCAGAATCAACAACCCTGTAGTTAAGACTGGTATGAAAGGCACAGTGAAGTAGGGCAGGGATGTGAATAAAGATTTCAAGTATCCCGAATGCCTTGTGCACTGAAGTAAAGCAGACAAGAACGCTTATTTTTGTCTTTTTGTTAAAAACCTTCCTCAGGTCCTGCTTCTTTCTGCCAAAGCTTATCTGGCTTTAGGCATCTCTTACGACTGTACAACTAACCATTTTATCTAAACATTTCTGTATAAAGGCTTTTACTATTGTTTTGGTATAAAGAAAAGTACACAAATTCCAATTGTCTTTTTCTAACAAACATAGGGTCCTCATAAAAGGACCAGGGGCACTTTAAATAAATTCTGGGTTTCTCCTATTTCCCCTGCAGCAATGAGAAACTTGCTGATGTCAGACAAGCCCCACACCACTTCTAGCTTCTCCTAGCCCTGTCTCTTCAAATACAGCCAGCTCCTGCCTCCCTCTGTGCTTCCAGGGTTGTAGCTTGACCTGTGCATCTGTCCTGAGACTTTTACTTTTGTCCAGTTTTACAAGCCTTTGAGTGACCTTGCCTCAGACCCTGTGCTGTTGCTGCATGTCTAGGCATGTTGCTCTCTTTATTTTATCTGTCAGGGTGTTCATTCCCTAACTTGTCGCTAAATATGATTCCAGGTGTTTCAAGCATCTCCATGGCTCCAAACACTTGAACGGTTTGATTTCAATAAGTAGTCCAGAGGTATAGTGGGTCGAGTCTTTTTAGTGTTATCAATATGTAAGGAGCAAAACAGAAAAATATCAATAACTAAGTTGTCTTCCTTTTTAGAATCTGTGTCTTAGGATTTTGATTTCTATCCAGCTATGATCAAATAATCCCTTGTTCTTGCAGATGAGCAGTGAATTTCCAGTAGGGATGATCTTGGGAGGCTGTGGTAAATTGACACGTAGTTTCATCTCTTCTAGGCATTTCTCCTTGCTTTCTCCCAGCCACTGTTTCTGTTGAACACTTTCATTTTCTGTAAAAACTCTCCTTGTCCTATTTCAAAGCTTCTTTTTTTTCTTCCCCAATCTCAAAATGTTACTTTCTCTTTAACCTAGATGTGAAGTACACTATCTTGTTTATTGGGTCATTAAAGAAATTTCAGTTCTAAACCTCTGTGTAATTATCAAATAATCAAGTCTCTGATACTCATTGTTCTAACTTGAAGTTTTAAATATTACTCAACATATGTGAAGCAATTGAGTTATGAACTGTGACCTCATACTTGGGATATGTGGGAGTCCCCACTAGGGACAATTTTTTGTAGATGATCCATGCTGAGGAAAAGCTGCAGTTGAAGCTGAAGCTTGCACTTGTGATTTTTAGATTTCAAAGCTGATCAGGTGTGAGGATGCTCCTGAACATACCGGGGGACAACTGGTGAAGTTGTTCATGTTGTGTGCCAACCTGGCTTCACTATTTTTTGAAAGCTCTTAGAAACGTTTGGCTTGCTCTTCTGAATATTAAGAAGGCCAGTTCCATGCTGTGGTCACTGTTTGGCTATGTCCAAACTAGCATCCACCTAGCTAATATTTAAGTAATCAACAAAGGAATATAGATCAAATTTCAAGAAGAATGATGCAAAACCCCTGGGGCACCTAATGGGTTATTTCCCTGTGCTGAAGTCCAAGCTTCTGCACTGTCACTGCTACTGGTAGCTGTGCTCCAGTGAGTCCACCTCTTTTGCACTGAACCCTTTGTTTTAATATTTGTGTTGCATTTAATCAATATGTTACAGGCAGGCCTACTTTTTTTAGCACTCATGGTAGACAAATTGTGCTCTCTTGCCTTATTCAAAGCCTGTAGTCTTTATTTACAGCAGCTCTGTAACAATAAATCCCCATTTGATGCTTAACTCTTAATTAAGAAGGAAAATAGCATTCTTTTTCAGTAAATGCTGTCGGAGTGGCTGCCTAGCTATACTTCGTGCAAAGAAAGCTTTGACAGTGAGTGGGTGGGCTAAAAAGCTTGATTTGCTCTTCTAGCCTTTGAGTTGCTCTGTTGCCTGGGACACTCAAAAGAACCTGTACCCCTGCAGGGTGGTTTTCCACACCACCATGGCACAGGCATCTTAGCATTTGAAATCAAGGTGTGTCAGATCTTGATGAAACGAGGATGAGAAAAGAGATTTCTGTACCATCCTGACAGCTCTGCTTTGAGTGTTTCTAAATGCACTGGAGATCATGACTATTTTTTCTAGTTTTGGATTAAGCTGTTTCTAAATGTTTGGATTTGCAGGGATGCCATCCAGCTGTTGTACCCTCTCCTCTTGCAGAGCAGCATGTCTCCCCTCATGTCCTTTTTCAGCAAGATATCAACAGTCTGAGTACAAGAAAAGAGTAAATGTTCCAGATTCCCATGTTTCTGAGAACTCTGATGGTACACGTGCATAATGTGGTTACATTTGAAGTCTGTAGGTTATTATTCAGTAGCTACCTTCTAATTGGTTTGAGTCTAGGAGGGTGAGAGCTCACACATGATATAGGATGACCTTATCTGGCTGTCAGGAACACATTTCTCTGTAGCCCATCTGCTTGCAAAAC
The DNA here is from genome assembly GCA_020745705.1 of Hemiprocne comata. Lineage (NCBI taxonomy): Eukaryota > Metazoa > Chordata > Aves > Apodiformes > Apodidae > Hemiprocne > Hemiprocne comata. Next base: position 37,934,299 of record CM036591.1, read on the forward strand.
ACATTGGGTAGGAGTTATTAAAAAATACCAAACTGCAGGGTGTCCTGGCTTCACATGTGAAAAAGGAATCAGTAGGAAATAATAAAACAATTTGAAAAGCCAGTGCTAGAGCCTCTGAAACAACATCAACTATATCTGTATATATTTCCAGACTGGCATTCGCTCTCAGCAGCTTTAATTTCAGATGTGGTAAAATGTGGCCAAAAGGTTGGAGTTTAGCTTGACAGTTCCTAGTAATGTCAAGGGCCAGATTAATGATAAGGCTTGGGATCTCAACTTTCCTTATTTTTCAGTTTTTGAGCCGAATTTCACTTCTGTGGAGAAATCAGAACAGCTAAAACTTAAACTTGCATTGCTAGGTAAGATGGGCTCAGACTTAAATTTTATTTGGGAAATTTTGGTGTCTCCAGCTCATGTGCTGGAACAGACGATTTCAGCAGGGTGAAATTTTGTGAAACACCAGGGAAGCTTTAGTTAGTGTAAAAACAAAACAATACCAACAAAAAAATTAATAAATGCCAGCTGGCCAGAAGAACAGTGAGTGTAACTGTTTCAGGGCTCAGTTCTGTCTTATTTTACACAGAAGGCTGTTCCTCAGGATTAAAAGATCCTGTAGCTGATGAAAGTGGTGTGTCCAGCTGGTAGAAGATACAGGCAGTATTTTGAATCTGAACAAATACATGATAGCTTCATCAGACGAGCTTGACTTTGAGTCAAGGAATTAATCTCATCCTGCTTAGCCTCTGTTGAAAGAAAAGTGAGCCCAATTTTGAATTGGAGATGAAAGCTATTGGCTTGTATTGGATACATTGCAGAGATGGGTATTGGGGGTGAGAGACTTCCTCAAGAAATCTGGACAGAGGTGGAGCAAAAACAGCTTCGGGGAGTGATGGCTTAGCTGGAGTTCATCCACTTGTTTGGCTTCTATTGCTGGAAATTCATTGCTTGTTTGAAGAGATAAATTGTTGTTTCCCACAACTGGGATGTGAACAAATACACTTAGCAGTAAAAATCTTAACCCATAAGAACACCTAGTTGATTTTTATACCTCTTCCCTCATCTTAGGTACAAATAAAGCTAATTTTGCTTCCTAATGCCAGTAGAATAGATTGTCCTACTTGCCCTTCACAACTATTAATAGAAAAACATGAGCTTAGGAAGAGTTTTCAAGAGTGAGTGAACTCCTTATCTAGATCATATTTGAGTTAATCAAATCTCTAATTCTAATTATCTCCAAGGTACATAATGAAATCCCACAAACATCTTGAAGGCAGATTTTCAGAGGTGCAATATCCTAACTGGAACTGAATTTGGGCACTAAAAGACAGGTAGTTAAAAAAAACCAAAACGCCACCACCAAAAACTTAGGTCAGTGCTGCGAAAGCTTTGAAAGGCACCAGAGGTTTCAGAACTAATTGAAATTAGCTCAAATCTTTTGGCTTGGATAGTCTCAGTCTACATTTCTTCGCTGTGATGACATTGTTTCCAGTTGCATCTGTGCCTGGCACCCTTTTCTTTGAAAGATATTGCAGATTTGAAGAATGAGGTGTCATAATCCATGGGTCTTCCAGCAAAACCTTGAGGCTACAGCCAGAAGCCATTGTGCAGCTTGGAAACTGAGATGCCTCAGGTACATTCTCTGGCCTGTTAAATATCTTGTAAAGTGCAGGTGTGATGCTATTGAAGTGAGAGCAGTGCAGAGTTTGAACACACCTGGTGGATTGCACCAGGAAAGAGAATATTCTAGGTACTGACGAGACAGAAAACATGAGAATTAACCAAACTTCAATGTATCTTTAGCCCTCTTAGACATACTAAAGCACTCTAATTCTTCTCATTGCTACCTACTGTCAGCAGTGTACTAATGGAAAGGTATTAACTTTCTCTTTACACTCATTAATGTGTTTATGGGGTGCTGGATGTTTTGCAGATACTGGGTCAGGAGTGAACAAACCCTGAGTGGATGTAGGAAAGATATGGTGCTGGAACACTTCCTGTTCCTCACCCCACTTTTTCATTAGGGGAATAGCAGGTTGGCTTCTACTAGACACTGTGAACATTAACTGCAGTGGACTCAAAAGGGACAGGAGTTTACAGGTCTTGGAGGAATTTTACCCAGTTGAATATTATGTATTTGCCCTTCTAGTAGATATATAATGAATTAATTACAGAATAGTATATTAGCTACAATATTGTGGTATCAGTCATTTGAAGTATGAGTCAATCACTGGAAATGCTTATGGTTGTGCTGGGAATGTCCGGCTTCCCTGTCTGAGAATTATAGTATTTTCTCTTCTGGAACAGGGGGGATGAATTCATGCCCCTCTTTTATTTGTATCAAAAGAGACTAGTGGGACTGATAGGGTAATTTGTTGTACTTTGACTAAGAGGGTGTTGTGTCCTAATTGGCAACACTAATTGTAAAGCATTTTGTTTCTTGCAATGATCTAGTCATGCCAATTTGAGTGTGTTAATCAATTCCTTAATGGAACTTTACTTCTAAAATCCTTTGTTTAGATCTGGTGCTTTGCTTCCCTAAGCTGAATGAAGCAATGATTGCTTTGGTCTCCTAAAAAGAAACATTATCTCTAAGGAAAATAATAAATTACTTTCCCCTTAATGGCACCTCCCTTCCATTTTTGTTTCTCTTTCCTAGTTCCTCTGGAGCTCAGAGGTTTCATAGTCTGAAGTGATGATCATTTGGGAATTTCTTTATATAGAGGGGTAGGAGTTGAATGTTTCTATCTCTGATTGAATAGATTTCTCTAATTTCTTGTTAAAGAGAATGTTTCTTGTCTGTTTTTTGTTCCCCTCTGGGAGAGATTTTTCAGTGGTAGTGCTCTAAGAATGTATAGCTGAACTATCTGCTCCTGCTCTGACTTTGGAGTTGGGCCAGCAGAGACTTTGGCCCACTGTTTGTCTCTGTTTCTCAGAAATGTGTTTCTGAGCAGTTTGCATGGTTTCCCAGAGGAAGGTTAACTTCATGCAAGCTTGAAAAGTCAAGAACCACATGGCAAGGTGTCTATATGGGGGTGAAGGCTACCTCGTGTTCAATTCCTTTCACAGGTTTTATAGTGCATGAAACAGTCAATAGTAACTCTTCCATAGTCTGTCAGCTGTATGTGTCTCTGACCCCTGCAACTTTAGAGTACACAAAACAACTTTTTACATATCAGAGGACCAAACCTACTCAAGCAGGGAGTTTCCTGCTTGGATGTTGTGAGGCTGAATCTGGCCTGTAATGAATGACCTGAAGAAACAAGCAGGTGCTAGCAGTGCAGTAGCTTGCTCCAGCTCAGCTACGATAGACTCATAAATATATTATAAGGATCATGTCATGTAATAAGTAGGGTGAGCTGCAAGGCCCTCTGGCTTTTTTGGTTTTTGTGGATGGTATTTGTTACTGGTATGATTTCAGGACACTGATGCATCTTGTTGGAAAAGTATCAATTCATTAGGGACAATTTAGAGGCACCTTTGTCTAAATTTGCCTAAAAAGGTCAACTGGGAGGACTCCATTTCTGTAGCTTTCAAACCCTGTTGCAAATATCGGGCTGTTTGACTGCATATCTTCCTGAGAACAGTCACGAAACAGTTCAAATGTCCTTTTTTGCACAACTGACAGTGTCTCTGCTTGCTTGTTAGATATGTAACAGTGGTTGTAGCATCTCTCTCCCTTTAGACAGAGGCACAACATGGAGCTTTGACTCTGTACAAAGGCCACAGCCTTAGTGACAATAAGCCATCATAAGTGTCACTTAAAAATATTTCAGGCTGTCTGAGCAACTGTGAGAAAGATCCCAGTATGAACAGTTTTCTGAGCATTGGCCTGACTGGATTTGTCCTTTCATGCTGTTTCCCCTTGTCTGCTGTTGCAGACAGACTGAAGAGCAACTGACTGTGGAGCTAGAGGGAAATTTCCACAGTGCTCCTAAAAGAGACCACCCAAAATTCCTGCCCAAAGACAGGAATAGTAATTATGGATTAATTCTTCTATAGATGAGAAGCAAGATTATGGGCTCTGAGTGCTTGGAACAGCCTTATTCTCCTTTTTTTACTTTTTCTTGGTCATGCTAGTTAGAGGTACTTGGTAAAAGGACTAGACTATGTAACCAAAAGACTAGAGGCAGATGTGTCTGCAGATTCTTCTGCAAATTGTTCTTCCAAAAGAGAGGCCAGAAAGCCTGGAGAGTGTGTGGGTGAACCCACTGCTTCCCAGCTTGTCCATATCTCTGGCGAGCTTCAGTAAGAGATGGAGAAGGAAGAGGCATGATGATGGGGACAGTGTTAAGGTCCTGTAGATCTCTGCACCAAAGGACTATTCTAAAGCAGATTGAAGGGAAAAATCCCTTCCCCTTCAGCAGGGTCTGAGTAGACAAGGTACAAACTATTTCTCTTGCACCTGTGCTAATTCAAGAACAGGAAGAAATCTGGCCTGCCAGGTCATTTTGTCCCCAGAACATCATAATCATTCACCATAAAATACCAGCCAATGGAGCTTCCATGAAACACACTCTGAATAAATATTTTCTCCTTCGTCTATTTCTGTAAATAGGGTCTTTTGATGAAGTATCATTCGTATGTTAGAAAAAAAACATTCCCTGAGTAGTTACAGAATCTTTAAATACACAGTCTGAATAATTGACTCCTGTGAAAGCACTGCCACTGTAGACCAGGCAGAAATGCCCGTGTCTCAGCCTGGAGGCTCCAGTCACTTCCTCCCCGTGCTGCAGACTGTAATGTGGCTGTCTGTCTGGATGCCCAAGGGGAGAACCTCTGCCACCACTCCCTGTCTGACTGACTGGTGTAGGGGACAGCCAGTGTTGGTCCTTGCCCTTTCCTGTGCACCATGTATCTGGCTGAGCTCAGATGAGGAACTGGGTCTTGAAAAACAAGTGGCAGTGCAAAACCTGCAGAAGACATCAAGATGAATTGGGGATTTTTAACAGTTTGTCTTTCTGGTAGTGCACAGGGTTGGAGTCTGTCTCATCCATCAACGTTGAGGCTGGTCTTGTTGTTGGGCAATAATATTAATGGAATTTAAGGAGTTTCAGTTTGGCCTCTGTATCCCCTGCTACCTTCCCAGGGAGGGGTGGTGTGCTCCTCTCTCCCATTTAGCTGAGCACACTTTCTAAAAGCCTTAGGTTGTAAAGTAGAAAAGTCACCATCTATAATCAACAGGATTGTCTCCTCACTGAGATCCTATTCAAAGTAAATAGTAGTATGGGAACAATTTCATGGGTGGAAATTTATGTAATGGCTGACTTGGCAAAAACTGTTTCAGAATGTCTTCTACTGAATGTGACCTATTTTTGCTGTATGCCAAATATATGTACATATATATATATAAAAATAGCTGTGAAGTTGAGAGGCTGACAAAAGGTTATGGTATAAGCAGCTGACAAATCCATGACCTGTTTCACATCTCACTGAGCTTTTTACAAACTAAGGAGCTGTAAAATATCTGTGAATCCTGATGACCAGCAACATAAGAATAACCAGCTCATACTGTAGAGTGAAGCAGGAGCCAACAAAGGGAAACGGCCTTGGTGGTTCTGCTGGGATTGTAAAGGCATTATTTCCACTCATACTCTGCATCTGCTGTAAGACACTTGGGGTGCTGCAAGATACTGGTTGTAAGCTGCTGCAAGGTCTTGTTAGCTAAGGATTGATCAATATTTGTTATCTTGTGTTTGTCCTTACTTAAAGGATGCAGCTGGGTGTATGGAAGTATACAGCTGGATCTGTGGTGTTGGTGGGAAAGAAGACAGGCTGCAGACTCTCCAGCTCCCACCCTTGTAGCATTGTGCTCTCTGTGTGTAGCCAGTGCTGTGCAGTTAGGGTTTGTTCTCTGTGTCCTCTGAGTTTTCTGAGGTATCAGTATGCTGGATTCTGGTAGGAATTGAGTGTGAGTGGAGCTGTTAAGTTTTACAAGCTGCATACCATATTTAGAGTAAGTTTCTAGCTACAATTACACCTAACATTTCCTAATGTTTTAACTAGATCAGACAGGGAATTCAAAACTAATAATTTTCTTTGGAGGAAAACCACGAAGTACTGATGAGCTGAATGAGCTACGTGGGTGTTTTTCTTCATGCATGCAAGGTATAAACTAGAATACATTTGATGTACTATGAATCACTTAGTCTTCCAGGTCACTGAGATTCTTTAAAAATTGCATGTACCAAGTAAGATCATGGGGGGAGGGGAGTGGGGGAAGGGGGGGAGAAAGCTGTTTAAAATCAGTGTTTAGCCTGCATCTTTAAGTGTTTAGTGTAGATCTTCACTTGGTCCTGTGCTCCAGAATCTTTAAGGTGTTAGTGTCTGCCCATGCCTTCAGCTGCCTAATTCAGTCCAGAAAAATGAGACTTAGGGGTCCTAAAGCAAATGGTGCTTACTGAAATAACTCTTTAGCCCGATGCCATGGTAGAAATACTTGCCCAACTGGTAGCCTTCAGATGTTTGTTATACAGGGTTTTTTTTCTATTGTGGATAAATTAGTTATTTATCTAGAATCAGATCAGTTCTGTAGTTGCTTCAATTGCCTGTCTAATCATTAATTCTTGATTTTTTTTCTATTAATCAGGAATATTTTTTAATTATTCACCAAGGTTTGGTGTCTTTCATATAATCTTAGCAAGGAGTTTACTGGTGTATTTTGGCTGTTTTTCTCTTCTCCATTGATGAAGAGGTGCTTTAAGGGTGCTGTTAACAGTTCTGTAGCACCAGATCAGCACAAAGTCACCAGAACCTACTACCAAGCCTTGCGCTGCATATTCAGATATAGTATAGATAAAACTGTTTGCTATGACTGTGCTGTTGAAAATATAAGGGGAATATTTTGTAATCTGCAATCACTTTCATGGTGTATTTGAGGGGGGGAATTTAAATACTTGCTACAAGTCTTAATTTATCAATATATAATATCATACATACGTTGAAACCAAGAACTTTTTGAGGTTTCATGATATATTAAGACTTTCTGCATGATTTTGGGAAGGGTTATTAAACAGATCCCCTTTATGCTACCAGCCCCATGCAAAGAGCTGTTAGTCTAAGATGTCATTCAGTTCTTCACAGTTAGACTGGGGGAGGGAGTGTTTGAAGCAAACCTCTGTATAAATAGCTTGCTTTCTCAATAGCCTCAAAATCTACTTAGGGTATCTAAGTTATAGGGGACTGAACTGAAAACCTAGCTCCAACTTCCCCTGTGTCCTAAAACTTTGGAGCTAGATTTATGTGGGTACAAACCACCTATTTTAAACACATATTTTGAAAGGTGTAGTGTTAAGGGATGGAAACCATGCTGGTTCTAGGCGTTTTTCACTTTCTGTAGTTCCCAGGCTAGTCTCTTAATAAAATAATATTGATTGTACTTATTTTCAGAGTGATCAGGGGAAGATGGCTTTGCATTCTCCTCTCTCCAGCTCATCTTCAGGCCACAGCAGCAGCACAGCAATATTGCTCTCTAATGCTGTGTTTGAATGCCTCAGTGCCCTTTTAAAAATATTATTCATGTTCATTCATGTTGTCATGCAGGCAGGAATTATCAATTTACTCATAACTACCTATTGCTGTTTCCATAGGAAAGCAGATGTGCATTTTCTGCTACTGGAAAAAGCTTCACCTGCTCAACAGAGCTGAGAAGAACCACGTGTCCCATTCCCAACCTGGACCCTCTACGTTCTTCTAAGTTACCTTGAAAATTTATTTTATATTGCTATAGTTCTTATCTTACAGTAACAAAGCTTAATGGTTGACAGCAGACTGAATAAGATGCTCAAAGCAGCAAAGTGGACAACCTGTATCTGTTTCTTATAGTAGGTAGTGTATCAGTCAGCCCTAAATGTCAGTAAGAAACCACTGGAACTGCCAAAAAAGATCAAACCAGAGACAAGTTGGTAGAATGTTTGTTGAGTAACCCCCCTGCTCTGACTGGGTAAGGAATAAGCTGCTTCCCATGTCAACTGTTTTTTGAAGAGGGTCTCCTGAAAAGTGGCAGCATGAGGATGTATATTTGGGGAAGAATGAGCAGAGACAAACATAGCAATGGTTCTTAAACTGTTTTCTTAGGAAATGGTTCTTAAGCATCAGGCTCAATGGGCAAAATTACTGAATTGATCTGGGAAGGAACTGGAAGAGGAGAGGTCTATAGGTTAATGTATGTTACGGTTTTGTTAGCTTTGGGAGCTGCTGATGGTGACTGGGATGCCAGCTGAGTGTTGCTGCTGGTATTGCTCATGAGCATGTGCATAGTAGACAGAGGATCCTTTCCATCTAGCACAGATGTCCCTGCCAAAGTTGGTGTATGAACATACATGTTGAGCTGTCGCTTAGAAGTGTAGACAAAACTAAACTCTGCTAGGTGCTATATTTAAAGCTGAGAAGATAATAGTACTTTCTACAGTTACAGGCTTCCCACAGTGCTAAGGAAACGTAAGACAAATCCAAGCCAGTTAATTTTCCAGATTTTGTTCCAGAGTTCAGTTTGCATAGGTGGCAGTATTGGAAGCACTCCAGAGAAAGCTTTTTATCTGGCCATTCATTTCTCCTTTCTGTTCTCATCTTGAATCCCTCTCAAGCTGAGTCTAAACCTGCCATAGCTGAAAAAGCCAACCACTTTGCTATCCAAAACAAGTCACTAGTTTCAAACCTACCGCAGATTGAGACAAGTGGGTCTCAGATAAAGGCAGAGCTGGGCTTTTCCATTTCCTCTGCTTATCAGAGCCAAAAACATTTTTCTAATAAGTTGAACTCATCCAGAGCAACTAAAATGAGAGTATGGATTATTGGCTGGTTACTTGCTGCACAGACAGGTTGGTTTTCACTTTTGACATGGGCAAGCAAAATCACATAGGGTGCTGAAGCCCACCCACTGGGCAGATAAGTGGGCAAATATGGATTTGCCTGTGGGCTGTTCTTGCTTCACTTCAGACAGTCTGGAGGTGAGAGTGGAAAGAGTTGTAATTAGTCACCTCTGCCATTGGGAATTTTTTCTACACCTCAGCTGAATGACACCTCTGAATAACAGCACTGAGCAATTAATAATTAAACTTTGTAATGAGTTCTCAGACAAAAGGTCTGTTGTAGTGAAACTTTAGGGAATTGGGCTGTTGTCCAATGTCTGAAGATACCAAATACTCTGGTTCCACAAATAATACAAGAAAAATTCTGGAACTCTTCTGTAATATGGGTACATATATATATATATATATATATATATATGTATAATTATATGAAAAAAGAAAAATATCACAATGGTTTTACTTCTCGAGCAATCCCATCAAGTGCCCTATTCTGAGCTGATCAGTTTCTGGGAACCAAAGCTCTTGGAAGGGTCTTTTGACCTGGGGAGCTCTTTTAGCAGTCTTGGCAACATGACCTCCTTTCAGAGCAATGTTTTCTGTCTACATCTGGAGGAAGCCAACAAAGATGGCCACAAATGGGGCCACCTCTGAAATTCAGGGCTGTGAATGGGGATGATACAGATGGGTGAACCCATAAGCAGCTGAAGGTGCAACAGTGCCCAGCAGATTGAAAACTGTGTTGTGTGCCTTGAGAGCAGCAGTTAGTGCTAAGCTCTCTTAAAATTCCTGAAGCCACCAATTGTCTATGGGCTTGAAGAATCTTTGAAAACATTTTCTGACTGATATTCTATTACATTGGGAAGGTAAAGGAAGGATCAAAATCTCATGACTATGAGAATACCAGGAGTTTTGAAGGCTGAGGTTGTAGGTGAAAGAGGTTGTAGGTGAGGCTGAGTAGTGTAGGTGAAAGAGACCTGGGGGTCCTGGTAGACAGGAGGATGACCATGAGCCAGCAATGTGCCCTTGTGGCCAAGAAGGCCAATGGCATCCTGGGGTGCATTAGAAAAGGTGTGGTTAGTAAGTCAAGAGAGGTTCTCCTCCCCCTCTATTCTGCATTGGTGAGGCCGCATCTGGAGTATTGTGTCCAGTTCTGGGCCCCTCAGTTCAAGAAGGACAGGGAACTGCTGGAAAGAGTCCAGCGCAGAGCCACAAAGATGATTAAGGGAGTGGAACATCTCCCTTATGAGGAAAGGCTGAGGGAGCTGGGTCTCTTTAGCTTGGAAAAAAGGAGGCTGAGGGGTGACTTCATCAATGTTTACAAATATGTAAGGGGTGAGTGTCAGGGAGATGGAGTTAGGCTCTTCTCAGTGATGACCAGTGATAGGACAAGGGGTAATGGGTGCAAATTGGAGCATAGGAGGTTCAAGGTGAATATCTGAAAAAATTTTTTTTACTGTGAGAGTGACAGAGCACTGGAGCAGGCTGCCCAGGGAGGTTGTGGAGTCTCCTTCACTGGAGACATTCAAAACCTGCCTGGATAAGTTCCTATGTGATGTACTCTAGGTGACCCTGCTCTGGCAGGGGGGGTTGGACTAGATGATCTTTCGAGGTCCCTTCCAACCCCTAGGATTCTATGATTCTATGATTCTGAGGTTCCCTGTTCCTCAAAATTACTTTTGTGTAATAATGGTCATACCTTGTCAAAAAAAAAAACAAACAACTAATGATGCTGGATCAACTGGCAGATCTCAGATGTCAAGTCCTATGTGCAGAATCAGCTCCCCTGTGATTCCCAGTGGAGAGGGCTCCTGACTGTAGCTGTAAATGTGGTTCAAGTTATTCTTGTTTTCATTACCAAGTAAGAGCCATTGCATCTTCTACGTTCACTTGGCTCCCTGTATTTGCTTAATCTGCTTCTGTTGTATTTTAATGGTTGTAGAAGTCACAGAAAACCCTAAAAATTTGAACTAGTGGGGAAAGAAGTTTACAGCTATATTCCACAATCCTGAAATGACATAGCTTTCTCTGACAAAAGTCACTTTTTTGCCTTGTCTATTTAGGGTATGGCTTTTAGGTTATAACATCTTGAAGATGTTGTGTTCAACTAGTGTTCAACAAAGGTCAAGAGACTCTCTTAACTTGGGAAGACCTTAATAATGAGCTGGTGTTAGCTGACATCACATTGCCATTCAGTCAGAAGGCTGGGACCTTTGATCACTTCATTCAAAACAGTTGAGTTTGCCACTTCAGGTCAGCCTCATCAATTTACTGATCTTGTGAACTCACTAGTGACTTCTACCACCACCACAGCACACTGCCACCCTTGTAGGTGGCAGTTCAAGATCACTTCAAGTGTCCTTAGTACTTATATCTTAAACTTGCAGTTAAAGCATTTAAATACATACATGGGTTTTTGCATGTGACCGCCCTACTGAGTTCACTAGATTACTTGTGTGTTAGGCATATGTTATAGGAAACTCACCAAGCCAGAGTTTAACTATGTATAAAAAAGTTTTCTGTCATTTAGTCCAGGAGAAATAGGAGCTGTGCAGAGCTGGAAGGCATTGCCAGTTGGAAGAAAAGGCATCCCTCTCATTTAGAGGCCTTATAAGCCTGGGGTTAGAAAGTTAAGCTGAAGCATAATAGGAGTATCAGCATATGGTGGAACTTGCCAGTAAGAAGTGAAATGCTGGCTGAAACAAATATCCTTACAAACCTGTGCAGCTGGATTGATTGGAGAGCTTGATTATTCATCCTTTCCTGTCTAGACAGACCTAGTTTTTAGATTTCATTTAAAAAGTTAAAACTTATCATGTCTGATGCCTCTCTTGGTGCTGGGGTGAGGTTTCATGAATTACTGTCAGTGTGATTGGAAATGGAGTTTGGGAAAGTGTTAGTAAAATGGCCTTCCCTTTTGCTGTAGCTTAGTGGAAGAAACATGCTCTTGTCCACAGGGATGTAAAATAGAGGGATCATGCTCCTGCCTCCTTTTCAGAGCTCAGTTACAGTGAGTGGACTCGGCACATTCTAGGCTGGCATATTTGGAAAAGTCTTGTTCCATTTGCCTGTAAACAACAAACATTGATTCATATGAGGTCATGACATAATCCTGAACAAATGCAAGGCTGTCAAAGGTAACATGTATGGGAAAGGAAAGTACATTCATTTGTACCTGGAAGACTTTTATAACTTGAGGATAGCATAGCTTGTTTAAATCAATAAAGGCAGAAGGTGACTTGTGTAACCTTGGCCCCAGGCTTTACATTGCACCATGAAGGTGAAGCTGTTCACTTACTCGGTGCATGCCCAGGCAAGGCAAAGGGTTTCTTTTTTCCCTTCCATTTATTACTCTGTTTGCAAAGTGATTTCTCATTGATGGGGAGAAAGGGGGATGAGGAACCACAGAGCTGGCTGTGTGTTGAGTGATTTTTAAAGGGGGCTAGTTGTTGATCCAAGCACTTACACATGGGTCATCAAAGCTGAAGTCCCTGATGGAACCAGTCCAATGTGTTTGATCCAACAGATTCATGGGAAAGAAACATGAGAAATAGGTAGGCCTGACACTGTCAAAACTTTAATTTTTTCTTGGTGAAAGGGTGTTCACTTGTACGGTTTGGTTTTGTTTTTTTCTTTCCCTTGCCCTTGATTTTTATCTGGTCAAAATTGTAAATTTTTCCTTGAAACTTCATATTCCAGCACAGGTCAAACTGTTGACAAACTGTTCACTTTTGTTTTCAGCTTTTGTTCTCATTTTTAACTACTTATAATATCTATTAAACTACTGGGCAAAATGTAAAGAATCCAAATGGACTGAAAATACCTGGACCTTGTGCCCAGACTTTACGGGTGAACAAAGAAGCATGATTGCTTATGATGATATTTACCAAATGAATATTTTTTTAGGAAAAATAATATGGCAATAAGAAACATATTGCCTAATGTTGCACTTAATAGGGTCAACTTCAGGGCTTGCAGAAAAAGGAGGTAAGAGAATAGTTGTGGCTCTTTGCTTGTAAACTAGCACAACTCATCAATATAAAACATGGTGTTAACTTAGTGCTTAGTGCTGCCTATTGCTGAATTAACTTTTGAACATGGGAGGCAGTGATTTAGCTTTTGCAATTCAGCCAATATTGAGGTCTGTGTTAGGGGCACCTCAGTATGTGTCCCACTTCAAATGCTGTTGCTTTAAACAGGTAAGTTTGAAAATAGGATAAATTAGGTTCTTTTAGCAGAAGGGAAACCCCAGGCAAATGTAAGATCCAGATTTGCAGAGTTTCCAGCTCTTAAATTCGAAAACAACAAAGGGTGTAAAATACCTGAAAAGATCAATGCTGAAAAGGCATCCATGGCTACAGCAAAGCTAAGAACCAAACAAGAATCTCAGTGCAGTACTTGACTGGATGCTCTTTCTAGATAGTTTGTACTTCTTACTTCTAGCAAGAAGATTGCTCAGACATCGTGTGAGGAACCCAGCAGAGTACTAGAGATCATGCTGTGCCATAGCAGAGTGTGAGCTGACTACATTAGTGGTCTGGTTCTGATCTCTCTTCATTAGCAACAAATTTTAGTTTCTCCCTGCTGCCAGATTCAGATCCTCTAGCTCCAAGTGTATCTGATCCCGGAAGCAAGTCAGATCAGTGAAGGTGATCAGGAGAGAAGCATTAAGAGGTATTTGAGCTGTCCTTCTCATCTTTTCTGAAGAGTGTTAGGCTAAGTGCTCTTTGGCTGCTGTTTCAAGGAGCTGGAGTGAGCAAAGTGGTAAGGAGTTAATTTTAATAGAGCTGGACTTATTAGCATTCCAGATGTTGAAAATGTGCACAGCTGGACCTCTGCCAAAGAGCAGGCCCTCCTCATCTGTGGCTTTCTTCTGGCCTAAAAATAAAGTTCAAACTATCTTAATTTAAAAATCTCTTTATATATGTATACCTATATAAATGTATATTTATACACACGTAAACAACCATTGTGGTCAAGCTCATGTTACTTCTTTCCAGATGAAAGAGTGAAGTCCTGCTCTGTCCTTTGCTGGTGGGCAGAGTCTGAGTGCAAGAACTACGTTCACATCCAGGGCTTGAGGTGACAATTTAGGTTTGCCTTACAGCACGGTGTTGAGATGCTCTGCTAGTCCCTGAGCTGGAAGAGGGACTGTCACTTGAAAGTGCCATATTGCCTTGGTTAATATGGCTCTATCCCCTCTGATCAGGCTGGCATTTCATCGTGCATATGCAAATATAACTTCTAATGAGCAGGAATGTTTTGAAAACCACCTTCTTCAGTAAAAGATGTAGTAGGGGATTGTATGAGAATAGCAACTCAGCTGGGGTAAGAAAAAGGTCAAATGGTGCTAAGAACTACCAAGACAGGAAAAAGAATAAACCAAACTTGTGGCAATGCATAGATCCTCAGCACATCTTTTCCTTAAGAGCTCCGTGCTGTATTTGATGCCCAAAAATAAAAGAATAAAGTATACAGAAAAGGACAAAAATAGATGAAGAGCATGGAATGGCTTTTGTACAAGAGGTGACTGAAAGTATTATTTGTTTCAGAGTGGAAGAGATGAACAATAAGTGTCTTTATGAGCTGGAGGGTGAAGGTCAGTGGGGAGGGCTTAGTCACTCATGGTTTAAAAAACAGAGGCATCAAATTAAATGAATTTTTGAAGAATCTAGGTAGTAATGAGAAGAGGTACTTTGTCATGCATCATATGAATCAGGTGTAGAAGTCATTGCCAAAAGTTGCCAAGCAACTACTGAAATAAAAAAGTTTTGGAGAAATTACTAGGAAGATTTCTTGAGGATTACTAAACACAGTCTGTTGAAGCACGTGGACTCTGGCTCAAGAAGCAGTCTCACCAAAAACTGAGAGAATAATGGGAGGTGTTGCTAAATGCCTGTCCTACATGTTGCCCTATGTAGATGGCTGCAGAAGTTAGAGGGAGGTTCCTGGGCTTGGATGGTCCTGTAGTCTAATCCATGGTATGCAGATCCTCCAAGATAGGCAAACACTTCCTGATTCCATAGGCTGAAGCTGGAAGGCTGGATGCAATGTTGCAGAACTAACCTAGGAGTCATTCTATCCCCTGAGCCACCATTTGAATTTCTATCCTTTCCTTTGCAGAGCTAGCATTCTGGGATGGATTTTTTCAAAAGGCAATGAGGGCTATATACATGGTGGCTCAGTGAGTGTTTGCAAATGATCCCAGTGCCCAGTAAGATGATGTTTTTGGATATAACTATTTCCCCATCTTAGTCTATTTCAAAGTTGACCTTGTGGGTTTATGGCCATCTAGTTCCCTCTCAGTTCTGGTACATGGGCTCATTTTTAATTAAACACCCATCATTTAAGGAACTAAAAGCAGTCCAAAAAAGTTTTGTTGACCAACGTCTGAAAATATGAAGTGTTCTTTGGGGGGTTTTGGGTGTGGATCGTGAGGCACATTTTCATAATATTTAGTATGTCATGTTCAAGCAATGTTTTTAAACCTCAAAACTCCAGGGAAGTTCTGTAGGCTTTAGCAAACAGATGTTAGCAGTCAGGGAAGAATTGATTCCTGCCCAAAAATATTCTCTCCTGTCTATCAAGATACCCTGATGTGCAATGCTTTCCAAGATATCTCTTATGGAAGTGGGGACAGTCTCTTTCTACAAGTCTGTGAATCAGTAAACTAAAAGGAGGTCTTGGGTCCCTCATAATCAATCATTAAGGCAATATATCATTTGGGATGTCCTGATTAACAGAGCACGTGTGCATTACTGCACACTTTGTCCCTATCTAGTAGCTGCCTGAAGATGTTTAACTCAGCTGCTGCTTTTGAGTTAATAGCTATTTAACTTAAATATATCTCTCATATTCTGAGTTCTTCAGGGATCAATGAAAATTATTAACTGTGAATCCAGACCCCTGCTGTAATGAAAACTGGGGAAGGGTTGTCCCCAGAGGTCTTGTTGAGGGGAAAAATGACAATAGGTAGTTGATTGGAAAAGTTTTTCACCTCCATGGAACTACATCAGCTTTCTGGCATTTCTTATTTAAAGCTTAACAATAAAGATATACAGAGGTTCCCAAGACACAACATGCAACTGGACTGGAAGCTTCTGTTGGTTTACAGTATCTTCATGAAACTACCAAGTGACATGGGGATAGCTGTGTGGACAACTAAAAATGAGCTGATGTTGCTTTCCCAACATACATCAGCACACAGGACTGTCTCTACACTCATGTTGCAGAGGGGTGGATGCAGGGTTGGTGCAACTCCATGTCGAGTCCTTGCTGTGGGAGACCATAAAGGATATGATCTGCTCTTTATTCAGAGCTCTCAGGCTTTAAGATTTCAGGCTTTTAAAGAAGGAGGAGGCATGATGGCTCTATTTGTCCTGCTGGCTTATGCTTGCATGGTTGGTGTTTAAATGGTGAGAATCACATTTCAGTACTTGGGGAGTTCTGTTTTTTTAGCTTGTGATGGGATTTATTAATGATAATTTCAAATGGAGAAAAATCACTCTTTGGAATACTCCACTTGATGTAAATACTAAATCTAGGACTATGTTTTA
This sequence comes from Hemiprocne comata, assembly GCA_020745705.1. NCBI lineage: Eukaryota > Metazoa > Chordata > Aves > Apodiformes > Apodidae > Hemiprocne > Hemiprocne comata. Next base: position 37,950,659 of record CM036591.1, read on the forward strand.
CCAATATTTACCTTACTAGACATGTCCACTCTTCACATGAAGTTTACCAGGCTTTTATATTACAGTAAGGTGAAATTGGCTGCCTGTGAAAAGTAAATGTCTCTGATTAATACACTTTTATCTGTGCAATGTATACATGACCCTTCCATTCATCTTCAAAAAAGCTTCCTTTGTCTGTACTAGTGTCTCATTTTACAAAGTGATTCATTCTTCATGGTGGTGGGGAAAGTACTCAGGGGATGCCCTAGGAAAAAATGCATTTGCCAACACTGCAGTTTATTCTTGCCTAATGGAAATAGATAATACTGTGCACGGATCATCTTGCTGAAGGCCAGCCCAAATTCACTTGGGTACTTGAAATGAAGTTCCCCTTGATCTGGGATCTGTGGTGGAACTGTTGCTTTGTGAGAGGCACTAATTCAACTTTAGAGGACTATGATGTCTTCATGACATTCATGTCATTGCCCCTAGTTTAGAAGGAGGCTGTTAGGAAAGCAGTGATGAACCTCGACTAGAGAACTGCAGAAACTGCAGGTAGCATAGGCCAAATGACTTTCTCAGTGGTTCATATAAAGAAAGAGAGACATTTCAAGAGCTACATTAATGATGCTATTTTTTTACCTAGTTCAAAATTTATGAAGTCTTTGGAAAGGCTCCTTTCTATACTTCACCAGCCTTAGTACATACTCACGTGGCCCAAGAAAATACATGACATGGACATGGTGCTTTGACTGAACACAAACCCAGATCTGTGCTGGCAGATTTTCTGATTTAAGGTGAAATCCTTTACAATTGGCCAATCAACCTAATAAAAATCAGAACTGCAACCTCTCAGTTTGAAGTACAGCATAATTGTGATTATAACCTTTTGCTGTCTGAGCTACTTAAAAATGAATTACATGCTGAAGAAAGGTAGAATTTGCAGATTTACTTATTTATTACCTTAACTTTTTTAATGGCTGGATGTAAAGGTATGTTATATGATTGTAAGCCCAAGAAAAGCTCTCCCTGGAATGTTTGAAACCTTCCAGAAACAGACTGAGTATCTGATGAGCTGGGATTGACAAGTGCAAAATTCCAATCACAGAAACTTAGAAGGTTTGTTAGAGGCAAAGAAAGCTCATGTTTATAGCTGTCAGGCCTGATCCAATTCCTGCTGATGTCAATGGAAAGCTGTTGCTTGAGTTCATCAGCAAGGTTCTGAGAGAAACAAGATTGATGGAGGAAGCTGTAAGGGGGCAGTTCACACCTCTCAACCTGCTTAGCAGAAGGAGCTGCAAAAGATTAATCTGCAGCAGTTTCACTGCTGAAGGCATTTGAACCATGAGAAGATGTAATAGTGCTCAGTGCTCAGATGCTTTCATTTGCATTTCCAGGATTTTGAAAGGGTAAGCAGTGACTGCTCAAGTGATGGACTTGGAAAACAGTGTCTAGCCTGGTATGCTAGGAAAAGCATGGTATGTTTTGTTGGTTTTTGTTCTTCTGTTTTTCAGGAAAAGGGTAAAGTATGACAGCATCATTACCAGGGCACTGGAGACAGGCCAGATATACATATTTGGTTAGAGAAGAAAAACAACCATCTGTCTGGAAAAGGATGTAAACATTAAGTTTTAACTTTCTGTCTTAGGCTCTTCTGTGACAGAAAGGAAGCCTTGTATGTTAAGCTACTCTGCTGCTCTGGTAAAAGCTACTGTAATTCAGGCTGTGTTGAAAAGGAGCAATTTAGGGATATTTTTTTCTTTCACTGTATTTTTCCAAAAGATGACTTTTTCACATGGGTCCCTTCTGACTCAAGAAGGGAGAAATCGTTGGGAAGGAAATAAATCTCTACTGATGGCTACTCAGAAGAGAGAAGCAGCCAATGAACATGAGTGATCTAATATTAATAAATGCCATGCATGATGCACTGAATAATCTCTTGGTTGTTTTTGTTATGCTATTAAGAAGTTTAACTTTAGGTTTCCAAGAACCACAGGCACATTTACTCTTTTGGGGTGTGTGCATTTCTGTGAAACTTTGGTTAGAGTATCAGTCCAAGGAGTGAAGTGAACTGCACAGTGTCATGATTATGGCACAATCCATCTGTGATACATGGGTTGTAGAGCTGGAAACCTACCAAATGCAAAAGCAGCCTTGCACCCCTAGAACAGTGCAGGATTCAGCCTCAGGGTGGCTGCTGGCCAGGGGTCTGCAGGCATTATAACCAGGATAACTGAACCACTTTGAAATAATTTGCTGCTGCACAGTTGTGTCAGACCAGGAATGGACTTCATGTGTTAACTGACCTGACCATTCAACTCGTATTGTGTCTTCACAGTTATTTATCCTCAACCTGGTAGCTGAGGACAATGACTCTATTCCAGTTTGAATTAGGTTGGGTGCAAGCAATCTTCAAAGAGGACCCCTTTCTTCTGTGACTGTTCTTCCATCTTGTGTCTTCTACTTCTCCAGTCCATCATCTTTGCCTTGGGCCCTTTTCTTATATCTTATTAAAGATGTTAAGTAAGTAACCCCTTCTGTTCAGTCCTCAACTGCAGTCAGGAGTTGGATGGCAGGTCTAGATTGGAAGTCACAAATTTCCAGGCAGTTTTGTCCCCAAGACCTTTATTGTGGACTTTTACAGTGTTACTTTTTCATTCTGTTGCATATGCAAGGTAGGTAAACATCAATTAGCTGAAGCCCATTATAAATCTGACTTAACAATTTATAGAGAAAAAGTGCTTCCCAATACAAAATTGAAGCTTTGACTTAAATAGAAAACAAGTAACTAAACTGTCTCATTCTCCCTGTTGGACTTGAGTCTGCAGGGAGAACATTGGATGTGACTATCAAGGTTATTCTGTGCTGGGAGCTTTGCCTTCTGAGCACCAAACTGAAATTTGAGGAGATGGCAGAGGAAGATTTGGGGAAGGTGTCGCAGGCTGCTTATGCAGTGCTGGGAGATTGGTAGGGAAGACAAATGTGTGCTGGGAATATAAACATGCCCAGGTTGAGATGCAAGGCCACTTGGCTCCCACTGACTCTGTCTCTGTGTTGGATGGGCCTGTTTCCTCCACCCTCTGCACTGAGCCTGGGGCTGGAGTGCATTTTTGCAGTTGAGTCATCCAGCCCCTCAGAATAGGAGCCTAACGTTAATGCATCTGGAACAGCAGGAGCCTGGCCAAGTGCCTGTTCTGATTTGGTGAAATATTCTTGGCAACTACAGAGCATTTTTAAACCAGTCCTTCATTAAATACAGTTTTATATGACAAAGTATGCCAGTTTCACTTTATAAGCAAACTATTTTAAGGAGACTTATGTACAGACTTATATTCAACATAATAGCAGGAGCTGCACTGCCACAGGCAGGCCAGGATAGTGGTCCCTAGGGAATGAAAACTGGCATTTGCTGTGTCAGGCAATGAAAACACAAGTGCCTCTATTATTTCTGTCATCTTTCATCCCTCTGCAAGCTCGTATCTGGCCACAAAATCTGAGTCAAATGGATGCCCACTGACTTCGTTGGGGCTCTTCTGGCATGGAGGGGCTTCTCCAAATGAAGCTCAACACAGGGAGACCTCAGGGCCCTGGCTGCTCTGTTCTGTGTGAGTCCTAACTGGTGTTTCATGTGTGATTGGAAAGGAAGTGATGGCAATGCTCTTGGTGGCTGCTTCTACCTTTATGGGAGAGGAAATAAATGCCAGAAGAAAGTTAATTTTAATAAGCCAGAATAAATTTCCAGATTGTTTTAAGGGTATACTGGTAGTAAAGGCATAAGTAGCAAACTGTTTTTCAAACACATTTGGAAATACTGTATGGTTGGGATCAGTAGTGGCCTTTGCCTAGTACTGTCAGACTACCTGAATTTGGCCTTCTAGGGTCTAATATTTTGCTGTTTAGCATCATATGGCTTGTGTGCCCTTCCTTCTCCAAACTTCAGTGGCTTGATATAGTCATCTTTGCAAAGACTTCCTGTGAAGGAGAGGAGGAACTACATGGCCACACCAGGCAATAACCAACTTCAAATCTATCACCTGCAGTGAGGGAGTCAGCATGTGAATGGAGTGGGTTTAGTAGCATGAGAGCAATCTGAGATTAGGAGAGGGTGACAGGCATGTTCCTCTACACCCCTCGTCCCAGCTAATATGTTCTAGGAAAAAAAGGTAGGAGCCACTGAAATCAGCAGTTCTTGACCTTCCAAGGGAAAACAAGCTTACATGCAACCAGGATCCTTCTTGGACCTGGACCAGCTTCTACTCATGCTGAATCCTCCCTGTGGGTGAAGGAGCTGCAATTCTCCTGTGCCCTCAGCTGGTGGGGGGGAATTGGCATGTGTCTGACTCGTCCATACCCTCTCTTCCTATAGTGGAAATGTGGAGGTAACTTTGGATCTTGCAGGTGGGAATAAAATGTATTTGAGAGGTTTGACACCTTCATGCTAATGCATAAATGTTGTCTTTCTGGAGAGAGATCATGAGCTTTGTCTTTGCCCCTGCCCTTCTTCAAAATGGGTTATGTACAGCAATTCCAGCAGGAGCAACTTCTTCAAGGGCCATATGCTTTTTGTGTGCCTTATCCTACATGTAAATGTGGAACCCATTTACTGAATGCAGGGCATGGCTAAATTAGACTGCAACAGGATCTACCCTGGGGTGCTCAGGCTGCAGGGCTGCCAAGAGCATCATCAACGTGTGAACCCAAGTGTTTGGGTTAGGAAATGTCTATCCCAAGCTGGCTCAGGGCTCCTCAGATGGGTGCCTCAAATAGCCTTGTGCTCTAATTGTCAGTAGCTGGGACTGCTACAGGAAGAGGCACGGGGAAATGGAAGGTGCAGTAAAGCATCAGGGTGGCTCCTGGGCAAAGTAAACATGAGACCTAAAGCCATTTTGTTACACCTACAGTCCTGCCTGTGCCGGGGGGACCCTGTGTCAATCCTTCATGCCTTCGGAAAGATACGATGTATTTGCAGTGTTGATTTGCAAGCGCTTCAAATGAAGCTGTTTCATTTCTCTTGCAGCTATTTTTTTTGTGTGCTTAGGGTAGTGTTGCTGACTAAAAATGCACATTTAAAATAATATTTTAATTTTTCCTTCTGGGCTGAATGCAATGTTTTGCTTGACCCCAGGTGGGGGGCAGATGACTTCTATTTTTTGGTGCACTCAGAATTCTAAAATCATCTTGGATGGATCTGACACAAAATACTGTGTTTTCAAGTTCAGCCAGGGAACCAAAATGTAATTATTTGCACAGCTGTAATCACATTTCAAAGGAGATGTGATTCCTCCTGGAGGCCCAGGTAGATGGAAAGGGCATGCTAGCCCCTGCCATGAGCTCTGCATCCTTCCTCTCTGCATCTATGGAAATGTAGAACCCCTGCTCTACAATTTTGTGGACCCTTGTAGCATGCCAACTAACAGGTTGCATTTTACAGTAGGAAACTCTAAGTATGCCTATGCTAATTTGTCAGCAAATGCAGCTCCTCCTTCATTATGGGGTGCTGTGCTGTGTTAATGTGGAGCTGGCCTTGTCCTTACAACCCAAGCAACATAATCCTCTTCCCTCTTAAAATCCAACTGGCATCAGGATGGAGCCAGACACAAGGCTGTGTGGAGCTGAAGGCAAGGGTGAGGCTGCACTGACGTGTGCATGCCTGCATGGGCCCCAAAACTTCTGCCTAAAAATTCCTGTTTAAAAATAAGTAGGATCAGCTTTCATCTTGTTAGCAGCAGTCAAAAAAAATCGTGTGAAAATCAATGGACTTTTTAAAACAAACTTTTCCACAGAAACATACCTCTGTGTGAGTTCTTTTCATAACTTTTTTAATAAAACTTCCAGCAAAATTGTTTATCAAAACATTTTTGTCTTCTGGCAGTCAAAATATACTCTTGATATTTGCATTTAAAACTTGAGGAACCTTCTTAAAAGCCTTGAAGATTTGAAAAAATGTCTGCTTGAAGTGTTTTCAAAACAAATACTTTAAAATTCAGTTTCTTTTTATACGGGCAAAATAGGTTTATTTGATTTAACCAGCTTGTCCCTTTGGCTTCCTCATGCCACCTGTTTGAGCCAGCATCCCAAGGGATGTGGGCAGAAAACAGTCTCAGGAGAGCACTGCTCATGTGGCAAAGTGAAATTTTTTTCTATCGGGACCTGAGGATTTTTATTTTAAAAAAGAATTCTCAAGTGCAGGCTGTATTTTAGTGTTCGGATTTACTTGATATGCAAGTGCAAAAATGTGCAATCTTACGTAAATATCTTCTTTTCAGTTCTGTTGTAGTCTATTCTGCTCAAAGTGCTGTGATGGATGGTACCTGTTTTCTCCAGAGTTTGTGTATAAAGAACTGTTTCATGTTGTGTTCCTTTCAGATGAAAATGAGAAGAGAGCTGGGGAAAATAAGGGAAAAGGGACAGAGGCCAAAGATTCAAGTAATCACTGGCAAACAGTGACGTGGTTCAATATCAGTGCAGAGTTTGGCCTGTCCAGTTGATGTCTGCAACTGGGCTTTAGTGGAGATGGGGGAATTACTAAAAGGACTGCAAAGAGGCAGCTCTGCAGGGTGCAGGAACATAAAGGGAAAGTTTACCAAGTTAAGCCCAGTGCACTTCTTTTTTTCTTTAATATTGTGTTCTGTATCTGATTTTAATGGGTATTTATTCCCAGCTTGCTTTATAGAGTGGTTATTTAAAAAACAGCCTCTTAAAAATTATTAAAAATTGTTTCCATTGGCAGGGGAACACTTTTACAAACAAGGTATGTAATTACTACTTTAACTAGCAAGGGATTTGCTGTTTCCTTTGGTCACTGACATGGTGTTGACTCTTCTTAATGACTGGGTGCAGAGATTTGTATTTTATTTTTATTAAAGCTTTTGGAGGAGTCCAGCTTTAGCGAAGAATTGTTAAAGCAGAATGGAGACTTCTGGGGTGCTTACTTCTCCAGCAAGACTTCTTGGCAGATGTCCAGCTGGATATATTGATACTTCTCTGGAATGATCCAGGAAAGCTTTGTTGCAAAGTTGTATCTTGACTGGCAAATCCTGCTCACCAGTGGTTTGAGATCTGCCCACCCTGAGCTTTTAGCACTGCTTGGGACCATTTGTCCCACTTAAATCTGGGGCAAGAGTGAAAGGTGCTCCTGTCTTGCAGCCTAATTACTGTCTCTCTCTGAGATCAAAGACCTTTGAATAACTTGAGCTGGTGTTTATGCCTTTTGAGAAATCCAGTGCTGCTGTGTCCCCTGGGAGCTAGAGTCAGTTGAACAGCCAACCTGCCACATCCTGGCTACCTGGGTCTATGGAGAATCTCCAGTCAAGGGGCTGAGGCTCCAGTTTTTATGCAAGTTAAGGGGCCAAAGGTTTTCCTTCAAGGAAACAAGTTATAATTTGGGGGCGACTATTTAAAAGCTGCATTTATCCCCAAATTATCTTCTCTGTTAGAATCCATTTGTATTTGTGCCCATATTTGTGCTGCTGCATTCTTAAACACGATAGCAAATACTAAATCACAAGCAGGCTTGTGACAGGATGTGGCCTCAAGGAAGAGCAAGGAGGAGGTCTGCCTGCCAAGTAAAATCCCTGCAAGGCTGTCTGGTGTTGGTTAAACAAATGGAAAGCTGAGACATCTGTGCTGTCAAACCCTGCTCCCTTCCCTATCTCCTGCTGCCACCCACATTCTCCTTACACGTGTCCCATCCACCTGCCCTGTCCTGACGTGTGCTTTGTACATCTAGACAGGAGTCTGCATCTGCCTGACAGCTCAATCAAATTCATTCTTCTGGATTGTCTGGACACCCTAGAAGTGCTTGCTCTGGGACACAAACATTTCTGGCTTACCTAGAGCTGCGTCAGAGCCTTAAACCACAAATATCTTATGTCCTAGAATTAGCATTGCATTTACAAGTGTGTTGGCTGAAACAGCAATAAAGATCTAACCCTGAGATCCCTGTGCTACCCAGGCTGCAGGGGTGAGAAAGATCCCTTTTTTGACACATCTGCCCAGAAGGTGTTTCTACACTTTCTGCAATATATACAATTCCCATCACTGATAACTGTTAATTAAATGGTAGGCTTAGGGCCCTGAAGCACTGGTTTCTGACACAAGGAGGTAACAGGTTCTGTGATTATGGCCCTTAGCAACATGTGTTCAGCAATTAATCAACAGCATGATACTGATAAATTAGTGAGATTTTAGGGAAAAGTGCATCTAGAAGGCTGGCACAGAGGTATTGTCACACAGAAGTTTTAAACATTGATTATGAGTAACTTTACTGAGCAGCACTAAAGAGTCTGTCTGCCAGTTATTCCCTAATTCAAAATTACAGAATTGCCCTAATACAAAATTACAGAGGAGACTGAAAACACCTGAATCCAGAAAGGAATCCCCACAGCCTCAGCTGCTGTCCAATCCCAGAGGCAGATCCACTGGTTCTTTCCTTTATACCAGTTGTACCTAAAGTGTCTCCTGTGTCCCCTCCCTTTACCTGTTTGCTTCTGACCCAGTGCCTGGGGTGCCTGTTTGCTTAACCAGTATGGTAAATAGGGTCAGTGAACTGCTCTAGGCTATAAAATAATCCTGGAAGAAAAGCCTAACCTGATCTCTTCACTAATGCTGTGTCCTGGGCAGCCCTGAGATCAACTGGGCTGTCAAAGTGGAGATGGTGATTGATGAGAGACAGGCAAAGCTGGGAGCTGTTTAAACTGGCATAGCTGCTGAGACTAGCACAGTCTGACTTCTCCAGCCACCTAAAATCCTGCTCATAGTTAGGTATGCTTGTGGTCTGGACCCAGCCAAACATGTCTGTACTTTCTTAATCTTTTGTCCATAAATTAACTGGTTTGCCTTATGCACAGAGTTCAAAGTAGTGCACCTTCTCAGACCACGTGGAATCAGGCTGGATGCCCAGCACAGCTCAGGACAACATTTGCCCCTACCAGGAGGTTGTGGGGTCCCCTTCTCTGGAGATATTCAAGACCCACCTGGAGTAGTGTGCTCTAAGCCATCCTGCTTTAGCAGGGGAGTTGGACTGGATAATCTCTAGAGGTTCCTTCCAACTCTGACAATGCTCTGCTTCTGTGGCACCCAAGAAATCATGGTTATAGCACGTTTAAAGGATGAGCTATGCTGATTTCCGGGTCTTCTCAAGGTGAGTCAAACCCAGCACATCCTCCCCATCCTTCCCCAGTAGTTATTTTAGCTACTAGCTTGTAAAATGGTGGTGGGGGAATGGAGCAGTCCCACTTCCAAGTGTCTAATTCTTTGCAAGCTTAGAGTCTTGCATACAAACCCTCTCTTTTTCCAGGTTGCTGCCCAAAAGACTAAGCAACAGAGTTGTGCTAATTCTCAGCTCACTTTTTCTGGCTATGGTATGCAGGGAAGCACCACTTCTGCAAACACCTAGGTGCTAGGGCAGTCTCCTGCAAAGCAGGATCAGAAGTTTTAAGTCCCTCCAGCAATAAGCTGAGCCACTTTGCCATTGCCACTGTGCACTGAACTGTCAGATGAAGCAGAGATCTACATAACTATTCCTTCAGCTTTTAAAATATAAGCTCCCAGGAAAGCTTTTGGGCTGGGAAACACAAGTGGAAGGAATTACTTGCAATTTAAGATTAGGTGCCAAAATTTTGAGAATAAAATGGGATTAAGGAACTACTCTGGCACGGTTCCCAAAACAGGGCAATTCCTGTTCTGCAGCACTAAATCTGCCCTTACACTTCACAGTTGTGTATAACTAAGATGCTTGAGCTTCAGTAGGGAATACAGCACACCAGGTTAGCAAGGGGTGATTATATCCTTAAATATATGCTATTAATTATAGGAAATGCCAGCCTTCAGCTATGCTCAGAGCTACTGGCCTGTGTGTGATTTATCCTCCTGCTCCAGAAAGGTCTATTTGACTCTCAAGCATTTCTACAACTTCTTGAAATTTGCTGTTGAAAACCACTTTGAGAATAATGCCTGGCTTGCAGCAAACTGTGGTGGCCTTACCTATTGCTTGGGAGGAAAAACAAGAGGGAACCCAAGGGCTTTGGCATAAAAGGTATATGAAAGATACTAATGACTTCATACATTCAGCATCAGTCCTTAACTCCAGTGGCAAGTAGGAACAGCTGATGAGTGGCAAGACTAAAAGCTTGTTACAACTCATGTGATACCTTTGTTAGTGAGTGGAGAGCCAGGGAAGCCTGTGGACACAGCTAATTGACACCTTCTTCCCACTGACCCACTGAATATGGCCATGTGTGGGTCTACAACCCTTCTCAGGGCTAAACTACCCTAAGTGTGCCTTGCCAGATCTGAACTTCTAGCAAAATAGCTGCATTTCATCTAACACAGCTTTTTTGCTTTTGGCAGATAGGAGGTCCTTTCATGGCTGGGCTGTTCATTCTCTAATACCCTTTCTCTTTCCATGGCCCAGGTTTGCCATAGTTCCTCCCACTCTGCTTGTGTCAGCCTGTGTGGGCAGCACCTCTGCCAACCCATCCCAGCAGGGACAACCCCGAACTGTCTTTTCATTTTCATCCAGATACCTGTCACTGCTGCTGTTATATATAGCATTTGAAATACCTGAGCTATCAGACTTGTCTCTGTCAACATGGATTTTATCTGGAATAGGCACACACAAATGCTGGATTGCTTTGCAGTTTCATAAACAGGCAGGCAGATTGTACAGAGTAGCTTTGGTTGGGTTGTCTTGACTGTGGGGGTCTTTGAAGATGCTTAAAGCATACAGCACTTGGTGGTAGCTCGTTATGTAGTCAAGCAAGGAGATTTTTTTTTGGTCTGGAGTTATAGGAAGGAATCAGCCAATGTAAATAATAAACAATGGATGAAGGAAGAAGTAGTAATTTTTATATTAATGATTGTCAGAAAATGAAGTTGGGACTTAGAGTCTCTGCAACAACCCCATAAAATCTTTACAGGGATCAGTGTAAGGACTATGTGGAGCAGCCCAGATTACCTGTTCACTGGAAAACTGAATTCTGCTGAAACACTTTGCTGGATTGGGCCCAGCATGTGAAGTTCATGAAACCTTAATGGACTTACTTCATAAATAGTTAATAGAGGCATCACTATCTTAGACCTACTTATGCATCCAGAACACTTTGAAACCAAGGCTGGAATAAGGTTTAAAGGAACTTGATAAATGCACAAAGGAGCACACAGAGCCAAATTCCACCTTGGCAAAGTTCCCCCAGCGTTAGAGCATTTGGCAAACAATATTTAATAAAGCACTTGTAACCACACATGAAACTATACACCATTAGCATTCCCCACCTCTCTTCCTTTGTATTGTTTTTCTTTGGATGCTATTGAAATTACATGGACAGCCATTGTAACTCGCAAGGTGTTCATGTTATTAAAAAGTAGAGGTGTTGGGTAGTGCATGTATCACCACTCGTAGTGTTTGGAATGGGTTAGTCCTTTGCTGTGCAAAGATTATTCCCTGTCTTAAGGACAGCAAAGGACTGAGTAAAGATGGGGAATCTTTCCCTTTTACATCTAGGACTGAAAAAAAAAATCGGCATTTGTTACTTTGCCAGAAACCAGGAGATTCTTACTATCCACAATTTTTTGAGGTGATGCTTTTCATCACATTGACACAGTGTCAGAGGCAGGTCCTTTCCTAGACAAGTGCTTTCCAATTACATGGTGTTGGAAAACTCATAGGCTTTCTGTAGAGTATGGGTGTACGATCTCCCCCTCTTTGCTTGTTTTAAGCTCTGCAATATTCAGGAGCTGTCCTGATGTGTACTTGTACAGTGCCTAGCACACTAGGCCTGATCCTGCTAAGAGGTCAATCAGAAGCCAAAAAAAAAAAAAAAAGAGGAGGCAAACAATAGCAAAGTAGGACTCAAACTTTTGGGTTTAAAGTATTACGGTTGCTCAGAGACAAGCTATTCCATTTGTCCCATTGGGAGCAAATGGATGCTGTACTAGTCTTCCCAAGTGACTGACCCTCTTCTCCATCCCTCATTGTCAGTCATTTGCATTCTGTTCCTCTTGTCCCTCACCTCCAAGTGATAGGAAGCTTTATTCTGTAATTTTTAGATGGGAGAAACATAAGGCACTTAGAGACTTGCTTAGGTCAGATAAGAGGCCCTGCCTGAGCTAAGGCTGAACTCTTTGGCGTGTTATCTTTCAAAAGAGGTCCTGTGTGTGTGATATATAATTTTTTAAATCCAGTGGTTGCATCTGGCTTTTTTGAACTCATAGTCAACCATGGGTGAGAAAAATGCCTTCGTGTCTCCAGTTTTAAATGAAAGGTAAAACACATTCCTCTTTCTGTATGTAACTTCTCCTTTTCCTTCTTTCCGAAGCTGCAAAGTGGATTGCTCACACTCTCCACCCACCATAATGCAGTTGGCAAGGCCACCCCAGCTCAGTGTATTGCTCCTCACCTGCCCGGGTGCTGTAGCCTGTCCAGCACCTTGACTGGCCTCTGAAGTCAGAGGCACCCTTAGAGTGACCATCTTCCTTCTGTAGCTGCCCTGGTAGTGAAGGCAGTAAATGCTGTTTCTGACCACAGCAAGCTAAACAAAGTAACTTTAGTGTCAAAGGCCTGATAGAAATTCAAGTTTATACCCCAGATGCATGGCTGCATATGAGAACCATGCAAGTGCACCCTCAGCCAAGGGGCTCACCCAGCTGCTGTGCAGGTGCTTGATTTCTCATCTAAAAACTGCCCTGGTGTAAGCCTGTCCACCTCTTTCCCCCTCCCTCCCTGGGCTGAGCACTGAGTTGCCCTCAAGTGCTGCTGTGATGGGTGTGGATCTATTGGAAAGCTAGCAAGCCAAACCTGCTGAGGTGTTGTTCCAGGGGCAAGGAGCTGGGCCCTACCTGCTCCACCCTGAAAGCATCTCATGGCAGGCTTGCTGCTGTGGGGCAGAGCTGCCAAGGCGAGATGGTAGCAAAGAACAGGACACAAGGGGGCCTGGGTTCTAGCAAGTTTGACAGCAAAGGATGTGTCTGAGGTTGTGCAACCTCTTTCTCTTTAAAATCTATAAGAGGGGTCTGAGAAGTTCAGGGGGAGTTAGTGATGGAAGTTGCTTTCCTGGTTATTTTTCTATGAGAACTATGTTAAAGGTCAGCTGCAGAAATGTTGTCTGTATTTCTTCTTTCTCTGCTGAAAATCTGGAAGGACAGATGAAGATTTTGCCAGCAGAGGAACCATGTAAATAAAGCTGAGTCAAGAGAGGAGTAATTTTAACCCAAGCCTTTCAGGCTGTAGGCAGACCCATACTGCCTTAGGAAGGCTGTGATATCCCCCCTGGGAGGTCTCCAGCACCAGGAAGGTGGGATCTCTTTAGCTGAGGAGACCAACATTCCCTATTCTTTGCACTGCTCTCAGTTAGAAAATACAGGACATGATAATCGGGCCTTTGGCTGGTTTATCAACAGAGACCAGAGGAGAAGGTATTTGCATTCATAGATTGATATTGCTAAGGGCAGAGAGCCCTCTGAACAGATGCTCAGGTCTTGCTGTGAGCCCTCTAGCACTGCTTGCTGTAATCTACCTGGTCACTTTGGTAGATACTGGTGCTTGCTGGCACAAAACCTTGCGATGGAGGGGTGCTTTTAAAAGGGGAAAAACAAAATGTCAGGTTTGCTTGATGAAACATGACTAAGCAATGCAATGAGCCCAAGCTTTTGCTACCCTCCAGCCCAAAAAGCCTGTGCCTCATCCCGTGTGTTTCCTTTGAAGACTGTTTTATTCATTCGCTCAGGGCCAAATCCTGTTGCTCCACCAACTGCGCACCTGCTGGAGGGAAACTCTCTCCCTTTTCCCCCACAGCTCCTTTTCCCCTTGGTCCCCCCTTCTCCGGGAGGGGACAGGAAGCACAGGGGTCTTTCCCCTTGCATCTGTCTGCCAGGCATTTCACTTCATTGACAGAATTCTCCATTGCTTTTTATTAAAGACAGGAAGTGTTTTGCAGGCTGGAGGTGACTCTAGGTCTGCTTGTCTCGAGCTTTCTAGTGACTCATCTGTCTGCAACTGATATGATGTCGTTGGATGTATTTTTTTAAACTGCAGACAGCATTATGTGCTGAGGTATTGAAAGGCTGATTTCTGTTTTGACTGTTGTCATGTTGGCTTGCAAGTTATAAGGTATGTGTCACTTTTTCGGGTCAACCAATCTCATTCAGCAATTTTATTAATAGCTCCCATGCTCCTGCATGAAAAAAAAAGCAACATGTTGAAATTGGAAGAAGCAGGAGGGAACTTCTGGGTTTGTTTTTTTTCCAGTTTGTTGTGGATTTCAAAAGCTTTACCCAGAAGGAGACACTCACAAGAAGGCCGAGTTTCATTCTGCCTGAGTGCAGCCTCTCAGTTAATTACACTAGACCTGACTCTGGTCCTATTATGCTACAGAGTATATTGAGGCTTACAAATGAAACCTGTTACACATTAGCATGTTAAATATACAGCTGCAATGTCTGGAACTAGGTAGTAGTAGCTTAAAGGCTTAAAAGTTAGAATTAAAAATAAGTCAATAGGTTGTAGTAAGTTCATTAAAGAGATAAAGATAACACAGGAATTAAAGCACAAGGGAAATAAATTCAGAAGGATTGTCTGAGGCAACCAAAAATATTTCTCTGACCACTGATGACTACCTCTAATCTAAGAAGTAAATTATAACCATTATACCATTTATTTTAAAAACATCTTTCTCTTGGGTTTAAGTGTATTAATTGCCCTAACCCTTCTATGCTTCCTCTGCTTTCTGAATAAAACTAACCTGTTAAGTAATTTGCATGGCATTTACCAAAAGGCCCACAGGTTCAGGAATTGTGCAGTTTTCAGATCAATATTTTACCAGGCCTTTCAAGCGTGGCTGCATATGTTGTCCTTTATTGCTGATCTAGGAAGTTTTACACCAAACAGAGTATTTCTTCAGAAATCATGAGTTTGGAAGGGAATGGATCTGAACAGGATTATCTTTTATCACCTAAGTAATCCCAAAGTTACAGCTAGAGGGCAGATGTGCTGGAGGCAAAGAGGCTGGGCAATAAAATTTCAGTTCTGGTGCTAAATTCCTGGTCCTGATTCAGTGCAATGAGAGCTTGCCTCTGATCCAATGAGCTGCAAATGATGCCTGTAATCTTTGGTCCCTAAGAGTCTTGCCAGGATATTAATCTGTATGTCATAAGAACAGAGGAAACAAATTAATCGAGGAGCTCAAGATTGTACATTAATGAAGCTGCAGGAACAGACAGGACTGCCTGAGCCACTCGCGTAACAACAGATACTGGAGGATAAACCAAGCATGGGAAAACAGGGAAACAGCTGAAATTTTAGAGAGAAAGAGGAACCCCCCTGAGATCTTTGCAGTTTTAGTGCAATGATTTTGCATTCCTCCCTCAGAACAGAATTCCCTGATGTTGAAGTAACAGGAGAAAAGAGAGTTCTGCTCTGGAAGTCTTACACAAAGCAGTGGAGGGGCCAGGTTATCCCTCTGGAATTTTTATTGGCTACAGATGCTTTTCTCTGGGCTGATTCATCCCTGTGTCTAAGGAAATGTGGGGAAGAGATGACGTTTCTTGCAATCTGGAGGGATTCACAGTACGCCTTAAGGGTGCTGGGTGTATAAACAGAAGAAGTTGAGATCAATTACCTGTGTTGTTTAGGTTGGCTTTTCCCTCCCCTTCCTTTGCTGACCTGTAACAGAACTTATGTAATGGTTACCAAGGGGCTGCTGGTGGGTTAGTATGAAGTTTTCTTAATTCTGTTTTCATTCATATTAGTGAATTTGCAACAATTACAAGGAATAAATGTTACAAGTAACAGGAAAAAAAGCCAAGGCCTGTGATCTATGATGGCGTTTTGTTGAAGAGAAGCCTGGGCAAGCATTGTCTCTGAATATAGGAAAGGGTTTATTTCTCCATGAGATTTTTAAAATGCATTTCATTCGGGTACAGTTACCAGGCACAATGAAAGTGACGGTGTTTTCTGAAAAAATACAGCTTTTAGCAATACATATTTTAAGAATATCAAAAACCAGAAGTTCTGCCAAATCACTGTAGCTCTGCTAATGAAAACAATGATTTTGGTTTAAACAACCTACAGCCTTAACTGCATTTTTCTTTACCAAAGTGAGTGGCCAGGAATTGCAAAGTTTCACCCAACCACCTTTTCACAGCTTTGTAGATCAGTAGGTGTATCTCAGATCATACATTTCTGCTGTGTGCTTTTTGACAGAAGGCTCTATGTGCAGGAAGCACTTAAGAACATCTTCAGCGTCTAGTATTAAACAGCACAGACGAAAATTGCATAGAGAAATTACCAGAGTCCAGAACAGGGCTCTCAAGTTCTTGATTCAGTGTATTCATCAGATTTGTCAGTCTCAAATACATTCTTAACCTGTACAGCCTCCACAGTCTTGTAGTCAAATACGTGTGATTTCCTGAGTCAAAGGAAAATCTACTTAGGAATTATGAGAAAACAAAGGGTGGTGTTCAGAGTAGTAAGAAATGCTGCTGAACAAGGCTGGACCCTGGCAACACAAAGGTCAGAAGGAAGACTGTAAAAGGCTCACCAGGCACACACTGCACTGTAATTACACTCACCGGTGGGGTTTGCCTCTGTGTGGGGTTTAGGGAGTGGGGGGAAAGAGGAGTTGTTTGTCTGTACATTGAGCTCCCGTTAATGGTTAGCCAAAAGCAAACTTACATCTGCTTAATAGGATGTTGTCATGTAGTCCACTTGTATTGGAGAGCAGGTGACCTTTTATGCTTGGGTGGTGGAGGCAGTTGCCCAGACCCCTATACTGATAAATGCAGATGCAAATCCCCTTGGTGTCTCTCAGCTGCTACCATGCTGATTAGAACCTCTAGGAGGCCATAAGACTAAGGGAATTCCCATACGGTAAGACTGGTTCCCCCTGCTTGCAGATTTCCCCATACTTTTGGAGTATGTGGATGCACTCTCCTTAACTCAAAGCCATGCTACTGTGGTGTGCATTGTACAGTGCACAGATAAGTCTTCTGAAGGTGATACTGCATCTGGGTCAGAGCTGATTGCTCCATGATGCTCCTCCTGTGGTAGCTTCAGTGCTTGCAATGACCAAGAGCCCAGCTTTACCCTGGAAGGGAGGACCACAGGGTAGGTGTTTCAGAAGCTTGAAAGACCACGGTCAAGTCATGGGTCACAATCCAGAAATCTTTGGCCAACAACACTGGGTAGCTAGATTTCATTCTGCTTGGCCCAGCACTTTTGCCACAGCAGAGCTGCAGAATCCTATGCTGTGGCACATTGGTTTTGCATGAATTATATTTTTTTACATTAGAAAAATCTCTATAAAAGCAGAAGAAAAAAAACCCATCCAGCAAATAGTCTCAGTTAAACAAACACATAAATTTATGGTAAGCCCTATGAACTACTGCAAAATGTCTGCTAGGGCCAATAAATGTGCTGGCTTTCAGTCTTAATTACCCTGTGTGCTGCTTTACTATATACTTCTAAGCCATGCAAAGAAAATGTATCAGCTTGTGTGTTACAATAATCCATCCTTTTGGAAAAAAATACATACTTAATAGTTCTGAGCAGACAGGTTTGTGTTGATAGCTGTCTTTCATTCATTTGGTAGGATTCTGTCATTCCTTCAGATCAAATCTGAGACCATGCTAACTGTGAGTACTTCTGTAGATGTGCATTTGTGTAGAAAATTGTAGTGCTATTAATTTTGTATCAGTTCTGACTCCTGCTTGAATGTAAGGTCTTTAGAGCAGGATAGGAAGTAAAGCTGGTTCACCATAAACCCCAAAAGAAACCTAAAAACTTAGTTGTTTGTGGTGGTTTTTTTTAGGGAAGTGTGTATTTTAAAGTCGGTTTTCATATCTTTTTTTTTCCTGTTTGATTTGTATCTTTGAGAAATATCTACTTTCTCAGTTTTATTGTGCTTTCTCACACCTTCCCCTCTGGAGATTTAAAAAAATGAGATGTTTATAGGCTCAAAAAGTCCGATTTTATTGGCCCTCCAAGAGCTCTACGTACAGCTCAGCCTTACAGGCTGCTGGTGTTCTTCTCCATGGCTTAAACAAGGCTGTTAAAGAAATCAAACCTTTAAGGACAAAAACCTCCAAAGGTCATTTATCAGACACTGGGCAGAATAAGCAGCAGCTCTGATAATGCTTATGATGGGCTGAATGAAAGATCTATAATCCCTTTTCTGTAGTAAATTTGGGCAAATCTGCATCTATTCTTCCTAGCAACCAGTAATTTGACATAAATTACACAGCAATTGCTGAACAGGTTTGGAAGGGTGGTGTTTGTTGGGTTTGTTTTCTTTGCCCTGAAGATGCACTTCATTTGCAGCAGGGCTGCCAAAACCAGTTCATTGTAAAGAAATTTGCTTTCTAAACTAATACCCCAAGGGATGGAAATTGGATGGAAACTAAGCCAAATCCAATTGCTTGGCTATCTGTATTGGCTGGATGTACGTTAACAAACCCTATTGTTCTTTGCATCTTCTGTTTACTAAGCTATTTATTTGTTGGCTTCAGGCTGCATTCCTGGAAGACTGTCACGCTGCTGAAACGTGTGGAGCCTCTCGGAGAGCTGTGGGGGAGGTTTCCACCTTAAAACAGGCGGCTGTGTTGCCGGCTGAGAAGCAGACGTGGCTTTTTGCAAGGACCTGTCTCATACTCGCTGGGTAATTTTTCTTTGCAGACGGGTGCAGGAGGGACCCCCATTGGCTGTCCTTCCCCCTCCCAGCTGTGCTGGATGGGCGCTTGAGCCCTTAGGTGCCACTTGTGACCTGGCCCTCAGGCTTTGCAGGCTGCCGGCGAGACTTGCAATTTGGTTTTCATTCTTATGTGCCAATGTGGATGTCAAATGGAAATCTGTCTCTAGCCTCAAGGAAATCTCAGAGCAACGACAGAATGGGTCAAAGTTGTAGTGCTGGACAATTTTTACCCTCTAGAAACATAGTTATCGACCAAACTTTTTTTTTTCACAACAGCAATTGAGAATGCTGTTTCCATTGCAGGGTAGGAGATTGGGTTTGTCTGCTGGCTTTGAACCTATGGGCTCCAAGGTGTCTGTAGGTTCCACTGCAATATAAAAAAAATACTTCAGCAAGTGCTGCTTGTCCCCACACTTTGGCCTTAGATCGCAACAACAGGATTTGTGGCGACCTTTTCTTGTCTTTGAAAATGCTTCCACCACTCCCTCAGCCTTTCCTCTATTGCTGTGGCCTTATAACCTAATCATACTAGAAAGGGTGAGTATAGTGCTCAAGCTTACAAAAAAATACAGTCCAAAGGGGGGAAAAAAATGTTCCCTTTACCAATCAGAGCATGGACTGAAAAAATGAGTCACGTCTGATGTGTTAAAAAATATATGGCCTGTTCCTGCAATGTAAAGTATTGCTACAGTTTGCTGTTCTAATACAGTGGAAATTCCATATTTATTTCTCATGAAGCATATCTGTTATGTTATCCCATTGAGTTACTTAGGAACAGCAGTCACTCCAGTGTTTTAACAGGGGACTATAACCAAAATTTCCTTTGTGATTTCAGTGTAAGTTTGTCTTGACAATCCATGAGCATGATGTAACCAGAAAACAGCCCATTAATCTCATCCAAAGCTTTACATTCCAAGGTGCAATAAATCAAGTTTAAATGAGTTTCCACTGAACAAAAGTAAAGGGGCTTTATGAAAAACTTTGATTTTAAGTGAGGGTTTCTTTTACTGTGTATTATATAGTTCTTTAAGCAGTGCGTAGTTATTCTAATGCAGGAGGGCACTGATTAATTTTTTGTCCTTATAAATTAACAGATGGAAAAGCTGCTGAGAAAAGAGGCAATTACAATGTCATTCTCTTGGAGGGGGGGAGGATATTTCTTTATGGCCTATGGACAGGGCTGATGATATGTTGGAGTCACACAGAATTAGCAGAATCAGCTGGAGACGTCTTGAATGCTCAGTTGGGTACAAGTCTGTGAGCTCACTTACATACTGGCACCTCTGAAGCCCTAGAAATACAAAATTAGTTGTGTTTGTAGGCTGAGTTTTTTAAAGCAGTTTCCAGCATCGAGTCTTGCCCTGTTCTTTAGCACAAATTTGGCAATGCTGTGAGTGCACAAAAGGATATAGCAGAGGCGTGTGAAAATGCAGCTTTCTAGGTGGGATATAGATGCTGGAGAATGTAACAGATCCATGTGCACATGCAAGTGCTTGACTGTGTGCATCCAGTTGCACTAAATAAACACTTGCAGTTAAGGTTGCTTCTCATTTGGTGGTTTTGCAGAAGTTGTTGGCTGTGTCTCCATCTATACATGTGTCTGTGTTTCCCCAGACCTTCTCCTTGGTTGCTCAAATAGTGATACACTCCACAAAGACAGATGTCAGCTAAGGGAAGAGGAGGGGTTGGTCTGAAAAGCTAGGGCTCTGCAAAAAAATCGCTCTGACTCTTAGCAAAGTTTTCTTGCATCTTTCAGTACCTGCCAGCTTCTGCCTGTTGTAGGATGCAGAGGTTCTAGGGTTACTAATGCCTGCACCAGACCTGTTGGGCTCTGCGAAGCCTCCAGCCTCAGTCACATCAGCCACTGAAGGGTTTGCAAAAGAAAGAGGAGGCCCTGCAAGGGAAATCAGAGTAGGGAGGAGAAGTGCAGTTACATCCTCATCGTGCTGCCTTTGACATTTTTGAGGCAACATTTGTAAGCACAAATAGTGTGGAAGCAGGACTTGGCTGCCTGACCCAATGCCTCTTGAGGATGACTGAAGTACATCTCTTGGCTTCAGTGGGGCCTTACTTCTTTAAGCATTTTTTTTTTTAAATCCCCCAAGCTGTATTCCGAAGCTGGAGCTACAGAATGGTGAGCTGGGGTGGGGCAGGGAAGAGAAGAATTCAGTAAAGCTGAGCAGGATCCTTTTGCCTGGAGCTGTTGGGAGACAACACTGTTGCTAGCACACCAAAGAGCAATAAGCTCTGACACTGAGATGCCTGGCCTTGCCCCCCAGGTCAGCTCCTACCAGTGCAACATAGCCCTAGTGAAAGAGGAAGGAAACCCTCCTCTTCTGGGATGTACAAAGCTACTTGGTGACCTTTTGATGCTTGAATTTTCCTGTGCAGAAAGCTCAGACAAGTATTTTCTCACCTCACAGAGATGCAAGGACAATGAATCAATGCAGTTTGAGAGAGGCCCACACAACACTGCTGCCCAGGCAAGTGTTTTTAGTTGGAAATGCTGGCCAGCCCAGGCATCCCATCATGGAACGTGGCTTTGCTGTGCCTGGCATCAGGATGGCACTGGCCCTAGGGAGACCGTGGCTTAGTCAGAAAACACATAAGGATTAAGGGCAGCAACCTCCATTATTTGGGCACGTTTCTCTTGCACAGAACTGTGAGGATCTATGACTATAGCTGTGGTTGTCTGAGGGTCCCCTATATCTGTGTTCCAGCATGATTTTGGTTTTTAATGAGTAATTTTATACCTGCTTGGCATCTACATATTTTCATTTTATGCAGGGAATAAAGAGTAGGAAAATATATTAGTGTTCATTTTGGATATAGTAATAGCAGACATGAGGGGACAGGGAGAGGTGTCTCTGAGTGTCAGGAAGGGCAACTTTGTTATGGAGGCCAATCTCCCCAGCAACCACTGAGTGCCTCCATTCCCTGCCAGCTCTCTGCCAAGGTTCACCTCAGGTGGCAGGGGCTGGGTGAGCCACAGAAGTTGTGCTCTGTTGCTGCCAGGAGCAAAAGCTGCACAGGGCTGAGGTTCCCATCTTCACATGGTTGTGCTTGTGTGTGAGCAGCCTCCCTGACACTCACAGAGCACAGCAGGAGCTGGACTCCTCTCCTTCCTTCCCCCAGGTTATCTGTGCAAATGTGGAGATGAGTGCAAAGGTTGGTGACATAACAGGAAAGATACACTCCTGAGAACAGTCAGAAATAAACAAGAAAACCAAACAAGCACCCAAGACTAAAATGTTTTGGGTCACTTTCCAGTGGATGGGGCAAATGGAGGACATTTTTCTGTCAAAAGTGCATCAGGTTGATGCTAGCCAAGCAGACATTGGGTGTAAGGAAAAAAACCACCATAAACAAGCCAACCTCTGATACTTGTATGCAGAAATCTTCTCTTCAGAAAATCCAGGTAGAGATAACCATGTGAACAGGAATCTGAGTCTGCCTCTGAATGATCTGTGAATTCTGCACAGTGAGAACAGGGAAGAGGAATTACGTTGTCACAATCCTTCTGCACTGATGACATCAAATACCAATCATGGCAACGTCACATTATTTTGCTGTTAAAACAGACCAGAAGGCTGCAGAATAAACATGCGTGTTCAAGTACAACCATTTGCATTAGGGCTCATGTTC
Source organism: Hemiprocne comata (assembly GCA_020745705.1). Classification (NCBI taxonomy): domain Eukaryota; kingdom Metazoa; phylum Chordata; class Aves; order Apodiformes; family Apodidae; genus Hemiprocne; species Hemiprocne comata. The sequence goes on from CM036591.1 coordinate 37,972,966, forward strand.
CTCCATTAGTTCAAGAATGTGTTATTGAAAAATATGTCCCAAGTAATTCACAAGCTATTAGACCTGCTAGTGCTGGCTTAGGTAGAAAAGAGGTATTTCCCACCCACAGAGTAGTTGTAACAGAGGTTCCCTGGTCTGGATGATGGAAGAGGTAAAGATGTATGAACAAAGAGGTCCCTTCTGGCCCTAGCAAAATATACAAATCCACAAATATCCTGACTTGAGCAAAACTCTCACTAAACCGAGGAAGAGATGAAGCATGCAGTTGCAGTATCTTTTGTAGTAAGTAGATGCAGTAAGAAATAGTTTTGCTACTGTGTTCTTTTGAGCTAACTAAAGGCATATGTGAAGGCATGCCTTCCTCACCAAAATATTTAGTGAAAGGACCTATGTTTAAAATGAGCAGATGAATTATCTTGGGAACTCTAGATTTCCACAGTGAGAAACTCACCTTTTTTTTTAGCTTCCAGACGACTGCTTTTTGTCATTCCCATGCCTCTGCTTGCACTGTCACTTTTACCTTTATTTGGTATAGTGTTTTCCAATACTAAGCACCCATGATAGCCCACCAGATTCAGTAACATTGTGTTTGCTTTTCTTTTGAGTCCTTATCAATGTTAGGAGCTCTTCTACCAAGGTGCCTTCCTATCTAATTTACCCTTTCCCCCTCCTAAATGCTTCCCTGCTCTATTACCTATATGGTGAGTATTTCACACTGCCAATTTCATAGTGCTGGGTGGCCAGCCTGTGTTCTCTCAGGCACTGTGCAGTTCAGACAGTTTCTGATTTTAATCCCTCTATGCTTCCTCCCTGAAGATAGGACACCTAGAAATTACTGCTTTTGTGTCTCTCTGAAAGCCAGTCCTCCCCTAGCTAGAGGCAGACAGGGCACCTCCCTCCAACCTCGTTCTTTCAGCAAAAAGAGCATGAACAGGGCAGCGTTGTCAGGTCACACGTAGATGGTCTTGCTGCATCAGCAGAGGCAACAGACCTGATGAGTCAGCCTTGAATCATAAACATCCAGCACTAGAGTCTGGCTGAAGAGACCTCTTTTCTGGCCTCTGGGTAGGAGGAATTTGCACAGCCTTGAGTAAATATTCAGACTCCTAGAAGCCCACCAAATCTTAGCTCAAAATTATGTCCTGGAATAAAGGTTGGAACCTGTATTCCATCTGTGTATGGTCAGAGGAAGCATCAGCTTCGGCTAAAGGAGATCAATAAAGGAGCTTAGTTTACTTTTTTGAACACAATTCAGTCCAGGTCATGTGCAGAAAAACCTGCAGGCTTTTTGATCTCACCTTTGTGCTTCTAGAGGGATTTTGTCTCTTCAGGACCTTTTCAGAATGCTCTTAGGCTTCTGGGACTAAGGCCATTGCAGCCTTGCATTGACTGGAAAAGAACAACCTGGATTGCAATGAATGCAGATTCTCTCACTCTGAATTTATGAAAGCCTACATAGTTTTCCTTAATTAGAAGTACCTCCTCCTCTCCTGAGTCTGCTGACAACAAAACCACCTGTATCAACTGTTTTTCCAGAGCAAGGGAAAAAGCAATGTTATTCGTGTATGTTCACTTCCAGTATGAAATATAGAAGAAAGATCTCATACTTCTCTTTGTCATCAAGTGTCAATTGGTCTGTGTGCTTAAGAAATTCAGAATCATGGTGTTGGAAGGATTCTCTGGAGATCATTTATTCCAAACTCTGCTCAAGCATGGTTGGCTAGAGCAGATTGTCCGTGACCATGTCTTGTTAAGTTTTATTATCTTCATTGTTGGGTTTTTTATGTAAGAAGTTATTTATGAAACCATAGTGAGAAGAATCTACAAAAGATCTTTGTGAAGAGCCAGAGAGGACAGCTGCTTGCCATTGGGCCTGTGCTTGGCCTCGGCAGGTACATTTCAAACTCTCAGTCTCAGCAATTTGTCAGAAAGTTATTTCTATATCACAGGGAGAAGTGAGAGCTATTATCAGGTGATGAAGTGTCATGCCACCCACAAGCATAGAACTGGAAAGCCCAGCACTGCACTGGGGCACAGCCCCAGAAAAAGCATAGATCTGTATGTGAGCTCCCTGCGAGGGTCCAGGTGGAGAAAGCCTTGGGTTTTTTGTCTTGTACAGTTTCTGGTGAGGTAGTAGGCTGGATGTGGAGGTTTTTCTGCACAAGCACCGCCTGATGAGTGATGCTGGGCCAGGCACAGTCTCTGGAGGAGATGAGAGGTAGTTGGGAATGGTGATTCCGTTCCTTTTTCCTCTGCGTTGTCCTTTTTTTCCTCTCATAACCTTGAAGAAGCTCTAGAGAAGATAAATCATAGGGACCAAGCTCCCATGTGGGACTCTTGGTGAGAGTGCTCACCTCAGCATGGCTGAGCAGAGCTGCAGCAAAGCCCGGGCTCCTCACATGAGGGTGTGGTGGCAGGATGCTAGGTCTTTGGCATATCATAAACCAAGCAAACTGATTGGGTCACTGTCTGTCTTGCTCCAATGAGAAAAATCCATGGAAGTCTGGCATAGTGGAAAATTACCAAGGGTAAACAAAAATGTCAAAAAAGAACAGAAACCTCTTCTGATCTGTGTCCAGGAAACCTCAAGGTTTGCAGGAAACTGTGCTGGTGATTCAGGGGGTGGTATTCTTCCCTTTGAGTCAGTCCTGAATCCCTGCCTGGCTATGACCACATCTGAAATACAGCTCTGCTGACAGCACAGTGCCCACGAAGACTGTGCTGGAGGGCTGGCTTGTCTCTGGATTTTTCTTGGAAAACTCCCATCCTGGAAGAGTTCAGGCTTGACCAATGCAGCTGATGAAAGCTGACAGAGTCACAGCACAGGCTTTGTAGCTTTGCTTGATCAAGCAGAGGAATTTGGAGGTATTCAATCTGATGCTTGGTTAGTAAAAATCAGTGTAATTCCAGCTGAGTTGCAGCTGCCAACAATAGGTTTAACTTTGTTAATAGCACCTCAGCTGATTAAATGGGAGGAGAGGAGAAAAGCTGAAGACCTGCTTGCTCGTTTTACTTACAAAAAGATCACTATTACTTCTAGAAACCAAGGTAATGCATTGTGAACACTGAGGCAAAAATGAGCAGAATATTGATAAGTCACTGCTTGAGTGAGTTTCAGCTGCCTCTTCCCTGCCCAGGTTGGTGTTGTAAGTTAATTGGCAATAGATCTCCCATCTTTAAGCCAGTGATCCAATGACAGCCTGTTCAGACATCTGTACAAAGTTGGTTCCCTGCAATGCTCTGTACAGGATGTAGGATGGCAAATAATGTGGCACAAATTGACACCTTGCCTGGCAGGACCACATAGGAATGACTGGCTTAGATCCTTGAGTACTTGTTTGTACCCAGGCATGATCCCTACAAATCTAGATTCAGTCTTGATGACAGAAATATGTACAAATGTTTGTGCTGCTAGTCCTCTGCAGCAGAAGCTGTTCTGATAGTGTTTCTGTCTGTGTATTAGTCTGTGCAGTGTGTTGCAGGGAGCAGACGATCCTTTACCTGGATAAGTTTAATGCTTGGGAAGAACAACTAATGGCTAAGAATGAGAGCTTTTATTTTTCCTTACAAACAAAGAACCTATTAAAATAGGCAGCTGATGTTGAAATGTGGAAGTGGTAAGGCCTAAGGAGACATACATTATTATATTCCACCACTTGATACTGGAATGGTAAAATGGAAACAGCTGAGAAGTTATTTTCCATAAAAGCTAATACACTGAAAATAATGAAGCTTTCTACTGATAAATATTTTATAAAGCAATGTGTTGATGTAGATGTAGTTCCATGGATGTCAGTTATGTGGAAGATCAATTTTATTTAAGTGTTTTCCTGGATTAGGATGAGATTGTAGGATCCGTAAGAAGTTCCAGAGCTGTAACAACACTTAAACTTGTGTTATTCCACTTTAACCAGAGACTTATTAGACTTATCTCCTAAAATACAGGGGCTCATGCAATTGTCAGGGCATACTGCTGCAGCTCAAACAATACTATTGAACTTGGTAGTGTTACCTTTGGGTAGCATTTGGCAAGACTTGGCCAGATACTCATGTACTTGCGTAGATTTGAGTGGGAGAAGCAGAAAGAGAAACAGAAGAAGAATTAGCACTGCTCCTAGATTATTCTTTTCACTGTGGTCCTGTCTCACTTCTAGGAAATTAGATATTTCTGGCAGTATACTGCTCCAGTGATAGTACAGTATCTATATGCTCATGCTCTGGGACTTGAGGATCTATCTGAGTAGGGAGGGGATTCTCCTCTGCATGACCAAAACCCCTTGTTCACACCCAAGCAGAGTTTACTGCAACATTAGTGTGTACTGGGCTGCCCTATAAACACCTTAGAGAGCTGATGGTCCTTGGCTGAGGAATGGATGCATCTTCTGCCAAGCCCTGGTCTGAATACAGAGGGGATAATCCAGGACTCAAGGGCAGGAAAGCAGCTTCACAGATTCACTCAGCCATTTAATTTCCAAACCCCTAGGGACAGATGTGGTGATGGTCAGGGAGGGTTCAGCTATACAAACGTTGGAGCATGCTGAAACGGGCAATAGTTTGCTCTTTTTCTGCTGACAGCTTTTGACAGAAACCATTTCTCTGATCTTGAGATCCACCCATGAATATTATGAGCTCAGAAAGAAGGCCTGCAGCCAAACCATTCTTGGTATTGGTTTTGCAAAAGCAAACAGAATACAAGTGATGAGGTCTGTCCATCTGTTTTTAACCCATTTCTAATTATAGCATGTTTTTTCAATACAATCAATTCCTCCTGTTGCCCTTGTGGGATCACTGAGATGGTCATCAGGAGCTGATGGTTCTGGCTGAACCAAATTCTAAGGAAATTGTATTTCTTGATATGTCACGAGGCCATGCTTGTATGGCAGGATGGTTTCGAGCTGTGTGCTGTACCCTAGCAGTGGGCTCAGGTGCTGAAGCTCATTCCCTAGTCCCCATCCCTGTGTCAGCAGGCTTTGATCAGCTGGTAAGAAGGAACTGAATAGTGCACGGAGGGAGAAGGAGGCTTGCTGGAGGACTAGGCAGAGCAATAAGTTCACTCTCAAACACAAGGAGAGTCAGGGCAGCCACATGTTTATCTGGCCAGCTCACCTTGCAGGTATTGCATGTAGGTGCTATTGTGCTGCTCCAGTGTTGTTGTGTTCAGTGACAGGGACTTTATGGACAGCTGGAGAGTATTGTCTGGAAGTTGCTGTCCACAGCTTCCCTGTGAGTCAGTGCAGAGGCAGCCAGATAATCCAAGTTACAGTATTTTGGGAAGCTGGGCTAATTGTGGTGGTTATACGGATATTGTAGGAGGGAAAACTTGGAGGGGAGTGAATGAAGATTTAAACACCTTGCTGATGATTATTTTTGCTAATAATCATCCACAGTTATGATATCATTTCATTAAATCTAGTCAAAATACCAGAAAGAAAAAAAAAACAAACGTTATTCAGATACTTGCATGGATTGCCTTGAATGTTTTTTGGCTAAATGTTTTGGGTTTCCTAGCATTGACTCAAAGTAAAAAGCAAGCTTGAGCTCAAGTTTCCCTTTGAGTTTTTCCTTTTATGCCACACAAAAGAAAGATATTCCAAGAAGAACTTCTGACCAGGTCTATTTTTCTGTTAACGAGCTCTGCAGTAGACAGTACCTCTTTCTGAAAGTGAGTAGTTGCTCACCCTTAAATTAAAATCAAGCTTCTGGGCAGGACCTTGCTTTTCTGGACACAGATGACCTGTTCCTTGTAACTTGTTTGAGCAGAACAGCCAATTCCACCATAAATAGTTTGCAGAAATGTGTGTAGTTTGTTTGGGTTACAGGGAGTATTTTTGTTTGGTTGTTTTTTTTGTTTTGATTTTCTCTGAAACATCCTTTTTCCCTTAGTAATTATGCTATCACCATTTAACTGGGTAAGCAGTGCCAACAAAAACCCTTCTAAAATGTCATTTTTCATGGTCATCCTGCCAGCAGAACCTGAACTTAATGACTCATGTGAATCTCTGTTCCTCTCAGTGGGAGCTAATAAATCTTAACAGAGTAGCTGCCACTTTATAGCTCCAGGAAGGATGGAGGAAATGAGCTCCATTAAGACTCTTGGAGGATGGAGGACACAAAAGTCAGAAGACCTGAGGAACACATGGTGGTCCTTGAGCTGTTCTACACATCTGTAGCTGGACAGACTACAGCAATCTGTTTGACCGTGTATTGGTGCCACCTAACATTGAAATGTTCTTGCATTGGCAGCTGTAGTGTGTTGCTTAAGGACATGCCAGTTCTCTAGCCCTGCAAGGCCTCAGGACACCAGAACGCCTGTGGTCTCTAACTCCCTTTCAGGAACATTCTCGTTTTTGAGGGTTTTGGTCTTTTCTGCTAATAGCCTTATTTTTGTTAGGTCTGTCTTATGCTTGTGGCAAGTGTGGAATGGATGTGCTGTGGACTAAACATCTGTGCTGTGCTCCTCTGAGATTTGTGGGGAATGACCTCAGTGCCCTAGCTGATCTCCAGTCCAGTGGAGATAAGTGACCTCTGTATCCCACTCTCAAAGCACTGTCAGGGGAATGATTTACTGAGTGCAGCTTTTGTGAATGACATTTGCACAAAGTATTAGCAAGAAGCTCAAAATGGGGGATTGAGGTCTCCCAGTTTGCTAAGCATGGGGATTCATTGTGCCAGGAGATGGCTTATGTTGTCAGTGTGTTAGCAGGACTAGCAGATGAACCCAGCCAGACACAGAAGCCCCAACAGCAGTGGGAGGCTGTGTCTGTAATCAGCAGCACGATGCCATCCCTCAGTGCTGGTGGAGCTGAGGCAGCTGCAGGGATGAAGTTGTCATTCCTTCACAGCCTTGCCCTGCTTGATGCAAGCCTGGGCTGGAGCAGGGTGTGCCCAAATGCAGGAGGTGGGAAGGATTCCCTGTGAGACAAAGGTCCTCACAACAGCCAAGTGCTCAGGCCACTCTTAGGTATAGGATGGCCAAAAGAGTTTCATGGGTCTTGGGCAGGCTGGATGTTGTGCTCATGCATGCTAGAGCTGGGTGATGCAGAAGCCCAGGGTAGGCAGGAGCTATAGGGCAACAAGGTGAAGTGTTCCAGATCCCATCTGTGTGGTGGCTAGCTGTGCTAGGGGTAGAGTCAGAGTAGGGTTGCCCTCCTGGCTCTCCAGCCACCCCCAGCAATTGACATGGGATGTTTTTTAATTGAATACACTCAAAGGAAATGTAAAAGATTTATAAAAATCTCATTAATTGTCTAGGTAACCTGGGCATGTATATTAATAGTTTGTGTCAAGTGGGAGCTGTTTGAGGGGAATTTCTAGGTGTAGGTCCTTTGTTGGTATTGTAGAAAAGCTTGTCCTGATGAAAGTTATTTTCAAAGCTACCTTCAGTTCCTGTGGCAATTGTCCTCACTGTTCAGCATTATCCTCTTTCCTATCAACAACATGCCTAGCCTCTGCCTGCCTTTTATCCACCATGTGCCAATTTAACTCTCATTTCAAAAAGAACAGTCTTTCTTCCTTCCTTCCCTAAATATGTCCCCAAAGAAGATCTTTCTTTAATATGAGACATCTGCTCCCTGCGATCTTCAGCAAAAGCAAAGTGTAAAAAAAAAAAAAAAAAATCAGGAGGAAAAACATCCCACAGAGCTGCATGAGAAAAAGGAGAGTAGAGCTGATAAAAAGCCCACAGACCAGCAATTAATTCCCTCCACCTTCCTTTGGCTTTACTTTGTCTTGAACCTCCCCAAAATGTCACTTTCTTAGCTGGGGTGGAACACCAGCTTTCATCTGCTGTTAAGGATCCTTCAGACAACTTTATAGCATATCTGCACTTGATCAGAAATACTGTCCAATTAGCTTTTTTGTCAAGGAATCAGACTTTTTTTAAAGTGTTGCTTTTTTAATTAAAAGATCGTGTACTATGGAAAAATATCCATGGAAAAATTTACCTTTAAGATGAGCACTTAAGAAATCCAGAAATGCTTCTGGTTTGCACCCCCAAACTACAGTATTTTTTTTAATCTGGAAATGATGCTGTGCTAATTCCTGCCTTATAGCACTGAGCTTCCTCAGCTGATGCCTTCCCATCACCTTGTGGTAGGGCCCTGCTATACCATGGGAGGCACTTGGCTTACAGAAGATATCAGGGAAACGATGGCCATCAGCCAAGCCAGAGGTTCTGCACTGCAGAAGTTGCCCTGAGTGCAATGATTTTCATTCTAGCTGAAGTAGTCAAGTTTTTGAGTTTCTGCTCCAAGCTTTAAATTGCCACTAGGCATGTTGATGAAACCACAGGTATGTAATTAAGGGTACATCACAAGATTGTTTCCCTTTCTGCTGGATTGGTGCAGTGTTCATTCCACAGCTTAGGTCTGCAGTGATGGATTCATTATTTCAAGAGTAAAGAAGAGATTATGACTCTCAGTCACTTTTTTTAATCTCTGCATCATGAGTCCTGACTCCTAGCATAAATTAGAGTAGCCTGAGGTTTGGTTTAGATCTGTACAAAAGATGGCCAGGGACTGACTCCAGAACTTAAACCAGACTTACACGCTCAAGGCAGGTGTGAGGCCACCAAGTGTCACAAACTTTTTCCCTGTTCTAACAGGGAAACACACACCCAGCCCTCCTGGGTGAAGAATTACTGTCCCTCAAACCAAGTCTGGCTTCAGCTGGCTGTCAAAGTACAGGATGCTCAGTTTGTCTTGGAAATGTTGTTGCATATCTTGGTGTTTAAAGGGGTGTGAGTTGGTCCACTGACCTCAGCTGATAATGGTGCATAGTTGAAAAATCTCATCTGGATTTCTCCTGGAAAATTGGAGGGTTAAATAAGGTGTGAAATTAAATATAGCTAATATAGTTACATAGTCTGAATAGAAGTTCAAACTTCATGTCCCAGTTCAGACAAATTAAAATGAGAACAGATCTGCATGGCTTAGGTGGATTGCTGATAAAAAGGAATGCCTTCTTTATTAGTTTTGGAGAGTAGGAGGATGGATTTGTAGCACAAGATCATTGACCAAAAATAGGAACATTTCTGGTGCAGAGATCCTGTGCTGGACTTTGTGGACCAAGATGAGCTTCCGAGGGCCAGAAAGCCAGAAAGCTTCAGGATCTTAGTGGAGCAGCTAGGCAATCTGACCAGCCCAAGCACAACAGCCAAAACATGATTGCATGTCAGGCAAGAGACGAGTTATTACAGGAATAAGAAGTCATGGAAAGGGTTGGTTTTGTACCGTATTATTATAACTCACAATGTGCCCTGCAAAAAGCAGTGGTTATGATCCAGACTGTCAACTCTTTCCAATAGTTACCATGGCTCAGAGGCTGAGGTAGGCTGTTGGAGAAAGGAAGGATAACCCTACTGAGTTTTTGGGGGGAGTCATGTGGATTCGTGATGTGCTTATGAATACTTGCCAGTTGCAGAGCTGTTCTAGATATTATCTGAACATTTCTGGGTGTCTGCTAGACTCTGTAGAGTGACCTTCAAGGCACTATCCTTCACTTCCACATCTGTTAAAAAATGAGCAACATTGAGGACAGGGAGGGGTTCCTTCCTCAAAAATGTTTGGGATCTGCTTAGATATAACTGGCAAACAGTAGACATTAAGATGATGTTGCCCTTGGTTAAGGACACAGTACTGAGAAGGATGATGAGGAACATGGTAGAAACTTAGGGAATGGCTGCTGAAGGTTCACCCATTTCTTAGCTAGTCAAGCACTCTGAATTTTAGAACTTCTCAGGTAGTCAGGATGTCTGACAAAATGTTCATACTGGTGCATCAGAGGTTACTTGTGGCCATTCTCACCATGGCTATTTGGTCCCCATTGGCTACGATTCAGTTCTTGGTATTGAATAACAGAAATGACAAAACCTTGCTTATAATCAAAACGTGAAAGAGAGACTTGTCTGTCTGGAGGGACATCACACTTTTCATCATGCATCCAGAAGAGGGCAGAGAGAGGCATGAAAGTTCTGCTAGCTAGTTTAGCCATGGCTGTCACCAGCTATAAGCTGGTGCCTCTTCTCTGATGGTTGCAGGCCCATGGCTTTCATCAGATGGGACCAGGGATGTCTGAACCTCCTGTACAAAGCAGGCCTGCAGATGATTCTTGTAAACTGAGGTTTTCTTTGTCATTATAAATGGAAAAGGGATGGTGATTCACAGTTGCTTGAAGTTCTGAGGGACTTTCCACTGACTTCAGCACCTAAAGCAAGAGGCAAGGCTCACCCTGCTTGAGGAGGTTCCACAGTGCAGAGACAGGGCAACGGAACCATTCACTTCCCTCTCCACAACACTTCACTGGAAGTGTAATCTTTGCAGCCTCTGAGAAACCTCTTGGAGTAGCTGCTTGTAGGTGGTGAGAGTTCCATCTCAGGAATGAACTGCACTACTCCATAGGATATAACAAAGAAGACTGGAGGAAACAGAGGGTTTTTTCCCATGTGGTGTTTTTGGAACATTTTTTCTTCTACACTTCCACTACAGATATGAGCCTGGACCAAAGCCAAACTTTTTTCCCCCCTTTTTAACCACCCCCTTCCCATTGATTTGGCAGCTGCTTAAGCCAAAGACAGGAACTGCTGGAATATCAGTGGCTCATCATATGGGTCCTACTCTGAAAATGTTTTCTGCAGTTGTTCCTGGATGGCTGTAATGGAAAGATTTGGCCGTGACCAATGCAGTGTGCTTCATACAAGAACATGTAATATTTCCACATAGTAGTTGATGTCTTTCCATCTAAATGGGAAAGACAGAAAGAAGGGGGACCAGGATTGTGGCAACAAGGAAATGCCCAAAGCTAAATGTTTCTGGTAAGTATGACTCACAAGAGTCAAAATACTTCTTCTTAACCACTGGCCAGCTGAGCAAGAAGAGGAAAAGAAGATAAACAGGACAGGACAACAGAACAGCATCTCTGCAAAGTTTCCAGTCCTTCTGCCCAGTCTCTGAACACTAGTTTCCAAATGCTCTTCCCTCTTTTACTGCTCATTGGCAAGGGCAGTGGGTGCTTCAAAAGGATCCTTTTGTATTATATTTTCCAGGAAGTTTTATTTTATGGGATTCTTCAGGTTTAAAATAAAATTCAAATAAAACTGAGAATAGGAACAGCTTAGCTTGAGTACAACTCTGGTAATGATATCCTGATTGCCTATAAGTCTTTGGAAGCACCTGTCCTTCATTTTCTCTGCTGAACAACATGCACACAGGTGAATATGCATCTATTTATACACACCTGGAACCTCTAAGAACCAGGGACTGCAAGCCCAGGTTAGACTAACAGTTCATGTTCCTGGTTTCTTGTGTACATGAGTGGTCATTGCTCAGTGGTTCAGAGGAATGTGTCAGAAGCCCTGTTTCTCATGCTTCAGAAAAATATTTCAGTCTGCAGTAGTTAAAGGTCAGCTTCAACCTGAAATATATAACTTTGCCAAGTGCCTCTGATCGATTTAGTTAACTCTGGATATAGTTGTCATCTGTAATTTCTTTATGTCCCTGCTAAGCTGTCAGGCTCCTGTTCTTCAGTGGCAGGGACTAGCTGTGCACTGCACAGGAAAAATGAGAGGGCTGGTTCCTCTGATCAGTGGTGATCACCTCCTTCAACTGAAGTCTCGAGGATCTCTTCTGTTTGCAAGCAAGCCGTGAGCAGTTTGCAAAGCCTGTGTGGGACATCCTCATTGCAGAGGTGCCTGCATAGGAGGATGAGGCTCATCCTTCTTCCTGTAGCTCTATCAGGATACTTTGTGGAAAGCTGTCTTTGAGGGCAGAGGAAACAGGCTAGTGCTATGATGGACCAAAATACTATCTTTTTCCCAAGAACAGCGAACAGTATTATCTCTGAAAACAGTGCAGCCCAGTGTTTGTCTTCAATCAGAAAAAAACTATTTTTGGCTTGATTTCCAGTACTGGCAATATCAGAAACACTTTCTGCTTTTTTCCCCAGCAAGACTGGGTTAGCTTCTGACACCTTAGAAATGTGGACACCAAAATTACAAAAGTTGTAAGCTGTTTCTTGAGACAGGGTGAGTTTCCACTGCACCTTTAGCCTGGGCTTGAACCCTGACTTCAGCCTGTCCACACAAAGAAGCCTCCGTGGTGTTGGTTTAAGCCACAGTTAATTCAGCAGGGGGGATAGATGAGAAAAGGATGCTGTATTTCACTCGAGTTCAAAACACCCACTCAAAAGTGCTGGTTGTTCTCTATTTCCCTCCCAAGCTGCTCCTTACAGAAGGAATATGTTCTTCATAGCTGTGTTAAACATTTGTACGTTTACCTATACCAGTGCAAAAGGGGTAGAAATATTTATATTTTCCTTTGCAGAGAAGAAAATCAAAACACAAGGATACACAGTGTAGGACAGAATGACTTTTTACTCAAAGTTCAAATCACATGGTGAATCCTACTGATAGGTGAATTGCACTGATGATGTTTACTGATGTCTAAAACTCAATGTATACATTTTAAAAAGAAGGAGGATAGAAGTTAAACATTTTTTATTATTTTGGTTGTAGATTTCCTTGATAGTTTTTTGTTAGGAAATGTGGAACTTAGTTTTTCAGAAGAAATAATTATGGGTAGGGATCTGCTTAGCAGAGATTCAGATTGTAAGTGAATTTGGAAAGTTCATAGTCACATATTAATTTCTGCATCATGCTCACAAGGAAAAAGCAATGTTGAATATAAGCAGCTCCAAGTGTAGCTTTTATTCTTATTACATGTTGGAGCAGGGACAGATGCAGCCCAGCACAAAACTAGAAATCAGAAGGTACTTCTGCAGTGTTTCTGACTGACACTGCAAACACAACCAAAGAACAGAAATGCAGACTGTGCTCATTTATTGGCTTTTCATCAGGAAAGAACAGCCTATGATAGAATGGTTTGAGTTGAAAGGGACCTTTAAGAGCATCTAGTTCCAACCCCCCTGACATGGGCAGGGATACCTTCCACTAGACCAGGTTGCTCAGAACCCCATCCAACCTGGCCTTGAACACTTGCAAAAGTGGGGCTTCCACATTTTCCCTGGGCAACCTGTTCCAGAGTCTCACCACCTTCACACTAAAGAATTTCTTCCTAATATCTAATCTAAAACTCCCCTCTTCCAGTTTTGATCCATTACCCTGTGTCCTCTCACTACAAGCCCTTGACAGAAGTCCCTCCCCAGCTTTCCTGTAGCCCCTTCAGGTACTGGAAGGTGGCTATGAGGGTCCCCCAGAGCCTTCTCTTCTCTAGGCTGAACAATCATGTCCTGTTTCAGCTATAATACCACAAGCAATTAATTAGTATAGCCTGAGATTTTCTATACTCTATTTTTAAGCTCCAAAAGCTCTATCAGTCTTCTGCTGACATTGCCTCAGGAAGGTATTTATTTTGTGCCTTTTCCTACTACATAGGATCGAGCAAATTCCTCTGCCTCAGTTGCAAGCCAGTTCTCCCTGAATACAAACTGGGAATAGATTAGTGCAAGAAGAAGCTTGAAACATTGCCAAAAAAAATCAGTGCAGGTGGGTCTGAAACCTGACAATACGTTTTGCTGACTTTAACTGAGTCAAATTTAAAGTGGGATTTAATTGTTGTCAGCTCACAGTAGGCATGGCACTGCAGTGCCCAGCTGTGCTGTGTCCTAGATTAATCCCAACTGCAATTTGGGCTTGCAGGAAAAAAAAGAGACCTGAGTAATGATACAGTTCTAGAAACAGCTACTAGGGGCCAAAGTTTTCTCTGTGACATATCTATGGTTCTCATGCTGAACATAAAGTGAGAATAAGGAAATGTGGGCTCATCTGGGTCTGTGTGACTTTCTTAGGTGACCTTGGGCAGGACTCTCTATTTGACTCAGCTCATCTTCTAAGTTATAATTTTCTTGATTTCTCCATTTCTATTTTATTCTCTTCAAAGCAGGACACTTTTGCCTCTTTATAGTGGTGTGGTTTTTTTTTCCCTTTGGGTGTGACTGTGATAGTCACCCTCAGTAATATTTGCACCAACCTACTTGTTAACATCTGGTCATCTAATGCAGTGTTAAAAAAACTTGTAAATAGCAATTTTTGCTATAAATGTTTATAGTGCTCAATGCATTCAAGGAATCATGGAAGGAAACATCAAAATAAACTTTGTAGCAAGTGGAACTTAGAAAAATGATAATTATAATTTCCTTTTGAAGGAATATCTTCAAGCACCCCATGGAGTGCAAAAGTTTCAAATGCTTCAATATCTTTGAGGAACTGCAAAGATTAAAATACACAGGCCTTGGTGCTCACTGCCTTGTGGCAAAATGAAAGATTTAAAATAATGGCAAAAGCAAAATATGTTAAATTATTCCTTAACACCAGAGCCCTGAAAATGTTGAAACCATCCTTTGTTGCTGCTTGTAATGTTGTGGTTTTGATCCACCAGGAAGCACTTGTTTACAGCCTCAGCAACTTATTTTTCCCTTTCAAAAGAGCAAGACATCATATTGTCTCATTCCTGCCTCAGTTATCTCATTTCTTGCTCTTAACTTCCATTGCTCAACCTTCTGTCCTGTTTGCTCGAGCAATGGAAGTTGCAAAATTGAAGCAATGCCAGGAATAATACAATCAAATCACAGGCAATTTCTGAGCAGAAGAAAAAAAAGACACTGAAAAGTAAGAACACAGAAAATACAATGTTATCCATAGATAAAAGGAAAGTTATAAAGAATTTTTCTGCAGTTGGAGAAGATTCTAGGAGATTACAGTACTATCTGTAGGAGATAACTGGTACCATCAGGAGATTTATGGGAATTAATTGCATTTAAGCAAGTTATTGCTAATGGAATTATGGGGATCATCACTCATTCTTGGGAGACTTTCCCACTGTGAGTCTTGAGCATGCCTGGCATGCATTTCTCTGCTGACAATTCGGGCATTAAGAAGTTGGACTTGGCCTAGATTAAGTCTCTACTGTAATCCTAGTACTCCAATACGTAGCTTTACAAGGAGCTGGCTTTAAACTACTGCCTGAAGTTTTGGCATGGCCCCACCACTGCAATGACACCAAACAAGGTACATTTACTGGCCAACAATGGGCTAAAGGGCAGATGTACTTTAAAAGTGAATCTGATGCAGCTCAGGAACTGCGTGGTGTCCTGGGTTCAGCCAGGATGAAGCTAATTTTCCTTTTACTGATTTTTTTTTTTTTTCTTCAGTAAGCTTTCTTTTAACTAGCAGCAAGTGTTCCAGCTAGTGGGCTGATAACACTGGAATGTTTATGTTTCTGCTGAGGCACGAAGATCAGTTTGTTCTACCCAGTGAATCTGCCACTACAGAGGCTACTGAGAGCAGGGGAGTTGTATCTATGACCCCCCAGCAGAACTGACCAAAGGGATTCCATCCCGTAGATCTACGTAAGCTCCGAGGAAGGTCAGAGATCACAGAAGACAACTGCCTTCCTGCTTCTTCCCTTCTCTTCTGTCTATGGCCGGCGTCCAGGGAGGACTCACTCCATCCATCCATCCATCCATCCATCCATCCATCCATCCATCCATCCATCACCATCGACCCCAGGCTCAGCCCTGACCCTCATAACTCTCCCCTCAGCCCCTGTCTGCTCTGCCTTATCTCCTGCCTGCAGGCTGACACTTTTTGGGACTGCTCACAGCTCAGGAGATGCCGGGGGAGTTCCTGGGGGTGGGGGGAGGCAAGAGGCTTTTGCACATTCCTGAACATACTTGTATATAATTGTACAGATAATTAAAGCTGTCTAATTTAGTTTTCAATCTAGCTAAGTCTCTCTCCTAATTCTCTCTCTCCTTCCCTACCTGGGTGGGAGGGGATTGAGAGCATTGTTTGTCTCTGGTTTATTTTTTGATTCTGAGTCAAACTTTGACACGTGGTGAGTTTGTGTCTTATAAAAAAAAATTGTATTTCTCCAACTGCTCAGAAATAGGAGTGAGCACATTATAGCCCTTATGATGTTTTTTTTTTTTCTTTTGAAGCTGGAAATTCAGACTGACATAAGTCTGAGCTCATAGTCTATAAGATGACATAAGATGACGTAGCACCTACAGGCAAAGAGCAGCTTTGTAATCAAAGATAGATCTAGCTTGAGGAGAACTCTGAAAAGTTCTGAAATGGTAGTCAGAAAGATGAGCTCAGTACAGGTGCCATTGAAAATGTCTTGAATTGTCCATGCTGAACATCATCTGGAAAGTCAGAAGTGTTTGTCCTTTGAAATGCATCAAGTAGCCAGGCTGCTAGGAACATCTCAATTCAAGGCAGAGAAAAAAAATGGACAGTGGTTGCAAATGGAACCCTGATGACAGAACATGATTGTGTTGACCCACACAGTTCTGCTTGATGTGACCCATAACTGTCTAGGTTGGAGAATAGTCACACCAAAAGCTTTCAATTTATCTTTCTGGTAGCCTGACCTTCAAGTTAGGATGTACTGGATAGTGTAAAAAATGATAAGGTGGGGTTGCTTTTTCTAAGCTTCACCCTTATCATATGCAATGGAGCAGGAAGCAGGGTCTGGCTGCCCAGGATCGTGAGAAGCTTTGGAGTAGGTCAGTAAAAAAACTGGCCCTTCCCAAGCTGCTTATGTATCTCTGACAGTCACATCATTTTTTCCACGTTGAAAAGCCAGTACTCTTACTGTTAGCAGAGAGATGCATACAATAATCTTTCCCTGCTGTGCAGTTTCCTTCTTGATGTGGAAAAGAATAATAAGGGCTAGTGTTAGGTGCTCTTTCTGTGCAGAGCAGCAGGAGAGAGCATACAGCTCCCTGGGTATTTGCAGGCATTTTATGCAGTTAGCAGCAATACCCACCTCTACGTGGTGAACAGTATGGGTGTGTCTAATAACATGAAACAGCATGTAACTCCATCTCTAACTTTGGCCAGAAAGATAAAAAAAAATTAATAATATATATTCAATGAACTATGGAAGCCTGATTTCATCTAACTCTTGCTGTTCGTACAAAACACCAGTTTGCTGCCCTAAAAAAAAAAAAAGCCTCTCTTGCCAAAAGGAGACACCAAGCCTCTAAGTTGCATCTGAATTATGAAGTGCTAGAACTCTTTCCCAAAGCAAGCCTTCAAAGTCTTTAGCTGATCAGATAAACATTTCATAAACGTTTCTGCTGGGGCTGCAAAATCTTTTCTCTCCAGCGTGCCTGAACCTAGAAGAATGAATAAGGACAGCAGATGATGCTGAAGAGATGTCTGCTGCATTTCCTGGTTGTGGTAGACAAAACACACAAGAATTCTCCCTTTCTTCTCTTGAAATTAATGCTGATCTGACACAATGTTTTCTCTTTCCTTCCCCCTAAATCTGGTATGGCCTCTAAAATGCAACTTAAAATCTGTGTAGTCTATAAAAGCAGGATCTTTACAGTTCTCCAGCCTCCACTATCTACCAGGGATTATGGCTGTGTACACAGGGACATCAAAGCTTCCTTTGAGAGGAAATTTAGGCTAAAAAAAGCAGAAATAACAAAAAAGTCTGTTATGTTTAGGAAAAAAAGGAGGTAAATAAAAATAATGTTCTCTTGCAAAATCATTACAACCACATTAAGCGATGGCCCAAGAAGAAGAGCCCGTTGCTTGTGATAAAATCATATTCACAGCTCTATCTCTAGTAGAGATCTTGTCCAAAAGTTTCTTCAGAAGCTGGCACATGGCCGTAAGAGAGCATTACAGTGTCGGCACAGTCTACCTTCTCACTGCAGAAGCATGATGCAGGATAGATGATGCTCACTGGTTTGATTGAGTCTCTGCAGAAAACCTTTCAGAAGATCTGGGTTCAGATCTCACAGGAAAAGAGCCCCAACAAATACGAGCGTTGTTTATAAATGAGTTGGGTCTCGAGGAGCCTATCCTTATCCCCATCAAGTCTGCAAAGCTGCCTGGGAAACATCAGCAAATTGTGAGCACAGCAGATCTTCTTGTAAACATGTGAAGCCAGCTTTGTAGGTCCTAAGCACTGGTTTCTGCCCCAGGAAAGACCAAGCAATCACCTGCAACTCAGCAATCCCTCCAGTTCTTTCTTCTCTTGACAGGTTTCTTCTCACTAGAGCAGCGTCGTGACACTGAGCCTGGTAGGTTCTTGCTAAAATTGCCTCTTGAAGAAGACTTGACTCTGGCATGAAAGCATTCATTGATCCAAATGCTGAGGTTTAAGCCAAACTGAAAGCCTGGGCTGTTATTTTATAAGCTAGAAGCTTGATGCTGCAGCTTTTGTTTGGCACATAGAGAAACTGCTGCAATGTACTCACTCAACAGAGAAAAAGAGGGTTTATCTACAGTGTGTACCTGGGGTTCAGAGACTTGGTTTCTGTTTTCACATTTGGGCAGCAGCAACTATTTTGGAAGACCTCATTGCAGCTCAAGAAGCTAGAAGAAGGAACTGGAGAGACAGCTTGTAGCAGAAAGTTGGTAGCCTGCAGACCAATGCAACACCGAGCCTCTGAGTGATTGAGCTGTTTGCATTTGGTGCATCAGCCAGGAGAAAGGATTATGCCACCTAACAAGTGTGAAGTTAATGAGACAAGTATTTCGCTTTCTCAAGTGCAGGAGGTCTGCATGGCCTTTTGTGCTCTTTCTCCTCTTTCCATATGCAGCAAGTTCACACAAGCTTTTGCAGTGGATGGACTTAGAGCCACCCAAAGCACTTACACATTCTTGTCCTGCAAAGTGCCAATACTTTTGCATGTCTGCATATTTTCAACTTCCAACTCTGTTTGCAAAAGGTAATGCACTCATCATACACCATATTGTCATTTTAGCTGGGTAGTGGGTACTGGTGGTTCTGGCAAGTAGAGGCTGTGTGCTTGAGACAGGATATGGGATAAAATCTTGGTACTGTAAGCATCTTAATACACAGACTTTCCCTTGGGCTTTTGGTAATGCCCCAGGATTGACACTCATAAACAAAATGTTATCTGGGATCGACATTGTTCTCTAGATAGCCTCCTAGGTCTGCAAATATTTGCACAAATGTTTATCCCTCAGCACATGGCTGGGCCTGTCAGTTTCAAGCTGCTTAACTTGAAACAGCAGAGGGCTGTGCATGGTTTGGGGGGAGCCCGCCTGAAATGGCACCAGAGGGTAGAAAAGGCAGAGGGGGAGGAGTAGGCAAATGGATGCATTTCTCAGCCTCAGTGGCTACCATCATGGCAGGAGAGAGATCTTCCAGTCTACATCCAAACTGTCAGCAGAAGGTGATAGGAAGCCTGAATTGTGGAGTGGCCAGGCTTTGTCCCAAAGCATCTTGGATGGACCTGAAGAGCTGTACTGCACAAAATCTTTCCTTTCTAACCCTGCTGGGAGCAGGCCCTGCCTCAGCATGCAGGGTGTTACAGTGTGCCCTTTCCTGAAGGTGTTGCCTGGATCCCACCATGTTGGCCGATTCTGTCAGTCAAGGGTAACCTCATCAAGTGTATGACAGCTTATGAGCCCAGACACAGAACTGATTTTCTGCAGTTTAATAGGTTACCACTCATCAGCTGAAGTGCAGATACTGGCAGGGAGTGCTTGCAGGCACCCCACCAGGGAGGGAAAGGAACTGGGCCAAAATGTCCAGGAATGGGACCATCCTGCTTCCCCACTTGACAGTAAATTACTGTGGCTCAGCAGACAACAGTGATGACTTGTTACACTGGCACAGTCCAGCCCCAAGCCTCATGCCAAAGTCTGTAAAGACAAAATGCACAATGGTATACATAAAGGCTGTTTGGTTTTTAAGTTTCGTTTCATTTCTAGATAGGTGAAGGATGATGCTTGCTGAGACATGTCTGCAGAAATGTGTGATGTAGCCTGTAGCCAAGACACTGGGGCCTTCTAACCACTAATTTCTTTTGGCCAGGGTTTTACCAATTGGCCACCCTCCAGTGAAGTAGTGAAGCCAGCACCCAGTCTTACTTGGCCCACAGGTTCTCATGACAAACAAGAACAATATTAGTATTAACTTATCAAGGAATATTTATGACACGTTTAAGTAATTTCTGCATGTCTTTTCTGTCCTTGTGTGTGCTGGTTGAATTATGCATTTCTGTTAAATATATCAGAATATCTGAGATGTCTGTTCACTTTTACTAGTAAGAGAAAAAGGGGATGAGGCAAACTTCTCCAAATACTGGGAAAGTAGTTTCTACTCTTTTTGGCTGTTCTTCATTTTCAGCAGGCAGTGCAATATGAAGGAGACAAATAGGTTCAGGAGCATGTAACACTTGCAAATAGAAGTGCTTTCCTCTATGTCTCGGGTGAGAGTGCCTGTTGGAAATGTGCAACTGCAATTTATGAAACAGGAAACAGATGCACTCTGTATTGTAACCCTCTGTGGTTTGGAGTGGGGAGGTAGGAAGGGTATGATAGCTAAGGTCAAAGATATTCTGCAAACTAAAGGGCTATTAACTCAGAGAATAATCAGTAACACTTGTCACTTGCTGCCATGCCTTTCTCTGTGGGCCTCAGGGTTCTTTGCAGGCAGCAACCAATTAGCCATTGAGCCCTCTGCCTCTGAGATTAGGGATATGAAGAGCATGATTTGGTGATATGGCAAATCCAGCTCTTGGGTTCCTAGCACCAGATCAAAACATGAGGACAGAGTCATGCAAAGCAAGAAAGCAAGACAATCCAGTGTAAAGTCACTTTTCTACTTTAAAAATGTTCTAAAAAATGCAGCTGGGTGAATTCTATGTTAGCAAATGTTACACTACATTAGGAATTCTCTGATTTCTGACAGCCAGGCCAAACCTAGCATAAAAGCATAAAACCAGGCTAGATTCCATCTCTCATACTCTGGATAATTTGTCAAAATTGCAACTGTGTGAGCTGGCATGATGAGGGTTACATCCATGGTGCAAGTATATAGATGTGGTGCCAGCTACTGCAGAACCGAGGTCTCAGACCTGGAGAACAGAGGTGATGATTTGCAGTCCCAACTCACTGCAAATGGGCTCATAACAGTAGGCTTTGGCCACCCAAGGACAGGACCTGAGCCTCTTGCTTTGACATTGCTTCTGGGTGGTCACAGGCTTGGATTTGTCTGTGTTTTAAAGATTAGCTGGTCTAATTGCTCTCACAGGCCGTCCCGCTGTGCACAAAATTTACACTAGTGAAAGATCTCGGGCTGAATAAGTGCTCAGGTGCACAACTCAATACAGCTGAGGCTCAGGAGGTGTGTGTCAGCTGCCTATGTGTGTGCTCAAAGCCTGCCCAAATTGCAGTGACACAATGTAGATTAGCCTATAATGAAAAGTGATGAAATTAATCTATTTTGCCTCCAAACTGAGTCCAGTTAAATCTATAGCTGCCTGGCTGTTTGCTCCTCCCTCTGCCAGAGATTACCTACCCAGAATATTAGCAGAGGAGGATGTGTGCTTATCTTAATTTATGGGACAATGATGTTGTGTGGGGGATGAGGATGTCTTTGGCCAGCACAGCCCAGTGGACAATGTCACTGAGATCCAATCCACGGGGTAGGTACGTGTGTCAGTTACTGCAACAGGCTCCTGCTCACGTCTGCCTTGCTAAGCTGTCCCTCCAGACACATCAGCCATTGCCTGGGCATACACCTCTTCATTGCTGATAGGGCACGTTTGGAGATGACCCACAAAATGCTTCAGTGGGAGGCAGGGACACCTGAATCCTACCCTGTTTTTGCAGTTGGTGGTATACCTGTCTCAACAGCAAAGTAAGAAGGGATATGCTGCCCCGTACCTCTCCACCATGCACACAAGACTGCTTCTCACAGAACGGCCACAGGTTTTGCTGACAACTCTGCCCACTCTTACATCCACTCCATGGCAAAACAGAGATACAAATGTATCTGAAACTTATTTCAGGCTAAATTTCTGAAAGACTGGTGCCTTTCTTTTCCCAGCAGCTCCAGTGGACTTTGTTTAAACCCCCTGATTTTTTTCTGCTGTTACACCTAAATGTTTGGTCTGCTCTGAAAAGCAAAGCTGTGTTCCCAAAGCCTGGGGGCTGGCATGTGTGAGATGATGGGAAAAGCAAACAGAGCTCTGTGGGGAAGAGGTTTTACCTGAGCTTTGATTTCTTTTCTGTGTCCAACAAAAAAGGTTGTAAGAACTTGACCTGACTTTGACTTCTCCACTGGCAACTCAGACAGTGTGTTGGGAAAGCGAGGTCAAGTGTCTCTGAGTGTGCAGAGGTGGGCAGCACCAGAAGCAGAGAGAAGGAAATTGGCACATTGAATTGTTTTCTTTGTGCCAAGCGAGAGCAATTGGGGGCAATAGGTTTTTGCAACGCAGGAAAGCGGAAACAGATGCAGTCTCTGCCCTGCCGTGGCCAGCCAGTGCTGCAATCAGCCACGGCTTGGGAAGGGTGTGTTCTGGGAGCCATGAGATGCCCGAGCATCAGAGCAGGGCAGCTGAGGTCACCAGGGTGGATTTCAGAGGGAGAACTGGCTTGTGTTGAAATGCTATGTGGTATTGCTGTGAGAATATGAAATAAAGCTATAGCTGGAGCATTTGTGTGTCTGTTGCTAGGCAAGCATTTCAAAAACAATCATATTTTGCAAACTGATTCCTTCTTGGTTTTTTTCTTTATTTTTTTCCCTGAGGCCCTTAACAAATTGTCCAGGGCAGACCATGATTTTTATCATCGTATCTGTTCTTTGCTGTGACTGAGTACTTATCAACTTCTCAAATCATTTATGAGTTAATTTTCAAAATACTCATCCAGGTATTTGGCACATTGCAATTCAATACATGGACACATCAGTCCTCGGGCACAAGAATTGTTTCTTCTCCATGAGAAGAGGCTCAAGGAAATCAGTTTGCACGGTCGTATTGCTGGTATGAATTTTCCTCTGTGTGGGGATTGGAAATCCTTATTCAGCAATTGCAAGGGACACAGGTGGCTGGTTTTCAAGGCAAAGGATGCTCATCACTTTCTGGGCTTCCTGGCATAGCACCACTTGACATTGCTGGAGCAACCTTGAGGACAGCCTTGCTGGTTAGCCACAAAAATTAGCAGCCAATTTCTCGTCACTGACTGCAGCTTTGTGTTTCACTTGATTAGTATCAGCAGAGGATTTCAGCTCAAATTTATATCTGTCACACATTATTGCTACTCAGTGTCTAATATCTTGTGTTCTCTCCCATCATCCCAAGATGACAATCCCCAAAGAGTGGATGGGATGCACTTGAAAGCACATGACTTTGCTTTACTTACAGAGCACAACTTGCTTCCTCTGTCCAAACACTGGCTCCTAGCATGCTGGTTTTCCCACAGTACTGTGGGTGTGTTTTATCTCCCCAAGGACCACAGAAAAATCCTTATTGTCACACACAGGAAAGTGACCTTGAATGAATTACTCTTTGTATCTCAGCTGGAAAATTATAATTTGAACCATTCCACTGAAGCAGTGAAATAATATGCACAAAGTGCCTGAGAGGAGCCTGGCTTGGAGGCTTCTAGTGGAAAAAGAAAGTGTGGATAGACAAAAAAAACCTGGCATGAAGGAGAATGTCATGAGATCAGCCCATAGAATATGCTGAGGAAGACAGAAAGTGGCTGAACAAATCTAAATAATTTGGGTAGCAGTTTGCATTTATTAAGTTCTGGCTCATCAGATGTATCAAATTAGGCAAGTGCACAAGTGCCATGTTTATCATACCAGGCTCCTAACGAGCATCCCTCTGTCTTAAGGAGCTCCATTTAAACAAAGAGACACAGACAGGGGGGATGGCTGGGAGGAAATGAGGTGATGAGAGGAGTGTATGTTGAATTCAGCACTTCTCTGGCTAACTATCAAGCCATTAGTCCCACAAGAAATTCCCAAACATCGTGCAAGAAAGATAGGCTCCCCCCTTACACCATGTGGTGTAAGTAGCCTCGACCACGTGGTGTGTGCTGCCAAGTGAGCCCAGACCCAAGCCCAGCTCCCACTTCTGTGGAGAGGCTTGGAGAAACCCAGGATACTGGGAGTGCAGGGTTTGCCACTGATGTGAGCCAGGCCTGTCTTGGCCTTCTCTGATGCAGACTTTTCTCCTGCATTAAACTTTTGTTCTTCAAGTGCTTCATCTAGTCTAATCAGGCTGTTAGACTGAAGGGGAGGGCTCTGATATTTAGAATATTCCCAAATGGCATTTTCAGCAGTTCCATGTTGCATGCTCCGACTGTAACCCACAGCCATGAGAGGAGAACAGCCCAGGAAAGAAAAATATAAAAAGTAAGCAGATCTCCTATGCCAAGATATACCACCTGAAACTCAGCTTCTCCTCATACCCCACACACAGTAAACTTTGCACACTAGAGAGCTGATACATGTCTTTAGTACCTAGATGACTGTATCTCTGCATGGTGGTTGTTGCATCTTGACAGAAAGATTGGCAGGCTTGTCACACATCCTAGATCTTTTACTAGGTTGATGAAAGTCTGAGATTTTGAACATTTTAAAAAATATTTTTCTAAAGAAATACCTAGTACCTGATGCGGTCTTGTAAGTGGGTTTGGAGTAGTGCTGTCACAGCTCCTGAAGGGTAACTTTATCTTCTTTTAAGTGTTTTCTAAATTTAACTATTTCAGTTAAAATTGTACACATTTTTTCCTGAATCATTTCTATTATTCTTGTCTGAGTTTTCTCCCTTTTAGGGGTTGGAATCCATCTAGGGGTTTCTCCCATCTAGGGGTTGGAATCACCAGTTATTCCATGTAGTCTCACACGTGATCCCTTTGCCAGAGATGTGCTGTCTCTAACATATGCAGCAGCTACCTGCAGATTAATTATAGGCACCTTGCCTTACTGTTTTATAAATCTGTGTCTCAGTTTATAATCTCTACCCTGACCCCTGCATTCAAATGGTATTTCTTCCACTGAATATCTGCATTTTGGATCACTCTTCCTCCCTGGCACTCACTATCCTAAACTGAGCCTTGTTTCACTGTTTCCTCCTCATATTTCTAAGTGCTCAGTGCAACACGGATGTTGGCTGCATGCTTCAAAGTTGTTTCAGATGTGAATGTACTCATCCCTTTTTATTCTCAGGGAATTAATGAGGCTGTTAAATGAAACCAGACACCAACTTTAATCTTTTTACCGCTTCCTCAGTGTCTCTGCTTTTCAGTATGGGACAGCTACTATTTCATCTTGTTCTATGGTTCTTCCATCAGTTTCCTATCTGGACGAAGGATTTCCCATCTTCTCCACTCTATATGTCTCTTGAGACATCAGACTAAAAGTTTTAATTGTTTCACTGCAACATCACCTTCTATTCATTTGGGACTATTTGTCCATGTCTAAAGCAGAGTTGTGGTTTATTTGGTGGGATGACTTCTCTTCCTGTGTATATGTGCATATACAAAGGAGACTTAAAAAGAACATACAGGCTAAGCACCCCTTCTGTTTCTTACTCCTAGTACTGTTTGTCTCCTGAGCTATATTTTGCCCTGAAGAATACAGCTAACATGGGTTCCTCCTTCCCACGTAATCTTCTCTCTGTTTATGGAGACAGTAGGAGACATGGGCTGAACTTTGGGTTGTGTTGCCCGTCCACAGAGAACATGGCAGGCTGATCTTGATGATTTTTTCCAGGACGTTGCTCAGACTGCCTTGCAATGACTCAAGCTCAGGCTGTTCCCTTGACAGTCTATTCTACCATCTAGCAGATTTCACAGCCAGGAGTCATTTTCAGCCCCTGGCTTCTCCTCTGCTCATTTTGTCCCCTTCATCTAGGTGCCACATCCTGTTTCCTCACCTTTCTATTTGTCTGATGCCTCCAGCACCTCTGGAACAAGCTGTCTCTGGTTAAAAGATTCACATCTCCTCAGAAAATGTCTATAGTTCAAAAAACATTGTGCACCTAGTATCTTCCCAATTATAGCTGTTGAGTGTTCTGCATTTGTGAGTCATGGTTGATTCTAGATACTTAAACATAGACTCTAAGTTCTAACCTCTAGTTCTGAAAGTTCACGCTGTAATGTAGAACTGCAACAGGATTCACTAAAGGAGTTGTCAGGACACATACATCATCTATGTATGCATGTATCTACAGTTATAATTTAAATATTGTACCAAGCTCAACCCAAAGGAGCCACCCTCCCTTTATCTCTGCCTTCTCTGACTCTCTCTGTTTGCATACACAACTATTTCCACCATGTGTTCATTTCTTCTGCAGGTAGCAAAGTTGGAACAACTTTTGAGAAGACATTTATTCTGCAGTTGTTACAGCCCAGGCACGTTTATATGTGGAGCAATAATGGACCAGCACTTTGGACATGGCATCTCTGCTCTTGACTCAGTAAGTGAAGCAATGGATGATGCTACCTAGGTTGTTTTGCTGCCCCTAGGAGACATTTCTGAGATCTGCTAATAAGGGCTGTCATATCTGTAGTCTGTGGCCATGCAGATATACATCTGCATCATATCATACCATACAGTGACTTATTTTTAATGCGAATGGACACCACCTCATTCTCACAAGGTTTAAAAATTCAGTATAATTCTGTTTGAATGAAAGTTCTTCAGGGTCAAAATGCCATTCCCATGAAAGTGAGTGGGAATTTTTTCTCTGGCTTTCAGAAAATACAGGTCTGGCAAGCCATGAATGCAGATCTGTCACATTTATTTCTCTTTTTTCATTAAGTTACTGTGATTTTTTTTCCTGGGAATCAGATTAGTGAATTCTCATTTGACCAAATACCTCTCTGAGGTACCTCAGCAAGACTGGAACACTTCCTGTGGCTATCGTATCCACTTCAACATCCTTCAAAGTGAACGTCACGGCCCTTAACCACTGAAACAGGCTTTTCTTTCACAGCAGCAGCAAAACAGCAAACCAGCCTGGATAAGATGAGAGGGACACCATAAATATTACATAGGGTCTGAGACATTTACTGTAAATTCAACAGGAATTTTCCAGCTTCCCACTGGGAGAGATTTCTTGAGAATAGAAAGCTCTCTGGAGTTTGTAATAACTTCTTAAGCGATATTGGGATTTTTAGCATTCCATATTACACAACAGGAAGCAGAATCTTAAGAGAAATGCTGCACACAGTTGCCTTTAATAGGAAACAGAGTCTATGCAGTGGTGGAGTGGTATCTAAAATGTTGTTTTCTTTTCTTTTTTTAATAAAACCCAATCTTAGATAATTTTTCATTTACTGAAATCTTCATGCTGCTGGATTCAAGAAAGAGCTGTGCAAGGTGAGGCATGACAGTCACAGGAACAACCTGCTACACTCTGCAGGCTAACTGAATCTTCATTCCAGTTCTCTCAAAGTTGTGGGGCTGGGCTAGGAAGCCCAGGAGAACAGGTTGTCATACAAGTGCTGTCAGGCTTCAGCTTTGTGGTTGTAGAAGTTCTTATATAGGTAAGACTTTGAGCTGAGTCTAGATCCAGGCATTTTTCAATGTCAGAAGGACCTCCTAAACTTAAGGTTGAAGCAAGCTGAGTTTCCAGCTGAGCCCCCTCTCAGAAGGGGGACAAGCTTCAAACTTCAAGTTGGCAGCATCTGGTTTTGTTCCTCGAGAATATGTGTAGGATGCAAAAGCCTGACTGGGAATTGCAAGCACATATAAAAGGAATGGGATGCTGGTTAAATCTTCAAGCCAGACCTCTGCCATCTCACTTCTGCTGAGTATCAGAAACGGCAGGTGGAAAGGCAGGGCTGTTCCTGAGAAAGGGGTTTCCATACCCTCATTGAAAATGCCAAATGCTCCCCTTCCCATTTACACGGGTGAAAAACCACAGTCCAAACAACATTTATAGCAAATTGTAGCAACTCATGAGTAACTCCTTCAAGGAGTGACAGATCCTAATTCACTGAGGCATTGCTTAGCTTTGTGCTGCTGCAGGGGGCTTACACAGTCGTCCGAGGCTGAGCACATGGTTGGAGTGGTTTGCTGGCCATACAGACAACAACTGACAGCGAGGGAGGATTCCCCTGCGCATCATCCTGGAGAACTATCTTTGTGCTCTGGCATTTAAGAAATACCCAGACCATTCAATAGTCATAAGTGTTTTTCCTGACTTTCAGCTGAGAGAAATTCCTTCCAAGTAATGTTGCTTTTTTCTAACAAACCGCAAGGTACGTGATCTTGAATTGAACCCAGCCCTTTTGCTTCGAGGTAATTTGTGGGTCTGAGCAAAGAGTGGGGCTTGAACTTCTCCTTCCCTGCAAGCAAGTGGCTGGTGAGTAACACTCATGAGTAAGCCTCATCAGATGTTTGTGCAAATGAGCCTTTCCCCCACCCAGTCTGAAACACATACAAAGTGATCCAAAGAAAGTAGAGGTTTTTCATGAAAGCAGGCAGGAGAACTCGAGCAAGCTCACCTCTGACTGCAGGGAAGTTCTGACCAGAATCCAGACTCCTTGCCTCGCCCTTGTTTCATTTCCAAATTTATATGTGGGATAATGTCTACAATAAACACAGGTCACCTCCATGTCTGGGAAGGAATTTAATCTTCCATGCACTTCTGTACTTTCAAAAGAGTTCCATTTTATAGTGAATCTTTTACTTATAAGTGTTTGGAAAGAGGCTTGTGTTTTAATAAATGAGTAATCAATGGGTAGCACCCACTGCTGTTGGTAGTGTATAATTTTGCTGTCTATAACACGCTCAAGGAGAACTATTGGCCATCTGTGAACTCTGTGCATCACTTAGAGATCAAACTGTGCTGTGAAGTGTGCTCGATTGCTGCAGAGACTGCTGAAAAGGCAAATATAAGAGGCCATGTATTAAAGCAAATCTCACACCTGTGAGTTGCACTAGGTCCTGGGTGCTTTAGGATCACACTGTGCTTTTTCAACCTCTCCCAAGAAGAGCAGGACAGATAGAGGTTTCATCCTGGAAGTTTGCTTGCATGGTCATCCCATGGTCTGGTAGTTTTTGCTAGTGTTTGTGGTTGTTTCTGGACAGAGCTGTTGTAAATAATGACTGAGACTGAGATCTGGTTGGGAGCTACTGAAGAAAGCTTTTTTCCTCTGTGCCAGAGGGTTGTACACTGACTTCAGGTTCAGAGAAATACTTACCAGACTGCCCTGCAACAGGCCTGCAGGGACAGAGCTGTAGTGGAGGGAAGAGTGTTTCCAGCTAAAACGTGATTATAAAATTGATGCTACAGTGGGAAGCAGTCTGGTTAACTCAGTGGCTGCTGGGGATGGGACTGCATGTCTCCTTCCATTCTATTTTCCCTTTTAAGTGGAAGCAGTCTCCTTGCCTGGAGTTGGAGTTCTGTCTTCACCTGTTCCGTGCTGCACCTGAGCTTCAGAGCGGTGGCCAGCACAGCTGGGCAATGGGCTTTGCAGGCTGTTGAGAGGGGACATCAGCCCCAGCTGGGAAGAATGGGAAGGATTGGGTAACTCTCCTATCACCTGCTTTTCACTGCTCTGTGATGGGGCACGGGTGGGAAAGCCGATGACAGGTCAAGCCTTTTACCTCTCCAGCTCATGATCTTTCCTGCAGGCCACGTATAACTTCTGTTTCAGCATTTGTGTGCCCTTGGGGTGCAGGGGAGGCAGATTTCCTTCTCAGTCCTCTTGCTGGCCCATAGTGTGATTGTAATTAGTCATTTCACAACTGCCTGCCTTGGTTTCCCCTACACAGTGAATTTTTCAGGACTAGTTAGCTCGTGCCTAGCTCTCGCCTCTCTCTAAGGGATGCTGAGCATGATGTGTCTATCCAGGGACAAAGCTGCCTGTAAAAGAGATCAAAGGAAGGTTCTGGTTACAAAATTAGATTCCTGGCTAGTGGCTTCTGTCCTTTTCCATTTCTGGGACTGCAATCCATTTCTGCTTGTGATTTTGAGCAAGTCTGGACAATTTTGGCAGGTTTGGTGTCAAGAGTTTCTGACCTGGAGCTGTATGCAAGAAAAGAGAGGATCTAGGTGTATTGTTGCCTTTCTGTGCCTAAAAGCTGCTGTAAGTCTCAGGAAGGCTTTTCCAAAATTAATAACATTTTGTGGCTTCTATCCTGAGGCAGATTTTAAAAGGCTTGGTTTTCATAAGGTGGATAATAAGGTGGAAATTGTCTCCTCTTACAATTTCGCAAGTCTGCTTCTCCTTCCAGTTAGTACCAGAATTGTCCCCCTGATCCTGAGCTTAAATTCAACTGCCTAGACTTGTTAAAAACCCTAGGTTTAGCTTCCTGCTTAAAGCTGTAATTTTAGATCCTCAGTGGGTATAAATAGACACAAATACACAATGCAGTTATGCTGACTGACATTAACTGGGAATAAGGCCCAAACATTTGTTCCTTCTCTTCACCTCTGCTGTCTGTCTTTCGAGCACAGACACACACATACCCGCACGCACACTTCTACAGACTGAGACACTGGAAAGGTTTTTGGAACTTAATCTCCTGCAAAAACCTATAGCTTTCCTCCTACTGCATAAATTGATCTGTAGCTTTATTGGCCAAATCTATAGATGAAATAAAACGGCCATAACAGGAACTGTGTGCAGACCTTGGATGGCATTTTTACATGACAACTTGCAGGAATACAAAAGTCTGCAAATTAATGTGGTGACCCACCAGAAACACTGGAAGTTTATCATTCCTTCTCCATGACTTTATGTACACAGTGTTTGAAGGAGCAGGCTTTTTCTGGGTTTTTTTTTATGGTCTTTTTGTTTTGTTTTTTAAAGAAGAATTATTATAACCCAGCAAATGCTTTTGGACTTAAAGGGGAAATCATGTCCCGTAAGTCTGTCTGGAATGACTCAGCTCTGTGTTGGGATCTGCAGTGCAGAGATGAGGATTTGAATGTGTTTCTCAGCCATTTCTTGGGGGATCGCTGCTTCCTGCATGACCCCACAGGCCCTTGCTCACAGCCAGCATCCCTGCACCCTGGACAAGGGCCACACTCAGCCCTCAGGGACAGGTGACAGAAGCAGGAGGCTGTAGGAGCCGTGTACTTGATCATGTGAAGAACACATGGACGTACCCGCTTCAGAACAGGCACATCTGTTTTTCTCAGATAGCAAGTGAAATACGTGACCTGGGCTCAGCCATTACCGGATCAGGGGGGCGTGTTGGCCCCTTGTTCATTGGGCACCATCCTGAAGGCTCATTCCCCAGCTTGGCTACTGCAACAGGAGTGTCCAGCCACAAGAAGGCTGTCTGTAGGCAGCGGACATTGCATATCACACGTTATCTTTGCCTTAGTCCCCTTGAGCTCTGTTTTTGGCAGCTCTCTGCAGCAGCTGGTCTCTGCAGCTTATATGTACACAAAGCAGCTGGTCAGAAATGTTTGGTCAAGGCTTTTCTTTTGTCTTCCCCCCTGAAAAATGACTCTTAGACAAACTACTTCCCATGGAGAAATTTCCTTTTGCAGGGACATTCCTGGAGGAGGAGGGGATGCCCGAAATGCTGAATTGCCAGTGGAGGATGCAAACATCTGATGAAGCTTAAACAGAGGAACATAACCCCCCAAAAAGTCCATTTTCACTGGACTTGAGTGCTTGAGCATGTTTTCTCACTACAATAATGTATGATTAAACTTAAGTACTTTCCATGGGTGATAAGTCCTTTTTAAGGGCCTGCTCTGCACTGGCTGCTCAGGGCTTGAATTCCCAGAGCTGTCATCCCTGACCCTTCCCAAGCCTTAAATCCCTCTTGGAGAAGAGTGTCCAAGGGGATCATCCACATCAAGCTGGATTTATAAGAAGCAGGCAAGAAAGGAGGGGGAATATTTTCACATTCTTTTGAAACATACATTGGAAAATTTCCCTAGGAAAGAAAAGTGCTTACGCAGCTTTAGTTACTGTACATGTGCTTTGGATTGTGTGAAATCCTATCTGCTTTTTCTCAGCAGAGTCCTGATCTCCACATGAGAGGGACAGACAGACAGGCAGCCCAGCAGACACAGTGATGGTGACTTGCTGCAGAGCCCCTCCAAGATCCCACAGGCAAGCCCTGAGAAGTGCCCCCACTGCCTGGATTTGTTTGTCCGGGCGGGTGGGAGGAAGAGGAGGAGGTATTCCTCCTTGGGCTCAGGCCCAAAGAGGCCCTTGTGAAAGCAAAAATATTTGGGGCATAAAGTCTTCGCTAAAAAAGATGGCTGTGGCTTCAAAATGCCTCAGACTTTTAATTAGGAAATTAGTCTTATGGGGTAGAGGGTCTGTTCCTCATGTTTTGGTGCTGCTGGTGCAGCTGGATACTCCCTGCCTGTGGCAGAGCATGTGTGGGATGGCAAACCCAGGACAAAGCCCCTGACAGCATCTGTGTACAGGAGGGCAGAAAGGACTGAGCAAACACTCAGAGCTCACCCTGATTTATCTCAAGTCTCCAGTACTGCTCTGTCCTACATATTGAATGTGTCACCTCCTGTCTAGAAGTTTTTGGGGCTAAATGCTCAGGAAGCTTTGTTTGTTTTTCCTGGAAATGAGGAGATTCCTTCCTCTTCTGTGCACATTTGTACCTCGAAAAAGAGTCTGGGGAAAGAAAAGGTTGTGGGCATGGAGGGGGCAATCATGCTGCTACTGTAAATACCAGCAAAAATCACACCTTTTTGTTGCTCCTGGCAGGATCCAAGGGCAAAGGCACCTGTGAGAGGAGATAAAAGCCCTCTCATGCTGTAGTGGAAATGGGGTGCTGGAGAGAGCAAGAGGCAGCTTCCAGGAGACAACTGGGCTGGTGCTATGATTTCTCCACTGCTGCTGCCCACGGAAATGTGTGTCCCCACAGGGGCTCGGCATGTATGTGAGGAGGAGGAGACAGCTCCCTGAGAGGGGGTAAGACAGGGGAAGCACTGGGAGCGTGAATACCGCAAAAAAATCTGTTCATAATTACAGCCCAGCAGTGCTGCTAGGGGCTGCTGCTTTTCAGGCTGGACTCTCACCCTAAACAGATATCTCAGGCACTTCTGGACTCATCTTTGCTGAAAGTTAGGCAGGGTCTGGCAGAGCAGCAGCTTTAGGGCAGATCCCAGTCTCCTGAATCAGCATTTCAAAGACTAGACGTGTTGAGTTACCAGCCTTTCTTCCCCCAAGGCATGTGTGTATATATACAGATATAAAATACACATAGAGCTATGTGTTTGTACACACACTCCTGCCTCTGTGAAATGTCAGCCAAAAAATAATTCAAAGATTGTTCGACCTGGTTCAAATGCTGTTAGGCTTCAGAAATTACACCCCCCTCCAGGAATGGGTAAGAGCTGACACAAAGCAGCAATAACCAAAAATTTCCCAGCTGTTGTGTCTGGCCTTTTGAAAACAGAAATTCTTTGGTATAGAGCTTGAAAACTTACTCTTTCCATTTGGCGTTGCCTGAGGGTGCTAGCAGTAAAAGGATGTATGAGAAAGGATTTATTGTCAGCAAGGTGCTTGTAGCAATGACAGTACTTTTTTTAAAGATCTGAGTATAGATGGATGTTAGGAGGATGGGGGACAACCACTGCTATGTCTATTTTTCTTCCCAAGACTGGCTGCATGGAGAGCCACTTGCAAGAACCACGTTATGCTCCAGAGTCCAATGGCCTGACAGTAGCAGCAGAGATGGCTCTCAGATCTTCGTGGTTTAGTTGCCTGCAATCAAGACTAAAGAGATATGAAGCAGAACAGGATCATCTCAGGAGAACGGCATGGAATGACAAGGTATGATGTTCTCCGTGGCCTGTTTTACCTGAATTTTCTCTGGGGACATCAGTTCTCAAAGGCTGATGGAACAAACACTGCTGATGAATGTATAAATGATCTGTGATTCCCTTAGCCACTGTCAGAGGATGTGTAGACTATTCCTAGAAATTCAGAAACTGGGATGGGAAGCAAATTTGACCAACACCTGGATGAAAAGTGGAAGTTGTTGTCTTTTAACCTCCTGGCGCACAGGACCCAAGACAGGCAGCATCCCCATGAAAGCATCCCTGTCCAGGACCACGGGAGCTGCCTGGCAGCATGAAGGAGCTTTCAAATGCTCTACCCAGCCCCACTGTGCCTTCCACAGGTCTTTGGTACATGACTTGATGAACTGAAGCTTCAAGGAAAACACTCAAAATCCCAAGATACTATTGCAAGGGTTGATTAAATGATATATCTCTCCTTGAGAACATTGAATCCCACAGCTTTTCAATCAGCACATATTTTCTCTAGCATGTAACACTACTGCAGCTATTCCCAGGGCAGTCAAAACCTATAGTTTTTTGACCTGAAAATTTTCCCTTCATGGCTTGTGACATTGTCTCTAGCTCAAAAGGTCATTTGTAATGTGTCTTAAGTTGCAGGAGGGATGCTGCACAGATTTATGCTAAACTTAGTGCTTCCTTTGACAAAAGCAAATCTGTGGGAGCTCAGAGCTTTGGTGCTTTCAGTCTCCTGCCAGGCCATCCACATCTTCCCTCCATCTGATGATACAAACGTGCAGCGATTTTACTGCAGACTCCTATTGTTCACAGAGTGCTTTGATGGTAGAAACCAAGCTTTGTACTTGGAGTGCTTAATTTGGCACCAGCACAAACTCTGTTTTACATCAGTGTGTATCTATATAGTAATGTTCTACATTTTATTAATTCTGTGTGCATAATCATGCCACTAAAGTCAGATTCTGTCAGTCAGAACTCCACACATGAGGCTGAATGTTGGGATCTGGGCATTGTGATAAAATTCTGAATAATCAGACTCTCAAACAGTTGGAAATCACACTGATGTTTCTTCCACAAAGTGTTACTTTCCATACAGAGATGCACAAAACAAAATCTGGAGCAAAACAGCCTCGGCGAGCTTTTTAGAATGAGATAAATGTACAAAACTGGCCTAGATAGAAATGTGAAAAGACAAGTCATGATTTGTCTCGTGGTTTTAAAAACGATTAGTTTGATTTTTTGGTAAAAAATGCTGCAAATACAAAATCCTAGAATCACAGGTTGGAAAAGACCTATAAGATCATCAAGTCCAACCAATCCTGGATGAGAGAGTTGAAAAGTGCCTGGTGCTTATTTTGGCTCTAAAAAACCTACTACTTTGAAGTGAAGAGCATCTGCAGCTCCTATTTCAGAAGGAGAACACTGCTTTCAGGGTTTGAACAGCATACAGTGAAAATAGTTAAACACAAATCATTCATCACAGAAGTCAACACTAAGAAAATTATATTTATTTATGTCCCTAGCCAAATTTGTACTCATTTCCTCTGTGAAAGCTAATACATTGCCTCAGCTAGAGTCTTCAGCATCAGGCTTTTAAGCAACATGATGCCCACAGTCCCCGTGGCATTGCCTGTAGTCTAAAGAGGTCACAAACAGCTGCCCTGATGCCCTGCACACTGTCTTTTCAGTACCACCTTTTCCCAAGGGCTGGTGGAGGCTCAGGACCACTGGTCTGTGCCTTCTTACACGTCTCAGGGTAATATTTTGGACTTATTCTTTGGCATGTTTCTGTGACCATGTTTCTCTGTGCCATGATTCTCAAATTATCAAACCTTACAACGATCGCACTGACCAGCCTGTGTTCTCCTTCTACTTTGTTCTTGCAGTAGGAAAGCTGAGGACCTGGGGTCATCCCTACATCAGGGAAATTAGTCTGTAAGTGGAATATAAAAAGCTAATCCAATTAACAGTGAAAATGTAATCAATTGGCACAAGCTATCTGCAACTTGAATGAATGAATGGGGTGCCCTTAACCAAGGCTTAAAATAATCTCCATCATTTTGTTTCTGGCCGTTGGTAATTCACACCTACAGCATGTGCATAGTGTCCAATCCTCATTAGCCATCCAGGGATTCATCACAAAGCTGGGAAGAAAGATCCACTAGTATATCCAGTTCTGAGAGTAGTTTTTTCAGATTTTTAAGTTGATCAGTATTTCCAGTAACTGGTAGGGCTATGTAAGTGGAGGCAGTTAATATTGTAATTATAGTTATATTCCATTATGGGTTTTTTAAATTGACTTCTTTTCTTCTCCAGTCTAAGTAATGTTGCAATGGTATTTTTACAATGTAGTCCTGAGATTTCTAAACTGAGGCCCACAGAATCCTGCAGGCTGATTGTCCCTGAGCTGGTCTATGAGTTGCACCAAGCTGGAGATTCAAAGAGGCCCCCTGTTAGCTGACATGAAGCTTTATGTCCCACTGGCACAGGGATGGCATGTTAGATGTGTAAGCCTGTGTGTGCTGGGCTCTGTTGCTGCTTTGTAGTTCCATACACACAAAAATTAAACCAGATTTGGGAACCACTTACCTGCTGTGTTCTTGCTCTCAAAGGGATAAGGCTTTGTCAGTATTTTACAATTAACCCTAAGGCATGGCCCTGGAGAAAGAAGTATTTAACTGGTTCAGAAAGAGCTAAAACTTGTTCCCATAGCAATCAAAGGAGGTTTTGCCATTGTTTTATGAAGTTGGAAGAGATTGAGAGCATCCCGTGACGGCTGGTGTGGGTTATAGGAGTTATGATTATGGTCACTGTTCTTTGAGTAGCAGCTTGCTCCAGGTGCATAAAGTTCAACAAGTTATGGTTTTGGTGTATGAAATAGATACAGGCTGGAGAAATGGAGGTGGATGGGAACTCTCAGCCCGTGGGGTGGAAGGGATGTGTGGTACCTTTCATTTCTCCCACTGTGGGGCTAATCTGCAATTCTGAAAGATCTTCCCTCTATAAAATAATATGTACTTACTATAGAAAGACTTCTTCATGGTGGTACCCTTGATGGTTATGTTGGTGTCAACTCAACTGAGAGCCCTGAGACAGACATTCTTCCCTCTAGAGCTGCTGATGTGGCAGAAGGGCATTTCTGGGGGAAGATATGGTAGCAACAGTCATTTCTAACAAGCGAGGACTTGTCACAGAGTGCTTTTAGACACAGAGGCTGGCTGTGTATATTAGCAGAAAGCTGTGGCACACGTCTGTACAGTCACTTTTGTAAACGTTCTAGAGAGGTGTTCCTACATGTGTTGCACTAGAAACATTCAGGTAACGCTTTCCAACAATGTGAGAGTCCAAAGGATGTTTACATAAACCACTTGGGCTGGAACTGGCTGATTTGTAAAGCTGGCACTATGAAATTTGGAAGACTATTCCCACTCCCTACTCAAGTTAGACTTGTTTGTGTGTAAAGTGAGTATTTATGTTGGGGGAAAAAAAAAAAGAGCCCAGGAGATAATTCGTTTTAATTTTAAAATTCATGAAACAAAGGACAACAATGGAAAACCAGATTTTTCCCTAAATCACCAGCTCTCTTGAAACCTGTTTTTTTTCTGGTGCACTAGGACAAGGAAGGTGCCCACCTCATGACAGAGGGGAAGTGTGAAGTGAGGCCATATCAGTGGCATGTGCACCTCAAACCAGGTAGAAAAGAAACCACAGTTCATTTTGAAGCCTGGGATGGGGCTGGCTCTCTCAGTGCTCGAGCTGATTTCAGGGTGGAGGTGCTGGGCCATGAGATGAGGCACTGGGCTGGGGGAAGGGAGATGCAAAGTGTTGCAGAGACTTGTGGCTTCTGACTTCCAGTTGGTTTGGGTATGTTGGCATCAAAGGTTTAGTCCATCCCTGTCGTAATATGTGAACATCTCACTGTCTTTAGACCTATAATCACCTTCCTCAGACCCTCTATTTCAGTGTGGAAACAACAGCAGAAGGATCTTATCTCTGGACATGTGGGGAATTTGCTGTAAGGACACAACCTGGGTCTCCCAAGCTCCAGTCTCTGACTCAGATCACCAGACAACTCCTGCCCTCTTCCTTTGCAGCCACTGATCCGGAAAAAGCTGTGGCCATAATCTGGTGCTAAATCTCTTCAGATCAAATAGCTTGGCACTTAACAAAATAATCCTATAGAATGACTTGGCTCTCTGCTGAGAGCAGGAGGGAGATCTGGGCAGTGTGTTACAGTCAGGGCACGGCACCAGGAAATTAAGCTTTATTATGTGTGCTCTGGCAATGGAGCACACACGGAAGTGATGTTCATGGCATTCACACCACCATTCTCTCTCATTTCTTAGTCCTTTGCCCATCACAGTATGCTTGGGGAGTTTTCTGAGGGGAAAGCAACATTAATTTCTAGGTTTACTGTTGAGAAAAAAAAAAAATCTGGCTGTGAAGTTTTCCTCCTTTCTTTTTTTAAGCTTCCAGACTAGCTGACTGCTCTGCCCTGCCTGTCTCTGTTCACTTCTGAGTGAGTGTGTCAGGTGGGACCTGAGCCAGATATATCAAGGCTAAGTTCATCACCAAAATAGCTCAATTCCCTGACACCCACCTTCCTCTTCTGCTGACAGTACCACAAGGTCATGAGGCCAAGAGCACCAAAATGCCTCCTGTTTGGAGCTCAGGGTAGAATGGAAATGGTTTTGTGCATCACCACTGCTGCCCAGACCCAGAGTAAGAGACAAGACAGCCACTTTGAGACCAGCTTGTCTGCCTCATGGCAGCACGTTAATAGGACTATGGATTAGCAATCTGGCATTTAAAAGCTCTAGCAACTGGTAGTGGTAATGAAAGTATGAAGCCATGGCTTCGGTTCCTTTCTGACTTGAAGATTAGATACCAGACTATAAGTCAACAGATTTGGTGGCTGATCTTCAGCTGTACTGTAAATCTTTTTCCATTTCCTCTGGCCAAATCTGGGAAAAAAAGCTGGAGTCATGACCCAAAGCAAAATCCCCAGCTGCTGCCAAGTTGCTGGCCTATTTCTTTGCCTCAGGGAAACTTGGTCATGTGGGTGAATTCCCAGATTTTATTTTAGGGTATCATAATACTGATAATCACAGAGGCTGTCTCTAAGGATCTGTTCCACAGAAATATGTGTCATTTTCAGAAGAATACCTTCTCTGTTACCGACAGTGCTCACTGAACTTTTAGTTAGCTTGTATCCATGTTTGTGAAGTATTTTGCAGAGCATGGCCAAAAGGAGGTTCATTAATGGCAGCTTGGTAGCTGGCAGTAAAAAAATTTTCCTGAGAGGCTTTTCAGGAGAAAATGAGGAGGTGCTTTCATTATTTGAAGGTCTCAGCCAACAAGAGACACCCGTATTTCAGACATAGTGGAGATATCCAATAAAGCAAAATACAACTGTCCTTAACGTGAGTGCTGCAAATGACATGTTTATAATTGGAGCCCCAGGAGCAAGAGGGCTGTGGTTCAGTCCCACTAGTTTAACACTTCTCAGCCTCTGTGTGAGCTTGAACTTTCAATTCATTCAACACGCTAATACTAAACATTGTTGAAGCCACCAGGTCTCTCTCTCCAATGGATTTTCTATCAATTTCTATTTATTTTACAGGATCTCTTTGTTCCCAAATACATAGTTGTTTAAAATTGCTGGAAAATGCTTGGCTGGGCTTGTTCAGAACTGGATCTTTGCTCACGCACAAGGTTCATGAACCTTCACAACTCTCTAGGTGAACTTAGCCTGACTTTCCCACGTATAACCAAATCCCAGTCCAAGTCAGTCTCATTTGGTTTCATGTTTCACTACAGACATTTTCTTACAGCTCAAGTTTTAAAGACCTGAGTGTGGGACAGATACAGGGCTCCCATAAACACAGGCAAGAGCCATAACAATAGTTGTGCTTCTCATTTGTTGTATCTTATGCTGAAATGTATTTCCCTGTAGAAAGATCCTGGAGTAACTGTGATGTGAATTAGTAGCAAAGCAGAAATAGGAGTGTTTATGGTTCATACTTTAAAGTAATTCCACCAAAGTTTGTTTTACTCGAAACCTCACAATATTTCTGTTTGGTCTAAGTCATTGCAAGTTTGCAAAAGTACCCAAAACGTTGAGGGAGGCAGCTCGGATTGTTCTGAAATGACTACAAAAGGGCAAAGACATTGGCTAGAAATGCACACTATAATGTATACTGTATGGAGTCTGCCAAAAAGTCTGAATTAGACAATTCTCTTATGCTGTTTCCTTATAAGAGCCTAAAGAGGCGGTGCTCTATGTCACGAAGCATGAGTCAATCCTCAGAGGAGGATGCTCAAATGGAAAAGAGATTGAAGGAGGGCTGTGCTGCTGCAGGTCCTGTCCCTTGAAGTGAAAAGCAGAGGAAGGGAGGAAAAATGGGATCGG
This sequence comes from Hemiprocne comata, assembly GCA_020745705.1. Classification (NCBI taxonomy): domain Eukaryota; kingdom Metazoa; phylum Chordata; class Aves; order Apodiformes; family Apodidae; genus Hemiprocne; species Hemiprocne comata. Next base: position 38,012,885 of record CM036591.1, read on the forward strand.
TAACAAATGATGTGATGGCAGAGTGTCAATCACAGTGGAATTTCATACTGGCCCGGTATTAGAGTGGCTCTGGGAGTGCTGCTCCAGCGAAGGCTGCGTCAGCATTTGGTTAGCTTATACACTGATACATTATCTGCCCTTTGGGCTCAGGCTGATTTTTTTAGGAGTTAACCTGGCAACAGTTCTCTTCACTTATTTTCAGCTAGTGTTTGGCTCAAGATTTGTTTGACCTCTCAGCCGTGCAGCCTCAGTCCCAGCTTATCTTACCATGGCACAATTTTCTTGGAGTGACTGGGGTTGTAAAGCTGAAACCCAGGCTCCACGGCAAAGACCAGGGTTTGTGCAGAGCTCCCCAATCCTCGGAAAATGCCTGCACCCTGAGCCCATCCTGTCCTTAGGCTGAAAGTCCTTTGCTGACTGATACAACTGGTGGATATTTTGAGGCAGTTTCCAGCTAGTTTGAATATGAACTTCATGTGTGCCAAAGGCAGCGATTTACAACTGCAAGCAGTGGAATTGTCCTACATAATTAGTTACTGCCTGTAGAAAAAGCTGGAATAAATGTGTCTTCTTCATCTAATTCTGTTGTGGAGTAAAATGCAATAGCTTAAAATCCCCATCTTTGTAATGGGACATGAATGCAGACAGTTTGATGGCTCACTAATCCATAACTTGATCAAACCAAGCTGAGAACAAACAGCAATAAATTGTTGGAGTGAGATGCATTTCTCCCAGAAGCTTTGGTGTTGCTTAGATAGGAAAGCACTGCACCACTTGCTGAAGCATGAAGCCTCTTACTTAAATCAGCCTCTGTGCCTGAAGTTTGGAGTGTGGTAAATATGTCACCAGTTCTTAAAACATCTCCCAGGACCCATATACCAGGAAGCCTGAGTTCTCTGTCAGACAAACTGGCAGAAATTTTAGAATTAGTAGGCACTGGGATAAAACTGATAGACTGAGGAGGAGTTAGTGTGGCATTTGTAGGGAGAAATCACACTTCACAAATCTACTGCAACTATTTGAATTGTCAAACAACCTTTAGCTGAGGCTGAGCTGGCTGACAGAGTCTGGAGGCTTTCAACAAGACCCCTCATCAGAAGCTTTTTGAGTAATCAAGTTGTCATAGAGGGGAGAGAAATACTTTTCATCAATTAAAAGCTTGTAATAACAGCAAAAAAAGAACAGGATGAAATCTGCAGGGTTTACAGTGAAGTGTTTTACAAACACTCAGGACTGTGGCATGGAAAGTGATCATGCCTGCTAACAAGACATAATTATTTGGAACTAAAGCTGACTGCAAAGAGATGCAGAAGTATCTTGTGGTCCTTGAGGGGATGTTCAGTAAAATGGCAGATGAGATTTCATTTTGCCAAATGCAAGGTAAATGCACAGCAGAAAGGGACCCCAACCACAAATGCATTCATTTATCACTGCTCCAGAAAGTTTACTATGGATTGGCCTGTACAAACATCAGCTTAGTGTTCACTAGAGACCAAAAGGTTGGACTTATCAGAGACTCTGGTCCAAGATCCTCATGGGCAACTTTTCCTGGGAAGTCCTAAAATCTGGTGACAGATGAAGCTGTGCCATGAAGCTGCCACCCATGAGGGTGGTTGCATTGAGAGCAATAAACAAAACATCTCTCGTGACCAATCTCACTGCAAAAGTCCAACAAGGCAATGATGGGGGAGAGGTTTTGGGCTGTAATCAGGGTGGGAATACTAACAAAACAGAGTATCAGAGAAGAGGGCTGTCTTTCTGCTAGGATTCGAGCTAGTTTTGTACTGTGTCACCCAACCCAATGTTCACAGCAGCTCAGCTGTGTCCCCACAAAGTCTGTCACATAGTTATCATTTTACAGAGATTTCCTAGTCCTTTTAACAGAGGAGTTTATCTTTTCCAAAGAAAAACAGAAAATTTCACCATAAATTATCAAAGCCCTGAAATACAAGGTTTAAGTGGCCAGGATTGAGGGGCCTAGTTCCCAGAAAGCAGGTGCTTCAGGCCTGCAAAGGAAAGACACCCAAACTATGAGCTAAGCTGGAGCACTGAAGCTGCATGCAGGAAGGTATCCAGTGATTGTTGGAGGAGAGCTTGTCTTGGTCACTGACCAGGATGATTGCATATTAAAGTTATTGCTCTTCCCAGATATCCACCACACATTGAGTCAGTGGCCAGAATCAATTAGGAGTGATCACAGCACACCAGAAAAGGCAAATATACTGTCAATCTTTCATTGAGCAACAGTACTGCTTATTAGCTTATTGAGGATATAACAGGAATAGCAATGGGTGAAGAGTTTGTGACAGATTATTTATGCATTGGATTTCCTCCCATTCGGTCTGTTTGCAAATTGACCTTGACTTCCCACGACACACTCGTCATTCAGAACTACTTGGTAGCTAATTCCAGTGGCACAGCTCATTTGAGAAGGCTCCATTTCAGCCTTCTCATTTCTGAAAAGTGCGTTGGTTTTTTAATGACTCTTAACTCTCTCCATTCAAGGGCTTCAAGGGGGCCAGTATCATGATGGAGATGTTTTATGGAAGCAGTGTGGTGAAATACAGAAGGACCCAGCTGCCAAGAGCAGAACCCCTCCACTGCCTTCTTTTGAGCTCAGTGCTTTTGCCCCTGAACTTGGCATCCACAGCCATATGCAAAGCCTGATGACATCCCTGAGTGCCTTCCCACTGACCCCTGCAGGTCTTGGGTCAATGCTGGACCTCCTTGCTCCTCTGTCTGTGATATCACAGCCTGCTTTCATACAAATGAGTGGTGAGGTCACACGTTCAGGCCCCCAGGCCTGCAAGCACTGAGGTCAAAACTCTTTTCAGCCAGGGGAATCAGAGCAGAAAAGTACTTGGCCCTGCTCAGAGACAAGGGAGAGGAGAGGATGAGCTGGGCAAGAGCCCATATGTGCTTGAACAGAAAACATCTGATGCTTTGCAGACACGGGGAGAAATGCTCCCTGAGACATGAGGCGGAGCCCAGGCTGGATGAGCTGTCACTGCTCTCGCTTCAGAATAAAAGCCCAGTTCTCCAGAGAAAGCCATGTGCTCATGCAGAAAGGACAGGAAAACAAGCCACTTCTCTTAAAGCCTGCCTCTGTTATCGAGTCTCAAGCATGATAAAGCTCTTCCTTGTCCTGTGCAGTTGGGACCTGCAGTGCTGAGAAGCGATAGGCTTCCTCCTGACACCTAGGAAAAACTAGCTCCGAGTCACTGACATGAGTAGTGCTGCCAGCTTCTCTTGGTGGCCTAGGGAAATTACTGACTAGACATGGCCATTTTTGCATTTTATAGAGTGTCAGTTTGGGGGCATTTTGATGAAAGTCTGTTTGCATTTGAAGAGCTCTAATTATCCCTTCAGCAATATGATGAACCAGCACACTGTCTGCGGCATGTAGAAAGTTCAGGGTCACCCTGACCCAAGCTGAGTCAGACTGCCCAAAGGTGTCCATCTCCCCGGGCAATGTGTTTGTGATTGCCCTGGTCCAGCCCCAAAGGCAAGCAGAGGCTTGGGACAGTCCCAGAGAGGCAGATGGCACAAACACAACACTCCTGAGACACCTTCTGAGGTAGCCTGGGAAAAGTGCTTTTGCACTTCAAGCCACAGCTGTGAAGAGCAGGAATCTAGCTGAGGACACCTGCCCTGGCTGCTAAGTGGGTAATTGATTAAGCTCCCTTAGATCCAACTCTCCCCCACATCCCTGCTCCACCACTCAATTAGGCAGCTCTTCTTAGTGAGTAAGATCTTCATCCAGAGCCTTGGATCCTGCTTGATCCCAGGAGCAGAGGGAGGAATAACCAACAGGGCCATTAGCAGTTGCACAGGCATGCCCAGAACACTCTAGGAGCTGCAGTTCATAACAGGTATTTATCATTTTATGGTGTTAGCTTTCCTTCTGGTGTGCTGGAGTTCAGCAGTTGATATGCAGGTATTCCACTTTCTTTTTCTGCCATCCTTCTCAAAGGGGTCTGCCAGCCAGGGTCTTGAGACTGACAGTGAGTTGTTGGTAACCAAGTGGCAAATGTCCTAATCAGGCACTTGGGTTGTATAATAAGGCTGCTCAGGAGGTTGTGTGATGGACAACTGGAAATTACAGTGTTAGTGGGAGCAAAGAAAGTAATTTTGGTAGGTTGCATAAAAGTTCAGAGGTGTTTGGGAGTCTTGGAGCGGCTGTACCTGACCCTAGAGAAGACTTGAGTGGTGAGATCAAGGTGTGCAGGCATGTATGATTGCTTCTGGGGTTTTGTCTCAGTTTGCCTCTCTTTTAGTCTCTATAGTAAGACAAAGCTGGTACATGACTTCATACGGTGCATCTTTCACATTTTCCCCATGCAGAGGTGCAGTGTTGGTCAAATGTAGGTGTAAAAGTGGTGTAGAAGTGCCAATGAAGTGGAACAAACACTAGCAAAAGGGGTGGCTGCTGTGGTAGATGTTAATGATAGCCAGCCACCAGGAGATGGGAGTGTTTTCTGAAAGGAAAGGTTTTCAGCAGGATCAAAGAGCAAATAAAAGGAGCCCTTGGGAACTCCCAAATCCTACAAAGCTGTAAGTTCAGTGAGAGAGAACAGCAAGTTCATGTATATTGTGGTGACAAATCAGGTATAAGGAGATGGAAGAAGTTGCTCATACTGGCAAGCCCTTCAAGGGCATGCAGACTGCCTGAGTTCTTGGGAGGGGAACTAAACAAAAAAAAGCATCACAGCTGTTTTTGTGGGAGTTTCTCTGTCAGGAAGTGATGATGAGATCTTGCTGCCTGATTGATAAAACACACACAGGCTTGGAGTAAAGAGGTTTCATCTGTTGTGGTATTCAGCGCATCACTGTGCTCTGTACTACTAAAAAAAATCACTTCTCTGCTGACTCATGCTCTGCTCTCTGGAAACTGTAGGCCTCTTGGCAATCCCCTTCTTTTCCACCCTCCATCCCTGGCATTTTTTAAGTTGACAGCACTTTTCTGCTGTTTTTTGTTGTTGTTGTTATTTTTTTATTTTTTTTTACCACAAACTAGATCCAAAAGAGTATAGCTTGTGGAAGGCAGTGTTTTGTCTCCTTTAATCCTACTGGGAACAGATGGAAGATTACACAAAAGCACACCAGCGTGGTGGAAGAAGTGCAACAATATCTGTAGCTGTCCATGTACTCTTGCCCTGTGCATATCTAGCTATATGATTTTTTTTTTTCCCCAAATTACTCCTGTAAAGAAACTTGAAAAGAGTTAGGGTGAGAATGGTGAACGTTTGAAAACTACTTTAATTTCAAAGCTTTCTGGAAAACAATACAATTTAAAACATTCAGTTGATTTTTTTCCTAAACAATACTATTTGGGAGGGTTTTTTTTGCTATTGAACTGGTGTTTTTACTTGGGATGTGTTTGTATGATGAGGGCTAATCTCTTCTAGCAGTTGTTAAATCAAGACCTCTGATATCTTTCCCTTTTGAAATATTTTTGTTTGTTTGTTTTTTCTGTGCTCTTCTCAGCACAAGCTGACGTGGAAAGTGCTTTGAGCATCCTCAGAATGTGGTTTGCTCAGAGCAGAAAAGAGTTTGAGACCAAGTTGTTTCCAGAGTCCCCATATCCATCATGTCTTTTCAGCCTGGTCTTCAACATCTATTCTAGTCACTGGCTGCTGTTTCCAAAACAGCAAACCTCAGCAGTCAGGAATTCCCGGTCTGACTTGGTGGCCTCAAGCATCTCTGCTGAGAAGCAGCAGGGTGGATAAGTGGTGGTGGGGCTTAAACATACAACATTATTAGTGTTCAGGGGACTACTTAAAAAAACAAATTTCTAAAAAAAAAACCCACCCTGAGCCATCATAATATGTAATTTACCATTACAATTTTACCATTATTCCTTTGTCATTTTTGAGATTCTTCTTACTCATCACCAAGTAGCTGCTTAGCATCTGATACTTGTGACACTTTCAAGTTGTTCCTTCTGCTTTTAAAACTGCTTTTCCAGTTCATTGTTGTTGTCACCGTCATTGTTATAACAATGGCAATTATCACTTTCATAATCAGATAACAGACCATCTGGGTAATTTTGGCTGCAATTGCAGTGACTAGTTCAGAAAGCTGACTTGAAAGCATGACGTGTGTTGGGATTTGGAGGAGGAGGATATAATCCTAAATTTTCCCAGGAATATAGCAGGTCAAATGTGACTAAGTGTTGGCCGCTCTCAGACTGCACTAAGACTTCCTGTATTTGTTGTGTACCTAGCCATTCTTTTAACTTTCTCCTCCTCTTTACTGGCTCAGAGTCATGTAACTACTTGAGATTCTGAGGGGGTTTTTGTTTTTCTTTTCAAAAAATAAAAGTTTGTCCTTGGTGTTGCAGAAGAAAGTCATGACAAATGCAAAAGCAAATTAGACATACTCAGTTGTGTGATTAGGCTGAATTAGGCTTTAAAGCCTGGTGTTGCCAAGAAAAATCCTTCACATATTTTCTTCTTGTAATGGCTAGAGACTGTTAATTGAGTAAATAGTCGGTTCAACTCAAATTTTTTGCTTGCTCACTTGACTGTTGTGGGTGTCTTCTGTTAGAAGTGTGATGAGTCCAGAATTCAGATACAAAGAGGAAAGTGATGGTCTCTGTAGCATTTTCGGAGTCAATGTATTGCCAAGCCCATTGCAAATGTTCACACCTGCTTTATTTGCCCCTCTTCATTTCCTGAAAAAATCCTTTCATTAAGACCTGGAAATTATAGGCTATCTAGGGAGTGAAACTGAAAGAGGGGAGATTTAGATTAGACATTAGGAAGAAATTCTTTCCTGTGAGGGTGGTGAGACACTGGCCCAGGTTGCCCATAAAACTGTGGCTGCCCCATCCCTGGAAGTGTTCAAGGCCAGGCTGGGTGGGACTTGGAGCAACTTGGCCTAGTGGGAGGTGACCCTGACCATGGCAGGGGGTTGGAACTGGATGATATTTAAAGTACCTCCCAACCCAAACCATTCTGTGATTCTATGCTCAGTATAGACCAGTTTCTCTCTTAGTGCAAGTCAAGTAATGAGGGTGGGGTGAGTTTAGGGGTCTGGGGGTGAGGATTGTTGGGAGCTTTTAGAAACAGTTTTCTTTCTGGGGTAGTTGAGATTTGCAATGCTATAGACCTGCTTGGCCTTTTTCTCCCCATCTGCTTCTGCTTCTCTTGTTGAAGAAATTCACATCCTAATAGAAATAAGGACAATCAGCAAGAAGCAATCATTTGGGGCTGTATCGTCTGCCTTGTCTCAGAAAGGTGTCTCGTGAGAAATTTGAAAAAATAACAAAGTGGGCCAGAACTGCAGTTTACCACCTAATCATCCATAAACTAATCAGCAGAGTTATTCCAGTTTGGATAGCTGAAATTCTGGCCCCAGATCTCTCATTTCTAAACCAGCAACAAACAAACAAACAAACCACCTCCTTCAGCATTCATCTTGCATGGAAAATGACGCTCTTGTTTAGTTTGGGATGTTACTGCTTTTTCAGCCAAGGGGCAGCCATACGAGCTTGGGCTCTCTCTGTACAACACAGATGGCTTCTTATAACCATCAGAAGCGAGTCAGCTTTATGGGACACTGCAACAGACTGAGAGAGAGTAGAAACATCTCTAAATCTCTGTCCTCCCTTCAGAAACTGTGCCTTTTTGGACTGGTCTGTACTGAAGAGCGAAGAGCAATAGGACTGCAAGGTCACCATCCGTTTCTCCAAAACTTGGGTGCACCAAGCCCATATGTGGGGCTGCATGATGTCCTGCCATCACAGCCTCCCAGGAAAGTCACTATTTTTGCATGACCTGGAGCATTTTCCATCTGTCTGTGTTTGTCCCCTCGTGGTGGGACACGGGTGTTTGAGGGCACATCACGTTATTTTGTTCTGTTTCATACAATACTTGGCAAAGAGGAAAGAGAAGGGTGTCTTGGCTCTCTACCAGGTCTCCAAAGTGCTAAAATAATACTAACCCTGTAATAAATCTAAAATTTTTATTATTGTCTGACACTCCGCAGCTTATTTTGGCTCTGGGAATCTGCTAATTTGGACAAAAAATGCAAAAACTTGTCAATGTGGAGCAAATGAGAGCACCCAGCTTCAGACTGTTTAGCAAGACACGACTATGAATCACTGCTTCTTGGTGAGAAGAACACAGGATTTCCTGGAAACACATTCAGGCCTTGACAGAGCTGTTTGATCTTCAACTGATGTTTTGTTTTTGTTTTCCAAGCAGCAATAACATCATTTTAAGCTATAAACAGACTGTTTTCCCTTGTCCTTGAAGTGAGTCATTAATTAGTCAATAACATGAATTAATTACTGCCCGTGCATAATTAAAGGGGCCATGTTTGTTTTATCTACTGTGATCTTTCTGGTAGTGCATTTTTATTAATAGTCTCTCCATATCCAGCTCTCTGTGCTCCCCTCAGGATCAGCTCTCCTGAAAGCCTGGTACAACACCTGTGCCTGGGATGTAATGAAATGCAGCCATCAAGCTTACCCAGGGATGAGATAAGCAAAATAATTACTCTTGTATGACAAAGAGAAGCCCCAAGGGCTGGGTTCACAAAAGAGTGCCTTGTTTTTTCTTGAAGTTTGGATCCCTGCCTGCCCTGCTCACTGGGAGCCACACTGTTATCGTGGGCTGGGAATTTCAATGCCAAGTTTATGGCCTGAAACTTTTGACAATTGCTTTGTTATATTTGGTGGCTAAATAAATAGTTTGTCCAATTAATTACTGAGAAGATCTTGCTGATGGGGCTGTGGGCAGCTTACTGTGAAAAGTTTATGTGCATATTCCAAGCTGCTAACAGAGGACACTTCATATGTCCTCAAATAAAATAGACCTTTTTTTTTGATGGAGATATTACTGATAGACAAGCAGAGCAGAAACAAAAACCAAGCCTGCCTGGGTGTGCCTGTCCTCTTTCTGGGAAGCTGGTTTAGTACCTAGCATGGGATCCCTGTGCTGCAGTGTTGCCTCTTCCCTCAATGGCATGTGTCCTGTTGACTGGTACCCTGAATCAGGTGCAGTGGTTTCTCCTTTGGAGGAAGTTTCAGTAACCTGGTAGCAGCAATGAATGAGACATGCACAGAAACAAGCACAGTAACTTCCAGAAACAGATCGCTCTGCCAGATCCCTTCACCAAACTTGTAATAAAGACCAGTGCAGAAATGCAGTGAATCTAAAAACTTACTCCAGGCTTCATAGCATCTCTTAATAGCTCAAGCATTATGCCCTTATCACAACACATCAAAAATGCATATTTCCCCCCCATAACCTGAATTGAAACCTGACAAATTCAAAGGGAAAAAATATCTGTTGGTTTTCTTTATCGAAGTGATAAAACTGCCTTGGTGATTCCAGATTGCTCTGCATATTTTAGGGACAAATGCTTGTAATTTTTATGAAACTCTTGGCCAGCCTGGGCCATTACTGGGCTTGTTTAATGTGTTCAGTCACTTGTGTCACCAGTGTTGGTCAGGGCTGAGTATTTTAGTGCTCTCTGTGAAGCTTGCTCTTCATAGACCATCATGCTTTGGCCATGGCAAGCTTTGGGTCCAGGGGCACATCTGGTCCATACAGAGCTGCACTAGTGCAGTTCTCTGAATAAGGAGGGGGGGCTGTGGGGTGTGTTGGGCTGCTGCTTGTGTTGTGGAGAGGTGGTAGCATGAAGGCAGTGAAGGGCAGGAAACTGGATAGAGAGGAAAGGGTGATCCTGACTTCCACCCATATGTTCTTCCAGAGCCCTGCTCCAAACCACCCTGCCTGGCTTCTATTGTTTGTCCTAGACTTTCATGGCCCCTTTTTGTTTGTTGTTATACAGAAAATGTGGTGATTGGTTTTGTTTTGAGATGTATGTTTGTGGGGGTGTGTTTGCTGTGGTTTTTTTTCCTTTCTACATGTCCAAGTGGGATTTGAGCCTAGTGCTGGAGGTGACGGGCTATATCCCTTCTCCCCTGCTGCCAATCTAAAGAATTTATGCCCAGGTGTACAACAGGTCAGAGAAATCCACCCAGTGCAAACAGGAGAAAACCCTCCTTCCTTCCTGCTTCTAGCATGTCTCCCGTGGCCCTTCATAACCACAAACTTTTTGGTGCTTTGTTAAATGTAGTGCACGTCCCACACCAGCAAACAGTTGAGACACACATCTGAACCAAGCTCTTTCTTGCACAGAGGTCTACTGGGTCTTTTTTGTTGTAAGGTGTTCAGGGTAGTTTTTTAAATACACATTCCAAGAATTGACAGGCTGAAAGAAGCAAGACGTGGCTGCTTGTCACCATGAATGATTTGTGTGGCCCTTGGTGGGACTGCAGGGAGCACAAGGAGTGAAGTCCTCCTTCCCCCATACCTCTCACTGAAAGATCTCACAAAAAGATCAACCATACAACCCTCCAGAGATGTTCAGATGGGACTGGCAAGGGGAGAGTGCCTGGTGGGGCTGCAGCAGCTGGTACTGAGAGGTGGCTGGGATCAGGGGAAGTTTTGCTAAGCAAGGAGGGACCGTGGGGTGAGTGGAGCAACAGTACAAGCAGATTTGAGACTCTGCCAGCTACTAGCTATGGAAATCTTACTGACCCTCCTACAGGCCGTGAGTCCTTCCTGCTCGTGGCCCCAGGCATGCTCTGCTCCCAGGAGAGCTGATTGCAGCTTGGCCCTCTAGGCTAGAAATTACACTAGCATCAGCTGATGCATGATCTCATTCCTAAATACTTTTCCACAGGCTTGAGATGTGTTTAGCAGGTAAAGGAAAGCTGGCAACTGTCACAATTTGCAGAACAAAAGGATGCATCTGCTCTGTTTAGCTCCTTCTACCTCTTTTGCCTCAGAGCTCCTGTGAGCCTAGCAGGCTTTGTTGTATCTCTGCATCTTCCTTCTGGTTTTAAACCTACCCTGTGGAATGTTAATGCTGCCTTTGCTACCTGACTGTGGGATTGTGCTAGCCAAAAGGGTCAAGGCATTGAAGGCATTATGGAGAGCTTCTACATCCAAAGAGGTCCAAAGGCCACAGACTCCCTTGTGTGTGTGGGATGGAGGAGTATTTGAGGGAATTGAAGAGCTGCATTTAGGATGTTTTTCCTGCTGCTGTCTCACAGGTCTCTTGGCAGATGTACTGAGCCACTCAAATGGAGGCTGTGACCTAGCTGTCCTCTGAAAGAGGTGTGCATGTTGCCAGGGGTCAAGCTATGAGTTCTTGAAAGCAGGAGAAGTCCTGGGAGCTGCACAATGGCTGTCAATACCCTTTCTCAGCTGCAGCTTCTTGCTTCTCCCCCTCACATCCTCCCTTTGGTCTGGAGAAACCAGCAGTGAATATTAACAAAACCAGCCCAGTAGCATGCTGGGTGTTTCCTGCTGTACCTGAGGCCCTGATTATAGGAGTCTCTGCATGATTCTTTGGATCAGCTGAAACAGTGGCCTTTGGGGCCAACACTTCCTACCATGCCATTTGGTCTGGTGAGAGCAGATCCCCTATTCCCCAGTTAAGACAACATGAAAAACACTTCCTCTCCTATCCTCTTGTGTCTAATGCAAGCTTCCCAGTGGCTAATGTGGGACATAAGGAGTTTTATCAGGAGTCCCAGGTGATGTTCAGTGCTTCATGCTGACCCAATGCTGCAGTCCCCCCTGGGCAGCACTGACCCAGCCAGCTTTAACCTCCCAAGCTGCATGTGGGGCATGTGCCTGCTGTGGGGAACTGGGGGGTTCATTCTTGCGGTTGGCTAGGAAGAACCTCTCCTGTTCATCACTGTGGAAAAAATGTGTTTTTCTTCCTGAAAGCAGTATTTTGCTGCTCTCCAGGGAAAGCTGAGTGTGAAGGGCTGTTGACAAGTATGAGTGCTGATGTTACCATGTTCTTCCTCCAGTGGTGGAACGTGGCTGTGGGGAGGGCCCAAGTTTGGAAAAGAAGTAGCAAGGGCCTCATTCTAAGTTTCTGCTGAACTGGCCTACTGCGTGACTGGGGAAGGGATGTGGCTGTTTCCCCTTTATCCAACCCAGCTGTCAAACATTATTGCCTCAGGCCACCTTCAAGAGTAACATCTTGCTTCCTTGGTGCTCCACAGAGCTCATGTGAGCACCTGCTGGACTGTTGCTGCATCTGCTTCCAATAATCTCATTTTACAGAGCCCCCTTCAAAGTGACTCTAGTCCAAGCATGCACACTGATCTAAAGGTACAACCATCCAGGAGACACTACCTATGTTCACTGCTGCCTTCCCTGTAGGCACTCTTAATCAAAGAGGCACTGGAGACAAAAGACTGCACTTCCATCCACAGCCACTAACAACTGTCCTTGTGTGCTCCTGCACTATATAAGAGCAAATGAAGAAATAGCTTATGAAATCCTTCTTAAAAGCTTCTTTTAATGCAAAATCCTCTATAGGAACCTGGTCTCATGCAGTATTGCTTGACTCTTGGTTTAGGAACAGCAAAAACTAGGGAAATCATGCTGATTTTCTTTTTTCCTATTCTTTATCACAGATTTCCTGGGTAAACCTGCTCAATTTTGCTTCCTCTATAAATTATGAGGAATGATAAAAGCTTTGTACTCCTGCAGAGGCTGTCAGGGTCCATGCCAGTAGATGCTACTGGTAATGAGGGGCTGTGACAATCAGCTGCTGCATGTGGTGATACATCCCTAATCAAAGAAGCCTCTTCCAGCCTGACCCAAGAGCAAGACCAGCATGACTGGCTGCCACAATGGTGGGGCCTTTGGACTTGGTGTGAGGTGCATCTGACAAAATTCACACAAAGAATGGGCTTGGCAGCTACTAGCAAGCTCTTAAAGAGAGGAGGTAAAATCGGCGTAAGCAACTTTTCTGGATGAGGGAGGTTAGATTAAAAACAACCACTTAGTTTTGCCACTGGTTCAGCATGGATCTGACACAGGGCTCTTTTTGCATCCTCTAAAGCCTAGATACTTTTTTCTTCCCCATCTTTGATTCTCAGTTCTGATGAGGGAGTCATCAAGAACTCTAATGTGGATCAATAAGGTCTTAATATCCATTTGATACTGACTTCTCAGGCTTTAGTGAGACTGGAGATGAAAGTGCCATGAGAATCACAAGACCTGAGGCTGAAAGTACTGTAGCACAGAACAGTATTTCTATTGTGAGCACAACCACAAAACAACAGGACACTCATCTCATGACAATTAGCTGTGTGGGTGTTCTTGTTTTTAAACACAGATTTCCATATGCAAGAGATGTGGGCAGTTCCCACTTCATTTATCTTTTCTATTGAGTTCATGTACAAACAACCCCAATTCCTGATATGTTATTTCATGGTGATAAAGTGAATAGGATCCCACAATACATAGCTCCTTGAAGCTAGGTTAAGTGACTAAAACTTTGAGAGGATGTTCTGAGCTGATGTAAATGGAAATTAACAGGATGACTCCTGACTCTGGCTTTCTGTATGTTGATTTAACCATGACAATTTCAACAGAGCTGTGCCTGGTTCTAGAATATCTTGTTGCTCCCTCTTTTTCTTTCAGATTCCTTAAAGAAAGTAAATGTCCTGTATATCTAGAGGAAAACAATTAAGAACACCACTGGTTTGTGGAGAGATGACATATTATGACATCCTCTAATACATTAGATGGGAGGGTGGGGAGCTAGAATATGCAACAAAAAGCAAAAAAGCTGGAGGACAGGCTCTGAACTATGTTCTGTGTGCCTCGTGATCTCCTTCAACCTTGTGAGATGTTCAAGGGCATGTCTCAGAGAGAGAAGCTGGAAGAACAGCTATGCTTCTGGAAAGAAGTGGTATAGCAGCTCACTCCTTGCCAGCCCACCTAGGTACCACTTGGGATAGTAGTGGCTGGCAGTTTTTGCTCTGTCTTTTGGAAGACATAAAACCAAGCTGCAAATAGTAGGTTCCCCACTGAGGGCAGTGGAACTTTCTACAGGGCACATCTACCTACAGACAGGTTTCTCAAGTGCACTTTGCAAAACTGAGGGATTTTGTAGGAAGGAAACAATATAAGGTCTCCTTTTCTGCCATGCCTTTCAAACAACTGGGTAAGATGGAAGTGAGAAGTCTTACCATAAATTAATGTTCTTGGCTGATTGTCATGTTCTGTTTCCACCATGCAGGTCTTGCTTTGTGTTTTTCCTCCCCTATCTATGCTATGCAGATGACGTTATTTGTGATTAAATGAGAGAATACAAGGAAAAACTTAGTCGGCTGAGTAGGAAATCATGTGTCTCCCCCTCAGTGCCAGGCAGGCCTTAGTGAGCTTTTGGATCAAGTGATTTCATGGTCCTCCAGACTCAAAGTGGCTTCCAACAGTACCCACTCTTACCGTTAGTCCAGTGATGACTAATTCTAGGAATGGATATAGTGGGGAAAATTGGCTGGAGAACATCTCAGACATTAATGTTGTGGGTAAAGGATTCATCAGCATGGCTCAAAAGCAAAAAGCATCTCCCCAGCAATACATATTCTCTTCCCCAGCAGCTTGTTCTGAGGCAAGAGAAACCTGAATTAGACCACAGGTTTAAAGGAGTCTTTTTCCAAAGCTTGATGGAAAGGCAGAGGGGTGTGGGGGGGAGGAAAGGAAGGTCCTGGGTACACTGAACTTGAAAGGGGAACTCAAAGCTTCAGGGTGCCAAATTTAGTATTACAAAAGGCTGAGGAGTTTCCCTGTATGCCTATGAATATGGAGGCTGCTTCTCTGCCCTCTGACTTTTTCTACCAACTTCTCCAGCCCACCTCACTTGATATATCAGCCCTCTGCATGCTTCTGATCTTGTCCAGCCCTGGCACTGACTCCTCCTGCTCATGGCACACCCGGAAAGGATTAATTGTTATTGATTCCTTTCCATTCACAGTATCACTGCTTAAGAAAGGGCAATTTAAAATGGGTTTAAAGGGGAGAAGAACCTGCCAGTAGGCCTTCTTTGAACTTAATGATTGAGGAGTCCATCTGTCCTGCTAGGTAGTTCAGCAGAAGCATGAAAAAGGGTTTTTACAAGGGCAGCAAGGAGACCTGTGGAGTACTTTAAAGCCAGGCATAATACAGAGTTAAAGGACTGGCTCTCAAGCCCTTTTTTGATAAGGGAGATCCCTGTGAACAATGGCAGCAGCTCTTCATGCACTGAGGCAACAGCCACAAGTCACAGGCAGAACTGATCTTTCCTCTGTAGTGAAGGCTTAAGAAAAACAAAATGCAGGAGTGAGAAACTTAAGGCTTTTCCCCTACATTCAAAACTAAAACTAAGCCAAGTGATGCATTTTTTTCCACTGTATTTTTTTTTAATGGCTCTTTTCTTATAGCTCTGTTTCCTGAAGCAATTCCATTTCTCAAGGTCATCCTAAGGCTGCAGATCCTTGTGGTATCATTCTTCCAGCAGCCCCCCTGGCCCAGTGGGGCTGCATCCGAAAATTGTTAGGGAAACTAAGAAGCAGTGATAGCTTTTCCCTCTGCCAAGCTGTGCTTTTCTTATTATTGCAAGTATCTCCAGCTACCTCCTCATGTGCTTTGGGGCTTGCAGACTAGCGTGTTACTTCTGATTCTCAGTTAAAGATGGAGATTTGATCTCATGTTTCAAGGCTCAGAAGTTAATCCTGAGACACTGTAACCATGTTTGATATCTCAGGGCTTGTAGAGCACCTGGCAGGATGGCGTTCACTCCCTGACTGAAGGCTCTACTCATGTAACATTGAACACTGGAACTGGGTGTGTAGTTCCTCTAACTCATTAGGAGACTGAAGCTGCCTTTTGCAAATGCCAGTTCCATTCAGAGTGTCAGGAATTGGTGTGACTGCCTTAAAGAACTATGGGCTAAATTAATCCTTCACCATGGAGAGGAGCTGAACGGTTGCTTTGTACTCAGATGACTGGTTAACTCTATTTTAGGTTCACTTTTGTTCCTTCCTGACCCTCTTCTCCCAATTATTGTCCCTTGTTCTCTAAATCAAATGAGTCTAAACCAAAGACTGAAACCAGGGACTGCAGGAGGGATGAAAGCTGAGAGCCAGGGTCTGGCTGTAACAGAAAAAATCAGTTGGCCTTTGTACTCTTGAGATAAACAGCACAGAGGGATAAGGATTTGTGGCTGAAGTTTGTAAGTTCACAAATGTTATCTGCTTTAAGAAAAGCAAATATTTGATCAATCGTACTAGATAGAAACTTTGGGAGAAGGAAAATATGCACACAATCTTGAATTTGTGCTGTCATTGATCAGATGGGGTCGGGGATGTCCCTTTGGCTTGGACTGGTGTATGAAGTGCCTAGTCAGCAGGATGTGAAATGCCTCTGGTAGAGAAAGGGGTAAGAAGTTCAGCATTAAAAAAGAAAACAATGCCCACTTTCCCCAGAGGAGAAGCCTCTAGCTTTTGCTTCCATAGAAATCTTCTGGATATAGTTAGGCATCAGCATGTAGGTGTTTTGGAAGGAGAAAGAAGAAAGGGAAAGTTCATAGGGTAAACCCTGCTTGCTGCAACACTTCCATGGACTGGGAAGTACTCATGGTCAATTTCAAGGACCACTTGCAGTGAGAGAAGCATTTTGAAAGACACATAGAATTGCAAAGCAAGTGAATTTTCTTGTGCTTTGTTCCGTGTTTTTGCTGCCAGAAAACAAGACAAGGCTGCTCCTCACACTTTATTTCCTAAAGCCATTCCTGTAATGACTACTTTATTAGAAAGAAAACATGGACATGTGCAGGAAGGGAATAAAAACTCAGCCTAAACATTGTTGTTCACCAAATATAGGGACATCCCCAGGGGCTCAGAGCAAAGGTTCATTTTTCCCAGCATCCTTCTTCCATAAGGGACTAGTGTTGGGTGCAGAGGGGAAGAATGCAAGAACAGCACAATACAGAGTGAAGTCCATGGGCTTACCCCCCCCAACATCCACCAGTGCAGCCTGGGAACCTCTGGAGCTCAAAGGCTGTGTCTACATCTTTGGTCTGATTTACTCTCTTGTGTATTCTGAGATGACTACCAGATAATAGATTTTAATATGTTCCTTTTCTGCTTAACAGCATTTTACATACCAGAAATTCTTTCAACAGCCTCTTTTTGTAAGGCTAAAAATGTTTAGACATTAAGAACACTGAGATGAGTTCATTGTCAGTTTATTTTCTCCACAACTTACTAGCAAGAAATGCATACTTTTAGAATACATCTCAGAAGCCAGGTCACTCATTGTTTTAAATCAGGGTGTTTCCATTCAGAATTATGAGTTGTTAATTGTTCTTCTCAAGAACAGGATAAAAAAGACCTTTTGCACCTCTTGGTGTGCAATTGCCTGTTTTCCTTCAGCCCCTGGTGACAACAAAAATGTGACCAAATACTGTCTTGCCTGCTACAAATGGGGACTCTAAAGTCAGCAGACACCCCCCTGAGTCCCAGTAACTCCAAAGCTTGCAAATATGTCAGAGAAACAATGAGGAGAGCAAAGTCATGGTAGAGTCTGCTCAGAAAGCATATCCAAGATCTCCCATGTCCACCAAGGGTGTTAAATTCAAAGTATGTTTTGCAGAGGAGTGGAAGAAGTGACAGGCAATTGTGGTTGTCCCCTCCCATGTAGGTGAAGTGGAAGTCCGGGAACTCTCTCTGAAGTGTGAAGATAAACCACATCCAGGGAATATTGCAGCAAGTGAATATTGCAAAACACGTCTGGGGAACACGCCTGCAGTACTTGTGATGGATGAGAGAAACTCAGACCTCACCATCTGTCTCTAATTCTTGCAATTTAGTGAAAAAGGCTCCAGCTGGGCAACTAGCTGTGCTTTGGACTCCCTTGCTGCTTCAGGACTTAACCTGTGCAGTTCCCAAGACATGCATGTATTTGAGGTGGTTTTCCAACAAGTTTTTTCCTTGACATGTTTTCCATGCCAGGTCTCTTCAGTGCCAGACTTTCTTCTGCATGTCTCTCCCCTGGCTGGAACAGCATCTTGTGCATCTCTCCCATTCCCAGTGCAAAGCTGTGGACTCTACTCTCACCTTGGCCAGTTGACCTGGGTTATCCCAAATCCAGTGAGGAGCTAGGTCACATGGATGACTTGCCTCCCTTTTTTCATCCCCTTTAAAAACACACCTTTCCTGGACAGCAGGTGAGCATGTCAGCCTCTGCACCACCATGTGAACTGCTGTCCCCAGGTGAGCTCATGGATACATTTTTTGTCCCCATGAGCTCTGCATACCAGGTATCTACACCCAAATAATTGCAGGCAAGGTTCCTTCTCCAACATTTGCAATAAGCCTGCTTTCAAGGGTATTTTTCTGCTGAACATGGGCTCTCTTCTCCTTCTGACTTCCCTAGTCTGAGGTCTAAGCAAAAAAAGGCTTTGTCCTTTAATTCACACATCAGACTGATGTGTCATATTTCATAGTGGCTGCTACAGGACACCGAGGAGTTGAGCTGTTGCTTTGGTTAAAACCTGTCAAGGAGAAATGCAGTCAATGTAACTGAGCTGTATCTGGGATCTGTGCAGCCCTTCAGTGTCCATCCCAGCTGATGCCTACCTTGCTTTTTGGATTATTTAAAGCAAGTACAAACAAGTGCACTGTAATTTCTTCCATTTTATTCTAATCTTTGTATGTTTTGTTTTTTTTTTAAATAGACTTCTCCCTTCTCCTTTCCCCTCTGCCATCCTGGGAATCTGGTGCTCTTCTCTTTTTGGCACAGCTGTGCTTTTGGGGACTGCAAGGCCCTTTCTCTGCTTTATCAAGGTCTGCTGCAGCCCTCTTGTAGAGCAGTTTCATCTCACACCATGCAGCACGCTGACACAAGAGTTTTCTTACAAAAGGAGGAGGGATTCAGACTGCAAGATGCTCTTTTTTTTTTTTAATGCATGTCCCATTGCCATTCTAAGAGCAGAGGCCAGCAGGGTGCAAAATTTGCTCTCTAGCAGTGTCACCAGCTCATGCAACTCTTGTGTTATTTTGAGCTTGAGGACCTTGAGATAAACTGAAGAGGTGAAAAAAGTTGATAGAACCCTAGCTATCATAATTGTAGATTCAAAGCCTGAAAATATAATCCTACTGCCTGACAAACCGATATCAAAAGAACCCAAGTATTACTGCCTGGTAAGCCACTTGCCTCATTTCTCAAGGTTTGATTCAGGATTACTTGTAGTGCTTTGCAGTTGGCAACAAGGTGGGTTGTAAAATAGCAGGTGTTGTTGTGTGCTTCAGGTATGTAATCACATCCTGAAACAGGCTGTCAGCCTTGAAGCAAGAGAGAGCTGCTCTAAAATGGGAAGAA
This sequence comes from Hemiprocne comata, assembly GCA_020745705.1. Lineage (NCBI taxonomy): Eukaryota > Metazoa > Chordata > Aves > Apodiformes > Apodidae > Hemiprocne > Hemiprocne comata. Next base: position 38,032,081 of record CM036591.1, read on the forward strand.
TTCATATAAGCGACAGAAGTGATTGAGTGGCTGAGGAGGGATGTCCTCTTTAACTCCCAGATTGCAGATTTATGTGAACTGAACCACCGGGACTGTCAGTTAAGATATTTGTTCATATTCTTTCTCATAGATCCTCCCTCCAAAATCTTATGGTGGTGGATATAAGATGAAGAGACCAGTGCTGCCAGGGATGAAGATGCCTGTTCAGAGCATAACACCCACTTGAGCAGACCTGCTCTGGGACCAAAAAAGGCTAGAGAGAACCAAGGTGACAACCTGGGTAAGTATATTCTCTCATCCATATGTGCTGGTGCCAATCTATGTTTGGGGACAGGGGCTGTTGTGGGGATGTTGCTTAGCTTTGGTTTTGGTTTTTTTTGTTGTTTTTTTTTAATTCAAATAAATATTCTGGTCTTGTTCTTTGATGAGCTGAAGGACATCAAAGACCATCTTTTTCCCAGACACTTTTATGGGAATCTACACTCTCCCCCCAGAGCGCAGAATAAACAAGCTAGAAATTTTGGGTTTTAAAAACAAAATAAGTAACTATTGTTCTGCCTTCCCCCCTGCCTCCTTCTCTTCCCACCATCTTCCCAGCTGCCTTCCCTCAATCAGAGCATCCCTAGGGAGCTCCTCCATGCCAGCAGTCCTAAGATAACACTTCCCACCATCTCCTCCTGCTGAGGCGCAAGTGCAGCACTCACTATGTCCTTGCTTTCACATCCAGGGCTCTAGAAACCAGCCACAAATCAGCAAAATGCTGGTTTGTGGTTTTAAGGGCTGTAGCAGCCCATGGATACTAACTCAGTGGTCCAAGGTGGGACTGCAGCCTGGGTTAGACCTGTTTAAGTTGGTCTGTTTCTGAGTGTTACCGGTACCTGAGCCAGAGGGAGAGTGAGATGGCACAAATTCGAGGATCAGATGCTGTTGGGGTAATAGGGTTTAGCTGTTGGTGCACTGCACAGGGGAAGAAAGCTCTTTGGGTGTCACTGGGGAATGGTGGCCACCAAACTCCTCTGTTTTGTACACTTGAATGATCCCACAAGCTCACCCTGTGAAAGCTTTCTCTAGTCAGCGTTTCACATCAGCAGCTATTTTTGTTATGCCTGGTATAACAGATCTCTTCTCAGACCTTGGAGACTTGGACAGGATTTGTATTCATGAACTGTTGTGACCAGTGGTTAAAATGGGAGGAGCAGGAAACCAGGGTGACTCTGGTGTGGTAGGGAGGGGGAAAGGTCTATTTGCCAACAGAAAATACTATCCCAAACCACTGAGCTTTGCCTGCTGGGAGAGGAAGAAAAGGTAGCAGGGTCTTCTGAGTCCCAGGCAATGCTAGTATGGTATATGGGGGTATAGATTCAATTATGGTGATAATAAACTAGTATGAAAGCTGGTGATAGCTTTTGACCAAATATTACAACTTTAAAAAAAAATTAAAAATCCAATAGAAGACTTGGGTAACTGTAATCACTCAAGGCAATTTTGAGGGTGTTGCATGGTGGAGGTCAGAGAGCAAAACTTTGCTAATTTCCATTAGCTGTAGTGCAGCTCACTACCAAAGACATTGATCAGGCCTTGGTGGTTGATTAAAGACATTGGAAAAACTAAGGCATAAGGCAGCAACTGGAACAATTTGCTGAGAGCATGTGAGCATGTGCCAATGCCAAGTCTAATTACAGTTGCTAATAAGCTTTGTTCTACAAGCTGTGTGGTAGATGGAGATGGGACACCTTCACTGAATGAAACAGTGGAGCCTGTCCCAACCTGTGGGCTGTGGCCACAGAGGCCGTGGGAGAGGAAACAGCAGCTAGGAAATAGATGGTTGACTCTAGTTGCCACAAGGCTGCAGCTCCCAAGGCTGTGGGCATGAGTGGCTGTAAGGAACTGGGCATTTCTCCTGCACCTCCCACCTCTCAGGAGTCCCCAGGCAGAGTGAGCAAGACCAGCAGGTTTGGCTCTGCATCCCTGGATGGTTCTGGGAATTACAGGGATGGAGCGTTTATTTGCAGTGAGTAAATCAGACAGAGCTCCCTCCCTCCTCCTGGAAAGACTGAGCTGCTGCCAGCAAATGTTGGTAGCTGTGCTTCTCTTGAAGGTGGAAATAGCTGCAAGAGGCTCTGAGGGAAAGGACTGGAACTGGATGATGAAGGCAGATGATCCCAAAACAGAGAGAAAGTAGAAAAATGCTGGGAATACCCAGGTGCAAGCACCACTGCTCAGCTCCTTCCTGAAGCTCTCCAGGAGCCCAGGGAGATGCTCATGTTTCTGTAGCACAGGTGGTGCTTGACTCCTTATCACAGCTCTGTGCTATGTCTTTGGGAGAGGCACTGCAGCATCTCCCCTGAGGTGTCTGCCAGTTTGGGGCTTTTTTCAGTCTCATGAAGGACCCTATATTGCCCCAAGATAATAATGGGCTCTGATCCCCCAACTCCTTTCCACATGAGGACTCTTTCCATAACAACATGCTGAGTGCTAAGTGGCGGTTCCACTGGTTCTATTAAAAAAAGAGGGGGGGAAAAATTATAGAAAGGAGAGACTAAGGCCCCTCATCCATATTAGGTGTAAATCAACCAAAACCAAAAATAAATTCATATTGTTTTTTAAAATTTAGGGAGGAAGACTCCACAGGTAACTTGGAGAGCAAGCAAAGTATGAAGGTCTTGCTGAAAGCATAACCAAAATCATCCTTGATGCAACTTAAGCCCATTACTACTTCTACTGTCCACCACAACGGCTGAGAAAGGATCAATCAATTTCTCTCTGTCTTGGATGAATTTGAAGGTCATAATCATCTGCCTTCTAGACTAAACAACCCTCATTCTTCCACTCTTTTCTCATAAATCGTGTCTTCTGGCCCTTCTTGCTGTTCCCTTTTGGACTTTCTCAAATGAATTCACATCTCTGAGAGCTCAGTGCCTGGAACAGGTCACTGTGTTCCCTGCTTCCTCTTTGATGTGAAATCACAGCCTGCGTTTGTGAATCTGCTGGGGGAAAGGGAAGATCCAGGGTTACCCGAGGTGAGTGTGGGGACAGTGGTATGTAAATTTGCCTCTTGGAAAATGAAAGTATCAAGAAAGAGCGTGCGAGCAATAGCTTGTGTTTTATTTATAACGTTGACCAGTGCTGGGTCTGGAGATGTCAGTCACTGATCCAAAGAGCAGAATTCCCAGGAGGGATGTGTTGTCTGAATTCCAGTCCGGAAGAAGCATGTCCCATAGCAATGCAAACAGGCCTCTTGATCAGATTGCATGTGTGCTGACATCTCTGTCTTATGACACACAATTTCTGCTTCATAACAGCTTGCACCCAACATGTGTATTCTTTTGAGATAAGTTCTGGTTTATTGCTGATCCCAGATACATGATTAACAAAATCCCAGCACCATTTTGTCCAGCTCCTAGTCTTTAATGTCATTTTCCTTCTTCCCACCTTCCCCACCCCTGTAACTTTATCTGTTTATCGTTGATCTGTGACATAGGTATGCACTAAAGAAAGACTGTTTTGATGTTTCACTGTATGGTTAATGGATCTAAAGTCTGGATCACACAGACGCTTGAACATGAGCTTAATTGCTGGACTTACATGTAGAAGACACTCACTCATGCATGAGAAAACAGAATGATACAGAGATGTGGTAGGATACCAGGCACCAAGACATTTGCCTGATGCTGATCTGCATCTCTATTTACTTTGCAAGGAGCTGAGCAGTGGTGCAGCAGAGGTATGGCCAGTTGTCCCACTGTCCTTTCTCTGGGAGCATGCATCCTACATGGCAACCTTCTTGCAGTGTAAGGCTGACGTGGCTAAGGTGTATTTTGAGGAAAAAATACCAAGATAAAAACTAAGGTCTTTTCTTCATAGTTGGGCTAATAGCTGAGTTTACTCCATAGCTTTGCTTCTAGAAATGTGCGTTTTTAAGTGTTTCCTTATTTCTGCTGGGAGCATCATACTTGGTGAAAGACGAGTAGGAAAAAGCAAAGAGAGGGAGGGTGTCTGGTTTTGGTGGCCGTTTGTGTTTTTCTTTTGTGTATGGTGCTGGCTCGGTGGAGACAGAAAAGGTACCATTTTATGCCCTTGGCATAGGAGACCTCACTGCCTTTGGGAACTGGGTGTAACACTGCTCCTCAGCACTGTCAGCCCCTTTTAAAGGTGAGACAGCAGCCAAGGTTGTGTTACTCAGATGCTGTGCTCAAACAGATGCTCCTTATTGAAGGCCTGGTTCATTTGTCCACCCACTTTCTGGGCAGGGCAGAGGCCCAAGTGGCTGCTCCCAAGGATATCCTTACCCACAGGAGATCACTCAAGGGGGTGTCATAGTCCTATGCCCCACCTCCATCAGCCCCAGAGCACATCTCTGACAGAACACCAGCAAACAGCCCCTTTGGCCCATGGGATACACAGGATTTTGTCCCAGTTTGACCAGTGCTGGGCTTTTCTCACTGCAGCATCCTTCAGGTGTGGACAAAGGCCAGCTTTTGTGCCTGGGATGGTCAGGCCCTGTTTATAGTTGATTCTTGCTGTCAATAGTCAAAGAAAAGTGCAGATAGGATTTGTGTACTTGATGTGGGTATCCCTACCTGTCCATTATGCAAAGCCCCTGGAGAGCAAACAAGGAGAACAGGGCTGTATGGGGAAGGAACCACAGCCACAATGTGTGTGAAGCCAAATGTTTTGCACTGTCAGCGAACACAGAGAGCCAGAGGGCAGGGGACCAGCCTCTGCATGGCTTCTCTCCTAGCTTCTATTTGCCTTCCCGTTTGTTATCTTGGACATAAAGAGGTCTGTAAGCTGGGATTTGGGCAGTTAACCTCAAATAAACCCTAAGAGACCTACTTCGGTGAAGTGTAACAGCGCCTGTTGAATTTAATGGAGCTGGGCTTGTTCCCACCGAGTGTGATTGGGCTCTGAAAACTTGCAGTTTCCTGGAAGCTAATAGCGTTTTGGGGTGTCCCTTTTGTTTTGTGTGCAACTTTGATTAGTGCTTTTTTACCTTGGCTTTACATCTGTCTCCTCTGCACAACTGAGTGTGTGTACGTGTATGTGAGAGAATAGCCAAATAGCCAGCCCCGCTGTCAAGGCAGACATTTGGTTTTGCTGTGAAATGTCCTTTATGCTCAGACAGACAGCAAATATTTGACACGGAGCAAGAAAATCAGGTATGCTGTTTGACAAAGCAGATCACTGCGGAAAGTGGTGGTGTGACTCACCAGCAGATTATTTCATAGCCTCACCCAGCCCCGTTACTTAAAAATACTGTTTAGGATCAAAGTACCCTGCAGGCAGCCAGTTTTATTTCTTTAAACAAAACCAAATCATGCTTTATAAGGCCAGCAAGCTCCCAAAGAGTGATTTGGTAGCATACAGCTGCAGATGGATAGCTATGGCATGAAATGACCCTGTTTGGAGAGTCTGTCAGCAGCTGGCACCACTCATTCACAGGGAGAGCCGGGTGCAGGAGCTGTTTTCACTTTTGCAGGTTGGTGATACCTGAGGGGTAAAGGAAGCTCACAGCAATCAGAAGTGCTGAACTCTGCTCTTGGCAGGTAGGGTAGCATGGATGGTTTCCAACTCATTGATTTCTTGAGGTCTTGATTTCTTGAGGGTGTTCAGGTGCAGGCTGCAAAATAAGCCCTATCATGGACTGTTGGAAAGGGAGCCAGGGATTATAGTTAAGTATAGGCTTTGACAAAGAAAAAAGTTATCCAAAGGGGTCTTTTCTTTTGCTCTATGTAATTACTAGTAATTGAGAGATCATTGATTAAAAAAATACAGATTTGGAGGTCATTTTCCAGGCCATTTGGAGGGCCTGGAAAATAAAAGCCTGACTGCATCTGTTGCATGTCCTAAAAGCACTGAGCTGGTTGATACAGCTTCCAAGACTTGGGACTTCTGCTGTGACCCAACTGAGAGCAGCAAATCAGAGGAAATAATGCGTCCCCCACTCTGAGTGACAACTTCTGGACAAAGACCAAGGCAGCCCTATCTCCTATTGGAAAAGCTTGGCCAAAGGGAGGGAGGAGCAGAAAGAATTAAACTCCTATGGAAACCCCCTTTTTAGTAGGATCAGATCCAAGCCACAATTTGGGAATTCAGATCCATTTTCTGGTTGCCCCTGATGTCAAGTCGGATTTCTTACTGTTTCTTTTATTAGCTTGTAAAGATGAAGCACTATATGTTTACAGCTCTCTTGGTGACTTCAATGAGCCTGGACTGACATGGCTGTGGGACCACAGTGCAATCTAACATATCTCTTCTCTAGTCTCAGGTTTGAGTCTCCTTTGCACTGATTTAGAACAGTGTAGCACAGCCTCACTATACCACCCTGCCTCTAAATGTCCTAGAGATACGCTGGGTCCCAAACCCCAGAAGCCTCAGCAGTGCCTGAGGCTTAGGAGTGTGAAACAGCTGCCCTTCCCCTGGTCCCTCCTTGTAGCCCTTCACAAATCCAACAGAAGCCCCTTCTCAAAACTTAGACTATCTATTTGCATGGCATTTCTAGAGAAAGATGCATAAGGTCTAGAGCAGTTATTCCTTTCCAAGCAAAGCTTCTGCATGTGAATTAGAGCAGATGAGGGTGAGGCTTATGCTGTTGCTGAAGAGGATCTGTGCATGCAAGGGCTGGTGGTTAGTATGGCAAAAGCCTCTTCGACACAGACCACCTATTCTGAGCCTCTGTCATCTTTCCCTGGTTTCCCCCTCGTTTGTTGTTGCTGGGTGCACAGTAAAGGAAGAGGTGCTGATGGCTGTACTTAAGGGGAAGGCTGAGATCTCAGATTTAGTTCATACACAGTACATAAGGCAGAGTGGTTTCTGCTTCCCTCCCTGCACAGGAGGGCAGGATGTTTATGTACAACTCAGCTAAAGGTACCTACAGCCTGAAAGCCTCTTACTCAATTTTGCCGGGTAATAGGGATTTCTTTTTGGCATGCCCAATATCAGTGGATCCAGCTGAAACCTGATGTCCCTAAACAAACCCTGCCTTCAAAGCCTGGCTTGCAACATCCTCCAAGAGGTTTCTGGCTTGACGTCATCCTGCTCTGTTTCTTTCAAACAGTCCCTTGTTAGCCCAGGAACAGGGCACATCGCTTGGACACACGTTCACAGCCCCCGTCGCTGCTCAGGGGCCAAACAGCAAGGGGATTTATGAGACCAGGAGACCAGAGCCCAGAGGAAAATATTGGGTAATTGGAGAAGTGGCCTGGAGGAGCCAGTTGGGCTGTTTATCTCACCTTCAGCTTCCCTCAGGGAGGCAGCTGCACCGTGTCACCTCTGTCACACAAATCCCTGCCCAGCTTAATTCATAAAATCTCACAAAAGCCTTATATATTTATGCAGGGAGGGCTGCCCAGGCTGGGTGGGATTCAGTGCAGACTAGCCCACTTATCAGCATGGGGCTGTACCCAGGGTGAAAGCACAGAGAGTTCCTTTATCTCTCCTGCCGGGATCCAGGCTGGCTCAGCTGGGGGCTGCCTTGGTCTCCCCGTGCTGTGTGTGTGTGAGGCTGGGCAGCAGCAGGGCCAGGCCTTGCCATAAATGCCATTTGCAGGGGGCAAGCACCAGCCTCCAGCAGGTAGGGCAGAAATCTCCTGCCACCAATGTCTCGAGGAGGGAAGGAGCAAGGAAATGGTGGTGGGGAGCTGGGAAGCTGCCTGCTCTGAATCAGTTCTGTGTGAGATGGAGGAGGGAGAGCTGAGTAGGTGTGTGTGTGTGTGTGTGTGTGTGTGTGTGTGTGTTTTGTTTCGCTTAATACCATCACACATGGGCCTGTGGATCATTCCTGCCCTGCAGAAGCAGCACAGCTGCAGGTCAGACCCACAAGCAGTGTAAATAAGTATGCTCTGCTGTGTGTGAGCTCGATCCGGATCGAAGGCATGGCTGCCACCTGCCTGCTTTGTTAACTGGATTAGCCATTTACAGGCAGTCACTTTTATGACTTCAGTGTCTGGTTTTCCAGCATAATTCTTCCTTTCCCTGTCTCAGACTCTGTTGAGTCTGGCCCCTCGCTCCCTGTAATTGAAATGTAAGCATTGCTGTACATCAGACAGACTCAGGCTTTCTTTGTGGGCTTTTTTCCTTTTTTTTTTTCCCCCTCATTTCTTTCATGGTGACCCATGGGAGTATGGCTGTAACTTTAAACACCTTCCAGCACCACCAGCTGAAATGAGGTTGGGGAACAGGGAGAATTAAAATATGCTTCAAAGGAGTACACAGGAGGAATACAAATAGGAACAGATAGCCTGAATTTAATCTTTTATAGGGTCTTTCATAGAGAATAATGTCAGCCCAGGAGGGGCCAGTGCCTGTAAGGGTAGAAGGAGACAGTTGCCTGCTACCTCCTCCTCTTCACAGTCTTTTACGGTGAGACTGCTGTGCTCCAGAGTGGGCAAATGTAGGATCCTGGGGGTTTTTCAGCTCTACAATCAAACTATGTTGCCTCTGCCTGGCAAGGAATCTTTCTTTCCTCTCAGAGCAGAGATGTGGTCCTAAAGACGACTAAACTGAAGTAAAAACCTCAATTGAAATGGCAGAAACTGGTTGTACTCCACAACCCCATGGCTGAGCAAGGTGCTGACTAAAGCAAGAAAAAAGTACATGCAGCCTGTGAAAACATCACATCTGCCTTTTTCTGGGGTGGAAAATCATTCAAACAAGATGTAACAAGTGTTGTAAATTCAAACTGAAAAGTTAATAGCTACGCAAGCCCATGTTTTATTCCGTCTCCTTTTTTTCTGAAGACTTATATCTGAGACTCAGAACAAATGCCCTTTGCTCCTTACTGTCATACATCATGTATCAACTCAGGAAACAGGTCACCAGCTCTCAGAGGGAGCCAGTGCCTTGTCACAGGATGAAATCAGTTCTGCATCTTCAAAAAACACAAATCATTCAAAGGTAGTCAGGGACAGAAGAAATTGTACAAATACAGTGTTTGGGGCCAGGTCCTGAGACACCTGGAACCAGCAGAGCTGTTGTGGTTTACGTGAGCATACTCCAGGGCACAGACCCCTCCACTTGTGTGTCATCTGGAGAGCTGATCTCACCCAGGAGAGCCTACCAGAGCTATTGAGAGAGGGCTGTGTCCTGAGCAACATCCATCTTCACTGCAGGATAGGAAGGAGTCTGATGGAATGGCATCCTGGAAACCCTGTTAGGCAAAGGCTTGGCTATCCTCACACCCTGTTGCTGCTTATCAATTTTTGAAGCTATAGAAACATCTTAAGGTTTCTGCCTACCATGAGTGATGATGCTCTGTTGGCCTGTGGGACACAGGCTGACATTCTGCTGAACTGGGGAGGGGTCTGAGAAAGGAATCAGACTGAAAAATAGCGTTTGGTGCACTTAAAGCAAGAAGATAAACTGCTTCAATCAAGGGTGTTTACAACTTAGTCACAGACATCCATGCTGACCTCCTCTTTACCCACAATTTTCCATTCTCTGCATGTAAATCCCCCTTTCCATGCAAGATTGTAAAATTAAATGGATGTATTACGTCCTTTTGTGTATTTGGAGGAGATTGGCCTGCAGGGCTGGTTCTCATACTTGTAGTTTAGCAAAGGAAATCCCAATGTTAAACTGTTCATGTCATCAGAATTGTTGCCATCCCTCTTCAGCTTGCTCATCTCTGTTTTTCCCCTCCTTGAAGGCTACCTTTTTATCCAATGCTAGTTCACCAAGTGTAACTAGTCTTTAATGTAAAAGACATGGAAAAAATTGAGAATAGCATCTCAAAAAGAAGCTGCAAACACAAGAATGAAAAGTTGTGTGGTGTTGATCACTCTCCGGAATGATCTGTCTTCAGTGATGATAAATGTGTTTATTTTTACCTAGAAACTGTATGATCACTACCAGCCTCCCAGGTTTAAGGCTTAAGCTCTCTCTGCTGAAGTCAACAGTGCTATTTGCATGAATCATTCAAAAAGGAAAGTGTGTTGTTATCTCTAGCAAGTCTTTCTGCTTGGTGCAGTGGGTGGGAGGCTCAGTCCAAGGCTGAGGGTTACGCCTGTACCACATATTTCACAGTATAGCTGTAGGTTTGCCGACTGTCAGTTCACATAGTTTCATGGTTACATCTTGCTCTAAATATAGGAAAAGCCTGGTAATCACTGACGTCAGGCAGTCCTGTTCCCAGTCAGCCCCCTACCACCTCGTTAACTTTTAACATGTGCAGGTTTACAATAATAAAAACTAGGAAACACAAGGGTGTGAAAGGTAAGGCTCAAAGGTAGAAAACAAGTAACGGCAAACCTGACACAGAGTAAGAATAATAAAATGTAAGGAAAGAATCCAAAAACAGGCAATGGGTTGAAAAACGAGCCCCATTATTTATAATGTAAATTGACAGTGTTAAGAAAAATAAAGGCTGGAGAGGAAAGAAGCCTCTGCTCTGATCCTGCAGATGGTCTGCAGTAGCATGAGGCACTGAACTTCTTGAGACCTTCCATGGCACCTACACATAATCCAAAGAAAAATTAACATTGGTGAGTAGTATTTATGAGTACAGGAGCAAGACCTGCACTGAGCTTACCTTTGAACATCCTGCTTGTCCATTGTCTGTCTAGCAGGGTTGGTGTTTGCTTGCAACCAAAGGCGGTAGATCCATGCAGCTGGTCCGATTGCCCATCCAGACTTTTGAAACTGAGCTTTCTGTGTGCTGCTGCTGTACAAGGAGCAAGTAATAGTAACCTATTAGTAGTGACAGTGGCCATGTTTGACCTCTAAACTGTGTCCAGGCTGAACTGAGCTTCTGGGACACATCAGGGCTGCAGGGGAGTTGACTCAGGTCTCTCTTTCTCCTGGTGTACGTAGGTAGACTCGTTTTATCAGAGCTGCCCTGGTGGAGATCAGACTGCAGCTTTGCCATGCAGCTGGTGTGTCCGTCAGTAGGATAGCACTAAACATCTCAGCATGGGAATGGGTTGTGCAGGTCCAGAGTGGATGTTCAAGCAAGAGGCAGATTTAAGTACCTGTTGGGCTTTCCGAACCATGAACCATTCATCATTCCCCTTTTTGCTTCAGGGAAGTTCATCTCTTCTGCAAAGCAGAACCAGAGCATAAGCCGCTTTGATGCTTTGCGCATCCTGTAATTCCCCTCTTTTTCACAGACTTTGAAGAAGTGACACAAACTGCAAACTACGTGATTACCCAAACTTGGGTAATTTCTGTGCTGCGTCTTGTCTAAGGAGGTAGGGAGGAAAACCGAAAATCTTCATGGAATTGGGCAAGTTAAAGACAAAAAACACTGTAAAAGTGTGTGTCTCGTTAGTTCAGGACCAGTTGCTATATATTAACTGTCTCCCTGTTCAGCAGATCTGCCAGTTCATGAATGTTCATGGAAGCAAGAGGCTGCATCTGACTTCAATTGGGACAGATAAACTGCAGGCAAGCCAGATTCCTAAGCATGCCTTCACATGTCCTTTGCAGAGCTGTAGGGTCTCTTGATGATTTCACTTAAACATGGTCAGAAGGATTAGAAGATGCCCTTCCCTTATGTTCTGAAACACAATTTTCACTTGAAAAATAATCATAGTCGTACTGACTGCCACGCAGCACCCTTTCTTAGTAGATCTCAAAGCAGTTCACAAGGAGTTAAATATTAGGCAGGGTTAGGATTTAAAACAAAACTAAACTAATCAATTTTCTGTCTGTAAATTCTGATTTATCAGAATTCAAACCATTTGTGGGAATAGGTATTCCCCTGAATTTAAAAAAACAAACAAACAAAAAAAACCCAACAATTAAAAAAAAAAAAACAAACCAAAACCTCAACTGTTTTAGCACTGCTTTAAAAGGCACTACTGTGATCTAAATTTGAAGTTTTATTTTCTGGATAGAAACAATGCTTTATTCAGCTTATACTAAAAAGCTGGAGAGCATTAAAAAAAAAGTCAAGATTGAAGGAAAACATCTTGAAATTATTATGGCAGAGTCTTTGGGATAATAGGCCTGTGAACGTTTTGGAGATACAAAGTTTTGCTTGAAGACAGATGCAGAAATATCAAGACCTTGACAATCCCCCCAGTGCAGGAGGGATTTTGCCATCAGCTGTAGCAGGTACGACCTCCCCATCCTGCACTTGGATGGCCTGAAGTGCAGGCAGAGACGGGGCAGCTCTGCAACTGGAAATTGAGTTTCCAAATCCCAGGCCAACAACTCCCTATCACCAATATAACACCGTTTCCTTCCCTTCCTCCCCTTTCATCCCTAAATGGATTTTTGGAAATCTACTTAACATTTTTAATTAAGTGTAATATGTATTTCCTTTGTACCAACCACTATGTTTTTGATGTGGGTGAAATACTATGTATGCCAATAAGTTTTCCATACAAAGTGCTCACCCCATTTTCAAAAGGGGAGACATTATTTCAAGCAAGAAGGAGGTTGGCTGAGATGACCTCCCAAGCTCTCCTCCAATCTGAATTTTCCCTATGATCCCTTGGCCATGAGAAATGGTTTAGGCTTTAGTTTCTCCCTCCAGACAAGTACAGGTAGATCTTCTCATCACTTCTGGAAATCCTTTCAGAAACCATACTTGTTATTTTTGAGACTTTGATGCAGATGATAGATAGATGGGCAGCTGGCACAAGTTTTGTTTTTTACTTCAGTGGTGTCTGGACTTGCCTTGGTGTTTGTGTCTCCAAAGTCTGACTCAATCTCAGTTCAAGCCAATGGAAAGAATCCCAGCGGTGTAACAGATACAAAGTTGCCATTCTTGACAGGATAAACTTTTGGTAACACATCCTTCCATAAATATCCCTTTTTTCTGATCTGCTGGTGAGCTATCATCAAACAGGGTTTTTAACCGTGGTTATTGAGGCACACACAAACATTTCATCCTGCTGGTGTTACCCAGGTGGTGCACTCTGCCACACCAACACAACAGCTTTTTGCACTGATGCTGTACCCATAGCACAACTGTCTCCACCTTCCAAATGCTCTTTCCACCTTCCAAATGCTGTTTCCTTTTCCTGGGCCGTGCTGATTTGCTTCCATTTGCTGCCCTCTTGACTTTCCTTTGATATGGTTCTGTCTCTTTGGTTATTTCTTAGTTTGGTTGCCTAAATCTGTTATTTTAATGCTGCTGGGATCCTATCATGTCAAAGGCGCCCCCAGCATCTATGGTGTCTTCCTTTCCTAATTCAAGTAAGACAAAATAGTCACCTGAATTTATCACCTCTTTGCAAAACGACTGTTCTCCCTAAAAGGAAAGGATAATGCTTATGGGGAGAGGAGGTACATTTCATCAGATCAACTGATAGAAAAACCAGTCAGGCTTTTCACCATGCAAGTCTTTGCTTGGGGCATTTTGGTGTGGCCAGTGAGCAGATTTTTCCATGGCCTCCCTTATGCAAGGGCAGCTCTCTTATGGATGTGTCCACAAGGTCTGCAATTTGTAAGCCAAAGAAATGCTTCTGATAATCCATAACTTGCCTAACAAGGACTCCCCGTGCAAAAAATGGTTCTTTGTCTTCAATGAAATGCTTTTGGAGAGCTATTTTGTGGTAAGTCACTCAACGTTACTGATCCTCATTAGATTAGAAAAGTACATGCTTTCCCTCCAGGAAGAGTATGTAAGTGTTGGAATTTCTAACATGAGAAGCGATTGAAACTAAGTGGTTTGAAATGGTAATTTTTCCTATAGCTGACATTTAAAAGATGACAGTTTTCTTTCCCATGTCCGTTCTTATTATTTATCAGAACTTACGGTGTGCTTTACATCCATAGCAAGTAAAATGGAAAGCCTGACTCCTTTCAGGCCACTGCCTCCCATTTCATTCTCCTGTTGCTGCTCCAGCCTTCACCGAACACCTGCACTGCCACCTTCTGCCTGTCTTACAGATCACAGCTGAGTTTCCACCATGATTTTTTTTTTTCCTCATCCTGCAAAATTAACGATGTATGTCCTAGGAAAACTTGGAATACAAAGAAGAAACCATGTGTGCACATGCACAATCAAATGGTCTGTAAATTGATTTTTGTTTCTAGCTGCTCTCTATTACAGATGGCAAATGCCCTATACATAATGCCAGCTTTGATTTAGAGGGAGGGAACCCTAGGGTGTTGCTCCCCATGAGCCAAAAACCTGAAATACTTTGTTCAGCCACTGTTAAGCCAACATAGTGGCCAATGATCAGCCACAGGCATTTCGACAGGTTTGCTCAATAGTCTGGTTGATACTGGCAGCATCTGAAATAACCAAATGGGTGCTGGCAGAAGACAAAACTTAGACTAGAAATTGGTATAAATCAGGATTTCTTACTTGGCTTTGGAGGAGCTACCCTCAGTCATACCCAGGGATTACTTGTTTCAAGCTATCACCTGAATTCTGCTAGTTGTGTCTGCTTCTGCTGTGGCAAAGGAAAAGGAAAACCAAGTTACATATGTCTGTGGCTTATGATGAATGTAATAGTCCTTTTTTTTTTTTCCTTTTTCTTTCTTTCCAGTTGAAATACTGAATATAAAGTTGATTTGAGAAAAAAAAGAAAAGTATTTGAAAGCTAAGTGAACCCAGATGTATTTTAAACCCTCCGATGTTGCTAATTTAAAAGAATTCTTGGTATTTTTCCTTGGCTAGGGAAGGGGTACCAAAGTCACCCTCTATTTAGGAAAATTAATGTTTCTCCTGAACATGCTGATTCCTGCAGCAGCCCTGGCCCCAGCCCTGCAAACCTTTGACAGAGAGATGGGCTCACCACTGTCTTCTAGAAGGCACCTAAATATCTAAAACACAACCTTTAACAGAAAGCCAGTTCTTGCAGGCTTGAGAGACTTGATGCACGCAAGAAAAGGTTGGAATAATTTCCCCTGTGTTGCAAGCAGGATTTCCCACCACGCGCAGCAGCATGGCTGAGGAAACAGTGGCATCTGGTGTTCGCTGAGCTCTCTGACAGCCACTGCTGCCCAGGTGGGTGCTGGCAGGCTTCGCTGGGCATGGGCAGGATTTGGCTCCCCATATGCAGGTATCTAGTGGCACTTGAGACCTGCAGGACATCAAGGACATCAGTGTAAGCATTCAGGTGCGATACAGGCCATGTGTGAGGCTCAAGCCTATCTGAATGGCAGCTACAGGTCTGGGTGGTGCATCCAATGGGAGAAACCCAAACTTGCTTCTAGTGAAAGAGGTAATTGTTCTTGTTTGGGGATGAGTTTCCCCCACCTAGAACTGGGGTGGTGATGCAGGATCACCAGGGAGCCTCTGACTTAGGTGCCGTTTGAGATTTATGTATTGTATGAAATCTTGATTCTGTCTTTGCCAATGGAGAGGAATTTGCTGCCTAATGAGGTGCCCTGGTCTATTTGGAGAGGCAGCCTGTCCACCCAGAGGCCTGTGACACTCAGCCTGCACTGCAACAGCTCCTGGGCACGATGCTCAACTATGTGTCTGACTTGTTTGTACCATTCAAATCTCCTCAGATTAATCTCATATTCTCAATTTGATACCCAAAACACAAGTGCTAACCAGGAGCCTTTCCCTTGCCAGTGCCAGGGATCTTTAACTTGCCCAAAATCTGGAATGAGTTTCACTGGGTGACTTTTTTTGCACTTCTTTCCCTATCTTTGTTCTTGCCCTTAAGCAGGACAGCCCCACCATGTCTTCTGTGTAGATATGGGTAACTAACTATTCCTGTGGTAGAACCTAGAGATGTATTTTCAACACTTCTGGCAGGCCAGTAACAGGCAACTGGGCAGTATCTGCAGTATCTGAGCTTTAAGCTGAGTGTGCACCATATCTGGGTCCAGGCAGAGAGTCTTCTACTGCTGGCCCCAGAGACACAGCCAGAGGCTTGCTTGGAGACAAACTAAGCTGTGTTCCTTCTCCTGTCGGCAGAGGAAGCAAAACAAAAGTTTAAGGTGTGCATCCTCTGGTAATGTCTATGCAAATTAGAAAAGGCAAATTACTCTCTCATTTTATTAGCTGAAATTCAGTTTAGCAGTCTTCTACCTCAAGCGCACAAAAGACAGGGCACTTCCTACTGAGATTAAGAGAATGACAAACTTGAGACTGGACCTCTGCTGAAACAATTTCTACTGGTTTCTGTAATTTTTCAAGCTGCAAATTTTTAGGAGTTCTGTACCCTTATAATTAACTAAGGCTGTTTTGCAATATTTGCAGGTTCCCCCATGACGGGTTTTATCTGGGTGCTGGGACTGACAGACCCTTTCCTGTTCATGTTGTGATGGGTACATAGTTTGAATCCCAGGTCCCCCAGCCTGGTCACTGCTCCCTGCTACGCAGAAGCGAGCAGCTCTGCTCTGATCCCATGCTGCTGTGAATTCCTGCTCCTCCCTGTGGCTGTGCTCAGAAACTCAGCACTTCCCCTGCACAGGGCCTTGCTTTGGTAGCTAAATTGATTCAGAGGTCCCAATGACGGTCTCTTTTAGGTAGTTTTTGTCCCAATAAATTACAACCAATGGGGTTTTGCTGACATCAGGACCAGTTTCACAGCTACAAATGACAGCAAGGGGTGTTCCTGCAAAGGCACCGTTTAACAGCAACCTCCACAGCCCCAACAAGCAGCACCACTCCTGACAACCTGCCTCTTCTTCTTGCCCACGAGATTTAGAAACTGATCAGGTGGTTTTATGCAACACGTAGTACTATAAAGTGACAACATCCCTAGGCCTGTTTTTCGGGTGGCATCGTGTAGTTTGGCACAGGGGGCCCCAGGCCACTGGATCTCTCTTCTGCAACACTTTGTTCAAACCTAACCCTGGAGTTGTCATGCACTGAAGTTTTTCTATAAAAACATGGGAGGTTTTTCAAAGTGGAGCTGAACTTCTGCTAAAGAAAAAACAAAGCAAAACAAACAAAAAAAAAACCAACCCACAATTAAAAAAAACAAACAAAATGGAAACTGGGCACCTAACTGCAAATCCCACTGAAATTAAATTAAATCCCCATCATCTATGAAGAACTTGGTCTTAGGCTGGCAAACTCTTTCAAGTCAATGGGCAATTTTAAGTGTGTGGAAAGCAGGTTGCAGAGGTGTATGGTCTACAAGTAGCCCAACCCTCTTGCTATCAGCAGTCAAGATAAATGTGCTTGCCTGAACAGGGTTACAGAGAGAGCAAGAAATCTTTGTTTTGCAACATGTTTTATTTATTAAACTCAGTTTTCACTGATGTCCTGAGTTCACAAAAATGTTTCCCAGGAAGACTGACAAACAGAAACAACTCATAAATTATATATATAGAGAGAGGGAGATTTCAAACACTGTAGGTATAAACAAATAAAACCTGTTTGCTATTTTGGGAGGTCCTGTGTAACCAGCATTTTCAACTGGCCAATTAGCAGCACACGTGTTAACCAGTGAAGCACTTCCACTTGTTTTTCAAAGATCAAATCCAGTGTTTTAAAATTATTGCTTGTTATCAGACGTAACCCCAAGATAACACTGATATTCACTAAAAATCCTCATTAACAGCAGGGATGGTATATATTGACAGTACATGCAGCTTTATAGTGTTTTTTTTAATGCAATTAAGAGCAAAACTTTGAGAAATTAATTAAGATTTTGGGCAGCTGATCTGAGAGTATTACAGGAGCCAGATTCTCAGCAGATCTGACCTTGGCACCTTCCAAAAATCTACCTTCTTTGAAGGTGTTGGGCTGAGCACCCCTGACATACACATCTCCAAACCACTGCTAGCTGGGACAGAGCACCCAACCGCAACACTGCTCCAAGGCTTTGCCACCTGGCACCAACTCCTCTCCTGGCCACATGCAGCTCCTGCCCCTTTGCTGCACCTGCTGGGACCTGCCTGGTGGGGCTGCCCCGGGCTGGAGGTGAGGAAAAGAACCAGCACACAGAGAAATGTCACGGAGTTGTAGACGACTGAGGTATTTTTCCTTCCTCGCTGGTCCTCCCGGCTAGTAGGGTGGAGGGAGGGGGAAGCAGCAGGTACCAGCGGAAGGTGGAAACATGCATGTCCTTGCAGCACTTGTAACTAGAGACATCTCAACTTTTACAGCTACTGGTAGCAATACCTTGTGTGGCAGGTTCCCCTCATGCCTATTGCATACATTACTAGGCTAGCAGTCTCCCACCAGAGCTACACTATGGCAGTTCTTGCTCCCTTCTGCTTGGGAGCTCCTTGGGGCCAGTGTCTGCTTTCCTGGGCCCTCCTGACGGGGCATGGCTCACTGACCACCATGCTGTGCTCCAGCCAGCCCACTTGCTTCTCTGCAGGAAAACAAGGAATGGCACTACTTGTGCCAGCCCCTTGGCAAAGAAGCCTGGTCCCAGAGGAAAAGAAACCCACTGTTCATCTCACACCAGCAAGGCACGTTCCTCAGGGCATCACGGCAGAGACGCACTGCGGGGCCTTCTGGCTATCATCCACTCTTTCCCCACTGGGTCTCTTTGGATACACCACGCTGGCCATCTTGAAGAACTCATCTGCAGCATCCAGAGCTATGAGCCGATCCTGCCAAAGCAACAGGGTTTTACAGTCACTATGGGCTGCTTTGGGCAGCTCCCTGGTCAGGGTCTTCCCTCCATGACTGCTCTCGGGTTAAGCCAGGCATTATGTCTAATCTTTTCCCACTTAGTTAACAGGCTGCAAGAGCACCCAGTTGCTCAGGCTTAAAGGAACTTGGTGGGGGGGCAAATTTATGGTGCTACAGCACTGACATCCCCAAGGAAGCTGACCAGCCAAGCTACAAGCACAACATCTAATGGGGATACCCCAGATGTCACCATGTATGTGAGTGTCCTCTGGTGCAGTTCAGCTATCTGCTCCCTTTCATCTGAGCTCACCTGCAGAGATTGGGGCCACGGGGAGGAAGGCATGCTCAGAACTACTCACCACCACAAAGAGGTAGCGCTCAGAAAGCTCCCAGCTGGTCGGGAAGATGTTTGTCTCTTCAGAGAGCTTCAACAGGATGTCCCGGGCTTTGCCCATGTTCTGAGAGTCACTGATGGTGCTGAGTTTGGTCACCGACAAGAGGGAGTCTGCTTCCTTCTGGAAACCTGGGAAAGAGATGTGTTACAGAGAGGAGTCAAGCATGTGGTCGGGGTCATCCCTGAGCCCTCTAGGCTCTTGCAAGGTTCCTTACTCCCCCTCCACCTTGCGTTCCTTACTTAGTAAAACAAACTAGCATTTCCCTGAGGCAAGCTCACATCTGCTCTGAGGCAGGTATGAGCTTGCTGGTTGGAAAAAAAAACACAAACCCATTCAGAGCAAGTTGTTGCTAGCTTTCCAGAGAAGGTATATGAACACCCACACCCAGGGTGCTGATTCAGCTCTTGCATGTTTCTGATGCTGCCAGAGCTTTCAGGGATGGTGGGGCTTCCTGGGCACCCCAGTGACTACACCTGTACATTGTTGAGACGTAACAGTGATAAAAAACCTGCAGCAGTAATGGATGCATGGATAATTCTTCCTGTAGCAGTCAGCATCTCTTCCAGGAAACTTATTCAGGGAAGGAAAGAGGAAGGAGAATGAATGCAGAGATCTTTAAACATAATTGCTACCATGAATTCTTTGCTAAGCTTCAGGGAGCTGGTGGTGATGAGTCTCACCTGACAACTCATGAAGGGGAAAGAGTGATGGTCTCATGACTAAAGCACAGGTCTAGGTAACAAGCTGGTTTCACATCTGGTTGCACATCTAGCTTTGCTAGGGCCAACCGATCCCTGGCCTTGAGCTCCCCCACCCTTTGCAGAGCTGCTCTGGAGCCATTGCAGACGTGAGGGAGATGTGGGACAGCCTCTGTCAATGTGCAGTAGCAGATGTAAGGATGTTAAGTGATCCCTCCCATGTTTGGTCTGTTCAGGCTGCGTGAGCACCTTGGTGAAGATGAACCCTGATAGTGAGTTATGAAGTCATAATATTCCTCCCATCCAGATGCCAGAAGGGCAGGTCAGGCAGGAGTGGCTGAGATACCCATCTCTTTTGCTCCCAGTGATAATATCCTTGAACAGCCCAACAAGTGCCCTTGACTCACACATCCTCCTCTCATTAGCTGCCAACCACCTCCAGAACACGACGCCAGTCACCGAGCTGATGTGCCAGCATGGCACATCTCCGTGGCCCAAGTGTCACAGGCTGTGCTCAATGTAATTGGGAAAACCAGGTCACACTGTCACTGCCTTTTCCAGGGAGCAGCAGCTGAGCCCACAGGACCCGTGGGTGCAGCTCACTGTTTGCAGACCAGGAAATAGCAGGAGTAGGAGAGCAACAGTTGAGCAATTTCATTTGGTGAAAGAGTATTTCAAATTAACTTAAAAGCAAACAAAGTGGGTGGTTTAGCTCTGATCAGCTGGCATGGGCTAAGGAAGAAAACTAGATGTATCCGTGTTCAAATCTGAAAGGAATATTCATTTCTCCCTGCTTATCTTGTTTAGAAAAACTTACAGTGAACTCCCAGGTATCCATGCTAAGTTTCCACAAGGAAGCTTGAAATGGATGACTGAGCATGCTATTATGGGCTTAAAAGGCTTTCCCACTGATTGTGGTTTGTGGACTTTTTGATGTGCCTGCAGACATGGTGGCCCCATCTCCTCCCAGCCGTGCCCCAGCCCTGGGGAACCTCCTGCAGGCTCTCAGCTGCCGTGTAGGCTGCCTGATGGCAACCTTGTTTTATTTGCCTCCCTTTCTCCTCTCCCCACCTGATTTTTTGGAGGCATTCCCATCCTCAACCAGCATGGGACTTCTCATTCAATACCACAGAAATTACATCCCTTTGTCTTCTAGCTTACCTAAATCCTCCAAAATATGTTTCCACCTGCTTCTCACTTCTTTTCGAGTCTGCCGTAAGGTATAGATATCATAGTTGAGCTTTTGCCATTCCTGCAAAGCAAAGGGATAAGAGACACTCAGTTATTTGCATGCGGGGAGGTCTCTGCTGCTTTTCTAGGAATTTCAGCTTTTAGAAACGGAGCCAGAGTTGAATGGTTGATGTTGGCACTGAGGGATCAGTATGAAGGTCAATGGCCAGGCTGTCCCTGGAAGAAATTACACTGAGCAGCATAGAACATTTTAGCTTGGCATTTGGTACAGCATCTCTGCATCTTCTCTTCATGAACAAAACAGGCCTTCAGTTACCTTGCAATGGGGTTACAGAATCCAGCTTAGGTGTTGCTGGTGACCAAAATGGTCTCCTCAGTCAGACAGGGAGAATATAAAACTGCTGCTCTGTTCCGCACTAGAAATTATAATGCTGTACTAGGCTGGAGAACAACATGAACTTCCAAATGTAGCCAAATGAGAGACTTCAGTCTCTTTGCCCTTTACCCCAAACCTTGACAGCCCTGCTAGTATCAAAACCTGAGGTTGTGAGAATACCTTCTTTGGCCTTTACAGATTGAAAAACCACAACCACATATTAATAATTACCTTCTGTAAACTATTGCAATACCTTATTTTCATATCCTTGCAGTTAATCTGGCGTGGCACATTTTCTTACAGCTGATGATAGCCCAAGGGAAAACTAGAAGTTTGGAAAAAATTACTGCTCTCAGTTTGGTCACACATACAGTGGCTTCTCCAAACTGCTCAGTCCTCTCTTTGGGATTTAGCTGGAGGAGGCAGGTTTTCAAAAGTACTGGGAAACAAGAAAAATAGCCTTTTTTTTAAAGGCCGGGGTACCCTTTTTTAAATAGTAGAGAAGAGGCGTGTATGTGGATGGTTGAGGGATGAGCTGGAGTAATTTGACATAACAATTCTCAGTGATGCCAGTTGCTGCAGTTAATACCTCACTTAACTCTACATCTTAAATCAAATCCTAACACTTGACCTCAAGCTTTATATCTGCATAATGGGACACTGCCTAAAGGGGAAGGTTTTCAGGTTATTTATTAAAATGAGACCAGCACAGTTAAACACATCTGTAAAAGCATGCATTCCTGCAGAATTGCATGTATTCTGCAAGAAAGCTAGGAGTTCTTTTCCTAACTAAGTTCAATTAATGCACACACTGGAAAGGATGCATTTACAGAAGCATCCACACAGCAGGTCATAACATCACTCAGGTCATTTGCCTGCTCTAACAGCCTCAGTTAATCTCATCTCTCAGCAACAGATTACATAGATGGACTTTTGTAGAATAAACGGGTGTTAATCTGTGCCATCTCCCTGGGATTGTCTTATGTGACAAGCTGGGTTCAGAGGGGTTAAACAATACCCATGAAGGTAGGCCGTGCTTTAGAAATCCCACTGGTTTTCTGACACCTGGTGCCTTCAAAGGGTTGACTTGATTTGCTAAAGTGTTGGAGACTTCTTAGTGTTTTTTTTCCCGAGCCTGGCTGACACACCATGACTGCAGAGAATTAAATGACGAGCCCGTTCTCTTGTTCAGCAGTAGCTGCAGGAACCCCTTGGAGATTACGCTTTGGAAGAAGCAGACACTGGGGTTGACACTGGTGAATTCAGGTCAGCAGAGTAGAGGAAATACAGCTCTGCCTGCAGCCACTTGCTCTGCACTGCTCATCCTTCCAGAGACCAAAATCCCCTTCATTGTAGCATCGTGTTGCTAGCTTTGCTGAGCTGCAGTGCTTGACAACAGCTTTAGTGTTTGCACAGGAAGGCACCTGCTGACAGCACTAAGCACCAAAATTCCTCTTCTGCCCTTCACTAGAAAAAGGAAGCAGGGGACGAGGCTCCTCTCTCCTGTGACACCAGCTTGTAGCTAGGAATTGAGCTCCTCAATGGACAAGAAAAGAGGAGGTTTATTGTATTAAAGCTTTGTGCAAAGTTTATTGCAAACTTGAAAGATTTTTAAAAGAGAATAAAGGCTGCACGATGCCTTGCTCACAGCTGGCAGGGATCCTCGGAAACATCTCAGCCTGCTTGTGAAGCCATGGTATAAGCAGAAAGGAGAGCAAACCAGTCTGGGCATGCCGGTGGGGAAATGAGCCTCGTGTCTCTGCCCTCCTGCAGAGACAAACAAGTGCTTTAACACACACAATCGATCAACACAGCCACTGTGATTCCAGGTGTGCTTCATGCTGCTTAATTAGGGAGCTGGAGGGGTGGGAAAGATGCTCCTCTCCCCAGAACATGGCTTGCCAGGCAGCAGCTTTCAGGGCTGTGGGGATTGACCCTCCATTGGTAGCCTAGCTAAGCTAAACAGTGAGCAGTGCTCAGCATGCTGAAAAGCTGCTCCTCATTTTCTCTGGATTAACAGCAGCATCGTTTTCGCTTGTCTATTTTTGTTTTAAGGGAATCTAGCTTATGGCTTTCTTACGTGTCATAGTTACTGAATTGCTCTATGGAAGAAAATAAGTTGCAAATTTAGGCCCAGGGGACCTCTAACAGTGTCCTGTCAATGAAGAATTTGGGGAGTGTGCAAAGGAGAAGCTTTGCTACAGAAAATTATACTTAAGGTTGGCACTTGGGGGGAACCTGTTGTTTTGGTGGTATTTCTTTTGCCTGGGTGGGGAGCTGAATGTATCTATGTTTCCCCAGAGAAAGTTGGGAGGAGGATGCTGCACATGATGCCAGTGATTGAAAAGAAACTAGAGACTAGAGATTATCAGGGTTAGGATGGGTGGCTCTGGGCTGAGCTCTTGAAGGGACTCATGCCCTGTTCTCCATCAGCTTCAGAAACCACCAAGTTTTCCCAGGCAATTCCCTGTAGCAGAGACATCCTAAATGGTGTGGGTGGGAGGTTGTCCTCTGTGTTGCTTTAATGAGGGCAACAGAGTTAACAGCATCTTTCCATCCCCAAAATTAATCTAAAAAAGCATGTCCTTTCAACTACACAGCAGAGGAAGAGCAAAGCTTGTCCTGCCCATGTCTCCACATCGGAATGGGCAACATCAGAGACCTTGGGGAGGGTGTTCCCCACGTGCATCCCATGAGTCACCAAGATGTGACTTGCAGAGGGAGTCTTTGGTTGGGGCCCGACAGCATCACGAGGCTGAGGCTGCTCAGCACCCACTGCCAGGCAGCCCCAGGGCAGGCACCGGGGCCCCGTGCCCAGCCCTGCTCTCCCTCAAATCTGCTGCAGCTGCGGCCGGGATGGCTGCAGTGTAGACATAGTGTGGCCAGCAGGACTAGGGCAGGGATTGTCCCTCTGTGCTGGCACTGATGAGGCCACACCTCAAATACTGGGGTCAGTTTTGGAGCCCTCACAACAAGAAGGACATTGAGGGGCTGGAGCATGTCCAGAGAAGGGCAACAAAGCTGGTGAAGGGTCTGGAGAACAAGTCTTCTGAGGAGCAGCTGAGGGAACTGGGGATGTTCAGCCTGGAGAAAAGGAGGCTGAGGGGAGACCTTCTCACTCTCTACAACTCCCTGAAAGGAGGTTGCAGCGAGGGGGCTTGGTGTCTTCTCCCAAGGAACAAGTGATAGGACAAGAGGAAATGGCCTCAAGTTGTGCCAGGGGAGGTTTAGATTGAATATTAGAAGAAACTTCTTCACCAAAAGTGTTATCAAACACTGGAACAGGCTGTCCAGGGAGGTGGTTGTATCACCATCCCTGGAGGTGTTAAAGTGTCGATGCAGTGATTAGAGACATGGTTAAGCACTGGACTCAGTAGAGTTAGGTTCATGGTTGGCAGAGTTGGGTTAATGGTTGGACTAGATGATCTTCAGAGTCTCTTCCAACCAGAACGATTCTGTGATTCTGTACCAGGGCACCAGTGAGATGCAGGACAGGGCATGCTGGTCCTTGGGGCAACCCTGGGCTGGCTACCCACCAGAGCCCCTTCCATCAGGGTGTCACAAAACAGCATGCAAGTATGGGAGAAGCAGCTCTCTCCCAAAATGTAGCTTCTTTTTGCACCTTCTGTGCCTCTCCATTCCCTGTCCTGTCTCTTGCAAAGTTAGATGTAACTTCTGGAGTAGCAAGGAGGCTCCTCACACGCAGTACTGGGAAAGGACAGTGGAAGACTGGTTTTCACCAAACCCCTTGGTGTTTCTATGGGCCTGGGACATCCCAGCGAGGAAACCAAAGCAGGTTGCAGTTCCTGGCCCTGTTTTTTGCAGTCAGTTTTGCCCTTTTAAACCAACATAGCAGGGCACAACATATACCAGTGGGGGCTTGAGAAAACCCTTTGTGCATGAGTCAGGAATATCTCAGAAGCAGCAGGGAAACCCCACCACCTCTCTCCTCTGCTCCCTCAGCCCTTTGAATATGTACCTGGAAAACTTCCCTGGGCTCTCTAGTGTGCTCTGCTATTCTGCAACTGCCAAATGGAAGTGAGGAGATGCTGGACATGAAATATAAGCCAGGTTGGTACATAACCGAGAGCTCTGGGAAAAAGTGTGCCAAGAGAACAGGCAAGCACTGTCAAACTTTTCAACCCCGCTCATCTGGAAATTTCCTAATTAGTAGGTAACTTTCCTCATGTTGCCAAAGCAATTCTCTACCAAAGCCTTCTCCCTTATTTCCTTGAAAGCAACTGGTGTCACCATTCTGCTCAAGAGTTATTTTGGAAATGAGGTCAAAACAGAGTTATCAGGGAAAGACTGCAAAATACCAGTTCAGGCAGGTACCATGCCACATCCAGGGATGCTCCTACTCTGGCTCTATTGGAAGTAGTTGAGCAAATAAAAACTCTACATCCACATCCATACATTGAATCATCAACTGAGCTCTCAGCTTAGAATAAGCTTATACTGGAATCAGTTTTAAGAGAGGCATACAGGAGTTCATAAATACTTTCTCAGACATTTAGAGGGTGTCAACTTGGGGCTCCCCAACAGACATCCCCCACCCTGAACAAATCCCACCACTCCTGTATGCCCCAGCATCAGCATGTCTCAATACTGATCTTCTTTGTAACCTGTTTAAAAAATAATAATCCCGCAGGACAGCAGGAGGAAGGAGAAAAATAGGCCTTGTCTGCTTGCTAATGGGCATGCCAGAAGAACTGTGCCAGCACAGGTCTGCTGGCCAGGCCCCCAGCAGACGTGCAGGCAGAGGAATTGCCCTTGCTAGTGGGTTTATGATCCCACCTTCCCCAAGGCAATAAGCCAAAAGAAAGGAACACTGCATTTACAACAAGCCATGAGAATGATGTTTTTTCCCTGGGTCATAAAGCAAAAAACCTCTTTTAGTTTCTGTTTACAGGCCTGCAGCACAGCTGCCCTAAACCTGGCTCCTTCTCCAAAGCCAGTCTTGGTGCAACAGCTCAGGCTCTCTGCCCATGGATGGGTAACTCCATGCACCCAGCGGAGGCCATTGAGGCACCAGGCCCACCACAAACTGGACCTCATGGAGGGGTCTATCTGCCACACTAGGTACATAAGCCCAACAATGAGGCCAGTGCTGCTCCTGCTGTTCACACTGGAGATTTGCTGGAGCCACAGCAGGCCCCCTTCCCCAGAAACTGCTTTTTGCCTCACCAGTAGCATGCGTGCTGGAACAGTGACTTGGCCTGTATATAGCATCTTAAGTAACATCCTGTTTTCCTAGAGATCTCATTTCATTTCCAGATTTGGGGTTTTACTTTACACCACAACAGGTTTGACAACGCTGCAGGGTAGAAGGAGGGGAAAAAAACCCAACATTTTTTCCATAGTTGAAATGTTGACCCCAGCCTACAAAAGCTTTGATGACAGCTTTGATCTCCAAAGGCTGCATTGGCTTTACCAGCCCCCTTGAGCCAGCCCTTCAGCTACAGCTTTTCTGGTTTTCTCCGAGCACAATCTCCCTTGCTTGCACTTTGCTTCCAAAAGTCCATCCAAGCACATCGCACTCATTGGTTGGACATCCAACTCATCACATTTGGACTTGATGATCTTAGAGATCTTTTCCAACCTTAATGATTCGATGATTGGCCTCAAGCAGAGAGAATGCAAAGCTGGAAATTGTTTGGTCCTTATGATTTCTGGAGGCTCCAGTGAATCTTGCCTCATGTACCTATTGCACAGCGGATTTGGCAGCCACTGGGTGCTCCAGTGGGCTCCACCAGGGCCAACATCCCCAAGAGCCATCACTCCCAGCACACAGCATTGAGCAGGAGGAGCAATTGAGGGTGAAACTGGTGCACCCAGTATGTCACAGTGCTTGCTTTGAAGAGCTTGCTGCTCCAGTTCAGCGAGGAGCAGGGCGGAGCAGCCCTGCCATCCTAACACAAGCTAAGGTCACACCGAGTTTGGGCTGGAGCTGCCAAATTTCCCAGAGCAGGGCCATCAAGAGGGGGCAGGGAGAAGAAACAGGTCTGCATGGACCAGGTGTGGGTCCAACCCCATTGTGGGGGCAAGGAACTGACCCCAAGGGAGGACACTGACACTGTGAATTGCTGGCAGCCCCACCACAAATGATCTAACATAAAGAAAACTGAGTGACAGGGTGCACTCAACGTCAGAGCACCTAGCCCTTTGCCTACACAGTTTGGTTTATTTAGTTACAGCAATACACCAGGCAGAGACAAGAGAGCTGTCCTGCAGCATGCACACTGACCCCCAGCACTGCTTCCTGGCCCACTTCTCCTGTCCTAGCTCACAGCACCTTGTCACTATGTGAACAACCATTTAAAAAAAGAAAATACCCAGGAAAGCAGAAGTGGGTTGGCCAGGTTCAGAAAAATGCGATACTGGTTTGAGGCCAAGGTGGTGCCATACAGATAAAGCAAACATGACGTACAGCAACCTGCTCTTTGGGATCCTTCCAAGATCCTGTGCTTGGGAATGGCTAAGATAAAGGCAGGGAATGGCAAAGCATACAGTAAGTGCACAGCACACCCAAATGTCTTGGTTAAACGAAGGAGCAAAAACACAGAAAGTAGTTCTCCTTTCAGTCCAATTTTAAACAAAAGAAAAAAGGACCTATGGTTTCGTAATGCTTGTGCACGGCACAAACAAGAAACCACTTCTTTGTCCCCTGTCCTGCAGCATCCACACTGGATGCTAGCAGAGCAGCTCCCAAAGCAGATTACGGCTTCTGCAGCCCAGTGCTGGTTTGCAATTAAGACTTTTTTTCTTTCTCTCAGGGCTAAAATCTCATAAGGAGGGGATGGCAATGCAATCTGGCCTCATTTTAAAATGTTTGCTGGAGTAAGGAGAGATTTTGGCACCTGGGGCTGAAAGCAGGAATGTTGGCTTTGCCAGCTAAGCCCCTCCCTGTTCTGCCACTCTGCCAGAAAAAGCTACAGTTGGAAACCAAAGCAGCTTGCTGAGCTTATATATCGTGCCTCAGTTTCCCTAGCTGTAAAAGAGACAGCAGAGAGGCTAGCTGCAAAGGACACTGTGCCATAATTCAAATCAAGCATATTGTGTGTTGGCTTTCTTCAAAGCCAGCCCCATGTTGTACTCTTCAGGCTTTTAATTGCAGCGCATAGAAAATCAGGATATGTATCTTACATTCCTGGTGGAGGGGAGGCCCCATGCACTTTGTACCTTCTCCTTTTTCACCAGCAGGCACAGCGACTGCTCAGACTTGCTGAAAACCCTGCGGACACACTGAAGGCAGGGAGAAAGCCCTGGGTTTAAGACAAGCAGGTACACTGGGTTTAGGACAGGCAGGTGCAGGACTGCTCTCCTGTTCACCCATCACTGATGCTCTCCTCTGCAACCAGAGCAAGGCTGACACACAACTCTCCTTTGCCCAGGGAGATGTCTTGTTAACAGCCCGTCCACTTATGATACCATTTTATAAATAATAATAGCTTTTAGGAAACCTGCCTCATAACAAGCCCTAAATCAAGCTAAAAGGCCACTTGAATGGGCACGGGCTGAAATCAGGCACTTCAGTGCTGCTGGAGTACATTCAGCTCTGCAACAACCCAGCACCAGTGCAGCCCCCTGAATGGAGTAGTCCTTGTTTCCTTCAGCCAGTTTGGGCTGGATGAAGCTCCCTGTCTTCTTTAAGTCAAGCAATTGCAAGGTAGAGAAAAGAGCAGTGGGGAGGGAAGAGGGTATCTTCAGTTATAGCTGTAAAGGTTACATGCAGCCATGAAAACGTTACATCTATTGTAAACACCACAATTAATTCAATCCCCATCGAAAAACCCCAAACCATTAAATAGGGATACTGGCCAACTGTACACAAGGATTGCATTAGCTCATTTTAAGTTTTAAAAATTGCAATTTTTATCTCAGCTGTACCTCTGGAGTTTAAGGCTTCTTGTGAAAGCTGAGCTAGCTTTTGATTTGAGAGGACTATCACAGGAGGAAGAGTTACAGTCTTGCAGTCCCTTGGATGAAGCAGGATCACGTTGAAATTAAAACTGAAGCCTCCAGGCTTTCCTGCAAACATTCTGAACTCTCAAAATGAATCAGAGAGGGGGAGACGTGTCACTATTTACTACAGCCTGCTCCTAATCAGGCTGCTGAAATCTCCTTTGCGCCGAAGTGTGTTACTGAAGGAAATCAGGGCTGCAAAACAGCCTTTATGTAACAGCAATGATTTTTCCCTTTCAGGCTAAGAGCTGTGCCAATTCTCTGCTTCTCAATAATTGCCCTACAACTCAGTAGAGGAGTGTTTAACTCAACGCATCACTGGAGCAGCAGCTCAGCTCCAGGCACTGCCACTGCCAGGAGAACACCACCGCAGGCAGGGCTAATGCTAGTCTGATCGTGGAAAGGCCAAACCAGGGGAATATCAGACAGAAAAAAGCAGCTTGTGAAGCTAGGAAATTCAGCTGGGGATCCCAGTGCTACCAGTACACGTTTGCAGGTGGCGGTGGTGGTAGAAGTGGTTGCAGGATATCGTGCATCCCACCCCTGGGCAACTCACCTGGCTCAGCTGCCAGAGACATCCCTGTGATACCATATTGGGGGACTTTGGGGTCTTTATAGTGGCTTAATGGGTGCTTAAATAAAGGCACTGCACAAGCATCTGATGAAAGCAGTGACCCTCGGTCTGTAGTGACACCAGCCATGAGGAACAGCACTGCCTCACCTCTGAGTCCTTGTCCAGCTGATTCCTGACCACGATCATGTTGTACAGCACCCGGTCATCATCTGCTTCTGTGTGGGTCACATCATGCGGGGTGCTCCACAGGTTCTGCTCCTCGTCCCGTGCCAGTGTGGCTCCAAAGGAGGCGTAGGGGTTGTTGTTACTGCAGAGAGGGGGAGAGCCAAGGCAGCGTTAGCTACCACAGCATCACGCTGCCTCCTATTACCTTCCCTGGGTAAAGGGCCCATCCCCTCTCGCAGCCAAATATGCTGCCTAGGAGAGAGGAGGAAGAGGAGGAGGGGAGGGTGGGAAGGCAGTCCAAATCTTTTACCTTAGCAAACATCCTGACCACACAAGCCACATTCAAAGCAGGCAGTGCTGCCACAAAAGGCAGCAGACACTCAGACACACAAATTTGCTAGCGATAGCAGGTATTATTTGAGCAGCTAGGATGGGGGACTGCAAGCATCCATTTACAAGGATGAAAGGTGGCATCTTCCCATCACCCCAGCAGCCCCCTGCCCTGCACCCCATCAGGCCTACCCACCCCAAACCCTGCACAAGCCCCCCCCCAGCCTCTATGAGCTGATCATGGGAACAGTTCTAATTAACTAATGCTCAGAAATCCCAGTGGCTCTAGAGGGTATTTTCTCTCTGCCCGGCTAACCCTGCAGCCGTGCCAAGTTCCCAGTGGCATGGTCTGTCCTCACAGAGACCTTGTGCACAGAGGGGTATGCCTTGAGCAGCAGGCACAGGGACAGCTGTGTGCAAAGCCTCTAATTTGCCTCTTGGCAAAAGAAGCAGCTTCTACCCATCTCCTCCTCAAAAGCACTGCTGCTGGGCACAGCTTTATTTCAGACAAACACACCACCTCTGCTGAGGAAACTGGGACTGGTTAGCCAGGGAAGAGTTGGCTCAGAGGGATCTTATCCATGTGTATAAGATGGGAGGCAGCAAAGGAGATGGACTCACATCCTTTTCAGTGGTGGCTCATGACAGGACACACACTGAAATATAGGAAAATCTGTTTAATCATAAGAAAAAATGTTCTCCTGCAAGAGTGGGTGAGCACTGGCACAGGCTGCCCAAAGAGGCTGTGGAGTCTCTATCTTTGGAGACACTCAGAACCCAACCAGACATGGTCCTGGGCAATCTGCTCCAGAGGACCCTGCTCAAGCAGGGACTGGACTGGATGCCCAGCAGAAGTCCAACCTCCACAACCATGTTTCTGGATGACCCTGCTGCTGTTTTCTCCCCAGCAAACCCTACCAAATCAAGCTGTCGATCCCCACAGGGGAAAACCCACCCTGGCAGCTCCTGCCTGAGAGGTACAGCATGCACTGAGCTGCACAAGGACCTGGGCCAAGGTGCAGAAAGGACATGCAGCCACATCTTTATTTGGGGGACAGAAATGTCCTCAGCCTGCTCGTGAACTCTGAGCTTTATTCATGTAGCAGTCAGCAAAGCAGAGCATCATCTTCTGGGAAGGTTGTCCCCATCGAGGCAAGGAGCTTTTCTCTGCACTGGTGGCAGTTCTGTGGTTTATGGCTTTATGTTGCTACTGGGATGTGTACTTGTTTTTATATGGTTATTTAATCCTGCCGGGAAAACTTTGAGCAGAGGATTTCCACAAGGTTTCTAATTGAGATGTCCAGGTACTTAAGCAGAACAACACATATGGAGAAGTATTTTTGGCCTCACCCCATAGTCTCGTCAGCCATTCTGTGGCAATCTCTGCTCACTTCTTGTTAGAACAGCCCCCTGTTTATTCTATTTGCTTCCCAAACCCCACTCCTTCTGCAAGGAACCCATCCAGTGAAACCTCAGACAGTGCTGCAGGCACTTTAGCCACGATGCCAAGCCATAAAAAAAGATGCTAAGAGGAGCTCCAGCATATAGATAAAATAGAAAAAAAAATCCTTCACATCAGCATTCCTGCAGAAAGGTTAATTAGATTGTCAACAAACCAAAAACCTGAGCAACAGGTAATAAGGGAAAAGATAATATCTTACAATCTCTTATTAAAGGCAATCAAACGAACATAACTTGGAGGGTGTGGATGGCATAACTCAGCTGTTCATACACATGAGCCAGCACCAGCTCACTTAAACCCTTTTTCAAACGCGGAGCAAGCAGGATCCCAGCCTGGAAGGGATCACTCACATCTGATTTACTTTAAAAACCAGTATGTGGCAATAACACTAACACACCTTAGCTTTTATGAGCCGCTCCCTCACAGCTTGCAAGGCACTTCCCAGCTCCTCTGTGTTTCCAAACCATGGCACAGAGCACCCAGCAGGCTGTAAGGGATGCAGGCAGTGCCCAGGAGTCAGTAAATCCATACAAGCACAGAGAGCTCTGGTGAAAGCAAGCACCCCCAGAGTCCACTGGACTTCCAAGCAACATTTAAAATGAAGAAATGGGAGGAAAAAAAGGAGCACACGCTCTTGCAAGATCCCCGCTTTGAAATAAAACCCCAAAAGCCTCATGAAGAGGGACAAGCCAGCGATTAGGCTGTTAGATTAATTATGCTGGCACGCTTGTGCGAGAGCAGGTGCCTTTCGAATGCCCAGCATTTACACAGGCTTTCCTACTTATAGCCGGCATTAATTGGATCACTGGCAGAAGGCATGCTACTAAGAAAGGTGAGGGACATCCACCCAGGCCAGCAAGGCGGCAGGAAGGAGCCTCTCCACACGTGTGCTCAGCTCTCCTTAGGTTAATGCCAATTTCCTGGGCTAGAGGCCCCATGCTCAGGATTATCTGGTTATTCTTTAGGTAACTGCTTTAACAGCATGAAATCAGGACATTTCAAGCCCTGACACCAGCTCTGCTATTACCCGATACCTATGTAGGCCACCCTGGGTGTATCACACCCTCCTGCTTGAAATGTTCCTGTCCCACTGATGACACAGGGAAGGCAGAGTCCCTGCCCCATCCCAGGGCTCAGCTACCCACTGCGAGCTTCAGTGGCAGCCAGGACCCAACTGGCAGTTGGGGAAGGAGGGAGAGGTGCCGCAAACCCCATGCACAGATATTTTGCATCATGCAAAACCTCCCTACGTGCTTGAGCAGCTCGCAGCTCTTCTCCATGATCCAGGGCTTTATTTTTTCATACAACAAACCCCCACACACACACACCCCTTACGGCTCCGTGCAAAAGACACAGGTGACCAACAGTGGCAGAGAGAAATCTGCTCTCTAGAAATGAGCACACACTCTGCTTTCACACGGAGCTGTGCGGCACAGAGCTGCCCGGCGGTGGGACGAGAGGAAATGGCCTCAAGTTGCACCAGGGCAGGTTTAGATTTGATATTAGAAGAAAGCATCGGAACAGGCTCTCCAGGGAAGTGGTCTTAGAGGTCTTTTCCAACCTTAATGAGTCTATGATTCTATGACCTGCCCCCCCGCGCTGTGATGCGAGGACCCTCTTTGTGCCTCCTCTGCAGCAATCCCACGGTGGAAAGACCAAAACCGGACGGTTCCTATGGCAAGGGGTGCTCGGGAAACACCGAAGAGTCGCCGCTTTCGTTTTGCTTGCTAAAACTGAACCGTAACCCCCCCACCCCCAGCCCGCCGCAGCCCGTCGTGCAGCGCGGCCCCGGCTGTCAGACAGAACCGGCCCCCCCGGCGAGGCAGCCCAGGCGGAAGGAGAACTGAAAGCCGCGGGGAGAAAATCCCTCTAGAGCCCCGTCCGGCTCTCGCAGGGGATGGCCACCTCCCCAGGGAGAGCAGCGGCTGTAAAATCACTGGAAACTCTTCTGGGGGAAAACGGGGCTCGGCTTGGCCAGCCGGAGCAGCCAATCTGCGGGAAAGGGGCCTGGGGTCCGAAAGGTGTCAGCGGGGGGGAGAGAAGGGGCTCACGGGTGGCCGTGGACCAGGGGACCGACCCATCCCCGTTGGAAGCATCCCTCCTCCGGCGCAAGGCGGGGGCTCATCCCCATCCCTTCAAGGGGGCCGGGAAAGGGGCCGCGGGGTCTCACCTGAGCAAGGGCTCCTTCTCGGGCGCCGCCGCCTCCCCCCCGCAGCAGCCGCAGCAGCTGCCCAGCGAGCGCAGCCAGGCCCCCAGCCCCATCGGCGCTGCCGGAGACCCGCGCTGGGCGGGCCGGGCCCAGCCCAGCCCTCCCCGAGCCTGAGCCCGCCCCGAGCCCGCCCCAGCTCCGCAGCGCTACAGCCGAGGGAGCGGAGCGGGGCCGGGCTCCGCGGCCGCTCCGCCTCCCCCGCCAGCAGCAGCCGCTCCCATGGCAGCTCCGGGCGGGTTGACTCAGGGGCAGACTCCTTGCGCCCTTCCGCACCCTCTCCCGTGCTCTTTCGCATCCCTCTGCACTCTCCTGCAGCCTTCTGTAGT
Organism: Hemiprocne comata; assembly: GCA_020745705.1. Classification (NCBI taxonomy): domain Eukaryota; kingdom Metazoa; phylum Chordata; class Aves; order Apodiformes; family Apodidae; genus Hemiprocne; species Hemiprocne comata. The sequence goes on from CM036591.1 coordinate 38,066,223, forward strand.
CTCCTGCACCCAACTGCACCCTTCTGCATCCCTCTGCACTCTTCCGCACCCTTCTCTATACTCTTGCATCCTCCCGCTCTCTGCTGCATCCTCCCGCACTCTTCTGCACACTCTTGTATCCTCATGCACATCGCCACAACCTCCTGCACGCCACTGCATCCTTGCACACCTCTTGCATCTTCACACACCTTTCCACATCCTTCTGCACCTTCCTGCACCCCTGAACCCACCTGCACCCTTCTGTGCCCTCCTGCACCCTCACACACCCCCCTGCATCCTGCTGCCCCCTCCTCGGTGCCACATCACATTGTGTTTGTGGCCTCTGGCTCTCCTACCCCAGCTGAAACAGGCCACCAGTGGCCATCACAGCATGGCCAGAAATGAGAAGTCTCTCCTTTCCAATCCTCTACATCACTACACTTCCAGGCTTGTTCCATCTTGGCTTTCAGTTATGGGAACTGCAATGGGAAATGGGCAGGGGGTGATGGACTCAGCCATCTGCCAGCACAGGGATTTTTGGAGAAAGAAGAGCCCAAAAGATTGCCTCTCCCCTTTATTTTGGCCTTTCTTGCAATTAATATTTCCATCATGTGCATAGTTTAAACCCCAAGGAAGAAGAAAAAAAGTTTAAACACTGAATTAAGAAGGTCCTGGATCTCGTTTAATTGCCACAAGTTTGATTGCATTTAGAACAGACCATCAAGCATCAGCCAGTCCCCAAAGCAATTGCTCTAAGTGTGGTTGGCTGCATGCATCCCAAAGAGTCATTTAATTTTGGTACAGCAGCTTCCTGACACCACTGACTATTTTGCTTATCCCAGCATATATAATAATGTAATCGACTATATCCTTATGCCCAGCACAAGGAAATTAAAATTATTTGCACTCACGTTCTCTCTCCTTTTTAATTTCAGGTCTTCTTAATTCATCAACAGTGAATTTACAGCTCCCCAGATGCCCAAGAGCCCTGGAAAATGAAGCTCTATGCTAGACAAGGCACAACCGTTTTCTAACAGCACTGCAAAATGCCCTACAGGAACATACTCAGCTCAGGGACTTTGTAACATCTGAATCCAGCCCTAGCAAGGTTTCTATGATGGTAACTTCACACGGGGAAACTGGGTGCAGAGGCTCACATGCCCTTGCCAGGGTGCAGAAGCAGCCAGGACCAGAGGGGGGAATTCAGCCAGAGCACATTTAGGAGGAGCCAACTAAACTGCATGGACACTGCAACCATCACACATAAACCCAGGCAGTAGCAGTGGTGGCTTCCCCATGGCCCCACCTCCCCTCTCCAATCCTGTGTCCACCAGAGGAGGCAGGAGGATGGGAAACCTCTGAGCATCTGAAATGCAGGGACTGAAGCTGAAGGTAGAGGTACATGGTGCTTCTCAGATATTGCAGAAGGACTGTCTAAGGTGTCTAACCTCAGTCTTCACGTCTGATACACTCCGAAAAGCACTGGAGCCCAAGAGTCCTCTGTCTTTCAAGATCTTGTTTGCTCCCAGGTGTCTAAAAATAAACATTGCTTGTAAGAAGAAGAGAAACCCCATTGCCAAAATGTGGGTGGGCTGCTTCTCCTGCCTAGGTCCAGCCCTCTCTCCAAGTTGCTGCACTGGGAACAGCGGACAGCAACAGATTTTGACAGCAAAAGCCAATAGCACTGCAAATCTGACAGGACTGCCAGGTTCCCATTGGGAACTGGCTGTACCTGCAAACACCAAAATGACCATCTGATACTGTCACATCAGCCACCTTGGGAACCCACTCGGCCAGGAGAGCTGCAGTGCTGGACTCTGGTGCCACCAAGGTGAGTTAGGACCTCTGGGTCTATTTAAGGCTATCAGATACTGAGAGATCAGTGGCTCTACAGTTACAAATTAATTTGAGACAATGGGAAGCTTTTGCCAGCAAATCAAGACATAAGATGAGCCAGGAAGCATGGAGAAGCCTCCAGGCTCTGCATGGGGTATAGGAGATCTTGGTGTGCTCTGCCACAGATTCTCACCGGACTTCTTAATTTAATTTCATCCATTGGCCCCACAATCAGTATTGCCATCTTCCTTAATCAAAAGGTGAAATTACTGGAGAAGGACTTGTTTCTTACTGTTTCTGGAAGACGCCAATGCTGGGGCTTTGCTCTCAGCCAGGGCTTTCAGCTCCCCCATGTGCTGTGCATCATTCAGAGGGAAGGATTTATGGCAGGATGAGCCAAGGGGGAGGTGGGATTTTGAAGGCAAGGCCAGTCTCCTCTGCAGACTTCCTCCTCTGCCCTAGAGCATGCCCCTGCCTGCCCTGGCTTCTTCTCCAACCTTTTGTGTGCTTGAGCACGAGAATAACCAGCCGACGTGGCAGCTGATAGTAAAAGCATCTGGCAATTGCCATGACACTTACTTGCATGGGGCAGATGCATGTTCCCCAGAATATATTGCAGAGATTGCCCTCTCCTTCCCCTCTCCCTCACCGACTGATTTGCTGGGTCTCTCTTTCATCTAGGCTCTCTTTTCACATGAGCACTGATATTTTCCTGGGTTGCAGATGCCAGCGAGAGGGCACAGACAGCCCCAGTCCCAGCTGAGACCACATGCACAAACAGCCACGTGATCAGCTGAGACATCCTTGATTTGTGGCTAACTCCCTTCCCTACAAGGAGATTTTATCCCATCCCCTGCTGCTCATAAGCCAAGGAAATTATGTTCTCCATTAATTTAAAGTCTGAGCCCTCTAGGTTTTAAAAGAAATACCAAGTATTTTCCGATCCCTACATTTCCCATTGTGATAATAAATCTTGTTTCTTTTCCACCAGAGAACAGATAAACAGGGGAAATTCTCCCAAGAGCTGAAGCCTTACTGGAGTCTTAAAAGCAAATACTGTTCTTCACAAGGTAAGGCAAGTATTGCTGGCTTCTTCACAGTGTAAATAACCCGGGCGATAGAACCAGAAGTGATGCTCCAGGGAACAGTGTGTCCTGAGTGTTCTGCCCATTCCCTCTCAGGCCCCGTTTTCCCATTACATTTTCATATCACTGCTACCTTCTTGATGAGGAGGGACTCTGGGCTGGAGACATTGGCACCGTGCTTATTTGTTCCTAGTGAGCAACAGCCTGCTGGTCACAGGCTCTTGTTATTCCTCAGCATAGTTATCACCTAAATAACATGTTCCCTAAGCTCCAAAGCTGTTGGGGTCAGCCCCATCCTGGACCATTATCCTGGTGATGGGGAGGTTGGCCCCAGCCTGCCCAGCAGTAATGAGGGGAAACATACTCTGTAGCCCATCAGTAACACGGGAAAACCCCAGCTCTGACCAGCTGCATCCTCACAAGGGAGTTCTGCTGTAGCTGCTACTAGGTATGGATGGAGAGGGACATCACTTAACCACATCTTGCTGTGCTTAAGGTGCTGAGAAGATGTGTGGCACCTGAAGGGGTTTGTAATACCCATAGTTGCCTCATTCCTCTCCTTTCCTCAGGCTGCACATCTCTGCCTGCTGCTGCTGGCAGCTGCATAGGTGATGCAGCTCGAAGTGAATTTCCCTCATTCCTGCTGGGCTAAAGAATACAGCTCATTGCTGTGGGCTACAGAACTGCTGCAATTTTAAAGTCTGTGTTTAAAGACCTGGACAAAGGTGGAGAACTGAACCCTCTGAGCAAGACATTTTGTAATTATTTTAGTACTCAGAGCTTCCAAAATTGGGAGAGCCTCCAAAAGTTTTAGCTTGGTGTATCTGACAGTGTTTGGGCAGGATCCTATGGGCACAAGCTGGCATAGGAGTGGTGTAACCTGGAGGTGAGTGGGACACTGGTTTCATTGCAGAGAAGGAGGATTAAATAACACATAGTTAGGGAAAACAGAAACCTCATTACAATTTTCTAAGCTGCCCAGGTAGAAAACCGAAGGGCCCAGAGTTGCAGTGGCAGGACTTAAAACACAGTCACAGAGATTTTGTTTTCCATTCAAGAAATAGGTGTAATTCATTAGAAGGTGCTTACAAGTTTAGTAACACGTGTTTTGTAGCTGCAGGAAAAGGAGCTGGTTAAGAATTCTCCAAGTGAAATTAGGGAAGATTTTACTGCCATAAAATTATTGCTGGGAACAGCATGAATGCAATTACAGAGCCAGGCTTGCTCTGAGCCTGACATATGTATTCTGGATAAAACAGAGCAGCTCTTCCCCACTGGCACCAAACCAAGGGACAAAGGGAAGAAAATCTTCAGAAGTATCAAAGCATGTTGATAAGATGACGCCAGATGTTTTGTTTTCATGAGGCAGCACTGTTTCCCCTGGGTGTCAGGTCATTACACTGAGAAAAAGAATTCAGTACAATATTTACTGACATGCAATGAAAGAAACCACAATAATAGAAACAAAAAGGCTTTTTCCAGATCAGGGTTAGACATTTTGACGCTGAGGAAATGACAGCGCTGTTGGTGATTAACACCAACAAGTGATGCAGGAAGATTGACAGGAGTCTCATTTGGGCTTTTTTTCCTCTAAAATAGTGTTTTGGGGTTTTTTTTTATCGATTTCAGAGTGAGATGCATTCCCAATTATGTTAAAAACAAAACAAAATAATAAAAAACAAACAAACAAAACAAAACAAAAACAAACAAACAAACAAAAACCACAACACCTCTCTGGAAATGGTCTGAGTGGCTGCAGTGAAATCCCAGTGCCTGAGCAGCAAGGATGGCTGTGTGCCCAGAGCACTGCAGGAAGGAAAGTGAGGACACAGCATGGGCTCAGACTGCTGGTGGTGGAGGAGCACAGGGAGGTGTCAGAGGCACAGAAGCAAGTAGCTCTCCATTTCCCAAGGACAGGAATTGATCTCCTGGCCCTAGACAAGGTTCAGACATGCTGGTGCTGTTTGGAAAAGCAAGGCTCTGGGGAGCCTGGTTAGCCACTGTGTTCTACAGAGGCACAAAGGTGGGGAGGAGACAAGACTTTAGGCGAGTAGGTGTGGAGGTATGCCCATGTCTTACTTTCTCCTTTTCAGCATTAAGGTTAGGGTCTGGCAGTCTATTTATTCAGGACCCCACCATATAATTTAAATCCACAGGGCCTGAAGGTTTGGGGACTAAGTCAAGAAGACCACAGGGTGCTTTGATATTCCTTAAAGTCTACAGATTCAGTAAGTGGGCTGGTAGGGATGATGAAGAGTGTCTGAAGTTCTATGCCTGGGGTGTAACTCATGTTTGGGCTAAGGCTCAGCAATCCAAGGGTGGAGAAAACCAATTTATTGCTGCATGGTGCAGGGCCATCAGAGATTAGCTGTCACTTGGGGAATGTAAATAGCTGGAGAGTTGGGGTAGGGAGTGAAAGGCAGCTGAATCCAGTGTGCCAAAGGCTGGGAGAGCACCTTAGAAATGGATGGAGGCCATTTGCAGTCCAGGCCTGAATCATCTTTTCCTTTACTGATGGTGTTCGGTCTCAGCTGTAGCCGGAAGATCATCAGATAAATGTAATCTGTACATTGCCCATGAGAGCAGTCAGTGCTATGGGGACCTCAGAGTTAGGCAGAGGGCAGGTGGGTGGCTGGAGCCTGGGACATCCTCCCTTCCTGTCTGCATTCATGCTCTCAGCAAAGTACAGGCAAAATTAGGGTATTGAAACCTCAAATAGGCCAGATGTTCTTGCCAGATGCTACAGGACACTGTGGGTTATGAAAACACGAGGGGTTTTGGTGCTTGTGTTTTCCCTTGATGCAGAGGTGCACCTCTGGTACAATTCAGCAGCAGGTGACCCAGTTTAAATACTTGGGAGAAAAGCCCAGCAACTTCAATCCATGCTTTGATTCAGCAAAGTGTTTCAAACTATCTTCAGCCCCTGGGTAAATTCCACAGATTTCCTCTAAAATTAGGACGGGCTTAAAGGCTGTGCCAGTTAGCAGAGATTCACAAGCACTGTGCAAAATACAAACTGAAGTGAACGTGCTTTAAGCAAACCACGGCTCTGCTGGCTTCAGCTGTATGTAATAAGCAGTACTCTAGTTTGTGAAGGGTAAAATCCTGACCCAGATCAGGGGAGGGGCTTTACCTGGGCCTTAAATACCAACGCTCTGTGCTCTGAGGGTTGGTGCTGGGGTTGTGTGAGTGTTGGTCGTGTCTGGTCTCTTTTTGTGGGACAACAGGAGGGGGCTTCAGCACAGCCAGACCCCCGTGAGTATGGCTCTCGGTATCTGTCGTGTTTGAATCCTGCTGCCTTGCAGCATTTGCTGGCCTTTACCCTTGCTTGCTGATGCGTGCGGGGCTGCTGAATCCGGGGACCCCGGCTCCCGGGTGCTTTGCAAGCAGCCATTAGTCACTACGGAAAGCGTGCAAAGGCTCTGAGGCTGCAGGACCGTGGGACTTTCGGAAGCTGCCTTCCTTTTTGTTTGTCTGTCCGTCCCCTGTTCTCCCCTTCTGTCTGGGCACCAGGGGGAGGGGCCCGCGCTCCTCCTATTACCGGGGCGGGCGGCGCATCCATTCCCGCTTATCCCGGCTCCGAGGGCGCCCGGAGCGCCGAACTGAGAGGCTGCCGCCCGGAGCCGCTGCAGGCGGTAGGAGGGGGGGACGCTCCTGGGGCGGCAGTCTCGGCGGTGGGAGGAGGGTCCTCGGCACGGGGAGGACCGTGTTCCAAAGGGGCTTCGGCAGAGGCTGGTGCTGAGTTGGCCGGCCGCTGCCTAGCGCAGCATCTCCTGTAGCCTCACAACATCCGATAACCGTTTATCGCCGGCTTCCGGATATCCGTGTGTGGCTCGAAAACTGGGTGTCGCGGCCTCCTCCTGCTCCCCTCGCTGGCTGGGAGTCCTGCGGCTCCCGGGCTCTGCCGGCGGGCTGCGGCTGGGCGCCTTCCGCCGCGGGGCCTCGGCTGGCGGGGCCTTGTCCGCTGCGGGCCGGGGCCCGCTGCCGTGTAGCGGCGGGGCTGTCCCGCTGGCGGAGGAGCAGGGCAGCGCTGGCGGCTGGGTGGGCGGGGACCGGGGTTGAGCTGAGGTAACGAGAGGCCCGAGGGGAGGCCGGGCCTGCCTCGCCGGTGGGGCTGGGTGGGGCTCTGGGTTTTTAACAGGGACCTTGACCGTGTCTGAAGCAGGAAGGGACTAAATGTATATCGCATGGCTCAAAGGGAATGGCGGAGCTGATGTGGTTGTGCTGCTTATACTAAAATGTGCATTTTCTTAGAAAAAAACACCCAAAACCAAACTTTTCTGCTTTTCGTCCTTCTGAAGCTCGGCTCAGTCCCTCCAAATTCACAGATATTGCAGCTGTAATAGTGGTTTATTTCAGAAGACAGCCAGGTGTGTGGGGAAAGAAAAGGAGTAAGGAGGGGGAAGGTTTAAAAGCCTATAAAGCTTTTCCTTGTAAGACATTGCTGGGTTGATTTAGTGATTAGCTTTTATTTGTGGGAAGGCTGCTTGGGAGAGCAGGTTCCTGCTCTCTGTCTGGAGCTTCATGGGCAAAGTCTTCCCTGGACCCTGCCAGCAACTGGAGACTTTGGCACCAGCAGTCGCAGGCTAAGGAGGCAGAAGCAGTTTGATCCTGTGGTGACAAACCTGGCTTGCTGCTTCCTCCCAGGTGTTGGGTCACCCAAGCATGGCCACCCAGATGTTTGAGGGGAGAGGGCACGCAGCTGTCTACCAGAAATACAGGTTTGCACCAGGAGAAGAGCTGCAGCGAGCCATCCTCACCTACCTGCAGGAGAAGGTGAGTGAGGTATGGCCAGACTGTAGAGGAAGATAAGGCAGCAGCACATGTGTGCTTGTGGGCAGCAGTGTTGACCCTGCTGGGAGTGTTACCTTGGTTGGTGCTACAGGGAATAATAAGTTAATAGGGCTCAGGGCAAGATGTGCACACAGAAGAGTCTTGCTATGGGTTGTGTCATGCTGAGGCTATTCTGGTGTGGATGCTGGGGGAAGGAATGGGGTGAAATCACAAATTGGGTGGCTCCGCTTTTGAAATGCATCCACTCTTCCCCACAGAGAGCAAACCCTCCTGAGCTGGTGGTGGATGTTGGCTGCGGGTCTGGACAAGGCACCCGCTTCCTTGCAGAGCACTTCAAGAAGGTGGTGGGAACGGACATCAGTGAAGCACAGATCCAGGAGGCCAGGGACACCTCCCCCTCACCCAGTGTCTCCTACCTGTGAGTGTCGGGGAAGAAAGCTCAGCAGAAGGCAAAATTTGAGTCCTTGTGTGGAGGTGGTGTTTGGTCAAGTATGGCTGTTGTAAGAGCCAGCTGACACCAAAGTAAATCCCACTTGCTGGAATTCCAGGTGTGAATGGGCGCTGTCTGAGACCTACAGTAGCCATGGTCTTGCATCCCAAGCAGTCATCACTGACTCTGAAAAATACCTGCTGACTTCATCTCCCATATTACCTGCTGCCTTTTTTCCTTCCCCCCCCCTCCAGCGTGTGCCCTGCAGAGGAGCTGCCTTTCGAGGATGCCTCTGTGGATGTCCTGGCTGCGTTTACAGCTGCTCACTGGTTTGATATCGAGAAGTTCATGAGAGAAGCAAACCGGGTGGTTAAGCCGGGTGGTTGTGTGGCCATCAGCACCTACACCCTGGACATGAGTCTGCGCTATGGAAACTGCTCTGAAAAGCTGACCAAAATCTTCAGGGAGGTGAGGGGATGAAATATAAGCCTCTGGGCTGGGGGAAAGCTGTAGTACTTGGATGCAGAGAGGAAAGCACTGGGCTTGGGGGTACAGCTAGAGGATTTCTATTGGAGAGTGGGGCAGAGGGGTGGTTAGAGGGACAACACTGAGGTGGGATTTATTGGCTCCTGTGCTGGGGCTGGTTGGCTGGATGAGAAGATGGACATTAGTCTGCAAAAGAACAGACTGTGGTGTGAAGAAGAGGGGCTGTGGAGCAGATCTGGAGGCTGGTATCACAGACTTCTACTGGCATCCTGATCCAGTGGAAGGAATGGGAAGTAGAAACTGGAAAGAGGCTTTCTTGGTGATGTCTCTTGACAAAGTGTTTTAAAAGCTTGTAGCAGAAAGTCACCTTTTAGTAACAGCAGTGTAGAGAGGAGGATAAGGACCCTTATCTCTAATAAAATAAGATACTTTAATTCTTGATACTGAGCAAGATTTTGGTGAATTTTAATATAAGGATTACTTTAAAAAAATACATGTATGAATGCATCAGATCTAAGGTGTGAAGCAAGCTCGAGTTTAGTGGAGACAGCTTCAAGTAGTTCTGTTTTTAATCTGCTGTCTTTACAGTCCTGGGACCTGCTTTTCAAATACTCGCACAATAAAGTAAAGCATGTCTTGGATGACTACAAAGAGATCTTTGAGGCCTTGCCATTTTCAGACAAGAAGAGGTGAGTAGAAACTCCTTGTTGCACCACTGGGAGGAGACAGAGGTGGTGTCCCAGCTCCTCTGCAGGGCTGCCTGGCCACCAGCCCGGCGAGGACAGAAGGGAGCTGGGTTTGCTGGAGCAGGTAGCCACTGGCTCTTAGCAAATGCCTTTGCATCGTGGCAGAGCCATGTGGCTGTGTTTCCAGTCCCCTTGGATTTCATGCAGCTCTATGCTGGACCAGCAAGCATGGTCTAAGGGCTGCAAACACCTCTCCTGCTCAAGGCAAAATTAGGTTAGATTTTCTTAGTTGGTAGTTTATGATAATTTGAGACCTCTGGGTAGATCACATAATGGATGAAGAGGGAAAACAGGGAGAGAGAGAACCTGCCCTGATCTCCAGGAAGCCAGTGCCTGCCTCCTCACCAAGGCATGGGGCAGGGGCTGATTCCGCAGGCAAAAAGGATGCTTTGGCAGTGGTGTTGCAGAGATGTTGGGTGTCCTGGCTGCTGAAGGGGAATGGGCTCTGCAGGTACACCTGTATTGAAAGGGCTGTTGAAATCACAGATGATGATAGATGGCCCCTGGGACCATCTCTGCTTGTCCAGCAGTGCATCAGTTAGATGTCCTGACCCACCAAATGCCATAATTGGATTATATTTCTATCTCATAGACCTTTGATAATGTCAGAAATTTTATTCACCATCACCTCAGTCTTCTGTTACCCTTGTTCTACTGCCTTTGAGAGTTAACTTGCCACTGCTCCTTTCTTCCCTGTCTCCCTTCTAGAATCACTGATATCTATGACAAAATTCCCATGACAGTTGCTGGTGTGGTTGGTTACCTGGAGTCTGTCTCTCCATATCAAGCCTTTTTGAAGAATGATCCTGAAGCTGCCAAATCCCTCCTCCAAGAGACTGAAAAGAGGTAAGAAAACAGCTTGGGGAACAAGTAGGACATGGAGGATCCCTCTTATGCAGTGAATGAAGAGTGAGGTTGTGGGGTCCCCTTCAAAACCAGCAGTGAGCTGTGCAGTGATGCACTCCCTCCTTCCCCCAGGTGTGGATGGGCACCAATCAGAGGTTGAACAGCAGATCCTTAGCTGCTCACAGCACAGTTGACCTGATCGTTCTGTGATTTGAGTCAGTTAATTTAAAGTTTAAGTCCATGCAGCTGTATGGTGTTCTTGCACCGATGTATCCATGGAAGTCTCATGTCAGAGGTCTCCTCAGTTCCTCTGCCTTGCTCTTGATTAGCAGAGGGGAGGAAAAACATTGACAGCTGCATCTTAACTGATGTGTGGCAGGTGTCTGCTGCAAAGTGGGGAAGGGAAGAGTAGGGGTCCACCAGCCTCCAGTTTCTTCATTGACCAGAAGAACCCCTGTGAATATGTTGTGGATGCATTGCTGCCTCCTGCATCTGCTGTCAAGACCTTCGTGCTTTGGGTGGAAGAGACCTGTCTCTGGTTGTGGATGTCACCTCACATGGGTGGAAGCTGGCTGGGCAGAGCAAGACCTTTTGTTTGCTTCTTATTTCAGGATGCTGGAGGCAATGGGAGTTTCCTCTTGTGAAACACCAGTGGAGTTCTGGGTGAGACATGTCCTTGTGCTGGGGCATAAGGGATTGTAAGAGGAAGCCCTTCTTCTGGTGCTGGAAGAGGAGGAGAAAGTGGGTCATCTCCTAATGCCCCACATGTAACTACTTGGGAAGATTTGTGCTGATTTTGGTGATTAAAGTGATTTTTTTTCTGTGAAAAGTAGGCAGGGGTTTATGCCTGCTCTTGGGTTACGGTCAACATTGGTCCCCTGTCTGCCCAGCACTGTGCCTGCAGCACTGGAAGGGCCCACTGGTGGTGATTGGATTGTGTGTGGGAATGAGAATCACAGTAACAGCTGAGAAACTTGCTGCATTTCTTATACGATTAATAATAATAATTTTTAAAATTGAGAAAGTTGCTTGTGGTTCCTCTTTTGATTTGAGAGGCTGTAGAGCACCTGCTGGGGTGGGAATAATTGCATGTCATAGACACTGAGTGTCCTCTCTTTCTTGGGGTCAGTGGGTTTTAGGTGGAAAGGGCTGTTTTCCCCCTTTCCCTGCCCAGGCTCAGCTGGGACCTGTGTTCTTTGGATGCTGAGCTGGAAGGAGCTGTTCTTGACCACTGTGTGGCACCTTTGTATCAGCAGCTTATCTACCCCAGCTTTGTCTTCTGCTGTGCCAGCACTGCTGTGTTGGCCTTAAGGAGGTGGCTTGTCCCTAGCACAGCCCAGCAGCCTTTCTGGAATTGCTGTCACAGGGGAGTGGGTCTCTGCTGCCTGCGGTCCCAGCCCACCCACACTGCCAAGGGATGAAGAGAGGCTTCCTTTTGGGGAGAGGCAGATGGAGGCAATGGGTTCAAAGCTGTGCACAGCCCAGCACTGGGCCCCTTCTGTTTGCTTTCTGGATATTTGAGGTCTAGGCACAGCCTCTGCAAGGACCTTTCCCGTAATTCCTGCCCCTGGCAAGAGGGCTGCCCTGATGCCACAGGGAAGGCTGTGGCCTAGTTCTGTTACACCTCAGTGCATTATGAAGGAAGGCAGAAGGGATGCCTCTGCCCTCTCCATAGAAGGAGCACCTGGGGGGGTGTTCAACTGTGGTCCTGGGACTCTGGTATGGTCCTGCTATGGGTGCAGAGACAGCCTTCTTGACCTGTTGAAGGTGCTTCACCCTGGGCTTATTTCCATTGGGGTCACTGAGTCCAGGCTCAGCTTGCCCAGGGTGAGGAGAAAGGCTCTGATCCTGCTGGCTGCTCCCAGGAGGGTGGTGGGGTCTCAGAACAGCAGTGGGGAGGAAAGCCCAGGACTGATGTGAGGCTGGTGTCTGTATCTATATCAAAGTGTTGGAGAAGACCTCATCAACTGGTGATGCTGGGTCCAGCCCTGATGAAGGTCATTGGTGAAGAGGCTGCACCAGGCACACATTTTTGCGTGTCCATCACCCATCAAAACCTCCCTTGCTGGGTGAGGACAGGGCTGGTGGCTGGTCATCTCCTGAAGAAGTGCTGGGGATGTCTCCATGCCTGGGACTTAATGGGGATGACACAGCTACTGGGAGGTGGGTGGCATGTACAGCTGCCTGGGCTGGGGAAGCCCCAGCTTGGCTGGCAGGGCTTGCCCTGGTGAGGGGCATCCCTGCAGTGATGCCTGGGGCAGGGAAATGTCCCCAGGGAAGGGACACACCCCATGTCCCTACAGTGCTGGCACAAAGGCTCTTAGGGAAAAGTGCTTGTTTGGTTTTTTCCCCTCACTTTAAAATGGTTTGTTTGCTCACTAATTAACTTGCAATTAACAGGCCTTCCCTCCCTCAGGATCAGTAGGACACCCAGTGTATCCTGTGGGCTGATGCTGCAGGTGACTGGCCATGATGTAACACTGGGGATTGCATCACCAGCAGGCTCAGACATGGTGTCAGCAACGCAGGGTGGCACAAACGAGCCTGACATTGTGGCAGCTACTGCAGATTGCATGTTCCAGGAGGTGGTGAAGGCCTATGGGGCACATAGCAGGGCTGGCAGTGCTTTGGTGGCACTGACACCTCAGGCTGGAGGGGATGGGTCCAGTGATGGACACCTACCCTGGTGCAACTGGGCCCTGGGCAGGGCTCCTGCACATCACTAGGTTATCTGGGGTTTTTTTAAAGCTGCCTTTTTGGGGCACTTTTTTCTTTCCTGTTTCTTTTCCAAGAGCAGCAACTTGAGCACGAGCGGGTGCTTCCCTGGTGAGCTGACCAGCTCCAAAAGGAGTTGGAAAGGAGCAATCTGGGCCCATCCTTGCCACCCTGTTCCAGCAACATGGCTTGCAGCCAAGGCTTTTCCATGCTTGCAGCAGCCAGTGAATCACAGGGTGATTACCTCATCTGCTGCCAACCCTGCCCATAGCCTTGTCTGTTTTCGCTTTCCTTCTCGCACCCGGGACCTTCCCTGCACCCGGGATTTCTTGCTCCGAGCAAGTTCAAGTGGCTCCAGAATGCTGGGCTGTGTGAATCCAAGGAGGAAGCTCCATCATTGCCATCTATGCTGCTCTTTTCACCATGGTGCTGTCTGCAGTCAGGGCTGGGACCTGCTGGGACAATGGCTGCTGTGGGTCCTCAGTGCCCTGCAGACCCTGTTGGGCACAGCATGGTGTCCCCAACCTGTGCTGGCTTTGACTGACTCTCTGCTGTTGTGGCAGGAGCTGGCACTAGTGTGGTTTGGTGGAGCCGAATGCAGCCAGGCTCCCCTGGCCGGGTTGGGGACCAGGCTATGGCAGCCCGTGACAGTATTGAGCAAGACACTTGCTGGTGTGCTGCTGCCTGGGATGACAAGACCACGTCGCATCAGGGAAAGCCTTTGCTGCTCAGCCAGGCATGTGTGGACTCAGCTTCGGCTGATGGTGAGTGAGGCATCAACATCTGAGCAAGGTGGCCAGGAGATCTTCAGCCCTCCATCGCAGCTGCCCTAAGTGCCAGGGAGGCTGTGCTCTGGTTTGAAACCAAGTGGTTTCACTTTTCCTTTGGTGCCTCCGGATCTCCTGTCGCCGGCAGGAAGAGATGAGGTTGTGCTTTACTTCACCAAGCAAAAGTGACACCCAGGAGTTAAAAGCCACAGCGATGGGGAAGAGGAGCCAAAGAAGCTGGGTCCTGCAGGGTTGTGATGCAGCAATGTTGTTCTTGGTGGGGCCCATGGCACCAGTTCATGGTCAATCTGTGTGTGTGCCAGAGCGATCTTGCAGCCCTGCTCTGGGTCTGTGGAGCTGCAGAAAAGGTCATCCCAGCACAGCAGGCACTGGACATCACTATATTAGTGCTGGACATCACTAGGAGCTGGGGACCCTGCTCCAGCCCCACAGGTGGCTGCTGGAGATGTCAAGCTGGGTGCCAAAAAGCCCCAGCTTGGCTTTTACCTTGACTGGGAGGAGGAAACACCTCACAGTGCTTGTCCCATGAGCCAGCTGGGCTTCAAGGTGGGACCTTGAGCAACTATTGCCCTCCAGCTGCTCCACTGTGACCCAGAGAGTTCCAGGGAGAGCTATGAAGATGAAGAAAGGTCTAATAGCATTGCTCCTACAAGAAAAAGCTGAGAGAGCTGGGACTGTTCAGCCCGGAGGAGGCTCAGGTGGTGCCTGCTGGCAGGTCAGCCAACAACGGATACAACCTGAAACACCTGTAAGTCCATCTGACTGCAAGGGAACACTTTTTAGCTATGAGGGTGGTCAAACAGTGGCACAGGTTGCCTGGAGAGGCTGTGGTATCTCCAGCCTTGGAGATATTCAGAACTGACACAGTTCCAGCTGTCAGTGGAGGGAGGTCAGTACATGATACTTGCATTTCCAGGCTAAACAGGGAGTAAACTCCAGCTGGCTCCAGGGGCTGGTGGGGGTGGCAGGTGTCTCTGCTTTCACTCTTTCTCCAGTGTTTGTAGCGAGCTGAGTCCCTGAGGATAATAAAAAGGTGGTGCCCCCAGCCTGCACTGCTGGGTACCTGCACCCACCTGCTGCTTTTGCCCCCTCCCTGCCATGGCCCTTGCGCTGTGCTTTCCATAGGGAAACTGAGGCACGAGCAGCCGTGCCACCGAAACCCGCGCGCCGAGCCCGCTGTCCCCGAAGGGCTCCGTGCCTGGGGATCCCCACAGCATTCGGGGTGCGGCTTCCCCGCGCTCGCCGGTACCTCTGGGCCACTGGCCGCGGCAGCAGCGTCCCCCGGCTCTGCTCCCTGCCAGGGACCCGGCCAGGTAGGCAGCGGGAGCAGGGAGCCGGGAAGGTAACGAGAGCAAGCGGAGGAGCGAGCAGCGAGACAGGTAGCAAGAACACGTGCTGCCCGCACCTGCGGCAGCGGGATTCCCTCCGCCGCCGCTTTCCCTTTCCTTTTTCCTCTTTCCAGAGCCGCCAAGCCTCGGATTTTCCTGCCAACCTGAAAGCGCAATCATGCCGGGCAGGCGGTATAAAAGCCGGGTAGATAGGGCAGCCGGGCAGCCAGGCAGCCACTGCGAGGAAGGCAAAGCATCTCCCCAGGACCGACGGCCAGCCCCGCAGCCGAGCCGACCGCCCGCGGCAGCGCCCTCAGGCACCTCCACAGCGGGGACTTGGCGGACCCGGACCGCGGCATCCCGGTTCGTCCCCTCCGGCTCCGTGCACCGCAGCCCCCCACCCCGGCGTGACCCGCTCATCGTTGGTCCTCTAGTCGACGAAATGCTGCACCTCGGGCTCCCACCGCTGCTGGTGCTGGCGCTGGTGGCCAGCCTGGCGGCCGCCTTCCACCGGAATGCCCTGAAGCAGAGCTGTAGCCTGTCCAAGTACCAGTTCCTCCTGCCCCAGGAGCTGAAGGCTGTGCAAAAGATGAAGGAGCAGTTTGTGAGTACCGCTGGCAACGAGGGGGACAATAGGCTGGTGGGTGTAAGGCAGAAGGAATTCAAGACCCCGAATGACAAGGTGGATGTTTCCTGCAGCAGTTTGGGGATGAAGAGGCTGCTTTCCAAGAGAGTTTGGGGACAAGAAAGGTTCTGGGCCAAATTTCATCCTGGTTTCAAACCCCTCAAGGCTGACTGGGGTTGTGCAACATCACCAAAAGTCAAGATGACAGTTTTTCAATCTCTTGGTTTATGCCTGCAGGAGGACATCATGCTGCTGTCAGACCGCAAATGCAACACCAGGCTCTTCTATCGGAAATGGAGCACAGCGGAGCTGTCGGTAAGAGCAAGGCAATGCTGTGAAAAGGGGATACACCCCACCCCCCAGCTAGGACCTCCTGTCAGCTGATGCCACCTCCATCCACACCTCTGGGCAGGTCTCAGAGAGCCCACGCCCTCCAGCCCATGGCCAGCCCTGGCATATTGCATCCCTAACCGGGATGATCCTGCCCACAGGTGCCTGACAGAGTGATGCTGGTAGAAGCTGAGCTGGACCTTGCCACCACCATGCTGGGTCTCCCCACCACCCCCAGCTTTGCCAAGACACGCCAGCGGCCCTTGGCCTTCCTCACCCAAGCCCGGGAGGACCTGCGAGGCTGTGTGAGTGCCCCCCCAAACTCCTGGCCCCATGCCAGCTCAGCAGTCCCGATGCTGGCATGGCAGCAGTGCTGCAGGGCATGGCCGGGTCCTTACGTGGCTCCTCTCCTTGCAGATGGCCTCAGAGGCACCTTCACATCAGCCCTCCAAGAAACTGAGGCACTGGCTGCAGAAGCTGCAGACAGCCATGAGAACAGTAAGTCAGGCCAGCAGGCCCAGGGGGTTTGGGGTGTTAGTGACTGGACCCTCCCATCTCTGGTGCCAACTGCCCCTCCTCCCTGCCACAGGAGACCACTGGCTGCCTGGAGGCGTCCACTATCCTCCACCTCTTCCAAGTGCTCAACGACCTGCGGTGTGTGGCACTTCGGGAGGAATGCACTTAGCCCCTTCTGGCAGCGTGGAATGGTACTTGCCAGCCCCAAAGGATGCCCCAAGGACTGGCAAAAATTACCTTTATTGCAGTGCTGGACTGTATTTCCTATTTAAGGAACTTTTTTTTTTTCAGAGTCTTTTAAATTATTGGGGTTTATTGTGTATTTATTAGTGGCTTGTGAGGAGGTAAAGAAATGCTATTCCTGAAAGATGCTCTTCAATAGGGATGAATGTATTTATTGGATATCTTTGTTTTGCTGGTTTTCAAAACAGTCTTTCTAAGGCAATATATTTTTGTTATTTATTACAGAGTACATTATGTATATTTGTCTGCATAAATTATTTTTACACACTATTTAATATGAGAAATAGATACCATTAACAGACAAGTGGCCACCATATACTTTTGCTACATTTTGTCATGTCATTCGTTCAGAAAAGAGACTTACTAGAGGGGTGTGGGAGGACATTGAGGCTAATCCTGAGCATCAGAAAATCAGTACTGTGTTAGTCTTAGTTCAGCTGCAGACAGGAGCAGGGAAGGCAGAAAGTCTTGGTTTTGCTGTGGCTCTGTGAGGTCCCGCTGTCTGGGAGGCATCTACTGTAGCTCCCAGGTGGACTCCAACCTCTGACCTGAAGGACAAAATTTATCAGAATGAAACCCTAAGGGCTGGGTAAACGAATGCACGTTTAACCTACGGTGGAGGGGAGATGGCTGCGTGGAGCTCTGCTAGAAAGCAGCGCTTTTTCCAGCGCTGTGTTCCCCGTTCAGCTCCTGTCCTGCCCCGCTCTGCCCCGGGGGAGCAGCTGTCGCGCGGGGGGGGGGGGGGGCGGCAAGGGTCGCGCGCCCGTGGGAGGGGGAGCGGGACCCCTGCGGCGGGAAGCGCGTGGGCGGCTCGCGGGGGAGGGTAGGAGCAGTCGTCTAGCGCCTGTGTGAGGTGAGAGAGCGGGAGCACCTGCTGAGGAGAAGGGGGCAGCGGGAGAACCGGGTGAGGGGAAGGGGGCAGCGGGAGCACCGGCTGAGGAGAAGGGGGCAGCGGGAGCATTGGGTGAGGGGAAAGGGGCAGCAGGAGCACCGGGTGAGGGGAAGGGAGGAGAGCGGGAGCACCGGGCAAGGGGAAGGGGGGAGCGGGAGAACCGGGTGAGGGGAAGTGGGGAGAGCGGGAGAACCGGTGAGGGGAAGGGGGCAGCGGGACCAGGGCCTGAGGGGAAGGGACAGAAAAGCTGTCGGGGGTCGGCGTCGCCTCGGGAGGGTCCGTGGTCGCCACGGGGGGAGCGGGTGGGCGGGGGTCGACCATCGCCTTCATGGGGTCTGAGAGCTCCGTGGGGAGGGCTGGGGCTCAGGCGCCGTCCCGGGAAGGTGCGGTCAATTAGCCGCCGGCGTAGCGGAGGGTCCAGCCCCGCCGGGAGCCCGGAGCAGCAGAGCGCCCTTCGCACTCATCCCTGCAGGGAGCAGCGGAGCACCGCGTCGGTGAGAAGAGACGTTCCGCGAGGGGTGTCGCAAACCGAGATGGGAAACTGCGACTCACTGCCCCACACAAAAGGAATCGAGGGCTGAGGACCACTCCCTGTCACACTCACAAACAATGTTTAAGAATCAATAGGTTTATTAAAGGCACTACTGTCTAGGCGGTGTTATTGCTACAGAACTACAGGGTAACAGCAATTGTAGGGAAGAATAATGCAATACAATACAATAACAATACAATATAATACCAACAATCCTATCCCCCTCCCAATCTCCGCCCCCAATCTCGGTCCCGGACAGAAAATGAGGGAGAGAACTTGGAGAGAGCCTTTGGGAAAATTAAAGGAAGTAAGTGTATAGTAGAGGTGTGTGTGAATGGGTAAATGTCTGTAAATGTTAGTAAGAAACGTCAGAGTGTAGTCAAGTTCGCAAATCTCACCACCGGGGTGCGGCCGAAGCCGATCCCTAGTCGGGACCCTTGTTCTCCAGCGATTCCAGACGGGCAGTCCGTTCAGCGTGCTCATACACCGGCAACCACAGAGGAAAGGTGCGCAGCGGCTACACGGCAGCCTCCATAGCGATGTCCTCACCGCATAAGAAGTGTTCGCAGAGCGCGCCCGTTGCTCCCCCACCGGTTCCGGCCTCGCCGGGCCCCCTGGGAGCTGTAGTCTGAGTCTGTGCGCATGCGCCTGCTGCCTCTATCCTCTTCTTGTGCCGGGGAGTGCATTACCAGGAATGGTCAGTAGATGTCGCTGGATTAAAGGCCATAATAAAGTCCGTCTCTCACAAGGGGTTTTCGGAAGGCGGGGGGAAGTCGGGGTAGGAGGAAGGGGTGGGAGGGAGGCCGGGTGTGGGGTGGTGCTCTGGGGTCTCCGTGCGCGGACCTGCGGCTCACTGGAAGCTGCTTGCTGCAGGGACGAGGGCGAAGGGCTCTCTGCTGCTCCGGGCTCCCGGCCGCTCCCGGCGGGGCTGGACCCTCCGCTACGCCGGCGGCTAATTGACCGCACCTTCCCGGGACGGCGCCTGAGCCCCAGCCCTCCCCACGGAGCTCTCAGACCCCATGAAGGCGATGGTCGACCCCCGCCCACCCGCTCCCCCCGTGGCGACCACGGACCCTCCCCAGGCGGCGCCGACCCCCGACAGCTTTTCTGTCCCTTCCCCTCAGGCCCTGGTCCCGCTCTCTCCCTTCCCCTCACCGGTTCTCCCGCTCCCCCCTTCCCCTCGCCCGGTGCTCCCGCTCTCCTCCCTTCCCCTCAGTCGGTGCTCCCGCTCCCCCCTTCCCCTCACCCGGTGCTCCCGCTCCCCCCTTCCCCTCAGCCGTTGCTCCCGCTCTCTCCCTTCCCCTCACCCGGTTCTCCCGCTCTCTCCCTTCCCCTCACCCGGTTCTCCCGCTCCCCCCTTGCCCCCTCAGGCCGCTCCCGCTTCCCCTCCCCTTCCCCTCAGGCCGCTCCCCTCTTCCCCTCACCCGGTGCTCCCGCTCTCTCCCTTCCCCTCACCCGGTTCTCCCGCTCTCTCCCTTCCCCTCACCCGGTGCTCCCGCTCTCTCCCTTCCCCTCACCCGGTTCTCCCGCTCTCTCCCCTTCCCCTCACCCGGTGCTCCCGCTCTCTCCCTTCCCCTCACCCGGTGCTCCCGCTCTCTCCCTTCCCCTCACCCGGTGCTCCCGCTCTCTCCCTTCCCCTCACCCGGTGCTCCCGCTCTCTCCCTTTCCCTCACCCGGTTCTCCCGCTCTCTCCCTTTCCCTCACCCGGTTCTCCCGCTCTCTCCCTTTCCCTCACCCGGTTCTCCCGCTCTTCCCTTCCCCTCACCCGGTGCTCCCGCTCTCTCCCTTCCCCTCACCCGGTTCTCCCGCTCTCCCCCCTTCCCCTCACCCGGTTCTCCCGCTCTCTCCCTTTCCCTCACCCGGTTCTCCCGCTCTCTCCCTTCCCCTCACCCGGTTCTCCCGCTCTCTCCCTTCCCCTCACCCGGTTCTCCCGCTCTCTCCCTTCCCCTCACCCGGTTCTCCCGCTCTCTCCCCTTCCCCTCACCCGGTGCTCCCGCTCTCTCCCTTCCCCTCACCCGGTTCTCCCGCTCTCTCCCCTTCCCCTCACCCGGTGCTCCCGCTCTCTCCCTTCTCCTCACCCGGTTCTCCCGCTCTCTCCCTTCTCCTCACCCGGTTCTCCCGCTCTCTCCCTTCTCCTCACCCGGTTCTCCCGCTCTCTCCCTTCTCCTCACCCGGTTCTCCCGCTCTCTCCCTTCTCCTCACCCGTTTCTCCCGCTCTTCCCTTCTCCTCACACAGGCGCGCGACGGCTGCTCCCGCTCCCCCTCCCACGGGCGCGCGACCCCTGCCCCCCCCCCCGCGCGCGACGGCTGCTCCCGCCCGGGCAGAGCGGGGCAGGAAAGGCGCTAAACGGGGAACACGCCGCTGGAGGAGGCGCTGAACTGGTCCTGCCGGCACCGAGAGCTGGGAAAAGGGCAGCTCCAGGGGCACAGGAAAGAGCTCAGGTGACAGCAGCCGAGGGACATGTCCCCGCACTGGAGCTGGCTGGAGCTCGGCCCAACGCTGCCACTCCTACCTGGGGCTGGGAGGGGGGATGCTGAAGGAGAAGGGATGCCTTAACCAGACCCATAGGGCAGGAGCAGA
This sequence comes from Hemiprocne comata, assembly GCA_020745705.1. Lineage (NCBI taxonomy): Eukaryota > Metazoa > Chordata > Aves > Apodiformes > Apodidae > Hemiprocne > Hemiprocne comata. The sequence continues at coordinate 38,086,975 of CM036591.1, forward strand.
CACGTCCAGGAAGCCACCCCAATGCCCACACAGCAGGCAGTGTCGGACTTGACCCCCTTGGACATTTTGCTGATCTTCACCACAAGATGGGGCTAGGTAACGCTGAAGGAAAGCTGCTCCTCCCTGCCTGCCACCATGACTCCTCACATGGAGCTGTGCTACAAGTGCCAAGTCCCCATTTTTTCCAGTGGTCGCTGGAGTCTCTGGGAAAGGCTGCTGACACTGCTGAAATCTCGAGGTATCACATCCAAAGCACCTTCTCTGTAGAGCATCATCTCTCTGCTCCTGTACCACTGCAAGGCACGGTTGCTGGAAACCATGTGGTGGTTTTGCTTCCCCTTCTCTTTTGGTTTCACACTCCATGTTTGCCAACAGGAACGCTGGAAAAACTGCTCTGCTCTGGGAAGCACTGAGAGCAAATTTGCTTTGCCTCTGGAAAGAGCCATATGCCCAGCCACCTTGACCTCCCATGTTAGTGAAGGAGTGAAAAACAACAGAAACATCTGAATGAAAAGGAGACTCTGGGTTTCAAACACTCTTGACCGAACTTTGTGATCTTGGAAATGCCTCATTGAGACAAATGGGAAGGAAGAAGAAGGATCAAGGAGATATCAGGATGGGAAGGGATGGCTGTGCCCCATACCAGGTGTCTTCTGTGTACTTAGGACCACACTTCCTGCACTGAGGTTTCTTTCATTTTCTAGGAAAGAAACTTCTTCAGAAAAAGGAGCAAGTGGAGGCTCAGTGCTGCCTTGCACTGCCTTTCAGAGCATCTCCACTCCATGCCAGCTTGGAGAGCTGGGTGGGCAGAAGACCACTTCTGTCACCTGCAGGGTTAGTCCCTGCAATGCTTTGCTGATGCATCAGGGCTCGGTGCTGTTCCCTAACCTGTGACCGGCCGCTGCCCAACTTCATCCTCCATAATCAGATTTCTTTGTCTATTCATTTCTTGGTTTCAACCGTCACATAATTTCCAGCCTCTTTTGGGGAGACCTCTTGGGGACCTGTACCACCTGTGACTGAGCAGGGCAGCTCCTCGTTGGTGCTTCCAGCCCTGTCCTGAGCCTCATTTGACAGAGGCTGTGGGGCCTGTGCCTGGGTCTCCCTTGGCTGATGGGCTAGGTGTCATCATCTCATTGCCTCCACCACCAGCCCTAGTCCTCAGATGCTGCAGTCTTGCCTTCATGGCTCTCCTGAATCTTTCCCCCTTTACCCCCCAAACTTGGCCTGCCTGTGACCCTGGGCTCCATAACTACCCCCCAGGCTCTCAACATTGACTCCCACCCACTCCCCAGCCAGCCTCTGGGGTATCTTCATGACTCCTTGCCTGAGACACCCAAAAACTGGACAGCCCTTGGTGCTGGAAGCTGGGACACCTTCCTCCCGCAGCTTCTCTTCTCCACTTGATGGAGACACCAGAGTGAAATTTCCAGGGCTGAGCTGGATCTTTGCCTGCCTTATTAAAAAGCGTGGCTAAATTACTGAGTCTCTACATATGGTCTAGGAAGGTCATAAACAAATGTACTTACACATTTCCCATCAAACTGACATCGGCCTGGGACATTTTTGTCACCATTAGCTGCTTCTGCTTTGCCCCTTGGCAAGAAGCAATCACATACCATTTCAAGAATTTATCCCTGGAATTTGAAAATGGCTTAAATAAAAAACATTTTTAAAAAACCCACAACAAACAAACAAAAAACACCAAAAAACCAAAACACCTAAACAACATACAACGGGTCTGAGTCTGGGTTTCTATCCTTAACAGCTCTGTCTGCAACATGCTGGCATGTCCCTCCAGTGAGAGGGTAGGATGGCAGGAGAGGGTCAAAGGGGTCTTACAGGACAGAGCAATAAAACAGCAGGTTGTGTTCAGTGTAGCCAAAAGTGATGCAGGTGGTAATATGCAGTCCCACATGGACACGTACCACTCTGAGCTTAGCCTTACCACTCAGGAGAGGTATCGTGTCCCTAAAAGTGTCAACTCAGCCAGGATCAAAAAAGAAAAGTGTTGAAAAAAGGTGGAGAGAAGAAAATAAAGGACATCATTTGGCACCAGTATGAACCCACAATTTTCTCATCATTCTTGTCTCACAAAGGATGTAATGGAAGAGGAGGGCAAATAGGACAATCAAAGATCCAAACCACCACATGAGCAGTGGAAGCCGGGCTTAAAAACTAGATCAGAGAAGGAGGGGGTTAGTGCAGTGGTGGTTGGGCTGTGCAGCTCATTGCTAAACAGAGCTAAATGTTTACAGGGATTCAAGGGGAGCCTGGGAGAGCATTACTAGGTAGGAACCATGTCTGGCTGAGGAAACCACCTGGGCTGAAAGTGGTTGGAGCCCAAGAAAGTCTTCAGGGGAAGCAGCAAATTTGCTTGCTCCATCCTTAGTCTTCCTGGGGCTTCTGCTTGTGCTGAGTACCGGACAGACTCACCTCCCACCATATCACCATTCTGCTGTGGCAGAAGCTGCCTATGCCACCGACAGAGCTGTGAAAGCACATGGTTCTTTACTGTGGTTTCCTCCCACCGGGACATAAACAGGCTTGATTTTTAAGACAAACAATTTAAGGTAAAAATCAAACCACAGTTAGATGTGATGTCTTTGTGTCTGTTTTAACAGTGTGTCCTTTGTGTTCATAGTTGCCTGCCTCTGCCACCCCTGTTTTCATAAAAGGGTAGAATAATCATAGAATCATCATAGACTGGTTTGGGTTTGAAGGGGCCTTAAAGATCATACAGTTTCCAACCCCCTGCCATGGGCAGGGACACCTCCCACTAGACCAGGTTGCTCCAAGCCCCATCCAACCTGGCCTTGAACACTTCCAGGGATGGGGCAGCCACAGCTTCTCTGGGCAACCTGGGCCAGTGTCTCACCACTCTCACAGCAAATAATTTCTTCCTAATATCTATCTCATCTTCCAACCCAAACCGTTCTCTGGTGCTATGATTCTATGACTTTCAGGGCACGGTGGCCCCCTGGGCAGGGTGACACCCTGGGCATGGTGCTTCCTAGGATTCGGTGGCTCCCTGGGCACGGTGGCAGCCTTCCCCTGTGCCCAGCGGCTGCCGGCCACGCTGACCCCGGTACCGCTGAGGCCGGTACCGCTCCCTAGGGCTCCGCCAACCCCCGCCCGGTTCCTGTCCGGGGGCCGGTCCGAGGGGCGGGGAAGGGGCCGGGGCAGCCCCGCCGCCATCCGCCTTAATCTCCGCCCCCGGGTGTGGTTGCCCGATGCTCAGCTGGGCCGGGGCCGGGGCCGGAGGCGCGATGTACGCGGGAAGGAAAAGGAAGAAGCCGGTGCCGAAGAGGTGGGTGCCGCGGTGGCGGGGGTGGTCGGGCGTGCTCCGAGGAGGGATCACCCACGGTAGCAGCTGCCTGGGACAGCCTTGCAGCGTGTCCAGGGTCGACGGAGATTGCCAGAGGTCTGCCCTGCACTGGGGAGGGAGACGGTCCTCAGGGCAGGGAGCTGAAACAGGTTTAAAACATCTGAACCAAGCTTCACTTTTTCCGTGAGCGGGGGAAACGTTGTCCCCTGCAGCGCTCGCCTGTGCGGATTCTCTGGTGGCTAGTGGTGTGGTTGTGCTCAAGTCAATGCCTTTCCCTTGGTTAGTGTGTGTGGCGGGGTCTGGTGGTTTTCCTGGCCCTGCCTGCAGGCTTGCCCACGGCTCAAGGGAGCTTCGTACCTGCCTGGCAGGGAGCGGAGAGATCTGTCAGCCATGAGCACCTGGAAGCTGTTTTGCTGTGGCATCCGTAAGGATGGTGAACTGTGAAGCCTCTGGCCCTGGGAGTTCCCAAGCACAGCGTTTGCCCATGGAAATGGACTGCCAAAAATGCTGCCCAGCATCACCAGAGTTGTTTTGCTCTTCAACGTCCTTCCATAATCCCTCCCCTCGAGGGTGAAGCACCCTGCATGCCCCGTAGGTGGGGACCGTGCAGGAACAGAGATGTTGGGCTGTCCTCCTTTACCCCTGTGCTGCTTTGCTGCTGGCTGTGTCACCCCTTGTGTCTCAGCCAGAGCATTTTCAGTGCTTGGCCAGATTATCCAAGAGACCCCATTACACCTCTGTGTTTTGCCCCCTCCCATGAAGGACAGCACTTCTTGTTGCTATTTCCTTTTCTCTTCTTTCTGGGCTAGGTTTGGATAGTGAGTGGGCCGAGGACTTTTCTTTAAAGGGTATCTGAGGAAACTCAGATTCGTTTTGTCACCTTTTTTTTTTTTTCCCCTCCTTGATTCTGTGTCTAGTTGAAAATTATTTCATCTTTTTCCTTCCTGATGCGTGATTGTGATTTCAGAAGCATTTGTTAAGTCACTGGCTCATGGAGTACCTAAAAGCACTGGTGCCAGTGTGTTTTGCCCAGACTGTATGGACAAGTTTGGGGATGAGCTGTACCCAACCTGTCTGAGAAGCAGGGTATACCCCTCCTGCTGCTTTTGTTATAAAACAGCATGATTGCTTGATTTTTATTTTTTTTTTTCTGGAGAAATGCTACCATTTTCCCTCCATGCTTGGAAGACCCCTTGGTAGCCCTCTGCAGTGAAAATTGACAGGGCATCTCATTTAATACCCATTTCCTCTCTTGTCACACATGTGAGCAGTCCTGCCAGATGAGATTTGAGAGCTGTAGTAGAGGGGAGAGCTTAAATTGCTGCTAAATACTGGCAGATCCTGTTACTGAAAGTTGCTTTATGAAGCAAGGATGCCTGCAGAGAGGGAGTCTGTGGTTACACAAATTACATCAAAACAATATGGGTTACATGTTAGGGAATGCAACTGAAGCAAATACAGAGGCCCTGAAGGGTTTTTCTTCAAGCTAGAACATTCAAATCAGCATTAAAAACCAAAGGAGGCAAGGTGAAGTCCAAGACTCATTAGAGTCATTAACTAACCTCTTACTGCTGTGGCTGGGACTTCAGCTGTAGCTTGTGAAATAACCACAGCTGGTGGAGACAGGTTCCCATACAAGCTTAAGACACACAGGAGCTGCTCTTGGGGACCCTCTTCCTTCTGCAGACTGAAGGTTGGTCTCAGAGGCTAAGTTTGGCATCAAATGTAGTTTTAGATTGAAAATGCCTATCTGAAAGGATCAGAATATTAGAAGAAAATGAACCAGAGGAGGTTTAGATTAGATATTAGGAGAAACTTCTTCACTCAAAGGGTTATCAAACACAGGAGCAGGCTGCCCAGGGAGGTGGTTGAATCACCATCCCTGGAGGTGTTTAAAAGATGCATAGATGTGGTGCTGAGGGCATGGTTTAGCATTGGACTCAGTAGAGTTAGGTTAATGGTTGGACTCGATGATCTTAATGGTCTTTTGCAACCAGAGCAATTCTGTGATTCTGTGACATTTTTAAAATTTACTATTTCTAAGTGCTGTTCCAAAACCACCCTATGTAGTATCCCTGTCCAAGTGCAGTCACTGATGTTCACCCACGCTCCTTTTTGCAATTTTGGTAAGTAAAGCAATGGATTTGGGCTCTGACCATTCAGAGGAAACTTAGAAGCAGCTCAATGAAATAAATTCAAATAAACAAACCTTTTTGGACCTTCCCACTTGCCATTACTGCTGTTTGTTAGCATGCTTGTGGCCAAGGACCACTCAGTCCTGAGCAGGCAGAGCAGCTGACCTGAAGCCTCTGAGCAACTCAGAGAAGTGCTTGCCATAGTGAGGACCTGGTGTCAGCATGTGGAGCATGGCCAGGGAGAGACCTGCTGTGTGGGACGGGCATGGGATGACAAAGGGGAGGAGGAAGGACAGACAGAGCAGAGTGTGGGTGGAAAAGTCTAACCAGAACTCCAAGGGATGCTCTGATGGCTTGCAGGTCGCTGCCCTTGGTGTACCTTTCCCTGCCTGGGATCAGTGCTGGGTGTAAGGCTGTTGTTTCCATCTGAGCTGGCTCGGCCAGGCTGTGCATTAAGGTGCCCATCTGAGGATCACCCCACACTCCAGCTGGAGAGCATCATACCTGGGGCTGCAGAAGGTGGCCTGCTGGAATGGCCATGTCTCCTCCAGCCATTGCCTTGCTGGAGCTTGCTCTTGCTGCTGCATGGCCTTACCTTGGCCACCAGATGTTTTACGGTTGCTGTGGCTGCACTAAAGTCAATGCTGGGTTTGGAAAGAGTCTGTCAAACAGGCACAGTTTGGTTAAACTCTCCTTTGCCTCTTCCAGCCCCAAACCACCACCCCCTGAGGGCATGAAGTCCAACCCCTCCAAGCGGCATAGAGACAGACTCAACCAGGAGCTGAACAAGCTGACTGGCTTGCTGCCCTTCCCTGAAGATGTGTGCACCAGGCTTGACAAACTCTCCATTCTCCGTCTGGCTGTCGGGTACCTGAAGGTGAAGAGCTACTTGATGGGTGAGTGTGAGTGTTGTAAGGGGCAAGAAAGCTCCTGGGGTCAATCCCACCTGTCTGGCTCATGTCCCACCCCGAGCCGTGTTTCCCTTGGGATGTCTCCTGAAGGCAGGATGATGATGAGCTGTAATATCAGGCCCTTGTTTGTTAATGCAGCAAAGTTGGATCTTTAGCTGAGATACTGACCTGAAAACGCCCTGGAACACAAGGGGGGAAAGTGCCATGTCTCCAGAAACGTGGAGTAGTTGGCAATGGTTGCTAAGAGGTGGTATGCACATGGGACATCTACCCCTCAGGCTTTTGCTGCCATGACAGATTTTGTCTATGTCCCCTCTGGAAAGCAATCCCCCTCATTTTTTGATGCTGCACACCCAATCTAATCCTTCTCAGTCAGTTATGGGTGCTTGGTGTCTTGGAAAAGCCACATCCTTGGGAAGGCAAGACTACCTAATTCAGTCTTGGAAACTGAGTTCTGGAGATGGAGAGTAGGCAGCAGAGTGATTCTGAGGAGGCTGGGGTGTGGTCGGGAACAGAGGACCTTGGCCCCATCACTTTCAGAGGGGTGTCTGACAGAGAAATGTTACCGTGGGTAGTGGGGAGCAACTTGGGTGCCTGCCCAGCAGCTGAGACCTCCTGCAAAGCTCTTTCATCTACATCTCATATAGCAACCATGCCAGCCCTCCTTTGTGCCCAAGAACCCTCCCGTGTCCCCCCTTTCTCACCAGCCGAGGGAGCAGTAGTGTCTTGCTGAACAGCCACATTTAGAACCATAGAATCATAGGCTGGTGAATGTTGGAAGGGACCTTAAAGATCATCAGGTTCCAACCTCCCTGCTGTGAACAGGGACACCTCACACTAGACCAGGCTGCACAAAGCCTCATTCAACCTGGCCTTGAACACCTCCAGGCAGGGGGCTTCCACAACCTCCCTGGGCAACCTATTCCAGTGCCTTACTACCCTCATGGTGAAGAATTTCTTCCTAATATCTAACCTAAATCTACCCTCTTTCAGTTTAAAACTCTTTCGCTCATGTAATTGCAACTGGGGTTTATAATTAAACTGGAAACCCTTGGGATCTGGGGGCTGCTGCATGTCTCCTGGGCAGGCAGGGGTAGGAGGTGTTGCCCAGGGCTGCTTTGATTGTTGAGGATGGCAGTTGAGACAAGGCTGCTCCTAAGGCCCTTGTTCAATTTGGCATCTCATCAGCTCATTTTTTCTCCTCTTTCTTCCTCGTGGGGGAGGTGAGGAGGGAGGTCTCCTACCTTTGTGGTTTACTGCTGCCCTTGTCACCCTGGTCCCCTTGGGCTCAGCTGTGATGGGTCTATTATACTTCTCTAATGAGCGTTTCTATGAGATTAAGGGTGATGCCTCTTACCCAGAGACCCCAGTTAATTTTTTGCAGGATGGAGGGTTGAGCTGATGTGCCTGGAGAGCCAATCTCCTTACGTTTGCTTCTCTGCAGCCCTGCTGCTGCTGCTGAGACCCTGGTACAGGGCAGCAACCACAGCTGGAGGGTGACTGTGGCTGGCCGTTGCTGCTTTTTTGCTTCTGGTCTTGGCACTGGGGGCTTTTTGGTGTCTTTCTACCCCTGTGTGCACGTGTCATAAAAACACAGACTGGTTTGGGTTGGAAAGGACCTTAAAGATCATCTAGTTCCAACCCCCCTGCCATGGGTAGGTACACATCCCACTAGACCAGGATGCTCCAAGCCCCATCCAACCTGCCTTTGAACACTTCCAGGGATGGGGGCAGCCACAGCTTCCCTGGGCAACCTGGGCCAGTGTCTCACCACCCTCACAGGAAAGAATTTCTTCCTAATACCCAATATAAATCTACTCTTAAATTCCTTTCTTCCTGCTAACAGGTCACAGCTGCAATTGCCCTCTGGATTCATTCAGCTGTCACTGATGTGTCTGAGATAATTACTACTGGTGAAAATACTTGTGTCAGAGGCTCCAGGGTTATTCTGCAGACCTTGGGTTTGAGGATCAGTGATCCCTTGTAAACACTACATGCCACCTGGTGTGGTGCTGCCTTTAAGAGCAAGAAAAATACTGCAAAGAGGAGGTCAGATGACCTACCCTAGGGGCCCAGATCTGCTGGCTGCCCTCTTGCCCTAGCCATAGCTCAGGGGAGGCTTGTGCTGATGCAACAGCCTGCTGAGGAGCTTCTCCCAGGCCCAGGAGTTGCAGATGGTTCAGCTCCTACTCCTGAAGCTGTAGCTCACACATGCGGCTGCAACAATGGGATTTTACTACAAGGACACTGAGAGGCTGGAGCAAGTCCAGAGAAGGGCAGTAGAGCTGGGGGAAGGCTCTAGAGCACAAGTCTTCTGGGGGTGTTCAGCCTGGAGAAAAGGAGGCTGAGGGGAGACCTCTCTGCAACTGCCTGAAAGGAGACTGAAGTGAGGGGGGGTCGGTCTCTTCTCCCAAGTAACAAGTGATAGAACAAGAAGAAACGGCCTCAAGTTGTGCCAGGGGAGGTTTATATTGGATATTAGGAACAATTTCCTCACTGGAAGTATTGGTAAACACTGGGACAGGCTGCCCAGGGCAGTGGTGGAGTCACCATCCCTGGGGGGATTTCAAAGATGTGTAAATGAGGGACATGGTTTTGCAGTGGCCTTGGCAGTGCTGAGTTAATGGTTGGACCTCACGGTCTTAAAGGTCTTTTGCACCAAAATGATTCTATGATCTGTCTGCCAGAGCTGGTTTCTCAGGTGGGAACCAGAGCAGCACCTTGCCGTGGAGGTAAAATGCCTTGTACTAGCTGCCTTTGCACAAGGAGGGGGGGATGGCTGCACGCACAGTGTTGGATGGGCTTTGGGTGCTGTTGGGCTCCTCAAAGGCAAGGCTGGACTGAGAGCAAACTGTGCTGAGCCTCTCTTCTTCCCTTGTCTGCTTGTTTGGGGATAAACCTGGGAAAGAGTGTTCACTCTCTGCTTGTCCAGGAGATGCAGGGTGGGTAGCTGGCCAGGCAGCCCAAGCCCAGGAGGGTAAGGTGTGACCATTTGGGGATGCTTTGTCCACTGACATTCCAAGGAAGGAGCAATCCACCTTCCTTACTGATACAGGTGGACTCTGTGGCACCCAGCCCTGGGCTAAGAGGGGGGGAAAGTGGGGGTGCAGAGCCTGGTGCAGGCACTGTGGCCATGGATCACTGTGGTCCCCTGCCTGCCAACAGGAAACAAACCACAGGCTGTGGTGGAAAGAAAGGCTGAGAGGCTGCCAGGGATTGCTGTCATAACACACTTACAAAAGCAGTTCCTTCAACACCATGGAGCAGTGCTGGAGGGCTGGGGTGGCTCCTGCAGCTTGGGGAGGCACGGGCTAGGGCGTGTGTGTGGCTTGGAGCAGCCTGGTCTAGTGGGAGGAGGTGTCCCTGCCCATGGCAGGGGTTGGATCTAGATAATTCTTAAGGTCCCTTCCAGCCCACACTGGTCTGTGATTCTGTGCTGTGGAGAGGGGTCAGGACATACAGACAGGGACGTGTTTTGTCTCCAGTGCCTTGGGCTTGAGGGAATGGGTGATGGACCCTGGTGATGGCAGAGCATGTGGAGGGCAGGAAGCCATCAGCATCTTTCTATACTTAAGAGGCTCCTGTTGTGTCTTCTGCCTTTCCAGACTGAATAAACTTGTCTGCCTTAGCTTCTTCCCTGTACCCAGGCCCTTGGGGCTCTCCCAGGGCTTTCTTCAGCTGGGGATGGACTTCTGTGCCAAGCTTTCCAGCTGGAACCCCTGCCTCCAAGCAGAAGAGGTTCCCACTGGATGCTCTCAGTGTTTGCTTCCCAGGGCGAGAGCTGCTCTGGAAAAGCAATCCTCATTAAACAGGCTCACGTTTGGTGGCAGCCTTCCCCCTTCTTGGAGACCCCAACAGGCCAATTATTCCCATTTGGCCACTGCACCCATCATGGCCACCTCCCTCCCCTTGCTTTGCCCGTGCCTGCCCTGAAGTTTATCTTGTTTGGCTTCAGATCATCACACCAATTCATCAGGGTCAACCTCAGTTTGAGCCCTGCCTGATGAAGACCCATGTCATCTGCAAGTCATGGCAGCCCACTCGTGGTGTATCCCATCAGGTGTTTCAGGGGGGTGACAGTGAAAGCCCTTGTGCCCTGCTTTCCAGTTCAGTTTTGCTGTTGTCATGCTTCCTGCTTTATGCAGGCTTCCCTCCTGCAGCAGGAGAGCATGGCATTGCCTGCTGAGCATAGAATCGTTTTGGTTGGAAAAGACCTTTATGATCTTAAAAGTCCAACAGGTCTTGCATGATGCAGCCTTTTCCCTGGGCACCTAGGACTCTCCAGACAACTGTGACAGGAGTTTCTGCTTGGCCTCTGCTGAGCAAGAGCTCATCTGTGTCAGGTCCAAGTGGTCCTGGCTGCCATGCCACCTTTCAGCCACGATGACAGCCTCTTAGCTCCACAGCAAGGCCCAGACCTGCTGTTTGCAGGCAAGCATTTGACCACCAGCTGGTACCAGTGGAGAGAGGTGGATCCCATGAGGATGTGCAGGTTGGCATGGTCCTGTCACCACAGGAGCTGGAATCCTGGTGGGTCTCCAGTCCCCTGCCCATGGATGAGTGCAGGATGAATCCTCCAAGGTCTGTGCTCAGACCTTTGCTGTCACTGCACTGGTGCAGTAGGAAGGTTAGCTCCAAAATCCCCATCTGTGCCAGGGACTGCTCATGGTCCTGGGAAACCTGCTCCAGCTGCCCTGCTTGAGAAGGGGGTTGGCCTAGGAGGTCCATTCCCACCTCTGCCACTGTGCAACTCCACAATACTCTGCTGTGGGGAAGCTGGCACCAGGTTTCACCAGGTAATCCCACTGCAGCCAGCATTAAATTAGCTTTTTTTTTATTCATCTCCTTGTTTGCTGTTACCATGGGCCAAAGCTGCAGGGGTCCGGACCTGAAGTAACTGATGCAGTGAAAGTAGTCAGTAAATCCCTCCCTGGGCAAGATCATTTGGGAGCATTTGTAGCAGGTTGGCAAGGTTGGGGTAGGCTTTGGAGCTGCCAAAGCTCCCCTGGGCATTTCTGTGCTCCTCAGAAGAATGCTGGGTGACTTTTTCTAATAGATTTATAATCTGTGGCTTTGGTATTTGCCTGTTTTACTTGGATGGCATGAGCCTCCTCTGCTTGGCAAGATGCCTTTGGTAAAGAGCTGAGGCAAAGGTTGGTGCTGATTTGATGGGGTTTGGGATCAGGTCCAAGAGGAAAGCAGTTGTTCATGGCTTGGTGTTGCTGGAAGAGCTGGAAGCTCCTGGTTTCTTGATGCCAGGCATCTCTGGCATCTATTCAAAGATAAATACTTGCTCTGGGTGAAGTCTGTCATCTCCCACCAATGTAACTCAGTCCATGACAGCAGAGCTGACTCCAGGAATTTTTTTAACCAATAATTCTTTTTCAGTGACAAAACTATGCCAGAGGCAAGGGATGTTTTAGCCTCCATGGCTGCATTGCTGTGTGTCCTGGTTTGAGCCAGGATGAAGCTAATTTTCCTTTTACTGATTTTTTTTTTTTTTCCTTCAGTAAGCTTTCTTTTAACTAGCAGCAAGTGTTCCAGCTAGTGGGCTGATAACACTGGAATGTTTATGTTTCTGCTGAAGATCAGTTTGTTCTACCCAGTGAATCTGCCACTACAGAGGCTACTGAGAGCAGGGGAGTTGTATCTATGACCCCCAGCAGAACTGACCAAAGGGATTCCATCCCGTAGATCTACGTAAGCTCCGAGGAAGGTCAGAGATCACAGAAGACAACTGCCTTCCTGCTTCTTCCCTTCTCTTCTGTCTATGGTTGGCATCCAGGGAGGACTCCATCCATCCATCCATCCATCCATCCATCCATCCATCCATCCATCCATCCATCACCATCGACCCCAGGCTCAGCCCTGACCCTCATAACTCTCCCCTCAGCCCCTGTCTGCTCTGCCTTATCTCCTGCCTGCAGGCTGACACTTTTCAGGACTGCTCACAGCTCAGGAGATGCCGGGGGAGTTGCTGGGGGCGGGGGGAGGCAAGAGGCTTTTGCAAATTCCTGAACATACTTGTATATAATTAAAGCTGTCTAATTTAGTTTTCAATCCAGCAAAGTCTCTCTCCTAATTCTCTCTCTTCCTTCCCTACCTGGGTGGGAGGGGTAGGGGATCAAGAGCATTGTTGTGTCTGGTTTAATTGCTGATCCTGAGACAAACCATGACACTGTGTTTTTCTTTGTGAATGTGATAAGCAAAAAGTGAACGTTCCTGGATTATTTTGATGGGAGGGAGCCATGCATTTTGCCTCATGCACTGATCTCAGCATCTCCTTGGTCTTTGGGCATAGGTGGTGAGGACTGGGCTGGATGAACACTAGCTGCTCTGCACCACTGATACTTATAAACACCAGTTACAATCCATGCCCTGCAATTAGGACCCCAGTGCAGTGAAGCCTGGTAGCAAAGAAGTTGACAGACACCTCCTCTTTGGGCCTCCTACCCTCTCTCTGTACTCCAGGCCTTCTCCCCAGCCAGGTCATCCTGGTGTGTCCCATGGGAGACAGAATCTGCAGGATTTTCTAGTTCAGCTGTGCAGAAATGGACCACTCTGCATAGGGGAAGTGAGCATCTTTGATGTGGAAAATAAAACCCCTTTACTATGATTGGTGGAAGAGGTGGACAAAATAATTTTGCTGGAAAGCACAAATGAGCAAATAGGTGTTTTGTGTTGGATTCTGTGAGCCCACAGCAGCTCTCCCTGCAAATGCTGCTGGTGGACGCTGGGGGAGAGCTGGAGGCCATGTGTTCTTGGGAACTGCATCCTCTCAAAAGGCTCTCTGCCCTTTTTGAGCTTTGTTTTGGAAGAACTTGATTTCTTTTTGAATTTCTCTGCCAGCTTGCTTCATTTCAGTGCTTTAGAGACAAGTCAGCCCTTCAAAAGAAAATTTTTAAAAAGAATTTATGTTTCATTTTGAAACTATTCTGCTCCATCATGTGCAAATTGAAGCCATAACCATAGTCCAGATGGGCTTTGGGTGTTTTTCCTTGGGGAGGGCTTGGCAATCATGCAAGGAGGCTTGCATCTCCTGGGGACATGCCTTTCCTTAACTGATGAGCAAACTGAGCACAGCAGCTGCTTTTCTGGTGTTTAAGCTCATCTTTCCCAACCTTTCCCAGAGATCTCATGTCCCCTGGCCTGGCTGATCCACCTCTTGCTGATTTGGGATGTGTCTATGTAGAAGGTTGTCCCGAGCAGAAATGGGAATCTTTTCCTAATATCCAGTCTAAACCTCAAGGCCATTTTCTCTTGTCCTAGTGCTTGTAACTTGGCAGAAGAGACCAACACCCACCTTGTTACAACCTCCTTTTACAGAGTTGTAGAGAGCAAGGTCTCCCCTCAGCCTCCTTTTCTCCAGGCTGAACACCCCCAAGTCCCTCTGCTGCTCCTTGTAAGATTTGTGATCCAGACCTTTCCCCACCTCTGTTGCCCTTCTCTGGACCCTCTCCAGCCCCTCAATGTCCTTCTTGTGGTGAGGGGCCCAAAACTGACTCCAGGATTCAAGGTGCGGCCTCACCAGTGCCCAGCACAGGTGGACAATCCCTGCCCTGGTCCTGCTGGCCACACTAGTGCTGATACAAGCCAGGATGCTGGTGGCCTTCTTGGCCACCTAGACAAATGCTGGCTCATATTCAGCTCCTGTTGACCAGCACTGCCAGGTCCTTTTCCACTGGACACTTTCCAGGCACTCTTCCCTAAGCCTGGAGCATTGTGTGGGGTTGTTGTGACCCCAGTGCAGGACCTGGCACTTGGCCTTGTTGGACCTCATACAGCTGGCCTCAGCCCATCAATCCAGCCTGTCTAGATCCCTCTGAAGGGCCTTCCTACCCTTAAACAGATCAATGTTCCCACCCAAATAGTGTCATCTGCCATCCTCATTCTTGCTCCCTGAACAACTGGTTTTTGTTGTGTGTCCTGTGATGCTCAATGTCCTGTCACCAGGGCAGGAGGTTTCACATCAGCTGCACCCATGGGTGTTGCCTTGAAGACATCTACTGAGGAAGGATGAGGGTAGCAGGTGAATCAGCCCGGGGAGGTCATGGCAGCAAGGCCTGGTTGCAGAGAACTGCTCAGGTGTCTCACCAGGAGCACCACGGCCACCAACCCTCTGGTCTGTTTCCAAGCAGCCAAAGGCAGAAGGGAAGAAAAAATCTGGGTGCTTTAATGGCATCTTGGAGGGTTTGGGATGGTTTGCCCCTCTCTTTAGTCAGCTCTGAAAAGCAGACATTGTGGCCAGGCTCTAACTTGAAGACTTCTTGCTGTGTTGGTGGTGTTTCCTAGCCTGTGCAGCCCAAAAATGCTCCCCTCCTCTCCATCCTTTACATCTCTGCCCCAGATCTTGGCAGAAGCAAGGTTTCCCAGAAGTGGGGACAAGCAGGGGCTGTTATCTCTTGGAGGAAGCATTAGCAAGTTAGGGATGGCTCTGTAAAGGGTCTCTGCTCCATCTCCCACTAGTCTCATCTTTTTCCGAGCTGGGTCCATGTGCATAGGGTAGCACTGGGTTGGGAGGGTGGGAGGGATCAGTTCCTGGCTTGTCCTTGCTCATTTCTTGCCCTCTCCCTTGCAGCTACAGCTACAGATGTTGGTGATGGCATGGTGGATCAGCCTAGAGTCCCAGGAGGGGACAGACGGATGGACCTGCAGGTTGACAAGGACCTGTTCCCTGAGGGGGAGCTGCTGCTCCAGGTATTGTGCTGTAGCTCAGCCCTTCAGGGTCTTCCCTTGGCTTCCACCATCTGCTGGGCATGATGGCTGGGCCATGTCTGCTGAATTATATAGCTGCTCTGGGGTCCCATCTGTGGAGCAAGAGGAAGCCCCTGTCTTGCCAGGAGCTGCTTTGCTGTGATTCCTGCAGGCACTGGGCACCCTGGGATAAGGACTAGTGTGTCTAATGAAATAGCTCTCAATTAGGTTCAGAGAACAAGAAGCTGGTGAATCAGCTGGCCAGAACACTGTTTGTTTGGGCTGCAGTTCATAAATGTAAGCTGGGAGGAAATGGGGAGAGAAAGGTCACATTGAAAGGCTGGTTGCTGAATAGACATCTGGGCATGTCAGCTTAAAACGTGCTGCTCCTTGGGCCTGCAGGGCAAGTCCCTGCAAGGCCTTTAATCTTTGCATGGCTGTGCTTTCTGGGCCTTCAGTCCTCTTCCCCCCTTCTTCCACCTCTCCAAACACTTGCAGATGGATGCGAGATGCCTTTCCTTAAAGTCTGACTTTGGTGCCTTCAACCTTGCTCCTGCACAGCCGTACACTGAGTGCCCACCATTATGGACAGGCAGATGTGAGCAGAGCCCCAGCAAGAGCCCCCATGGGGGAATTTGCTGAGGTGCTGACTCCTGGGAGCCCAGTGTAATTTTTGTGATGAAGCTTGAATTACATAGTCTCTCATGTGGGTTTGGTCCCAGAAGCAGTTTCAGGTCTCTGAAAGTGGAACAGGAGGAACAGCTGGAATGACACCATAGCCAGGAGGGAGCCTGTGTTGCCCCAGTCCCATGATGGAGATGCTTGAGTGCTCTCTGGGGCTTTGAGCTGGATCGTATGATGGCAATTTGTTAAGCCACAGGGCACTGGCAGCCTTGAGTGACTGAAGGCATCTGGAAAGCTTATGAGGTGTTAATGTGACAGAAATCCCCCAGCTGAGCTGCCTGATGGGTTTTGTTTGTCCCCCAAGGAGCATTTTAATCAAGTGCTGTAATTTGCAGAAGACTCTGACTCAGGGCCCCTCGGGGGCACAAAGAAAAGGGACCAGGTCCTGCTGCAAGCTGGATCTGTCTAGTGTCAAGCAACATGCTCAATCCAGCAACTTTTAAATAATCCAAGTTACTAAAAAAAAGCCCTCAAGCAAACAGCACATCCCCATGGTACCCCCCCAGGGGCAGCTCCATGTGGCAGAGTTGGGCATCGAAGGCAGAGTCCTTATTTGTGGCAGGTCCTGGTCTGATGCTTATGACACCTGCTGAGACTTCTGCCCACATCTTGACTAAACCCAGACTTCTGCTTAGGGTTTTCTTTTCCTAATTTATCTCCTTTTTATTCCCTAATAAATCAAATCTAGTACAGGCAAGAGCAGGGGGCAGGACTTATGATCTAGTGCAGTACTTTCCTGGATCTTCATCTTGCCTCTTTTTCTGGGTATTCATGATGCACGAGCTCCCCTCCCTTCACCCTAGCCATGATTTCCCATATTTTTTTCAATATTTGGCATGGATTTGGTATTTTTCAAGCAAGGAGCTACCAGTTGGGTATGGATTTAGCTGCAGGCCATGTGTGTGTAATTGCAGCGTGCAAGGCAAGAAGCGAAGTTGCCAGATGGTCTGAGTACAAAAGTATTTTTTAACAGATAAATGGGGGGGTTGTGTTTAAAACCTTATCTTCTGCCATCTAGGACATCAGCAAGAGGAGACTCTTTTTCCTATTATGGTGTTACGGTTCAATGCCAGGATGTATCTGAGGGGCAATGGACTTTTTTCCTGACAAACATCTCCATAGCACTGGGGCCTCTTGAGATGTTTGTCAGGAACAAGAGGAAAACCAGATGAGAAGAGGTTGTGGTCCTGTGTAATGGGAGACAGATGGGAACAGGATGCTGTTGCCTCCTTGAAGATGTGTCAAACAGTCTGCACACTTATAAGGACCAGGAGGTGCCACTTTGGGTGTCACAGATGCAATGTCAGGGCCTTCACAAATCTGGAATCTGAATTTCCAGATTTTTCCACTTCTTGTGCTTCTGGGGGGGGGTGTTGTTCTTTAGCTGCATTCCCACCTCCGAATGATAGAGGTCACTGAATTTGGTCTTACTTCGTGTACTTTGGGATGAGTTGTTCATGCACCTTTGGAGCTGAGAGCAGGAGTCCAAGAGACAGTGATGTCCTTGTAGTCCCCGGGCTCTAAGGATTAAAAAGCAGGTTTTAGAGGGGTGATTGGAGAAATTCTGGGAAGAAGACATACAGAGATGCAGAAATAGGCTTGTTTAACACCCTAACTGTAAAACCCAGGGTGAAGAGCAGGTCCTAAAGTGTTTTTGGAGGTCATCCTTAAAATGAAAGAGTGGATACCTGTCAGGTCAGTGACTGCCTGCAGTTTGGCTACTATCTCTGAAGACTTCATTATGCTTGAACTGATCTCCTGGAATCATCAGGCTCCTGCATGGCTCAAGGCACTTATTCTCTCCATCCTGCCTATTGCTGCTTGTTGTAGAAGTTATAGGCAGGTTTGTTAGAGGAAATGGGGTCTGCCAGCAGAAGAACCCCAGAAGAGCATAGCTATACTCAGCTGGTACAGCTGGGGAGGAGATAACTAACCTTGGATGCTCCAGAAACCTCTCCTTTGCTGGTGCTGCCCAATGCAGGAGATGCCCTGTGGTGAGAGGGCTTCAACAATGGGTTAGGAAAAAATTGTAAGTCCACCTTTAGTCATTGGTCATCCTGACAGTGAGGAACTCCTCCCAGCTAACCAGGGTTAAAAACCTCATGTGGTCACAAGGTGCTTTCCTTTTTTGTTGACAAAGAAGGTCCCTTCCCATCCCTGAATGCTGAAGAAACACCTGGAGAAGTTCATCTTTCAGCAGCTGGATTGAAACTAGGGAGAGTAACTCTAGGCTCAACTTATGCTTTCAGGCACTCAATGGATTTGTCATCGCAGTGACTGGAGATGGCTACATCTTCTACATCTCCCCAACTGTGCAGGACTACCTGGGCTTTCATCAGGTGGGTACCACTTTTTTCCTAGCTATGAGCAGATGGGTGCAGTCCAGGCCTGGAAGGAGGTGCTAGTAGCCATGCCAGCGCTTTCATTTCTTCTCCCCTCCCAGCTCTCTTGGGTCATTTCTGATGTATGTTTTCAGATGAGTGATGTTCTGTGGGGCTGTGAAAGCCAGCAAGCATGCTGTGACTTCAGTAGGACCAGAGGCAAGCTGAGCGATGCCAGGCTCTGTATCCTCTTGTCCTTGTGTGTAAGAGGGGTGTGGGGTTTTTCTTGTCATGCTGCTGGGCATGTAGGCCCTCCCTTAGGGGGCTGAGAGTATCTCACTGGCAAGCAGTGTCAGTGCCCTGAAGTACTGTGGGTTACATGGGATGGCAAGGGAAAGCAGGTCTATCCACATCCACCCTGTTACCTCCAGTTCCCCTGATGTCCAGCTCCTCTGACCCTGGGGAGGGTGCTGGAGTTTCAGCATTTCCCATTAATTCATTGAATCACAGAATGGTTTGGGTTGCAAGGGACCTTAAGGGTCATCTAGTTCCAACCGCCCTGATATGGGCAGGGACACCTCCCACTAGACCAGGTTGCTCCAAGACCCATCCAAACTGACCTTGAACACTTCCAGGGATGGGGCATCCACAGCTTCCCTGGGCAACTTGGGCCAGTGTCTCACCACCCTCATAGTGAAGAATTTATTTCTATTATCCAATCTAAATCTCCCTCTTTCAGCTTCAATCTGTTCCCCCTCGTCCTATCACTCCATGCCCCTGTAAAAAGTCCCTTCCTGGCTTTCCTGTAGCCCCTTCAGGTACTGGAAGGCTGCTGTTGAGTTCTACTGAAATTGCAGTTAAGGATCAGGAGCCAGAGCCCGTCTGGAACATCTGTGGAAGGGCTGAATGACACCAGGAGAACCTCAGCATTGCCAGCGTGAGGAACAGGGTGGAAAGCTCCACTTAACTGTGGCCAGGGGACACTGGGGAAATGGGCAGTCTTGACAGCTCTGAGCAGCCAGGGTTACTTGGACAAGGTCATTTCTATTGCTCCTAGAAACCTCAGAGCCATTCCCATGATTTTCCCTGGCAGACAAACTCTCTGCTCCCTTTTCCTCCTTCCTGAGCCACCCTCCCTAAAAAGCAGCCGGTTCCTGGTCCTTGCTCTCCACACTGCATACAAAGCTGATTGTTTCCCTGTTTCTTTACTCAATCCCTGCACTCCTAGTAGCTATGAGGGAAAGCAGTGTCCTCCTCCAGACACCTCTACCAAGCTGGACAGGAGTTGATGCTCTTCTCCCTTGTGTTGTTCCAGTCAGATCTCATCTACCAGAGCGTGTATGAGCTGATCCATACGGATGACAGAGCTGCCTTCCGACACCAGCTGCACGGGGCCCCACTGTCTGGTGGCACTCAACATGTTTCTGATGGTGAGTCCCCAGCAGCCATCTCCATGGACCAGCCAGCCACCTCTGCGTGGCCAACCCACATAGGAAAACCCTCCCAGTGGCATTTATAGCCACCAAGCACCACACTGTGCTGAGGAGTGTCCCACAGCCTCTACCTGGGACTCATGACCTCATGGCCACCTGTCACCAAAAGCAGCCAACAGCAATGGCATGCTGGAGGAATGGGGACATTTCTTCACAAGCTTTTTTGCTTTTCAGTGTTTGAAATCCTATTTGTTTCAATGTGGGTGGCTTGGTGACTTCCTCCTATCTGGGAGGCAAGTGGGGGACTAGAAAAGATTGTGAATTGGTAATTTCCTGTGGCAGGACCTTACCCATCTTGTGAAGGCCATGGGTTCACTTGTGCAGCAAAGCCTCCACCAGGAGCAGGTCTGCAAGGCCACAAGTTCATGGTGTGCAGCTTGGAAAGCTTCGTTTTCCCTTTGGTTTCTCAGCCCTTCCTGGTGGCCAGCAGCTGCCAGCTGGATGCAGTACCATGTCCAGCTCCCAGCCCCTCCTCCCTGAGAAGGTCTCCTTCACGGAGAGGAGCTTCACCTGCCGCTTCCGCTGCCTGCTGGACAACTCCTCGGGGTTTCTGGTAATGTAGCCCACTCTCTGCCCCCAGCATGTTGCCTAGAGGCCACACAGTGTCCCATAGGGGTGGGAACACAGCTGGTTGTCACCACCCTGGTTGCTTCACACCCACATTTTCTAATACTCTCTAAGGTCTTGAATTTCCATGGGCGCTTGAAATTCCTTCTCGGGCAGCAGAAGAAGGCATTGGACAGGTCCCCACTTGCTCTTTTTGCCATTGCAACCCCTCTCCAGCCGATCTCCATCCTGGAGCTTCAGACCAAGACACTGATGTTCCAGACAAAGCACAAGCTGGACTTCACTCCTATGGCCTGTGATTCCTGGTAGGGCATCTCACACCTTCTCCATCACAAAATCCATGGCTGTGGGTGCTGGACAGAAAGGCAGAGCCCATGGGAGCAGGACAATTTTGACCCAACTCCTACGGCAAATTGTCTGATGCTCTTATTCATCCACTGCTGAGCATTGATAGAACCAGGGAAACAGCCTCAAGTGGTGCCAGGGGAGCTTTAGATTGGATATTAGGAATAATTTCTTCTCTGAAAGGGTTGTCAGGCCCTGGCACAGGCTGCTCAGGGCATTGGGGGAGTCACCATCCCTGGAGAGATTTAAAAGACATGTAGATGTGGTGCTAAGGGACATGATTTAGTGGTGGCCTTGGCAGTGCTGTGTTACTGGTTTGACTGGACAATCTTAAAGGTCTTTTCCAACCAAAACAATTATATTATTATATTCTATGAAATCACCAGCTCCCGTACAGCTGGAGAAGGAAGTAGATCTTGATCCCTGCCTCTTTGGCTTTACAAATCTTGAATGGTGTGGGTAGCTGGACACTGTGGCCTTGTTATAAGAGCCTGCCCATGCAACGTACCCACCAGCCTGGAAGGGGGAGCGGTGGTCTGGCAGAGGCAGGAGCAGCACACAGGCTGCATCTGCCGTAGCTGATGGAAAGTCTGGAAGAGGGGATGCAGCTCAGCCCAGGATGGTGAATTGGAGGCTCTAGGCATTGTACAGGAGATCATGTTGAAGGCCTGGTTGGATGGGGCTTGGAGCAACGTGGTCTAGTGGGAGGTGTCCCTGCCCATGGCAGAAGGTTGGAACTGTGTGATCTTTAAGGCCCCTTCCAACCCAAACCATTCTGTGGCTGGCTGGTGAGGTGCAACTAGGGGAGCCCTCCTTCCCACCCTCCATCCCTTGGTGTCACTGGCTTTCTGCACTGTTTCCAGGGGGAAGGTTGTCCTGGGGTACACGGAGATGGAGCTGTGCAGGAGGGGGTCCGGGTACCAGTTTGTGCACGCGGCTGACATGATGTACTGCGCAGAGAACCACGTGAGAAGTGAGTGCTGGGGGGACATGGGGGTGGGTACATTTATGGGGGCCCTTGCAGCTCCCTGGACCAGCTCTGGCTGTGCCAGCACTGTTGCTCCTTGGTGGGCCAAATGTCCCGGATCTGGAGTGGATGTGATAAAGTGTCTCTCCTCCTGGGTGATACCTGCTCAGGGAAGTGCCATGGGGACAGCACCATGCGTGGCTGTGTCCTGCTCTTCTGCCCCCATAGCACGGGCATGAGTTGATGCTCCATGCAGTGACACCTTGCATGAGCTGTTTGCCTACCATGAAGTAACCATGTCCGTGCTGCCTTTCTTTCCCCCCTGTCCCAGTGATGAAGACGGGGGAGAGCGGGCTGACAGTGTTCCGGCTGCTGACCAAGAAGGGTGGCTGGGTGTGGGTGCAGGCCAATGCACGGCTGGTCTACAGGGGGGGGCAAGCCCGACTGCATCATTGCCCAGCAGCGAGCCCTCTCGTGAGTATCACCAGGCCTCGGGCTGCTTTTGCCTGCCCCTGGCCTGGGTGGCTGTGGGTCTGCTCGGGGTGCGCAGGGAAAGGGGTGGGTGGGTGGCACAGTTGGCACTTTGCAGCATGTTGCCCTCCTGTAGCAGGGGAACTTGAGCAAAACAGCTCTGAGAAGGTGGCTGGAGGCATGGTCTCTCTTGCCTGGGATGAGCCCTGGATGTGTAGTCCTTCCCTGAACTGTGCAGGACCCCCCCCATAGGTTCTCCAGAGCCCCTGTCCTCCACCACCAGCACCATAGCCAGCCCCATCCAGCACCTTTTCCTTTAGAAAAGCCAGGGCAGGGCTGTGAGCTCCCATCTGACTGTTGGGAGGGTGGTTTGGCCTGGCCTGGAGAAGGTGCCCATGCTGTTTCCATACTTTTTTATTATTTCTGCCCCCCCTCCCCACCTCTGCTCCAAAGGAATGAGGAAGGGGAGGAACATCTGCGGAGGAGAAACCTGCAGCTGCCATTTAGCTTTGCCACGGGGGAAGCAGTTCTGTATGGGAATGACCTTCCTGAGTTCCTAAACTCCTTCCAGTCTGAGGAGGAGTTGCAGACACAAGCAAACTCCCTCTCGAAGCAGTGCTTGGTAGACCCCAACTCTCTTCTTGGGGCCATGAAGAAGCAGGATGCATCCATATACATCTCCTACGCTGACAATGTACCTCAGTTCTCCTTGCCAGATCTCATCACTGAGCCCAATGGATGGAGCCAGAATGAAGAAGTCAGTGATGCTAAGGAGGACAGTGACTCCCTTTTGGTTGTTATCAAAACCCTCTTTGAGAAGTGTGAGGTGGACAGAAACATCTGCCAGACCCTCCAGAGCCTCAATGTGGATGAGGCAGAGCTGCAGCACTGGGAGGAGGCTCTGCTCAGCTTGGGTACAGAGGAGGAGCTGCCAGCTCAGGAGGTTGGTGAGAGGCTAGGCACCGAGGTGACCTCCCATGTGGAGCAGATGCTCCTCAGGGAAGATGCTGGCAAGAACGTGACCTTCCCATGCTGCAGTGGGTCACTCTTCAATGAGGAAGAGAGTGCTGCAGCTCATTTCCAGCACTGCTGGGCAGCTAACTCAGCATTTCAGGCCCCACCACAGCCCCAGGTACCTGGTGCACCTGGTGTACCTGCTGCAGTCTGTCTAGTCTCTGTTACATCTGAGGTCAGCTCGTCTCAACCAGAACAGCAGGTCTCATTTCACCCAGCCAGGTGGGTGGTGGGGACAGTTCTGGATGTCCCAGGCTCTGGCAGCAAGCCCTCTGTAGCACTTCAGCTGGCAAACGTGGGACAAGTGCTTCAAACAGGAGTTACCACCTCTGCTCCTGTAGAGAACACTATTCCTGCTGATCAGAGCCAGCCCGAGTGTGAGCTGGTGGGCTTAAGCTGCCCACCTCTGATGCAATCAAACGCACCAGTGACTCGGTGGCACGATGTCCCGGTCCAGGCAAACCCAGCCAGTGCTTTGAGTCAGAACGCTTCTCCTGGAGGTTGCCCATCAGAGGCTTGGATGGCCACAGCTCCAAAACGGCTGGAAGACACAGGAACACACCTGGAGTCACAAACTCTGCTGGCTGGCAGCCCTGAGAGCCCCTCAGGGGCTGGGCTGTGGTTACTGCCCTCCCAACCAGCTCCTTGCCCCACACGGGCCTCGTATGACTCCTTGTTCTCCAGGGCTGGGGACCTCCAGGATGAGGAGGCTGCTCTCCCTGCACAAGCATCAGCACCCTTAGGAGTCAGCCAGCTGCCAGGGGATGGTGACTTCCCCAAACAATCCCAGATACTCCCCCCAGAGCCCAGCTTTTCCTGGGAAGGGGAGCAGGACAAGTGTTTCTTGCAAGCTGGGGCAGCTCCTCTGAGGTGCAGTGGGGCAGGTCTGGTGCACCACAGTGGACTGTTGGAGTCCAGCATGGGTCTCAGCACCCACCAGATAGACCACATGTTGCTGCCTGAGTGTCAGTACAGAAATAACCTTTTTGGACATGAGAGCACCTTTCTAAGGGATGCCTCTAAAATATCCCTTCCCCAGCAGCTGGGTGCTTTGCCTTGCCCCAGGGAGAACCACCCTGCAGCATCATGTTCCTCACCAGGCTCTGTTCTGAGGTGCTAAGCAGCTCTCCCTGTGAAGGTGGGTGCAGAAGCATAGTCCTCTGAGCAGGGCCCTGGTGTCCTACCAGCATCCTTCATGGGCTGCTCTGTGCCTGCAATGTTCAGCTCAAGGGGAGGTGGGAGGGCTGCAGGACCTACAGGGTGCACCAACTCATGTGGATAGAGTGAGGGGGGTGCTGGGGGGATGCAGGCATGGCATCAGTTGTGGGCAGCCTGTTTTGAAGCCTCACTGTGTGAACTAGGAGCCACATTTTGAAAAGCTGCCAGTAATTATGAGCTCTTTGTGCTGCCCACACCTTCAAGTGGTGCCCCATGCTGCCTGGTCACTCAGGATTTTGGCTTCCAGTGCCTGAAATGAGGTGCCCTAGCAGAGATTTCTGGCAGCCTAGGATGAAGTGTTTTGTGGCTTTTCTATGAGATCTTTCAGGGAGATGCAGCAAGGCCAGGGGGGAGCTTTGTCAGACTCTTGCGGTCCAAGAAAGGACACTCTGCTTGCTGGCCTGTGCCCTCCTGGCAACCTCTTGCAGATGGACCCACTGGCCTTACACGTGCCACAGCACTGACTTGCTGCTTCTCAATGCAGTGTGGTCTCATTACCTCTGTGACTGGACCAGGTCACTGTTCGGTCACCTGTAGCATCCCAGCCTGCCTGAGGCCCTCTGCTCTGCTCCTTGCTCCCTCCCTCCTGTGCTTTCCATCTCCTCTCCTCCTCCCAAGCCCCTGGTGATGCAGTTCCTTTAGAAAGGAAGGGATGCAGAGACTGCTGCCTGCCTTGACACTTAGGACCAACTTTGTGCCCTTCAAGCGATTGTCCTGGAGACCAGCACAACTACGTTGTAGAATTCCCTTTCTTTTGTATTTTTTTAAGCTAAGATGTGAATTAATGTCTTATCCCACCATGGGGCAATTTCTCCCAGATCTCTCAGGGAAAATCCACAGAAAAAGATGGAAGGATGGGAATGGTTTTGATTCAAGACCAGATGTGGCAAGCCAGCTTGGTCAGAGTGCTTGGGGACCTCCACATCTTGGTCCCCTTGCTGCTGTGTCACCCTGACCATCCCATTTGCTTTTCACACCAGTATTAAGCATGTACTGTTTGCCAAGGGAGTAAAATCAGGTAATTAGTGCAGGGCTAACCCAGTGGCAAGCCTGCATGTGTCCTGGTGTGCGGTGGCCTCATCTCCATGGATCTCTTCCTTCATGCCCAGCTTTGCCTCGTTGGGGGCTAGGGTCCCTGGGGCTGCTTGCTGGGCAAGATGGGCTTGGGAAGGGTCAGGCTTCCACAGTAATGTTGGAAATGTGCCAGACCCCTCCAAAGTGGCCTGGAGGAACACTGAGGGTGGGGCAAGGAGCTGACTGGCCATGATATGGAGCCTTACAAATTAGTGGACCTAAAAATCATCAGGATGAACTCTGCTCTTGAGCCTTTGGCACCTGTAAGACAATGTGAAACAGTGCATGGCCCCAGCAGGGGGGTGCTGAGGGCTCCTGGTCCTGTAAGAGGTGGGCCTTGGCGAGAGGGACCCCTGCCAGGCTGTGCTGAAAGACCCCTCGTGCTCTGTTACTTTTGTCTTATCCCTTTATTACATTGTGTATGTGCATAAAATGTCTTATTTTTGTGGCAGTGTCTCATTTTACGCTTTGTGATTTCTTTGTATTGCTCTTGGCAGACAGATGATGTAGAGGAGAAAAGATGTCCTGAACCTCACTCCCTGCATTTGATTATGTATTAAAAGGAAATTTACTTTGTTTAGTGCTGATGGTTTGTTTTGACCTGAAACAGTGTTATCTCCATTTTGCTTTTTACTAAGCAAGTATTTGAAAGAGCCTCCTTTCAGCTTAGCCCTGAGTCTGGTTTCTCTGGATTTTGGCTGAAGGAGGAGGACAGGTCTGGCTCCAACCCCCAGCCCCTTCTCCTGTACCCAGGGAGATGTGAGGCTGGGGGGTGCAGGCATGGAAGGGCTGTGCTTTGCCCACTTTAGAGTAGATTTTTGGGGGGATGCAGCCCTGTGGACAGCTGGGGGGTGTTTACAGGCAATGAAGATACCTGTTGCTGCCCTGCATGGTTGTGCTCTGGCCTTGCTTGGTGCCTTAGTGGAATATTTTGGAGGGACAGAGCTGGGGGAACCATGGCTGGGGCAGGTGAGCATGCAGCTGTGTGTGCCCAGCCTGCACTGGGTGTGTGGCTGTAATGGGTTTGTGTGGCAAGGTTTTGGCAGTGGGGGGGAGCCTACAGGGGTGGCTTCTGTAAGAAGCTGCTAGAAGCTTCCCTTATGTCTGACAACTTATGCCAGCTGTCTCCAAAGATGGACCTGCTGTTGGCCAAGGCTGAGTCCAACAGTGGTGGTGCTAGTGCCTCTGGCAGAATATATTTTAAAAGGGGTAAAAAAAAAAAACCAACCCAAACTGGGCAATTTGAGCCAGAGAGAGAAGTGAGAATATGTCGGAGAAACAACTCTGCAGCCACCCAGGGCAGTGAAGAAGGAAGGGGAGGAGATGCTCTAGGTCCTGGAGCAGAGATTCCCCTGCAGCCTGTGGTGAAGACCATGGTGAGGCAGGCTCTCCTCCCACAGCCCATGGAAGTCCATTGTGGAGCAGATACACACCTGCAGCCCGTGGAGGACCCCACACAGGAGCAGGCAGATGCCTGAAGGAGGCTGTGAACCCGGGGAAGCCTGTGCTGGAGCAGGCTCCTTGGCAGGACCTATGGACCTATGGAGAAGCTTCAGTGGGAGCCTGGTGCCCAGCCAGAATCAACCTACCGCAGTGACACACTTGTTCTCGCTGTCCCCAGCCACTATGGGCATGCACACCAGCATGGGTGTGTGACTGTGTCCCCCCAGTGCACCCCTTGATGTGGGGGGGACTGCAGACACAGTCATGCCCTGACACGCGTGCACAGCTTCCTGGGTGTCACGGCCGTGCACAGACGCGCTGTCACGCACACAGACACACACCCTGATGCAGACACACACCCTCGCAGTGGCAGCTGGCAGGCATCCTGGCGTGCCACCGTGGCTGCAGTGACACACAACTGCTCACACCCCGTATCCACAGGCGTGGTGGAGCCCACTGCCCCATTTCCTTCCCTTATCACCCCCCTCACTCTAGTCCACCAGTCATCACCCCCACTTCCCCTCCACCTCCCAGCCCCCCGACCCCACTCATCCATCGCCCCACGCCCCTCCTCACCTCCCTATCCCCCTTCAGCCCCCACTCTCCATCCCCCCCCAGCCCCTCCTCTCCCGGGGCGGGGGTGGAGGCGGAGCCGCCCACCCTCCATTCCCTTTCCCCCGGGGGGGAGGCTGGGGGTTGTGCGGCTGTGCTGCTAGCTTGGGGCTGCCCGAGCTCTGCCCCCGGCCCGGCCATGTATGCGGGTCGCAAGCGGAGGAAGCCGGTGCCGCGGGCGTGAGTGAGGGTCGCGGGGTCGGGCCAGGGGTGGGAGCAGGGGGGGCGGACCCCGGTAACGTGGCTCTGCCCGGCAGGGTGCGGCCGGCGCCGGCCGAAGGCGGCAGCACCAACCCTTCCAAGCGGCACCGGGAGCGGCTGAACCGGGAGCTGGAGCGGCTGGCCGGGCTCCTGCCCTTTCCCCGGGAGGTGGTGGCCGGCCTGGACAAGCTGTCGGTCCTGCGCCTCAGTGCCGGCTACCTCCGTGCCAAGACCTTCTTCAGCGGTAAGGCGGGAGCACCCCCCTTTTTTTGTTGTTGATTTTTTCCCCTTGAAGTGTTATTTTTTTTGTTTGGTTGTTTTTTTTCTTCCCCCTGCCCCGGGGGGGGTAACGGCCTTAAACTGGAAGGCTGGAAATGCAAGTTAGATCTTAGGAAGAAGTTTTTTGCTTTGAAGACACCGGCCCAGGTCGCCCAGAGAAGTTGCGGCAGCCCCATCCTTGGAAGTGTTCAAAGCCAGGGCTTGAAGCAACCTGGTGTCCCTGGACGTGCAGAGGGCTTAGAAGTGGATGACATTTAAGGATCCTTCCAACCCAAACAGTTCTGTGATTCCTCCTTTCTAACACCGGGTTTTCTCCCTCTGCAATCTCAAGCTGACAGACTTCAGGATGCTTCGCACCTGGGCAAAAAGTGGGGCGCGCCCTGGTTTGGAATTCCAGGGATCTGAGCAGATGAAGTTGTTTTTTTGTTTGTGGGTTCCTCTGAAGTAGAAAATTCGAGGTTTAGTCTGGAGGGTTTAGCCTCATCCCGGGCTGAGGCTTGGGCCAGTGCAGCTGCGAGGGGAGCAGAGGGTTGTGCAGCCCGGTTGGAAAGTTTCATTATGCAAATTACTTTATTTTCCTCTAAAAGACTGGTGAAGTACTCGGTGTGTTGGCAATGAATAATAATCACCTGTGATGTGGTTACGGTTTATTTGGGAACCTTTAAAATAGGCTGTGTTAAAGACATGTCTGTGTTCCACCGGGCTCTAATTGTTGCAATTAAGAAAAGCACAGAGGAGGGTATTTAGGCAGCCTTGGTGAAACAGCAGCGGCTGGCGAATGCTGTGTATGACCTCAGAAACACCATAGTTGCTCTTTTTAACTCCAAATAATCGAATGTATTGAATGCCCTTTTTATTTTTCTTCCTTTACCATTCTTTTTAAACCCTGCTCGTAGGATTGGCACGCGGCTAAAACGCAAAATGAATGGCCTGGGAGGGGAGTGATTTGCCTTGAAGCGTCAGGTCAATGGGTTTGTTTGGCTATATGGGCTGTGTTTTTTGCGCTGGTTTTGCCCTGGTAAGGAGCTCTACTGTGTCAACCTTTGAGATGTTGAATGTGTGGCCCGAAACCCGTCGTCGTCTGCAACGATGGTCTGGAGTAGGGAAGGACCAGCGTGGTGCTGGTGTTTCTGAAGCACGCGTGTTCTTGCAGGGGGTGGAAGTCCGTGGGGCAGTGCGAGCCCTTCCCTTCCCCTCAAACATTAATAATTTAAAGTTCGCCGCTTCAAGAATTTGTCAAACAGAGGGTGATAGCGGTTCCTTTAAACGGTGGTTTGGAAATGGCTGGTCTTGTTGCAGTGTCGCTCCAGGAGTTGCCGTGCGTCCTGGCGTTTGACATTCCTGCAGCCCTGGCACCCGGGGTTACTTCTGTTTTGCACTGTGAGAAACTGGGAAATCCTGTTCTGAGATACTCTCTCAGTTTTTCTTTATTTTCTGTCATTCCATCTGGTTTGATTTCATGGTGCCAACCACTGAGTGTATCTGGAGCTATGAGATGGTAGCTGCCTCTGTCTGGTTTAAGGCAGATCACAGTAATTCAGGTGTGTGGGGGAGGAGGAGGAAAGCCTCATCCTTTTAGATGCAAATAGTGATTGTAGACCTCTTTGAGTCTCTTCTGCAGCTTTAGAAAAGAAAAATATTTAAAAGGAGCTCTACACAAGCCTATCTACAAAATCAAATGATTGTGATTTTAGCCCCTTTCAGTGTGAATGCCAGAGTGATGTTGCTCTCTGACAAGGCGTGCTGGAGCTGAGATAAAGTTCAGCTTTTGGGAGGCTGTTGTTCAAAATACTCGGCTTCTTCCTTCCTCCCTATTTTATTTTTGGTCATCTGCATGTTTAGGATTTTTTTTTTCCCTTGATCTATTAGTGAACAGAGTGAGAGGACGAGCAGCCAGGGTTGGTCTGCCTGCCTGCTCACATGCTCCAACTCCCACTCAGCATCCCTGGATATGTGAAACTGATCCTAAGGAGACTGTTTTACCTGCTGAATGCTGCAGGTATGTTTTACCTGCTGAAGTCCTGTGTGAGGTTGGATCAGAAAACTAAAGTGGCTTGGTGTCTTTTTGTGTTTCTTGAGAGTAGCCAGCCCGTCCCAGAACTGTCAGAAGGCAGCTCAGAAACAGGCAGTGCAAACCTTCACATTGACTGGGAGGAAGGAGGAGTATGACCAAGGAAAAGCAAGGGCAGAAGTTGGAGTGTGCTGCCATGCCTCGTGAGGAGAAACATCTTGGCAGAATCTCTGGAGCAGGTCTCAGGTGGTGAGAAGGATCACAGACATCAATTTACTCAGCAAGTTTAGGCCAGCTGCAGTTTCTCCAGCCCCTGTCTTAAATAATTTGTTCTATGTCTCCTCCCCTTGTGAAATTATTTTTAATTTTTTTTTCAATGTCTTGATTTATGGGGAAATTTGTACAAGCAGAAGTGATTAAAACTCAGGTGGGTTCTTGGTCACTGGTAAAATCTTTGGGAGCTTCTCTCATTGTGTTTTGGGCTCCTGATCATCATCTGGCCACATAAATTCTTCAAAATGCAGAGCAGGCTTCACAGCTCATTAAACACATTTAAGGGACAGTAGCCGATCTGCACAGGTCGAGGTGGATTGACTGAGGAGCAGTGGGTGGAAGCAAACCTGTTGTTTAGCTATTGGAAATGGCTGAGGCACCACATGCAAGAAGCATCTGCACATGCTTTTATCTGAACAGTGAAGCTTTGAATGTGGGTTTGGGGAGAGATTGTCAGGAGGTCTTTTTAAAAGGTTTTTAAAATACATGTTTTTTCCTTCATGCAGAAGGTTTTTTTTTTGCTTTTGTATGGCCTGAATTGAAAGTGTCCCTGCTCCTTTTCTGCTTGTTAGGTGACAGAAATCAGAGCATTTAAGGCCAGTCAGTGTTTTGTTCTTTATATTTGGAGTGGATTAGAGACCACCAAATACTGTCTTCATTAAGCAAGATTATTTATCTAAATAAACATTTCCTGAGGGTGACTTGCCACATACTAGGTTGGGTGCCTCTGCTGAAGCCCCTGGTGCCAGATTGCTGCTTCTAAAGGACAACAGCATCTGTGTGTGTGTTTGTCTACTAATTCTGTTCCCTTTTTTTGCCATCTGGCAAATCTTTCCAGTTTAACGAAGCGGGAAGCAGTTTAGTGCCAGGAGTTTGCCCCATGCAGTCAGCATCTCTGGGGAAGGAGGGTTCTTGGCCATGATAGCTTTTGGCCATGCTCTCCTGCTGGAAGGAGGCCCTGCTTTTTGCCTTGTGCAACGATGATGATATAACACTGTTCAGACAAGTCTGGGCTGCAAGTTGGGTGGACAGGCATCCTGATGTCAGAGAGGAGGTTCTCTCTGATTTAGACCATCTGAGGGACCCCCTGGCCCTCAAGACATTAAGCAGCAAAGTGCCTTGGGATTGTAGAGTGCGTGCCCCGGGACAGCAGATTTTTCCTGTAGCATAGTGCAGAGCACACAAGGATAGTGGGGAGCCAGGTTGGTTCTTGGTGGAGAAGAAGAGGCTTCTCTTTTGCCCTGTTGCC
Organism: Hemiprocne comata; assembly: GCA_020745705.1. Lineage (NCBI taxonomy): Eukaryota > Metazoa > Chordata > Aves > Apodiformes > Apodidae > Hemiprocne > Hemiprocne comata. Next base: position 38,118,265 of record CM036591.1, read on the forward strand.
TGGCTTTGCAGCTCAAAGAGTACACAAATGGTTTCTGTCTGTCAGAACACTGCTTATTATGACAGAGGTGAACTTAGGAGGGGAAGAAGGGCCATGGCAAGACTTAAGATGCTGGGAGATTGTTGACAGTGGCTGATTGTGAGCCAGCAGTGTGCCCAGGTGGCTGGGGAACGGTCTGGAGCACAAGTCTTCTAAGGAGGGCTGAAGGTGTTTAGCCTGGAGAAAAGGAGGCTGAGGAGAGACCTTCTCATTCTCTGCAATTCCGTGAAAGGAGGTTGGAGCAAGGTGGGGTTGGTCTCTTCTCCCAAGGAACAAGCAATAGGACAGGAGGAAACAGCCTCAAGTTGTGCCAGGAGAGGTTTAGATTGGACATTAGGAACTGTGAGAGGAAAATATCCTTCTTGCTGGGTGGAAAACATTAAAAATGAAACAACCTCAGTTTATTCAAAAGAAACCTGAAGAGGTTGCTTCCCTAAGTATCCAATACTCTGCTGCTTCATTAAAATAAAGTGCAGGAAAACTGTTTTGTAGGACTATTTAATGTGAGGCTGAGTGTACTGAGCAGCAGAGTTGCAGGTCCCTCTGTGAGCTTCTCAGCTTCTCACTTTCTGGAGAGGTGGGTGGGAAAAGAAGATCTGGAGATATCTCAGGGTAAGGTGAGCAGAAGCCATGCTTTTCAGGGCACTGGCACAAATGACAGAGACAGAAGTGGATAGAAGGCAATTTCATTAACAAAAAAATTATTCTTCCCCTGGAGAGTGACTCAGGCACTGGGGCATTGAGCCCTACAGCAGAATGCTTCCAGGGAGCACCATTGCCAAAAATCCCTCTTCTCTCTCCTGGCCCAAGACCTGATTGGACTGATGATTGCCATGGTAATGTCATGGCCATCAATGGATGTGGGGTTCTGTGTTTCCTGGCCTTGTTTTAATGGTGCCAGCAGTGGTGGGAAGACATGACCCCTCACAGCTCTTGAATAGCCATGAAATCGTTGGGTTTCCTTCTCCTCCATCAATGTCTGGAGTGGATTTGGAACCAAGTCATCTCATTTTCCTCCTCCCAAGTCAGCAGTCGATGCGAAACCCTGTTCCCACTTGGAGGTTTTGCTGGGTGGAGGGAAGGGGGCTGGGACATATCCTCTCAAAAATGTTAATACCCGTTTGTTGGTGCAGAGATTTCTCGGGTCCGCAAAGCTCTGGCAGGTTCAGGAGTTCACTGGCAAACCTGGTGAGGTATCCCTTCAGCATCACATGAAACAGCTTCCTAGGCTGGGTGCCAAAGGGAAGCACCATCCTGGAGATGGAGGGAGGAAACCCACCCCCCCCTTGGTGCCTCAAGCTCCTGGGGGGTGACAGCATGGGGCCAGGCAGCAGAAATATGGGGAACAACATGGGCACCCATGGGTGAGGAACACAACTGCAGAGAAAGCATCCTCCTGCTGTGGGCAGGCAGATGCAGGCAGGGAGCTTGTTCCTTGGAGATGAGACCAGGTGGGAAGAGAGTACTCTCTCAGCCTGTCTTCATAGGAGAGGTGCTCCAGCCCTTTGAGCATCTTCATGGCCTCCTCTGGACTCACTCCAACAGCTCCATGTCCTTCCTGTATTGCGGGCTCCAGAACTGGACACAGCACTGCAGGGGGGGGTCTCAGGAGAGCAGAGCAGAGGGGGAGAATCCCCTCCCTTGACCTGCTCACACTCCTTTTGATGCAGCCCACGACACAGTTACTCAGTGAGGGTGAAGACTGCACCTTGTTTCCCTGCTTTAAAGTGAAAACAAGTGCTGTGTTAGGAAGACCACTTTTTCCCCAATTCTGAGCTCACCCCATTCTTGCCTTGCCCTTCCCTGGGGTAGCCACAGCGGGGGAGGAGGATGCCACAGCAGGGGAGGAGGATGCCACCGCGGCAGGGAGGGGAGGAGGATGCCAGGCAGCTCTGTGGTTTGTCTCCGCTCTGTCAGGCTGATTTGCCGCGACAGTTTTGCTGAATTGCTGACCCGAGGCGCTGCGCGGGGCTATTTATGGAGAGACAAAGCCAGGGGACACCAGGCAGGAGGCCAGCTTGAGATGTCTGCAGCTGAGAGTGGGTCTTCTTTGGAGTCCCTTGGGTGGCTTGGATGGAAAAGGCACTGTTTGGTGAAGGTCCCGGGCAGACCCCCATGGGGATTCTGGTTTATATGAGAGCAGCCCCTCGGCCCCAGTGGTCTGATCTTGCTTGCAGGAGCATGCTGGGCTTGGCAGCAGGCATCTGCTTGCAAGACAGTGGGTCATCCTCTGATTTTAACTTGTGTTTCTTTTGGCCCCACAGCTTCAGAGCAGCCCAGATGCTGGTAGCAAGGTCTATTTTTAGCCATTGGTTGTGATCAAGTTTTCCTTTTGCGGGGAAATACCAAACCATTAAGCCAGACCATTGAGTAGAGGGCAGAACCCTTCAGCTGCTCTTCTATCATCCAGGTTTATTTTTATCTTGCACCTCCAGCGCAGCAGTCTGGGAGCTAGCAAAGGAGCACTGAAGGCCTTGAATAATTCAGAGCTCCTACATTTTTTGCTCCCAGGGATCAGAAAAGCAAGTTGTTGGAAGGGCGCTGCCAGAAGCCTGCTCCATCCCCACCTCAGGGTCCTGCCTGGGCAACGTGGCCACCGTGCTTCCACGCTGCTCTGCCCGATGGCCCATCCATGCTCCCATGGCTTGTTGGGCTCCGAGCCAGGCAGGGGGCACTGGGTGGTCCCACCTACCCACCTGTGAGCCAGTACTTGGCAAATGCCCACTGAGGATGCAGAGGACTTTGGGATGGAAGGGGAGCCCTGGCAATAGAAGAGAGCAGGTCTGAAGGGGGTGGTGTGCCTTTGCTACACGTGTGCCTGTCCCAGCAGAGAGCTGCTGGCAGATGGAGACTCTGCTTTGGAGAATGAACCTGCCCCCTCTGTTCGTGATGCCTGGTGAACCTGGACTTCTCTGGGTTTGGCTTTGGACCTCCTGGTCCTGGAACGCTCAGAGCTGCTTCTGGAGCATGAACCTTTCGCAGTGGTTGGGAAGCTGCCTGCCTATGAGCTTCAGCCTGTGTGTGCTGAGGTTCTTCAGGATTTGCTCCACACAGATGGAGGAGTGGAGTTTCAACAGCTGCTTTGGCAAAGCCTAAGGCAAGCAGAGCATTGTGGAGCCTGGTTTTGTTTACATGCTGGTGGCTGGTGCCTTCTGACTTGCTGCTCTGTCTTGGCTCGTGGCTTTGCTCCTGCTGACAGCTTCATGGAGTGTTAAATTACTTCCAGGGTCTGCTTGATGCTCCCATTGCATCTGAGCATGGCAGCTCCTTGGCACATGTAGCACAGGAGCTGGGAAAGGTGAAGTCAAAGGAGCTGAGTGGGAGCGAGGGGGTGTTTGAGGCAGGCTGCATTGGTTGCTGCTGCAGAAGACTCACACCTCTCCTCCCAGGTACTGGTTTATCAATGGCCAAATGCCTTCCCCTGTCCTCATGGTGCTTGCAGGAAACTTCCCAGCTTTGCTGCATTCTCTGCTGTCTCCTGGACAGGCCTGCCATGCACAGGCTTCTTTTCATCTTACTCTTTAAATTTTATCTACCCTAAAATATCGCCAGGAGCTGTTCCCTTTGGGAGTATTGTACAAAACTTAGACACATCTTTCAGTTACACTGAGTGATGGATTTCCTCATGCGTGTTTATTGTGCATTGGTCCCTATTAGGTTGCCTGCAATCTCGGGTGTCTGTGTTGGTATCCATGTATGTGTTTTTCCGTGTTGTTTTTCTCCCACTGTGAGCTGTCACTTGTCTTAATTTGATTGAATAAACCTGCTATGTCACTGAGTTGGGGTTGTTGAACCTGGAGAAGAGAAGGCTTTGGGGAGACCTTGGAGTACCTTCCAGTACCTGAAGGGGCTACAGGAAAGCTGGGGAGGGACTTTTTACAAGGACATTAAGTGATAGGACAAGAGGGAACTGTTTTAAGCATCAAGAGGGGAGCTTTAGATGAGACATTAGGAAGAAATCCTTTCCTGTGAGGGTGGTGAAACACTGGCCCAGGTTGCCCAGAGAAGCTATGGCTGCCCCATCCCTGGAAGTGTTCAAGGCTAGGTTGGATGGGGCTTGGAGCAACCTGGTCTAGTGAGAGGTGTCCCTGACCATGGCAGGGGGATTGGAACTGGATGATCTTTAAGGTCTCTTCCAACCCAAACCAGTCTGTGATAACTGCAATGAGATATCATTGTCCAGACTGTCACGGTTGTACCTTTAAAAATGACACGTTCCCTGTCCTGGAAGAGAGTGGGTTTGCTGCAGTGCCTCTCATGTGGGGCAGTCTTTGGCTGCTATTAGTCAGCTGTCCTCTGCAAAGTCAGGGCATGCATGAGCTGATCTGTATTGGTTCAGGCTGGCAGAGAAACACTGGGTGCAGTGACTCCCCTGGCAAGAGCAGAGCTGTGGTTGTGCCCCAGGAGCCAGCAGGGTGTGCGTGCTGTGGTACCCAAGGGCTGGCTCTTGCTCTTTGCAAGGAGCAGCATGAAGCATTGGTCCTGCATCCAGACTGGGACTGGGGACTTCCGTGGGTGCTACTGCTAGATGATAAGAGAGATTTCCAGCTGGTGAGCTCCCTGAACACATCCTTTTGTGCTACTGGTTGCAGGTAACTGCCAGTAAATGCAGGAACTTGCAGTTATTCTGCTGAAGCCTGTCTGCTTTAGTGATCCCTGGTGTTAACTACTCTTTACCTGTAGGTTGTTAAAGGTCGAGGGGAATAAAGAAAAAGAGGAAAAGTAATAAGAAGTTGAGGGTATTGGGTGGGTGAAAAATAAGCTGTTAAAATCAGCTCTTCTGAGGAGCGAAGCAAAGGGCTGGCAGTGCATCACAGCTTCCCCTGGCAGTGCGTTGCCCAGCTTTGTGGCCAGGTCCGTGTTTCAGGTGTTCGTGGTGGTGGCTCGTGTGTGTCACTGCAGCACTGAATTCCCTTCTCTTTGCTTTGTGCAGTTGCTCTGAAGAATCACGGTGCCAAAGAAGCAGAGAGTGATGGAGACTGCAGCAATGGACCAGCTCCAGGCTCGGCAGCAGTGCCGGAGGGCGAGCTGCTCCTACAGGTTAGTGCTCCTCATTGGCCACCCGTCCCATTTTCCTCTTGTCCCCTTTCCAGCACCTTTGAACTTTACCCAAAGAGCAGGCTGTTCTGTCACTGAGTGCAGGATGACGTGGTGAAGCAGTGATTTCATGTGCTTCTGACTGAGCAGAGGTTTAAGGTTCAGGTCCCTGGGGCAGAAACTGTGCTGCTGCTTCTTTTTCCCCTCCTTCCTGAAGAAAATGGCCTCCTGTAAATGGTTTGGGTGTCAGAACCCCCTCCATCTCAGTGGAAGCAGTGCTAAACTTCTGACCACAGAAACTGAGCTCTCTGCTTCTCTGCTGTCCTGTGTACATAGGCCATAGGTGTGACATGGGAGCCAAGATGTTTGGAGTGTGGCTGTCAGCATGGGCACACTGGTGCTGACTCAGGGATGTTGTCCAAACGTTCGTGAAAAGAGAGAGGAAAATGTCATGGAATTCTTCCCTGTTTTTTTGGCAGCAATGCACAATACTGAGGACGTATATAGGTGCTGATGGGCCACGTGCTCAGTCCATATACACAGGATACATGGATGTATCCCAGGAGCTCTATCAGAGGCCATGTGTGATAGCTGGCTCCTTAGGTGATGCTGGAGGCAAGGTTGGTGATGCTGCAGCATGGTTGGGCTGAGCCTGCTGCTTCCATGGTTTATTCAGAGACACCAGGAGGTGACGTTCTGTCTACAAACCCCACACAGTGACTAGGAAGAGGCCAGGCTCCTGCAGCACAAGGTTCTGCAAGGACACAGGTCTCCCTTTCCCTCCCTGCCTGGCACTCAAATCCAGGCTGCAGCACTGTCCCCTGGCTGACTCTTGTCCAGAGCAGGGCAAGCATGCTGGTCAGCCCCAGCTTCTATCCTGAGCTTGCTCAGCTCCTATCAGTAAGTGTAATAACTGTCCTGCTTGAGAGCTGGGATCTCACTGTTAAATGAGAGCAAGGCTAAAGCCAAGCTGGTTAATAACCAAAACCCTGAGTTAATAACAAAACCATGGTCAGTATGTCTTGCCAGGGATATACTTGATGCCATCCTTGTAGAGGTACCAAGGTAGGTGCTAAATGCTCTGGGTTTATGTTTGGCTCTTCCAGAGGCCTGTCTGTGTGATGCTGGACATAGAAGGGGCTCAGGCAGGACCTGCCTCTGTGCCATGCAGAAATGTCCCTAAGTGTTTATAAAATTACTTCCACCAGCTCTGTCACCTTTGATGTCTAAACTTCCTTTGTCTCATCTCTTGGTCCTCCCTGATTCTTCCCTTTCTCTGCTCTAATTTTCCAGCCTTAATTTTTTGGTCTCTCCTTTTCCACCAAGGCTGTCTCCAGCAGCAGAGGAAAATATCTAAGAACCACAGAATTGTTTTGTTGGAAAAGACCTTTAAGATCAAGTCCAACCATTAGCCCAGCACTGCCATGTCCACCACTAAACCATGTCCCTCAGCACCTCATCTGCATGGTTTTTAAATCCCCCCAGGGCTGGTGACTCCACTTCTGCCCTGGGCAGCCTGTGCCAGGGCCTGACAACCCTTTCAGAGAAGGAATTGTTCCTAATATCCAATCTAAATCTCACCTAGCACAACGTGAGGCCATTTCCTCTTGTCCTATGGCTTGGTGCTTAGGAGAAGAGACCGACCCCTCCTTGCTCCAACTCCTTCCAGGCAGTTGCAGAAAGCAAGATGATCTCCCCTCAGCCTCCTTTTCCCTTTTCTCCAGACTGAACACCCCCAGTTCCCTCAGCTGCTCCTCATCAGACTTGTGCTTCAGACCCTTCCCCAGCACCATCGTCCTTCTATGGACTCGCTCCAGCCCCTCGATGTCCTTCTTGTAGTGAGGGGCCCAAAACTGGACGCACATTAAACTGAGGTTAAGCATGAAAACCTCTCTAAAGGGGCCAGGGCCTCAGGAAGGCTGAGAACCAGGTGGGCCACCTCTGCCCAGGTGCACATCACTGGGTACTGGGTATTGCCTCTGCCTGCTGGTTGGTGCTGTGGGGGAAGGACAGGGTGCTGCAAGATGGTGCTCAGTGCTGCTGTGGCAGAGTGATGCCTCTGAAGTGGCTCAAAGGGTTAAAGTGCATTTGGCAGCACTAATTAACCTCTGCAGCAGATTCCCACACACTGAGATCAACCCCGGGAAATAGAGAGCGTTTGTACCCAGAATAAAGGGAAGGAGAGGGGGGAGAAACACCCGACCTGGACGATGAAACAGGAGTTGGCAGCAACAATAGTTGGACTTGGCTGAGACTACATGCTAGACCCTAATTAATCCTGATGTCTATACATTACAAAGTGGGGGAAGCAGGCCAGGGCTGGCTACTGTGGCTTTCCTGCCTGCAGCCAGGTTTGTGCTACAGGGCAGTTTTCGTCTCTGGACAGACACAGGGCTTCTGAGGTCCTTGCTGCAGGAGAACCTCTGCCTTCTAAAGGGCTCCTGCTTCAGGCATCCCCACGGGGGCCTGTTGCCCTGAGGGAGGGCTGGCAGGGCAGTGCTGTCACAGCTTTGAAAGCTGTTCAGCTTCTGGAGAGCTAAACGTGTTTTTTCTTGGGGTTTCATGGCCTTTGCTCTTAGGCAGAGCCGTGGGCTTGAAGGTGTTTATTGGAAGTCTATCAGGATCATTTCAGAGCTGGGGAAACAGTCACAGAGCAATGGCTACCACTCAGGGCCAAGGGGACGCTCCTGAAGGCCTGCACCCTGGCCTGACAAAGCGATGACATGGTCTTCAAAGCTCTGGGCTTGTCCCTGATGGTTGGCAAAGGCTGGTGCAGTGCTTTGGGTTGCTTCCCTGCATCTTGAGGGTGCCTGTTCATGGACACCAGCTCCTGCCAGCAATGAAAAGCCAAGGCTCCTGGGACAGCTGCTGCGCTCCCAAACTGTTAGGGAAGTTCCTGTGCACCTTCTAATCTCCATGGATCTCCAGGTGTAAAGGACACTCACCCTGGTCCCTTCTCCTGTGTCCTGTCCTGCCAGCCCTGGGGCTGCTGGCTTGGAGGAAACACCCAGACTACTTCCCAAATTTGTTAAGCTGATGAGCGTCTCTTGAGGAAGATGGAGGCTCCAGTCCACTCAGCCCCTTCCTACCTGGGAACACAGCACTCCTTTGCATGTTGACTTTGCAGTTCTGGAGCTCGACTAGAGGATGGAAGGGCCAGTGAGCTGTGAAATATGTAAGTTGTGTAGCATTAAAAATGCATCAGAAACTTCGGATTGATGGCTGCATGTGCTGTTTTCTGTGGGGAGGCCTTAGTGCTTCGAGCCTGCAGAGGCAGCAGAGCTGGAGCTCCAGAGGAAGAGGAGCATGGCTGGAAGCACCCTGTGGCTGATGCCTGCATCCCAGGGGCAGGCAGCTGCAGACACCCCGTTCCCCTGTGGACACCCATGCTTGGTCCTGGAAGGAGAGTGCTGTGCAGGTTGGGTGAGTGCTGATGCAGCCGGCTGTTGCCAGGTGTGAGTCTGGGAGAAACTGCTTTGGAAGAAAATGGCTTTTCAGAAACCAGAGTTTTTCACTACGGCTTCAAATACCAAATTCTTACACTTCAGCTTTCACCTTTTCCATTGTCAGTGGTTAAAGTTCTGTGCAGTGGTGGGTTGGCCACCTTGACCACAGGGCAAGCGAGGGCGGGAGGAGGGAGTGGGCAGTAGTGACAGTACCTCTAGGCTGTCCCAGGCCACACAGGGCTGCCAGGACCCTCCTGGGCTGTGGGGAGGATGGGAGCTACAGAAGCAGGGCCACCAGACAGAATCATAGCATCACAGAATGGTTTGGGTTCGAAGGGACCTTTAAAGGCCATCTAGTCCAGCCCCTTGCAGTGAGCAGGGGCATCTTCAAATAGATCAGGTCGCTCAAAGCCCCATCCAACCTGACCTTAAATGTTTCCAGGGATGGGGCTTTTACCACCTGTCTGGGTAACCTTGACCAGTGTCTCACCACCCTCATTGTAAACAATTTCATCCTAATATCTAGTCTTTCAGTTTACAACCATCACTCCTTGTCCTGCCACTACAGGCCCTGCTAAAAAGTCTGTCCCCACCTTTCTTATAGGCATGCTTTTGAGTATTTAAAGGCAGATTTAAGGTCTCCCCAGAGCCTTCTCTTCTCCAGGCTGAACAAGCCCAACCCTCTCAGCCTGTTCTCACCAGAGAGGTGCTTCAGCCCTCTGAGTGTGTTTGTGGCCTCCTCTCGACCAACAGGTCCATGTCTGTCTTGTGCTGAGGACTCCAGAGCTGGACACAGTACTGCAGGTGGGCTCTCACCAGAGCAGAGTAGAGGGGCAGAATCACCTCCCTCGACCTGCTAATGGGGGTCAACATTAAATACAGCTGACATGAAACACTGTTTTGGTTCAAGGTTCTCAGAAAGGCTTGTTTCTGCCAGAATATCAGGATGGACCAGTTCCTGATGGTGTCTGGTTTTGTTCTGTGAGCAGTTCTGAGATTTTTTTTATTTCCTCTTCGCATAGGATGAGTATAAATGTCCAAATCTGAGTCTGAGCGACCACTCCTGGGATGGAAGCAAAGTTTTCCATCAGTTTGGATTAGGGTACGCTCGGGCAGCCATACAGAAGAGCTACATGACCTCAGAGAAACCCAGCAGAAGGTACCATCTGTTTTCTTGGTGAACACAGCCCTGCTGGTGTTGATCTCCATTTTTTGGTGGCCAGCCTTCAGCTGGTGGAGTTTACCCGAGCGAGGCAGAGCTGAGAATAATCTGAGAATGAGCTGCAGGCCTTTACCTCTGCTCGGTAGAGCAGGCTCTTCAGGTCTGTGAAAACCTGTCTTAGTTGAGTGTGCTCTGGCACCACAGCAAGGTAGGTCCACAAAGGCAGCTGCAAGGATGGGGGGTCTCTGGTGCTGTTCCTATCCTGATGAAAGGATATGAAACCAAGAAGGTGCTTTGGTGGATTTGGTGGGATCCAAGGTAGTAAGTACCCAGTGTTATGGCAGCAAGATGCCATTGAGAAGGGCTTCCTTCCCTTGCAGGGCTTCCCTCCCTTGCAGGGCTTCCATGTTTTGTCTCCTTTCCTACATCTTTCTCTTGGTGGGGCAGCAGCTCCAGCTGCCTGCTAGCTGGGACCAGCCAGGACTTGGGTGACCAGTGGCTGAGCAGAATGAAACTCACCATCCAACTAGAAGAGGGTGATGTGAGCATGGCATGTATCTGTTAATCTCCTCTCTCCCCTAGGCCCTCAATGGCTTCGTGCTGGTGGTGACATCGGAAGGATTGATATTTTACTCCTCACATACAATTCAGGACTATCTGGGATTTCATCAGGTTGGTGGGACACCTCTCACTGTGGTGGGTTTGCAGAGTGAATTTTCCCTTGGGGGTGGAGAACAGCAGGGGGCTCTGTGGGGCTTTCCTTGGTCTTGTGAATTTGGACCTGGTGTTGCCAGATGTGGTTGTGGGGATGTGTAAAAGCAATTTCACTAGCCCACTAGTGTTTTCCACCACTCACAGTGACAGGCTATGAGGTTCATGTTCCCATTGTGTAATGCTGTGATGAGATGTTAGAGGGCTGGAGCACCTCTCCTGTGAAGACAGGCTGAGAGAGTTGGGGTTGTTCAGCTTGAAGAAGAAGGTGGCTCTGGGGAGACCTTAGAGCACCTTCCATTACCTGAAGGGGCTACAGAAAAGCTGGGAAGGGACTTTCTACAAGGGCATGGAGTGATAGGAGGAAGGGGAATGGTTTTAAGCTGAAAGAGGGGAGATTTAGATGAGATATTAGGAAGAAATACTTCACTATGAGGGTGGTGAGACACAGGTTGTCTAGAGAAGTTGTAGATGCCCCTCCCTGGAAGCACTCAAGGCCAGGCTGGATAGGGCTTGGAGCATCCTGGTCTAGTGAGAGGTGTTGCTGCCCACAGCAGGGAGGCTGGAACTAGAGGATCTTTGAGGTGCCTTCCAACCCGAACTAGTCTGTGTTTCTATGACTCTAAGTCTGGGGTTCCCTGCCCAGTTTGCCTTCAGGCACCTACTCCTCTGGGTGACCCCTGGTGAATCTCATAAGGCCGCAATGCTTTGTGGTTATCTGGGCACCCAGGTAACCTGGAAGGCACTAGGTCAGATGTCTGGGGAAGTGGGACCTTCCTACAGTCCTTTAGTTACTGCGGTTTGGTGGTGTTCCCACACAGATCAGCTGGGGTAGATGAGGACTGTCCACCTGGGCAGCAGGAGTGAGTGCTGGAGTAGGTGCCTTATTCTCTCTGGAACAGTGTAGGAATGGGGTGGCTTTGCTGCTGTTTTGCTTCTAAACTGATGTTTTCATCTCATAAGTCAGCACTAGGATTTTGAAGGACACCATGATATGGGATGTCAGAGAGGTGCTGTATTGTTGCTGCTGCTGGCCATTTAGGAGGAAGGAGGGGAAAGTTTGGCCTGACACGAGCCAGCAGTCCTTTGAGACATGTGCTGCATATTCCCACCAGCATCAGTTCTGGTGGAAGGTGTCAGACCTCAGTCAGTGACCTAGTTGAGCACTGGGGAAACTGGGTGGAATATGGCCAACAGTGAGGATTTGAGCCTGTGACAGGCCCTGTCTAGGTGGGACGTGAAAATTGGGGCCTGTGGGCAGGCCACAGAGCTCTTGCATTGCTTTTTTCCTCTAGACAGATGTCATGCACCAGAGCGTCTTTGAGCTGATCCACACCGAGGACCAGCAGGAATTCAGACGCAACCTCCACTGGGCCCTCAACCCACCATGCTCTCCTGAGGGTGAGCCTTCTCCAGAAGGTAAACATGGGCTGGGAGCCAGGCATCCTAGTTGTCATGAGGTGTCAAGCTCCCCACAGACATCGGGAAGCCCAACTCTCTGCCATTGCTTGCATGGGGCTTGCATCCTTGTGGCTCAAGCTGTGGGTTCATCCAAAGCACCGTAGCTCACCACAGGTTCCTGTTGCTGTGCTCTGCAAACTGCCACAGTCCCCAGTGCTGGGGACCTCCAGCCCTTGCTGGGGACCCTTGCTTGCTTCTCTCAATCCCTCTCTCCCACAGGAGGGAAGAGTCTTGGCTCTTCTGCCATCACCTACAAGCCAGATCAGCTGCCCCCTGAAAATTCCTCCTTTCTGGAAAGGAGCTTTGTGTGCCGCTTTCGTTGCCTCCTGGATAACTCCTCTGGCTTCCTGGTGAGTACAGACCCGCACTGACCTCCACAGCAGGAGGGATGCAGGCTCACCCCGAGGGGTCCATGCCACTTTTGCAGCATAAAAGTTGTCCTTAAAAGACCCTGGCACTCATTTCTGCCACGCACAACTCTCATGTGTCTCAACCAGGATATATCTCTGCTGGTTTTCAGAGGTTTGGTCTGTACCTACAACCTTTCCATGTGGGTTTTGTTCCTCTCCTCTCAGGGATGCTGAATCTTGAACAGAAGTGCTTTTCCTCCAGGTTTTTGTGTTAAAGGCATGTCTATAAGACCCAGTAGGTGGTATTCATTCCTCCTCCTCTCTGCCTTCATACCCCAGGTGTAGGGACACTGTTTCTCCCTCTCGTCCTGCTCCAGGCTGGCAGTGAGCAGCTGCAGGGGGAGAAAGCAGTGGGCTGCTGTCACAGGGAGCTCGGCATAGCATCCCTCAGGTCTTCTGTCTTATTTTAGTGGGGAGTGTTGGAATGACAAGGATTCTTTGCATCAATTCTGCAGTGAGATGGTTTGTTTCCTGTGCAGCTTTCCTCCCTCTCTTCTCTCTCTGTCTGATTTTCTGCATGGCATGAAACTCTCCTTCTCTTCCCAGGCTTTAAACCTTCAAGGCAGGCTGAAATTCCTTCATGGGCAAAACAAAAGGTCTGAAGACGGGTCTGCACTGCCACCCCAGCTCGCTCTCTTCGCTATCTCCACCCCCTTGCAGCCCCCATCCATCCTGCAGATCCGAACCAAGAACATGATCTTCAGGACGAAGCACAAGCTGGACTTCACCCCCTTGGCATGCGATGCCAAGTAAGCAGCAGAGTTGGTTTGAGGGGTGATGCTGTGGGCTTCCAGGGTGCCGGTCCATACCCTGCCCTGCCTGGGTGATGTCCCACCCCGGCTCTGCCTCTTGAGCTGGGTGTCTTCTTGGTCTCCGCAGGGGGAAGATCGTTTTGGGCTACACCGAGGCAGAGCTGCGGATGTGTGGCACTGGCTACCAGTTTGTGCACGCTGCCGACATGCTGTACTGTGCCGAGAACCATGTCAGGAGTAAGAGTCTCTTCCCTGGTCCCTTGTGTCCATCTCTGAGGCTGATGAGTGGGCTGGGCTACGGGCAGCTCTGCTGGCTGCAGCATGGAGCCTGGCAGCTCTTTTCCCATAGGAAGCTTTGCTCTATGCCTTGTTGTGGTGCTCTTGTCCCTGTGGGGAGCCTGGGGTGGTGTGTAGTGAAGAGTGTTTAGCTGGGATGGTGTCCCCTGCGTGTGCCAGTTGTGCTGCTGCTGTGACCCCACCTGCTTCTCATGGCTGGAAGTGGCAGTGTCTGGAGGCAGCCCTGGCTCCGGTGACAAGCTGACAGCCCTGGGCACGCCTGCTTCCTCCTGGCAGTGATGAGGACGGGTGAGAGCGGCCTGACGGTCTTCCGCCTGCTGACGAAGGAGAACCGCTGGAAGTGGGTGCAGGCCAACGCGCGGCTCGTCTACAAGAATGGCAAGCCCGAGTACATCGTTGTCACGCAGAGACCCCTCGTGTAAGTGCCACCTGGGTCGGGACAGGCTGGCTTTTTCCATCGGTGTGGGCTCTGGGATGCCCCGAGCAGGGCAGGGTGTTTGGTTTCTCATTACTTCTTGTGGCTTACCCTGGGGAGATTGGTGGATGCTCTCCGGCAGCTGTCGGGACGCGTGGGTGCAGAAGCAGCAGGGACCTCAGGTCCACATCCCAGTCCTCAGGGGTGGCTGCAGCTTAGATGAACAGGGCAAAGGTGTGACTTCTGTCTGGCAGAGCTCTGTCACCCTTTAAGTTTTAAGTGTCCTCTTGGTTATGCTACAGTTCAGTGTTTTTGTGTGTGTGTGTATATAAAAATAAGTGTGTGTGTATTTGTATGTAAATGCACATGTAAATATGCATGTGCAGGTCCTGCTCGGTACATGCAGGCTGGTCATAGCAAAGGGGCCTTGGTTTGCAGGAACCACAATTTTCCATTGCAGCAGCATTTTGTGGCATGTGTTCATGCATATACAATCCCTGTTCTGCTCTTCCTGCCCTGCAGGGATGAAGAAGGAGGAGAGCACCTTCGGAAACGGTCCATGCATCTTCCCTTTACCTTTGCTACAGGAGAGGCGCTCTTATACCAAAGTGCTTACCCTCTCCCAGGCTTCCTTGACCCTTTCCAGAGCAAAAGGAAAACCAGCAGGTCCAGGAAGGCCTCCCACAGGCATGGAGGGCACTCCCAGAAGGATGCCATTGACCCCAGTTCTCTGCTGGGTGCTGTGATGCAACAGGACAAGGCGGTTTATGTCTCCCATCCAGTTCCTGCAACTAACCACTACTTTAGCAGCAGTTTTGGGGACCACCTCGAGAACGTGTCCTTGCTGGATGCAGGAAGAGATGCCGGGAGTATGAGCATTGCTCCTGTTTCTTTGAAGGGGGACAGCCTCAAAGAGGGGCTTGTGGCTTTGCAGCAGGACTGCCCTGTCTTGGCCACCTTGGACTCGCTCTCAATTAAAAGTGATGAGAGCTGTTCCAACAATGAGCTCTTGAGTGCACTGGAGGGCCTTGGGTTGAATGCTGAGGACCTGGAGCTCCTGCTGGTGGATGAGAAAATGGTGATGGTCAATACAGACCGTGAGCACAGCCCATCCCTGAATGACTGCCTTGCCAGCAACAACAAGATTCTCTCCTACATCCATGCCACTCTGGTGAACAAGCACGGAGGAGGACAGCAGGTCTGTCCCCTGCCAGGCACATCCCTGAGCCCACAGGGAGGGACTGCTACGTACCAGGCCCACGTAGAGGACAAGGACTTGCAGTACCTGCCCCAGCCCGTGGTGCAGCCTGGCATGGCCCCAGGCCAGTCCCCTGCTCCACTGTGGGAGCAACTGCTGCCAGTGCCAGCTGAGGAGGAAGAAGAGCCGTCTGATGGCTTGCAGTGGAAGCCAGCTGGGGAGGAAGGTCTGCTCCACTTCCTCCAGCCAGTGCGGGGCACCTCATGGGACAAAGCACCCACTTCACCCCCAGGAGTTCCCTGCCCACGGGAGCCACCCGGGACTCAGCAGCTGGAGGGTGACTTCACAACCATGCGTCCCACCCAAGAAGATCCTTGCCAGTCCTTCTCCCTGCCCAGCCAGTGTCAGGGCCACTTGCGACCACCTAGCCAGCCCAAACACTTGCCATTGAATGGGTTTTGGAGCCACAGCCCTGGCTCTGCTCCACACCTCCTGCCCAGCAGCAGCCCCAGCCCATGGCAGGACTATGTTTCCCCACTCCTGGGCTCCCTAGCTCAGCCTGCTTTTTCTAGCATCAGCCAAGATTTCATCTCCCAGCACCAGGGCTGCTTGGGTCCGGGGCCCAGTGCACCCATGGCACACTTCAGCCTGAGCAGATTATGCAGTGTGGAAGCTGCCAGCAGCATGGGGGCTCAGGAAGAGATGGCTCCCCACTCTGGGTTTTTCTCCCCTTCCTTGTACCAGCTTCTTCCCAAGAAGCAGCCCAGCCCTGTTCCCTCCTCGTCCCAGCATCCTTTTCCAAGCTCATCTGCAGAGTGCTTTGGGAGCGTCAGCAGCCCGTTGGAGACTCCTGTGAACTCCTATGGGACATACCAGATGAGCCAGGAGAGCAGGCACAGGGTAAGGGCCTTTCTCCACTCTCATCCTCAGCTTTTTCTGTGCTGGGATTTCCTGGAGGTCTCAGCACAGGGAGGCACATGCTGCCTGGTTGGTGGACAGAAATCACCTGGCTCTAGCTGGTTCATGGCCAGAAGGGAAGATTTGAAGTGGTTTTCTTTGCACCACAAGTTGAAGAGCAAAAGACCAGAGAGTGTGTTCTTCCCTTTAGAAGGTGGCTGACTCTGAGTCTGGTTTCCATGTAGTGTATTTCATTGCAATTTCAGTACAGGGAGTAATTCCAGCCTGATGAAGGGTCTGGAGCACAAGTCTTATGAAGAGCAGCTGAGGGAACTGGGGGTGTTCAGCCTGGAGAAAAGGAGGCTGAAGGGAGACCTTCTAGCTCTACAACTCCCTGAAAGGAGGTTGGAGAGGGGGGGTGGGGGGATTGGTCTCTTCTCCCAAGTTACAAGCGATAGGACAAGAGGAAATGGCCTGAAGTTGTGCCAGGGGAGGTTTAGGTTGGATATTAGCAACAATTTTTTCTCTGAAAGGGTTGTCAGGCCCTGGCACAGGCTTCCCAGGGCAGTGTTGGAGTCACCATCCCTGAAGGGATTTAAAAGCCATGCAGATGCCTTTCTGGGCTGGGGCTCCTAGTATGGAGAGCCAGCCTAGATCCTGGAGGAGCCCATCTTTGCAGTGATGCTTCCCCATTCCAGGGTACCACCAGGCAGGCTGAGATGTCTCAAGTCTGTCCTGTCTCCCTGCTTGCCCTGCCCTGGAAATTACTGTCCCCAGGGCAGCTTTTTACTTGGTGCCAGACATCTGCCACTGGAATGGTGCCTTGCTGTCTCACAGGGGTCTATGTTAATCTCTGGGACCTTCACATGCTCTCAAAGCATCTTCCTAGTTCTTCTTGAAGGCCATAATCTGCACCTCAGGTGCTCCCATTCTTCATCTCCTCCACTCATCATACCAGGTACCTTCTAGCTCTGTTGAAGAGCTTGACTCTGATCCTGCCTAGGGGTTTGGAAGCTCGTAGGACCTGTGGAGAACAGCCCCAACACATCTCTAGAGCTTGGTGATCAGCTCATGTGGCTGGCATGGTTTTGCCTTGCCAGGAAGAGTGCAGCAAGGGTGCAACACCTAGGTGCTTGCTTCAGATGCAGTCCAGGTGCATTTACAGGTAATTTAACGAGTGAGCTGCAGGGCTGTGATACACCTGGTCAGGTTCTTCAGAGGTCAATTAGCAGGTCAGGAGGTGAAAATTAGTGCCTGCTGAGGAGGTTGGATGCATTTACCCTTTGTGTGCTTTCAGCCTCTTGTCAGTGAAGGGACAGGTCAGCACTTGTGAGACAGGACCTGGGGGAAGGTGTGGGGACATGTATGGGGTCACTGCTGAGCCCCTGTACCACCAGGGGTGGAAGAGCAGGAGCAAACCTGCTGTCCTCCTACCAGCCTCCTCTGGACACCAGCCCCATCAGTACTAGTAAAAAGCTGCAAAGTGCCTCAACACCCTGTTTTTTCTCTCTCTTCTCCTAGCCTGACAGTGGCTGTGTTTTGTCCAGCGCCCCTGTGAGAGCCCTTGGAGACCACCCGGTGCTGAGGGGTAGCCCGGTTCCCCCTTGCCAACCACATCCCCAGGCAGAAGTGCTCCCAGATCACCCTCATGGCTCCAGCAGGGACTTCTGCCTCTAGGACAGAAAGACTGGACCAGACAAAGCAGGACTACTCCTCAGGGAAGGAGCTGCCTTCAAGTTGCAGATAACAAACATTCCCCTTGCCACGTGTGTCCTGCCATCGCTCTTGATGTTGGTTGCTTTGGCTAAGTGGGGTTTTTTTGTGAATTTTTTTTTTGTTTTTGATCTTATTTTTGTTATCAACTTCCCACCATCATGCTCCTGCCAAAGCTCCACGTGCCGGTCTTGTGGAGGTGTCCCTGGCCTGAGGAGGGCAGTGGAGCTGGAGGGCAGCTTTCCCCAGGGCATGGGAGACAGCTGGGCACATGCAGCTTTGTCTTTATCTCATGGTGTCCAAGAGTTATGTCTCAGTTGGAGGATCTCAGAGCACATTTGTCACTTGCTGTCTCTCATCCTAACCACCCAGCCTCCTTGCTCTTCTTTCTCCAGTGGGTTGAATGTCTGCCTATCCTGCCTTCATATCATACTGAGAGTCAGCTTGGAAATGTTTGGGCCTTTTATAGTTGCTGCTGTCTTTTAAATGACATTCAGAGATTAACTGCTGCTCTGGAAAGAAAAAGAAAGATTGATCTCTGTTGGCAGCCAGGCTGAGGTTTTGAAGGTGTGACATTTGTGTAGCAAATCCTGGGAGCGAGTTCTCCATCACACACGTCTTTGCTGTTCTGCTGTTGATTGAGTGTGTGTTTTGCCCGGCTGTTGCTTGGCTCCCACAGTTTGGTAGTCCTCAGTCCTCACAGTGTCTGTGGTAAGCAGCTCTTGCCCTGAAGAACAGGTGTACTTCTGATGGCCAAGATCCTCCAGCTTCACCAAAGCTTCTCAATTCCATGGGTGATCCAACACAGATCCAAGACTCATGTGTCCAAAAAAAAAAAAAAAAAGACAGATAGGAAAGGTTTTCATCTCTGGTATTAAATTTCCTGCTATCCCAGCCAGGCACCTGTGACTGTGGCCACATTGTACAGCTGTTGTGTGTTTTAGAAAGAACATGAACCCCAAGTTGTGTTCTTGTGTTGCACTGGTCCTTCCCCATCACCAGGTTTCCCTGTGTCCCAGGTGTTCCCACTTTTTAGACTCCAGATTAGCAAAAAAAAATGCCTGGGATTTGCTGTGCTGTATGTGACGTGCCCAGGTTGGCTGATAAGCAGGTTTTTTTTTCCTGGCGAATGGGGTCTGAAGTACCTGAACAGGCAGCAGGAGCTGGCTGGCATATCAGCCATACCTGCAGGTAAATTGTGAAATAATCTCTCTACAGAGATTATTTCAGATTTACTGTACAAAAAAAAGTTTCCCATAAGATAAAGGAAGTAATTAAAATTATACTTACTTTTAAGTATTCATAGTGTTATTTTCCCACAGAAAATAGAGCCTGTATGTATGTATATACTGTTAATTGACAGATTTATTTCTATGCCACTCCAGTGGAGGGGAAAAAAACCCCTTCTTACCTTCCCAAGTAGCATCCTAGGGGAAGGGACAGAAAGGCTTCTTAAAAGATCAAAAATACAGCAACCCTTTAAGAAACCTTAGAAAGCCTCCTCCTGCGTGTCCAGCTTTGGTTTCATGTGAACTTTCTAATCCTTTTGGTTTCAATAAATGGTTTTGGACCTCAGCCCCAGACATCTCCCTTGCTGGTTGTCTCTCTTTCCTGTCTAAAGCATGCCAGGGTTTGCAGCTGCCTGTGAGGGAAGCCAGCAGGGCTCTCCCTTGTGTGCTGGTGAGGCCACACCTTGAGTACTGTGTTCAGTTCTGGGCCCCTCACTACAAGAAGGACATTGAGGGGCTGGAGTGTGTCCACAGAAAGCAGTGGAGCTGGGGAGGGGTCTGGAGCACAAGTCTTACGAGGAGTGGCTGAGGGAACTGGGGGTGTTCAGTCTGGAGAAAAGGAGGCTGAGGGGAGACCTCCTCACTCTCTACAACTGCCTAAAAGGAGGCTGGAGCAATGTGGTGCTGAGGGACATGGTTTAAGCATTTGACTCGATGGAGTTATGTTAATGGTTGGACTTGGTAATCTTAAAGGTCTTTTCCAACAGAACGATTCTGTCATTTTGTGATGAGGCAGTTGCAAGCTGTGCAGCTGAGGTGGTGGAAAGACCTTCTGCATCTTTTCCTGCACCAGAGGAAAGCAGAGCCCCTCAAAGGCTCCTACAGAGGAGCTTTCTCAGCTTGTACCTGCTTTTCCTTTGTCCTGTGAGTGTGCTCAGGTCATGCAGTGTGGAGAGCTCAGCCTGGGGACCTTTGTCCACAGCCTTTGGTGAACAGCTGAGGCTTAGAGGGCTGGAGAAGGGGGCAGCTGAGCTTCCACATGAGTTCGGGGTGCAGTCTGGCTTGGACACGAGGCTATGGCTCCTGTTTACCATGCCTGTAAGAAGCCCTCTGCTCGGGGAGATCTGAGCTGCTGCTGGGTGACATTCAGCCCCCATTTCCTCTGTGTATGATAGTTCTTGGTTTGGTATCGTTGTCCCCTCTGATGCTGGGGACTGCTGCATGCAGGACATACAGCCTGAAAGAACTGAAGGTGACACCATCATTGAAATAGCAAGCAGCCAGAAGAGCAGCCACCCCAGAAGCACTCGCAGCCTTCCAGATTCCACCTTTCATTCAGCTCCTGCCATGGACGTGCCTGCAGCCTCGTAAGTACTGGAGAGGTTGGTGGGCTGGGCAGGTCTGGGCCCTGCGGTGGGTTCAGCCACAAGCCTGTCTGGTTCATCAGCATCATCCCTTGGTTGCAGGAGCATCCTTGGACAGCTCGAATGGGTGATGCAGTCTTCAAGGTGGCTTTTGGATTTGTACACCCTGGTGACGTGGCATTTCAAGAGGGCTCAAGCAACAGATGATGAAGATGGGCCACGAGGATTATCAGAGGGCTAGAGAAGCTCTGCTCTGGAGATAGGCTGGGAGAGTTGGGGGTGTTCAGCCTGGAGAAGAGAAGGCTCTAGGGAGACCTTACAGCATGTTCCAGTACCTGAAGGGGCTACAGGAAAGCTGGGGAGGGACTTTTTACAAGGGTGTAGAATGATAGGATGAGGGGGATGGTTTGAAGCTGAAAGAGGGCAGATTTAGATGAGATACTGGAGCAAAGGGGATTTTTCTTCCTTTTTTTTTTTTTTACTCTTAATCTTTCTACTTTGCTGTCATACCCACTGTTTTCCCAAGCTGCAGCAAATGCCAGCCAGGGCAGGGGTCTGTGAGCCACAGCTTCCAGAAGAAGGAGGCTCTGGGCTTGAGCCAGCTGGGAGAGAGGTAATGTCAGATGCTGCCTGCATCCATGAAGCTGAAAGCACTGGTTCCCAGGAGGCTGGGAGCAGATGTATCCCAAGGCCCCAAGGCAGCAGAGAGCAAGGTAAATATTTCTGTAAAAGCTCATCCTGATGTTTGCCCACACCACCAATGTGCAACATCCATTATACATGAGGGCTGGAGCTGTGGGCAGTAGAGCAGAATGCTTCCTGATAGCTCCTGCATTAAACAGAGATGAAGGAGGATGTGGGAGGTGTTTGTCCTGCCTGGCCCATGGGCTCCTCGCTGGCTGCAGCTTGGTGCCTAAGCCATGCTGGGTTCCCACGGTGGCCAAGAGGACAATCACAGACCAGTGTTGCATCCTGACTTGGGACACCTGGGACAGTGGGTGTAAAATTAACTACTGTATTGCTGGCGAACAGCTGAGACACCTTTAACTTGGGTTTAAATAGTTGAAAAAACAACTTAGGCAAAGTTTAAAGTCTCTTCTAATATCCAAGCATTTAAGCACATCTGGGGTTTGCAATGTTTTGTACCCAATACTGAGTTGAGTGGCCAGCCACGTTTCACCTATGATGGGCATTAGATGACAGTTGTCTACCCAAAGAAATTCATTTGTGTGTCCTTTTGATAGGTCCAAAGACTTCCCAAGCCTGGCTGGTGATACAAAGAATGATGGAGCGATTCAGCCATCATCCTGGAAGGATGAACCAGCACACAGCTAGAAGGTACTTTTGAATCATGGTGGTAGTGAAACTTTTCATGTTATTTTGATAAATGCGTATGTCGAAAAAAAAAAAATCTCAAATCTAATGTGGAATCTTTCTAAAGGAAGTCTTTTCAGCTCTCCTGTTTAATAATTTTGTACTGAAACTTACTTCAGTTTACTAACAGGTAAACTTCAGTTTGCTAACAGGTGTATTGTTGTTGTTATGTTGCTGAAATGTCTCTGAGATGTCTTTCCACTGAGCAGAGAGGTGTTCTGGGGCTGTTTCGTGTCAGACTGTTCCATCTCTGCTTTGAATTCTGTCCCCTCCTCCCAAATTATCAGTTCCCCTCTTCCTGGCCGGCTGACAACAATGTTTGCTAAACCCTCAAACATATCTGAGAGGTCTTCCAACCTGAACAGGTGGGCCAAGTGTCATGCCTCCCTTTAGAGTCCTCTGCATTGGTGCTGGGCTGCAGCCCAAGCTATTCCAGCCATCTTCAGTGGGTTTGGCTCTCCGTGGGAGGAAACGGCTCTTGCAAACTTGCCCAAGAACAGTTTGCATCTCTGCACTTGCTGCTTTTCCACAGGATGGCTCATGCCAGAAAAAACCTTGGCTTGAGCGTGAAATAGCATTAAATATCCCAGCCCAAGCTGCTGGTGTCCTGGCCACACAAGGGAAAAGGAACTGCAGCTCTTGAAGGAGAAGAAAATCCATGTGCACGTTGCACAATCAATAGCTGGAATTACTTTACAGAAAGCTGAGCCCAGCAGTAAGGGATCGAGCAAACAAATGATGTGGTGCACAAAGTGCAGGAGCTCAGAGGTGGATGAGCTCTACATCAACCCTAGGGATAAAAGTGATGCCAAACTGGTCACCCCTGCTGCTGGTGAGGCCAGCACACTGTGTGGTGTCTTTGGAAGATCCTTGCTTTTGCCCAGATCTTGTTGCCTTCCTGGGGGGTAAGTGGGTAGAGTTATTTGAGCCAGTTTGTGGAGCATAACAAGACACGTTGGGCTGGACTTTTCTGAGGTGCCCTCTGAGTTATTGTGATCCCACAGGGCTCAGTTCATCCCCAAAGGGAGATCAGCTGCGTTTTGCCAGGTCTACTTTACATCTGAATAGGAGTTTCTGAAGAAACAGGCTTCTTCTCTCCCACCTCTGGAGAAGGAGGAGGCTTTATATGAGTTGATCCTGGGGTTTATGGATTTGATCCTGCCCTTCAAGTATTTGCCTGCAGTTAATTTCAGAGTCATTTTCCAGAGTTGTCCATATGCCTGATTTGGGGAACCTTGTTCCCAGTGCAGAGAGGAAAGGAGCACTCCTGGGAGCATGGTGGGGTATGGGTGGTGCAGAGATATTGGGCAGCCTCGGAGAGCCAGGCATGGCAAGGGGCTCTCCAGAGGCAGCTGACAAAGCATCTCCCATGGGACATGCACGTGCACACAAAGGAGAGCAGGAGGAAGTGGAGGTGAAGCTCAGCCCTCTCTTTCCTCTCAGCAGGGATAAAGTTCCTGCAGTGAAGGAAGCTTTGAAGAAAGGTGAAGGGGAAGCCAGGCAGGACTGTGGCAAGCTGGGAGAGGAACATGCCGAGCATTGTATGTGCTGGCTGTGCCCCTGTTGAGGTAATCTCATAGTTATTTTAGACTCCAGCTGGGAAGCAGCTCTGATCCCAGCTTTTGCAATATCCTGCCAAGCTCATGCTCTAAATCTACTCTCACTGGCTCTGAGCAAGGCAGACCACGCAGTGAGAAGCTGCCAGCACCAATCGAGGTGAAAGACCTTTGCACTGCTCCGTGCTGCCGGGTGTGCATTTGTGCCTTGCTGCCCATCACTGAGCTCCTGGGAAGTGGGTGTGTGACCTTGGTCTTTTTTCTTTTTTTTTCTCTTTTCCCCCATGATAGACAGATTCAAAGACAAAAAGAGAGCAGTTGGATCCATGCTTCCTGATGCTGAGGAGTTCCTTGCTACCCAAAACCATCCTGTGCAAGCATGGGAACTTCCTCTCATCTGAGATGCTTCTTACTAGGATTGACAGTAAAACCAGGCAGCACTTTATGGCTTTCCTGTGCTAATAATTCATGAGGCAGAACTGGTTCACCTTCTAAATTTGTGCAAACACAAGCAAAATCTAGCCCCCTTGTCTCTGTTTCACTGAGTTCCTTCACACACAAGCTGTTCAGAGAGGGTTCTAGCATCACTGAAGAAATGTAGGCTGGGTGGCATTTGGGCACCTTCTGCTTGGTTTTGGTCTGTGCCCTGGAAATATATGAGAGAGCTGCAAAGAGGCTCAAATATGAGCTCCTCCCTGTTCATCAGCAGTGATGGCTGCTTCTTCAGAGGTATTTCTGTACCATTCTTAGGTCTGGAGTAAATTACAGCATTGTGGTGGGATTTCACAGTTGTGGATTGTATCTCCTGGGCACACTGGCTACTTGCTCAAAATAGGATGGGAGGTTTGGGGAGGTTTAATCCCATTGATTTTTCTTAGCAATGGTCATCAGGCAACAGGATCAGGTTAAATCAACTGCAATGGCTGCTGGTCATCAGATCCCACAAGGACTTGAATCCTTCCACCTCTTGCCCAGTTTCAACTGGATTGTGGGTTGATTTGGTGGGTTCTCAGAGCTGGATCAAGAAGCACTTTTTGGAGTTTCGTTTTCTTTGTTTTCTGGATGAAAAAGCAAAACTTGGCTGTTTTTTGGGGAGGGGGCAATGGAGGATGGAAAGAACTTGGTTGTTTAAGCAAGTGAAGTCTCTCTATCCCTTGAAATAGATTAAGTGTGGCTCCAGGGGCCATTGTGGAGACCCAGCACTATAAGAACGCAGATTTCAGGGAAATTCTTATGCACTGTGACAATTTAACGTACCCCCAAAGGGTGTTTGCTCAGGCAGAAGCATACTTTATTTGAAGCATATTATGAATGAATCAGGAGAACAATTTGTTTGCTGGAGATGGGCAGTGGATCAATTAAGCAGAGCAGAGGGCACAGAGCAAGTCAATTTGCAAAAGGGCAAGACACAGAGGAGGTGGCTACATCCTGTCTGGCTTCCAGGATGTCCTTCTGCTCCCCACTGAGATGGGGTTGAGGAGCTGAGCTTCAGGATCCTGAGTGTCTGTGGCATCCCTGGATGCACGTGGAGATTTGCCTGCCCTGAGGAAGGGGCTTGCCATGGTGCGGTGAGGCCACCAAGCAGCGGGCACCCTTCCAGGGTCACTGGGGCATCACCTTGGCTCTGCTCTTCCTCCTGAGTATCCTGATCATTGGGGCTGGGGGGCACTTCTCAGTGTGAGTCAACTGCTATGGTCCAGGACCTGCTTTCCAGGTGATAGCAGCTCACTTGGGGCATACCGTTATCTGCATGTAAATACTGGGAAACCAAATCCTATTAATCTATGGAGAAGGAAAAGGGAATAGTGCAAGTTCCTTTAAGGTTTTTGGGTTGAGGGGGGGAGGCTGACTGCAAGGGATTTTAATTTATCTTCTTTTTGAAGGGGGGAAGGGCCTTTCCTTTGCTAAGGTAGAAGACAAAGTGCTCAAAACTACACTACAAAATCTTATTGGATGCCAAAACCAGATTTTATTTTATTTTTAAATAGGGAGAGGAAATATCTGAAATCTTCATCTGAAAAAGAAAAGGGTTTTTTTTGTTGTTGTTTTTTGGTTGTTTTCCCAGTGTCTGTCTGAAAGTGGCTAGGAAAAAAAGCAAGGTGATGGATGGTCTTTCAGTCCAGCTGCTTAAAACTCGTTGGGTGTGCATGTTTTTCTGCTGACCCAGTGTGGAAGAAATGGGATCTGCACAAGTTAACAACATCATGACCTCAAGTATTGCCTCAAGGACCAAATGCATCCTTCTGAATTTTGAGAAACAACAAATCCAGCTGAGTGCTTATAGGTTAATTGGAATATGAGAATAGATGGAAACTCATTCAGTGTCCAATGGATGGTGTGCAACCTAAAATGGCCTTGGAGCTCTTCATTTATGGGCAACACGAACACTGCTGCCCAGTCACAGACAGAAGACCCAAACTGACCAAAGGATCTCCCATACCTTATGATGTTGTGCTCAGCAATAAAAGCTCAGGGAAAGGAGGAGAAAGGGAGGACATTCGTGGCAACTGTCACCCTAAGGCCCTGCTTCCCAAGCAGTGCCTGGGTTTCTGCCTGCCCATAGGAAGTAGGGATTGAATTCCTCTTTTTGCTTTGCTTATGCACACAGCTTTTGTTTTCCCTGTTAAGCAACTCTTACTTCAATCCAAGGGGTTTAAACCCTTCCAGGGATGTCCGTTTAAACGCTTCCAGGGATGGGGCAGCCACAACCTCCCTGGGCAACCGGTGCTGGTGTTTCACCACCCTCATCGTGAAGGATTTCCTCCTAATGTCTAATGTAAATCTCCCCTTTGAAAGTTTTAATCCATTACTCCTTGCCCTCTCACTACATGCCCCAGTAAAAAGTCCCTCCCCAGCTTTCCTGTAGGCCCTCCTTCAGATCCTGGAAGGCCGCTATGAGGTCTCCCCAGAGCCTTCTCCCAACCCTCTCAGCCTGTCTTCACAAGAGAGGTGCTCCAGCCCTATGATCATCGTGGCTGAATCCTAAGTTCAGGTTGGGGCCCGTTATGGTTTGAGTGGGGTAGGTCAATTTTTGGTAAGGATACGACGAGTTGGAGAGAGGGGATCCGGGAGGGGCGGAACAGAGCGCGGTCAGGGTTCCCGCCCATTTCCTGCCACACGCTGTCCAAGCCAGGCGGACCGCAACTCTAGCTGCTTTCCTGCTTCTTCCTTCCTCGCTGCTGCTGCAGCCGAGCAGTGGTGGAGTCGCCGTCCCTGCAGCGGCTTAAAAGCTGTGTAGATGTGGTGCTGAGAGACGAGGTTTAGTGGTGGCCTTGGCAGTGTGCTAGGTCACGGGTTGGACTTGAGCTCAAAGCTTTTCTCACCAAAACGATTCAATGATTAGCATGTGATTCAGCCTCTGCCTGCTGGGAGCAGAGCCGTGCTCCAGCAGAACGTGGAATGAAGGGAGAGAAAGCCACAGCAAAGTGGAAAAGGGAGAGGAGGCTGTGGCAGGAGGGAGCTGAAGCCCAGCAATAAAATGCACACATCAAATGTTCAGCCTAACGAAACAGGTTGTTTCATTACAAAGCATCTAGCTGGAAAAAGAACAGCAGGTTTACCCAGAGCAGAGCCAAATGGACTCGACCTTCTGATAATTTTACAGCAGACTAGGTGGGACTGTGACTTCTATCAAGCAGCTCTTTATTTTCTCTCCTCCCCTTTTCTAGCCCCTGAGAAAATACATCTGATAGCCCTGAAATGAGCAGTTCTTTTAGAGAATGAAGGTTGTGTTGCTTCCTTGCTAACCTTTCCTTGCCTCCAGGCAGCACAGTGATAAGTGAAACTCAGCAGCTCTGCAAATGCAAGTGGTTTGATGACAAAGGCAGTGAATACAGAGAGTGATACTGACTGCATTCATTGAAGATCCCGAGCAGCAGGACATGCACTTACAAGCCAGTTATCTTCTCGGACACCAGCCATGTCCAGTGCACACGTGGGAACCAGGGTGAGCTGCCTGCATTTCATACACCAAAGATGCACAGGCAGGATCCTACCTGCAGGCGGGTCCCTAGTTGAGTCAGACCATGAAGGGTATTTAGGCGTTAGCCGCCATGATGAACAAGACAGTCTTGCAAAGCTTATCCACACAGAGTGTGTGGACACAAATTGTGGCTGCCCCTTCCCTGGAAGCATTCAAGGCCAGGTTTGGATGGGGCTCGGAGCAACCTGGTCTAGTGGGGGGTATCCCTGCCCGTGGCAGGGTGTTTGGAACTAGATGATCTTTAAGGTCCCTTCCGACCCAAACAATTCTATGAGTCTATGATTTGACCCGATGTAGTGATTGTGGGTCTGGTACCTTAAGTAAGATCTGCTTGGATTTTATGGGAATTAAGCGTTTTGCTGCTTTTGAACCACAGCCTGGAGGAAAGCTTGTTCTGGGGATGGCAGGTGCATTCTCACTCCCTTTGTCTTATCTGTTTAGCAGGGGAAATTTTGATTTGCAACCAACGTTTCGCTCTTTGTGTTTGGAAGAGATTTATACACAGGACTGGCAGGGCTAGCCAACGTTTTCCTTTAAAAACTCAGAGAGGAAGCTGGGTTTCAAGTGCAATAAACATTCAATGAAGAGTTTCTTGTTTCCAGGGAAAATGCTGACATTTTTGTCAAAATCAACATTTACAACATGTTTTGTTTTACAGAGGAAGCTGTTTTGGCTTTCAGTCCAGAGTTTGAAATTTGTTTATGATATCTTCTAGATCCTGAATATTAATAGAGTAAAAAATACAGAAAGTGACTACAGATGAGATTAAAGCCTCGTCTGCTGCAAGGCCTGAATGCAGACTGCTGGCACTGAGGGGGCAGCGGAAGCTCTCCAGTTACATTCATCAACTGGTTCTTGTTATGACTCTTTATATCTTTTCCAGTTTGGAGAATATCGACCAAGGAAGGAAGTATCAACAAAGCACACTGATAATTGGTCACCTCATCTGAGAACCCTGCACCTTGGAAGCTGGGAACTGAGTCACAGAAATGAAAGATGCCCGCAGTTTTGGTTCTTGGAGGAAAAGCCTATGGGATTTGGGTGATTTGAATCCTCTCTTTCCTGAGGAAGACATAAGAATAATAGTTCCACGTAGTTCTTAACAAAAACAAACTTGTGGAAAAGACCTTTAAGATCACTAACTCCAACCATTAACCCAGCACTGCCGAGTTTAACACTAAACCATGTCCCTCAGCACCACATCTACACGGCTTTTAAATCCCTCCAGGGATGGTGACTCCACCACTGCTCTGGGCAGCCTGTGCCAGGGCCAGACAACCCTTGGGTGAAGATATTGTTCCTAATATCCAATCTAAACCTCCCCTTGCAAAACTTGAGGCCATTTCCTCTTATAAGTTGTTCCTTGGGAGAAGAGATTGACCCCTCCCCAACCTAGTGGCTTTCTACAATGGAGTGACTGCATCAGTGGACAAGGGAAGACCTATGGATGTCGTCTATCTGAACTTCTGCAAGGCCTTTGACATGATCCCCCAGAACATCCTTCTCTCTAAGCTGGAGTGATACAGGTTTGATAGGTAGACTGTGCAGTGCTTAAGGAATTGGCTGGATGGTTACATCCAGAGAGTAGTGGTCAATGGCTCAATGTCCAGATGGAAAACGGTGACAAGTGGTGTCCCTCAGTGGTCCGTACTGGGACCACTGTTGTTTAGTATCTTCATAATGATATGGACAGTGGCATTGAGAGCACCCTCAGCGAGTTTGCCAATGACACCAAGCTGGGTGGTGCGGTTGACATGCAAGAGGGACAGAATGCCATCCAGGGAGATCTGGACAAGCTGGAGAACTGGGCCCAGATGAACCTCATGAGGTTCAACAAGGCTAACTGCAGGGTCCTGCACCTGGGCCAGGGCAACCAGAAATATCAATACAAGCCAGGGAAGACATGCTAGAGAGCAGCCCTGTAGACAAAGACCTGGGGTACTAGTGGACGGAAAGCTGGACATGAGCCACCAATGTGCAATTGCAGCCCAGAAGCCCAACCACATCCTGGGTTGCATCAAAAGAAGTGTGGCCAGCAGACCGAGAGAGGTGATTCTGCCCCTCTACTCTGCCCTGGTGAGACCTCACCTGGAGTACTGCATCCAGCTCTGGAGCCCCCAACACAAGAAGAAGGGTATGGACCTGTTAGCATCCAGAGGAGGGAAACAAAAATGAACAGAGGGCTGGGGCATCTCTCTTATGAAGACAGGCTGAGGGAGTTGGGGTTGCTCAGCCTGAAAAAGACTCCAGGGGGATCTTAAAGCAACCTTCCAATACCTGAAAGGGGCCTGTAAGAAGGCTGGGGAAGACCTGTTCACTAGGGCATGTAACGATAGGACAAGGAGTAATAGTTTTAAGTTAGAAAAGAGTAGATTTAGGGTTGGTATTAGGAAAAAGGTCTTGAATGTAAGGGTGGTGGATCACTGGAACAGGTTGCCTAGAGAGGTGGTGGAGGCCCCATCCCTGAAGACCTTCAAGGTCAGGCTTGATGGGGCTCTGAGCAACCTGCTTTAGTGGGAGATGTCCCTGCTTATTGTAGGGGGGTTGGACTAGATTACTTTCTAGGTCACTTCCCACCCAATACATTCCATGATTCTATGTTAAAAGAACAAAGAGTTCCGGTGGTCAGCTCTGCATGGAGGTCCTTCTAACCATACCCATTCTATGATTCTAGAATAGACTCTGGTCTAGATTTCTGATTCTAGAACACAGCCACCTCACAATGCCTGGAGGGCAGGAGGGACAGAGTGCAACTGTGAGGTCACCCTACACAGCCACCTTGTTCCTTTGTGACCTGTATCCATGGTGCAGAAGCCCTCAAGGACAGGACGGGATAGGACGGGACAGAGTGCAACTGTGAGGTCACCCTACACAGCCACCTTGTTCCTTTGTGACCTGTATCCGTGGTGCAGAAGCCCTCAAGGACAGGACGGGATAGGACGGGACAGAGTGCAACTGTGAGGTGACCCTACACAGCCACCTTGTTCCTTTGTGACCTGTATCCGTGGTGCGGAAGCCCTCAAGGACAGGACGGGATAGGACGGGACAGAGTGCAACTGCGAGGTGACCCTACGCAGCCACCGTGTTCTCTGGTGACCTGCATCTGTGGTCCTTTTCTGAGGCGTCTCCAACCCTGCATCAGAAGCCCTCGAGGCCAGGCCTGAGCGGGATGGAGAAGAGATGCCCCAGCATGCCTGAGCTCAGTGCGGTTGTGGGAAGTGTAAGTTGCCTGTGGCCAGGGCTTGAGCCTTTTGGGGATCCTGTGCCCCTTGAAACCACATCTGCTGGGCACCCAACAGCCTTTTAGGCCAGCACGGTGTGGTGGGAGGGAAGCAGTTCTCAGGGAGAGCTGGGGAAACAGCTCGCTCTGGCAGCAGACCAAAGCTCAGCCGTGTCTCCTCCAGGTGCCGAGCTTCGTAAGCTGCATCTACAAGCTGCTCAGGGACAACACGGGCCTGCCTGACCAGCACAGGCTGGAAGAGACCGTTCTGCAGCTGGCCCACACGCACACCCAAGATCTGGTGGTGACCCTCCTGCGCCAGGCCCCGTCATGCGACAGGTAGGGGGTCCCTCTCCCTGCCTTGAGGGCTCAGGGCTCACCCGCTTTTAGAGCCCATCGGCCTGCAGGGCCCGTCCCATGGAGGCTGCCAGAGAGACCGAGATTTGCCGGCCCCTCCGCTTCCCAGCCCTGGCCTGTCAGCCCTGGAGCCCGCTGCCGTGCTTCCTCCCTGCTCCTCAGGGGAGCGTTGCTCGGCCGCCGCTGCCTGCAGGCGCAGGCCCGCGGGGTGCTGCTGGCACGGGGCAGCGGGCAGAGAGGCAGGGCCGGCAGCCAGCCCGGGCCCCCGGGGGCTGCCCAGGCCAGGGCGCTGCGGCCCAGACCCCGCTGACGCAAACTCTGGGCCTGCAGGGCTGCTGCCACCATGTGGAGGGTGATGGTCTCTCAGCCCAGGACTGCAGAGAAGGTGCTGCTGGAGCTGCTCTCCGTGCTGCAGGACTGGCCGCAGCACAGCGCCACCACCTCTGACGGGGACAGCACAGAGGTCTTTGCCCTGGCCGTGAGTTTCTGGACCAAGCCTTTGGTCACCCCCGGGGTCCCCTCTCCGGCCCTGGCTGCGGGACCCCTTGGCACTGAGCGTTGTCTCTGGGTGTTTTGTTTTCTGCAGGCAACCAGGGCGCTGTGGGAGATCCTCCAGCTGCGCAAGATCCCAGCCAGGTTGGGGGTGCATTTCCCCGCGCTCTTCCTGACTCTGCTCTACCAAACTTACAACAGCACACAGCAGATGCCAGAGGAGGTCGATACCTTCTGGAGGGGAATCCAGCAGGAAGGCTGCCTTCCCACCAGCCCCAACAGGTGCTCCGTCCCGCTCCCTCCCTCCTTCCCGTGGTCCCGGCACTGGGACTTAGGCTCCTACCGTGACCTGGGCTTTTCTCCGCACACAGATTTGCAGTGTTGACCGTGAAAGCACTGCTCTGCTCTGTTGAGTGGGAAGACGTAGTGTTGGCAGTCGAACGTAAGCGTGGTTGGGACACACTCCTCAACGCTGAGACCCACCACTATGCAATAGGTCTGCTGGCCAGGTGAGAGCCCCCTTCCCCCTGCTCCCCCTGCCATTTCTCCCCTGCCGACAAGGCGCCCCACGCGATCGATCCCCTTGGTCATGGGTGGGTGGGACTTGTCACCTAGCGATGGCCCCGCAGACTGGGAAAGCCCGAGACAGGTGGGTGGACAGGAGCGGCCGCCTCCTAAGGCAGCAACATCCTGCCCCACGGGGCCTGGGCTGACTGCACTGGGCGGGGGGTCTGTCTGCAGGCAGCCCTGCTGAGGGCAGCCTGCCAGAGCAGGGCAGGATGCACTGAGGGCCAGCAGCAGAGCCTGGGGGACATGAGTCCCCTATGGGCAGGAAAAGGGTCTCCTCAGAAGGGAAGGCTTCCAGGCAGGAAGGCTGTTTTTCCAGTCTCCTCCCCAAAAGGAGTCTGCTGGCATTGGGCACTGCCTTTGTCCTGGTGGTGCAGAAAGACCGGGCGTCTGCGAGTCGGTGCTGGCAGTGGTTTACCCTCCCTGCTCAGTGCCGACGGTGCCTTCTTCCTCCTGCCAGAGAGTTGCGTGGTACCTCGAGGCGGTTGTGTGACTGCATCGCAAGGCACCTGATCAAGGTGCTCAGCAGCAATGAGTCATACTGGGAGGTCCCTTCCATGACATTCCTTGTTGAGGTGAGTGTGATGGCGAGCGCTGCCTCACTGAGCTGCCTCTCTGCGCTCTGCCCTCTTGTAGCTGCAGCTGTGGGGGAGCCCAGTCCGTGGAGCACAGGGGCAGGGGGTGGGCCCCTCGCTGCTGCGGTGACACCTGTGGTTCGTGCCCACCTTGTGCCAGCTCTCGCTCTTCCTTCATGGCTCCTCAAAGGCAGAGGCATCTGGGGCTGCCAAGGGCTGGGAGACACAGCGCAGCGGGCGAGGGGTCCTGCCGGCCAGGCACCCCTGTCACTGCTCTCTCTGTGTGTTTCAGTTCCTGGCCTGCCCTAAACTAAGGAAATGGGGTGGCCACATCCTGCCGTTCATCCCAAGGTACCTGCAAAGTGAGTGCAGCGTGATGCGTCACCTGGTGCTCAGGATTCTCATCACGCTCTGCAAGACACCCTTGATGGTAAGAAGGGGGCAGCCGGCTGAAGCCAGGCTGGTGGTGTGAGGCTGGGGAAGGGGTGCTGGGTACCACAGTAGCTTGGACTTGGCCAGGCTTTGGGAGTTGTGGCAGCTGCTCCATGCTCTCCTGCCTCGACGTTAACCTGCACGAGGCCTTGGAGGCAGGCCTTTGGCTTCTGGGCCCTGAGGCAACAGTGTGGGGTCAAACTGCCAGAGCGGTTTTGTCAGGGCAGCCCTTGGCGGCTTCACAACACGGTGGTGTTTTCCACACAGGCCAAAGCAATGGATTTCATGCTGCCATGGCTCGTAGAGCTACTGCAGGATGCCAACAGGGAGGTGGTTAGGATGACCCTCTCTGTTGTCAGCGAGGTGGTCCAGCACATGGACATGCGAATTGACAGTGACGTCGCTCTGCAGCTGGCTGAGAAGCTCCAGCCGCTCTTTGAAAACGTAAGGCTCTGCGTCCCCCACCACAGGTGCTGGGTGCTGCCCAGAAATGTTGTGCCATGCGGACTTTGAGACCCGTGCCCAGCTGGTCCTTGAGCAGCCAGTGCTGAGGTCTTGCCCTCTTCCTTTCCACCAGGATGCCGACGATGTGCAGTGGGCCTCCATTTGCCTCTTCCGAGATGTAATGGAGTTTGTAGGGGGAGAAGGAAAACAGGCACTGAAGCCATATGTGCACCAGAGCCTGCTCCCACTGCTCTTCCTCTTGCATGATGAGAACCAGCATGTGGCAGAGGTGAGGATTTCTGACCCGCTGCTGTCCCTGTGGGAGGTGGCTTGGCTGCCTCCTGCCCTGGTGCCCCGTGGGCTGCAGCGCTCCAGGCTCCTCCTGGCCTCGGCTGCCTCTGTCCTGCTGCCACGGCAGCACCAGGTGCCCAAAATGGGGTTTGCCCCACTCCTCTGCCCGGACACCGATTTCACCGACAGATGTGTTCCCCAGCTGCTGCGCCTTCCCACCAGGGGCCAGGAAAGGCCCTGAGCCCTGCCCCAGTGCAGAGGACGCAGGTCCTGTGCCCTGGGCAGCGGTGCCACCTCCCAGTCTCTGCTGTTCTGCAGGCCTCTCGGAAAACCCTGCTTCAAGCTACCAAGTTCCTGAAGAAGAGGAAGCTCAGGCAGCTGCTGAAGAGGGAGCAGACATGGGCAGTTGGCATGCACCTGGTAAGGATGGCCCCAAAGGCCCAGAAACAGCCTGGACAAAGCCCCCTGCCCCTAGAGCCTACTGTGTGGGACTGGCAGTGGTGCCCCTGCCCACCACTGCAGCCCATCGCTGCCAGCCTGCACCCCACACACGTTCCCTGCCCTGATGCCTGCGGCCCTGAGCGCTCCTCTCCAGGGTCCTTTCCCTCCCCAAACTCGAGGCTTTGACGGATCGTCAGCCCAGCTGGGCCTCAGCAGCAGGGGAGGCCGGTCCTGGGTGCAGGGGAGGGTCTGTGCCAACCCTTCCCTCTGTCCCCTTGCACTTTCTCCAGCTGGCAGAGAACAGCAGCAGAGTGGACGAGTACCTGGGCCAGTCCCTGCGGTACCTGCAGAGCCCACAGGAGTCCCTGCAAGAGGCAGCCATCAGGTTCATTGGTGAGCCACCACCCCCAGGGGGTCCCTCCCTGCCCCGCTGCAGCTTGGCCCCAGCCCTGTCTGCCGTGGGGCCCCGAGTACCCAAGGTGCGGCCAGGGCACCCACGGGGCTCCCTGCCACCCTCACCCACCCCTGCCCTTGGGGAAAGGCCCCGGGCTCAGCCCTGCCAAGGGCAGGAAAGCGTGTGGCTGGGCTGGTGTGGGGAAGCTGTGCTGCGGGGTCTGTGACAGGCTGTGTGTGTGCCTAGGGCTCACCGGGCAGCACGTGAGGGGACAGCAGGAGAAGCTCCAGTGCATCTACGAGGGTGAGTGAGGGCAGCAGGGTGTCAGCGGGGACTGGAGGGAGGAGGAAAGACCCTGGGCAGGGAGCCTGCCCAGCCAGGGCGGGCTGTGCTCCCTGTGCAGACCAGGGGCCGTGTGGGCAGAGCAGAGAGAGTCTTCAAGGGCGCACGAGGTATTCGTGGCAGCACCTTCCAGCTGGTCCCGTTGGCTCCTGCTCCCTCCTGGCCATGGAAAGAGCTGGGTGGGTTGGCCCTGGCAGGAGGGGTTCCTGGGGTCCCTGCAGATCCAGCTCTGACCTTGGCTCTCTTCCTCTCTGTTCCAGCCCTTGAAGGCATGACAAATGACAACTGCTCCCGTGTCTCATACCTGGCAGCTCAAACCCTAAACCTGCTAAGAGGTGCAGAGGGAAATCCTTCCTTTGGATTTCGGCTTCAGGCGTCTATACGCCAGCTCTGGGGGGGCGTGGAGGAGGCGGCTTGCTCCCCGGGGCATTGGTGGCCTGTGCAGCTGGAGCTTAGAGCAGACCTGACCCCAGGAACTCTGTGCTTTTAACAAAGAATCGTAGAACGTATTGGGTGGGAAGTGACCTAGAAAGGTCACCTAGTCCAACCTGGTGCTCAGGATTCTCATCACGCTCTGCAAGACACCCTTGATGGTAAGAAGGGGGCAGCCGGCTGAAGCCAGGCTGGTGGTGTGAGGCTGGGGAAGGGGTGCTGGGTACCACAGTAGCTTGGACTTGGCCAGGCTTTGGGAGTTGTGGCAGCTGCTCCATGCTCTCCTGCCTCGACGTTAACCTGCACGAGGCCTTGGAGGCAGGCCTTTGGCTTCTGGGCCCTGAGGCAACAGTGTGGGGTCAAACTGCCAGAGCGGTTTTGTCAGGGCAGCCCTTGGCGGCTTCACAACACGGTGGTGTTTTTCCACACAGGCCAAAGCAATGGATTTCATGCTGCCATGGCTCGTAGAGCTACTGCAGGATGCCAACAGGGAGGTGGTTAGGATGACCCTCTCTGTTGTCAGCGAGGTGGTCCAGCACATGGACATGCGAATTGACAGTGACGTCGCTCTGCAGCTGGCTGAGAAGCTCCAGCCGCTCTTTGAAAACGTAAGGCTCTGCGTCCCCCACCACAGGTGCTGGGTGCTGCCCAGAAATGTTGTGCCATGCGGACTTTGAGACCCGTGCCCAGCTGGTCCTTGAGCAGCCAGTGCTGAGGTCTTGCCCTCTTCCTTTCCACCAGGATGCCGACGATGTGCAGTGGGCCTCCATTTGCCTCTTCCGAGATGTAATGGAGTTTGTAGGGGGAGAAGGAAAACAGCCACTGAAGCCATATGTGCACCAGAGCCTGCTCCCACTGCTCTTCCTCTTGCATGATGAGAACCAGCATGTGGCAGAGGTGAGGATTTCTGACCCGCTGCTGTCCCTGTGGGAGGTGGCTTGGCTGCCTCCTGCCCTGGTGCCCCGTGGGCTGCAGCGCTCCAGGCTCCTCCTGGCCTCGGCTGCCTCTGTCCTGCTGCCACGGCAGCACCAGGTGCCCAAAATGGGGTTTGCCCCACTCCTCTGCCCGGACACCGATTTCACCGACAGATGTGTTCCCCAGCTGCTGCGCCTTCCCACCAGGGGCCAGGAAAGGCCCTGAGCCCTGCCCCAGTGCAGAGGACGCAGGTCCTGTGCCCTGGGCAGCGGTGCCACCTCCCAGTCTCTGCTGTTCTGCAGGCCTCTCGGAAAACCCTGCTTCAAGCTACCAAGTTCCTGAAGAAGAGGAAGCTCAGGCAGCTGCTGAAGAGGGAGCAGACATGGGCAGTTGGCATGCACCTGGTAAGGATGGCCCCAAAGGCCCAGAAACAGCCTGGACAAAGCCCCCTGCCCCTAGAGCCTACTGTGTGGGACTGGCAGTGGTGCCCCTGCCCACCACTGCAGCCCATCGCTGCCAGCCTGCACCCCACACACGTTCCCTGCCCTGATGCCTGCGGCCCTGAGCGCTCCTCTCCAGGGTCCTTTCCCTCCCCAAACTCGAGGCTTTGACGGATCGTCAGCCCAGCTGGGCCTCAGCAGCAGGGGAGGCCGGTCCTGGGTGCAGGGGAGGGTCTGTGCCAACCCTTCCCTCTGTCCCCTTGCACTTTCTCCAGCTGGCAGAGAACAGCAGCAGAGTGGACGAGTACCTGGGCCAGTCCCTGCGGTACCTGCAGAGCCCACAGGAGTCCCTGCAAGAGGCAGCCATCAGGTTCATTGGTGAGCCACCACCCCCAGGGGGTCCCTCCCTGCCCCGCTGCAGCTTGGCCCCAGCCCTGTCTGCCGTGGGGCCCCGAGTACCCCCCAAGGTGCGGCCAGGGCACCCACGGGGCTCCCTGCCACCCTCACCCACCCCTGCCCTTGGGGAAAGGCCCCGGGCTCAGCCCTGCCAAGGGCAGGAAAGCGTGTGGCTGGGCTGGTGTGGGGAAGCTGTGCTGCGGGGTCTGTGACAGGCTGTGTGTGTGCCTAGGGCTCACCGGGCAGCACGTGAGGGGACAGCAGGAGAAGCTCCAGTGCATCTACGAGGGTGAGTGAGGGCAGCAGGGTGTCAGCGGGGACTGGAGGGAGGAGGAAAGACCCTGGGCAGGGAGCCTGCCCAGCCAGGGCGGGCTGTGCTCCCTGTGCAGACCAGGGGCCGTGTGGGCAGAGCAGAGAGAGTCTTCAAGGGCGCACGAGGTATTCGTGGCAGCACCTTCCAGCTGGTCCCGTTGGCTCCTGCTCCCTCCTGGCCATGGAAAGAGCTGGGTGGGTTGGCCCTGGCAGGAGGGGTTCCTGGGGTCCCTGCAGATCCAGCTCTGACCTTGGCTCTCTTCCTCTCTGTTCCAGCCCTTGAAGGCATGACAAATGACAACTGCTCCCGTGTCTCATACCTGGCAGCTCAAACCCTAAACCTGCTAAGAGGTGCAGAGGGAAATCCTTCCTTTGGATTTCGGCTTCAGGCGTCTATACGCCAGCTCTGGGGGGCGTGGAGGAGGCGGCTTGCTCCCCGGGGCATTGGTGGCCTGTGCAGCTGGAGCTCAGAGCAGACCTGACCCCAGGAACTCTGTGCTTTTAACATAGAATCGTAGAACGTATTGGGTGGGAAGGGACCTAGAAAGGTCACCTAGTCCAACCCCCCTACAATAAGCAGGGACATCTCCCACCAGCCCAG
The DNA here is from genome assembly GCA_020745705.1 of Hemiprocne comata. Taxonomy (NCBI): domain Eukaryota; kingdom Metazoa; phylum Chordata; class Aves; order Apodiformes; family Apodidae; genus Hemiprocne; species Hemiprocne comata. The sequence continues at coordinate 38,155,959 of CM036591.1, forward strand.
GCTGCTCAAGAGCCCCAGCGAGCCTGACTTTGAAGGTCCTCAGGGATGGGGCCTCCACCACCTCTCTAGGCCACCTGTTCCAGTGATCCACCACCCTCACATTCAAGACCTTTTTCCTAATACCAACCCTAAATCTACCCTTTTCTAGCTTAAAACCATTACCCCTTGTCCTGTTGTTACATGCCCTAGTGAACAGGTCTTCCCAGCCTTCTTACAGGCCCCTTTCAGGTATTGGAAGGTTGCTATAAGGTCCCCCCAGAGCCTTCTTCAGGCTGAGCAACCCCAACTCCCTCAGCCTGTCTTCATAAGAGAGGTGCCCCCACCCACCGATTGTTTTTGTGCCCCTCCTCTGGACACAATCCAACAGGTCTATGTCCTTCTTGTGTTGGGGGCTCCAGAGCTGGATGCAGTACTCCAGGTGAGGTCTCACCAGGTGTGCTGGTTTGGTTCTGGCATGGTTTTGGAAGCAGGGGAGGAGCCCCAGGGCTGGCTCCTGTAAGAAGCTACTAAAAGCTCCCCCAGGCTCAGGTGGCCAAGGCCGAGCCATTAGAGAAAGACAATAGATGCACCTCTGTGATTAACATATATGAAAGAACTGATCTAAGACCTGAGAGCAGAGAGAGCAGGGGAGAAGAGCTGAGCTGCAGAGGTGAGAGCGGTGCTGGAGTGGAGATTCCAAGGTTGGTGAAGAAGAACGGGGAAAGAGGTGCCCGAGCAGAAGTTCCCCTGCAGCCCATGGCAAGATGGCAGGCTCTCCCCCCTGCACTCATTGAGCAATGTGGCAGGGCATCCCCTGAAGGTGCCAGGAGGGGCAAATGCGGACCTGCAGCCCGTGGACTTTAGTGATGAAATAAATTGTTCGTTTTTTCCCCCAAGTTGAGTCTGTTTTTGCCTGGGACCGTAATCGGTGAGCGAAACCCTCCTTTGTCCTTTGTCTTGACCGAGGAGCTTCCAGTTGGACTTTGTCCTTCCCATCCCAATGTGTGTGTGTGTGTGTGTGCAGGGGGGGGCGGTGAGTGAGCGGCCACGGAGCTGGTTCTTTGTTGTCAGGTTAGGCCCAAATCATGACAGAGGCATCTGTAGAGGTTTTCTCCCCTGCATTCATTGCCTGGGAGCCCAGCAAGGCTGCTGGCCCGGTCCTCAGCTCCCAGCCTGCTGCTGCAAAGATCAGCAGAGGGCAGGGCAATCCCACCAAAGGGTGACTGAGGACAATTCCCAGGAGCCAGGGCATCCCTTCGCAGCGCCACAGACGGTGGCTGCCAATGCAGAGTTGGCCTGGGCGCCCAGCTGACCTCCTTCCCAGGGAGGGTGCAGCCTGCTGGGCAGGATCCCTGCCAGAAAATGGGCAGGATCCCTGCCAGAAAATAGGCAGGTGCCAACTAAACTGCTTTCCCAGGTGCTCAAGAACCTACTCTAGCCTTTGAAGCTGCACCCTTTGGGGGACAGGGAACAAGCCCACCCTGGGTAAGAGGCAGGCAGCACAGCCCTGCTCTGGCAGCTGGCCTGGCCCCTGCAGAGGCTCCCCAGAGCCCGTGCAGGAGAGCCAGTGCCTCTGGCGTTCCAGCCCTGACCTGCTCTTCTGCAGCTCACTCCCAGCTGGGCTATGTACAGGTAACAGGGTCTGGCAGCAAGAGTCCAGACAGGAGCAGCAAGAGAGGTGAATGGACCTGAGGACTCCATCCAGGAGGTGGTGACAGACACAAAGACCAGCTTCCTGCAGCACCCGTCCAAGGGCCGTGGCACAGGATCCCTCTGGAGAGAGGGGTGGGTGTCAACAGTCATGCCCTGTCAGAGCTCAGGCCAGGCCTCTGTGCTCAGGCCTAACTGAAGTGAGCACAGGGCCCAGGGCTGGAGAATGGGGTGAGGGACAGGTGAAGGTGTTTAGGGTCATCAAGATCCATTAGACACTTAGAGAAACCCAAGGTTTGAGGAGGAGGTGTGGGCCATCCAGTGCCTCAAGGGTTCAGCTGTGGTTAGGGTACCCCTTAGGATGGGGGTTGAGGGGACCTGCATGATGATGGTGCCCATACCCATGTGTGGCCGTGGCTGGCTACCTGTAACCTGTTTCTCTGCACCTCTCTTCCAGAAGTGAAGTTGGTAGATATTTTCTTGGGCTTCAGGGAATACCGGATAAGCAATTTCAACAGCAGTTGGTTTTGCCACAGGCAGGGGGTGGTGTGGTGTTCGTGCCTGGAGGGTGTGCTGCCTCTCCAGCTTGCCAAGCGTGTCTGCTCGGCCAGGGCCTTCACGGTGCTGCGCAGGGCTCTGAGCCTTGCTGGCAAAAACTCTGCAGGACCCGCCGAGCGGGAGCAGGTGGAAAATATGCCTGTAGGGACGTATCTGCAAGTGTCTCTCCACTCCAGGAAGGCTGGGGATGGGCTTTTATGGGAAACTCCAGTGTCTCGCCTGAGCACGTGAGAGAGCAGAGGGGAGGATGGAGAGCTGCAAACCCCCACCTGTGCCTTCTAGCTGCTGCATTTGGAGAGAGCTGTGACACCTGAAGGTCTCTCTGGGAGAAATAAAGCAGGAGCAGTCCTTTCCCTGGTGCAGTCAACCAAGGCATGGGTGGGGAGCAGAGAGGGGCTCTCCTGCCTCGACGTTAACCTGCATGAGGCCTTGGAGGCAGGCCTTTGGCTTCTGGGCCCTGAGGCAACAGTGTGGGGTCAAACTGCCAGAGCGATTTTGTCAGGGCAGCCCTTGGCGGCTTCACAACACGGTGGTGTTTTCCACACAGGCCAAAGCAATGGATTTCATGCTGCCATGGCTCGTAGAGCTACTGCAGGATGCCAACAGGGAGGTGGTTAGGATGACCCTCTCTGTTGTCAGCGAGGTGGTCCAGCACATGGACATGCGAATTGACAGTGACGTCGCTCTGCAGCTGGCTGAGAAGCTCCAGCCGCTCTTTGAAAACGTAAGGCTCTGCGTCCCCCACCACAGGTGCTGGGTGCTGCCCAGAAATGTTGTGCCATGCGGACTTTGAGACCCGTGCCCAGCTGGTCCTTGAGCAGCCAGTGCTGAGGTCTTGCCCTCTTCCTTTCCACCAGGATGCCGACGATGTGCAGTGGGCCTCCATTTGCCTCTTCCGAGATGTAATGGAGTTTGTACGGGGAGAAGGAAAACAGCCACTGAAGCCATATGTGCACCAGAGCCTGCTCCCACTGCTCTTCCTCTTGCATGATGAGAACCAGCATGTGGCAGAGGTGAGGATTTCTGACCCGCTGCTGTCCCTGTGGGAGGTGGCTTGGCTGCCTCCTGCCCTGGTGCCCCGTGGGCTGCAGCGCTCCAGGCTCCTCCTGGCCTCGGCTGCCTCTGTCCTGCTGCCACGGCAGCACCAGGTGCCCAAAATGGGGTTTGCCCCACTCCTCTGCCCGGACACCAATTTCACCGACAGATGTGTTCCCCAGCTGCTGCGCCTTCCCACCAGGGGCCAGGAAAGGCCCTGAGCCCTGCCCCAGTGCAGAGGACGCAGGTCCTGTGCCCTGGGCAGCGGTGCCACCTCCCAGTCTCTGCTGTTCTGCAGGCCTCTCGGAAAACCCTGCTTCAAGCTACCAAGTTCCTGAAGAAGAGGAAGCTCAGGCAGCTGCTGAAGAGGGAGCAGACATGGGCAGTTGGCATGCACCTGGTAAGGATGGCCCCAAAGGCCCAGAAACAGCCTGGACAAAGCCCCCTGCCCCTAGAGCCTACTGTGTGGGACTGGCAGTGGTGCCCCTGCCCACCACTGCAGCCCATCGCTGCCAGCCTGCACCCCACACACGTTCCCTGCCCTGATGCCTGCGGCCCTGAGCGCTCCTCTCCAGGGTCCTTTCCCTCCCCAAACTCGAGGCTTTGACGGATCGTCAGCCCAGCTGGGCCTCAGCAGCAGGGGAGGCCGGTCCTGGGTGCAGGGGAGGGTCTGTGCCAACCCTTCCCTCTGTCCCCTTGCACTTTCTCCAGCTGGCAGAGAACAGCAGCAGAGTGGACGAGTACCTGGGCCAGTCCCTGCGGTACCTGCAGAGCCCACAGGAGTCCCTGCAAGAGGCAGCCATCAGGTTCATTGGTGAGCCACCACCCCCAGGGGGTCCCTCCCTGCCCCGCTGCAGCTTGGCCCCAGCCCTGTCTGCCGTGGGGCCCCGAGTACCCCCCAAGGTGCGGCCAGGGCACCCACGGGGCTCCCTGCCACCCTCACCCACCCCTGCCCTTGGGGAAAGGCCCCGGGCTCAGCCCTGCCAAGGGCAGGAAAGCGTGTGGCTGGGCTGGTGTGGGGAAGCTGTGCTGCGGGGTCTGTGACAGGCTGTGTGTGTGCCTAGGGCTCACCGGGCAGCACGTGAGGGGACAGCAGGAGAAGCTCCAGTGCATCTACGAGGGTGAGTGAGGGCAGCAGGGTGTCAGCGGGGACTGGAGGGAGGAGGAAAGACCCTGGGCAGGGAGCCTGCCCAGCCAGGGCGGGCTGTGCTCCCTGTGCAGACCAGGGGCCGTGTGGGCAGAGCAGAGAGAGTCTTCAAGGGCGCACGAGGTATTCGTGGCAGCACCTTCCAGCTGGTCCCGTTGGCTCCTGCTCCCTCCTGGCCATGGAAAGAGCTGGGTGGGTTGGCCCTGGCAGGAGGGGTTCCTGGGGTCCCTGCAGATCCAGCTCTGACCTTGGCTCTCTTCCTCTCTGTTCCAGCCCTTGAAGGCATGACAAATGACAACTGCTCCCGTGTCTCATACCTGGCAGCTCAAACCCTAAACCTGCTAAGAGGTGCAGAGGGAAATCCTTCCTTTGGATTTCGGCTTCAGGCGTCTATACGCCAGCTCTGGGGGGCGTGGAGGAGGCGGCTTGCTCCCCGGGGCATTGGTGGCCTGTGCAGCTGGAGCTCAGAGCAGACCTGACCCCAGGAACTCTGTGCTTTTAACATAGAATCGTAGAACGTATTGGGTGGGAAGGGACCTAGAAAGGTCACCTAGTCCAACCCCCCTACAATAAGCAGGGACATCTCCCACCAGCCCAGGCTGCTCAAGAGCCCCAGCGAGCCTGACTTTGAAGGTCCTCAGGGATGGGGCCTCCACCACCTCTCTAGGCCACCTGTTCCAGTGATCCACCACCCTCACATTCAAGACCTTTTTCCTAATACCAACCCTAAATCTACCCTTTTCTAGCTTAAAACCATTACCCCTTGTCCTGTTGTTACATGCCCTAGTGAACAGGTCTTCCCCAGCCTTCTTACAGGCCCCTTTCAGGTATTGGAAGGTTGCTATAAGGTCCCCCCAGAGCCTTCTTCAGGCTGAGCAACCCCAACTCCCTCAGCCTGTCTTCATAAGAGAGGTGCCCCCACCCACCGATTGTTTTTGTGCCCCTCCTCTGGACACAATCCAACAGGTCTATGTCCTTCTTGTGTTGGGGGCTCCAGAGCTGGATGCAGTACTCCAGGTGAGGTCTCACCAGGTGTGCTGGTTTGGTTCTGGCATGGTTTTGGAAGCAGGGGAGGAGCCCCAGGGCTGGCTCCTGTAAGAAGCTACTAAAAGCTCCCCCAGGCTCAGGTGGCCAAGGCCGAGCCATTAGAGAAAGACAATAGATGCACCTCTGTGATTAACATATATATGAAAGAACTGATCTAAGACCTGAGAGCAGAGAGAGCAGGGGAGAAGAGCTGAGCTGCAGAGGTGAGAGCGGTGCTGGAGTGGAGATTCCAAGGTTGGTGAAGAAGAACGGGGAAAGAGGTGCCCGAGCAGAAGTTCCCCTGCAGCCCATGGCAAGATGGCAGGCTCTCCCCCCTGCACTCATTGAGCAATGTGGCAGGGCATCCCCTGAAGGTGCCAGGAGGGGCAAATGCGGACCTGCAGCCCGTGGACTTTAGTGATGAAATAAATTGTTCGTTTTTTTCCCCCAAGTTGAGTCTGTTTTGCCTGGGACCGTAATCGGTGAGCGAACCCTCCTTTGTCCTTTGTCTTGACCGAGGAGCTTCCAGTTGGCCTTTGTCCTTCCCATCCCAATGTGTGTGTGTGTGTGTGTGTGCAGGGGGGGGCGGTGAGTGAGCGGCCACGGAGCTGGTTCTTTGTTGTCAGGTTAGGCCCAAATCATGACAGAGGCATCTGTAGAGGTTTTCTCCCCTGCATTCGTTGCCTGGGCCCTTCTTCCCCAGCTCCAGCTGATAAAAGGGCAGGAGTAGAAGTGCACAGCAAGCCTTCAGGGTCCAAGTTTGCACCTTGGTTCTCTGCCGGGGAATATGGGGGGGTGGGAATTTGGCAGCTGGCCCTCTTTGGAAAGGGTCCAGCTGCCTTAGGAGAAATTCCTCACATAGCTTTGCTGTGAAGAAAGTGCTGACCTGTTTGGGGGCATTTGCTGAGCAAGTGAAGAGCCAAGGGCAGTAGTGCTGGGAGAAAACGACCCATTTTCTCCTCACTGGGGTTAGGCAGAAGGGGAAAGTTAGACTTTGGGAAAGTGGTGCCTGGTGGCAGTTACTTTATATGCTGTAAGCAACTCCACCAGGATGCCCTGATGCTTGCTTGCTGCCTTCACACACTGCTGGGAAATGCTCCGACTACAGCAGAGAGGCTGATGTGCCATGACTTGAAGTAGATGAGTACTGGAGGGTGAGCTGGCAGCTACATCCAGGCTGCTTGGCCAGATACTGGTGCCCAGGACCTCTGTGTGGTGCTCTCTGAAATCCTGCCAGTTCCAGGGCAGAGATCCAGGAAACATGTAGAGAGCTGGAGTCTCAGGGTGGGGATGAGATCATGGGACAGAGACAGGGTGTTTAGCTATGGTAGGACTTGGAGTACCTCTTGGGATGCTAGGGACATGCACAGGACAGAGATGCTGTCCCTTCACCCTGACAGAAGCAGGCTGCTGGCACTGGTATCTGCAGTGCCAGAGATGATTTGAACCAGAATCAGGTGGCTGAAGGAGAGCACCTGGTCTGGCCTGATGGGACTGATGTAGGGAACACAGCTAATATTCAGTATGCTTCTGAAAATACCAGCAGGAAAACAGAGTAACTGCAATAAATAAGGAAGGTCAATCAGACCCCCTGCAGTCCAGGAAAGCAGCCAGCACATGTGTGGGCAACAGAGCAAGGACAAACCTTGCTCCTGCACCAATGCCAGACACCTAAGGCCAGATACTGAAGGATTTTAGGGGAGGCTGTAATAAGGGGGACACCTAAACTACACACTTGTGGACTGGATCAAAGTGCCAGGGGACAAGATGTAAGGATAAAATCTTTGAATGCAGTGCATGGTGCCATCCCCCCAGAAGCAGTCTGAGAACCAGCAGGAAGAGATCCTTTTCTGGCACTGCTCTTGCACAGCACATGGGGCTTAGCTTGGGAGGGTCTAGGCCAGCTGTGATACCACTTGATTTTAATTTTATGGTAAGAAAGAGCAGGCTGAATAAATCCAGCACGTGGTTATTCAATTTCAAGACAAGTGACCATGTAAAATTGAGGAAATGTTTCAGAAAAGAAAAAAAACAGGCCAATCCCAAATATTTAGTGGTGTGGTCCAGAAACCCAGAGGCCTCCAAGCTGCCTGAAGGCTGTAGAAAAACACCTTATAAAGAGCCTCAGTAAAACATGGAGCAAAGAGCAAATAGGGCAATCCCATAAAGCGCCCACACAGCTGATGGGAAGGAACAGGGAGCACAGGAGAAAGGTTGATGCTGAAGAACAGGTCTGCCAAAAGAAAAGGAAAGCTGAAAAAAATGCAGCAAGTCAGATACAGAGAAGCAAGAGGGCTAGGAGCAGGCTTGAGGACTGTCCTGCCAAATGTGCTCAAACCAGTGGTGAACAGCTCAGCAAATCTACTGCAGGGACCCAGAGGTGTGCAGGGAACAGAGGGATGGGATGGCCACAGAAAAAAGGTCTTTGCCCTGGGGGCATTCTTACCCCCACCCATCCCAGCTGATTTTTTTTTTTCCCAGACAGGTGGGAAGGGCTCACAAATTGGAATAGAAATCCCAGCAGGGGTATCCTGGAGAGACAAGAGAAATGTCGGTCAGTCCTGGACAGCCTGGAGGTGGCCAGCACCAGCTGGGCCAGAAAGGGATGGGCCACATGGACTGTCAGCAGGCATGAGGATCCTGGGGCATGGGGATCCTTGCAGGAGTAATCCTTCCTGGTGGCCAGACCCTCTCCCCCAGGCTGGGGGAAGCCCGGCACCTCAGTGCATCCTGGCACAGGGAACCAGGGCAGAACCTCAGGGCATCCAGTAGCTGGGAAGCCTGGGGTGGTCCAGTCCAGCAGAGCCAGCCAGCACAAGCTTCTCTGTAGGGTTCTGAGAATTTCCTCTTCCCAGGGAGGAAACAACTCCTATTTGAGACTTGCTGGAGCAAAGGACTTTATATATATATATTTTTTTTTTTCCTCAGCTGAGTCAAAGATGACTGTTCCTCTCCAGGGGAGATGCTGAGTGCAGTCTGGGAGAGGGGAGGTGACAACCTTAGGGCTCCTGGGAGGCTGCTGAAGGAAGCAACACTGGCCCATACCAGGACCTTTGGTTTTGGGGCTGTTTGCTGTTGGCACTACCTCCACACAGGGAAAAGGCAGGAATGCTTCTCTACTGACACAGCATCCCCAGGGCCCTGCTGGTCCCTCCTCCAGCCACCACACAGCACTGTGACTTGTGTCCTCCCACCTGCAACCCACTCCCCACACCTGAGCCAGACACAGCCATGACTTACAGGTCCTCAGTGTTGTGTCCGACAAGCCAACAGGGATGCTTACAGGGCTCTCCCCCAAGTGGCAGCCTGGGCTGAGCCCCATTGCCCCCAGCCCTTCCAGAGGGATGGTGGCTTTGGGCAGGGCATGCAGTGGGAGAGGGCAGAGGGAGACCTGGTGTCCTCCCTAGGCAGGTGATGAGGGCACAGGCTGGCACAGATCTCCATGGGCAGTGACAGAAGATGCTGCTGGGGGCTGCCGTGAGCCTGGCCCAGTCTCCAGGGCCTGGTCCCCTTGTACTTCCAGTGTGTCTGTAGTCATGACATCAGGGATATTGGCTGGGGATGTGCCTGTCCAGGCCCTTTAGGACCTGCATGACCATTAATTTATCTCCTCCCTTTCCAGCAGGTCCTATCCACCTTCCCATCCTACCCTGGCAGCAAGCTCTGCATCTGGGGACAGAAACGCCCGCTGGGATCTGCTCTTGGCCTCTCTCTGCTGAGCCTCAGCAAGTGCCCCAGTGCTGGTGTTGCCCCTGCAGTAACAGGTCTGCATCCACCTGACCCACCAGCTCTGTGAGCCTGTAGCCCTCCATCATTCCCCTCTCCACCCCTCCCAGAGTCCCCACTGGGTGGTCTTGCCCCTGAGGCAGCTGCTCCATCCCCACCGTGGTTGCAGAAGTTCCACACCCCAGCTCCAACGGGTACCTCTGAAGCTGTGGAGGACCAGACCTGCACCTTATACCTGAGATGCAGAGGCACCAAGGTTTCACGCAGCTCCAGAGCTCTACACTTTTTATCTTCCACCGGCACTGTAGGGGCAGGGCTGCACAGAAGGGAAACAAGTGCCATTTCCCACAGGCAGCCAAGAGGCAGAGAGAGACCCAAGGGCAAGCCGCTGCGATGAGGCATGCAAGAAGCATCCGCCGCGTCCTCTTTCCCATGAAACGCTTCTCTCGGTCCTTCGTCTGATGTGTGCTGAAGTATTGATTTTCCCCTGGAGTGGATGAGTCACAGAGAAACTGGGAGGGAGTGGGGGCTGCTGGGACACCCCAGGTGCCCATGTCCGGTGGGGAGGCTGAGTGGGAAGAACCAGCCACTGCCATGGGGTGTGGGCAGAGAGGAGGAAGGATGCACGTGGTGGGGGGCTCTGGGGCTGGCTGTCTCCCTGCTGAGACTGCATGGGGCTCCCCAGCCCTGGGCTATGAAGGAGGATCCCTCCTTCAGTCCCCCTCCTCCTTCCCCAGGGAGGAGTTTACTGTGCACAGGGGAGTGAGCTCTCAGCTGTGCCTCTGCTGAATTAGGGCTGTGTATCTGCTGGCTCCAGAGCAAATGCTCTGGCTTGCCCTTTCCTCTCATGCATTGCTTGGCTCTTTTATTGCCGATATCCAGCTTGGGACGGGGCCAGGCTGTCTCCATCATGTCACAACTCGGCCAGACAAGAGCTCTCCACAGCACATGGCCCAGGGAGAAAGGCAGCAGCTCTGAGATGTGGCCAGGGCTGGGGGTCCAGTGCCTGCCTAGCTCTATGTGGGGGGCTCCAGGATCTGCAGTGGCAGTGGGGCTGTGCCACCTGATGTGGGGGGCTGCAGACAGGAATACGTGTTCTGTCCCTGCTGAGGTAGGAGGTGGTGGAGCGGTGGTCCCCTGGCTCCAGCTCACCTCCCTGCCAAGCCACAGCAATCCACACTGTCCCATCCTCCTCACATCCACAGGCGGGATGCAGGTGGGCTGCAGATCCTAGGGCATTTCTGCTGCTGGCCATGCCTCCAGCTGTCCCCATAACCACTCCTTCTGCCCTCTGCAGCCCCTTGCTAACGTGTCCCTCAGATCTAGCTGCTGGGACCAGAGGCAGTGCTACTATGCTCCCAGCCTCCGGCATCTCAACCTGGCTTAGCTCATTCATGGGCAGGTAATGTGTTCCCCACTCAGCCAAGCTTTTGTGTTTGCCAGCTTTACTTGTTGGGGGAATATCTGGATTTCCAATTATTCCCACTCCCTGTCTGAGCTCCTTGGGTCCTTCCCAAACGCCCACCTTTGTGGCTGTGTGTGCTTCACCTCCGGAAAGGAGGGAAGCCTTTTGCAGACCAAGATGCTGTCACGTCATCCCTTGCCAGATCCTTGCTGAAAGTGTCAGCTGACAGGAGGGCATGGTGCTGCCCTTTGCAGAGGATATCCCTCCAGGACCAGCTCGTCCACTGCTGTCCTGGTGGGTCTGGGCCATCAGCAGACATGGGCTTGTGAGCCAGAGGAATGGATGTGACAGAGAGATGCAAAACTGGCTGGTGCCAGTGGTCCTGAGTACTCACACCAGGGGCTGCAGCTAGCAGAAGGTGGCTTTAACATGGACAAATGGCACATCAAAGTGGCAGGACTGACCATGGCCACTGCTTGGGGATTTGCGCAGACAGGACAGCCCTGCCTGTTGGTGGTTTTCTGCTCCCTCCGCTTGCAGCAGCCTTTGTTCTTCTGCACAGATGCTTGCCAAATACTGTCCTTTGCCTTCTTGTCCCTTATTACCCCCCCTGGCCCCAGTCCTATGGCTCCCGCTGCTCCCCAGCCTCCTCTCTAAGCACCCTGCAGAAAAGCAGGGTGGCAGCAGGACTAAGCCTCTTGCCTGCATCTCAGCTGCAAGTCACAGGAGCATCTCAAGGCAACCGTGCACAAGTAACAGTTTTTTAGCATTGGGGCAGTTCGTGATGTCTGCTGGCACCCTCGCCACTCCTATGGTACACGGGTCACAGGCTCCTCGGGCTGCCCGGCAGCCTGGGGACACACTGTCCTTCACAGCACAGGGGCAGCCGTCCCACCAAAGCCACTTCGGGAGGGTGACAGGGACGCAGGCCATGCTTACCAGCCTCCGAGCCACTGACAGGGACCCGCCTGGGCTGCAGCCGCCGGTTTCCAACCCCTCCCTCAGCCCAAAGGAGGGAAAAACAGGCCAGTCGTCCTGCAGGGTTGCCAGGGTGACATTTTTTTGGCCGCCGCCGCGCTGTCGCAGCCGCTGAGCTGGCAGGGGCTGGGTGCTGGGAGCTGGGGCAGCCCCTCTGTCCCCACACCGGGGTGCCCCTGCATGAGGCCACCCAGCAGCATAGGACCACCAGCCACGGGATGCAGCTGGGAAGGAGCTCGTGGTAGCCCAGCGCAGGGGTGGGGGGACAGAGAGACCCTGGAGGAGTCGTGCAGAGATGAAAAATGCCAGGGCTTTGCTGGAGTTTGAAGCCTGCAGGGCAGGAGGGCCGTTTTGGCTGGGGCTTGGGAAGTCGCGGCTGTGAGCGGCCGAGCCACCATCGGAGCACTGCTGGTTTCTATTTGGTCGGCTTTCGAAAGAGCTCCCTCCCTGGCAGCTCGTCGTCCCCCCCCGGGGTGGGCAGTGTTTGTTTGCTTGGGAAAAGATGAGCCTCATTATCTGTCCTTCGTGGCTCTCGAACTTTAAAGCGCAGCGGGAGGAAATTTTATGATGGGAAACTGCCCTAGTGTCAGCCAGGCACTTTGCAGGGAGGTCTGCTGAGGGGAGGCCATGGTGGTGGGGCCAGCACTGGGGCAGAGACCCGCTGGCAGACACAGGGAAGGCAGGAGGGTGGGCAAAAGGTGATGTGCTCCAACCTGCCCCAGGTCTCTCCCGGTGAACAAGCACGGCAGGAGCTGCGGGAGCAGGGCCGGGCCAGGCCAGGCCAGGCAGAGCCCGGAGGTGCAGAAAGGAGGAAGTAAGGGCTGTAAAGCAGCTCCACATTCACGTGCACCTTGGTGCTTGCAGCACCCAGCGATAAGATCTGCACTCTGGGTGAAGCACCGGCTCTGTCAGTGCGTGGGAAGGTCCAGGCAGGCAGTCAGGGTAGCCCTGACCAGGTTTGCACCTCTCAGCCCATGAAGCCGAGGCCGATAATGATAGCACAGGCCAGCTCGGTTTCCTTGCTGAGCTAGAGCAGTGCCCGGAGCTGCCCTTGGCCTCTCCCACTTTGCGGGAGCATTTACCCGCCCGCTTCCATCAAGCCCATTCAAAGCTGGCTCACTTTGAAGATACCACTGCTGTGGGGAGGGGGGGAGACGGACCATCTTCTGTTTGCAAGGAGATTTTTCCAAGCACCATCCTTGCCCCAGGTCTCTCCTCCCACTTGCTCCATGCTCTTCAGGCCCAGCACCATCGTGACTCCTCCTGCAGCCCATCCACCCCTCCAAAAACCCTGCACGAAATGGCAGCCCGGTGACTCAGGGCTGCCACGTGTTGCCTTTGTATAGCTCAGGTACTCGAGCAACACACATCAACGTCTACCTGGAGGAAAGGAATCCAGCTGCGGGAGAAGAAAGGGATAGTAAATCACTCAGCATCCAGCCGGGAAAGCATAAATTTAACAGTCCCGACCGCGTGAAATCATTCTGAACCCAAACAAAAGGCAGTTTCGGTGTCTATTCATCGCCCCCAGACTGGGGTCATGCCGAGGGGCTGCCTGCCTTTGGCTCCGTGGTGCAAGGCACAGTTAGAAGATTGATAGCTTAAAAGACAAATAGCTGTGGCATGCACCTCTAAGAGCACAGAACCCAGCAGCTGGATGTCACGGTTTATTCTGCTAGATCCAAACCGTGGCTTAAGACTAAACACTGCCTCTGCCATTAGTGAATCACTTCTAGATCCCCTGCAAGTTTCCAGGGCTTGGATTTCAGAAGCTTGCTGCCGCGGGGCAGTAAAATGCTGTGGAAGACAAAGCAAGGTGTGGCAGGTTTTGTGGGGATTAACCTGCGCTTGGAGGGGCTGGAGGCAGATGAAAGCTGGGGTAAGGGGAGGAGGTGAAAGCGGACGGCAGCGCCAGTTTTAACTCCTTTACCCACACAGGAAAGGTGAGGTGCACTGCTGCTGCCCGGGCTCTGACACTCCAGCCCCTGGCAAGGGCTGTCCCAAGAGGGTGCCCTGGGACCCCCCAGCCCCCCCAATCCTGCTGGGCGGGGGTCAGGTTCATCACATGAACTGCCAGAGTGGCAGCGACGGCTGGTGGAGTTCCCGAGCTCCCCACAGGCAGCAGGGAGGAGCGAGTGGCTGCTGGGGTATGGAAGGACCAGGACAGGAGGGCCTAGGGTGCCCGGATGGGAGCACCCTTCCCTGCTTGGTGCCCCCGGAACTCAGATAAGACAGAGGAGAGGGAATGAACTCAGCACACTGATTCACCCCCTTCTTCAAGACCAGGCCTGGCTTGCGAGCCCAAACCCATGGGCTTGGTGGAGCAGGAGATGCTGGGGCAGGCCCGCGCTGCCAGTGCGGTGGGGGTGAGGGTGCTCCCCGGCGTCCCATCAAGGGATGGTGCTGGGGGAGGGATGGGATGCTCCTGGCGACGGGATGTTCCTGGGGGAGCTGGGTCGTGCCACCCGCACACCGGCTGCGCTGGGGCTGCCGTAGAGCCTGGACGCCCCGGGGCAGTGTCCTTGACACCCTCCCGGCTGCAGGAGCCCAGCGGCGGTGCAAGCTCCGGGACCGGGGCTGGGGGCGGGCTGAGCCTCGGCCCCGGTGCGCCCACTCCGCCGCCAGCCCGGGGCGGGCCGCCCCTCCCCGCCCTTCACCGTCCCTCCCTTCCCCTCCCCGCCCCCCCGGCTGTGCCGAGCCGCGCCGAGCCGAGCCGCGCTGCCGGCATCGAGCGGGCACCATGCGCCCAGGGTGAGCGCCGGGGCCGGGGGGCTGCGGGCACCGGGGCGCGCAGGGACCCCGGAGCCACCGGGGCTGGGGGGGCACATCTGGGTCTCGTCACAGCGGCTGGGGGGGCACCGGTAGCGGGGAGAACCTGGAGAATAAGGGGCTGGGGCTCATCGCAACCCCGGGGCACGGGGACCCTGCAGTCTCCTGGGCTTGGTGGCACCGGTATTGGCGGGGCTGGGGAGCAGTGGTATACTGTGGGGAGGCCTCGGGATCACTGGTACTGTGGGGACGTCGGAGCTGGCCGGGCAGGGGGGAGTCTGCACTGGTATCGCGGGGACCCTGGAGCAGCCGGCGCTGGGGTTCACCCAGAGTCCGGTGCAACGGTGCCGCCAAAGCTGGGGGGAGCACCGGGGACACCCTGGGGCTGCATGAAGGGGGGAACGCACTGCGGCCGGAGCCGGGGTTAGCTGGAAGCCGGCGGGAAGGTGGTTAACTTCTGTGTCTCTCTTTCCCTTCCCGCAGGTGCCCCCCGCGGCCGTTGATACTCGGGCTCTTTGTCCTGCTGGTCCCCGCCGCTTCCCAGGAGGCAGGTAACGTGCACGGGTTGCTGGAGAGGGAGGGTCGTGCCCGGGGTTCTTGGACCCCTCTCCCTGTCCTGAAGCACCCTGGGATGTGGTGCAAATGCAGCCCTGCTCCCCAGCAGGTGTGGGATTGCATCTCACATCGGGCCAAATGCTGCGCCCAGTTTGTGGTCTCCAAAGAGAAGCTGGTGATGAGGGGAGTTTCCCCCCATGCACCCCTTCAATGGCCGCATCCCTCGTGGCCACTGAGGGTGGCAGGGTTGGGGTCCCGTGCACCCCCTCACGTTGACAGAGCACCTGGGAAGGATGCTGGAGAAACCCTGTGCTGGGCAAGCCCCTGGGCTTGAAGGCTTTACTGGAAATAGAGTGGTTTGCCTGGACGGCTCTGGTTGTGTGTTAGCAGTTTCTACTATGCCTGCAGAAGTTCTCCTGGTGACTGTGTGCCCTTGGAAGTGTTGTGAGCGGTGGGAAGCCTTGAGTCCTGTGTCCCAGGGATGCAACCACCTCCCACAGCTGGCTCCCCAGCTTTCCCCTGGGAGCTCTGTGAAACAACCCTCACATCTCACTCTCAAACTACTCATGCCCCAGGAGAGGGGAATGCAGAGCTGTCTCAGTTTCCCAGCCCTTCTTTCCCTACGGGACATGCAAGCTGCTTCTCCCGACTGCCTGAGCGCATGAGCTGCCTGTTTTCCTGGTGAACTTTACCTCCTCAAAAGGGAAACTTCCCCCTGGCTGCCAGGCCGGTTGAAAACCCTCCTCCCCTTGCAGTCGGTCTCTGGATTCGTGCCCAGCATGAGGCAGCAGAGAGAGCCGTGGCTGACACAGGGAGCCCCCGGCCCCATTTGCAAAAGCAGCTGAGCTGCGAGTGGTGATCCAAAACCAGATGGGGGTTGGCTTTTCTCTGAGGTGATGTTCTGATTGTCTTCTGCTTGCACTGAGCATTGTCAGCTTGCCAGCACGTTATGAGGCA
Organism: Hemiprocne comata; assembly: GCA_020745705.1. Lineage (NCBI taxonomy): Eukaryota > Metazoa > Chordata > Aves > Apodiformes > Apodidae > Hemiprocne > Hemiprocne comata. The sequence continues at coordinate 38,171,744 of CM036591.1, forward strand.
TGGCTCATGCCCCTCTCTGTCATCGTAGGCTGGGCAGACATGGTGGTAAGTGGCTGTCCCAGGTACAGGCAAACTGGAAGTTGGACATGCGCTGGGCCATGAAATCGGTGGATTATTTACTGGAGCAAGGCTTTGTGTCATCTAGGAACAGCTCAGGCACAGCTGTGTGGAGGCTGGCTCAGCTGGTGGCTGGGTCACATCATGGGGGGGGAAGAGAACGGCCTGGGCAGGGGGGATGCCCAGTGCTCCCAGAGCGTGCCTGGGAACAGTTGGAGAAGCTCCTGGAGTGCCTCAGGCTGGGTTTGGGATGCTGCCTTCCGTGGTGTGGGTGCCGCCACTGGGACCGCGGGAACAAAGCTCCCCTTGGAGGTCTCCAGAGATGGGAACATCATTCCCATTTGAAATTGTGAATTGACTATTTTAGGTCCCTGGAGACATTCCAGCATGGCCGAACAGAGCTGGAGGGCCAGGAGCTGGTTTAACAGCGGATACTCAGAGCTGTTCCTGCCTTCCCACCCCCATCTCTGCCAGCGCCCCAGCTCCCAATGTGGCATTGGGTGCACAGAGCTGGCTGAGACCCTTTGCCAAGCTGAAGCTGCACCCACACACACACACTTTTGAGCAGCCATGCCATTGACCCCAAGGAGGTATCATGTGGTGGGCAGAGGGGTTAAACATTGGGGGAGCACCAGCAGCACCGGTCACCGCTGGCTGGCAGGGAGGTGCCTGTTTCACCCAGCTGACTTGGCTGGCTCCCAAAGGCAGGCTGACAATCGGGTTTTAAAAGAATTTGCAAGAGGGTTGGTGTGGCTTTTTTTCTTCCTTTCTTTCTTTCTTTCTTTCTTTTTTTTTTTTTCCCCTTCCCTTGGTTCAATGTCCAAGGACTGTGGGGCCTGTTCTGCCAGCCCTCCTTTGTGATGGCTCCTGGGGAATGTTTGTTCTGAAGGCTGTCCTGGCATGGAGATAACCTTTCTGTTTATCTGCCTGCCTTGCAAATTCAGGGACTTAGCTGCCTGGAGCTGATCTTACCTGTTATCACCAGATCTTGGGGATTCTTCAACAAGGGCACGTAGCCACAAATGGGATGGGGAAGCTACAGGGATGCTGCTGTGGGACCAGTCCTGAGAGTGTAGGACTGTGGGTATCCCCCATGCACAGGGCAGCAGCCCGGGCCATGTTGGACACCAGCAAAATCCCTGCTCCCAGGAGAGGGGCCAACCTTGGGTCACATCCCTGGAGACAGGGGATCCCCACCAGTAGGGATTTACACAGCTGGCCAGGGTCTCCCCAGTCTGGTGGTGGAGATGGCCTGACTTCATTCATCTTCTCTCACCCTGTGTTTGTCTGCATCAGTTTGAGGCTGGGATGAGCTGGTACATCAAGGTCCTGGCTGGTGATGAGGAGGAGGATGCAGGCAGCACCTGGGAATCCTAGCTGCCTCCTCTACTGTTCAATATAGGAGGTGCCAGAGCCACTTGCTGCTGCTGTAGAGGCTTGTGCCTGGTTTTATTTCCATCTTCAATGGCTTGTTGGTGTCAGTGGCTGGGATTCCTTGCAACCATGTGCCTTCAAAGATGAAACAGGTGCCGTGCAAAGCGATTTACAGCCTGTGACATAACTGCTTTGGCATCGGCACCTGGGGATTTTTGACAGGTGCATCAGAGCTTTTGTAAGCATTAGTTTAAGAATGTCTTCTAAAAGATTAGGAGAAGGGCTGTGGGGAATCAGCCATGGGGAGCACCCACTGGCATGAGTTCGGCTTGGGGAGAGTTGTCTGGCAGCATTGATTGGCTGCTGAGGCTCCTGGGATGGGCTGGAGCAACTGGGGAAGATGCTGTGCTCAGGAGTCTCTGTGGGCTCCTCTTCTTATCAGCTGGCAGGACTTCTGTTTGCAAAACCTTATCTGGGCCACTGCTCTTTGCTGTGGGAGCTGGTGGAGAGGGAGAGCTGCCCCAGGCTGCCAGCTGCTGAAAGAAGCCAAGCATGTGGATATCTCCCTGCAGCACTGCTGGATGCTCCTGGGGCTTCTGGTCCACCCCCTCGCAGATGGATTCCGTCCCTTCTGCCCATCCCAGGAGATGAATCGGCCCCACTTTGGATGGCACTTTGGGGCTGGAAACTCAGCTTAAAAAGAAACTGAGTAGTTCTGCAGAGCTGCTGCACTCCCAGGCAGGAGTTTTCTTCACTTCTCTTGACGCTAGTAACCTTTTCAAGCCACGCTCCTAATTTTCCCAGTGGTTTTGCAGCATCATACCTGGACTCAGTCCATCCCCAGCATCCTCCACCCAGAGCTCGGATGCGATTTTGGGTTTCCATGTGGGGAAAGGGAGCTCAGCCCGGGTCTCTCCTGGCCCTGCATGGTTGTGGGTGCCTGGGAGCTCCCTGCTGGTGTGCATCACTGGGAGGACAGAGAGGTAAGCTCCTTATCCCTGTGGCTGCCAGAAGATCCTGCAAACACTACCAGATCCTGGAGAACTGGGGTTTCTGCTCGGAATAGCTTGTGACGCTGCTTCTTGTTTATTTATTTTGGCCTGCAGCTGGAATAACATCTTCTTACAGTCTTTACATTGATAAATTTGAGTGTTGTTAAGTAGCAAACCTGAGCACTTGGAGAGGACAGAGGAACATATTTTGCAATCCTGTTTCAAGCATTATTGCATCTCTTAAAAAAATCTCCAGGCAGGTAACTGTGCTGCTGGGATGCCATCTTTTCTCTAGTGGGGGGATGTCACTGCTGCTTTTTAAGGAGGCAGGAGCATCTGGAACAGGGAGCGAGCTGATCTGAAGCTGCATCAGGCTGCAGAGGATGCTGAGGACCTGGGTTTGCAGGTGACATGGCCACCACTGTTTGCAAAACAGCCTTCTGGGCAGCCCAAGGCTTGTCTGGTGGAGCTGAGGTCTGTCTTCAGTCCTTTGGGATGGTAAGGGAGGGCTGTTCTCCTGCCAGCTTGTGCCATGAGGTGCCACTGTTGTGACCTCTGGCACATCTGGGGCTCATCACAGCAACTCTGGGAGAAAGCTCCCAGGCACCTGCTCTTCTATGCAAGCTCAAGGCATCTAATTTACTCGCTCTTGCTTTATCATAGAATCACAGACTGGTTTGGGTTGGAAGGGACCTTTGAAGATGATCTAGTTCTAACCTCCCTGCCAGAGGCAAGGACAACTTCCACTAGACCAAGTTGCTCTAATCCCATCCTGACCTTCAACACTTCCAGGGAGAGGACATCCTGGGCAACCTGTTCCTCTGTCATAATAAAAAAAATTCATTCCTTATATCAAATTTAAATCTACCATCTTTGTTTAAAAGCATTGCCCCATGTCTTGTCACTACAGGCCTTGCTAAAAAATCTCCATCTTTCTTTTAAGCTCCTTTTATGTACTGAAAGGCTGCAATAAGGTCTCCCTGGTGCTTTCTCTTCTCCAGGCTGAACAACCCCAACTCTCTCAGTCTTTCTTCACTGGAGAGATGCTCCTGCCCTCAGATAATTTTTGTGGCTTCTTCTTGACTCTCTACAACAGGTCCACGTCTTTCTTTTACTGGGGACCACGGAGCCAAACACAGCATTGTAGGTGAGGTATCAGGAGAGCAGAGTAGAAGGGGAGAAAACCCTCTCTTGACCTGCTGGCCATGCTTTCTATCTGTTCCCTCTCTGGTTTTTGGTCTTGGGTTAGGTTACCCCGCCATGGACATACCCCCTTCCTTCTGAGCACTGCCTAGACCACGGGGATTTGGGGTTCCCATTGCCCAGCTGCGTGGGAAGCCCCATGGTCCACGCTGGTGTGTGACTCCACAGTGCATCCTTCTTGTGCAGGAGTCCTCATGTTTCTCCTGCTGCCTGGGGGCTCCTTGGTCTCCCGTGGCCGCAAGGGACAGGCATCCACCATATCCAGCTCAGTAGCACCCAGGCAACTCTCCAGTGCAGTAAGGTCTGTGCAGAGCCCTGTACAGCTGAGAAAGATGTATCAAAGAGAGGTACTAGTACTTGTTCCATGTCTGAAGAGCAGAGGGAGAAGTTCCTCCATCTGCAGGCAGCCTTCTCTTTTTATTCCAGCTAATGGTTCCCTGTCTCTAGAGTTGCTCTGAGTCTGGGGTTGCTTTGCAGAGGGCATAATCTCTGGGAGGATGCATGGAGAGAGGGAAGTAGAGGAGGGACAGAGCCATGTGAACTCTCTCATGGGGCTGGCAGGGGCTGCTGCCCAGCTTTGTTGGTGAGGACTTGCCCACACCTTGGTGCCCCTGCTGTGGGCAGACATGCACCACGCTGGCTTCTCTCTTGCACCGGTCTGGTCTGTGGCAACTGTTAGTGATGATGTTAGTCTGAGCCCTGAAATAACAATCCCAGCGAGTGCACTGTGTCTCTTCCAAACTCTGATAGTTTACCAAGAAAAGAATTAATTCTGGCATTTCAGTGGAGAGTTCAAAGCACTGAAAGAGACATCTGGGATTAAGTATCGGATGTATATCAGCAGCCCAGAGGTATGGGATTAATAAAGCATTTTAACGATCTTCTAGCTTATCTGATGACATTTGAGAAAGCGTTGGGAGATAAATCCTTTCCAAGAGTGTCCTGCACATCTCTCCATCTGGGTGTGCAGCCTGCAGGCAGCATCTTCTGCAACAGATAGGGGGGACCAGTGCTGGGCTCCACCTCACCTCATCGCTCCATCTCTTCTCTGCTGTCTGTGGGGTGCTCCCACTGGCTCTTCTGTCCTCCCGTCGTGTTCCTCATCCCTTAGGTACCAGTGTGTGTGGAGCTGCTGCCCTCTGGGAAGATGTGCCCTGTCTTGCTGTGAACAGGTGCTCAGAGGAGACACAGGTGGTGGAGAAGAAACCTGCAACAGTTTTGGCTGTTATTAAATCAATCCCCTTGACTATCAGGGAGTGGGAGAAAGTCCCTGACTTTGTGAATGGAGGAAAGTATGTGGTAGCAGCACGTGTGTGGTTTTTGGCTTTTAATGTGGGACTTGATTAGGCTGGAGAGCTTGTTGCCAAAGATATAATTGAAGCAAGGAGCTGAATGGGATTAGAAAATTATTTGGACATTTGTACAGCTAACAGGGGCTTCCGGTGTTGCCTTAATGTGGATTTGGAGTCACTGGGAGAAACGTGAGAGCAGAGGCTGTGGGTGTGGGGAGAGCTGGCGTGGGAAGGAGGGTGAAAATGGGTCATGTTGGGTAGGAGTGAGTGAAGAGCAGAGAGGGAAGGATGTGATGGAGGGGAACCAGCATAACCTGAGAAACCTGTGGCTAGTACACTCCGGGTGATGTTGGTCCAAATTTGGGTTACTGCAGAGTTGCTCAGGCACTCGTGAGGCTGTCGCCTGTCCTTGGAAGGCTTGGCTCTGATATTAACAAGTGAGAAACCTTCCTTAAGAGAAAGCCATTGGGTAGCTTGTTGTGATGTTGCAGCCTGATGTCCTGCATTCCTCCTGCTCACCAGGAGCAGGCTTCCCTGAGGGGTGGGTGGCAGCTCGGTGGCACAGCCAGTTGGTTGCCTTGGCGATGCCAGGCACATTTGCCAGCTCTGCCTCCGTAATGGCAGGTCTCTGCATTGTTCAGCATGTTCTCTGTTTCTCAGCACATTTTCCCTCCCTGCTGGCATGTGCGAGAGCAGACAGCAGGCCAAAAAACCTCAACAGCCTTGAGGCATGAGTGCAGTTAAGAAACCCTTTGGAGGTGAAGGGATGGTCCCCGCAAGCCAAAGGTTGGGGTGGTTTTTGCCTCCCAGAAAGTGCTGGGGGCTGGGAGGGAGCAGAAAACTGCAGAATGGGGCTGCTCTGGGGTCAAGGCTCTGGAGACTTGCTGTGCTCCTGGCTCTGACCAGCAGTGCCATTTGGCAGGGAGCATCCCCAGCTCTGGGGGCTTTCTCAGCAAGCAACATCTGGTCTGGAACATCCCGTGTCTGCTGGTTTTCAGTTGAAAAGGTTGCTTTTGTAGAATTTTTATTGCTGTTTTTGGCATCGCTTCCCAACCCTTTTCTAAGATGGAAATTGGTCATTAGTGGATTTTATTGTATTTTTATTTTATTCCCAAGTTTGATCTGCTGGTTTCCTCTTCCTGGGGGGACTGGAAGATCTGGTTGTTCCTCTGACCCTGTCCCCAGGCTGTGGGAGGCTGTTCAAACCGCCTGGGGTGGGAACAGCAGCCAGGGCACCTGGATTCTGCAGCTCAACAGCCCAGCATCGCCATCCCCATGCTCTTCCTACTGTCACTGCCAGCATAAATCTCCATCCTTCTGACAGCCCTTGAAGCTGTTTCTGATTTTATAATTCATAACTAAGCCACCTGCCCCCCCTCCACTAAACGCTGTAGTCAAACAAATTATTTTTTTTCCACCCTCCTTGTTAGTCTGTAACTTAATTGAGTCGGGGATTGTTGACTTTTGGATAAACGGCACCTTTTTGTTAACCCCAGATAAGCTGGCAGCACTCGCTGGCTGCACCCATGCTGAGGATAGTGGCCTGGATCCCATCCTCTTTCCCTCCAGTCCCGCAGCTTTCCCAGCCAAGGCAGTCCTGTGCTGGGGTGCATCTCCCAGGGAAGCAGGTCAAGGAGGTCCACGTTTGATGGGTGCGTGAGGCTTCAGCCATGGCACTGTTGGATCAGAGACTCTTCGTTGGAAAGGTCTGATCCAATGCTGGCACAGACCCTACAGCTCAGATCCCCACAGCCTTATCATATCGAGGGAGGTGGGCCCTTTCCAAGTGTCCTGCGCATCTCTCCAGCTGTGAGGCAGCATCTTCTGCCATGGATGGGGGGCCCGTGCTGGGCTCTGCTTCACCCCACAGCTCTATGTCTTCTGTGCTGTCTGTGGGATGCTCTCACCAGCTCTTCTGTCCTTCAGCCACACTGCCCATCACTTGAGGACCAACATGCATGGGGTAGGGGTGCTGCTGCTCTCTGGTAAGATGTGCCTCATCTTGCTTAGGGCCAATGCTGGGAGGAGGCACTGGTGGGTGGGAGGTGGCATGGAAGAGATTGACAATGATTTCAGCTGGTACTAAATCCCCTTCAGTATCACAGAGTGGGACTTTTGGATGGAGGAAGGTGTGCAGCAGCATCACATGTAGGTTTTGGGCTTTTAATGTAGGCTGGAAGCCTGGCCTGGGATTTGCCAATTGGATGGCTTTTTGCAGGGACAGTTTGCATCAGGCGATGCCTCTGGGGTAGGGGACAGTGGCATCGTTGGAGCATACTGCTCCCTTCTGGGTGATATGTTCTTTATTTCCTTGGGAGGGTGGCAAAAGGGACTTTAGGTTTTGGCATCTGGAAAAGATGCCTGGAGGGAGGTTTCTAACCTCTTCCCAGCAGGTAACCCAAGCACCATCTGACAAAAACATGGGGTTTTAATTTTAACAAGCTATTGCATCTTTTTGTTGGGGAGACAGGGACACTGGGCCGCAAAGGGAGAGGGAGTGGGGGTATCCCAGCATCCCCTCTGTGCATGGTACCCAGTGGGCTGGGGCAGGCTCTCTCCATCCAGGTCAAGAGGCAGAAAAGGTTTGGCCCATGGCATTCCCTGCAGCTGCTGGATGGCTTGAGTGAGGATGCTGCTCGCTGAGATCAGCATTTTATCTCGCAGGGATTCCCCAGGGCTGGACAGGATATTGCAGTAGCTGTAGTGTGGTCCCTTCCCAGCTGGGATGCAGGAAGGTGATGGTCCTGGTTCCTGCTGGGTCTGATCCAGCATTGAAGCTCAGGGGCAGAGACATCACTTGCTGCCAGCCTGCCCCAACAGTGCCCAGGAAGACAGTTCACTTCCTGGCATCCTGGAAGGCTGAGGTGCCACCCCAGGAGGCTGGAATACCACCCCAAGAGGCTGGGATGCCCCCCTGGGTCCAGCCAGCCACTGGCTGCTTCTGACACTGGGGGCTTCTTCCCCGCCCCCCCCGGGTCCAGCCAGCCACTGGCTGCTTCTGACATTGGGGGCTTCTTCCCCACCTTCTCCTCCTTGGGCTCAGCTGAAAGAGTTAACAAAACCATTTGAAAGGGGCCCCCAGAGGCAACTGCTGGAGGTAATAATCTTCTTTCGGCTCTTTTTTCTTTTCCCCTGCTAATTGCAGAGTTGACATCGTCCCCTCTCATGAAAGGCTCTTTTGTGGGCTGGGTTGCTGGGCAAAGCCCAGGCTTGGCAGCAGGTTGCAAGACCCGGGCCTGTCTCCTGCACATCCCTTCTCTGGCGGCAGGTAGTGAAATGGCGCTTTCAGCGCCAGCGACATCCCTCCCTCCCTGGCTCCTGTCTGAAAACAAAACAAAACAAAACAACCAAAAGAACCCCACAAAAACCCCTCCTTTTAGCCAACCGTGCCTGATTTTCGCCCCGGTTCCACCTCGCGGGCGGAGGGAAAGGTCAGCCAGTCTAGACGCTAATCCGTCAAGTGTTGTATTTCTTCGCCCGCGGGTGTCCTAGCAACGGGATTAATGCAGGGGTGTAAGGCAGACATTGGCTGGATCCTGCTCCATCCCGGGCCGGTGGGCCGGATGCGTGCTGCTCCGCATGGCCGGGCAGCAGGGAGAGGTGGGCTGGGCTCTGTGGGCAGTCCCGGCCCTGCTCCCTGTGCCTGCCCTGGGCTCTGCTGGCAGCTCCCGCTGGTTTGATTCGATCCAGTGGCCGGGAAGTTGAGGGATGGGTGATAAAACAGGCTCATGGATGTTTTGGCTGGCTGGCGTCCATCCAGGGATAGATGGGTCAGTGGGGAGGGATCTCTGCACCCCCACAGGTTTGGGGAGTGTATTGGGGGATGCTCCGTGGCTATGTACAGCCTGCCTGGTCGCACCAGCTTCACCGCAACCACACCAGGGCCTCGGGACAGCCTGTGTCACTGTAGATCTGACTCTGATGGTGGAACCAGTCTCCTGGTACAGCCCCTGCATCCCAGTGCTCAGGTCTCCCAGTACATCCCAGCACAGCTCTGGCTATGTGGACTGTCGCTGTGCAGGGGTTACAGTTAAGTGACCAGCATCTCTCTGGACTTGGGGTGTTGCTGATGGGGTTTGGCCTGATGACCAGCATTTGCCTGAACACCAGTAAAAACCAGTTTGCTTCGATAAGGAGTGAAAATGCTTCCCATTTCCTTCACTTTGCCATTTAATCTTTTTATTGCACTGTTGCTGTTCAGGCTCTTGCTGACCCCAGTTTGCTTCTGACCGTTGCTGGTGATGCTCTGCTGCCCGTGCCTGGTTCAGGGGTGCAGCTGGTGCCAGTGTTTGGCACCCGAACATCCCATGGGTGGTACCCCAGTGGGAGCTGCAGTGTTGGTGGGCGCCGTGCAGCCAGAACCATCAGTCAAGGCCCCCCCGCATACGCAGCCTGGAGACACTGGGCAGCTGCCTGCTGATAACATTGTCCCATTTTAATCTTTTAAGCCCTTCCTCTGCTTTCCCTGCGGCCTCTTCCGGGCTTTCTCCTGTCCTCCCTTCCTTGCAGAGGGGCCAGCAAGCATTTCCCCTGCAAGCCATGCAAACCTTCACTCCTTCCTTGCTACTCCCCCCCATCCTCTTGTGCTCCAATATCCCTGAAAAGGTGGGAGCAAAGCAACCTCCTCCAACCAAAAGCAGTTTCAAGAGCAAAATGTGGGTTTAATCTTTGCCCTGTAGCCATGTCTCAATGGCCTCAAGTTGTGCCAGAGGAGGTTGGGATTGAATATTAGAAGAAACTTCTTCACTGAAGGGGTATTAAACACTAGAACAGGCTGCCCAGGGAGGTGGTTGAATCACCATCCCTGGAGGTCTTTAGAAGATGTGTAGATGTGGTGCTGAGGGCCATGGTTTAAGCACTGGACTTGGTGGAGTTGGGTTGATGGTTAGTAGAGTTAGGTTATGGTTGGACTCAATGATCTTAAAGGTCTTTTCCAACCACAACGACTCTGCGATGTCGCTGCTCCAGCCCAACAAGTGATGGAAAGGAGTCGGGCTGGCCTGGTACTGGCACAACCCTGGTTCCTCCTCCAGTTTTCAGCATCCTTGCAAGTGGGGTGTGCTGGTCTGGTGGCAGAGCTCACCCCGGAGACGCCAGGGCCCCCGCGCTCCGGCTGCCGGCTTTCCGCCCTGCAAGCGGCCGCACGCTTTCATTAGGCAAGAGGGGCTGGCAGGGCTCCAGGCCTGGGAGAAGGTGGGGCTCGTTCCCCCCAGAGCCCAGCAGGGCACTGCGGGGACAGGCTGGAGCTTGCCTGGAGCCCGGTAGTGTAGCTTCTCTTGCCTACGTGGGACTTTTTTGTTTTTTTCTGCAGCTGGGATGGGTTAAGTGGGGTTTTAGGAGCTGTTTCTTTTCTCTTGGGTGCTTAAAACAACAACATATAAAAACCCACCCCTGCGAAACAGGCCGGTGACGCTGCGAGGAAGGGAAGATGTTGCTGTGCTGATTTATGGGGCTTTTTTTATCTTTGCAGGTCACTGCTAGTGTTTGGGGAATTGGCCTTGCTGCAGGAAAAACTGGTTTCCAGCTTTCCCGTTAGGAAGAAACTTTTGCGATAGTGTAATTAAAATGCAGAAGGGGAAAAAACAAAAAAAAAACAAAAACAAAAAATCCCAGAGCAGCTGGTTGTGTGCTCATAGCTGGGTGCTTTGGTGGCTGTTGTGTGTCTCCTGCCTTGCTCTGTCCTTGACTGTGCTGCCTGCAGCCAGTGACAGAAAAAAATGCGCTTTTTTGGTCCTTTTTCTGGTCTTTCTGGCTCACGCACCAGCCTACCAAAGCAAAAAAATCCCAACAATTATATTTTTACAATGGGAGTGTTTTAATCCACCTTGGGGCAGTTTCCAGTATTTTTTATCACCTTATCTCAGCTGGTGCTGACACCGAGTTGGACTCGGGTGGGCTGAGGAGGTAGGACTGTGACTCTCATTTGGAAATCAGAAGTGATGGGTCTGACTTAGCCCCATTACAGTCGCTTTGCAGCAGGGCAGGTCCAGAGTTCCCAGGGATGCCTGAGCTTTTTAGGTGGGAAGGAAAACTGTACCTCCCTGGGATTATTTATTTCTTTGCAGCTTCCTCTTTGCTGCCAGCCTGAGAAAGGATGCACTACATAGACCAGGATATTTGGGAGGTGAATATTGTTTCATCTGGGGTGGTGGCGAGTGCTGCTCACTCGGGATGGGGGAAAAGACCTCCTGCTATTTGGGGCACCTTGAACCCCAAGTGTGGTCGTCTGGAACAAAACTGTCCCAAATGGCTTTGTTTTTTAGAGATGACTAAACGGAGGTCCCCAAATGACGTACCCATGTGGCTGGCCCAGCCTTTGCAGCCCGCCCCCCCTTTGAACCCTCTGGTATGTGAATTTTTGCTGGTGTCAGAGGGTTGGAGGCTGCAAAATCCCTCCCGGTTAAAGGGTGGGAATACCAGTGTGTGCAGCTTGGGATAATTACCAGTTGTCAGCAAAACAATAGTGGCATTGTAGGGCAGGAGCAAAGCAAAAGGGCCCCGGTCTTGAGCGTAATGTTACTTTTCTATTTACGTTGCCATAGTCTTTGCTGAGAAATGGCCCTATTCTCTCTAATCCTCCTCTTCAGGCATGCCTGCTGGGGTTTTTGTGTGTGTGTGGTTTGGGGTTTTCTTTTTAACCCTTATCATCCCAGAAAGCAACTTGTGGGGACCCATCTCTGTGGGGCTCTGCTGTGTGGCCATCCTTGTCTTTGGCTGGCCATCTGTGCTTTGGGATGCCAGTGCTAGGGACAGTGCCTGTCTGTGGCATCATGTTTGTGCTCAGGAGGGGGAAACCTGCTCCTGAATCCCCATCTGCATGCGAGCAGGAACCCAGACAACACCCATCCTTGTTCTTGATATCTGTCATGTTATAGATGGCCAACTCTGGTGCATCAGAGCAATTTATTGATGTCATATTTTGTCTTTAAAGCCAAGTCATTTGTTGAAAAAGAAAATAATTGGTCAAATGATGGCTTTTGGTCCCCATCTCCTGCTTGTTCTAGTAGAGATCTAGTAGATCTCTTGCCCGGTGTGTTTGACTGTTGATTGGAGAGGGAAGATGTGTTTTCTGGCCTCATCCAGGTCTTGTTGGGTTTCCCACTGCTGAAGCTAAGGAAGCTTCTCTCCACTCGCATGGAGCAGCAAAGTAGCCACCAACAACATCGACTTGATTGACCTCTTGAATGTCTGTCTCTGGTGGTGCTTGCACTTTCTCAAAGATCTACATTTTGCTGCTTACATACTTTCCATGCCAGTGGAGACACAGACTGTCATCATGGTAGGGAGCAGGGCATTCACCCTTGGCTGACATCAGCTTGTCATCGCTCAGCTTAATTTCAAGATGTTCAACTGACTGTTTTTTTAATTTAGTTGTGGGGCATGTGCAGCTGGGTAGGTTCAAGGGCCAGACGACGCTTTCCCTGCTTAAGTGACCTCTCCTCCAGGCTGCTAATGAAGGCCTTAAATGGCTTTAACCCCAGTATCCACCCCCAAAAGGGTCTGCTGGGCATCTCACCTCTTTGTATCACCACCTTGGGGGACCGAAAGTCATGGTGAGGTCTGGGATGAAGCACAGTGCTCAGCAGACTACCCTGGGATGGGATGCAATGCCAAAGCAGGATGGCCAAGCTTGGCTGGCTGGTGCAGAGGAAAGTTTGGAAAGAGCGGGAAACGATGCCAAAGTCAGCAGCACAGGCAAACTATTGTCTGAGAAGTGCAGAGAGGTGGAAGGACCACGGAGCAGACAAGGAGTCTTATTACCAGCACAGCCAGGGGCTTCGAGAGGCTCCAAGCTAAACAAAGTCCCCTGCACTGCAGGGAGGCAGCACTGACAAGATCCAGGCTGGTTGGGCAAGCAGAATGTTGCAGCTGTAGTGAAAAAAAAAAACCACCAACAAAAAACCCCAAACCTCCTGGATCCCTCTTTTCCTTTCCATTCTCTAACATAATAGCGTTTCTTGCCACTTGACCCAGCAGCAGCCTGGAGAGCTTGGAATTTTGTTTGCTGTGAGCCACACTGAGGATGAGGTTAATCACCTGCTGGGTGGGTTTCCCTCACCGTAAAGCTGCAGAGAGGCTCCGTGAAGCATCCACAAGCTGGTCTGCAGCAGTGCAGACCAGCTAGCACCCAGCATTCCCAGCTCCTGGCAGATGCAGAATGGATGCTGTACCGTGGGATGGATGCTGTAATACTCCATGGTAGCTTCAGGTACTACTTCATTTGGCATTTCTTCTATGTTTTGTTTGGTGAACTATTGTTTGTTTGTTTGTTTTATTGTGCTGGTATTTTCCTGTGCACTGAAGTCCTGAAAAACAGCTGAGAACGGGCAACTCTCAGCATTTGTTATGCAGCCTTCAAAGCTGATGCAGAATTACTCTCCAACAGCACTCCTTGACATGGTGGCTTAACATCCTGGGGTAGGCAGGGTGTTCCATGGGCCCTTTCTCAGTCTCTCTCCATGGCTGGGAATATGCTCGTGGGAGTCATATCCTGACATTTTGGGCTTTGTTGGCTTATGTACTGTGTGATGTTGGAAGATTCCCTTTGAGCTCCAGGGAAGCATTCCTTGCCTAGTTTCTTGTCCTCCTCTGCTTTGCTTTGTGCAAAATGAGCAGGTTGTGATGGTATCAAGTCAGCTTGTAAACCCTCCATCCCAGCTCTCATCTCCCCTCATCCCACAGCACAGCATCCATCCTCGAGCCAGGATGCTGGGTGCGTTGGCTCCCTGTATTTCTGGATAAATAGGTGCCTGGGAACAGGGAACTGACCCGTCCTCTCCAATAAGTGGGATGGCCCCCTCTGTCCCTGCCCAGGCAGTGCTCCTGGGTGCTGCCGGACCCCCCTCGGCTGCATGCTGGGACAGGAATGTGATTGAAACCTGGGGCTTCCCGGGAGTGTGGCTCCCAGGCTGAGTTGGGACTGTGGTGAGGGATGGGGGGTGTGAGTCTTCCCCCTCCAAGGAGCAATTAGTCTGTAAGGTGATTTATTAACACAGCAGAGGGTGAGCAAGGGGGTCGCATTCCTTCCCTCCCCTCCCCTCCCCTTATCTCCAGGCTGTCGGTGGGAGGTGAATGATGGGAAGCAGAGCCAGTAGCTCCTGTGGAGGCAGGGCTGGAGGGGGGGGCAGACCATGGTTGGGCTGGAGGGCTGCAGGTCACACCAAGCTCACCTTGCATTTTAAAGACCTCCTTGCATTTCTGAAGACTTCTCTTGAGTTCAGCTGTGCCCAGAGGTTGATGGCCTGTCTCCTCCACCCATCCCCTGGGGTGACCAGGGCACCTCTCAGGGTGGCCAAAGTCACCCCAGCTCCCATTCCCTGCCCCTGCTGCCTTGTCCCATCCCATATGGACATGGAACAGGGGTGACACCAGGATTCCTTGGCTGTGCCTTCTCCATCCCAGGGCTCCTGGTCTTTGCTGGAGGGTAACGAGTTACAAGGCAAACTCAAGATGCCTGTGGTGAGACCTGCCCCTTGGTGCACTGCTCCCCAGGGACTCGACCCCTGGGGGTATTTTTAGCCACATTTGGAAGGAAAGCTGTTTGCTCTGCACTTTGCTCGCCCTGCCAGCCACTGGGTCCCACATAACTTCCCATGATGACTGAGAAATTACAAATACTCCCAAGATGAGTAGGATGGATGGATGCCCTGGCACAGCGGGTGCCTCCGTCTCCGCTCAGTTTGGGAGTGGAGAAGGAAGCAGGTAATGGCAGGGGTCTGGGCACAGCCGCCCTTCTTCTTCCTCCCTGGCGTTACTTGATGTCTCCCTGAGGCAGTTGTGACATTTTCACAGTTTATCTTATCGAGGAATTTGCTGGGAGGATGTTTCTGGCTCTCCATGAGTAAATGTTTAGGAACGCTGTGGTCCTGGGGACTCAGCGGTGTTGCGCAGCCGGAGGCAGGGGAGGAAACAGTGGCCCGGAGGCAGGTCCTGGCAAACTGGCACATTTTCGGGGCTGTGATGGGTGCTGTCACTCACACCGGCCCAGCCCTCCTGCATCCTCATCCCCAGCCCCTGCCTTCCCATCTCCCTGGCTGAGTGCCCATCCGTGGGCCAGGTCCCACCGTCTCTCCCCAGGGGCTGTCTCCACATTGGGAGGTCAGTGGCTCAGGATGTGGCAATATCCTCGGCGTGCGTCTGCATGAGGGCCTTCCAACTGTTGTTTGGACTTTTAGATGAAGAGTGGATTAAAATCCCAAACATCAATAGGATTTATAGATACCATCTGCCACTGACAGTCGCTGAATTTTTCTGCTCGGTGCACAAGTGCTCCAACCTCCAGTATTTTTGGCTACGTTGGTGTAAAGGTTTCCTTCCTTCCTTCTTCCCCAGCTGCATCTGTGGAAGGATTGATGCATGGATGGGGCATCAGTGGCAGCCCCAAGTGCTTGCTGTGCTGCAGTTTTGTGCCCTTTCGAGGAAGATGCTTTCTTGAGCACCCAATGGCAACATTGCTGTCACTGGTGGTAACCTGGCAGACTTTTGGCAAGCTGCTGAAGTGCTGGTGGGCTGTGGAAAGGTCATGGGGCTGCAGTGTGTTTGCATCCAGGGGCTGACCCCAGACATCCTTCCTGCTGGTCCCAGGGATCCATTTCATGGAGTACCCCCCGTGCAATGCTGTGTGTAAGTTGGCACGGCTGCTTTGAAGGGACTGGCAACATTTTTAGTGGTGGCCAAAAGCAAGAGGTGATTTGCAGCCATTCTGCCTGCAGGCTGGGGGAAGTTGGGGCTGGACTCAAACAAAAAATAGCTTAAAATAGCCTGATAATGGACAAATTTGTTAATTAAAACAAATTGTTTTGTTAAGGGAGGCTCCTTGGGAGCTGTGCCATGGGGATGATCCATGTAGCTCAGTCCCTCCTGGCTTCAGGGGCATCTCCTTGCCTCCACTCTGTCAAAAAACTGCTGACGGTCCCTGCCTGAACCTCGGTGACCTCTGGACTTGTGGCCGTGGTGGCTGGGAGACGAGAGGTCCCTGGTGTAACCGGGGTTGTTACCCCTGATGGGGAGCAGCAATATGGGACTCCTGAGGATGCTTCCACGATCTGCTCAGCCTGAGGCTCCCCCTGCTGTCCGTCTGCCCATCCGGCCATCTGTCTAGCTCTGCCTGCCCAGGGTCTGGCCTTTTCTTTTCTCTCTCCCCTGCTTTTTTCCCCTCTCTTTTCACCCTCCCTCCCCCCCTCCCTTTTTCCCCCTGCCTCTTCCCCTTTTCCCCCCCATCTCTTTTTCCCCCTCTCTTTTCTTCTGGGACAGGAGTCAGCCTGCACGGGGAAGTCAGCCTGATCCCCCTTTTCCGGAGGGACAAGGCAGTGGGAAGATGTAGCCAGCCTGTTCAGGAGGGATTGGGGACAAGATTGAGGGTCCAATTTTGCTTTTAAGGAAGTAAAAGGTCATGGCGAGCTTCCAACAGGATTCTTTGGAGCATGCAAAGTGCTTTTTGGGAGCTTTTAGCCTAGAGGAGGCTAAACTGTGGGGTTTCCCCTGATCTGCCAGCAAGCCAGCTGCTACAGCTTCTCTCTGGGGAAACACTTCTCCAAAATATTTCACCAGCTGGTAAGTTCCCTGACCCTGCCTGGCTGTTTGGTCATGGCAGAGCTGGCCAAGCTGGGTTGGAATGTTCTAGTGCCACCTGTGCCACATGTGCCACCAGGCCACCCACCGAGCCCTTATTTTGGAAATCCTAGGTCCCTTATTTTGGGAAGCCCCTGGACCTGGCTCCTTCCAGCCGGTGTGGAGGTGTGCAATGAAACAGAAATCGTTGACTTAATGAGGGCTGGTGGTGGCCGCCCAGCACACGGGGAGGTCCCACGGGGTTGCTGCTTTGCTGTTATCATGAG
The DNA here is from genome assembly GCA_020745705.1 of Hemiprocne comata. NCBI lineage: Eukaryota > Metazoa > Chordata > Aves > Apodiformes > Apodidae > Hemiprocne > Hemiprocne comata. Next base: position 38,188,499 of record CM036591.1, read on the forward strand.
CTGCCTAATCCCAGCAGAAGGGAGAAACGGGATTTTTTCTGGCTGGGCATCATGTCTGTGCACGCTTGGGGCACCCCAGCATGGTGCTGCCGCCAAAACCCTCCTGGCTGAGGCAGCTCATCAGGGCTCGTGATGCTCCCCCCCCTGGCTCCAGGAGCTGCCCTGGGAATGCTGCACGGCTCCGGGGGGGCTTGAATCACATCCCAGCTGCAGGCTGTCACCCCATTTATCTCCCCCCAATTTGGGGGAGAAACCATGGGAATACTTTTCCATCTGTCTTCCTCACCAGTGGGAGAGGAGCAGCAGTCCCTGGCATCCATCTTGGACATGCCAAGGATGGGGGGGGTTCCTCACACCGTACTGGGATGCTGCACCCTCGCCCCAGGGGAGCAGAGCCGGGCGCAGCGGGGTCCCGTCCAAACACGCTGGGGCGGGTTGGCAGGCTGGCTCCTTTCAGCAGGTTGATGGGAGCACATGAGCTCCAGGGGGGGCTGTATGGAAACTCTGACATACGGACAAAAATGCATCCCACATTGTATTGGTCGTGGGCTGCTCCACAACATGTGCCCCTAACAGCATCAGTCACGGGGCAAGCCTGTTAGCTACAGCATCGTCGCCGTGCCAGCTACCATATGAAGGGGAAAACTCACCCGTTTCACTTAAAAAGTAGTGTGGGAAATGTTGCATAAAGCAAAATAGGCATCTGAGCATTCGTTTCAGTGCTTTTCCTGAATATTTTTAAACCGGAGTGTCAGGAGAATTGCATCCCTTCCCACTCTATGTTGCAGGACCACATTACTGAAGGCCATGACTTTCCTGGTCACGCAGCATCCCAGCTAAGGGCAGCTGAAATTGTCACCTCCCCATCAGTGACCCTTCTCAGGGACACTTTTTGAGATGTGAAGGTGATTTGCCTGGTGCCACAGCGGTATGGTGGTGCAAACCATGGCTGTGCTCCAGGGGTCATCCTCTCCACAGCAGGGCAGAGCTAATATAGATAAAAAATAGGCCAGATAAGTGGATTTGGGGGCATTTTTTTAAGCTGAGGTGAAGAGCAACTTTTTGGGGTGTGGAAGAGCACCAGTGCTGCCCAGGGGAGGTTTTAATCTTGGCTTCAGGAAAAGTTGAGTGCTCGAGGCTGTGATTGCTCAGACTTTCTGGCTTTGAGACATTGCTGGCACAGGATGCTTGCAGCAGGGGATCGCGAGTGCTCCCTCCCCATCCTGAGACACCTGGGGGGTCCTGGCCCTGTAACCGAGATGGGAAAATGGCTTAAAAGCCCTTGACTTTTGGGACTTGTGTTTCTGGCCGGTGGAACTCTTGGAAATGTTTTCTGGGATTTTTTTTCTGCTTCTCATTCTGTTTTGCTCTGAGCTTATAACCATTTCCCGAGACCTGGGGCGGGGGGACCTGTGTGTCCCACTGAAGCTGAGCATCCCTGGAGACAATGTCCATGCATAACCCCCCCATGCACGGCTCTTGATGCTGGTAATTTAACCAGAGCCATGGAGCAGGGAGAGAGGATATAGGATTTTCTGGGCAGGAGGGAGTTAAAAAGCTGGCAGCAGCAAGCTGGGACAGGGAGCTCAGTGCCTCTGAGGGCTGGCTGGGCTCCCAGAGGTTTTGGGGGGCTCAGGTGGGGTCCCAGGGGTCCCGGGAGGCCGTGCCGGGTGCAGGAGGCTGGCGCTTGGCGGAGGAGGGTTTGGCAGGGCTGGCGGCGCGGCCACTCCTCCCGCTGCTCTGCTCTGGTTTGAAGGGTCGTGTTGGGGAGGAGAGAGCAATGTGAGTCCTCTGGGAGCCTGGCCGGGGCAAAACTCCTGCCTCTTCCCTCCTTTCCTTCCTCTGGCCTCTCTGTTTCGGTCTTTGAAGCTGCAGAGCTTGTTTTTGCTTTTTAATGGCCCCACCTCGCTTGGAGTTTCTGCTCCTCCTGGCTTGCTGCTTCTCCTCCTCCAACATGCAGTTCCTGGACTGGATTTGGGACAGCATGAAGACCACGGGAAGCCCAGCAGCACTGGGAGAGGGAACCGTGGCACTGGAGCCACTCGCCTCCACGGCAGCTCCCAGCCCACCCCTGGGGACATGGGGTGGCCAGGTGGTGGGGGATGTCACCACCCCACAGCGCCAGGAGCCAGATCCTGGCACAGCAACATCTGTGGGTGAGAGGATGGCATCTGAAGACACTGAGCAGTGGGACAGCACTGCCATAGGGCCAGTGGAGAGCACAGCACAGCCAAGCATCGCTCCTCCCTGCAGCACGTCACCTGCCCCTGGCCAGTATGCCACCAGCAGCTCTGCCGAGGACCCGCAGCTCCTGGGGACAGGGACCAGTGAGGACCCACAGATCCTGGGGATGGTGACCACCAAGGACCTGCAGCTCCTGGGGATGGTGACCACTGAGGACCCACAGCTCCTGGGGATGGTGGCTTCCGAGCACCCACAGCTCTCTGGGACAGTGACCACTGAGGATCCACAGCCCCTGGGGACAGGAACCTCCAAGGACCCGCAGCTTCTGGGGACAGGGACCCCCACAACAACATGGGTGTCCTTGCGGAGACCAGCAGGTCCCCGGCCAGGTAGTGCCCCTTTTCCTTTCTCACCAGGTGACAGTACCCACAAGCAGATGGTGCCACCCCATGACCTCACGGCACAACCACCCCAACACTACCCTAGAGCATCACCCGCCCCACTGAACCTGGGGCAAGGCACTGGCCAGTGGGGGCTGGTCCTGGCCGGCACGAATGGGAGCCAGAGCCCTCCTTTGCCTAACAGGAGGGCAGCTAACAGTGTGGATCCTCCTCTTGCCGATACCTCCGGTCCTCTCCAGTTTGATTTACTAACTGCCGCCACGCGACTCTACGCTAGCAGCGGTGCGGGGCTTGCATCCTTCTTTCCCGGACTGATGCCACCAGCTGGGCGCTGCCTGCCCGTCCCAACCCGCCTGCCCTTCTGCAGCGTGCTGGGCACCGACCATTTCAGATTCCCGAATTACCTCCGCCACAGCAGCGAGGTGGAAATTTGGGCGGCTTTGCATGAGTGGGAGGGGCTGCTTGAATCGCGGTGCCATCGCTACGTGGAGTGGTTCCTCTGCTTGCTCCTGCTTCCCGGGTGTAGCACCTTGGTCCCCATAACCCCCCCGCCGTGCCAGGGCTTCTGCGAGGCCGTCCGAGACCTGTGTTGGATGCACTTGGCCGGCAGGCGCCTGCCTCTGCCTTGTGATGCTCTTCCCAAGGAGGACGAAGGGTATTCTTGTGTCTTTATTAATGCTTCTGCAGGTAATGTGGCTGGGCGATGTCCATGTGTTGTGTGTGTGCCTTCCCTCCCCAAACTCCCTCATGTTTTTAGGTGCAGAGGGGTGCTTTGTCCCCACAGGATACTGCTGAGTCCAAAATCACTTTCCATCCGGCCTTGGCCTCTTCAAACAGAGACTGCCAGTGGGTTTTGGCTCCCTCCTCAGGGCTGAGCCCCACCATCCCCTCCTTGGGCTGTTTCACCCCCAGTGAAACACAGTGGCCAGGTTAAAAGACAATGTCCCAGTGGCCAGCACAAGAGATGCTCCCTGAGCACATGGTGCTGGCATTCAGGGCAGGTTTGCAGGTGCCACAGCGCACAGCCAAGAAGAAATTTGGGATGTGTATCCTCCTAGGAGTGGAGTGCTTGCAAAGCTGGTAGTTCCCCACAGGGATGGGTGAAGGACCAGGACCCCACAGCCACCCAACCACAGCAGCACCTGGGGCCATGGCAGTGGGGAGGCTTCAAGGTGACCTGCAGCCGTGCCTGCATGCTCCCCTGTCCCAGAGCCGCCCTTTGCCTTAGGGTTAATGATTTACTGAAGGGGTAATTTTTGATCCACTCTGCTTGGCAGGCAGGAGAGGTTACTTCGCCTCTGGCTTCATTGTTAGGTGGTTGTGACACTTCTGTATGTCTGCTGGGGACCAAGATGTGCCACTTCGGCAGGAAAGAGAGCAGGGGGGAGCTGGAGAAATGCACGTCAGGGCATCAGAGCAAGAACACAGTTTGGGATGAAAGCAGGAGTGGGAGCTTGCCGCTCCCCCCCCATCAAACCCCCTTGAATGAGGCTGTGTTTCCATGTGGCCCCCTGTGCCCTCAGGGGCCCCCCCCCCCAGGAGCGGCGAGACGCCCGCTGCCGTCAGAGGGGTGATGGAGCGGGGGGCCAGAAGACAAGGCTGGCACGCAGGGTCCCCTCAGCCTCAAAGCAGCTCTGTTCACTGGCCGACCCTGGGGGGAATGACACAGGATCAGGGGGATGCTCATGGGGGAGTTGTGCACTCTCAGATGGGCCATTGGGAAGGGGTGGGGGATGTGGGGACTGTGGTGCACCTCATGGAGTTACTTGGGGTACTTCTGTGTGTGGGGAGGGTCCCCTGCATCCCATCCCTGGCTCGGGCCAGCCAGGAAGGTCATGGCAGAGCAGGGAGGTGGCTTGGAGCATCCCTGGGGCATTTGCAATGACAACAGGAGAAAATGGCTGGGTCGCTGCAGCCAGAGGCATCCCCGCAGCCCTCTTGTGCCAGCACCCATCCTGAAACTGCTGCAGTGTCAGCTGTCTCTGTCTCGCCATGCTCTGTGATGGGTGCTGCCAGTTTGTTGCAGGGAGGAGGGGGTGCAATACGTGGGCTCTGACTACCCTTTGGAAAAAGCAGGCATGGCCTGAAAGGTTTGGGGTTGAGCACTTGGCTTTTGCAGGGGTGCAGCCATTTAAAGGGGTCTCCCCTTACCCCTCCAGCTCCTCAGGCCCCACCTGGCCTTGCAGCCCTGGCACCTGCCTTGTCTTGCATGTTGCAAGGGGTAAGGTTGGTCCCTGTCTGCTTTGGGAAGCGCCGGCACCCAGCTCCCACCCTGGGCTTGTGGGCGAGTGGCATGTTTGGAGAGGAGGGAGGATCCCAGAGCCGGCTGAAACGCCAAGGGGAACGTGGTTGAAAATTGCATTGCTGACAAAAGCCTCTTTGAGGCTGTCCCCTGTCTCACAGAGACCCGGGGGCAGACAGTGGCTCGTCTGGCTGCAGAAATTGCAGCTCTGGCTCTTACACCCGTGCGGACCCCCAGGAGGAAGCTCTGGTTTCCTCTTCTCTTAAAGCTGCTGTGAATTTTGCTTCCTTCAGCTTGAGAGAAGCTCCATCCCTGCATCCTGGTGTCTGCAGTCAGCTTGGCCATGGCCATGTGCTGCAGGGTGGCTGGCACGACTGTGGATGGCATGGCTGGAGATGGGGTAGGGTGCTGAGGAGGAGTTTCAGAGCAGCAGGCTTAGTAGAGAAGCAGCAGGTCTGGGGTCTGCCAGAGAGAAAACTTGCCCCCGCTTCTAATCAGTGGCATTTCTGACATCCCCACTGCCTGGGTCCCTGTCACGGGGCTGGGGCTTGGTGGCAGAGGGAGGCTGGGGATGCTCGCATGCGTGGGTACCCCCGGGCTTTGGAAGAGGCACTAAGGTTTTGATCTCCTCCTACCATCCCAAGAGACATGTTTTCCTTCCAGGCTGGACAAGGCTGGGCTGATTTTCTTCTTTTTGTTTTTTGTTTTTCTTTAAGAGCTCTGGCGAACAATGCCTGGCTCCAGAGCAGGGTGGAGATTCCTGGCTGGTCCTTCTGGAGTCAGCACACTCCTCATACCCCCCACCATTGGTCACACAAAACACCAGGGATGGAGTTGGGGACATTAAATTCTCTCAGCTCCTGCTCCTAACTCGGAATGAGGCTGAAATCAGCACTGAGCATCTGTTCCTGCTGCAAAACCCTCAGCTAGTTTGGAGCTGGGGTTGGCTGGGTTTCCTCGCCCCCGGGAAATGCAGAGTTAAAAAGCACCCGTCGAGTTGGCACCTGCCCGAGCAGTTGACATAGGAGAGGAGGAATCCAGCGCCAGGTGTGTGGGCGATGAGGATGTGCCTGCTGCCAAAACAACGGGAGCTGGCTTACAGAGAGCCGGCTCACCCCGGCCAGATGTTCAGCTGTGTTTGGTAGGAGAGACTGTCCTGAGCAGAACTTCCCAAGTGCCTAGAGAAAAAGGAATGAGGAAAAGAGCTGAGCTCCAAATTGAGATAATCTGGGAAGCTGATGAAGTGCGCCGGCTCAAGCCCTGTTCCCCGGGTGTTGCAAGGGGATGGCTCTGATTTATTGCCAGCTGGTGTGACCCTGTGAGCTTGTCCCAGAATGACGTGAGGGGTCACCATGACCCCGGAGTGGGTATGGATGCAACAGACTTCCTCACGGCTCCATGGCTGTTCAGCATCTTGGGGCTCTGGCAGCATCCCCCGCTGCCTACATGGGCATGTTTCTGCCATGGGCACAATCCCTTTGGTTTTATCCCATCTCCGGGATGTCCCAGTTACAGGCGGACGTCCAGGACCAGGGAATGGGTGGCATTTTGGGAGTCACATCCGAACAGTGCAGTGGGAGCAGCTCAAAGAGCATTGCTGCCTTGGCCAACCCTCAGCCTGAAGGAAAATCCCAGGCGCTGGGGGGAGCAAGTGGAGGAAGCCACTTAAAAGTGGCATCTGAGGAGGCATAGCCTGTGGTGTGTCCCCAAGGCACCTTGCTGAGAGTGACCATCCTTGCTGGTCTGGTTTTGACTGCCCCCTTTCCCTTCCTCTTGCAGAGAACCTGAGCACCGAGGTCAGCCTCCTGGAGCTGATCGGAGACCCCCCGCCGGAGGAGATCCTTAAGATTTATGGCCCTGACAACAACCCTGGCTATGTCTTTGGCCCCAATGCCAACACGGGACAGGTGGCCCGGTACCACCTGCCAAGCCCTTTCTACCGGGACTTCTCCCTCCTCTTCCACATCCAGCCCACCACCCCCCGGGCTGGCGTGCTCTTTGCTGTCACGGACTCCACCCAGAGCATCATCTATGTGGGGGTCAAGCTCTCGGAGCTACGGGCAGGCAAGCAGCAAATCATCTTCTACTACACAGAGCCAGGCTCCTCAAGCTCATATGCGGCAGCCACCTTCACTGTGCCCACCCTGCTCAACCAGTGGACACGCTTTGCCATCAGCGTGGAGGAGGAGGAAGTCATCCTCTACCTGGACTGCGAGGAGCACGAGCGAGTCCGCTTCGAGCGCTCCCCAGATGAGATGGAGCTGGAACAGGGCTCTGGGCTCTTTGTTGCTCAGGCCGGAGGGGCCGACCCAGATAAATACCAGGTAAGGCCTCGGGTCACCCCAAGGAGCATCCTCAGGAAGCCTGGGTGAGACTGGTGCAATGTGATACCAGCCTGTGCTTGTTGAACCAACCTCTTTGCCCAGAAGACAAATGAGTGGTGACACTCTGTGTATGTCCCTGGGGAAGGAGACTCTTGAGATGGAGGGGGAAACAACTTTATTGTCTTATAATCATAGATTCATGGACTGGTTTGGGTTGGAAGGGACCTTAAATATCACCTAGTTCCAACCCCCTTCCATGGGCAGGGACACCTCCTGCTAGACCAGGTTGCTCCAAGCCCCATCCAACCTGGCCTTGAACACTTCCAAGGAGGGAGCAATCACAAATTCTCTGGGCAACCTGTGCCAGTGAACAGTCTTGGGTGTCACCAAAGCAAAGCTCTCAAGGTGGCCTGGCAGGAGGAGATGGGGTTGTACTACAGCAGCCATTGTTGCCCGTCCCTTTCCCAGCAAACACACAGAGCCTCTTTGAATCTCCCCATTGCTAAAAATACCCAACTCCTTTGGTGGAGGAGCTGGTTTGGCTGTAAAATGTCTCTTTTAGCTGGAAAAAATTCTTGGGCTGGAGCATATCTTTTTTGGCTGATGTTGGGTGGTATCTGCAGGAAGACTTTGGAAAGCAAGGAGAGAAGGTGATAGCTCAGCCCGTGATTTGAACATCACATGCTCTAGATAAGGATTATGGAAAGTGTGGGGAAAATGTTCAGCTGACATGGAAATACCCCGCTGTGCTTGAGGAGAGGAAAGTTCAGGATTGCACCAGCCAGTTTCTCCTGGGCTGAGCGTGGTTTGCCCAGCAACAGAGGCTCTGCTGAGTGGAGCGATGCTTTTCCCAGGGAGCTTTGCAAAGCACGTTTCTGAGCTTAAACATCATCTTGCCTAACGAGCAGCACTGCTGCAGTCCCAGTTAAATGGCTTTGGGCAGGGAAGGCTCCCCCAGGAAGGGATTAATGATTGATGGGCTAGAGGCCAGTTTACACTGGGATTCAGGTTGGTCCCATGAGGTCTCAAGAGCAACTTTGTGCTCTTGAAGAGCAATTTTTTTTGTTCTTGAACACACTGGGAGAGCCAGTTCATGGCCCTGGAGGAACTTCTCTCCCCAGCTGGAGAGGGTTTGGCACCATTTGGAGGGCAAAGCACCAGCCCAGAGCAGAGCAAAGTGCTCCTGCTTTTCTAGCAGGTGATGTTCCTCAGCTTGCCAAACACCCTTTCCCACCACCCGCCCTCGGTTTTCCCAGGGGGAATAGATGACCATCAAGGGAAGGAAGCTGGCTGAGAGGGGAGCAGGGAGCACAGGCTTGGACGTCTCCTTGGCATCTGACTGCCTCGTGGTATTCCCACTGCTGAGCAGCCCTGACTCACTTTATCCGGAGCTAATGGGGGCATCAAGCTGATTAAAACCTGGCCCTCGGTCAAGCTGCAAGATGAGCTGCTCATGGTCACCTGGTGGGGCCTCAGCTGGCATCTGGGCTTCTCCCAGATTTTTTGTGTCCATGTCACGAAACCTGGAGGGGGAAAGCCTGCAGGTAATGCAGAAGCCCCTGGGACAGCAGGTATCAAGGGTGTTACTGTAAATGGGGTCTCAGCTGGGGTTTGGCAGGAGGGCTGGTTTGCAGCTGGATGCATGGTAAGACCTATGGTAGTGGGCAAATGTGCTGCAAAGGGCTCTTAAAGCCATCATCCCTCGTGGGGTTGCCTTGGTCAGGGCTGGAACTGGATTATTTCCAATGCCTGAGGGAAGGCTAGGCTGGAGTGTTGTGTTTCTCAAAGCTCGGGCTTGCTGCTGGTGCTCAGTGGGGAGAGGGATGACTCCGGCTGTCACCAGGGGGAGCAGCTGGAGGTCACAACCCACCTGGGGGGCATTTGCTTGTGGGAGGATTTTGTCTATATATTTTTATCTTTATTCTCATATATGTTATTTATAATATATTATTATAGTAACATTATATAACATGTTATATTATTGACATATAATATAATGTTATATAATATTAAGAGAATGTATTATATGATAATATATTCACATTATGTCATAGCCAGCCTGGCTGAACTGCAAGTGCCCCTGATTCTTGTTTTCTTAAGCCCGTCGTGTTTCCTGAGCACAGCTCTCTTTCCCAGACGTGGTGCTCTGTGCTTTCAGGCGAGCCCAAATATTATTTTAGGTGTCTCACCCAGAGAAGAGACACAAAGCAGGAGGTATCTGCCCACTCCAAGCTCACTTCCCAGTGTGGTCTGCAGCACCTCCCTGCTGGGATCAGAAGGAGGGGCAGCATCCCATCATGGCAGCTTCCCATCCTTGCAGCATCCCATCCTGGCAGCATCTCCATGTCCCATCACATCAGCAACGACCTGTGCTGGGCTCTGAGATGTTCTGGGTGACTCCACTTACCATGGGAGCCACATGTTTTGGGCTGGAAGCCACACCTTCCCTGGCCAATACAGGGATGCTGCTCTCCTGGGCGGCACAGGTAAATGTTATGGGGCTTTGTCTGAAGAAGACCTCCTTAGGAAGGAATTTATGGTGGTTTCTTGTATAAACAAGCAGCTTGGATGTGCACAGTGCTTGCAAAACCCAAATAAATGGTAAGGAAGTGCAGATTAGCCTAAGAAATATAAAACTGAGGCTGTGGTGGCAGACTGAGACCAGCCATGGGGCAGAGAGGCCATCTGTGGCTGGAGAGCTCTCTGTGTAGGGAAGAGGAAGAACACGGCCAAAGTGTTGCTGTCTGTCTGTCTGGATCCTGGCCACCGCCTCTGCTCGGCCCACAAGGAGCCGGCACAAGGCTTTGCCCTTGTCTCACCAAGCCATGCTGGCAGCTGTAAGGTTGAAACCTCGCTGTGCTCATGGATGCTCAGATGGAGAGTGGTCTCCACGCCAGGCAAATATGCCTGATGTACATGGGGCACTCAGGGACACTGGGTGCACGGCAGGTCACATCATGCCATGGGGTGGCTTGTGGCACATGTCTGTCCATGACACCGTCCATCCATGGCAGCCTGTGGTTTCCTTCCAGGGTGTGATTGCTGACCTGAAGCTGCGAGGGGACCCACGGGCAGCTGAGCGCCAGTGTGAGGAGGAGGAGGATGACACAGAGGAGGTGAGTGCTGGAAGTGTGGCTGGGGCAGGCAGGTCAGGGGGCTGCCACCCTGTGCCCCCAGCTCACCACTTGGTCCTTCTCCCTGGCAAATGCAGGTCTCGGGCGATTTTGGCAGCGGGGCAGAAGGTGGACACCAACCCTCAGGGAAAGACAGGGTGAGTTGGTGTCCACAGGGTGTTTCGCTCAGTGGCAGGACCCCAAGATTTTAGGGACGAGGAGGGCTGGGTGCCCTCCATGGTTGAGGTCCTGGGGTGCTGGGTGGGATCCCGGTGCCTGTCCCTTTTGAGAGAGCACCGGGAGGTGAACAGTGCTATAGCATCCCCTTATTGTTGGCACAGGGTGTCCCGGGGCTGGTGGATGCTGTCCCGGTCACCTCACCCCCTGTGGCAGCGGGGGGTGGGCCGAGGAGCAGTGGGGGCTCCCTGCAGCAAGCCGAGAGGACCAGAGCGGAGGAGACGCTGCGGGTCTCCACAGGAGGTAACTCCAGCATCCCCTTCGCTGCCGTGCCGGCCTGCCCTGGGACACGCCAGTGGGGACTGGCCACCCCCAAGCATGACCAGGTCCCTTTTCCCTTCCTTCAGGCACTGGCTCCAAAGGGGAAAAGGGGGAGAAGGGTGAGCCTGGCCTGAAAGGGGACTCGGGGACCGGCAGCATTGTGGGAACAGGCAGTGTCAAGGGTGAAAAGGTGGGTGAGCACGGGGATCCCAGGGGCTAGAGGATGCCACCCATGTGTCTCCGTTTGATACCCGCTCCTCTTTGTTTCTGTCCTGTAGGGGGAGAAAGGAGAACTGGGCGTTAAGGTGAGCATCACCGGAGAAGCTGGGGCAAAGCCACCTGGGCTGCCACCCCTGGGGACATGCCACCCATTCCTGCTTCCTTCCCTCTCCTCCCCAGGGCAGCGCTGGCTTTGGCTATCCTGGCTCCAAGGGCCAGAAAGGGGAGCCGGGAGACCCCGGCCCCCCTGGGACCCTCTGGCGGCATGCTGATGGCTCAGTGGTGGAGCAGGTCACTGGTCCCCCAGGGCCACCAGGGAAGGACGGAGCGCCCGGGAGGGATGGCGAGCCCGTGAGTCAAGCCCCCCACCCCTGGGGATCCCCTCTCCCCCACCCCTGCCTGGCTGCCTGCCCTCACGCTGACTGTCCCCTCTCTGCCATTCCCAGGGCGATCCCGGCGAGGATGGCAAACCCGTAAGTGGGGTGGGGAGGGGGTGTCGGGGTGATGGGTGCCTGCCACCCCCTTGCCTCACCACCCACTGACACCCACCACTCCCCTTCACAGGGTGATATGGGGCCTCAGGGGTTCCCCGGGACACCAGGGGAGCCTGGTCTGAAGGGGGAGAAGGTGAGTGCTGGTGCTGGGGAGGAGGAATGGTGCCTGCGGGTGCGGGGGGGTGGCACACGCTGCTGTCCCCCTTCCTCTTGCCAGCAACTGGGCTGCACTTGCAATCTGTCCTCTCTCCTCTGCCAGGGCGACCCAGGCATGGGGCCAAGGGGACCCCCTGGACTACCTGGTCCCCCAGGACCGCCAGGACCCTCATCCAAGCATGACAAACTGGTGGGTGCCCCTGGGATACAGGGATTTGGGTGGAGGGCAGGGGGTCAGGGAGGAGCAGGATGTTTCCACCAACCCCCTGGGCAGCATTCCTGTGCTGCCAGGCATCCCAATCCCAGCCATGGGTGCCTGACATTGCCCTCGTGCTTCTTCCTCAGACCTTCATTGACATGGAGGGCTCTGGCTTCGACAGCGACCTGGAGAGCCTGCGGGTGAGTGTGGGTCCCCTCCTACTGCCAGACAACTGGGGTACATACTCAGCCATCGTCCCCTCCTTCTCTTCTAGGGTCCGCGGGGGCCACCCGGTCCTCCAGGGCCACCCGGCGTGCCTGGTTTGCCAGGGGAACCAGGACGGTTTGGAATGAACCAAACAGACCTGCTGGGACCGCCAGGGCTGCCAGGCAGGGATGGGATCCCTGGGCCCCCGGGGCCAGTGGTAGGTGTATGGGGTGGCCAAGGGGACCAGGAAGAGTGGTGGCACCACCCCATGGTGGTGGGGCTGTAACTGCTCCCTTAGGTGGCAGGGGGCTCAGTGCCCCCCAGCCCCACAGGGTCTCCCTGTGCTGGAGCCAGCTCCTGGGTATTTTACAGGGTCCTCAGGGTCCTCCTGGAAGAGATGGGGCACCTGGGCCGCTAGGGCCCAAAGGAGAGCGGGTGAGTGTCACCTGAGAGCATGTCACAGCTTCCCCACAAGGCAGCTGGCACCTTGAGGGGCTGCAGCAGCTGCTGCTTGGTCATTGCCTCATCACTGGGAAGTCCCAGCTCCCTTCATCTGTGGACTAGAGAGCATCAGTCTGCTTCTGGAGCAAGGCAGCTTCTTCACACCTTCTTCTCCTCCCCAGGGTGATGTGGGTGACCTCGGCCTCCCTGGTGCACCAGGACCCAAGGTACTGTGCCTGGAGTGAATTTCTTGGGGGTGGGAGGTCCCATGTGGATTGCAGCCTGGAGGAAGGGGTGCTCCTTGGGGGGCCACCTTGTTATGGAGCAGGGAAGGAGCTGCAGGGAGGGTATTTGGGTTCCTCCCAGAGCAGAGCAGTGCTGCAGCTCGAGGGTGCGTGGAGCCACCGACCACCTCTGGGATGCTCGACAGGCTCCCTCCCACCACCCTCACTTGGCACTGAGCAGTGGGCAGGCAAGGCAAGCAGGGGGTTTCAAGGCACAGAAGAGGGCTTGCTTGGGGGCTTTTGGGTGCCTGCACCCTGCTGGGAAACACTCCATCTTCTGCGCATCACTCTCCTGCCTGCCTGCACTGAGCTTGGCTGCTGCATCCCAGCCGGCCTTGCAGCCACATTTATGATTTAAGACGAGCCTCTGGTGGCCAGCGTGCACATTGCACGGGGAGTCGGGGCCATCCGAGACAGCTGGGACGGAGGATGTCCGAGCCAGGCAATGACCCTTCCCGCAAAGCCCCTCTGCCCCGGAGACAGAGGAGAATCCGTGCCCTGTCCCGAGGGGCAGTTTGGGGATTCAGGAGGGGATGCACTGCCTCCCACTCACAGGCTACAGGCGTGGACTGTTGCCACCTCATCCCATCTGTCCCCTCTTTTTTTTTTTGTCTTGTTCTCCTTTGCAGGGCAGCAAAGGAGAAACAGGACCATCAGGACCCCCGGGAGAAACAGGGTTAGCTGGCCTTCCCGGCCCCATGGGACCCCGAGGGCTTCCAGGGCCACCTGGCCCCCCAGGACCGCCAGGGCCAGGCTACGAGGCTGGATTTGTAAGTGATCATCCCTGTGACGTAGGGGTGGGATGAGCTGGAGTGGGGGCAGACGTGGCTCAGCCCCTTCTCCCCCTACCCAGGCTGACATGGAGGGCTCAGGGCTGCCATTCACTGCCAACTCCCCTGGACCTGAAGGACGGCAGGTAGCTCCACTCCCACCCCTTCCCTCCCCTCCATCCCAGGCTCCCTGAGGCATCCCTTGCCATCATGTCCCCTGCCATCACCCCACCCTCATGGCCCCTTTCTTGTTGCTTGCAGGGGGTGCCAGGAGTGCCAGGGGTGAAGGTGAGGAGCCCTTCCAACCCCTTTCTCACCCTTTGCCAGCTCCATCCATGCAGGATGCTCATGGGCAGCCTGTGGGAATGCTCTGACACCTCTTTCCTTGCAGGGGGAGGTTGGCAGCCCTGGGCAGCCTGGCTTGCCAGGACTGAAGGTAGGAGTTCCAGGAGATCGGGATGGGCTGTGTGTGAACCTCTGAGGTTTGCAGGGCGTTGGGCAGGACCCTTATGCTCCCCAGCCTGGGGCTGTTGGGAGGATGCTCCCCACTGTATCTTGCCCTTTCCCACCCCTCATTGCAGGGAGATGCTGGTGTGCCTGGTGTGGATGGCCGCCCTGGCCTGGAGGGCTTCCCTGGACCACAGGTAAGAGCATCAAGCCACCCTTCCCAGAAGGCTCCCTCCTTGCTCCAGGCAGGGCACCCATTGGCCCTGCAGGGTCACTTGCAGCTGCTTCATCACCAGCAGCCAAAATCCACTCCCCAGCCTCATGCCTTCAGCAGTTGCCCTGCTCTGGGACCTGGCTGACCCCATGCCAGGGTGTCCACCCTGCTTGGCACCCCATCCCCATGAACTTGTCACCCTGCTCACCACTCTGTCCACCCAAAAGCATCCCCCCCTGGCTTGCTGCCTGGACCTTGCAGGTGGGGAGGGGGCAACCTGAGATGTTTTGCTGATGAGCAGGCAGGAGGGGGTGTCTCTTGTGAGCCAGGGTCTGGCCGTGTGTGATGCCAAGCAAGACCCTCAGCCCTGCCTGCTCTTCCTTCCAGGGACCCAAAGGTGACAGGGGCAGCCCCGGCGAGAAGGTAGGTGCTACTGGGCTGGGGCTGGGGACTGGCCAGTGGTGGCCCTGAGGCTGATGGCTTGTTTCTTCCAGGGAGAGCGAGGCCGAGATGGCGTGGGCTTGCCTGGCCCCCCTGGTCCACCTGGTCCCCCTGGACAGGTCATTGCTGTCTCGAATGAAGATGTGAGTGATGGCTTCTGGCTTCACAGCAGCTGGGAGAGCTAAATTTGGGGGGGGGGGGGGGGCGGGAAGGGGCCTGCACAGCACCCATCATGTGGATGACCAAGGGAGACCTCTACTGGAGCTCTGACCTCCTCAGAGCAAAGATCAGGGTGAAAACCCTGTTTTGTCTCTTTTTCCAGAAGTCTTTGGTGGCTTTGCCAGGTCCAGAGGTAGGTGCCCCTCTGCCATCTGCACCCACCCCTTGGCAGTGCCAGGAGAGCACCTGGTTCCTTGGAAGAAGGGAGTTTGGTCTTACAGGCATTTCTGCTTCTCTCCACAGGGCAGACCAGGTTACGCTGGCTTCCCGGTGAGTTTGTGGCAGGGTTGGAGACCACGGGGCTGGTCCTCGTGAAAGCTCCAGGCACTCTCTGGTGGAATCTCTGGTTGCCATCATGCTGTGCTTTGCCACAGCAGTGCTAGGGGGTTGGTGATGGAGGGGGGTGGTTTAGGGGGTTTGATGGGTCAGGGCTGACACCTGGAAGGTTTGGTGGGTTGAGGCCCGCTCCCTGGAAGTGTTCAAGGCCAGGTTGGATGGGACTTCAGGCCACCTGGTCTAGTGGGAGATGTCCCCGCCCATGGCAGGGGGTTTGGAGCTAGATGATCTTCAAGGTCTCTTCTGACCTGTTCTGTGATTTCTGACATGAGATCTGTGCTCCTCCCTGCAGGGCCCGGTGGGACCTAAAGGAGACCGGGGGTCGTCTGGTCCCCCAGGCTCTCCAGGGTTGAAGGTAAGTGCTTCGGGTTACCTCTGCCACATGGAATGTTCACACTCTGGGTCCCCCACCCTGCCTGGATCCCAGCAGCGATGCTGGCCCTGCTGTGGGAGCAAGCCTGGTCCCTCTATCTCCCTTTGTGCCTTCTCCTTTCCTGCAGGGAGAGAAGGGGGAGCCCGGCGTCATCATCAGCCCTGATGGGACCGTGGTCTCTGCGAGGGTGAAGGGAGAAAAGGTGGGTGCTCTGTGGGAACAGGGGGAATGTTCCCATGCAACAGGTGCTGGGTGGTGCTGGTGGTGATGCCCTTTCCCTCTCCACTGTCCGCAGGGCGAGCCAGGGCTGCGGGGACCGATGGGACCCACGGTAAGTCACCATCACCAATCCTCCTCATATCCTACAGGGAGAGATGAGGCTGATTCAGGCAGAGGGGAGGATAGGGGTGCCCCCTCTCTAAGCACCCCCATCCTCGTCTTCTCTCCCTTCCAGGGTCCCCAGGGACGAGCAGGGATGAAGGGAGAGATCGGCTTTCCGGGCAGACCCGTAAGACCTGCTCCCGGTTTGTTTGTCCCCTCAGCCTTTGCCTCCTCCGCTGCACCCCCCCAACCCCATCTGCACCCCCAAAACCCCATCGTGTCCCTGCGGTGCCAAGGGGTGAAGTGATACCAGGGTGCCAGAGGTCATGCCAAGCTGTCACCCTGGAGCCAGTGGGGAGAGGGGAACGAGGCTCATCTGGGCTGCTCATCCACAGGGACGTCCCGGCATGAACGGGCTGAAGGGTGAGAAGGGTGACCCTGCCGATGTCAGCAGCGTGCTGGGCTTGCGGGTGAGTGCTGCCATGGTCCCCCCTGGGCTACCGGCCCAGCAAGGGGGGACACACACACAGGGGGGCTCCCAGGGCATCCAAAATCTTCTGGCAAATGGCTCCCATCTCCCTCTCCCAGGGACTGGGTGCCCCCCTGGGGCAGGGCATGGCCCTAGTGTTCCCCCTCCCGTGTGGGAACTATCTGCTTTGCAGGACTCTGACACATCATCTTCCCGCCTGCAGGGTCCCCCAGGACCACCAGGTCCCCCGGGCCCCCCTGGGCCACCCGGCAGCATAGTCTACGACAACAGGAACGTGAGTAACACGGTCACCTTGATGTGGGAGGGAACTGGGGGGGACCAAGCACCCCCAGTGCCCCCTGCCTGGCCAGAGGGGATGGGGAACATTCCAGTGGCATCCCAGCCAGGGCTGATGTATGGGGCTGCCATCAGCATCACACCCAGGTGAGGGTCTCTGAGGGTGCTGCCAGCTCTGCAAGCCACTTCCTTTGCATCCTCACAGGCCTTCAGCGACTCTGGCCATCCCGCACTGCCGGCCTTCCCCGGTAAGGGGGTGTCCCTCTCCCAGCCCCCTCGGGGAGCTCACAGGGAGTGGGGAGGGACCCCCTTTCCTTTGGAGCTGGGGCTGGGATGCTGCGGCACTGACCTGGCATCTCTTGGCTGCTCCCCATAGGTTTTCCTCAGTTTCCAGGACAAAAGGGAGAGAAAGGCGATGCTGGAGCCCCAGGCCCCCCAGGTGAGCGACCCCTCCCCACAGGCAGAGGCTTGCAGGGGGTGGCCCGTGCCCACCCTGGCTCTCTCCTCTCCCCTCCTCTCCCTCTCCACAGGCCACTTCCCCTACGACCCCAGTCACTTTGGTGCCAACCTGCGGGTAAGCCCTTTGCCCGCTGGCCGTGGCTCACGGGGCCAGCATCCAGCACAATTTGGGGTACCATGGTGCACTCTGGCCTCTCACCCTGAAACTGTGCCATCCCACAGGGTGACAAGGGGGATGCAGGTCCCAAGGGTGAGAAGGGCGAGCCAGGCAGCACCCCGCTCTATGGTCCCAGCGTCCCTGGGCTGCCGGGGCCTCCAGGGCCCCAGGGCTACCCTGGACCACCCGTGAGTACCCCATGGTGTAGGGAGGCTTGGGGGGCTGGCATCCCTGGATGCTTTGCTCCAGGGATGCTCTCTTTCACTGCCTAGGGTCCCAAGGGGGACAGTATTGCTGGGCCACCAGGGCCTCCTGGACCACAGGGCCCCCCTGGTATTGGATATGAGGGGCGGCAGGGCCCCCCCGGCCCCCCCGGGCCCCCTGGTCCACCCTCCTTCCCAGGTCCCCACAGATCAGGTGAGTACCTGTGCCTATGCGTCCCTCCCTGCCACCCCTTCATTCCTCCCTGCCACCCCCTCATCCCTCCACCCCTCCCTGCATCCCTCCCTGCCACCACCCACATCCCTCCCTGCCTCCCCACATCCCTCCCCATGCCCCGTGCCACAGGCCTCTCTATCTCACCCTTCTTCCTCCCAGCTATCAGCATCCCTGGCCCCCCTGGACCACCAGGACCTCCTGGTCCACCAGGCACTGGTGGGACATCCCTGGGGGTGAGTTGGGGCTCTGGGCGGGGGGGTTGTCTATGGGCTGGCCAACCAAGCCCTGAGCCCCCCCACCCCCCGCCTGTGCCCACAGCTGCGTGCCCTGCCAAGCTACCAGGCCATGCTGAGCGCCACGCATGACCTGCCCGAGGGCGGCCTCATCTTCCTCACTGACCGGCAGGAGCTCTATGTCCGCCTGCGTGGGGGCTTCCGCCGGGTGCTGGTGAGTCGGGGGAACAGCAAGGGGCACCCCAACTTGGGTTGCAGGTGGCATCACCCAGGAGTTTCAGTGGTAACTTTTGGGGATGGTTGGGCATCCCAACAACCCTTGCACGAGGAAGAGGAGAGGGGGGTAGCTTGGATCTGATGTGTTGTGTCCTTGCAGCTGGAGGAGCACACCCTGATCTCCAGCTCGGCTCTGGTAAGTGTCCTGTCCCCCATCCCCTTCCTTATCTCATCTCCCATGCCCATCCAGACCTCCAAGCATCCCCACCTCCAAGCAACCCCATCCTGAATCATCTCCATACCTGCTTGGGGCAGCACCAACCCTCAGCCTATTTCTCCCTCCCTGCCCAGGACAATGAGGTGTACGACAAGCCGCCCAGCGTGCACTATGCCGGCCCTCAGCCCCGCGGACCCCTGCACCCTCTCCGCAACCACAGCCCCCCACCCACTGCCCGACCCTGGCGTGGGGACGAGGTGGTGGCCAACCAGCACCGCCTGCCCGAGCAACCCCTGCTCCACCACCAGCACGAGCTCCTGAACAGCTACTATGTCCACCGCCGGCCAGATCCAGCTCCTGTGGCTGCCCACGTGCACCAGGACTTCCAGCCCGCCGTGAGTGCCACGCACCAGTCAAGGGGAGGTGAGGATGGTGGCCAAAGCCATGTCCCTCAAGTGCTGTTGTTTCCTCTTGGCAGCTTCACCTGGTGGCCTTGAATGCCCCGCTGAGTGGTGGCATGCGTGGCATCCGGGGTGCCGACTTCCAGTGCTTCCAGCAAGCCCGGCAGGTCGGGCTGGCTGGCACCTTCCGAGCCTTCCTCTCCTCCCGCCTCCAGGATCTCTACAGTATCGTGCGCAGGGCCGACCGGGCCGCTGTGCCTATCGTCAACCTCCGGGTAAGTGTGTGTGTGTGTCTGTGTGTGTGTTGTGTGTGTCTGTGTGTCTGTATGTGTGCGTGTCCCCTTTCCCTCCCAGACACCCTGTGAGCTCTGAGAGGTGCAGAGCATGTCAAAGCCACCATCTATCTGCACAGCAGTGGCTGCAGAGCATCCCCTCCCTGGGGCTCGGAGCTGCTGTGATGCTCTCAGGGCAGAGGCAGGGCTGACACCCACCCCCCCCCCATCCTTTTTCCACACCCCCATTTTCCCACCCCCCCCCCCCAACCAGGACGAAGTGCTCTTCAGTAACTGGGAAGCTCTTTTCACGGGCAGCGGGGCCCCACTGCGCGCCGGTGCCCGCATCCTCTCCTTCGATGGCCGGGATGTCCTGCAGGATGCGGGCTGGTGAGTGCAGGACTGAGTGATGGGGAAAGAGGGGAGATGGGGTCCAGACCGTGTAGAGTGGGGGGGCAGGGGGCAGCAGCAGTCCCCCACCTTTCTCCTTCTCAGGCCACAGAAGAGCATCTGGCACGGCTCAGATGCCAAGGGCCGGCGCTTGCCCGAGAGCTACTGCGAGACATGGCGGACAGAGGATCGAGCTGCCACCGGGCAGGCTTCCTCGCTGGGCTCTGGCAAGCTGCTGGAGCAGGCGGCCAGCAGCTGCCAGCACGCCTTCATTGTCCTCTGCATCGAGAACAGCTTCATGACTGCTGCCAAAAAGTGACACCCACCCCATCCCTGCCCCCTGTACCTTCCTGGGGAGGGTCGGGCCAGCCTGCACCCTGGCACTTCCGTGGTCCTCAGCCCCTCCATCACCTGCCCTTGCCTCCTCGCAGGGTTTTCTTCTCCTCCTGAAGACCTGAAGCCAAAGAGTATCGCCGTGGCCCCTGCCCTGGGGGGGCAGGGGCTGGCATCCCAGCCGGGTCAGGACAGCCAGGAGCTGGCTGCCTTCCTCCTCCCCTTTATCCACTTCTCTTCTAACCCGTAATATTTAATCACTTCACTGCTCAGATGCTCTTTTAGGGTGACTGGGTGGGAGGATGCTCAGCAGGGCAATTTCAGCGCTGGTGTGCCCTCCTGGAAAGTCCACGGGGGGTGTTCTGACCTCCCCCAGCCCCCCACTGTCCTCATCAGGAGCTCAGGGCTGGATCCAAATCCCTGCCGCTGGGGCCACGGGGTCTTCACCAGCCAAAACCCCGGCATCCCACCCAACTACCCAAGCAAGGGACCAAATCCCATGGTGGTGCCGGGGACAGCACCTCCGTCCTCCCCAGGTAAGGTCCATGCTACCCGGTCTCATCATCATCCTCACCTCCACACCCACCCCCCCCCCGCCAGCAGCTCAAGAGCTTGGGCACGGGGGGTCTGGTCCCCCCCCATCCCCTCTGCACACCGTCAAGTCCCCCTTCCATGTCCTGGCCGGTGTGGGGACCAGGGCAACGGGGTGCCCTTGGCATGTGTTTACGAGCACGTGTGCATTTAGCACGTGTGGTACCAAGCGCAGGCAACAACCATCGTCCCCCCTCTCTGTGCCACCGTCGTTGTGCCCTAAGGGCCAAGGCACAGCAAAGCTGGTTTGAATTGGTGTGGGCAAATCCAAGGTGCTAAAAAAAAACCAACACAAAACCCCACAACAGAAAAAATAAATCTGTAACTAGCTTTTTATTATTGTATGGAAATTATTACCATAAAAGCTGTGCGAGTCACACAGTCTCTATTTCTTACAGTCTACTGTATTTTGTGTAATTAATGCAATTCAAAGCCTGTGGATCTTTATATTTTTTGTCGGTTGTGTCCTATAAACCATTTTTCTAAAGGCACTGAATAAAGAAACGTTATCCTCTTGTAGCCTGGCTCCAGGCAGTGATGATGGAGTCAGTGGCCAGGAGGGCACCCGGACCCCATCTGTATCCCTGCGTGTGGTACCTGGTGGTGGTAGCCATGAGCAGCCTGCCCCTGCTCTGCTTGTCTTTGTGGCTGGTGAAGGGCTGTGGGGGGCACAGCCCCTGCCCCATGGAGCAGAAAATGAGTGTCATGGGGTGTGTCCTCAATGGGCTGGCACCAAGGACTGCCAGTGGGATGGGAGATGAAGTGCATGGTGACTGTCACTCTTATGGAGCTGAGTCCCAGCCATGGTGGTCAGGGGGGTCATGGTGGTGGTGCTTAGACTCGCACAGCATCTGCCTCTGGGCTCTTCTCCTGCGCTGACACCTCAGCAGGGAGCTGGCATAGCTCCTTAGCCAGGGCCACCTCCACTGGCTGCCTGCGGCAGCTGTGCTGGATGCCCACGCTGACGGCTGCCAGCAGGTACACCACTGCCAGCAGCGTGAAGTAGCCAAAATACACGTAAAACTGCAAGAGAGGTGGGAGAGAGCAATGCTAGCAGCCCCCCCCCAACTTCACCCCAAACCATTAGGGGACTGCCTCCATTCTAGGTGGCCCCCATCCGTACCTGGGGATGCACGGACAAGCCCAAGCCCCTCTTGTCGGCCACTACAATGGTGATGATGGTCTTCAGCACGGTGGCGAAGAAGGTGTTGACCCCGAAGACCAGAGCGCAGAGCTCTTTGGAGAGGGAGGTAGCGATCTGAAAGCTGGGAAAGAAGGGGGGACCAGTAAGCCCCCAGTGCCAGCCTGGCTACCGGGGTGGGAGTGGGTTCCCAGGGGTACCACACACATGGCGATGGGCACCAGGAACTGGTAGGAACCACGGAAAAGGACGTAGGCAGCATAGCACAGCCAGATATTGCTTGTGGTGTTCATGAGCAGGAGCAGCCCTGCCTGGAAAGCCGTCACCATCCCAATCACCAGCTCCGACCACAGCGTCCAGCGGATCTTCATGTAGCCAGCGGCAAAGGAGGCACCAGCCCCTGGGAAAGGATGAAGGATGCTGTGAGCACTTCACCAGTATGGGACCACCTTGTGTCTCCCTGCCTAGTGACGCTCATCTAGTGATGCTCATCTCATCACCAGTGCCAAACCACCCCCTGCATCCCCAAAAACGCCATAAGGACCACCATTCTCAAGGGACACAGTGGGACAGGGATGTCCCCCCACATCCCCGGTGCCCCCAGCCCAGGTGGGCATACCCAGCAGCGTGGAGGCAGCATCCACCCCTCCGTTGTACACCCGGCGGTTGTCCATGGTGGGGTAGATCTCATTCCAGAGGATTTGCACGTAGTACAGCATCAGGTAGTAACCAGCCGAGTTGAAGATCCACCACAAGGACCAGAGCCGGAGCTGGGGTTGCTGGACCACCACTCCCACCTCCCGCACCATACGGCACAGCATTGCCTCCTGCCAGCCCCTGGTCTGCCCACTGCTGTCCCTCGCAGCCATCTTGTCCAGCTCGGTGGGTGCAGCACCATCATCAGCCCCCTCAGGCCGGTTGAAGAAGAGGCTGCGCCGGGGCCGCTCAAGGAAGAGGGTGAGGATGAGGCCGAAGCTGACAAAGCCCAAGGAGACATAGTTGAGGGTGAGGAAGGAGACGCCGCCAAGGGTGATGCAGAGCTGGCCCAGCACCGAGCTGGTGAAGACGCCCAGGAGGACGGCAGAGCGGGAGTAGCTGGCCATGCGCTGGTAGCGGGACGGGGCTACGAGGGAGAAGATGTAGGAGGAGTAGGCAATGCGGGCGGCCATGGTGACACCGTAGAAGAACTCCATCAGCTGCATGGCCAGGACGGAGGTGCCCAACACCAGCAGCAGCCAGATGGAGATGTGACTCAGGCTCTGCAGCACCAGCACTGGCTTATAGCGCAGGTAGTCTGTCAGCAGGAAGATGGGCACCAGCACAGCCATGTAGGAGTAGCTCAGCACCGGCATGATCACGTTGGTCACCTGCCAGGTATGCAAGGAGGGGCTGAGAACTGGATGTGCCCGGAGGAGCATGGTTTGGGGGGACACCAGCTGCTGACCCCCATGGCAGCACCTCCTCAGGGAGGAATGTGGCCTGCAGTGTGCTTGGCTGGGGGCCTGGCTGAGCCTTGGCTCCCTCCTGGGCCAGGAACGTAGCGTTCCCACGGACATGGCAGCCTGCTGGGACCAAAGCCAGTGTCCCCTTGGTCAGAGGCAACAACGTGTGGCCCCTTCTCATTTAACCCCATCGTTGCCAGCAGCATGGCAGTGCCCAGCCCTGTGCCCCCCACTGCGCACCCTCCCAGCACCGGAGGATCTCCCCAGTGGGATGGAACAGGGCTTCTCCCAGGCTGGCACCACCCCTGCCATCCCACCAGCCACTCAGGCAGGCAGGGGTCAGGCATTGCCCCCCAAAAGTGATTTCTAGCCTAAACACAAGGTCTCACACTGGGGAAAGCTAAGCCTGGGACACAGAGGACAGAGTGACCTCACAGCCCAGCAGGACAGTGACATGCTGCTCAATGGACACCAGCCACCTTCCCCGCCCTGACCCAAAATTACCAAATATCACCACACACCTCCATACCCCAGGACCACAGGGATGCTCTGGCCAGCCCCAGGGTGGTGAAGATGGCCAGAAAAGGGAAAAGGGGACACCGAGGAGGGACACAGGCTGCCCACGGCTTACCTCTGCCTGGGTGAAGTTCTTGTCGGCCCCCAGGAGATACGGAGTGATGAAGCTCTCCCCGGGCCGGATCTGTGTCATGAAGCCGTAGAAGCAGAGGCAGAAGACCTGTAGTTTCCAGAGCTGGTCTGGTGTCTTCTCCGAGGCTGTTTTTTTGACGTCATCATCCTTCTTGAGCATGGCTCTGCTGGCTCTGGGACGGCGGCGTTATCCCAGGGACCGTCACCTAGAAGGGCTTTGCTGGGCCAGGCAGCCCCTCTCCGGCTGCAGGCGCTCTCCGATGCATCGAAAGCCACGTCACTGCAATTTCTGGGGAGAAAGCAGTATTTGGCACAGGCTCAAATTCCTCCATAATCGCAAGGCAAATAAATACCACTACCTTCTCCCCAGGAGATGTTCTCACAAGAAGAAAAACAGCTGCGTGCCTTGCTATGCAAAAGTGGGGGGGGTGAGGGGGCCATTTCAAGCAGCATTTGTAAATCCCGTATGAAAAAGCCTGGATGTACAAAGCACCTGGCTCTGCAGCAGCACATCCTTGGCTCCCATCACCTCATTTTCCCCCCCTTTTAAGAGTCAGTGGGATTCTACCCCCTCCCCAAATCAAAGCTTTTTTCCAAGTCAAGTCTGTCTGCTGCAGACCTGGTGCAGAGGGATGCAGACACCCTATGCCAGGGATGCTCTGGAGGGAGATGGCAGCGTCTGTGCCAGTTGTGAAAGCGAGTTAATGTGCACACGGGGCACGGGGCCGCCCGTGTTATACATTAGCTGGGCGGTCAGGGGGACTTTAGCCGAGCTGCAGGCAAGCAGCTGCCCTGACGGGATGCAATGCTCAGGCAGCATCGCCCGGCCTGAGGAGAATGTAAAATGCCATGAGGTTCACGGGCTGGAGGGGGATTAAATGCTCAAACCCTGAGATCTGGCCTCAGGAAAGCTGGCAGTGCCAGGGAGGCCCGATTAGCGGTCATGGGATGAAGGCAGGGAAGGGAGAAGGCCTGGCTGGGGCATCCTCCACTCCCACAACACGTCACCGACTGCACTTTCTGAGCCATAAAAATCCACATGCACCAATCCACGCCGTGGGAACAAGGTCTAGAAACCTGATTACCCTGCTAATTGCAGGGAGACTAATCATGGCCATTAAAAAGTCCATGGTCCCAGTCTGTGACCCTGCTGGCATCCTGTGCGTGGGGCTCACCTCTGAAGAACCCCTCTGGATAATGCACGCAGTGCATAAAATGAGCTGGCACTGGTGCTAGCAGGGGAAGCCAGTTGTGATCAAAACCAAAAGCAGCACTGGGGAGCAGGGTGCCCATTTGCCCCAGTGAGGACTCACCAGTCCAGCAGCATTCCCATGGGATGTCAGTGCCAGTGCCAGAGCATCACCAAAACACATGTCCCAGCCAGCTATCATCCAGGGCCAGCACCAGCTTCGGAGCACTGCAGTCCCCACGCTGAGCCAGGATGGGCAAGAGGCAGGGGGTAAACGCCCCCCACACACACCTGCCCCAGCACCACACCCCGTGTGTGCCTGCACAGGGCAACAACCACCTGGACTATGCCCCATGGCTCGCTCGTCCCCAAGCCGGGCTGCAGGTGTGAGCGATCGTCACCTCTGCCACGTGCCCCAGGACCCCCACGGGCTGTTTTCCACCCTTCACTCCAAACCCCTTTGGGAAGCAGATGGTCCCTCTTTCCTTTCGTGTCCAACCATGACAGCTACATCTACTCATCCTGGCCCAAAGGAAACCATCCACATTAAACCTGGGATACAGGTCCGTGCCCACCAGCCCGGGGGGCATCGGCTCCTAACTCCTGGCACGTGGCCCCATGGGATGCTCCCAGCCTGGTGCAGGCCAAGAGAGGAGGGAAGAAGAGCACGGGTGGTTATCACCGTGTGAACCTGGTCATCATGGTGTGACCATGACAAGGGACTGCTGTCACGGTTGTCAACCTGCGGCCACGGGTGATGTGGGCAGCCAAGCTCAGGCAGAGCGCCCCAGGGGGCCACAGCCACCACTGTCCGAGGAGGGGACAGCCCCGGGGGACACCAGGGGATGCTCTTACCGCAGCGGCATGTCAGTGGCACAGAAGTGACGCCACCGAAGCACGAGACATTTTGTGGGAGCCGCTGAGCGGGCAGGAGACTGGGGTGCGCGAGTCCCTGGGGCACCTTTCCCAAAAGAGGGGGAGGGACGCCCCCCGAAATACACCCTTGCCCACCGTGTAAGCACCTCCCCGCTTCCCCCCAGCACTCGGGTGACTCCTTCAGGTGCTGAGGGGTGGTTTGGGGTGCACGTGGTAGAAGAAGGTGCTGGTGGGGGTGGAGACGCAGCACCAGCTCACCCTAAGACAGGGCACCCTGGATGCACGCCAGCATCCCGGGAGGCAGCCGGGGGGCACCCACATCCCCGGCATCCCAGGTCCCCCGGGAACCCCAGCATCGAGGGCACCCCCGAAGCCCGGGCCGTACCTGGGGAGGCGGCGGGCATGGGGGCGGCAGGCCGTAGCCGCCCGGACGCAGTCGGGGGGTCCCGGGGCTCCCCGCGCCGCCGCGGCTGCCGGAGCCGGAACCGAAGCAAGCCCCGCAGGAGGAGGAAGAGGAGAATGTGGGGGACCCTCGGGAAATGTAGTCGTGCCCCATGTGCGGGACGGTAGGACGACTACAAGCCCCACAGTGCAGCGGGCAGGAGGAAGGGGAGGAGGAAGCAGAGGAAGAGGAGGAGGAGGCAAAGGAAGAGGAGGAGAAGAAGGTCGGGCACGGGTGCTTGGGTGTCCAAGACGGGGGATAAATCGCACCTTCCCCCTCCCTCCCCCCGAAAACGTCGCCTCCGCATCCTGCACACCGAGCCCCCGGCGGGGCGGGGGCGACACGACCCCCTTCTCCGGCTCCTCCCAGCCGGGGTCAGCTCCCCGCCCATCTACCGTGGCCTCCAAGCTGCCGGACCCCGCATTTCGCCGGGCTGGCTCGGCAGCATCCCCGGGCAGACCCTGCCCACCGCCCCCCTTTCTCCTAGTGATTTAAAGCCTCTTCTGTCCGCTTCCCGCTTCCCAGAGCTGCTTGGATTTATTCCTGGCCCCCATTTTTTACCGGGGGGGAGGGGGAAGGTCTACGTCCCAAAGGGTCCTGAAAGTGCCGCTCCTCCGCCAGCTCAGCAAAATAGCCGAAGCCCCTCTCCCCCTGGCACAGCCCAGCAGCAGCCCCCAGGATGCCTTTACGGTGGGAGACCCAAATATCAGGACAAGGGGGACTGCTCCGCTCCCAGAGGCAAAGGTGGAGAGCCTCAAGGATGGTGCCCCCGTCTCCCAGGAAATGACAGCATCTTGTGAGAGCATCTTCTCTCCCTCCTTTCCTCCCCCTCTCCCAGCACTTACCCTGCCAGAAGCAAATGCAACCTGACAGGGCTTGGCTACTCCACTGAAATATTTATATCTTCCCGCCTGCAAGTGCAGCAGCGGGATTTCAGATGTCCAGGAGTCATCACACTGTGCTGACCAGGTCCAGGCAGCTGTACCCCAGCTTGGGGTCTTCCTACTCAGGGGCCTCCCATCCCACAGACCCCCCCAACACCCATGTGAAGACGCTTGCTGCCAAACCACTGCACTGGGGGCTGGATCAGCATTTATTCCACTTGGGTTTTTCTCCTTTTCTCAGCCAAATGATTAGAGGCAGGATGTGTTACTTAGGTATGGGACATCCCAGGTCCTTTCTTTAATGACAGCATGTTTGTTCCCCGAAGCAGTTTACTCCCTGAAGGAACCTCCAGGACACCAGGACAGCCTTGGCGCTGCAGAAGGGGCTGGCTCATGTCACCTCCCAGGTAGGCACTGGTCCTGGGGAGGATGGCAAGACCACAACAGACATGCCTGCAGGCTCCCCATGCCCACCACATACCTCTCCTGGGCAGGGGCACAGCCCTTGGTGGGACCTGTCTCACCATCCTCTGATTGCCAGAACAGTGGCAGGATCGGATTCCTTCCTTATGTGCCACAGGACCTGGGTGCTGTAGGTCTGGGGTGATGCTGTGCACCTGAGCAATGCCAGCACCCTGGTGGGCCTTAAGGACCCTGAGCAGTGTTGCCCTGAGCAAGGTCACCTGAGACCCTCATGCACTCACCCACCCCAGTGTGCAATCCCTTGGCAAAGTCATGCTGCTGCTACCAGCCCCAGCCACTGGCTGCACTTCCCCAGCCTAGGAATAGCACCCAGGGGTGCAAGGGCCAGGCTGGCAGGTGCATTTGTGCAAAGATGACAAGTTGCTGGCAGCACAGGGCACCCCAGCCTCCCTTGCTCACGCGAGGCCAGCAACCCCCAGGCCTGATGGCTGGCATCTCTGGGTGCCCTGCTGCTGGGGCTGGGACTTGGCTTCAGCACAAAAGATGAGGCTGAGGCAAGGGCAAGGACAGGGGCTCAGGCAGGGGCTGGAGCAGGGCTGGGGATGGGTGGGGGCAGAACAGGTTTAGGGGCAGGAACAGGGTCAGGGGCTTTTGAGCAGGGTCTGGGGGACAGCCATGAGCTTCAGCTGGGGCAGCGGCTGGGGCAGGGAAGGGGGCAGAATCTAAGGTTGGGGCAGGGCAGGAACTGGGTAGGACAGTGACCAGGGCTGGGAAATAGGTAAGTGGCTGGGGCGAGGAACGACAGGGACAGAGGAAGGTCAGGGGCTGAAAAAGCAACAGGGGCAGGGTGTGGGGTAGGGCTATGGGCTGGGGCAGTAGCTGGGACCTAGCAGGAACAACGGCCGAGGTAGGAAAGCTGCTGGGGTAGGCTTAGGGGGTAGGAACTGGAGCAGGGCGCAGGTGGGGCAGACAGGCAGGGGCGGGCAGAGCGGAGGGTGGAGGCAGAGCCTGGGGGGCCGGGCAGGGCCGAGGGGCCGGGCGCACCGCGCGGCTCCGGCTGCCGCCTCCCTGGGAGTGGGCCCCGCCGCCTCACGGCCCCAAACTCCGCCGCTTCCCGCCTTTTTCCTGTCCAGCCCTGCCCGGTCCCTCCCCGCTCCTCACAGCACGTCCCTCTCTCCGTCCGTCCGTCCGTCGGGGGCAGGTAGGGGTTTGCCTTCCCTGGGGCGTTGTTTTGGGGGCGCGGGCGGGCTCGGGGCTGCCCGGGACCGAGCTCCTGGTGCCGGAGGGGCTGTCCCGCTTCAGACGGGGCGGGGGGAGCAGAGAACTGGGTGCAGGGTGGTGGCGGGAAAGGGGGACGCAGTCCTTGCGACCCGGAGCTGGCTTCTGGTGCGGCATAACTCCGGGAACAATCGGGAGTGGGACGCGAGCATTCTCCAAACCCAGGGTGGCTCCACAGCCTGACTGGTCCTCCATGTCCCCATCCTGAGGGGCTCCCCGACGTGCCCTGCCACCTCCCCGGGTGTGCAGCGCTGCGAGGTGCTGATCGTTTTCCGTCCCTGACTTCCAGCCCGGGATGCTGTTTGGCTTGGCAAAGGCTGGCCTCTGCCGAAGCAACCCCCAACACGCTGTCCCTCTGGCCCTGGCCCACAGGTCGGGGTCCCCAGGGGAGGCAGGTTGCCAAGCCCCACAGCTGACACTGCAGGGAGAGGCGTGTGTGGAGACAGGTGACACTGCAGGGATGCTGCACGGGTGAGCCCTGGCTGCTGGCTTTTGGGTGGTGGCTTTTGGGTGCAAGCTGGTATTGGTCGAGTGGTCATTTCTGAGCCCTGGCTCCAGGTGTGCTGGTCACCACGGTCGCACCCAGCAATTCATCAGGGCACCCAGCTGGGGTGGATGCAGCCCCAGCATCAGCGCCAGGGGGAGGGAGGGTGCCCAGGCCTTGTTTCTGGAGTACATGCCTCCAAGTTTCCACCGCTGGTGGGCAGGTCATCTCCTGGGAGGCCTTTTCTCCAGCTGGGATCTTTCTGTCCTTCCTCTGAAACTGGGCTGGTTAATCAGCACATGCCTGAGGAAGCACAGGACGCCCTGTGCTGGGTTTGCTCCCCCTTTCCTGCTGGAGCCATTACTCCGCATCACATAGGGCGGGTTCGAGAGGGTAGGTTTGTTTTGGTATCTTCCTTGAGTCAGTGGGCAGCTTTTATTGCCCAGCTCCTCCTAGCAAGTCCCTTCGGGGTCTGGGTGAGGCCTTGCTGACCCGTCCTTGAGCGGGGAGGGCCCATACCACCCTCCTCACAACCCTGTGCAGCATCCACCAGCGGCCGCTGCGCTGCAGAGCGTCCCCACCCCGGTGCAGATGCTGCATGGCCCCTCGGGAATGGCGCAGAGCCCCGCTCTGTAGGGCATCCTCCTCCACCGTGTGGCATGGGGAGCCCAGGGCAGATGGGGTCCACGATGCCCCAGGGGCTCCCACAGTGCCGGGGGTGTGGAGTGAAGCCGGGTGCTGCAGCCACGCAGCATGGTGTAGGCATCCCAGGCTTTCCTGGCCTGTGGCTGTTGACGGTGCATGCTCTCCATCCTTGTGTTAGGAGAAGGAATCTCCCCTCCTTAGCAAGGGAGCGGGTGGTTCTGGTGGGAGATTGGAGGTTTTATGGGGGCTAGGAGGTGGACAGGGGTCCCCTAGGGTGGAGGGATGAACACCAGGACCTAGTGCAGACCAGCTCCGTCTGCAAGCAAGCAGCCTGGGGATAAATGGAGAGCCCTGTGAGAAGTGGAAAAGGCACCCCAAAATCTCTGTGACCTGTTCTATGCTTTCTAGGAGCATTTCCGTAGCAATGTCTGGGAGGATGTGAGAGGGAAACTCTTGTCTGAGCTCCCTTTAAATGATGGCTGGGGAGGTGTAGCTCTGCTGTGACACTCAGGGCAGGCCCATGCAGGTGCAAAACCACCCCAGACACCTCTGGGGTGGGTCAAGCCGTGCCTGGCCCCTGGTGCTGCCTGAGCCCTGGGTCCCTAGGATACAAATGTAGCTCCTGGCTCCTCTCTCTTCTCTTACTATGGCCCCAAGAGGGTAAAGGCTTTTTTCAGGGCTGAAGCTGGCTCAAACCCAGCCCATCAACATGGCTGCGCATGGGACTGGGGTGCTGCAACCACCCCTGCATTTGCGGTGTCCCTCCCTTGTGGCAGAGCCTGGGGAAGGGGAGCAAATGTCTCCAGATCTCCCCTCTGCTGGTGCAGGGCTCCCGAAGGGGATGCTGGGCACATTTGCCAGGCTGGGGGACAGAGTTTGTGTTTGTCACTCCTAGCCCTGGGGCAGTGATTCCTGGGGCAGGGACAGGGGCATCCTCCATCTTCCTGCCCTGTCCCAGTCCAGTGATGCCTATCGCTGCTAGCACAGCCACAGAAATTTTGGCACTTAATTTCCATTATTATGTCCTTTAAATGGTGTTTAGAATAGCAGGGGTTTTTCTGCAGTTTAGGTGTAATTATTACAGATAGTCCTTTTTTTTAATGAGTCTTGTTTCCTTGAGGAGTTAAACTTTACCCAGCCAAATACTCTTTTCACCTTACTCAGTGGTCAGGTTTTCTTTCATTTAAGCCTAAGGTTTCACAGTATTCATCTATTGCCAGCATTCATTTCAAATACTTGTTAAAATACAGTATTTCAACCAATTAAGGTTCTATTCCCTTGCAGTATATTCTAGATATACCTTGTTCTAAACAAATAAATGTTTATTTTGAGGTCTTGGATTGTTAGAGCCCAGAGGTCTGAGAAGAGTTGAAATTATGAATGGATAAGTTTTACATGCAAGTCAGTATGTATTTTATTACATACAATGTTGCTTTTGCATTCATTGTGACTCTGGGGGTGATTGCCAGGGATCTAGGAGCCTGGGGAGTGATCTCCTTGATCCTGCCAGCAAGGAGTGTGAGGAGGGGGGCACTGGCAATGAACATTAGTGGTTGGATGTGGAGCTTGTGTTGGCAACAGGGGTTTGTGTTCTACAGCCATGGGACCCTGTTTGAAGGGTCTGCCTGGGAGAGATGGGATCCATGTCCCTGAGGCAGGACAAAAAGCATCTTTGCCAGTGGGGTGTCTGACCTTGTAAGGAGGGCTTTGAATTGGGAATGGTGTGGGAGGGAGACAGGGAGAGTAACTAGCAGCCCTGTGAGCAATGTGACAGAAAGGGATCACAAAAACAACAAATGGAGCTCTGAGAGTGAGTCCAGAGGAGGGCCACGAAGATGGTCAAAGGGCTGGAGCACCTTTGCTATGAGACAGGCTGAGAGAGTTGTGGCTGTTCAGCCTGCAGAAGAGAAGGCTCTGGGGAGACCACATAGCGGTCTTCCAGTATCTGAAGGGGCCTGCAGGAAAGCTGGGGAGGGGCTTTTTACAAGGGCTGAGAGGACAAGGGGTAGTGGACTAAAACTGAAAGAGGAGAGATATAGGTTAGACATTAGGAGGAAATTTTTTAGTGTGAGAGTGATGGGACACTGGAGCAGGTTGCCCAGGGAAGTTGTGGATGCCCCCTCCCTGGAAGTGTTGACCTTCTCTGCACCCTGTTTCTCTGCCCCCTCTTTCATTGCCCCTTGACATTAGGAGGAAATTCTTCGCTATGGGAGTGGTGAGACACTGGTACAGGTTGCCCAGGGAAGTTGTCGAGGCCCCGGAAGTGTTCAAGGCCAGGTTGGATGGGGCTCTGAGCAACCTGGTCTAGTGGGAGGTGTCCCTGCCCCTGGCAGGGGGGTTGGATCTAGATGATCTTTAAGGTCCCTTCCAACCCAAACCAATCTGGGATTCTATGATAAGGCTTCTGCCTTTCATGCCTCAGAACTACATCCACTTTTCATCGGGTTGGCAGAGAAACTGGTGCTGGTACCCCTCTGGTTGTCTGTGGGGAAGCCAGAAAGAAGAAAAACTCGTTTTTAACACAGAAAGTTCCTCCTTTGAGTGTCCCCACTGGGCTCTTTTCTGTCAAGGAGGGAATAGGGGGTTTTCCAGCAGGCAGGTTCCCTCCATTTTGGGGAAAGCCCATTGGGTGTCAGAAGCCCGATTGCTGGGGAGCCCATTACAGAAACTATGGATGGTTGGTGACTTCCTAAATCAATCAAACAGACAGGAGTGCAAAAATCAGATGCTTTCCTCTGAAAATGGTGAAACGGAAGCACTTTGAGTTTTCCACCTTATTTTTTCAGTTGCTGCTTCCCTTTGTTGAACCCCAAACTCTGGCCTCTTTGGCCAGGCTTTGCAACAAGCCATGTAGAACAGAAGTGCCATTCCCCAGCTGGGGGGGATGTGTTTCCAGCCCCCTCTGGTCCTGCAGCAGCCCCTCACCAGGGTCTCGCAGAATGTGCCACCCCCAGCCTTGTGTCTACCAGCCTGGTGGGCACATGTGGTAGGGACACCCAGCATCAACCAGAGAAGAAGAAAGAGAGTCTGTGTGTGAGGGCAACCAGCTGGCCTCTCCCAGGAAGGGGTTAATCCTGGAACTCCACATCTGGTATCTTATTGCTGGCTGCTTTGGGTAAAAGCTTTTTTGGCTCAGTTTCAAGGGCATCGGCTGGAGGATGAGTCATGCAACCCTGCCACCAAGGAGTAAAACCTCTTGTCCAGACTTTTCCAGCTAAAGGTGATGGTTTCCTGAAAGTCCAAGTGCCCTGGAGGCAGTCTGCTGGGAAAAGCTGCTTCCCAGCAGCACTCAGACCTGCTCATCCTTAAAGGAATTGGGGTGCTAGCATCTCCAGCATGGGTGCTGGCTGTCCTCAGGATGGGGACCTGCCGTGGCAGGCACGGGGTGAGCATGGTGCTGCCTGTTTTGGGGCTTGGGGGGGTTGCTGCTGGATGTCTGAGTGCCTTGCATTGCGTTGTGGTGCT
This sequence comes from Hemiprocne comata, assembly GCA_020745705.1. Taxonomy (NCBI): domain Eukaryota; kingdom Metazoa; phylum Chordata; class Aves; order Apodiformes; family Apodidae; genus Hemiprocne; species Hemiprocne comata. The sequence goes on from CM036591.1 coordinate 38,221,772, forward strand.
GTTCAGAGGGTGCTTTTGCCCCAGCACAGCTTGACTCTTGTCCCTTTTGTCCACAGGGCACAACCCACCTGGCCAGCTGCACCATCACCTTCTCAACCCCACCAGATGTGCCTCCGAGTCACGCTGTGCAGGGGACCAGCCCCGGGGGTAAGGAGACATGAACGGTCCCACCACAGGTCCAGGGCTGCCCAGGGGGCTCCAGCTGTGGTGGGGGCACATCCCTCCCCAGCACAGGTTGTGCCAGCTGGTGACAAATCTGGGTCAGACTGGCTCCATGCTGCCCAGCAGTGGTGAGTGGCTGCTCCATCCCCTCTTAGCAGGTGATGTTGGGAAGCTGGATGGTCTGTGATGAGGTCCCTGCTGAGGGCCACTGCTGAGTTTCAAGCCCAGCCAGCCCAAAGATGGTGCAGAGCCCCCTCAGCCTGTTGTTCTCCTGAAATGATAAAAAATGAGGACTTCTGGTGATGGCAGTGGATGAGGGCAGCAAGGTTTCTGTTCCTGAAGCGAGCCTCTCCTCCCTTTTGTGTGTTTTGGGAAAGTCCACAGGACACCTCCTGGTGTGCAGGCACAAAACAGAGGGCTTGCATAAAGTTTTGAGGTTTTAGGGTGAAACTATGTCATGCCAGGCAGCCTAATCTGGCTCTGGAGTGACCCTGCTGGACCAGAGACCTCCAGAGATGCTCACAGATGGCTGTGTCTCTGGCCTTCCTTCAAATATGGAAATGATTCACTATTTTTAAAGGCTTTTATTTGGTGGATAACATGAAGGCAACATTTTGGGGAGCTGTAGAGAGGGGACCACAGGGTATCTGTGAAACGAAGTTCTTCTCTGTGATGGTGCAGCTCTGTGGGATGCATGAGCTTCTCCTCTGTGGTTATTCATGGCCACTCCATGAAATGCACCTCAGGAAGCTTGGGAAGCTGCAAAGCTCAAAGCCAGAGGGCAAAATCCCTACGTTTCTGTGAGTTTCTCCCACTCTGGCTGTGTTGGATGCTTTGTGTCAGGGGAGGGGGGTACCCAGGGTGGGCTCCCTGGGCTGGTGCAGAGTGAGGGATCTTGCAGGACACATGAGGCTGTGAGGGAGAGGATGGTGAGTGCGTGGCAAGGTGCCGAGAAGCAGCCCAGTAGCATCACTGGGGTTTTAGTTTCTGCTGAGAAATCCACCTAAGGGGCAGGTCTGGACACCTTTGTGAATCAGTTTCCCCACCTGGAAAATGTGTTACCCCTCCAGGGGATTTTGGACACCAGTGGGTGGCAGGGCATAGACAAGTGAGGGACCTGAAGTTGCCTGTTTTTACTGCCCAGCTTGCGTGACTGTGGTGTCCAGGGACACACAGTGATAGCTCACCCTCTCTATCTCAGGATGTTTCCTTGCCTGCAGGCTCTGCACCAGGGCCTGGCTCCCTGGGTGAGCAGCAGAAGCAGTGCTGTGCCGTGCTGATGTGTGTCACACCTCAGCCAGGCCTTCACTGAGCTCTGCTGGCCATCCAGGCTCCTCCACCTGAGGACCAGGGTGCAAGCTGTGCCCAGATGCCACATGTCCCAGCCTGTACAGTCTCTGTCCTTGCCCTGGGTTGCAGCCTCCTCCTTTCAAGTATTTTTGAGAGCTAACAGGCCTGTCATCAACAGCCCTCCCTGCCATGGCTGGAAAACACTCCAGAGTTTTGTGGGTAGAGCTGACAATATCTGGTGAGACGTTTCTCCCTCGCAAGCACGCAGGAGTAATTTTGCCAGCCCTTAAGCAAGTGGAGAGAGGCCATGATAAAGAAAGGATTGAAAGGAAGAAAAAAAACACCAAACAAAACCCAGAAGAACGGAGGATGTCACCAAATTTGCTGACCTCCTTACTCTCAGTTGCCTCTGGAGCAGAAGGAAATTAAGTGGGGGGTTTGCCTGCTTGTGAACAGCCCTGAGAGAAGGACTGGGCTGTGCAGAGCCTGGGGTCTCCTTGGGCTGACCTCTGCTCTGAGTTTTTTGGGTAGAAACACCTTTGGAAAGGCACAGGATTGGCCTGGCCGTAGGTGATGTCCCAGGGAGCTGCTGGTGCCATCTGCTGCTCAAGCCAGGCTCCGGCTCAAGTGCAGTGACATCAGCTGGTTACATCACTCAGAATCCTTTTAGTCCAGGTTTTGGAGAGAGCATCAGCATGTTTGTGTCTCCAGATCCCATCCTGAGGACCCAAACTAGTGCGCTTCAATGGATCATTAGATCCATCCCTCTCTGAAGGTGAGGAAGGACCAGGGATCCCACTGCAGACAGTCCATTTCATCCTGGTGGCCCCTCCTAAGGCTCCCAAAGTCCATTGAGGACTTATCACATGCAGCAAAATCTCAATCCTTCATGGCCAGGGAGTGATCTGGAAGTTTTAAAGACTCACCAGATGTGGTTTTCCCCAAGGAGACACCAGCTGCAGTGTCTCCCTGGGTAGGGCACTTATGGCTTAGCGTGCTGTGACCTAAATGAAATGTCTCCTTGTCCCAAAACCAGGTCTCTACCAGGTACCCAAGCACCCAGCACTGCTTCCTCCACCCTTGGTGATGCTGGGGTCCCTCCAGGCATGCTGGATGCTGCTGGCGTTTGCTGGAAGAGGGAGGAAAAGGCAAAACACTGAGCTTCTCCCTCCCCCACAACTGATTTGTCCTCTAGGAGATTAGTTCCCTTCCCTGGCTTACGGGGGGATTTGCGACCGCTCCATCTGCTTGAGCCCAGCAGGTCAGCGGGTGCCTGGGAGGAGCGGCCAGAGTCCAGATGCTGTCCCTGCTCCTGGGCATCCCAGGCAAAGCAACTCAGGGTTTGCACCCTGGGTTGGGCAGAGGAGGCCACAAAGATGCTCAGAGGGCTGAAGCACCTCTGCTATGGAGACAGGCTGAGAGAGTTGGGGTTGTTCAGCCTGGAGAAGAGAAGGTTCCAGGGAGACCTTAGAGCACCTTCCAGTACCCAAAGGGGCTACAGGAAAACCAGGGAGGGGCTTTTTACAAGGGCATGGAATGGTAGGATGAGGGAGAATGGTTTTAAACTGAAAGAGGGGAGATTTAGATGAGATGTTAAGAAGAAATTCTTGACTGTGAGGTTGGTGAGACACTGGCCCAGGTTGCCCAGAGAAGCTGTGGCTGTCTCATCCCTGGAAGTGTTGAAAGTCATGTTGGATGAGGCTTGGAGCAACCTGGTCTAGTGGGAGGTGTCCCTGCTCATGGCAGGGGGTTGGAACTAGAGTAACTCTAAGGTCCCATCCAACCCAAACCAGTCTGGGATTCTATGATTTCTGGATATATCTGTTGGAAAGGAGCAAAAACCCCACAGCTATGGGTGTAAAAATCCTGCTTGTGATGTGGTTTAGACCTGAGAGTGTTTGTCGATGGAGCTGCTCAAGACTGTGCAGAGCAATGGGTGTTTTTTTTAGTTCCTGTTGGCTGGTAGAAGGCCTTGTGGAACCTCAGGGACCTCTCTTTCCACCCAGGATGGTCCCAGGAGATCACTGCCCTGTAAAATTCCCCTTGGCCTTTGGGAAAGCAGTCTTGGTGTAGGCTTTCGCAGGTGGACCTATGGCATGCCTGCTGGGGCTTTAGGGATAAATGGAGGGAGCTTTGCTGGCTCACGAGCACTTTCAGAGCCAGGTTTTCCGGAGGGGAAAACTGGAAGGCGATAGAAGAATTACAGGGCTCTCCCCTCTCCCGCTCCATCGCTCCTGTCTTGTCACCAGGCACCGTTTGAAGGTGGTGGGTAGCAAAGAGGCTGGAGGTAAACTAGGGAAGAGCTGATGACAAATGGGCTTACCGAGGCTGGATTTATAGGGACTGACTGATCTAGGTTTGTGGAAGTGGCGGGGGGGGCTGCTGGGTGATGCCAGGGCTGGCGCTTTGCCGCGCGCCATCCTGCACCTAGGCTGTGGGGACCACAGGACCACGAGCCTTTGCCCATCCCCGGATCCCAGCCAAGAGTGGGTCTGGCATGCTGCTGGACCCAGGAACGTGTTACCCCCGTGCTGCTGCCTTTTCACCAAGCATGGGGCCAATGTCAGACCCCACCAGACTCCCTCCTGGAGTTACTCCTGGTGGGGCAGCTCTCTGAAAGCACTGGTTTCTCTTCTCGCATAGCAGAAGATCACAAGGAGGGGAGCTCTGGGTAGCAGAGATGAGATGCTGAGCTGTGAGCAGCATCCCCATCCCACTCACCCACAGCAGCAGAGCCTGGGATGGGGGGACTGATTTTTTTCCCCTGTCCCCATTCTCCTTCCCTTGCTTTTTCTCCAGGAATACCAATGGAGGCTGCCAGGTGTCAGCTCAAAAATCTTTTAACTTTACCTTGTCTCCCCAAATGGACAGTGTCTCCGCTCATTAGGTACCTGCCCAGGGGGCAGATGTCAGCTCTGCTCATGGCTTTTCTCAGCTCATCTCTGCTGAGACTCTTCATGGCTTCAGAGAACTCAGGTCCCATCACGTCACGCCAGCTCCTGCCCGTGGGGCTGCCTGCTCTGCCTGCCCGGCAGCAACTCACACACAGCCCCCCACCTTGGGCTCCCTTCCTCCCCTTCTTGAGGACTGGGGTTTGGAAGGAAAGGCTGGAAAACAACAGGCACTGGTGGCACATGCATGGCGTGCGCACGCGTGTGTGCGCGCAGAGCTGGAATTGGTTTTCCTTGCCCGGGCAGTGCTGGGAGGAGAAGCCATCACTGAAACCTGCCCTTTGAGGCTGATGCGTCCTGACAGCTTGTTCACTGGGACATGAAAATCGTTGCCTCTGTCTGCATAAAACACCCAGTAAGGCGGATGATGGGAACACAGGTCAGGGAAGGATCGTTTCTTTGCTGCGCCGGGAGCGGCGGCGCTGAAAACCCCAGGCAGCAGAACAAAGCAGATCCCAGCGGTGCAGGTGCTGCTGCATCCTGTTGGGATGGAAGTGGGGTCCCCTCCCACACGAGAGGTGCTGGCAGCTGGGGGGGAAGCAATGCAGGTGGAGCCATCTTGCTGAGGTTCCTGTTGTGTACTGTTATAGCTCGGGGATTTGGTGATGCGGTGGGAGAACATCCCCATCCCCTCCAGTGCATCTCTCGCCAGCCACACGGTGTGTTTCCCCAAAGAGCCTGAGTTTTCCCTTGGGGGGCTGCATCAAAGCCAGAGGACATCAGCAAGCTCTCTGTGTTCTCTGCAGAGCTCACACAGGTGCCCCACGGTCCCAAACACAGGGCCAGGCAAGATGCCCTGTGGGCACAAACAGCCAAGTACTCGCAGGTGAGGGGAAGCTGAAGTCCAGCTTGGCTGGCTGAGTTCAGCAGGAGAGGCAGGCTGGGTGTTGGAGCAGGCCTTTTTTCCTTAGTTTTTTGAGGGTGCTATGTAGGAGGGAGTATTGGGACCCACCAAGGCAGTGCTGGGGGCAGCCCCCATGCCAAGGTGCTGCTTTGGATGCCTGCAGATGTCCTCTAAAGCAGTGTTCACCAGCTTGCTCAGCCTGAGCAAAAAATGGGGAGTTGTCACAGCCTCATGGGACTGAGCACAGGACCTGCTTACATGTGGAAGTATCCATCAGCTCACCTCCAAGGGTGGGTAAGAGCAGGGACCCACACAGTTCATTCATCTTTGCATCATTACTTGAGGTGCAGTCGTACCCGTGCTGGAACTGAGGTTTGCCTCCAGTGCAGCACCAGTCCTCTGGGAAGTGCAGGTATGTCCATACCTGGAGGTGACCTGCACCTTAATCACAGAAAACCTGAGTTAGGTGGCTAGACTAGTGTGCTGCTTGACTGACCTGCTCCTGTGCATCTCACGGGACTGCAAGACACAGAATAGCAGGTTGTGAGACTGGCTTGTATTTCTACCTGCACCAAAACATTTAGAGGAAGAATCTGTGCTGGAAGCAGAGGTTTCTTGCCTGGGTGTGCACATGGTGCACAGGGCAAGACCACGGGCTTGTGGCTGAGAACTTACCATGCAGCACGTTAGTGTAAGGGCAGAAGGATTGTAACATCATAAGAAGCAGAGCTGCTGGGGGGTGGACCAATATTTGATTAAGATAACTGCTGACAAATTCTTTAGTGATGCATCTCCTGGATGCTAACCCTTGTCTTGGGGTAAACCCGAACCTATGACCTGAAAGACAAATACAAGTTTTGTTCCTCATGAATTCATGGGCTCTGTTGCTGTGGGTTGCTGCTCTGGGCCTGCAGGGCAGGGACAGAGGGGCTTGTATCTGTGCTGGCAAGGAGGACAGGGAGGCTTCTTTGCAACCCCTTGTCCTTCCAGCACCCTGAATCCTTGTCTGAGGCTCCTTGTTTGCACGTATTTTGATTAAGCTGGTGCCATGGTTGGGAGTCTTCTTCCTTCTTTTTCTCAATACTGGAAGCAGTGATGAGAAATTTGTGCTAATCAGCATAAAAAATTCCTAAGGATTCCTCTGCTCAAGGCTGTTCACCCATGCACTTCCCCATCCCCTGGGTTGCCCATAGCAATGGTGCCAGGAGGATGCTGGTTCCTGGGGTGGTGGGCTGGTTGGGCACCCCAGGATGCAGAGATGTTGTGCTCTCTTCCAGGTCCTCCCCTGCTGCCTCTGCTGCTGACCCCCCAGCCCTCTGACCTGCTGCCTCCCTGACCTGCTCCCACTGCTTCTCCAACAGTGAGTCACAGTTTGGGTTTTCCATCCTTTACGTTTTTTTTTATAGCTTTTTTTTTTGGCAATTGGTTTGAGACCTGTCCTGGTTGCTGGTGACAGCAGCTGGAGATGCAGTTGCCACCTTGGAGGACATGGCAGAGAGACGTAGAAGATGTTGTAGAGAAAAAACATCAATTCTGAGGACAGTTGGCTGCCTGTGCAGTCTCCATCCTGGGTGGTTTTCAAGCCCCAAAGGGATAAAGCCCTGGGTAGCCTGCTCTGATCTTAGTGCTGATGCTGCTGTGAGCAGCAGATGGGACCACGAACAGACCTCAGAGGTCTCTTGAGCTCCCCTCAGGAGACACCAACGGGCTCCTTCCCATGGCAGTGGCATCAGCTCCTCCTGCCCAGGTCACTGGGGACAAGCGTGGTGCTGAGTCACCATGAAGGGGAAGGTTTCCCCTTACAACACACAAGCTGCCCTGGCATGTCAAGATCAGCACCAAGTCCAAGCAACCAGTGGAGCCTGCAGCTCGTCCATCTCGCCACCCAAATCATATTTGGGGCAATGGAGAGGTTTTTCTGCCCTTTGGCACTTGGCTTATTAACTGCTCAGGCTGCTCGATTGATTTTATTGACAGGTGATGCACGCCCCAGTTAACTTACTGGGAGCAGCAGCAAAAATAAAGCAATAAAAATAACCTAGCACCCATGTCACGGAAACATGCTGGATTGTTTCCATTGCTGTGGTGGTGGGATTCCTGAATGAAGGAGACCCCTGGCTTGGGATCCCCCCGCAGCGTCTGTTCCTGCAGCTGGGCTGTGGTCACCTGGGGGGTGTGTCCCAGGGATCCCCTCCTCCACAGCCCTTCTCTTTGGATGACTTCCCTTGCTTGATGGATGCTGGGGCAGGACCTGCCCAAACCTGCTCTAAATGTAGAGAAAAGTGCAAACAGGGCTGTTCTGCCTGCCCCGTAAACAACCCAAAGGCGATGCTCCTCATCATTATGTCCCTCCCAAACCATGTTTTATTTTTCACTGAAATGTGCTTTTCCTGGACAGTGAGCTGCCTTCATCCATGCTGAGCCTAACCTCTGCTGTGTCCCAGTCTGCAGGCTCTTGCTGCGGACCTCCCAGTTTCCACCCTGCCCTCAGCAATGCCCTTTCCTGGTGCAACCGGACCCTCCGAGGAATTGCTCTGGAGCTCGAGGCCAGCCTGCAGGGTAAGGTAAGGCCAGCTCAGTCTCCTTCCAAACCACATGGGTCTTTGCAGCTGCACTGTGGGCTCCCTTTGGCTATAAATCACCCGTAAGGGCAGTGCTGCAGCGAGGACAAAAAAGGCAGGGGAGTTTTTCTCCCTGCAAGCTGCAGTCCTGCTAACAAGGCTTCTGTAACGGGGTTTTGCTGCTGGGGTCCCTTTCTGCAAAGGGGCCGGCGCCGTCCTGCGTCCGTGCCCGTCTCCTGTCCTGCTGCCTCTGCCCTCCTGGCACTCGGCCGCCTGCTTTCCGCCACGCTGGTCACAGGGGTCCATTAAAACCAGCTAAAGAGCTAAGCTGGGAAGTGCATGGATGGGGGTCATTTTTATCAGCCACTCTACTTTTGTTACTAAAATAGATCTACTTTGGCCTGGGGCCATCGTGTTGGCCCAGGCATTGACTGTTGCAAATGGACGACGGGGCAACATTTTCCATTAGCGAAGAGGGGGACACGTGTCTCTGAGTGAGAGGACAGCTCCATAAAGCAGAAACGTTGTAGTGACAGACAAACCCACCTCTCTTCTCTCCCTTTTCTTTTAAAAGTGTCACAAATCCCTGTTTTCTGCACACAAAACCCGGGGAGGGACGGGCCAGAACAACACCATATGCCTGCGACAACATGGTGTGTTTTGGATAAGAGGGTGAAAACTTTGGAGGGTTTCTCAGAGGAGCTGCAGGTGACCCAGTAAAAGGGGCAGCAAGAGAAGAACTTGTCTGAAAACCTGCGAGGAGGCTTGTTCATGGTCACTGGCAATCTGGTGGGTACTGGTACTGCCTGGCATTGAGCACGCATCATCTGAGGTCTCTTCTTTCACTGTCTGTGGCTCCTGTGTGCTACGGGCAGCCTCTTACACACTCATCCATCTGTTGAGGGTTTTTTGGGAGGGCAGAGGGCAGCTTTGGCTTATCTGCTGCTTGCCTGGAGGTCATGACCTGAAGGAAGGATGCACTTGGGAGTGCATCCCAGGAAGGCTCAGCTTCTTCTCTGCTTACTGACATCCTGAGCATGGCAGGTCTTGGGGAAAGGCTTCCTATAGCCAACTCGAGGAAAACCAGGACATGTCCTTGCTGAGGGAGCAGAGTGTCCAGCCTGCGACCAAGTCCCCAAGCTCTCTTCCCACAAGCTCTCATAACTGCAATCTGTCCAGCACAGGCATTTTTTTCTCTGGTTTTAGTGAAGATACTTTTCTGTAATAAGTGGTCATTAAAACACCATTTGGATAAACATCATGACATCCTGCAGCTCCCACCTCCCTCCAGGAGGGTCTCTGACTTTATTTTTCTGGCTTCCCATGCTCCCTGTCCAACGTCCCACCCCTTCTCCCAGGCCTGTGCTTCAGCCCAGCTCCCACTTCCACAGCCAGGGGAAGAACCACCTGGTGCCCAGCTCTGTGCAAGCCAGCAGCTTTTGGCTCAAAATGCAAAACAAGGTGGGGTTTTCATTTTAAATACTAAGCCCTCTTCAAGGCTGTGTCTTGGACCTCTTACCCCATGGGATTTCAACTCGGAGCTGATCTTGTGCATATATTACTGTGACAATTTCATAGAATGACTACAGGTGAGAGGGACACCTGGAAGAGGACTCAATTTTTGGAGACCACTCGGCACTGGGAAACTGCTGCTGCTCCATCTCACATCCAGGCAATGTAACGAGTGGTCACTGCTGATGCTGGGGGCTGGAGATGCTGTGGGGCAAGGAAGGTGCTCGGGTAAGGCAAGTGCTTGGGTGGGAAGTGTCCATGCTGGCAAAGGGAAAAGCTGGCCACAGTGTGACATGAGGCTGTAGGGCCGGGCTGGAGGGGGGGCATGTGCCCGCCAATGGCAAATGATTTCCCAGTTTGACCCTTCTGCTTAATCTGCATTTGAAGGTGAACAAGCAAAGCGAGCGGCATCGATCCGGGCTGTGGCTGATCGGCGCCGTGCCCTGCGGAGGGCTCGGTCCCTCCCGTCGGGTCCCTTTCTCACTGCCTTTTTTTTCCTGCCTCCCCTTCACGCCTTTCCAAAGCAATCAGTCAGAGCGGGGCCCAGCATGGCATCCCATGCCGCGAGCACCACTGACCTTGCTGGTGGACAGGGGGATGCCATGTAGGCCCCGCTGCCTGATGGGCTTCTCCCAGCTATGGCCACCTCTCCCCTGCTGTCACCTGGGGGCTGTGGGAGGCACATGCTGAAGGCAAAGGCATTGGTACTGATAACACCTGTGCTGTGTGCTTGGAGGCACGTTTCTTGTAGGTGATGAAGTTGTCGGCCAATCCACACACTGGTTCTCCTGGCTCAGGGGGTCTGATACCTTCACAAGCAGACACACATTGATGGTGTTTAGTTCAGACTCTGCTTGCAGGGCAAAACGTAATTTGAGGCATCTCCACGCTGCTCTTAGGTCTTTAGATAAAATTCCACACAAATTATATTTCTTTGACCTGTTGGGAAAGAAAACCTGAGCGTAGCTTGGAAACCTAGAACTTGCCTGGGCTAACACGTAGAAAGCTCCTTTTTGGGGGAAAAAAAAAGGAAAAAAAAAAATGAATCGTCTTCCCTCAACATCTTCCGTGCTTTAGCTACAGATTTTCCACAGCTGAAAATAACAAACCATTTTAATCTAAGCATTGCTTGTTCTGATCTTTTAATCCAGCTTGCTTTCTATCGACAGAACAGCCTAAAATTATTTCTCCGCCTGCCTCTATTATATAATTATTCAGAAGATTACTCGGGAGCCAGATTTAGCTGGGCATTGCTGGCCAAGGATGAGGGGGGTGGCAGCAGGGAGCTGCAGGGTGGAAGGTCAGGGGGTTTCATCTCTCATTGGCCTTCTCAAAACCTGGGAGGGGACAGCAGTGAGCTGAGCACCTTTGGCTGTGTCTGTACTTGTCATTGGAGTATGGCAAGTTTCTCCCTCAGCTTGGATTTGTTGGAATAAAATGCCCTCTTGTCTGGCTGGTGGCTGGAGAAACATGAACCTCCAAGCCAGAGAGGGTTTCAAGTGAAACCCTGCACTTCTCTACACCATTTGGGGTGTTTGATGGCTGTGTCTTCATCTCTTTAATAGTGGCGTGATGAGACAGTCCAGCCTCGGGAAGGTCCTGGAAATAGGAATTGTGCTCCTGGTGCCTCCTGTCCCCAAGCAGAGCTATGTGTGGGGGAACAGCCATGATGCAGAACCAGCAGCCAGGCTGAGTGCCAGGTCGGGACGTGGTGGTAATGCAGAGAAGGCATGGGGGTGGCCAGAGCTGTGCTTTGCCACCAAAGCCCCAGCTCGGCTGGTTCTTCAAGGAGGTGTTCCCTTAGGTAAGAAGGGCTTGAGCCCTTGGGTGATGGGATGGCTGAGGACAGCTGTTCTGCTGGAGTAACACCACTGAAATTCAAGGACAGATGCCAGAGGTAGATTCCCCTGGGGCTTTCCTTGGCAGGGGTGAATAGCAGGTGTATCCTTGACATGACAAGGTGGCACAGCTGAGGGTTTTGCGAAGTGGAGGCTCAGGTTGCCAGGAAAATGCAGCTTCTGACTATGCAACCTATGGGCTTGAGCTTTGGTGGGAAAAACAGGAGGATGTCTTGGACTCCAAATAATTCCTTTTCCTTCCCCAAAACAAGTGTCCTGACACTGATGGGCTGGTACCTGCTGTTACCAAAGGAAGGCCAGGAGCTGCTTGGCATGTGGACTGTGGCTGGCTGGGATGTGGTGGCTCAGAGCTGCTGTCCCTCAGGAAATACAAAGCTGGGGCAAGGATGGACCCCTGGCATCAGTCAAAGGCAGATGCTGGGAGATGTGTCGTGTCTTGCCTTGCTCCACAGGGCCTCAGGGACCCTCTGAGGTAGAACATCCCCAGAGTGGTGCCACGTTTTAGGTTTGGCAAGGGTCTGTGGGGGGACACTTTGAAATGCCCTTTGAGCCTGGTGTGGCCATGGGGTAGTGGGAGTAAGTGGTGCCCACCCTCCAGTGTGCTTGCTCCTTCTTCCAAGAAGGCTGTTTCACCCTCTGCCTCCAAAGCAGAAGACTTGTCATCTCGTGGAGGAGTTGGTTGGTACAAGCACCGTGTGTTAGCCAGGAGGGCAGCAGAGGATGGAATCAGCCTCGGGGGGGGGGGAGGTCAAAAGCAATGTAACACATCCCCTTGCTCCAAGGCTGAGGGAAGCAGCCAAGCTCTGGGATCTGCAGTCAGGGCTTCAGCCTCATCCTTCCTCCCCCTGCTGCTGCCTGCCTCAGAGGTGGATGGTTTAGCACAGCCCGTCACCAACAGCCAAATGTGGGTTGCTGTATGCCCTCCTCTCCCTCCCAGAGACTCTGTCCCTGGGGCAGGTGGCACGTTACCCTGGCAAAGCATCTCCAAATTTCCCCATGCACATAGGCAGCTCCCCAGTGCTTGTCTCGTAGCCGAGCTCCTTTCTCCTTCATGTTGAAAGCGTTGGTTGGTTCGCCCTCATCGCCTCAAGGCAACCCAATTTGCTCAGTGGCCTTTGAAAAAAATAAATAAAATCAAAGCCCACTGAAATGACAGAAACATCAGCAGTGGGTGCATCCCCTTTTCCAGCAAACCAAGGGATTTGGGAGAAAATAGGTCACGTGCTCTTCATCCCATGCCACGTGGTGGCCTTCCCAGGGCCAATGAGGTTCTGAGCCCTCTGCGCCGTACGGAAAAAAAAAAAAAAAAAAAATCACTGGGATTTTTTTCCCCCCCGTAGCATTTTTCATCCTTTCCAAACGTGAAAAGACTGGCCATCTGTCCGGACCCCCCTCGCACCAAATCGGCACTAAAGCAGCTCTTTGGGGAAGGTAAGAAGCTTTAAAAGGTTGCGTTGGTGGAAGACCCACCTGCCGCGGGCAACTTTTGCTGCCGATGAAAATCGGAGAATAGTCATTGAATGAGTTGGGTCTGGGGCTCCAGTATGGGTTGAAAGAGCTTTGGATTCTTAAGAGGCATCTTAAGTGAATCTCTGGTAGAGGAAATCTAAGTCTGTGTCGGAGGGAGGTGGGATTATGGGAGAAATAGATGCGCGAGCAAGGAGGTTACGTTAACGGCTGCTCCTAAAGTCTCTCCTAGAAAACACTTGCAAAAATATTTTTTTCAAAACTGTGCTGTAAAGTATTTCTGCAAAATACCTCTGCACATGTGTTTTGGAAAACATTTTTGCAAAATTGTTTGGCAGAATTGTCGCTCTCTGTTCTGGAGTGTGCTGTATTTTGCTAAAATTCAGTTTTACTTCTGTCTTGGGACTAATGCTAAAGATGGTATCCCTGGGTAGGGAAGTGTCTGTCTCTGCTTTAACCAGAATATTCAGCCATTCCTGATTTGTGGAATTTTCAGTGCAGGCTTTGGACAATGTGGATTATGTAGGTGCTCAGGGTAGGAGTAGCACAAACCCAATTGCCTTAAAGAAATTGATACTAAAATCACATAGATGTTAATCACTTCTTGGTCAGGCAACATACTAAAACCCCTGACCCCGTTTGATTTATTTTTTTACCTTTTGGTTCTATTTCTATTAATTTTATTTTTTTTCCTTGCACTGGGAAAATGTGATTTGGGAGAGAGGAATACCTACCAGTATGAGGCTCGCTTCATTTTCTTTTCAGTTTGCCTACAGATACCCATTTTACTCAGGGTGCCTCAGTTCTGGTACTGTCATGTTTCTGTTCCATTTCCTTTGGTTGCGCCATTGCTTTATAAGTAGAAGAGTGAAACATTGGTTGCAGAGGTTATGGGGGATGTAAATGGTGTTGAAATCAATGCCAAAATATCATCTCCTTATTATAAAGGAAAAATGTTCTTGGGTGCATCTTTCTTGTAACCTGAGTTTTCTGAGATAATGTAATTTAAATGTGAACTGTATTAGAAAATCTTATTTTATTAGTCAGAAGTCATGTCTGTCTTAAAATAAACCAGGAGCAGTGGATCAAGGACGTGGTGTTTAAGTTTCCATAAAATGATTGACCTTTGTTTTGACAGATGCAAAGACAGATGCTAGCCTGCATTTTGATACAGAAACCAAACCCTGAACAACGGCAGTTTTTCCTAATAGCAGGGATTTGGCTTGTAGTATAAAATTCCAAAACAATTCAGTCATATTTCTGAAGGTCTTAATCTCAGCCTTTCCCCCTCTTTTATGGATTAATTAATGTGAACGTATTTAGTATTCTAAGATACAAAAGCAAACTTGGAAGTCTTTCTCCCTGAGAAATAACTGTAAAAAAAATGTTCTTTTAATCTTGCTGAATTAACAGAGCTTTTCTTTTGGAAGAAAACAAATCATTTTGGGGTGGGGAAAAAAAGGCTACTGTTAAAGACCAAGAGAAAAAGAACCTCTTTAAGTGGTTTCAGCATTATTGTAATGCTTGTATTGCAAGAGGTGCAAGTTCTGCCTTCAAAATGCCTTAGAGAAGCTGTGGGATTTTACTGCAAACGACCAGAAAATGGGAATGCTGTTGGAATCGGGGGCATGGGTTGTGCAGAGGGGAGCCACCAACCACCTCCATGGTGGCACTGCTTTGAGGTGGGAGTGGAGGGCTCCTGGGTGCCTGCATGGAGAGATGCTCACCACCCTCTTCTGGGTAACTTTAGGGATGCTTTTACCCTCTGTGGTTTGGTGGTTCCAGGACCACTTTTCTCAGGCAACGATGATTTCTTTTTTTCCTGCCTGGGAAGTGGGCACTGTCTGTGTGGCATGGGGAGTGAGCACCTTGCTGGTGGCACAGTGCTGACCTGTGGGGCTTGCTGCAGCAACGGGGCTCATGCCCAGCACACAGGGACCAGCTCAATCCCCTCAGCTCAAATCTGGAGCAAAGGGACGTGTCTGCTGTTGGTGAAGCAGAGGATGCTTTCCCCTCCCTGGGATGTGCTGCCTGAGGGTGGCATCTCTGGCATGGAGTCCCCCCATTCCTGCAGCGCCAGGATGGGTGGCAGCCTGCGTGGCTTGAGGTTGCCAGGCCTCTGCAGCTGCTTTTTAGCCAGCTGAAATAGGAAGTGAATTTCAATGCTTCCCTCATGGGTGAGGGCTGTCCCCATCCTTGTAGTGAGCTTCTTTCAGCTTCTCACTGAATATGTCCATCCCGGCGCTGTGGTTGCGCAGACACTGGTGCCTGGTTTAATTTCTGTGCTTTGTTCGGGCTTTGCTGTGTGAGCTGCGTGGCTGCCATGCGTGTGGGGGGTGCCATGCGTGTGGGGGGTGCCAGTGCAGGGCATCCTGCTGGCCCCAGACCTGCTGCACTCCACAAACGTGCAGGGGCTGCCGGGTACTGCCTGCCCGCAGCAGGCACAGGGTGGCTGAAATCCCACCCTGGATTTCAGCAGGAACCCACAGACCCACAGGGATGGGACCGCTGCGGCAGCCGTGCCCTTGCAGCCAGGGGCAGGTTTGGGGACAGGGGTGGTCGTGGCCCCTTCCCCAGCAGCCTGCAGTCCCAGCCAAGCAAATTCACCCATTCCTTCACCAGAGCGTTTTGCTCAGTGTTTAGACCCGAGGTTACAGAGGACCTACCACAGGGAGAAGGAGAGAGGAGAAGGCGGCTCTTCTTGATTTTAATCGGGGTTGAGGTTTAGCTGAAGTGAAAACAGATCGGGAGTGACAGTTTTGGAGCCTGCTGTCAGGGTCTGAGCACGGCACAGCAACGATCCACCCTTGTCCTCCTCCTCCCTGGCCAAAGCTGGGGAGAGCCACCACCGCCACCCCAGCTCCACCGCTGGCACGGCTGCTGGACGGCTTTGTCACACGCTGCCCCTCCATCCTCCTTCCTGGCTGTGTTTTCAGCTGGGGGCAGCAGCAGGCAGGATGTGGCCTTGTGGCCACTGAGCATGGAGTGCCTCCCCCCCCCCTTCTCCAGCCCTGCCCTTGGAAAAGGAAGGATGGGGTTAGGACTGCACCTTGACCAACCCAGACTGCTTCTCCAGGGCAGGGAGAGACCCCAAGAGTCTCCCTTCCAATGTCTTCCATCAGTCTCCCATTCCCAAAGAGCATCTATGGCTGGAGTGGAAGTCACAGGTTTAGGCTTGTGGAGAGATGGCACAGGCAGATCACTGGATCCAGCTATGGGGAAGCTGGGATTTATGGGACCAGGCTCATGGCTCCCCCATCAGTCTCATTTGGTCCCCATGGATTTTCCTAAATGTGGAGGAGACCATCAGAATGATGGTGTACCCAGTATGTCCCTTTTGTCCCCTACCTGGGGAGGGAAGCGGGAAGACCTGCCTGTTCCCCCACCCCCAGATCAGGAGAGGCTAGGACCTGCCCCAGGTGCTTTGAGAAATTTGGTGACATTCATGAGAGTAGCCGCAACCCCTTGTCTTTCATCCTGCAGAGACCGGCATTGGGCTGCCAGCTACTTAAAAAAAAAAAAAAAAAAATCAGCTAAATCAGTTGTTTTTTGTAGAGACTGAACATGGTCTAAATAACGTGTGCCTTGCCCGTCTTGATGTGGCACCTCTTCTTTGCCCCCTTGTGCTCTGGGTTGGTCGGTCTGTCTGTCCACCCCTCTGGGGCAGCCGGTGTGCTGCGAGCCCCATTCCTGTTTCCAGGGATTAGGGAGAGGGATGGAGGTGGGATGAGATGAGGCAGTAGATTGCTTCACTCTCAGGATGAAGGGATTTGTGGGCTGCCCTCGGATCAGTAGATTGAAAACGGAGGGAAATTATTGGGATGATGCTCCCTGTGGGATTAAACCCAAGGCAGCCAGCAGGCTCTGGTGGAGGGCAATGAGGGGGGTCACGGATGGGGGGCCATGGCATTCCTGCTGATTCCAAGCTGTGCAGAGATGCTCCCGGCTGCATCCTCACCTGTTTCCAAGGATTCACTGGAAGGAGATGCTGCCCAGCCCCAGCTCTCTGGGATGCCTGAAAGGGCAAGCAGCATGATGGGCCAAGGTGGAGAGAGGGGTTAGGGGACAGGAGGCCACATCCTTGGTGGCTGGATCAAGAAAAATACGGGGGGGTGTTGGTGTCTGCTCTGCGGGTGTTGCGGCCACGCATGCACCTGTGCAGCAGCGGTGTAGGAACAGCACGGGTGCTGGTTAAGTCCCTTCAGCTCTCTTAGGTGAGGACTGATTTTTACCCCCTCAAGGTTCTGGGTAAGGCCATGCAGTCCCTGGCACAGCAGCAGGATGAACATGCCCGTTGCTTTCTGCTTTCCTGAGGCCTCAGAGGTGCTCTTCTCTCAGCTGCTGCCTTCCCCCCCTGTTCAAAGCATGCCAGGACCGTGCCTGGAGCTCTTGGCAGAGCTGTGCCCTCTTGTTTCCAGGCTACTGGAGGACAAGCTGTTTGTCCTCTGAGGTCCACACAACTCCCCGTGGTCTCTTCTCCTTTATGAGCAGCCCACATGGACGTATGGCCATGGGCGTCCTTTTTTGGGTGTACTTTGGCCTTCCTCTGGAAAATGGCATGTGAAAACTAACACATAGGAGACAGCTATCTGGTTGTCTCACCCCTCGACCTCCAGAGGGTTGCATTTCCAACACTGGCTGCCCTGGCATCCTTTGGGCAAGACACAGGTCCTTCTGAGCTGATGCACAGCCCTGGCAGAGCATCCCTGGGGAATCTGTTGAGGCGTCTCTCAGTGTGAGGCAGCATTTCCTGGCTTCTGTTCCTTAGCCTCTGGCTAGGGGGAAAAAAAAGGGCTAAATCGGGTGCATCCCTGAAGCGTGGCCAACCCTGGGCATAGCACAATGCCAAGGTTGTAAGTGCAGTTGTCCAGCAGAGATGAGCTTTATTTGCAAACAGACAAATGTTTGTATGATTTAAACAACAGTGAGTGGCAGAATGACACTGTCACCAACAGGACGTGGCTGTGGGGAAGCTCTTTTCCAGCAATGAACCTGGGTCTTCTTCACTGCAGTTTAAGTTCCTCACTCAAGGCTGTTACCCTGCCTCCCCCTGCCTGCCCTATTCTGCAGAGCCCTCATTCCTCCAGCCCTTCCCCATGAGCTGTTTTTGCTGGCCCCAGGGCTCTGGGGTTGCTCTGCTGGCTGGATCTCTGCTGAAGACCCACCTTGTCAGTCTTGGTTTCCTTCTGCAGATCCTAAACTTGCAGGTTGAGTTGTCTCTCCCAGCCCTTTTTGGGTGGATGGGGAGCTCTTCCTCTGGTTCTTTGCACTTAGACAATCTCAGACCCGTTTGGGTTGGAAGGGACCTTAAAGATTATCTAGTTTCTAACCCCTCTGCCATGGGCAGGGACACCTCCCACTAGACCAGGTTGCTCCAAGCCCCATCCAACCTGGCCTTGAACACTTCCAGGGATGGGGCAGCCACAGCTTCTCTGGGTAACCTGGGCCAGTGTCTCATCACCCTCACAGGAAAGAATTTCTTCCCTTGATTGCACACAGCCAAGCCCAGCACTTTGCCTTGCGGAGCTGTGCTTTATTTTCTCCCTTTTGCCAAGCTTGTTTTGGCCTCTTGCTCTGCTCTCTGATGTATTGGCTTCCCCCCGTGAGTAGACACCTGGCAGAGTAACAGGAGTGCCACCGAGAAATGTTTTGGTGGGGTTTAGAGCATTTTCCAGCCATCTGCAAATGGTTTAATCCGCTCCAGGCTTCCCTGGCTCTTCCAGGGTAGTAGGAACAGCCTCATCACTGCCACCACTGTACCACCAGTTAGGGCATTTCCTCGCTCTGGGAAGTCTCATCCCAAGGGGTGTTTATTGCTGGTGCTTGCAGAAATGGTGGATGAGCTTCCTTGGCTCTCTTCACGTCACACAGGTTTCTCCATCCTCCAGCCCTCTGTGGCACTGCTGGTGGTGTTCCGTGTCCCCCCGACACAATTCAGGGGTGTCCAGATGTGGAGGGTGGCACTGAAGCGGTCGTCTTCCCCGCCTCTGCAGTGCCAGGCAGGGCCCTTTCAGCTAATTTGTGAAAGCTTTGGGATTTTTTTCTGCTTCTCAGTGTCTGCAGCAGAATCCACCCCCCTCTGCAATGCTGAGCCCTGCAGCAAGGTCCATGCAGTGCTGCCAGCTTGGCCTTCCTGAGGCGACCAGGGCACCTGCACCGGGCAGAGACCGAGCCAATGCTTGGTCCTCACTGGTCCATCAGCAGCTCCCCTGGAGTCCTCGCTCCCAGCCTCTCCAAAATGTTGGATTGGGCATGGAGGGACAGCCAGTATTTCAGGAAAACTTAAACTGATCAATTTTATCTGTTCATTCATCTGCGGACAGAGGAAAAAGCTGTGATGGAGGAGGCAGAGTGACCTTCCTTATCCCAGGAAATGTTATTTTCTTAGCACACAGGGTCCACCCAGCACTTGTTCACAAACATCTGAGGATGCTCTTGGTCACTGAGTTGTAATGGACCAAACTGAGCAGTGCAAAGAGCATTGGCTCTCATCACCTAACAGGTCAAAATCTCCAATGTACTTAAACAGCTTGACATTCACTGAAAATAGTATTTTTATTGGCAGATTGTTCCAAAAGTAACTAACAAGGTGAATTGAAAGTGGCTGAAATAAAGTTCCTTGTTCACAGCAGCCTTCCAAAAGTAGCTTTAATTGACTCCAAAATTAAATAAACTTAATTAAGATCTATTATTATCCCAATCAGGGTTATCTCAACTTGTGGAGATGGTTGTTTATCAGGTCAAGTAACTGATTTTGTTCAAGGTTCCACAATCAGTGAGCCCTGAAACCAGCCCAGCCAGGATTTTTGGGGTTGCACAAGGGCATCTAACAGCCTGCTCCCACTAAATCAAATTTCCCTCACTGTTGTGAGTCCAACCTCTGCTTGCAACACATGAATGTGAATGAATGGGAGTTCTGCATCCTGTAGGTCACTGCTGGTATGTATCTCAGGTACGGCTTCCTAAATTTCCCCAAAACCTGTTAATTAGTAGCAACCTCCAAGTTTTACGTCTTCTGCAGATGTATCAGGGCAAGAGGCAGGTGCTGTCACCCTGCTGGTCTGTCACATGGGATGGAGTTGTTGCATGCAAAACCTTCATCCTGGGGTGATTGGTAGGGGAAAGCTGGAGCTTTGTTCACTCTCCTTGACACAAAGGATGGCACAAATGGCACCGCCATTGCGACAGAACCCATCATTCTCCTCAGACCGGGTTTGCCTTGGAGCCAGTGGAGACTAACACCATCTGACATGCGGGGCCTGATTCTGATTTCACACGTGATTGCGCATCCGTGCACTGGCCGTGCCAGGGTTGCACTTCTGTGGGTGGCTCCTGCTGGTCTTGGTTAACTGTTGAGGTGCTGCGGGCTGCAGGTGCTCATCAGGTGGGCATGGTGTCTTGCTGGATATCTTTCCCTGTGTTTACAGTGTCCACAGGCTGGAGACAGGGGTTTGTCCTACTCTTTGTTGTAGACTTACTTGCTTTCCTCAGGAGAGTCCAGAGGAGGCCACAAAGATGCTCAGAGGGCTGGAGCACCTCTGCTCTGGAAACATGCTGATGGAGTTGGAGTTGTTCAGCCTGTAGAAGAGAAGGCTCTGGGGAGACCTTAGAGCAGCTTCCAGTACCTGAAGGCTCGAGCTACAGGAAAGCTGGAGAGGGACTTTGGACAAAGGCATGGAATATAGGACAAGGGGGAAATGGTTTCAAACTGTAAGAGGGGAGATTTAGATGAGATACTAGGAAGAAATTCTCTGCTGTGAGGGTGCTGAGACACTGGCCCAGGTTGCCCAGAGAAGCTGTGGCTGCCCCATCCCTGGAAGTGTATGAGGTTGGATGGGGCTTGGAGCAACCTGGTCTAGTGGGAGGTGTCCCTGCCCATGGCAGAGGGCTGGAACTAGAGGATCTTTAAGGTCCCTTCCCACCCAAACCAATCCATGTTTCTGTGATTTGGGCTGGTCTGAGAGCAGAGGTGTGCATTTGGTTGGGATGTGGGTGAGCCCACTGTGGTGTGACAGGGGGGTCATCATACCAGTTGCTCCTGAAGTCTCGCTAATACCAATATCTAGAGCCAGTATCTCTCCCTGCAGGACCATCCAGTGTGAAAAACCAACCCTGCTCTCTGGAGGGCAAGGGATCTGGGGAGAAATCCATGCTGACATGAAGGGTGGTAGGAAGTGATTATGGAGGAAATAGAGAAGAGCTCCCAAGAGTTGCAACCAGCAAAGAGGTTGGGGGAAGCAGGAGTTAGAAGACCACCTGAAGCATGGAGAGCAGGGAAATGGAAGCAGGTGACCAAGAACGAAGCTTCTAGAGGTGCCTGCTATAAGGACAGGAGCAGGGACATATGTCTCCTGTGATGCTTGGAAAGATCAAGGGCAGGTAAGAAGTAGGGCTGTGCTGCTGGCTGATGTAGCAAGGTAGCATGGCGGGGGGGTCTTATTTGTCTTTTTTTGTTAGAGATATCTAAAATATTTCCAATGAAGCTGGTGAGGAACAAAGCGACTAGACCCTGTGGAAAGCGGCAGCAGCTGGAAATGCAGCTTTATTGCAAAATGGCATTTGGTGTCACGCATGTAAATGGTGCTACTGTCCTCTCATGGCTTCATCTTCTGACAGCCAAAGCCTGCTGGTGGCTGATGTGTTTCCCTTTGGAGCCTGGGTTTAAGGGAATGCTTGACTTTGGTTTCTGCTGTAGCATTTTTTCTCCCTCCACCTCTGTCCTGACCTGGTCAGACTGCGTTGTCGTCATAATCCTGAGCTGGCTGCATCACTGTGCTTCCCAGCTGCTGCAACACAATACTGAAAACCACTGGATTAGGTCTTAATGGCAGGATCAAGCTGCTGGGGGATGAGTGGGGAGAAAGCTCCTGCTTACGCAGGTGGACAGGCAGCGCTCCTCGGGAGAGCAAGCTAGAAAGGATAAAATGTCAGAAAAGCAGCTTCTTTCCTGGCTGTCCCCTGCTTTTCTCTATGTTTAGCACATCTTCTGTTTTTCAAGGGTCAGAAAATGCTGGCCCGAGTTTTGTGAAGGTTGTGTTGAGATGTCAGAGGTGTTTAAACATTTCCTCCCTCGCAGTGGAAAGTGTTGTCTTGAGTGATGGACTTTCTGGCCAAGATATTAATCCCAGACACAAAAGTCTGCCAACCACATTAGAAGTCCAGTCCATGCCGTAGCATATTGCTGAAGGACACTGAAGCTTTGTGGTAATCTTTAACATTTGTCTTTCTGCTGGTGGGCTTCCTGAAGCACCAAAGAGCCTGGGAAGCATGTTGGATGCTTTTCAGGGTGACGTTGCCATTGAGCAACTGCCTCAGGTGCTCCAGGGTAGGGTCTCCAGGGTGGTCCTTTGGGCATGTGGCACAGCATCCTTGTACAGACAGGTGCCCCAGATGCCATGTGCTTTTCCTGCGTGAGTTGGCAAGGGCTCTTGGTCAACAGGGCTCCAAGGTGTTGGAGTTTATCAGCCTGCACTGATCAAACCTGTCACAGAATCATAGAATCATTTAGGTTGGAAAAGATCTTGAAGAACATCAAGAACATGTGGTTTTGTGGAGGCTGTGTGGTGGGCGAGGGGGGTGATGGAGGCTTTCTTCACTGAGTTTGTTTGGCAGTGTCTGGTGTGCCAAGTTGCCCTCTCTGTTTTCAGACAGCTTGACCAAAGTGTTGCTGCCCCCCAAAACAAATACTTAGATAAAGAAATTACATTTGATCTCTGTAACGCTGATGAGAATATTCCATGACAATATCTACCAAATAAACCTTGTGTAGAGTTGGTCTGCTGGCAGGGCCATCCATCCCAGAGGAACAAGGTTGACTTCAGTGCAGATAAGAGAGACTCTCCTTTTGGAGCTGGGGTCTGCAGTGCTGCTGCCAAGACAAGAACAGTTATGTGATGGAGCTTGTTTATGGGAGCTTCAACCACCTTCTTCAAAAGGCAAGCTGTGTCCTACACTGTCCCAGGGGAGCTGCTCCCCAGTTCTGGCAACAGATGCCTTGGCTCTCCACGGGGCATTTTCAGAGGAGGTGCAAGGCAGCGTTTGCTGGAGCTGCGCTGCAGGACTTGCTCATGCATGGGTAACGTGCCCGGGGAGGCAAGGGGATGCATGGGAGGAGGAAGAGGAGGAGGAGAGCTGGCATTGGCAGGCACAGAGCCAGCAATGTCTCCTGAGCTCAGCCAAGCCCCCTGCTCTTGCCCGTCTGAGGGGGCTGCAGGGATCCCAGCATCCGCTTTTCCAGCTCCTGTTTCGAAACCAGGCAGGGAAATAGAGTCCAGCCCAGAGCTCAGTCTCCCTCCCCCTATTCTGCTTCACATGCCATCTCCCATCTGGAAGATGATCATGGTATTAAATAAATTTAATACATGGTGTTCAGAATTGCCCTAATGCGAAGGTTTTGCTCAAATTTTAGGAGGGTGTCAGTATTTGTGAGGTATCAGCAAGCATAAAGGCAAGAGCATCTCCTTAGGTGATTGCTCCAACCTCCAAAAAACTGGAAAGGATTAAAATCGGAGTGTGTATGTTTGTGCATGGAGAGCAGGAGTCCTTCTGCTCTTCTGGGTTTATATTTTCCTTCCTCCTCTTCTCCTTCATCCCTGGAGCCTGAGCTGCTCTTTCAGGCAATGGGAAATCCTGATAGATGAAGGAAACTTCCCAGAATTGAATAGATTTTATCTCAAAACCAAGGGAGAAGGAAGAACTGGATTGCTCTGAGTACTGATGATGCCTCCTCTTCCAAAAGGCAGCTGCATTTAGAAGGGCTATTTATTCTACAATAGGATCATCCCTTGGAAAGATGTTACCCTGCTGTTTTGGGACAGATCAGTGCTGAGCACAGTGCTCCTGATCCTGCAGAGCTCCCTGATGCAGAGATGTTTGGCTGCTCCTCTCAATGGCTGTGCCTGGGAGGATGCAGCTCAGCCCTCCACCTGTGGTTGCCTGGGCATGATGCTCAGCCAAGCCTCTCTTCGCTTGCTCTGTAACTTCCATTTTGGGGCCAAACTCAACACTTCTGTCTCCTAGTGCTACATGTTTGACCTCTGCAGGGCTGTACCTGTTTTGCACTAGGTTGGAGCTGGGCTCCGGGTCTACTCTATCTGTTGGGCTGGATGTAATGGTGTCCTCGGGGCTTTCAAGGAGGTAGACAAGCCATTTCAGAGTGGCTGGGAACTAGGCAGAATACGATGGTGAAGAGGACGAGTCCGAGATGGGTCTCTCTCCAGGCAGGGAATGCTCTGAAATGCTCAAAATGGCGTTCGGGGGATAATTTTTTCCCAGCCCTTTGTCTGTGCAGAACGAGGGCTGTGGGGGGAGACACATGCCCAGGGTAAATGCCTTGGCTCTATTGTTCCCATCATCTCCATTGAGCTTATGAACTCCCCTATAAAAGACTTACCTTTCACTAGTATGATTAAGAAAAGGCCAATGTAGCTTTCCCGCTCACTGGAGCATGAAGCGTGTTTAATTTAATAATGCTGATAAATCTTAAAGCCAGGAGCATTTGGCTAACACATGACCCACTTTTTCAATCAATTGGAAACATTTACATAACGGCCTGATGCAGGGTCCCTCCTGCAAGGGATGTGGAGCAGGGGATGGCAGATGACCCTGCAGTAAGCACTGCCACTGCATGGCGTCCGGAGAAAGGAAAACGTGCCAATTTGGCCAGTCCTTAGCAGGGACTCGCGGGGACCGCCAGCTCTCCCACTGCCACGGGGATGTGCCTGGGTCTGGAGCGCCTCAGCCACCCCACTGGGCTTTGGGGTCATCCTTTTCACACACCAAAATCAGCACGGGGTTAACCAGCACAACCAGTCACTTATTTCCCTTCCTTGTCTGCCTGCAGCGGGCTCAGTCTTCAAAGAGAAACTTCTTGATCTAGCCCATTGTGCTGTCATGTGTCAGCCTGTTCCCATTACTCTGGTCCCAAGGTTGTTACCTTCCTCCTCCAAAATAGGCTCCTTCTCACCATCTTTAACCGTGCCTTTTGGCTTGATGTGTCATTTCTTATCCTCCTTGTGAGGGTTTTACTTTTTTTCTATTGTAACATCCAGCAGCCTCGTGTTTGCAAGCAGGTGATAAGCAACCTCCTTCCCAGTGAGCCTGGCTCCTGTTAGCTCAGTGGGAACACCATATTGGTTTTATCCATTTTGGGTTTCATCAGAACCTCTTGGAAGAGGAGGTTTTACATCCAACCCATCTCCCAGCCATGATTTGTGCATTGCTGCCTGTTCGTTGGCCCTGACTGCCTCTTTGCATTAAAGTGTCACTTGACAACTGGCTTACCTCCCATTTTTTAGTCACATAAGTCCTTTTCTGAACAAAGGAAAAGGCCAGATGCTTGTAACCAGGATGAAAAACCTCCTATCTGATTTATACTGAGGAATTAAATAACATGGAGGAGAATTGCTACCCATCTTTCAGCATTGCATGGAGAGGAATGCTGGCCCTTCCCTCTGAGACAGGCAGGACCTATCTCCCCATGCAATGGCTTGCAGAGACATGTCACATGCTTGGTCCTTGCTCAGAGGTGCTACCTAGGAGGCATCAGGAAAGACAAGGAAGGATTTGTTGCCATTTTGTGATTTGATTTTATTTTTTTCCTTCCTGCCTTCAAAATATCAGTGGAAATATCAATTTCCCTCTAGAGGGCAGAGGAGGAGAGAGAATGGAAAGGCAAAGGAATGTGGCAGCACTGGGAAGACTTGCAGAGGTTTGGTTAGATATGTGCAAAGCATGAGTAGCTGGAAATGGCGTGGCCCTGGGACACAGAGCCCAGCTAAAGTGCTCACCGGTCAGCTTGAAAACGCAGATGTGTAGCAGTCTGGACACCAGCTCCATCCTTCCTGCTCTGTGCTCCTGGGGTCAGATAGATATTTCCTGGTTACTGAAAAACTGGCTTTTTGATTTCCTGCCTGTCATATTCACACTTGAAATGGTGAATTTTGGTTTGCGGGGTAGTTGCCCTGGGTCTTTTAAAGTCCCAGTTCAGCTGTTGGTGTTTGGCCAGGCTGCTCCAACTCCCATGCTCCTGTGTCCGTGGGCAGAGCAGTTTGGGTCGTGTAGGTGTGAGGGTAGCAGTCTGGCTGTGCCACCTCGGGCTCTTGAGTCTTTGCTCCCACCATGGCTTTTGCAGAAAACTGGTGGTAAGGCCACGGCAGAGCTGTGGGCCGTTCCCAAGCTAGTGCCTGGCACGGTCCCTCCGGTGAGTGGGCAGCCCCATCTGCACCCATGGAGGTATTCAGCCTGTGACATCTCCCTGCAGCTTCTCTGGCTGTGGCATTCCCATGCCCTGCTGCTCCACAGGGTCTATTCCATGTTGAGGAACCTGCCTGTTCTGAGGGAAAACCTTTCCCCTCTCTGTCCCCAGGTGATACGGCCGTGGTGCTGTCTCCTCCTGCCCCAGGGCTGCCCTCCCAGCTAACACACATCTCCCGTCTCCTGGTAGGAAATGGAGTCGAAGGTCTCCGAAGGCGGCCTGAACGTCACCCTCACCATCCGGCTGCTGATGCATGGCAAGGTAAGGGGCTCCTGACAAGGGGGTTTCCTTCCAGCTTCCTCTCCCACCACCACTTCAGCTGTGCCCAGGCCCAGCCAGCCTCTGCAGCCTGGGCTGCTGGGAGCAGGTTTCTTCCTGCTGGTGGGGCAGGTGGTGTGGTGCTCCTGGCCCTTCTTATAACTTCGCCCACCCTTGTCCTTCTGCTGGGGACAGTGTGCACCAGGTCTTTGCTTCGTTATGGGGTTGGGTTGGGTTGCATTGTCTTCATGTGTTCTAATGTCTTTTCTTTTGTGTTTGGCTTATTTTCCGGTAGGAAGTCGGGAGCATCATTGGAAAGGTAACAACATCTTTTAAATGTGTGTTTAGTGCTGTTGCCTGCACCATTTTCTGCCTGTGGTGTGGTAGATTCCAGTTACCTCTTCCCTGTAGTGTCCCTTCAACGTTCGGTGTGCATGAGCATGTGACTGGGTTTGTGAGACAGGCACGATAGGTGACCCACTGAGGGATCAAAGACCTTTCCCCAGAAAAAACCCACAACCACCGAACTTACCTAGTGTTGTTTCCAGCTGCTTCACTGTGGTGACAAATAGGTGTTTATGTTGCCCAACATGTTAATTAAATTAATGAATTGATAGTGATAAAGAAATGTTCTGCAAACCCACCTGAGGACACAGGATTTAGCTAATGCAGAAAAGCTTCACGAGGTGCTCTGCTCCCTGGTGCTTGCTGTGATAGTTTGGGAAGTCCTGGCTAAACATAATTGTTTTTTTGGTGTTTTTAAAAGGCAGGTTTATGGTAGTGAAGATTTGAAGCTTAAACATCTTCTTCTATGTACTTGCACCTTATTTTTCCATCAGCCTGTCCAGCCCTGGGAAGATTTGCAGTTGGACCTGCTTCACACTTGGTTATAAAGATCTCTCTAGATAAGTGCCCTTGGAAGGCACTCTGAAGTGACAGCTTCTCACAACATCCGATTAGTTTCTGAGCTTTTTCCACGCAGTTTTCCTCCTAATGGGAAATGTGGAAATGGAGATGGAAGCTGCAGTTGTGTAGCTGTTTTGTCTGTTGTATGTTACAGACGTGGGGAGCAGGGCCATGATGGCTTACACCCTCAGCCTGCCCCCCACCTGGGGATGGAGGGCCAGGCAACGCAGACCTGCCCAAAGGTTTGGCTGTGTATTGAGTTGCAGTTGTTCAGCCTGGAGAAGAGGAGGCTCCAGGGATAGCTTAGAGCAACTTCTAGTACCTGAAGGGCCTACAGGAAAGCTGGAGAGGGACTTTGTAAATAGGCATGGAGTGATAGGACAAGGGGGAATGGTTTTAAGCTGGAAGAGGGGAGATTTAGACTAGATATTAGGAATAAATTTATTTGCTGGACGAGTGGTGAGACACTGGCCCAGGTTGCCCAGAGAAGCTGTGGCTTCCCCCTCCCTGGAAGTGTTCAAGGGCAGGTTGGATGGGGCTTGGAGCAACCTGGTCTAGTGGGAGGTGTCCGTGCCCATGCAGGGGGGTTGGAACTGGATGATCTTTAAGGTCCCTTCCGACCCAAACCATTCTGTGGTTCTGTGATTAGAGATGCATGTTTGGAAGGGTTGTTTTGAAGGTGGAAGTCCTGATTTTTTACAATGGCCTCTGTTTCTGATTCTCTTTTCAGAAAGGAGAGACCGTGAAGAAGATGCGTGAGGAGGTGAGTAGCCCTGCTCTTTAAAAGGATTTGTGGGAGGAGGGAAGAGGATTGGGAAGGGCCGTTGGACTGTCCTGCCTGGCAGCCTGCAGCTCAGTGGCCAGGGCTGCACATTGCCACGTGTGATAGGTGCAGTAACTCTCAGGGTCAGGACACACAAGCTGGCTGTGCCCAAAGGCCTTTGGTCCAGTTTTCTCAATCCATATTCAAACAAACTCCTGTCACATTAAGTGGGCATTTTCCAGAACCAAGAGTTTGCTCTTAATGAAGCAATGAAATGAAGTCACTCATAAGATGCTTGAGTTTGCCCAAGGTCTTTGTGCCTGCAGCTGCCAAGGAGTTATCAGATCTGTAAGCATCACTCTTCATGAGCAACGACCCCATGAGCTGGTCTTACCTTGGTTATGTGGGTTTACACTGCAGTAAAAGACCCAAGGTGGATGCTTGGAAACCCTCTCTGAGGGTTGGCGTAGAGCAGCTCTACAGGGTGGGAAGGGGTGGGAGTTTTTAAGGTTAAATGGGAGGTTGATAGGCTGGCGCAGGTGATGACCAGAGACCAAGCAAGCAATGTGCTTGCTGGTCTCCTGAGGCTCTCTCTGAGCTTCTGCTGTTGAGTGCTGAAACTTCCCAGGCTGTGGACAGGATGCAACCTGAAGGAAAGGCTGCAACATCCTTCCTGCTGGTTGTTTGGCTGTGGTTATTCCAGGGCTGCCCTTCTCTTTCCAGAGTGGAGCAAGGATCAACATCTCGGAGGGGAACTGCCCTGAGCGAATCGTGACCATCACCGGCCCAACCGATGCCATCTTCAAGGCTTTTGCCATGATTGCCTACAAATTTGAGGAGGTGAGCAATGGGAACCATTTGCCTCAGGAGGGCAGAATAAAATGGTCTGCCTCCAGACCTTTGGCTGGGCCACTGGCCAAGCAGATCTCTGGTGTGCCCACTGCTGGGGCAACACTGCAGATGGGCCTGGGTACCTCCAACCTATGCATGCCTGGTTGGACTTGCTTAACTGGTACAAAACCTTCCAGACATCTCTAACTAGGTGAGAACTGAGCTTTAGTGAAGTATCCTGGAGGTCTCTCAGTTAATTGTCTGCAGGGATGGGCACTGATGCAGCTGCAGACGAGCTGGGGGGCAGTCTGGGGGATGTGACCCCTCTCCTCTGGCCCAGGGCATTTGGGTTGGCCTGGATGGCAGGCGTCTGGCTGGGTGCCATGGGCTGATGCGTTGCATTCTTCCTACCCAAGGACATAACCAACTCCATGAGCAACAGCACTGCTACCAGCAAACCTCCAGTGACACTGAGGCTGGTCGTGCCAGCTAGTCAGTGCGGCTCACTGATCGGCAAAGGAGGCTCCAAGATCAAGGAAATCAGGGAGGTAAGGCAGGCCTGGCTTTGGTATTGCATGGAACTGCAGCTCTGACTGAGGGGGAGCCTCGGAAAGGGGGATCCTTGTGCTGTGAGCGTCATGCATTGCATTGCTTCCCAGGAGGGTCCTGCTGACATAGGAGCAGCATCCGTAGGACCTTCCCAGTGTGCAAGGGGCAGTGCCGTGCTCAGGAAGCGTGTGGCGTTGGAGCTGGAGCTGGCTGCCCGGGGAGGCATTCAGCTGTGGGATTTCTCCTCCTCTCTCTTTCTGTCTCCAGTCAACAGGTGCTCAGGTTCAAGTGGCGGGGGACATGCTGCCCAACTCCACGGAGCGGGCGGTGACAATCTCGGGGACACCCGACGCAATTATCCAGTGTGTCAAACAGATCTGTGTGGTGATGCTGGAGGTACAGTCTGTAACAAAGGGGGTAAAGTACATAGGAAAAAAAACCCAGCCGGCACCACAAGAGCGCTGGGAGCTGTGGAGCGTGTCTCTCATACCCGTCACCACGCGTTGTCGGACCACTAATTTCCTGGTACCTCTGTTTGAACCCCACCCAGTGTGTTTTCCCCACCATTTTCATACATTGTTTCTAGAGTCCCATGCTGGAAACTTGCCTGGTCAGGTGCCCCAAAAGAGATAGATGCTTTGTGTTGTAGCACAGGGTGGCTTCAGGAGAGTGGGGTGCCAGAGGAGGTCAGATGGGCTTGGGACAGCCATCGCCTGGTGTCCCAGCAGCTCCAAGGGTGCTGTGGGAAGAGGGTGGCAGCTGCAGCCACTCCACCAAGCATCTGGCCTCCTCTACATGAAGCTTGCGGTACGCTGCGAGGACCACGGCTGGGAGGAGGAACCCAGTGCATCCCCTACAGTGGGGGAACCAGGACTGGGAGTGCAAACCAAGGCTCCAGCGAGGCACAGCAGGAAAAGTAGTGAGGAAGGCTGGTGAAGAGCAGGGCACACAGGACGTGTGTCCAGGGTGCCATTTTCTGGGAGAAATGCTGACGAGTAGAGTGTGAACATTTCTGCCATGGAGAGATGCTGCTGTACCAATGGCTTATTGCCAGGGATGACTGCCACCACATGCCCCATGTCCACACCTGCCTCCTCAGATGGGAGAAGCTCCAGGAGGAAACCCCTCGGGAGATGGGATGGTGACACCCTCTGCTCCTGGTGCCTCCCAGAGGTGGAGGGGCACAGACCTTCATCAGGCCTTGCTGCACAGCCTGCACACTGCTTCCCTTTCATGGTGGGGAGGAGCACGTTTGCCACTGCAGGAGCTCCAGGTGACTCCAGGTTATGCTCTCACCAACCCAAGCACGGGCTGCTGCTCCTCTGTGTGGCTCAGCCATAGGAAAGAGAAAAAAAACTGTGAGCTTTCTTGCAGTCTGAAATCTGAGAAGTCTTTTAACTGAGAAGTCCTTAAAGAAGACTTTTAACATTTTGCAGAGATGCTCCTTATAACCTTTCAGTCTTAAATTATCTTACCACAGAAATCCTTGCTTCATCCCTCCAAGATTTGTAACACAATAAACAAAAAAAGCAGATTTGTGATTAGAGAGGCTGTGCTTTGATCGTACAGCTCTCCTGCAGACCTATGCTTAGCAGGAAGATGTGGATATGCCCCTTGACTACAAGTGGATATCTAGAAGAATGTACAGAAAAAGATGATTAATTTTCCATTATATAGTGTAATTTATATGGACTATCTTTACATAGCAGTAACAGGGTCATTTGACTTCAGGTAGAACCAGGAGTCTTTTATCTTTAATCTCTCCTGATCCCTAGAAACCTCCAGAATCTCTTCTGTGGCCTGTTAGTTATGTTCAAGAGAAAACCAACAGAGGGAACTTGGGTGAGAAGGTCCCATGCAACACAGTGGGATGTATCACTTCAGCTGATGTGCATCACTGAAGCTTCTGCCGAGACCTATCCAGGTTCCAGTCAGGCCACAGCAAGGAGCAGCAAGATGCTCTGGCCAGCTGGAGTGGGGCTGCCCTGGGTCTCTCTGAAGCAGGAGGAGGGCTGGGAGAACACATGGGTCGGTGCCTCTGCCGCCAACATCTGTCTGCTGTTCCCACAGACTGCTACCACCACGCAGCTCCAGGAGAAGACCTCTGGAAGTGCTGGTGTTGCCATCTGAGAGGGGTTTCTAGCCTCTGGCTCCTCCAGAGCTCAGCACCCTGGGCAGAGTGGTTACTGCCACTTGTTCCATCAGGGCATGGGAAGTCTTGACCACAATGTCAACACCTTGCAGCATCCGCTGCACGGCCATCTGCATCCCAGCTTGCATCACAATAGATTGAACAATGTCCTGAATGAAGGTGACCCTGTTCTGGCAGTGAGGAAGATGAGAGGGATCAGAGATCTGGAGGATGGTTCTGGGTCGCTCAGAGAGGCTGCTCACTCCTGATGCCCATGCTCATGGTGCCAGGCCACAGCTCCGGCTGCTCAGCACAGCTGGCACAACTCCAGGGTAGACTGTGAACATGTAGGAGCTCTCAGGCTGCAGAGAAAGCTACTGCACAAGGAGGCTCCTGGCAGCCAGAGATGAAAAGCCTGGTCCGTGGGTCTACCTCCCCATCTTCCTGCACCTTGAGGGTCTCCTTGGGGTGTGTGAGAGGAGGGCGCTGCATTCTAGCATTGAGTTCAAGTTTAGATCAGGCAGTGCAGCTTGTGGAGAGCAGAGTGAAGGCGAGGGAGACCACAGAGGTCTGGGAAGCGTCTTAGGATCCTGTGCCTTGGCAGGGGATCTCCTGGACCCCAGGTTGTCTTCGCTGTCCATTACACACCGGTTTCCCCCGTGTCCTCCCGTCCAGAAACGCGGTTTGCCTGGTGTGGGTGTTGCCGGTGGCGGCCCCGGGGGCCGTGCTCCGTCGGGTGCTTTCTAACGCTCTTTTTGCCGCCGTTTCAGGAAAGCTGTTCTAATGTTCTCTCTCCCTCTCCTTGTCCCTTTTCCTAGTCCCCACCAAAAGGTGCCACCATTCCCTACCGCCCAAAGCCCGCCTCCACCCCTGTCATTTTTGCAGGTGGTCAGGTAAGAGCCGACCCGCTTGCAGCCTCCACTGCCAACCTCAGCCTTTTACTGCAGCACCAGCCGCTGCCCGTTAGTGCACTCAGGTTTCTTGCCTTCTGACTTGCATGGTGTCATCCCATCCGTCGTGCTCCAGGGCAGCTGGACTGAAAGCTCTTTGCAGAACCACCGGCAGCTTGCAAACCCCCAGCAGATGTCAGCTCTTGGGGTGGCTGCTGGAGGATAAGGGGGAGGGCCAGTCCAGAGGGTATCAGCTCCGCCAGACACTCATGTGCCAAGAAAAGGCTGGATTTTGCTTCTGTAGAACCAAATTCAGTATTTGCCAGCAGTTAGCAGGGTGAAGGAGGGAATGAGAAAAGCCCCATTGAACAAGAGGCCATGACTGTGCTCCCATGGTGGCTGTGCATGTTTCTTTTCTGGCATCTCTAGTCCAATTAAGCATAATTTTGCATAGTTGTAATTGGTCCGAAGTAGAATCATAGGATCATTTTGGTTGGAAAAGACCTTTAAGATCATCAAGTCCAACCATTAACCTACTTCAAAGGGATCATCCCAGCCACTCCAGGACTGTGCTGAGCCTCCATTCAGGACAGCCTCCATGAAAGAGTCATCCCCATCACTGGTGCTCAGCTGCTTTGGGGTGCTGCTCCCCCCAGAAATGCCAGCACCTCTGCTGCAAAGCTGGGTCTCACCTCTGCCCGCAGGAGAGCCGGCATCGCGTTGGCTTTGGTGACGTGGCACAGTGCTCAGTCTGCAGGCTTGCAGTCGTGGTGTGGTATTTCTGGCTACCCTTGGGAAGCAATGGCAGATTTTCCCTTTGCAGGATAACCACTGCACACACATGCCACGGGAGCTGGTGGTTATTCTGCAAACAAAAATCATCAGCATGTCAGTTTTGAAACAAGAGCCATTTAGCAGGTGGTGGCTTTTAAGGAGGGAACTTGAACAAGGGGTTTTTTCTACCTCATCTTCTCATCTCACCAGTTGACTGTGGTATGCCTGTAGATGCCATTTTGTTGTGGTGCAGGAGACGAGCCTCAGCAGCTGGGTAGAGCCAGCACCAGGGAGCTAATGCCATCCAGAGCAGCACCACAGTTGTTATAACCATAATAAATAGCAGAAGGGCAAACTAAGGCTGGAAGCAGAGCCGAAAGCTCAGGCTATTTCAGGCAGCATGCTGAATTTGCATCTCTTAGTCACTGCCTGCATCAGGACGAGGGTGCCCTTTGGTCTGAGCAGCTGTCCTGGAAAAGAGCTTTGAGTCTAGCTGCCTGGTGAACTTATCTTCTCAAAAGAGAGAGTAAGATGGAGGTAGCGTTTCTCCTGCTGGCAAACGGTTGGTGTCTTGCACAGAAGTGACACCGTGGGAAGAAGCAGCTGTCTCTGGGATAAGAGCTCTTCCCTGCTGCCTCCGAGAGGTGGCATGGGGCGGGTGGGCAGAGGACAGCAGGTGACAGTTGGTGGTGCAGTGAGATGCTTTGGGGAGGGTTGGACC
Organism: Hemiprocne comata; assembly: GCA_020745705.1. Classification (NCBI taxonomy): domain Eukaryota; kingdom Metazoa; phylum Chordata; class Aves; order Apodiformes; family Apodidae; genus Hemiprocne; species Hemiprocne comata. The sequence goes on from CM036591.1 coordinate 38,255,496, forward strand.
TGCAGGAGCTCAGCAGGCTGAGGGACGTGGTGGCTGGTGGCAGCTGCCAAAGGGATCAGCCCCATCGTCCATGAGCGATGTCAGCCTTTGCAGAAGGCCGGGGGTCACACAGGCAGGTGCTGTCGGAGTGGGGTTGCATCTGTCCAAGACACCTTCCAGCCTTTAATTGGCTTTTTCTAATCAAAAACCAATGAGAAATTAAGCCGCCAGGAAAGAGTGAGCTCTTCAGAGCAGCCCCTGCCATGTCCCCACAGGCGCACAGTCCCCATGGTGTCTCTGTGCGTGGGGCTTTGCCTTTGTCCTCCTCCAGGATTTTGGGGCTTTTCCTCACTCAGTGTTTGCTGTTTGCAAATGATGTGGCAAATCTGCAGGAGGTTCAGTGTGTTGGGTTTTTTCTTTTTTGTTGGCTATCTTTACTCTCCCTTTTTAAAGTGTTCTCCATCTCTTTTGACATTTCTTTCAGAATCATCTGAATAACATGGCAACACGTGATACATTTTGCTAGCTGGTTAAGTCTGAAATATTGGGTTCTCTAGTGTCTGGCTCTTTACCCACAGTGGTGCTTATTTTCAGGTTATTTACAAAAGAGCTACAAATTGTGGGAAAAACATTCAAGAATTTGCCTAGCAGACATTTGCATGGATTCGTTGGGTGGAAGGCATTGCAGTGCAGGCAGCCTGTCCCTGAGCCCTTCCCATGCTTGGGAAGACCTCAGCACCAGCTGGCTTTCTGCACAGCAATGCCTCCCGCCCACCACCCCGCCAGCAGAGCACTGGAATGTACTGGGAAGATGGAAAGCATATTGAGAGTTGACAATACAGAGAGGCTCACTGCGCTGGCTGGCTTTTTAGGATCATATTTAGGTGCAAAGGGCAGCAGTGATGTCACTGTGCATCACTGGTTTGATTAATATCTTTTGCACAGCAAAGCACTCTATGCAATTCTGGCACCTTTAAAGAGCTGTTTCCTTCCCTTTGGAAAAGCCAAACTGAGCCTGAGCCCTTCAAGTTAGGTAGCTCAGAGTGCTCCAGTTTTGATCAGAGGGGTATGTCTCCCTCCCGCCCCAGCACAGGGGCAGCTCTTCCCCTGGTGGCTCTTCAGGCAGCACAGGGGGGCTCTTCCCCTAGGTTAGCCCGGGAGATGTGTGGGGCAACTGCCTGCTGCACAGAGCAGGCTTCCCTCATCCCCTCCAGCCCCAACATCAGGCTGGCTAAGTCAAAATTCCAGATACTGCACCCTGCTTTCACCAGCAGCAGAGCAAGGGGAGAGGGATGCTGGTGGGATACTGCTCAGCACCCCATATAGGGTTATTTGGGGGGGGTCCCAGGCAGAGCAGGGTGGGGACTGATCTCTTCTTTAGCCCCTGCATTAACAGCATTTACCCTACGTCAGGCAGAAAGGAGCAAGGCCTGGGGACAGCAGTCCTTGTGGAGAGGGATGGGGCTTTGCCACACCTCCTGCCAGCCCTAATAAAGTCTTTTTTCCTTTGCAGGCCTATACAATTCAGGGACAATACGCCATTCCACACCCGGATGTGAGTTTTACCCTAATTTTTCTTACACCCTTTCATGTCACCTGCATGCTACTGTTGATTCACATAATATTAATATTAGACAATAATATTAATAGAATATTTTCAAAGTAACTGGCCGTGTGTAGTATCTGTAATACCTTGAATAGCCTTTTAACCTGATAGCTCTAAACTTTATTAGTTCTGAGGACTTGGCCTGATGCTAAATTCTTTGCATTGTCCAGTGCTATCCCTTTGTTCTGAGACAAACCATACTCTATGCATTTTGTGCCTCAAAATGATCAAAACATGCAAAGATAGGGACCAAAAAAGATCTTTTCCCCTCTATTTATCCCCTTATTCTGAAAATGTCGATAAGCCAAGGGCTTATTTAGGTGCTGAGTGCCTCGGTGGGGTGGGGGGAAGCCAGAGCTCCAGTGGTGTGGGGTTTTTTACTTGGGGCCTGGGCAGGGGGACGTGCCTTTTTTGGGGGATCCTCCTCAGGGTGACTTGGAAGCAGGGGACGAGGCTGGGCAAAATGCCACCCGTGTCCCCCGGGGCTGTCACGGCTGACACGTGCTGGGGAGCTCTTGGAAAAAGCAGGAATTTTCTAAATGTGTTTCAGAGGGGATGAAAGACCCAGCGAGTCCCAGTGCGGAGGCCCCTTCTTGCTGGCACATCTGTGAGTCAGGGGGCCACAGTGGGGGCTGAGCACAAAGTACTGCTCTGGGGATGGGGTGGAAAGCCTTCTCCAGCCACCCCATGCACAGGAAGAGCATGATGTGGTGTGTTGCTCTTTCTGAGGGATGCGTTGGGTATTAAATCATGGGATTACTTTTTTTGTATGATTGGAGAACAGGGCAGGGCTGTCTGATACCACGAGTGCACCCTTAGGAGTTGTAGGTTGGGTTTTGTTCTTAGAAGTGTTGATTTCACCCAGTTGAGTGGAGGCCAGGCTTTGGGTTTCCATGTGACACCAGTATGCACGTACTTAGAGTAGCTGGCTGTGATGGTAGCTCAGAAGTATTCTCAATTGTGTGTGCTTCACTTTTGCTCCCTAAGCAGAACATAAATAAATACACCTGTGGGTTTAATGAGCATAGATTGATATATTCTTTGTTCCGTTTTCCTTTGAGAGTGGTGGCGACAGCTTAGAGTGTTCTCCTTGTTACCAGACTCCTCTGTTTGACAGGTATAAAATAACACTCAATACATCTGTGCTGTCTGTGCTCTGCCTGACTCCCGACAGATTTGCTGAGACCTGGAAAAAGTTGTTCCTAAGGGTGGGTCACAGGCTCCATCCTTCCTCTCGTAGCTCTCTTACAAGGATCGGTCATTTTAAACACTGCTCAGTGCAGAAACCAGCCTTGAACATGATTTGTAGGGCATTGCCCTCGTTCTCAGAGGGGTCTGTGTTTAGCAGATGCCTTTTGCAGACCCGTGGCTGCAGAGCAGGTGGCATTTCGAATGCCAAAGCCAAAATGTGAGCTCCTGCCTTGATCTTTCCCCCTGGGAAAAACCCACTCAGGTCGGTGAGAGTTTTGGCTAACGAAGGGCTTTGGTGTTGCTCGAGTACTCTCATAAGGTGTTCAGGATGTGATGTGTACTACCTGCCTTCACAAAATTTGAGGTGGGAGTTGAAGGGATGGCCGCAGCAGCCGGGAGTCAAGGGTGTGTGGGAGTGAAATAAATGTGGAGTGCAGGAAACCTCCCAAAGCAGGGCATTGCTTCTGGGGATGCACCAGGCTGGCAGACAATGAGATGGAACTGGGTGTTGCTGGGGGTGCTTAGTGATGCTTGGCGTGGATTGATGTTATCATAGAATCATGGAATGGTTTGGGTTGGGAGGGACCTTAAAGATCATCCAGTTCCAACCGCCCAGCCATGGGCAGGGACACATCCCACTAGACCAGGTTGCTCCAAGCCCCATCCAACCTGCCCTTCAACACTTCCAGGGATGGGGCAGCCACAGCTTCTCTAGGCAATCTGGGCTGGGGTCTCACCACCCTCACAGGACCATTCCCCCTCGTCCTATCACTCCATGCCCTTGTAAAAAGTCCCTCCCAGCTTTCCTTCAGGTACTGGAAGGTGCTCTAAGGTCTCCCTGGAGCCTTCTCAAGGCTGAACAACGCCAACTCCCTCAGCCTATCTTCCTAGCAGAGCTGCTCCAGCCCTCTGATCATCTTTATGGTCTCCTCTGGACACAATCCAAGACCTCCATGTCCTTGTTATGTTGGGGGCTCCAGAACTGGACACAGCACTGCAGGTGGGGTCTCACAAAAGCGGAGTAGAGGGGGAGTAGAGTTAATCTCAGCGCTTCTGTCCTATCCTGTCTCTCCCAGCATCACTGGTGGGGGAACTCCCCTCTGTTCTGTGCAAGAAACCAGAGTTTGAAGAAATGGTCTCAGGTTTTTGCTTCCAGCTTTTTCGAGGAAGCAGGAGAGGAAGCATTTCATGCACTGAAACCATTCACATAGCAGCCTTCACTTTAACACCGAGGCGTAGCCATCCTCTGTTCTTGCAGGCTGTATTCATTGCTGTTATTATGGGTCTTTGCTAAATACTGCTGTCCAAATGATGTCTTAAAAATATGGCTAGATAAGTATTAGAAAGGATTTTGCGTTTCCCCCATCAGGCGAAGCAGGACCCCTGCCCTGGGGGCACAGTTGGAGCCTGAGATGCTCCTGGTGCTCCTCAGCAGTGCTGGCAAGGAGTTTCATCAGGAGCTTTCATGTGGAGTTCTGCCAGTGGGACTGGTTGAGCTCCACACACAGGGTGCACTTGGGTTTAATTTGGTAGAAAACAGGGAAGTTGTTAAATTAAAAAGCAGCAGATGCTGATGTCCCTGCTACCCACAGGAGTGTTGGGATGCCTGCTCCTCTTCAGACCTGGCTGTGTTTCGGCCGGGACCCATGGTAGCACACCTTTGGCAGGTTTTCCACTCTGCATGGGGAGAGGTGTGCAAGTGCCCCTTCTCGTGGGGTGGCGAGACCTCTCCCCTGAGTAGTGCCTCTCCCTCAGGTACCTCTCCAGGGACCTGCAGATGCTTCCACTCCCTGCTGTCTCTTTCCAGTCTCTCCCCTGGTGTGCTCAGCCTCCCTGATCTGCTCTTTCCAGCTCTTCCACCTCACTGCTGCCAGCCAGACCTCCCTGCACTCCCTCCCTAGCCATGCTTGCAGGAGCAAGTTGGTTTTTGAGTGTTGTTTCCCCAAAAAATGTGGAAATCATAACCATGGCCTCTCTCTCACTGGGGAGGGGACAGCTGCAATGAGCGGTTCAGGTTTAGGGGATGATGCAGTCCTGGCATCCCTCTGACCACCTGTAAAATTGCCAAGTGGGAGGTGGTAAAGACCCTCCCTCCTGCTCACTGCTAGACTCCAGTCCTGTTTGTTTTGTTTTCTTTTGTTTTATTGGTTTTTCTTTTAATTTGGAGCAGTGAAACAGAGCACAAAATGTATTCCAAACTCCTCTCTATGCAGCTGCTTCCTGATGGGGCACAAAAACCTACCTGGCACAACAAGGGATACAAGGATCTGAAATACCTACTGGTCATGGCTGAAGCCCATATTTCCACACACTGCCAAGGGGCTTGTGCTCATAATGAGCTGATGTTAAGAGCCACAGTTTGTCCATCTCCCAGAGGTGTTTCCCATCGGAGGTGCAGCATGAGAGCACTTGCTGCCAGGACAAGTGGTCCTGATGCAGCTCCAGCAGCACAAGGAGGGTCTTCTGGTGATGGCCAGAAGGTGATGGCCATCAGGCCAGCAGTGCCTTTGAGACAGCTCTTCTGCTCTAAAGGTACCCTGAAGCAAGCAGCAGGTTCTGGTCGTGGGTTGCAAAGGCCAGGAGTGGAAGGCAGCAGCTGGAAGTGCCATAGGCAGCAGCTGCTCCCTCACGGTGAGGGAGCTGAATCGTTTGACAAGAGGCAGAAACTAAGAATGGGCTTCTTGCTGGTATTGTACTTCAGACCCTGACCAAGCACTTCTGCAAAAGATTTGGGCTTTATTGCATTTTACCCAGGCCAAGTCCTTCTGCTAATGTTCTCGCCATGTCTCACCATGGCATCCTGGTTTGGTTTTCTTTTTTTTTTCCCTTCCGTTATAATTTTGTTCTTGATTTTCGGTGTGACTTGTTGTACTCTATGACAATAACCTTCTTAGCTCTAATGTCCCTCCTACCCCTCAGCAGTTGACCAAGCTCCACCAGTTGGCTATGCAGCAAACCCCCTTTACTCCCCTTGGACAGACCACCCCCGCTTTCCCTGGTACGTACCCACATGCCCTTTCTAGATATCCTTCTCTTCTTACCTGTAGAGTTTCTCTCTCTTTCTAAACTTGTGCTATTTGATGGAAGCAAGCAGGGCAAGTAAAGCTGAAGTTGCAGGGTCCATGGGGAAAGGTTAACAGGGAGACAGGATGGATGTTTGGGGGTTACGGTCCTCAGGGGCAAGCTCTCAGCTGTTAACTGTGCATGCCTGGACTGCTCCTGGGAAGCCACCAGCTTTGCTGGTTTTCCCAGCAGAAGCAATGTGGGCCAGTCTCCCACACAGAGGAGGTGGCATCCCCTGCCATGTGCTGATCCGGACCCCAGTGGGACATCCCTGCTATCCCAGGGGGAACGGCTTGGTGCCAGGTGGGGATGCTGCCCTGGCATCCATGGGGAGCAGTGCTGAGCCAGGCAAGACAGCACCCCAGCTCTGGGGAGAGCAACGGGAAGGAGCCACGTTGACAGGAGGACAGCCAGATGTGACATGGCTCAATGGCCTCGTCCCCAGGGCTGGTGTTTTCATGGTAACCTGGGAAGCAGATAGTGTGCAGGGAATGGAGATACTTAAAGTACCTTTGTTTATTAGGTGGTGGTCAAAGTGCCAGTTGGAATTGCCTTTTTTGACAGTATGTTCATCATATTTTGAGCTTCCTAGATGAAGTGACATTGCTTATCTCCTTGAAGGCAAAAGCATTAAACCTGTTTCTTCTTTGCTCTTCAGGAGAAAAGCTGCCCTTACATTCCTCCGAAGAAGCTCAAAATCTGATGGGCCAATCATCAGGTAAAACACAAAGCTACAGGGAAATAAGCAGGCTTCTGCTGAAATATATTTCTTAAATAGGTCTGTGCCATTGTCATACTGTGAGATAAATTGTGGTACTTGTGGAGAAGATGACAGGTTTTCTTGGTGGGCAGGGAGAGGCTGAACAGCACCATGCCTGCCCTCCTCCTTCGTTCAGCATGTCAAAAGAAAAGTGTTTGGAGTTTATTGCCTGGTTTTTTTGATGTTTGCATATAACTGCCATCTGTGTAAGGGAAAGACACCAGAGTCATCACCCTTATTTTTTGCATTTAGTTTTGCATAAACTTTGCTCAGAAACAGTAGAAAACTGCCTGTGGGAACAGAGATGACATGCAATTTTAGCTATCTCTAACCCATTCAGGGCACGCTGCTTTTTTAGCAGGGCAGGAGCCTGAGGAGCCAAAGCACGGCCGAAATCTCAGGGAAATTTTTCTGTCAAATGTCCTGCACATTCATCCATACGTGCCAGACATGCTTGTCTTTTATCACTCAGCAGTGCTTAGAGGAATTACCCTGAAGCCTGGCATCTCACAGGCGATGTGGGCCTGACCTCCCCTGGGCGTGCCGTGCAGCCAGCCGGGGCGCATCGCGTGCGTGTCTCGAGGAGAGTCTGGGGACATTGCCTAAGTATGAAAGCAAACGTAGCCCGAGTAAATAGACACCACGAGACTATAGCAAATATAGTTTTCATGATTCCAACCTGCTCAGCCTTGTTTTCTGCATGCCCTGCTCTGCCCTTTGCGATCACCCAAGGCACTAATCCTGCCCTGATCCCCCCACATCATGGCCCTGGGGACTGCATGTGTGTATCAGAGAGGGAGGATCTGGTCTGCTAAAACAAACATTCTCCAGGTAACGGAGGAGGACGTGGCCATTCCTCAAACTGTTGTGATGCAGGGATGGTGCAGTACTATGGCACGCAGCACCTGTGGCACCTCAACCTATCTATGAGTCTGAGGAGCCTAGCTTGCATTTCCAAAGACCCCTGGGTGCCTTGGCACTGCTCTGAGCCTGTCCCCAGTGCTCTGCTCCCTTCAGAAGACATTTTCTGCCATACTTGGGCTCCTGCCAAGCTGAGCTTTGTAATGCACAGCCAAGGGACAGGGACACCCGCACCTTGAAGGACATCTTCTTTGGGTTAGGTGCAGTTTGCCCTGGCCTGGCCTATGAGAAGACTCAGAGTGAAAGATGGTCTAGGGCTGGTGAAATGTCTCAGCAGCTTGCTATAAGGTCAGCATTAAGCATTGCCCACTGTGTAAAACCTGGGCAGGGGCTGTTTCATGTGGTCTTTGGCATTAGTACACCCTGCCGGGGTTAAGGAGGGCATATGGCTGCTGAGTGGAGGACATCTATCCCCATCCCCTTCATTTCCCCTCCTCTGTGCACTACCAAGTGAAAAATGTGGTAAAGAAGCCTCCCCTAAGCAGATGCCCACGTGGTGTACCCAGGCATCCGTAAGGGAGGTGCAGCATTTGGGAAAGCCCTGGAATCATGCAGGAGTGCATTGAGAATACCTGGATATTTTTTCTAGGGGTGATGCTGAAATGGGATTGCATGTAAAGCTTCATCTCAGTATTTTAGAAACTTGGCTTTGGCAGTGCTTGGTACCCAGACAGACATCAGTTCAGACCTGCTGGGTTTTAAGACCTATTACTGGCAAAACTGGACAGGAGCTCCCCTTCCACAGCACAGAGGGCCTCGATGGAGGTGCAGACCAGCAAAGCTAGCCCTTGCTTGCAGCAGCTGCTCAGCACAGTTCAGGCAGCAGCATATTGCTGTGTGGTATGAGGAACTGGGAGCAGCTGCTGCCTTGTGTCATAGCAGCCCAGCACTTCCAGTCTCCTTGTGCTTCTTTACTCTCCACCTCTTTATTCCCCTCTTCCCTCGAATACAGACCTTGCAGTCTCTCACTCCCGTGTCCACTCTTAAAAGCTTTCATCATTACTTTGTATCCTATGGATAAGGGGTTTTTTTGCAGTTGCTGCAAATGCCTGTTAGCCACCAGACAGCTTCTCTTGCAGATTGGACAAAGGACATCCCTGCTTCAGCACAGAGGTGATTCCATATGGAAACCTGTGGGAGAGGCAGGCTTTGTCCTGGCCTAGGGGTGTTAGGGCATGCAGTCCTCTTCCTCTGCAGCTGCATGCACAGGGTCACCAGCTGGCTCCAGCCTTGCCCACTGAGGAGGAAAGTGCCCTCCCTGACCCAGGAGAGGCTGGGAGGAAGCATATTGCTGTCTTTGCTCCTTGCCATGTAATTTTGTAGGGAAGCGGGCTCTAAATCACAAAATCACAGACTGGTTTGGGTTGGAAGGGACCTTAAAGGTCATCTAGTTCCAACCCCCCCTGCATGGGCAGGGACACCTCCCAGTAGACCAGGTTGCTCCAAGCCCCATCCAACCTGGTCTTAAACCCTTCCAGCTTCTCTGGGCAACCTGGGCCAGTGTATCATCACCCTCCTCCCAGCAAAGAATTTCTTCCTAGTATCTCCCCTCTTTCAGCTTAAAACTGTTCCCCCTCATCGCATCACTCCATGTCCTTGTCAAAGTTCCTCCCCACTTCTTCCGTAGCCCCTTCAGATCCTGGAAGGTGCTCTAAGGTCTCCCTGGTGCCTTCTCTTCTCCAGCTTGAGCAACCCCGACTCTCTCAGCCTGTCTTCATAGGAGAGGTTCTTTACTTTGCAGGAAGGAGTATGGACAAAAATTCTGTACTGTTTGCCTTGCTTTCCCTTGGGAGCATGGGGGACCATTGGCCCTGGCTCCAGCTAGCATGCATGTCTTACCAGTCTGGCTTAGATTGGGTGTGCAGGCCTGTGGGGCTTCAACTTACAAAATACTTTGCAGGCTGCCCTGTGCTGCCAGTTCCCTCTGGGAAACTGGTTTTGGGGCGCCGAGCTGTGGTACCTGTGTGTCCAGAGAGGGCTGGGGGTGCATGAACAGCCCTCCCTTGGGCAGACTCTCTGCCTCCAGAGTGGGGTTTTCCAGCTGGCAGGCTCTCTGCTGCTGTGTGGAAGAGGCCATCAAGGGAAGATGCTTTTCCCACCTCTTCTCAGTGATGCTGCAGCCGTGCACCATAACGCACCCTCCTCTGAAGCCATTTCCAGGGGGAGGATGGAGGGTGGAACGTGAGGCACTCCTGGGGCAGTGCAGGCCAGGCCAGCTTGAGGGATGCAGGGGAAGGTGGCACCCAGCACCTGCAGGGTCAGGTAGCAACTGTCTTCCTCCTCCTTGTACCAGAGTGTGTGATCCCCTTCCCCTCCCAGCCCCGGAGCAGGATGGAGCCTTTGCAGTGCTGATGTTGCAGGAAAGCAGTGGAGCTCCACCGTGCTGCCTCTGCAAGTTATAACCATTTTCCCTTGCATATGCCCAGGTTTGGATGCCAGTCCCCCGGCCAGTACTCATGAACTCACCATTCCCAATGATGTAAGTAAATCCAAGTGCTTCCTCAGCATGTGTGTGTATGTAATACACGTGTATATATATATGTATGTGTGCGTGTGACCATATATATATATAAGCTGCAGGCGTATGACTTTGAATATGTTTAGAGATGCCCCTTCACCAGGTCCAGCCACACCATGTGCAGTCTGTCGGGGACCAGCCTGCAGCATAAAGCACCCACTGGACTTTACCCCCTTGGTAGCTTTCCTAGACACAATCCTTCTCAATGCTCCTTTTCCCTTTCCAAGTGAACTCAGTGCTCATGAAACATGCCCATTGACAGCACTGGGAAGGAGAGAGAGCTGCTGAGCCAGCCCTGATTAAACCATGATTGCTTAATCTAGCACTGGCTCGAGTGTAGCTACTGGGGGGTTGGAGAGGTAAGTAAATAGTGTTTCTAAGGCCACAAAGTGCCTCACAAGCTTTTGAAGGATGGCGCGTCTCATCTTCGTACTGGTGGCAGTCAGCTCTTGGGTCTCGGAGATGGAGGCTTTGTGGTAAAGTGGATGTTGGACTGGGATGTTTGCTGGGAGGAGGCTGGAGTCATACTAGGCACTGAGTGGTGCGAGGAGGGTGCTGGGGGATGGGACCTGGGAGGAGGTGGGATGGAAAGCCCAACGCAGCCAGCACCTGGATCCACGGTCTCAGTTGCTTCTGGACTGGCCCACCAGTTTCCATGTGTTGATAACCAGTGGCTGCTCAAATCAGGATCAGGAAAAGCAGCGGGATGACTTCCAGTCTCTGTCCTCATCTCCATCATCTACAAGCACCTTCAGCCCATCCTCATCAGGAGTTTCTGGATTGGGTCTGGCAGCTGTTGCCGCTTTTTCCTGCTGTTGACCAACACACAGCAGTGCAAGGGAAGGGCAGCGAGCCTGGGCTGCAGCTGCTGGGCACCTCTGCTGGGCACCTCTGCTCCTCCAGGACACTTGCAGGACCTCCTTCCACTCGAGAGGAGGGAAGCAGTGAAACAGCTTCTGAGCATCTTGGTGGCTGAAACCCTTGGAAATGCTCCACCCTGAGGCCAACCACTGCAGGAGGGCTCTGTGGAGGAGTCAGTGGGAGATGGCAGTGGGGCTGATCCCAGGTCTGCTTCCTTCCATCCAACGAAGAGCCCCCTCTGGAAGGCTGCAGGGAGCTCTGCCAGTGCTCCTGAGGTTGCAACAGCCATTTCTGTCAAGTGAGGGGGACCACGGCCCTGGCAGCAGTGAGGGTGTCTTGAGGAATATCAAGTGACCCTTTGGAAAGGGGCATTTCCTCCCCTTCAACCTGCCAAGGGATCTGCGAGCACTGAGAGCATTAACTTGCTAAAAGCCTGGCTGTCCTCTGACCTGCACAGCATTAAATGTCATCACCTGCATCTTTTTGCCTGCTGAAAAATGCTTCCTTAGCTCTGCCTCCTGTTGTTTTGAAGGCTCTTAAATTCCCACTGCCACCTTCTCAGGAAGCAAAGGACAGATTTGGATTTCTCAAAGCAAAGGCTCTACAGTCATGTTTTAGTGGTGTTGATCAGCTTGTGGTTGTGCTGCAGAGAAAGGAGAGTTGAAGGAAAGCTGATGATGAAATCCATCTTGTCACTCTTCTGACTGTCAGGAGAAACTTGAATGTGGTGCAAAGATGCTTGGATGTTGCTGAACATCTCTCCAAATAGGTCTGGCTCCTCAGGTCTCCTTAGCAGGTTCCCAGCTGCAAAGGATATCCATTTTTTGAAGCACCTCTGAGTTATTCCTGTGCCCTGAAGACCAGGATGGGCAGCTGTTGGACCAAACATGACATTGCGGCCCCTGATAGCTGATACCCTTCCAGTGCTGCAGTGGGATATATATTCAGGTCCGTATGGGAACAACCACTAAGGTAGCCCCATGATCTGACAACAGGGCCAGTGAACATTTGGAATAGCAGTTGTCTCTGCTTCTACAGGCAGCAACAGAAGTCCAGCAGCTGCCAAGATGAATGCCCCATTTATAAAATTCCCAGTTACAACCCTGGAAAGGAGCTCAAATGGTGATGGCCAAGCAGGGCATGCAGAAACACCTCATGCCAGTGTTGGAAAAGTTGGACATCTTGATACACGTTGCCAGCTTGTGGAACTGCTTGAGGGAACCATAGTTGGATGCACAAATGAGCGAGAGCAAAGATGAAGACCACAGAGGGAATTCAAGCCATTGAGGACCATTGAGGAAATGCAAGCCTCCAACTGGCTCAAACTTTTCACAACAGGGGGAAAGTCACATTTTGAAATAGAATTCTCCTCTTCTGCTGGCACCACAGCCACATGGTGCACTCCTGCCAACCATGCACACCAGCGAGCCCTCGCGTTGTGCCGAAAGAGCCCAAGGGGGGTGCCTGAGACAGCAGGCACTGGCTGCAGCAAGGATGGCCCAGCAAGGTAGAAGGGTGGGATGGAGTGAGCAATGTGAAGCTATCAGTGGTGTGTGGCTGCACCAGCTGATGAAGGGGCACTTGGGCTTGGGCTGTCCCCAGGGAAGGCCGTGGGCTTGTTTTCTTGTGGTAGTGCCTCCCATGTCACCACCTTCAGGTGCGCTGTGACTGGCAAGGGGATAGGTGGGCAGCACAGTCTGAAACATGACTTATTCCCATCCTTAGACCCTTGAAAATTGTTATACCATGAAAACTATTATTACCGAAGTGAACCTAGTATAATGCCTCTCCCTTCCTGAAGCCCTCTGGGATGATAGGTGTCGTGTGCAGATAATTGAAATTTGGCCCCCGAGGAGGAGGGCAAGGACGTGTCCTGGGAGGACCATGCTCACCTGCAGGTGGGGTTCACCCTGGGCTGTCCTTCTACTGTGTTCATGAGCATTAAGGTCACTCGTGCCCCAGGGCAGAGGGAGGAAGGCTTCTGGCCAGCGTCGTGCCATTGTGCTCGTGTCTCGCCGGTGACTGCCCGAGCTGCCGCTTCTCAGACGTTCCCTCCGTGCTTTTTTTCTAGCTAATAGGCTGCATAATCGGACGCCAAGGGACCAAAATCAATGAAATTCGGCAGATGTCGGGAGCGCAGATCAAAATCGCCAACGCCACGGAAGGGTCATCGGAGCGCCAAATTACCATCACAGGAACCCCTGCAAACATCAGCCTTGCACAGTACCTCATCAACGCCAGGTGAGACCCCCCCGCCGAGCTCCGCCGCCCCCTGCCGCGACCGGACCCGTCCTGCCGACGTGGTGGGAGCAGCACTCGCTCCCAGCACCACGGGCCAGGAGGGGCTCCCTCAGGCTGGCTGGGACGGATGGTGGCTTCCGGAGACCTCTGAGCGCGGGGACCAGACATCACCAGCAGGACCTCTCTCCCTGCCCAGCTGGCAACTTTGGCTGGGGACTGGGAACTGCTTCGCTGCCGGTGGAGCAGCCACGGGTCGCGCCGGTCGCCTGCCCACCCGCCACGCTCGCTCAAGGATTTTGCTCGTGGGGGGGCTGTGCAAAATCGCCGCTGTCTTTCTCTGTGGATGAGGCAGGGGATGGGGACAGGGAAGGAGCTGAGCCTGGTGGTGGCGAGGCATCACTTGGGACCTGCTTGCTGGGATCCCAGCATTGCTCATTGCCACCTCAAAGCCTCTTCCGCGTGCTTCCAGGCCTCTCAAAGGCTTTTCTCTATCCAGTGAAAATAATCAGTCCAATAAATGCAAGGCATAGGAACGGCCTGATTGCTTCCTTTTCATACTAAAAAAGCTTGGCACAGCAGGACTTTGCAGGGACTGAGGGTTCCTGATGCTGCCTCCGGCCTGGGGACAATGCTTCCTGTGCCGTGGGGGGCCAGGGTGCTGGTAAGGGATGGCAAGGGGAGCGTATAAGGGAGGCATAGCTGGAGAGGGGTCGGGAACCAGCTCCGTGCCGGTGGTGAGCTCACACAAACCTGTTTGCCTGCGCCTGTGAACTTGTGGACGGGGAGCTTAAGGGGAGACAGGGCCTTCGGTCCAACCAGCTGTGCCCTCTGCCGTCGGCAGAGTTGGTGCTGGGTCCACCCACCTCCACTCCGGGATGCATGTGGCTGCAGAAGGCTGCTGGTGGGGTCCCGCGGACGGGGAGATGTTGGCGGCGACTCTTGATGTTCGTTGGGGTGTGGGCTGGGAGCACCAGCAAGGTCTGTATGTGCTTTCTCCTCCTTGAACCCAACCCACCTTAGTCCTGACCTGCACCAGCCCTCCACTATCCCACCCTGCCCCTCTGCCCACACCCACGGCCCTGTGCCCACGGGCACGGTGGCTTTCCCCACAGCTCCTTACCAGCCCCCCCCCACCTCCTGAGACAAGAGAGGAAGAAAAGAAAAACGAGTGGCTCTTGGTTACTGGGAAGGGCTGGCTCAGCTGCAGCCTGTGCTGTGGCAGAGATGATCTGGCAGGGGGCAGGATGGGGCACAGCTCACCCTCTCCCATAGTTTCAAAAACCAGAACAAAAGGAAGAAGCCAGGGGAGCTGGGATAGCTGCTTTTCCTCCCTGGAAGGGATGTTGGTAGAAGTGAAGCAGCTACGTGCTGGGATGTCTCCTGCCAGCACCCCTGGTGGGTGGCACCTCTGCCATGACACAGTGCCAGGGATGGGCATGACCTGGCAGCAGCGAGGAGAGGGGAAGGTATCTGGCCACCAAGCTGGCTCTGTGCTCCAGGCCCCCCATGCCCTCCACAGGGACCACCAAGGCCCGTGAAGCCACCCAGGGATGCTCTGCCCCCAGTCTGAGCAGGGCGCAGGCAAGAGAAGGAGCGCTGCCCCACAGGGTCTTCGTTTTCTTTTCTGCTCCGGTTATTAAGCGCTTGTTTTTGTCTCCCCCCCCACCCCTCTCTCTGCCCCTGTCTATTCTAGGCTGACGTCTGAGGTCACTGGAATGGGCGCACTCTAATTTCCACCCACCATCCTCCACTCCGCACCACCCGACCCTCTCCAGCCACCGGCACTCCACCCAGCCTGTACTGCCTGTACATTTACCGTCTTCCCTTTGCCTCCACAGATACTCTTTTCTTTACTAACGAATCTATATATATCTATAAATACACATGCATATGCATATACTGGAACATTTCTTAACGAGCTCCTTACTGTGCTCCTGAAGCTGCTCCCAAGCTCTTTGATTTTGGTCCTTGTTTTCAGCGTACGGTGTTATTACTTCATCTGTTTTTCGGGGGACGGGGAGGGGGGGGTTGTTTTTTTTCTGCTGGCAAGACTTCAGAAGATGACGGGGTCTCTAGTGTCAGTCTAGTGTAGCTACTTACACGTTTGAGTTGACATTGGCGGTACTTGCTGTAGCCTATGGACGTGTGAGGCCACCCAGAGCTGTGTGTGCTTCAGAGTACTTACTTTCTCACCCTTCTTCCTATGACGCTCCCTCTTCCTTCACTTTGCTTGTCCTGGCTCCCTTTTGCCACCTTGCATCCCTGTCCTCAGGGTAAGGTGTCGTTTTCCTCTCCCACCCCCTCCCCATGTTATTTGGGAAGCAGAACGTGTGGGAGCCGAGCCAACGCGCACGCATGGGTTCACCTGCAGGCTCCCCTCTGTGCAACATGGCAGGGTCCAGACAAGCCACTTTTCATACTAAACCAAGGGAATCACACACACACACACACACACACACACAAATAGTCCTCTTTTTTAACTAACAAGCAACTGGAAGTGGGACGAATTCAGGTGTATGGGATTCACACTCCCAGGGGCCTTTGAAAGCACTCTTTTGACAATCCCCATGAGCAAAACCTTTGGACGGTAGCTCAGGAAGCTCTGTTTGTCACTGTTTGTGTTCAATAAATGTCTGTGCAGCTCTGCTACCGATGGGCTCCGACTGTTCTTCTCCTGGGTCGCCCCACCGTCTCCAGCCCCATCCTTCCCTCTGCATCCTTCCCCACCTTTTTAGCTGCTTGGAGGGAAGGTGGGGGTTGTATACAAAACATCATCATCATTATTATTGATATTGTTATTATCATCATTGCCATCTTCATATTTTATTTTCTTTAGAGAAGGTTCCCATGAGCAATGCACTTCCTGAGTGATTCTAGGCTTTCTTTTTTTAAAAAAAAAGAAGGTACTTGGCTTGCATAATGCTTTGATTTTCTCTAAGATTAGCTTATAAGTTATGGTATGACAACACACATCTCTCACGGCCCCCTTGTCTGGACACATCTGCCATGTCTGTGCCCCACACCCTTCCCCAAGACCCTCTATGCCCAGCTCTGTCTTCTGCTTCCAGGTTTTACTTCTCTCTCCTACTTCTCCAACAGGGAAACAAATATATTTTCCATCTGTTAATCTCCTACTGTACAAAAAGGTTTTTCCTGTATTGCACATCATGGGGATCATGATACACCATGTCCCCAGGCAGCTAAAGCAGCCACGTGATACATTTTAGCACTGTATCACATGGGAAATATATTGTTTTTCCAGGTGAGCCCAAAGACTTTGTGGCCTTTCCCTCTCTTCCTCTCCCGGTGCCGACAGGCACCTCTGGCAGCTCCTGCAGGATGCTGGCCCACTTCTCCTCCTGTCACCAGTGCTGGCTGCTCAGCACCCACACGGGGCTGTGATGGGGACCCCGGGTGATGCCACTGCATCCGTGGAGCCGGGGATGGGCAGGGAGCTGTGGGTTCCAGTGCCAGCACAGGGGCTAGGGCAGCTGCTGGGCAGCTGGCAGGGACAATGGTATGGCTCAGAGAGGGTGAAAGGAGTGAGTTTGCTTGAGCAGGACAGCGTGTCCCTGCTCTCTGCATGTATCAGGCCATCTCCTTGGGGAGGTCCATTCTTCCATCCCAGGAGCCCACTGCTGGCAAAGCTCCAGAGCAGTGGAGGTGGCTGGCAGTCGCTGCCAGCTGCTGCTGAGCATCGAGGATTCGCTCAGCCTGGGTGTCATAAAACCCATGTGTGCTCAGCTTTCTGCAGCATTTCAAGCCTCTGCAATGAAAGGAGCTTCCAGCTCCTTCATAAGATGCTTTGCTGCCCATTCCCAATTCCTTGCTCTGCTCTCTCTGGCAGTTTGGATTCAGCTGATTCCTTTAAAGTGGTCCAGCAGCCAAACATGCTCAAGAGCATCCCCTTATTCCCCTTCCAGGGGAGTGCGGGGACTTTGGGCTCAGGGGGAGCCAGTAACCTCCCCCAGCAGCAGCTCCCCCTTGTATTTGTGCTGATGCTGGAGAAGGGACCAAATGTTGCCTCCCTCAAGGTACCAATTGGCCAGAGAAAGCATAGAGCCACCTTCCAAGGTGGTGAGGCAGCTGTGGGCAACTGGCACTCCTCATCTTCTGCTGTTCCTCACCCTGATCTAGCCCAAGTATTTTTCCTGTTGAAAGAACAAAATACCTGTGTGTGAGGCCCAGCAGGAATATAACCACCCATCAGCATGCCAGAGCCTCCCTGGAGGCCTGGGTGGTGAGCTGGGACACATGCCAGCCAGCAAAAGCTCCACATCCCACTGCCACCACCCTCCAAGCAAAGTGGTGGCAGCCTGTGCCCTGGGGTGATACCCCTGTCAGAGAGGGATGGTATATGGAGGGAGGCAGCCCATCCTGCCATGGTTCGGCTCTCCTATGGGGCTGTAGGACAAGCCAGAGCATGAGCAGATCTTGCAGGTGGTGGAGGCACATGGACAGCAACCAAGGTGTGTGGCAGGAGCAGCCTGCCCCTCCTTGAGCTGCTTTCTTGGCATGTGGGAGCACTTTGAAGCTCTGGCACACAGGGTGCAGTCAGAAATCAGCAGTGCAGGCAGAAATCATGTTGGCCAAGCCTGAAAAATCCACCACAAGCCATCGTGTTGATAGGGTCTGTACATCTGTCTGTGCCTGTGCCCTGAGGGAGGCAGGGGACCTTAATGGCATGCTAATTGCAATGAGTGTGGCCGTGGCTGTGCACAAGGTCCCGCGGTTTCTGCAGATGGCAGCTGCCCTGGATTTCTTTGCTGTGGATGTGCTGTGCTCCCCGTGCTATCCCCCACCTCCATGGAGACAGCACTGCCCAAAATAGCAGATGCCAGATTGGGTCTGCCAGATGCAGCTGCGCTCAGAGGCTACTGGAGAGAAGGAGCAGGCTGCAGCCATACCTCCTCACCCCTACCCATGCCACTGAAGCTGCAGATAACATCCCCCTCTGGGTACCATGCCCAGCCCTCTGCAAGGCATCCATCATCCAGTGGGACTGGGCCTGCTGATAAAGCCACCGCAGGCATTGGGGGTGAAGGAGGGGAGGGCAGATCCCAGCATGGCTCTGGCACCGGCCCGGTATCCGAGCTGTCCTGTCCAGCTGCAGGATGTGGCAAGGACCTGGGCTCTGGGGAAGGGTGTACGGGGCCACAGGGCAGCAAGGGATGGTCCCAGCAGTGGTGGCCACCTTACAGGAGTGCTGTGTCCTCGCAGCCTCGGCTCTGCATGGAGCAGCAGGAGGGTCTCACAGACCTGCCAGGTCCTAGATAAAAAGCAATGTTGCTCAGGATGTGGTTTTCAAGGACTGTTGCTGAGACGTGCTGTCCTGCAGGTCAGAGTGTGGGGCCTTCTCTCTGTGGCATTTTTTAGCTCACTTGACCTGAATGATGGTTGGTCATTAAGTCATGAGGTATTTCCAAGAGAACTCAGCAGGCAAAGGAGCCTCGAGGTACCAAACCAAACACAACTCTGCTTTTTCGCTCTGATACAGGAGGCTTTTTTTGTTTTAGCTCTCTGGAGACCATTTATAATAGAAAAAGCCACTTGAGCAACTCCAGCTGGGAAATGCCAGCCCTCCTGCAAATTGAAGCCAGGGGTTTCTCAAACTGGGCATGCAAAAAATGATAAATCTATGCTGGGCCCCTGCAAAGCGAATGCTCATTCACCCCCCATTGCTTAGGAATCCACTCCTTGGTGAAGGGAGAGACAGAGCCCAGCCTGTCTGACGTTACTTTTGACTTTGCAACTTCTCTTTGGGGTCACATTTACCATGTTTTTTTGCAAATCAAAAAAAAGAAAGAAAGAAAGGAAACTCCAGCATTATGTGGGAACCTGGGAGCTTATCCATCATCATCTGAATCATTTGTTGTTGAGCAAGGTCTGGAGAAAGAGGTGTTTAGGAACATGTTGATGGCAACAACGATAACAACAAAATAGCAAGGAATGTATCAAACTCATCTTTGATTTCTTTGGTAAGGCTCAGAAGGAGATTTGCTGTTTTCTTTGGGAAGAGCCTCAATGTTTTGCTTTCAGTTGTGTTATGTCTTGGGTCTGCATTTTATAGGAACTTAAAATGCTCCAGTAATGTCATCCACAGCCATGCCACTGGGAAAAAATATATTAATGTCTCTAATATTGGAGTGAATATTCAATGCAAGGTGATTGTCCCAGTTAATCAACAGAATAACTTGAATGCATTGCTTTTCTCTCTCAAAGCAATGCATTTTGTCCAGACAGAATGATTCAACATTTCTGTAAGTAACCAACTCAGTATTACTTAGTCAGACTCTTTGGGAATGCATTATTTTGTGGGAAATTGTTACTTTGGCAGGAAAATATTGGTCTCATTCCTCCCTCTGCCCCCAGAGTGTGGTGGGTCTCCATCAAAGAGGGGCCAGCTGAGGTCTGGGCCTCAGCTGAAGGTCTCCACTCCCCCTCATATCCTTCCCAGGTCATGCTTCCAAAATTAAGTGTTTGGAGTATTGTTATGTGCATTTTTTTCCTAGACTGTATTTGCAAATCTAGTACATGACGGGGTTGGAAAAATAGAATGTTTCCCCTCAGGGAGAGTGACTTTCACCAGGGAGACTCTTTAAATTTAATACCCTCTTTTAGTTGTAATTCAGAGTTTTTTTATGTATTCATGCTAGTCGCTTTTAATTATGCTAATTTCAAGGTTATGGTCCATTAGCAAGGGTAATTTGACCCCTCCAGTGCCGGCAGAGATGGGGTTCCTGGGGGATCGCTCTGTGCTGTGGGAGGAATGAATCCTTCATCTCATTTTCTCCTTGGCCACAGGGGTTGCAGGATGGTGTGGGCTGAGCACAAACCCTTTCTGACACCTTTCTCAGGCCTTTTGCGAAAGAAAAGAGCCCAGCAACCCATCTCCCCTAACCCTGCCTGACTGCAGCCCCCAGCCCCGGGGAGGTCCCTGGCCTTGCCCCCCCCCCCCCCAGGCTGGTCAGTAGGTGTCCCCCTTGACCAGCTTTCTGCAGGAATCCTGCTCCAGCCAG
The DNA here is from genome assembly GCA_020745705.1 of Hemiprocne comata. Lineage (NCBI taxonomy): Eukaryota > Metazoa > Chordata > Aves > Apodiformes > Apodidae > Hemiprocne > Hemiprocne comata. The sequence goes on from CM036591.1 coordinate 38,275,655, forward strand.
GGCCTGGGCAGCAGCTGGATGTTAGGTGATCCCAGCCCCTGCTCCTTTGCTTGCAGAAGCTATGCCACACTGCTGGATGTGAGAGGGAAGTGGGTATTTGTGCCCCCTACCTCCACTGGTGGCCAGTGGTGACATCTACGTCGTAGGTGGCTGGCACTGTGTCCCACTGCAGGAAGGGTCCTATTAGTGCTGGGACCTTCATGGAGGCACTGTAGCCCATAGGAACCCAGACTGGTTTGGGGTGGAAGAAAGCTTAAAGATCCTCTAGTTCCAACCTCCCTGCCATGGGCAGGGACACCTCCCACTAGACCAGGTTGCTCCAAGCCCTATGCATCCTTGAACACTTCCAGGGATGGAGCAGCCACAGCTTCTCTGGGCAACCTAGGCCAGTGTCTCAGCACCCTCACAGCAAAGAATTTCTTCCTTGTATCTCATCTAAAGCTCCCCTCTTTCAACTTGAAACCATCCCCCCCCTTATCCTGTCACCCCATGCCCTTGTAAAAAGTCCCTCCCCAGCTCTCCTGTAGCCCCTTCAGGTACTAAAAGGTGCTTTAAGTTCTCTATGAAGCCTTCTCTTCTCCAGGCTCAACAACCCCAACTCTCTCAGCACTCATGACTAACAGCCCCCTGGGCCATGGGTGTCCCCACGCTCTCTGGCTATCCCAGTTGCACCAAGGGACGAGGTTGGTGGCACAAGCCCCCACCTTACACTGGCCCAAGCCCTTCTGGTCCCACTGGTTTGGTGTTTTGCAACAGAAGGACAAGTTTTTTCTGCGGTTGGTGTCCAGCCCTCGTTGTCCCCAGGGATGTCAGCATGTGCAGGCAGGGAGCTCTGTGCCTCGGCTCGTGGCCGGAGCGGCTGCAGCTGGTGCGAGTGCAGAGCTCGGGGTGGGATGACTTGCAGGAAGGTCGTGGTCTCAGTGCAGTTCCTCTGCTCCCATGTTGGATAGCACAGGGAGCTGGGACTCTGCTGAGAGGGTTATTTTTGCTTTCCCTTCAGAAAAAAAAAATATGTAAAAAAGCAGCTGTGGATCTTAATCCGCTGTGCTATGCATCGAGCCCCAGGCCTCCATCCAAAGGATAACGTGGCAGGGACTTTTAGGAAGTACTGAATGTACCAGATGTGCAACTCCTTTGACTCCAGATGTTCAGCCCCCCACCCCCTGCTCCGCCTCAGCACAGTTGTCCTGCAAAGAGGAACAAGAGACACCAGACCGCTCAGAAAGCATCCCGCAGACTAAATCTAGCCAAGTGCAAAACCAAACTGGCTCTGGATTCCCACCCCCGTGTTAGGCAGTTTAACCACAGGGATGTCTCTTCCCAGAAATGATGCTGGTGCTGGCTCTGCACATGGGGAGCAAAACCAGCTAGCAGATGAGTGAGATAAAAATGGAGTGGTGGGTAGAGGCTTCATTTTTGAGCCTCATGCTGAACTGCAGGCTGTCGCTGATTTAAAACATGTGTGCTGTTCTAGAAGGAACTGCTTTGATCCTGAAAGGGAAAGCTGGGATGTGCATGAGGACTCGAGTATTTGAAGCCCTCCCCGAGTGCCGTATTCTGGTTCCCTACATCTCAGCAGCATTTATTCCTGAAGGGAAGAGTGTGTCTAAGAGTATTTGCATCTGGACCAAAAAGAGAATGAGCAATGCTTGGCTCTGGAGCCTGCTTGGGTTTTGATGCTTCAGATGAGACTCTGAGGCGTGGGATGCTTCAGGGAAGCACGGGCATGGTGCTGTGATGGGCCACCAGCCAGCTGGCAACATGGCCAAGCACAAAGAAATCAGGGAGAGCAGGCTGGAGGGATGGAGCAGTAGGACTCCCAAATTCAGGCTTGTGTTCATTGCGTAGGGTCAAACTCCAGTGGAAATCCAACAGGATTTCCCAGTGCAAAGGAGAGCAAGAGAGCTTCATGATGTACTCACCTCATTCGATGGTGTGGGGGTTTTTTTTGGTGGGGTCATTCAGAGAAGAGCTCCCACTCAGACATCACAATGACATAACCTGAGGTTACTACTGCAGCTGGTGCTGTGGTTTTCCCAGGGGATGTGGCTGTGTGCTACTCAGCACGCAGCCATGATCCCAAATCTATTACAGGAGCACTGCAGAGGAACAGCACGCTGCTGCTCACTGCCTGTAAAAAGCCAGTTAAAGATGCAAACCTGACACTCCAGAGAAACTGCCGCCTCTGGGTTTAAAACAAATTTTCAGTTGCATACTAGTATTTCTTTTCTTGCCTGGAGTAGATTTCCCCTCCAAATATTTCACGCTGAAATGCAGTGGTTTCGAGAAGCACAGGCGGGCAGGCAGGGGCGATGCACAGCCCGGGGACAGCCCACAGGGAGCAGTGTGGGGTCCCCTGCACAAAGCCTGTGGCCTTGTTACAGTCATGCGGCTCCTCTGGAGCTCACAAAAAGCCTCTCAGAGCACCCAGTGAGAGCTCACGAGGCAAACGCGCAGTGTAGGATGTGTTGGGATGCGAGCTGCTCCAACAGCAAAGGGAGGTTTGTCTTGGTGCAGTGGAGCTCACCCAGGCTTGCCCTTCGGGGAGTGGGTGATTTTAGCATCACGCTGGAGAGTTGCTCAGGGCGCTGTGTGGGGCCACGTCTTGTAGAATTATAGAATCCCAGACTGGTTTGGGTTGGAAGGGACCTTAAAGATCCTCTAGTTCCAACCCCCCTGCATGGGCAGGGACACCACCCACTACACCAGGTTGCTCCAAGCCCCATCCAACCTGGCCTTGAACACTTCCATGGATGGAGCAGCCACAGCTTCTCTGGGCAACCTGGGCCAGTGTCTCACCACCCTCATAGCAAAGGATTCCTTCCTAATATCCTATTAGGATACATGGATATATCCAATTAGGATATTCTTCCTAATATCCAAGTAGTTACATGTCCATTTAGCTCAAGGCATGGCTGAGAGGCGGACGCACTGGTGTGGGAGCCTTGGCCCAGCCCTGACCATCTCTCTTGGTTGACTCCTAGCTCTCCAGACCCTGATCCCCACGGGAGGAACACCTTCACCGCCTGACCGGAGTGCCGCAGCCGATGTGGTGCCAGTGGCTGAAGCTTGAGATCCACCCCCCCCGAAGATGCTGCCGGCTTCCCGTGAGCTTCTCCCTCTCCTCCGTGGCACCCTTTGGGCCGGCTGCCCGAAGCCCCCTGCCCATGGCTGTCCAAACCCTTCTCCCTCGGTGGTGGTGGGACCGGGGGGGCTCGAGCAGCAGCTGGCAGTGGGACAGCAGCTTGCAGCCAGCATGCAGCTGTGCCTGCTTCTGCAAGCAAGCTTCTCCCCATTGCCCCTCTCTGCGCTTCCTTATCACCCCCCCACTCCCCTGCCGCTTCGCAATGTATTTCGTGGCTTATTCGTGTAATTGCAATAAAGCTTTTGTTGCTTGAGGTGCCCTCCATGGTTAGCGGGAGGAGATTGGGGTGAGAGCAAAAAGGAGGTCCCCAGTGGGTGTGCATGCTGCCCAGCCAGCACATCCGTGGTGCATCCGCATGGAGGTTTCTGGGATACTGTGGAACAGCCCAGCAGTGCAGAGGCCTCTGTCCTCCCAGAAGGGTTAATGGGAAAACTCAGCCCACGCAGCCCATGAAGCAAACCTCGACAGGCTGGAAAAAGGGCCTCAGAGCCCTGGCTCCACTCGGCAGCATGAAACGATCCCGCATGGGAGCAGGGCTGCCAGGAGGGGGGGTGGGAGCAGCAGGACTGGGGGAGCACTACGACAAAAATCCAGAGCTTTACCCAAAGGCAACGACGGCCGGGATTCATTATCCATCAGGAGACATGTTTATAGCAAGCATGAGTCACTGCCAGGCCTGCGGATGGGAGCAGCCCATGACAGGGACTGCCAGCAATTCAGAGGGGTATGGGCTGCCCATCCAGCCCCAGACAATGGCAGCTCTCAAGCTCACCCTCCTCGTGCCACCACGCACCAGCCCCAGGCCTTGGAGCAGACCCAGTGCTGTTTTGGGCCACATCAGGACACATTTTCTCCAGGATGCTTCATTTCTCACTTGAGGAGCGAGGCCCTGACCAGCCCTGGGAGTGCCTTCCATGCCCACACCCTTGGGTGAAGCCAGCCCTGAGCAGGGGCTATCACCCTGTGATGATCAGAAATGGAGCTGCCCCCTCGCTCTGCACCCCAATACAGCTGGGGGTTCCCCATTCCCAGCTGGTCCAACTGCAGGGCTAAAATGGAGCCAGCCACCCACGGACACCATCTCTGGAGGTCTCAGGCAGCTCATGGTCAACTTTATGGGCCCGTGGACACGGAAAGTGCTCACCCCCATCCCAGAGCATCCCAGAAGGAAAAGCTGCCCTTGCTGGCTTGCAGAAAGCCAGGAAGCTTCAGTGGTAAAGTCAGCTGGTGCCATCCTGTTGTCGCCTGAGACGGGAATTTGCCTACAAGAAAATTATTTTGCTCCTGCTTTCCTGCACAAACCTTTTTATTTTGGATGTGGTGACACAGCAAAGGCAACACCTGTCCCAGACACTTCTACCCATGCTGGCTCCCGTGGTGTGGCCATCCCTGGGGTGCCAGCAGCCAGCCCAGCTCAGTGCAGCTGCTCAGGCAAGCCACAGAGCCACCTGCAATGTGGAGCTCTATGCCTGGCACCCACTTTTCACTACAAAACAGGTTTCCTGAGTTTCTCCTGCCCCAGAAGCTGGTCATATGCTTTGGCTTAGAGAAAAACCCCTGTCCCCACTCCTGTCCCATTCCTCAGAGCAGCGGCACCATGAAGATCCTCCCAGAACAGGGTGTCACCGACTGAGACCAATGCTCCAGGAAACACAGGCCAGCCTGCCTCAGGGCTCCATTCCCACCTCCCAGCAAGCCATGGCCACCCATGAGTCCCTGGCGTGGCCGTGCACCCCTGCCCCGTACTGGGAGACACTGGAATGGGAACAGCCCCAGGGAAGGAGCTGGTGGAGCCGTGAGCACAAGCACCTGGGGCTCAGCCCCAAATACCACTGCCCATCCACAGGGCTTGAATCCCTGCCTGGGCTGGAGAGGTGGGATGGGGAGGGATGTTGTCCTGGTTTGGGAGAAGCAGGATAACAATTGCCCGCGGTTCTAGAGACCTGGGACCCCCGGGACCAACCCAGCGGCGCGGCGCGTGGGCAGGACAGGGCGGGTCAGGTGACCCGAATGGACCAATCACAGCGCTCATTCCCTTGGCGCTCGATACGAAATGGTTCCTCAGCGCCTTCTGGTAGCTGTGGGGAATGTTTGCTATGGTTCCCTCTGCTACTGAATCCTGCTTTCTCGCTGGAGAAGAACATCGTTCACCAGGAACAGGTTGGTGTTCCCCTGCCTGCTTAAGTACGACTGGTGTGGCTGCTCCAAGGCTATTGAGGACTTCTCCCCCTCAACTCGGCTCTGCTGAGTGAGGCCTCTCCTGCAGTACTGATGTGGGAACAGACAGGCCAGCATGACCAACGGAAGGAGGTACCTGCTGAGATATCTTGTTGTGAATGTAACTTGATAGGAGTGTCTGTAGCCACAGGGGATGGGTATCACAGGTAGCTGAGAACAATGAGTAGTTAAACTTATTAGGAAGGGCCCCTTCTCACAAAAGAGCTTGCCAGACAAGTATGTAGGTGTTTGTGAGGGATGAGAGATGAATTTGAATTGTTGACGTGTAAAAGAAACCCTGTATTATGAGGAGGGGGTGCTTGATTTGTGGGAGTCCACAGAGCACCCAGCTTTGCACAAACCTGCAATAAGCAATGTCTCCTTCCTAAGGTAGACTCTTTATCAGTGTTTCAGGAGCTAACTTAAAAAGGTGATAGTACTCTGTCCATTTCCTGGAGTCCCCAACACAAGAAGGGCTTGGAGATGTTGAAAGAAGTCCAGAGGATGCAGCAAAGATGGTGCACCTCTCCTATGGAGACAGGATGGGATTGTTCAGCTTGGAGAAGAGAAGGCTCTGGGGAGACCTTAGAGCACCTTCCGTTATCTGAAGGGGCTACAAGAGAGCTGGGGAGGGACTTTTTAAAGGTCATGGAGTGATAGACAAAGGGCAGTGGTTTTAAGCTGACAGAGGGGAGCTTTAGATGAGATACAAGGAAGAAATTCTTTGCTGTGAGGGTGCTGAGACACTGGCACAGGTTGCCCAGGGAAGCTGTGGCTGCTCCATCCCTGGAAGTGTTCAAGGTTGGATAGGTCTTGGAGCAACCTGGTCTAGTGGTGACAATAACTGACAACAGTGTGAGAGGTGTCCCAAGCCCATGGCAGGGGAGCTGGGACTAGATGATCCTTAAGGTTCTTTTGAACCCAAACCATTCTATGACTTGGGATCTCCCTTGCTGCAGTTTGTGCTGGGGGTCTCTGCTCTGCTGTCTCTTCTGTAGCCCCTGCTCCAGGATGGAGCAGCTCACCCTCTTCTTGTCTGCCCTATGCTATAGCCCCGTTGCCTGGTATCTTTTAAAAGCTGGCTGCTCCTGTCCCTTTGCAGGGGGGCTATACTGGAGCCCTGTGTGGTGGGGTGCCTGTCCACAGGACTGAGGGCTGTCCCCCCTCGGGCAGCTGCTGCTCCTCAATGGTGGCCCTGAGGGAACATCTGTCTTCCCTGCCTCTCCTCCAGCTCAGCTTCTGTTTCTGCTGTATGGAGTAGGGGAAATAGGCTTGAGGACAGTGAAGTGGTTTACATTTGATCTTCATTGTGTGGAAAAGATGTGAGGAGGATGCTTGGCACTGCCTGAAGCAGGCTGGGAAGACGTCCTTGCCAGGAAGGGGAGTGGACTTGGTTTATACTTCTAGGAAAAGGCTACAGGCTGGGTTTGGGTCTGGCTCTGGGATGAGGAGAGCTCAGTGGCAAACCTAGCTGCTTCCTAGGACTGATCTCAAAGGGCACAGCCACCCCAGAAGCTGTGGTGGCTGCTGGAGTGACAGAAATGATGAGCAGGGACCTTGGAGTTTGCCAGACACATGTAAGCTCCTGCACGGGGTGGATCATCCCCCAGAAAAGTGTGGAAGGGATTGGGCTGGCTCTGCACTGTGCTGTGAAGCCAGCCCAGGTACGCTGTCTGGAGGGTATCCAACAAGGATAGACCTCTGTGCTTCCCAGGGCTTTGGGGCTTGCTGCCACCACTGAGGAAAAATGAGAGTGTGTTTAAGGGCATGGAGGGCACTCGAGAACAGGCAGGAATGGATTGAAAAGCAAGTTGAGCTGCTCATTTGTCTCTGTGGGAGGAGAGGTGAACTGTGCTGTAGCATCACTGCCGCTTGAAAGACAAACCAAGCTGGTAGAACTCGGGCAAGGGATGAAAGGAGAAGGCCTGCACTGTCTGGGCATCAGCTTCAGGATAGGCTGGGGAGTGCTGCCAGCCTTGTGCCACCTCTTATCCACCCAGGGCTTGCTGGGACCCGTCCTGGGCCCTGCTGTGCACCAACAAGCTGCCCAGCATCCAAACAGATGATGGGGTCACTTAGAAGTGGTGCTGTCATCCATTGCAGGGGAAAACCAGGCTTTCTCCCCAGGTTGCTTGTGTCTCTGCAGTTTGGTGATGTGGGTTGGCCCAGCTTCTGCAAACTGCAGGGCAGGGGAACCCTGTGCCACCCCCTGGTGTGGGGCTGGATGGGAGCCACGGCTTCCTGTCCCCCAGCTGGAGCCAGGGCTATGTCTGGCTGCTGCTTGGCTGTTCCTCGAGCACCCAGTGCCTCCCTTCCCCGGGAAGATGTGCCCTGCCCAACCAGCATGCTTCACTCCCTGGGAATCACCCAAGCAATGCATTTGATTGCCCAGAAATGGAAAATACTCCCCGCCCAACTGCTGGGAGGGCTAGCGCGTGTTTTTCCACACAGTTTTCATGCTGTCCTGGCTGGATGTGCTCCACCAGAGGCTGTGTGGGAGGGGTGGGTGCTCTGTCCCCTGTCTCAGCAGCAGTGTCCCCAAGGCTGGGGGTGGCATGTCCTGGGGTGCTGCTGACACTGTGGGCTGGCTGGGACAAGCAGAGTTGTCTGCCAAGTGCTTGGCCAGCAGCTTGTAAGCAATAATTCTCAGGCCTCAACACTTCCCATCATTTCTTCTCTGGCCTTGTCAGAAAATTAGCCCCCCTCCCTTGGTTTTGTTTTCTCCAAGAACAGAATAGTGCAGGTGTTGCCAATCTTTGCATTTGAGGCTGGTTTTGTCCCCAAACCATGATGCTCCCAGCCCCAAAAAACCTATGCTCTGGGATGTTTCCATTTTCTGACTGTACGGTGTACATTTTCTGGGGAGGGGGAACCCAAAGTGAGTTTTGCTTAGCTTGCCTCCAAGCCTCCCTGGTGGGGCAGGGGGAGAGGGTGTGATTCTGTCACCAGGAGAGTGTGGGGAGGACCTTCCCAGTACCCTGAATGTCTGACATCCTGGCATCCCTTGGCACCCCTGCATGGAGAGGATCCCCAGGAGTGCTGGGGAGGGCAGAAAAAGGAGCCTGAAAGCGTTATCTCTGCTCCTCCAGCTCCCACGCTGCATCGGCAACCTCCCCTCTCGCTCAACCCTCTCATCTTTCCTAAGAAGCTGAGCCAAGTTTTCCCACAGACCTAGACAGTGATTAGAGAAATATTATTACCAGATGGTGTGTTTTTTTCCATGGGACCAGAGGCCAGTGTGAGGTAACAGGGAAAAACTATTAACCCACCCCACACCAGCCTGGGCATGGGGTTGTGGCTTTGCTGGCAGAGCTGTGCTGTGTCCTGGCTGTGCTGGCACACGAGGGGTCTGCAAAGAGGGGTGGGGGGCGGCACTCACATGATGTGTGCTGGGCTGGCAATTTGGCTAGAAACACCACCACCCCCCCCTGCCCCCTGTGAACCAGTGGTGGCCCCCTGGGGTGGTTTGGAAAGGTTTCAGTTGAGAAGGGAAGAGCATGTCCCCAGATGGTGCTGGAAGGGAGGGAAGGGTCCCTCCAGGCCATTGCAGGCAAGAGGAAATGGCCTCAAGTTGTGCCAGGGGAGGTTCAGACTGGGTATTAGAAGAAATTTCTTCACTGAAAGGGGTATCAAACACTGGAACAGACTGTCCAGGGAGGTGGTTGAATCACCATCCCTGGAGGTGTTTAGAAGATGTGTAGATGTGGTGCTGAGGGCCATGGTTTAAGCACTGGACTTGGTAGAGTTGGGTTAATGGTTGGTAGAGTTAGGTTCTAGTTGGACTCAATGATCTTAAAGATCTTTTCCAACCAGAATGTTTCTGTGAGATTCTGGCAAACTGTGCAGCTGGGAAGTTCGTGCTGGGTCAGATGAGCTGGTGATCCAAGTGGAGGAGAAGCGCCACATCCTGGCTGTCCTGCCTCTTGCAGGGTCTGTACGACTAAGCAAAGAAAGGGTGCCACTTTGAGTAGAGACATCAATGGATTTGGAAGATGCTGCATGGCATGGGTCAGCTTTTCCACCAGGCCTTTAGCAAAAGGGATGGATGAGTATGAGACCCTCCTGGTGTTGCTGTACCATGGTAGGATGCTTGCAAGGCACCACCTGCCTGTGCTGCTGATGTGCTGGGAAAGGAGATGCTTTCCTGCTCAGAGGGGTTTCTCTGCTGCCTCCTCCTGCAGAGATCTGCTGTGGGAAGCTAAATTATCATGTGCAGAAACACCACAAGCCACACTTTCCAGCAGGGTTTGTGGTTGGCTCAGCACTCAGCTGGGACCATGGCTGCTCCTGTTTGGCAGATCTAGAGTTGGAGATAGGGCAGCCAGTGGGGATGTGGTGGAGCTGTGGATGAGTTGGGCTGTGCTCCCTCGGGGCCTTAGGACCTACAGCCAGCCTGGGGAGGTGCAGCAGCCTGTGGTAACCAGAACACATGGAAACCTCTCTAGCAAACACCTTCACCACCCCAAACACTTAGCAAGTCTTGGGAGCTCAGGTCCCCAGGAGCAGGGGGAAGGTGACACATTCAGCTGGCAGAACACTATTGTGCTTCATGTGGTTGCAACTAGGGAAATTTTAGTGCTTGTTAATTGTGGTATCTCCTGGGACTGTGTGAGAGGACAAAGCAGCCCCAGCTGTGAAAGATGGAGCTGGAAACCTGGCACTCCGTCCTCCCCGATTTTCAAAGCACTCATTGGTTTTGAGTAGTGTGCTGGTGGGTTCAATCCTGGCTTTTCCCAAGGGAATTAATTTCAGCTTAGTTATATATTTCCTATGGAAGAAATTTTTTTATTTCTAAGTAGGATTTATTGTAGGGAAAGAAAGGTTGTATGAAAGAGTTAATAGCAGAAAAATGGAGCAAACTCATTATTTTCTCAATCTCTGGTGGAGGAAAAGCAAAAATTCTGCCCCAAGTGCACTTTTTTCTGCCCTCCATTTTGGTCTGGAATATGACTAAAAGGTTATTGCTTGCTGCACAACACAGCGGTGTGGGATGGTACAGCACTGATTGGCTGGCTCTGCTCTGGTGGGACCCCCTCTGCAGTACTGTGTCCAGTTCTGAGGTCCCCAACATGAGAAGGATGTGGAGCTGTTGGAGCAAATCCAGAGGAGGAACACAAAGATGATCAGAGGGCTGGAGTACCTCTGCTGAGAGAGTTTGGGTTGTTGAGTCTGGAGAAGAGAGAGCTCTGGGGAGACCTTAGAGCACCTTCCAGTACCTGAAGAGGCTACAGGAATGCTGGGGAGAGGCTTTTGACAAGAGCATGGAATGATAGGATGAGGGAGAATGGTTTCAAACTGAAAAAGGGAGATTTAGATTGGATATTAGGAAGAAGTTCTTCACTATGAGCATGGTGAGACAGTGGCCCAGGTTGCCCAGAGAAGCTGTGGCTGGCACATCCTTGGTAGTGTTGAAAGCCATGTTGGATGGGTCTTGGAGCAACCTGGTCTAGTGGGAGGTATCCCTGTCCATCCAAGATGATTAGAACTGGATGATGGGTGGAGGGGCTCCCCTTGCCCCTCTATGTGGCACTCTGGAGGGATGCTGACCCACACAGGTAGATGGAGGAGGTCCCCTGCTCCTGAAGGACTGGGTATGGCAGAGCTATAAGGCTCAGCTTCCCTGGCCTTGCCTGAAGAAGGGAAAGGGGACGTCCTTCACAAGCATGTGTCCTTAGATTTTGGGACATGATGGCGTGGTGCTAAGCCCAATGATTGCAACACCCCTGGGGTCAGCCTGCAAACTGCTGCCCAGCCATCAGCTGGATTTCTGCAAAACTCGTCCACGCTTTTCCAAGTGAACGGCCTTTCAATGCCCTGGGGATGCTACTGGCTCTGGTTTAGCACCGCAGACCTGGAAAAGGCAACACTTTAAAATGCTTTAGAAGCTGGACACAGATCCAAGCCTGGGTCTGGCTGGACAGCAGAGAGGATGTGCCTGGGTCGTTTCATCAGATAAGAGCCCTGGGGGTGCTGGAGAGGGAGCAGTGTCCCTGGGGGGTGGGGGAAGCCCTGCTGTGCTGCCCCCGTGTCAGGGTGCAGGGGGTCAGACAGGCTGGGGCTGTGCAGAGCCATACACGGTCAGCAGGCGCCTTGCACAGCCCAGGCTGTTGTTATTAAGACTTTGCTGGCATGGCTGACTGGCCTCCAGCTTGCAAGGCTCCACAGAGCAGCTGGGCTGCTCCTGAGAGAGATGTGCTGTTCCCTTCCTGTAAGGAGGAGGGAATCTGCTCTTCTGCTGCTCTGGGTAATTCCCTGGGAGGGAAGAGGAGAGAGGAAGAGATAAAGAGGAAATGTCTCTGGTGTGCAGATTCATGGAATGCCTCTGCTGAGCTGATGCATGAAGACAGGTCCTGTCCTAGCGCCCCCTCTTCCTGGGAGGGTTTTGAAAACCCCAGGGAAACGCCTGTGGGATCCAAATCAGGCCTGATCCCCCATGAACTGCCACACTGCAGGATTTGTCCCTGGACATGCTTGCTTTCTTGAAGACTGTCTTCAGTACATTTGAGAAGGCTTGAAAATTTGTCTTTGGGTGTCCTCATCTCCTGGTGTCACCAGAACAGCTCTGCAAAGCCTGTTCACCTCCATGGTTATTTACAGCAGCCAGGTTCATGCTGATCCTAAAGCTTTTTGACTGGGGGAAAAATGCTTTCTGCAGCACAACCATCTCCTGGCTCTTTTGAGGTTGGAGTGTCTCTTCCCACCCCCAACACATGCAGGTTTTTTCACATTTTGGTGTCACCTCCCTCCAAGGAGGAGCGCTGCTGCTCAGCCAAAGCCCATGGCACCCTGAGGCTCTCCAAAGCCCTGCAGGAGCTATGGGGATAGGAGGTAGGGGTGCCCAGCAACAGTTATGCCCCTCCTTGAGGCCACCATTTTCTTCTTTCCCCTTTGTTTTAGTATCAGCTTTCACCTATATTTGTGTTGGTATGAAAAACTGCCTGTTGTGCTGTTGAGTTTGAGGTTTCAGTTCAGCACAGTCTGTGTCTTTCCACTGATTTTGGATGTTCTGTATCCAAAGAGTCATTATTTGATGGATCTGCCTCGATAGCATGGACAGGTTCCTTCACTGATGTAATTTGTAATCAGTGGAGCTACAGCTTGTTTTAAATTTGTCCCAACTTGAGACAACTTCCTACAGCCAAGCCTATGATGTTTTTTTCTTGTGATCATTTGCACAAAGGTAGAATGATAGAATTGTTTTGGTTGGGTTAGACCTTTAAGATCATCAAGTCCAACCACTAATCCAGCACTGCCAAGGTCACCACTAAACCATGTCCCAAGCATCACATCTACATGGCTTTGAAATCCCTCCAGAGGTGGGGACTCCACCACTGTTCTGGGCAGCCTGTTCCAGGGCCTGACGACTCTTTTGGAGAAGAAATTGTTCCTAATATCCAATCTAAACCTTCCCCGGCACAATTTGAAGCCATTTCTTCTTATTCTAACACTTCTTGCTTGGGAGAAAGACCTCTCTCACTCCAACCTCCTTTCAGATATTTGTAGAGTGAGAAGGTCCCCCCTCAGCCTCCTTTTCTCCAGGCTGAACACCCCCAATTCCCTTAGCTGTTCCTCTTAAGACTTGTTCCCCAGACCCTTCACCAGCTCTGTTGCCCTTCTCTGGACACACTCCAGCCCCGCAAAGTCCTTCTTGTGGTGAGGGGCCCAGCGCTGACCCCAGGATTTGAGGTGCACCCTCACCAGAGCCAAATTTGGTTGGGGATGTGCTGTCAGTAGTTGTGTGTAAAGGACAGGGTGATAGAGGTGGCAGCCAGCTGTGTGTGTCCACATGATGCAGTGTGGCAGGTCTCCTGCTGCCTTTGTACACACACCAGTTTGTGCTGAACAATTTGTGCTGGCTGGGTTTGTGCTGTTGATGCTGTGCTTCTTGGAGCTATCTGGGTCTACCTGGCCCAGATCAAGCTCTTGGGGTTTCATTTCAGCTTTCAAAGGCAAGGTGTCTCCTTGGCCTGGACAACCCATCAATTTGCTGTTTAATGACAGCCTTTGGTCCCCTCTGGTATGTGTGGGAGCAGATTACAGCTGCAGCAGGGTCAAGCCTCCAGGCATTTCACCTCTTCTGATAGCAATTAATGCTCTCCCTGTGATGAGGGGTTTGGTAGTACCCACTTCTGGGTTGAGTTCAGCAGCATGGGATTCATCTCCAGTGCTGGCCACAGAATGGATGGTCTTCAACATTTTGGGGTGTAGGGGTCCAGCTTTGCTGCAGGTCCTCAGGGTCCTGCATTCCTACAGGATGGGAAGATGCTCATGTCCAGGCACCCCTAAGGGACTGGGCTCCTGCTTCTGTCTCCTGGGCTTGACAGCTTTGACCCCATCCCCACTCACTGCCCTGAACATGGTCCAGGCAAGTCATTCCCAGTCTATGGAGATCCTTGTGGGATTTTTCTCAGCTTGCCCCTCAGGTTCCTGACTGGGTTGAGTAGAAAGTCCTGAAAGTCAGGGAGGAAGGAGACCCCCGCCTGCAGTACTGTGTCCTGTTCTGAGGTCCTCAACATAAGAAGAACATGGAGCTGTTGGAGCAAGTCCAGAGGAGGCCACAAAGATGCTCAGAGGGCTGAAGCACCTCTGCTGTGGAGACAGGCTGAGAGAGTTGGGGTTGTTGAGCCTGGAGAACAGAAGGCTCCAGGGAGACCTTAGAGCACTTTCCAGTGCCTGAAGGGGCTCCAGGAAAGCTGGGGAGAGACTTTTTACAAGGGCAGGGAGTGATGGGATGAGGGGGAATGGCTTCAAGCTGAAAGAGGGGAGATTTAGATATATTAGGAAGAAATTCTTTGCTGTGCGGGTGGTGAGACACTGACCCAGGCTGCATAGAGGAGTTGTGGCTGCCCCATGCCTGCACCACCTCCAGAAATGTGCTGCCTCCATGATGTCCCTATCCCTGGGTGGCAGCTGTGGGATAGCTCTAGGTCTGTCCACTGGTGAAGCCTCCCCTGGTTAGCAGGACAACACAGGCCAGGTCTCATGCAGGTGGGGATATGAATGGAATGCCTCCCATTTGGGGTGGAGCCGGGAGGGAGCAGTTTGGTGGGTGCTCCGAGCCCTGCAGAGCAGGCTGACCCCCGAGGGGGATGCTGATGCTGGGCACTGACCCTGCCAGGGTTCCCTGCGTGAGGCTTGTGCAGACCCCAGGTGCCAGTGGCCAAGGTGCCACGGCAGGTACAGAGATGGGGGAATGGACAAACGCCTCACGCATTTCTGACACTCACAGCTGACAGCCCCTGATCCCTCCCTCTGTCTTCGGGGCTGGGGAAGTCTCCTCCTCACCCTTACCCTCCTGCCTGCTCTCCCTCCCACGGAAACCAAGGGAAAAGCGGTAAAAAAAAATCTTCAGTGACTCCTGCCTCCGGACCCGGCTGCCGGCTTCTCCTTCCCTGCTTTTTTTCCTTCCATCCAGCTCGATGGTAATCTGAACCAAGCAAAATGAGGCTGCGAGGCTTTCTACTCACTTTGCTGCTCCCAGCCATCTTTCTGGGGGGGGGAATCGTGGGCTCAGCGCCCACAAATTGCCACCCGGGTTGCCAATGCAGAAGGTAAGTCCAGGCTGCTTCCCAGGGTGTTTTTCTTCCCGGGGATGAGTGGAGAAGTCCAGCTGCTCTTTCCCTCCCGGGCAGACGCCTCCACTGCCATGCACAGCCGCAGCTTTGTTGGGACGCGTGGGGGAAGAGTTGTTTGCTGAAGAAAGGGATGTAGGATTAGAGAGGATCTGCAAGACATACCCACTTTTAATGATTTTTTTGTTTGGCTCTTTCTCCTTGGCTCCGTCTTGTCAGGTGTTACCAATAACACTGGGGTGCAGCTGAGGGGATAACAGCTGGTACTGGTTTAGCTTTCTGCAAGATTTTGGGTTTGGCAGTGGCCATTAATGGTGCCTTTGTTCTCCTCTGCAATTATATTTGTTCCAGAAAATAATCAGTCTTTCATTGTTTTAATTTCTCTCATGTCTTGGTTTTATTTTTTTAAGTTGTTGCTGCAGCTGCATGTTATTTTGTATAACTAGTACTGGTCTTGCTAATATAGTTTTTAATGTACGTAGGCAAAAATGTATAGGAAGCTGTTCAATGGCTCAAGCTGGTATTTTCTGAGTATGTGCTCAATCCAGCTTACCCTCGATGCCAAAAGAAATGGGCAACCTCACCCCCCGTGGCTGCTGGCCTGTCTCGTGTGGGGTTAGGACAGGAGAGGGATCCCCTTGGCACCAACCCTGCTGGGAGGGGAGCTGGGCTGCAGGCGTGTGTCCCGGGATCTCCAGCTGGGGAGGCCATGCAGTTGGGCCACCTGCCCGCTCCTGCCTCTCTGCTTCTTCCCAGACTGCCCCGTGGACCTGTTCTTCGTGCTGGACACCTCAGAGAGTGTTGCCCTCAGGGTGAAGCCTTTTGGGGACCTGGTTGCCCAAGTGAAAGATTTCACCAACCAGTTCATTGACAAGCTGACAAACAGGTACATCTCCAGGGGTTTTGTCCAGGTGGCTTTAGGGATGGGTCCCAGTGCCAGGTGGGATTCTCAGACTACCCTGCACACCTGTCCATGGAGGGAGAGGCAGAAAGCAGGGATGCCAGGGAGGGGGGGTGGAAGCATCTCCTCCCTCTCCTGGTCCTCAGATGTCCCACTTTTTCTCTGTCTGTGCTGAGGGCAGCAGTGTGCCTTTAGCAAGGCTGCCTGCACCCACCCTCATGAAAGCAGGAGCTTCCTGGGCTGGCAGACATGGGACCCCAGCACCTATGGCTGGGTGGTGGTTCTGTACTGCCAAGGAGATGCTGATCCCTGTGCCACTGGTGGCTCAGGCCCTAAACAACTAGGTGCTTGGGTGGCAGTGGGGGACCTCTGAGGTTAAACGCAGCACTCCTGGGCACCCTGCAGAGCAAGCTCCCATTTGCATACCCCAGGTCACCCTGAAGTGTTAAACCCAGCTTGGGGTGCCCCTCATCTACCCCACTGCCCAGCCTTTCATCTGCTTCCTTGTCACTCACCCCTGCAGCCATCAAGGCAGGTCTGACCCTGGCTTTCTCAGGGGTGCTCAGGAGCACCAAAGCTCCCAGATCCTGGAATGGTGGTGATGCTGGGAACGGCTGGAGACAAAGGCCATGGCTTGCCTGCTGGCAGGAGGTCAAGGGATGCTTGGAAACATCACAGGTCATGAAGTCATGTGGCTCTTGCTGAGACCTTTGGGACAGCAGATGTGTGCTGGTGCCCAGAGGAACACTGAGGATGTCCCAGTGTTGCACAAGCTGGAGGCACAAGGTCTTGATCTCAGGTGGGAGGAGGTTAGCAGCTCACCTTACCATTGCCCAGGCAGGAGAGCTACTTTGCAAGGCCTTGATGGACCAGGAGCCTTGTGCTTGGGAACAACTTGCCAGGCATAGCTCTGCTAAGCAAGGCTCTGGGCTTTGTCCAGACCCCATGCTACATGAAGACAGAGGGACCTCCTGAGCCCACCTCCTGCTCTCCACCTGCTCTGGCCCTGCAAGCCACCAGCATGCATGCTGCCCTGCCAGGCACCCACAGTGTGTGTCACATGGTCAGCATGGGTGATGGTGAGGCAACTGATGATGGGGTGGAGGGGACAGAAGTGGGCCATGCTCAGGTGACTTTGGGAGAGGTCCTGCTGGGCAGAGAGAAGATAAGCTTGGGGAATTGAGGGAGCTGTGCAACCCCATCCCTTTGGGATTGGCCCTAGCATCCTGAAAAGACCTGTTTTGGGTACTGGCCAAAGCACAGGTAGTCATGATGCCTCTGTCCCAGGGAGTCACAGGACAGGGCTTCAATACACACTCATCCATCTCAGAACCAGAGCATCCTTCAGAGGGAGACATCCCTCTTTGATTTTAATATGTCCATCACTGGAAAACTCCCTGCAGTCCTGTGTGGAGTGCTTCCGTGTGGAGTGGAGTGCTTCACCTGCCTTGTACACACGGCTTTCTGGCTCAGCATCTCCTGCTCAGCTGCAGCCACTGCAGCCTGGCACCTCTTTGGGAAGCCTCTCTGCCAAACTGTCTGACCCTTGCAGATACCCACCAACTGCACCCTTTTGCCATTCCACCTGCTGGGCAAACTGCCCACTCCTGTGGTTGGGCTTTGCACATGAAGCATGTCCCAGCCTTGCGAGAGGGCGGGGAGCCCTTGTAAAGCCCCACAGTGTGTGGCAGAGGATTTGCATTTAGCATGGTGGCCAGAGCAAGTGAAGGGACAGCAGGAGCTGTGCTGACACCATGTGTCCTGCTGTGTCCACACAGGTACTACCGCTGCGACCGCAACCTGGTGTGGAACGCTGGGGCCCTGCACTACAGTGATGAGGTTGTGCTCATCAAGAGCCTCACCTCGATGCCCAGTGGCCGGAATGAGCTGAAGAACCGTGTCTCGGCCGTGAACTACATTGGGAAGGGCACCTACACTGACTGTGCCATAAAGAGAGGCATTGAGGAGCTGCTCATCAGGTAAAGCAGTGGGGCCAAGGTGGGTGGAGAGGGTGATGCTGGTGGTATGGCAGTGGTGGATGGAGATTGGGAGCTTCTGAGTTAGGACATCCCAGGGCATTGTGCAGAGCTGTCCCCAGGGTGGGAGGGAGGTCACCTAGGCATGAGGGTGGCAGGTTGCTGTGTTCTGGCTTTGCTGGGATGAGGCATGTCCTGACCACAGGCTGGGGCTCTGCCTGGAGTGAGTGTCCAGAGATGCCTGAGCCATCTCTCTCCAGCTAAATCTGTTAAATCCTCACAACATTAAATCCTGTGCTGAAACCCTTCCAGTGGCTCCCATCACAAGGAGAATAAATACCTGATCGTGGTGACTGATGGACACCCCTTGGAAGGGTACAAGGAGCCCTGTGGAGGCCTGGATGATGCTGCCAATGAAGCCAAACATTTGGGGATCAAAGTGTTCTCCGTTGCCATCTCCCCCAACCACCTGGTAGGGACCATGTGGCAGGGATGCTCCCTGTAGGGGCCATGAGTGGGTCTGTGGGACCCCCAGCATGGTGAAGGAGGCTCTGAATGCCCCTCAGAGCCCCTCCCTGGAAGGAGGATGCAGATCCCCAGGATGGCCTCTGGGTACAGGTCCTGCATGGCTGCCTGTGGTCTCACTCTGCCCTCCTCACCCCCAACCCTAGGACCAGCGGCTCAACATCATTGCCACGGACCACGCCTACCGCCGCAACTTCACTGCCACCAGCCTGAAGCCAACCCGGGAGCTCGACGTGGCGGAAACCATCAACACCATCATTGACATGATTGTGAGCACAGCCCGCCCCCTCCCCAGCCCTCCCCCTACCCAGGCTCACCCATCCCTCACTAACTCTCTCTCCTTGCTTTCTTGTCTTGCAGAAAGTTAACACGGAGCAATCGGTGAGTGTCCCTCAGAGTCCCCCCTTCCCCCTGACCCTGTGCCTGTCCCCTGTGGGTCATGCCCAGGCGAGCAGGGGCTCAGTGGCACAACCCAGCCCTGCAGGCAGCCCCTGCCAGCCCAGGGAGCTCCCGCTGGAGCAGGCTGCAGCCTGACCCTGGTGCTGCCCACTGCCTCTAATGCTGTTTTCTCCTTCCCTCTGGGCAGTGCTGCTCCTTTGAGTGCCAGGTGAGTTGGGCTTTCAAGGCCCCCCCCATCCCCTCCCCTGGGATCCCCATGACCCTAGGCTGTGCCTCAGCAGTTGGTCTGACCCATATGTCTCCTGCAGCCTTCCCGAGGATCCCCTGGACCTCCCGGTGACCCAGGCAATGAGGTGAAGGACTGGCTATGCTGTGAGACTGGGGTGGTGGGATGGGAATCACTGGGGGATGCTCAGACTGGTGGGGCAGGGATCCCCAACCCCCACCACTGTCCCATGGAGAGGTACTCCCATTTGGCTAGTATTGTCTGCTCCCCACATCCATGGGGCATTGCTGCTGCTGTCAGAGACTCATAGAATTGTTTTGGTTGGAAAAGACCTTTAAGATCATCAAGTTGAACAGTTAACTCAGCACTGCCAAATCCACCACTAAACCATGTTCCTAAGTACCATATCTCTTTAATACCTCCAGGGGTGGTGACTTGACCACTGCCCTGGGCAGCCTGTTCCAGTGCCTCCCTGCTCTCCTTTCAATGGGTCATCATTTTGGTCCTGGAGATGATGAGCTAACTTTATTTCTGTCCTGTATTTCAGGGAGAAAGAGGCAAGCCAGGTCTTCCTGGCCAGAAAGGAGAGGCTGGAAGCCCGGTAAGTAAAGAACTAGCTGTGGTGACTCTGTTCAGGGGCTACTTTTTTGGCTGCTTCTGGACATACCTCTCGGGTGCATCCTCGCCAGCCCTTGCCCCTACATCACCCCATTCTCATGCAGTAGTCAGTGGGGTCACAGCCAGCTGTCCCCTTCTGCAGCCACCCTGCCAAGCAGCGGCAGGCAGTGGGGTGGGCCCCTCCTCTATTGCTACAAGGCTTCCTTGTTCCTCACCCAAAATAACTCCTCCTGGAGGATACATCTCTGACTCATGTATGCCAGCCCAGGGGTGGACTCTGGGTTCCCTCCCGTGTCCTCTGGCATGACAAGCACAGCAGTGTTACAGGGAAACCTTTGGTAAATAATAAGCTAATAGCATGAGGAAACTATTTCCCTCCTCCTCCCTTCTTTTGATGAGGTATGCTTATTTTTGGGAGGTGTGTTTCTCCCACACACGTGAGTGTGCCGTTACTCAGCTTGTGCATTCCCCATTTGGAAACCTGATGTCATGCACACAGATTTTTCCTTCCCAAGGTTTTTCTGCCTTTCACTTTTATCCCAGATGATGTGTCCCCAAGCATTCTCACCCCTAGGGAGGGCTGGAGATGGTGGAGGTGAAGGCAGGTCCTCCACAATGTTCCTGTGCTCCCAGTTGGGTAAACAAGGAGTGGAGTTATGGGAGAAATGCCTGCAGGAGGATATGGTGGCTGGGGCCTGAGGCCAATATCAAGAGCCTGAGGGAACTGCCCCATGGTGATGGCTAATGCCACTTCTGCCTCTGTCACATCATGTTTTTGTCATCTAGGGCAGGCCAGGGGACATGGGACCTGTTGGCTACCAAGGAATGAAGGTATGTGGGGCTTCAGGGTCACAGGCATGGCTCCTAGATGGGCCACAGGCTTTGTGCTGCAAGTGTTTTCATTCTCCCTTTTTCCCCTCATTTCATCTCTAGGGTGACAAAGGAAGTCGAGGAGAAAAGGTGAGGATGGCAAGGATGCTGGGGAGATCTGTGTCCCCCTGCTTTGTTACCCAGGGCTGTCCCCACGGCTGCACGATGTTGGCATCTGATCCCTGCCAGGAGTGTGGGGATCAGCCAGTTTGCAGCCTTGGGGATTGGACCAGCACCGTGCAGTGGGCACAGCCAGGCAGGATGGGGACAGACCAGCAGCGTGTGGGGCATGGTAAATGCCTGAGCACCTAGCTGGTGTGGGGACAGCAGTGTGGTTGGGTGGGATGGATCCCCTCTGTGAGGGGGCCTAACATCACTCTCCTTCCTTTTGCAGGGCTCAAGAGGAGCCAAAGGAGCCAAGGTCAGCCTCTGTTTTTGCACCATTTATTCTTTCTGGTTGATGCCTGGGGAGAGAAGGGTCTTTGCAAATCACTTCTTCGTGGTCCACATTCTCTGTTTCAGGGTGAGAAGGGCAGGCGTGGAATCGATGGCATTGATGGCATGAAGGTAAGTCTTTGCTCTGGTGCACTTTGCTTAGTCTGAGGACGCTGGCTTTTGCCCCTCCACAACCATTGTGGGGTCCTGGAGTGAAGCTAATGTCTTATGTGGGGCAGTGAGCCTCCCTCCCTGCAGGGCTGTCCCCTCACTAGCTGGAGACAGGGCTGGGATGTCCCTTTCCAGGCTCTGGGATGATGGATGGGGTCTTTCCATGGGCACCACTCACGGAGATCCCTTCTTTGTGTGTCTGACAGGGTGAAGCTGGATACCCTGGGTTACCTGGCTGCAAAGGCTCGCCTGGATTTGATGTACGTAGCCTGCCTGCCATGATGGCACATGGAAACAGGGAGCCCCCCAAGAGAGGGAGCTATAGGAGGGAATTGCTACACTTGGACATATGCCTTTAGATGTGCAATGCTCATCCCAGGCATGGCACCCTTGGGGGTCCCTCCAGCCTGCCTCGTTCTTGCCTGAAAACTGTCCTCCCTTGCACGGGGCTGCATGCTGGGGGAGTATTTGGGTGGGGGCTGTTCAGCGCAGGGAACTTGGCAAAGAAGAGCTCAGTGCCAAACTGGCAATCTGAGGATCAAGCAACTTCAGCCTGATGTGACCAGCCACCAGAAAACGTTGGGTATTTTGGAGGGCTCTGGAAAACATTATTTTGACATTGCATTTCTCCAGTTTCCCTGCTTGTTTCTGTGCTCCCAAGATGACAAGTTCGTGGTGGCACCACTATCACTGCAGCCCAACAACCACTTTGCCACTTTACTCTGAGCTGCAGAAGCACACTCAGTCTTGCAGTGTCTCAGCAGCACAGCTGCAGCAGTGGTTGCTCACCTCCATGGTACAAGACTCACCATGCCATCCCCACATTGCTCCCAAGTGCTCATCCCTTCTGCCCATCCTGCTGGGCTGCCAGGATGCTCAGTCTGTGCCTGATTTCTCACAGGTGGCAATACTGGTGCCATTTTCAGTGATGCCACCTTTGTTTTCAACAGGGAGCTCAAGGCCTGCCGGGACCAAAGGGAGATCCTGGTGCTTATGGACCCAAGGGGAGAAAGGTGAGCCACTCTCCTCAGCCTCAGGCAGGAGGAGAGGTGCTGAGACCCCCCTACCTGGAAGAGGGAGAGGTGGTCTCCTTGCACTGCTTGGGGGCAAGCCTGTGCTGGAGGACACTGCCTGTCACCCACAGCAAGATCTGCCCAGTGTGACTCAGTGTGCCAAAGGTTGGCAGGTGCACACAAGCCTGGCATGAGCACCCCTGAGATATTGGGGGGCTGCTCTGAAAAGGTGGCAGATCTACCAGGCATGGGGAGCTCACTGGGGAGAGACCACAGCCCAAAAAGGGACTGGGGGTCCTGATGGCCTCTATGCCATGGGAGCTGAAATCCACCACTGGATGCAGTCTTGATGGTGCCTTGTGTCCTTCTGAAGGGGGAGCCTGGGGACGATGGAAAACCTGGCCGGCAGGGAATCCCTGGCAGCCCTGGAGAGAAGGTGGGTGAAGCACCTGTGCATGAGCGTCCTCTGCCCTCTGTGAGAGGGAGAGATCCCCTGCACAAGCCCTGGCTTAAAAGCAGTGCTTGCCCAAGGTTCTGTAGGTGTGCAGGGCTTTGCTCTAAAGCCTTCTGAATTGTCTCATTTCCATTCCCATGGCTTGCTCACCCAGGGTGCACCTGGAAACCAGGGAGAGCCTGGACCAGCAGGAGAGACAGGTGATGAGGTGAGTCCTCTGCCCATGCCTCTGCTGTCCCCTGTGTATGCTTGCCAGCCATCCCCACCACCTGACTGCCCCTGTCATTTCTCCACAGGGTGCTCCAGGTGCAGATGGTCCTCCTGGAGAAAGGGTAAGTGATGGCCTTGCTGGCAAGGCACGGGCAGGGGCTGGTATTCTGCAGAGGAGGAGGAGGGCTGGGGGTGAACCTGCTGAGAGGTGGGCAGTGAGGGCTTTGCTGCTGCTGTGAGCAGGTCTTCATTTTGTGTTGTCACCATATTCTTGCAGGGCAGCAATGGAGAAAGAGGCCCTCCGGGCTCGCCAGGTGACCGCGGGCCAAGAGGAGCGCCGGTAACTGCATCTGTGGGGTGGCTTTTGGCATCTGCTTGCAGACAGGGGGCACCTGGCAGCCAGGAACTAGAAATAGGTGCCCAGTGGCTAAGTCCACCAGCCTGTAGTCCAGCAGGCAAGCCCAGTGCCTTTACCTGCCAGCCCAGGAGAGATTTACTGTTGTCCCCTGGCAACCGCCCCTTTAAGCTGGCAGCTAATCACTGCTTAGCCAAAACACAGAGGAGAGCATGCCCAAAAAGCCAAGAGCAGGTGGAGAAGACTCAGCCACTGCCTTGCACTTCTAAAACCAGTTGATGGGGAGCAAAGAGGCAAGGTGTTTTCCTCCAGGTACTGGGGTGGCTGGGGGGGAACCAGTGACTTGAGAAGGGGGATGCAGGTGCCCTTAGCAGCAGGGCAGTGTGAGTGCATGCATATGGGAGGGACAACACCCTTCCCCTCCACTGTCGGGTGGGAGTCATTAGGAAAGTATTTTTCCTGCCTGCTGGGGGGGGTGAGTCACGAAGTGTGAGCATGGGAGGGACAGGCAGGAGCCCTCGGCAGGCCAGGACAAACATATGGCAAGAGGCTGAGGTGCCATGCATGCTGGGGAGGGACAAGGGGTGCTGCTGCTGCATCTAGGGCATCCAGCGGGTGTCCTGGCACTGCTGGGGAGCCACCACCACACCACTTTTCCCCTGTCCCTGCCATGAGGACAGCCCGGACCCATCACCATCTCTGAGGGCATGGAGGGGTCTGCCCTGGGCAGGTGGCAGCTCTGACCGGGGCCTGCTGGAAACCTCCCCCTTTCCTGTTTACTGCTCGGGGAGTGGCAGTGCTGCCCCACGTGGTGTGTGGGGCAGATGTGCGGGGAGATGAAGGCACGCCAGTGTCCTGGAGTTAAATTGTTCAGCAGCTTCCTTCCAAGTTTGTCCAAGCACGAGGCTGCGTAACCTTGCCAGAAACGTCTCCACCAGCACTTGGGGCCCTTCGGAAGTTGTTTTATATTTACTGTTTGGCTTGGGCATCTGGAAGCTTTGAGCTTGCAAACAATAGCTTTAGGTTGCTAAGCTTCAAACTGCTTTCCTCAAAGGTTTAGGTCAGGTGTGACTGTCATGGGGAGTGTCTGAGTGCCTCCCTTCCCCACAGGCTGGAGGCTGCTTGGCCCCCCTACCCCAGAGCAGCACCTTGTGCAAAGATGCCTGTCTTGCACATGGTGCTGGCTGGTCGTGGGGAGTTGC
This sequence comes from Hemiprocne comata, assembly GCA_020745705.1. Lineage (NCBI taxonomy): Eukaryota > Metazoa > Chordata > Aves > Apodiformes > Apodidae > Hemiprocne > Hemiprocne comata. The sequence goes on from CM036591.1 coordinate 38,299,944, forward strand.
TTTGCTGTAAGGAGCAAAGCTCTGTGCTCAGCTGTTACCCAGCCCTGCAAGGGTGAAGGCTTCACTTTGCAGGGAAGCAAAGTTTTCTTCTGAATTGCTAGGAAGCCCTTGGGCTGCAGGGATGGGGGGTAGTGCCTTCTGGCTCTTTTTGCCTCCCTAGCTTGCTCCCTCCTGCCCAAAGGTCTAGATGGAGAGGGTGGCCCAACCCTGGTAGACAGGCTGCCCCCTGTCAGGACACAGCTGGTGGAAGGCTGTCCCTGTCCACACAGGTTAAGTGAATGTTGAACTCAGCTGTGTCCGACCCTTCATCATTTCCTTCTGTTGCAGCTGTTGGGGGTGCACGAACACTCAGACTCAGGTTTTCCAGGCTCCCCTGAGCTGTCAGTGCTCTGCAGACAGCTGTAACCTGGCTCAGGGGGGTGAGTGTTAGCAAAGGAGAGGGGAGACCACCTGCAGTGACAGGTGAGGACATCCCTCCCCCATAAACTCGTTCTACAGGGATGGCAGGTTGGAGGAAGAGGGGGTGGAGGAAGAAGGTTGCCAGCCTGGAGTCTCTGCCCATGCATGGGGACAGCAGCACCTCTCTAGGCAGACCTTTCTAGGCCAGGAGCTGCTCTAGAAAAGTAAGCATGGTTGCAGAGAGAGGCTGGGAAGAGCCACTATGTGGTTCTGGGGCTGGGGCCAGGTCTGTATCTGCAGAGGCATTGCAAGGTGGATCTCGCTAGGCATTTGCTTTTCTGGCATAAAATGGGCTGAAACATGTCATCCAGAGGCAGGCCCTCTCATCCTTCAGAAGCTCTTCCTCTTGGCTTTAAGGTGGCCATGCTAGCTTGTTTCTCCTGCCCCATATCTCTGATAGTTTCCCACCCAGCCCCTGAATTTGCCTGAAAACCGCCCTGTTTGGGTGACTTTCTATCCAGCACGTGCTACTGGTGCCACATCCCCACTCCCCGTTGCACACAGGGCCCTGTGCATGCTATGCTTGTCCCTCTTTGTGTTTCTCATGTTCTCTGTGTGTATTTTCAGGGAGAGGCTGGACCACCTGGTGACCAAGGGCGGGAAGGACCCCTCGGACCACCTGGTGACCAGGTAAGAGCTTGGTTTAAACCTTCTGAATACCAGTTGGAAGTGGTGGCAGACTGAGGAGAGTGGGGTAGGGGGTTTAACTGATGCCACAGCATCTTGGGCCAAGTTGTCAACATCTTTCAGACCAGGTAGCAAAGCTGGTGAAGAGGGGCAGAGATTTCAAAGAACCCAGAATATGAACGGGGTTAAAAAAGTTGAGACTTGGCTGCTGGGCTGGGGACAGAGCAACCTCCACACCATTTCCAGTCCCATGGAAACGGATATCAACATGTCTGACAGATTTGGAAACTGGCAAGGGCAAGCTGCAGCAATTCACAAGATGTTCAGGCCTGGGGCCAGATGCTGCTCACCTCAGTCATCAGAGTCAATGAGACATCTTGTGTCAGCGAGGATAGCCTGACAGGGCCCCAGGCCCTGTCCCTCACATCCTCGGCACCTGCAGAGACAGTCTGTCCCAAAGCCAGCTTTCCTCAAGTCTGCTTGCTGCAAGGTCTGGCCCTCCTGCTCTGGGGTCTGCTTGTTGTCATGTGTCTCAAGAAACAGATTTCAGACCCCACAGGCTTTCTGGAGAGAAAGCTGGCTACCTTCAGCCTGCAGAAGGCTCCTGTCCTCTGCACAGTTATACTCTTTCTTCTCAAAGATGCACCCAGCTCCCAGTCAGTTACTCTGGGTCTGGAGGTGTTGCTGGGTTAATCCTCCATGGCAGTAGTACTGGTTGCAATGGCCAACAGGGTCTTTCCACCTGAGCAAGCATGCTTTGGCATCACCCTTAGATAGGACTTTATGGGACAACTCCCCACCTATCCATCCTCATCACCCTTTGATGGAGCCCTAGATACAGGAAAATATTGAGATAAATGTTCCCACAGTGGTGGAGCAGGACTTCCCCAAGGGCTTAAGCATGGAGGCAGCATGCAGAGAAAAATGAGATGGCTTTTTAACTCCTTTATGGTCAGCCAAGTGTTGAAAAGCCCTGAAGATCTGGACTGCAGGAGAGCCATCAAGGGGCCATTGTTGCATTCACCTTACCCCCAGTGTGGGTGACCCCCATAGCAGACTGGCACCATGCTGCATCCTGGGAAGGGGACATGCTTGTGCCAGGGTTGTCCTTGCCTGGAGTCAGGCTTCCCTCGAGCCTGTCTTGTCATGGTGAAGAGCATCAAATTCATGCAGGAGGATTGTCCAGATCCTACTGTGTGTGGCTGTGCTCCTGCTGCAACCAAAGAGCATCTGGCAGCATCCAGCTTGTTGGGCACTGCTGTGGTGAGAGGTGACATTTCAGGAGGTGGCCCTGGTAGGAAGGCAGCTCTTTGTGTGTGCGTAATGGACTGAAGTTGCAGGCTGACACCAGTGACAGAAGGACTGGAGCTGGCCTCAGTGTGGTAGAGGCTCATTCTAGGGTCAAGGCAGGAGAAGGATTGCACAGAAAGACAGAAGGTGGAATTTTTGTTAAAAATTCCAACTCCTGGGAGTTGGAGCTGTGTGAGCATGGTGAGGAGCCAGGCTGGGGTAGATCCTACCTCTAGCCAGCCTTCACTGGTGGGGAGGAGGAGGAGAAAGGATGGCTTCCTTCTGTCACTGAGCCTGTGGGACATCAGTCTTCCCTTCAGGGGAGCACTGCAACTTGAGTGAAACTTCTGACAGAGAGGGAAGCAAGAAGCAGCTCTGAATGTCCCTCCAGACCAGAGACTGCCCAGCACCTCCATTCCGGGGAGATTTCAAAAGCAGTTGCAAAATGAGGATGTTTTCCATAAGCTGAGGAAGAATGCTTTTACTTGGCCAAATTAAAAATAAATGTGTAATTGGGCTTGGGCAAGAGAGACTTTGGCAAACAGATGTTTTTTAAGCTGTGTTATCTGCAAGCTCTGGCTTTTGGAGCGTATTTCTCTTGGCAAAAGGAAAGAGCTCCTGCTAGCCTGTCACCCCTTCAATCCTCTCTTCTATCTGAGAGAAGCTAAAGGTCAGCATGCTCTTTCCCTCATCCTCACAGCCAGGTTTTGTGGTCCCTCTCTCTTCCAGGCCTTGGTGCCCATATCTCTTGTCGTTCTTATCACATCCAGAAAGGTAATGGACAGGGAGCAGCTAAAGAATGCCAAATCCAAAATCCTGTGTCTTCAGAAATTCCTCTAGGGCTGTGAGGGATTTGTGCCATGCGCTGCAGTGACCTAGCGAGCCAAGGGTGCTATGGATCCAGCTTTGGCTGATGTGAAAGATCACGAGTTCCTGTCCCTCCTTCCCAGTTTTCTCTCTTCTGGGCTTTAGTGCAGAAATAAGGTCACTTGCCTTTCAGCAGTTCAGTGCTCTGCACTGTGTAATTTTAAGTCCTCCATGCCCACCTTTCCTTGGAGAGGTGTGAGCGTTGTGCTGGGATGTTTGGCACCAGCTTCTCCCAGCTGCTGTTGTGCAAAGAGGAGCAGAGGCAGCAGCTGGAAGGGTTTTCAGCTTCCTCAGCTTCCAGGTGGTGAGAGAGCAGCTGCAAAGCTGGGCTAGGCTGAGCCACCACACTGAGGCAGCTCCCAAAAAAGCTCAGAGGTGCTGGTGATGCTCAAACTAGAGGAAGCTCTCAGGGACATGTCTCTGTGATTTGGAGTTGTGGGCAAGAGCATCATTGCCCAGTTGTCACACACCATCATTATCAGTCTCCTGGCAAGTAAACCCCATGAAGGGCAGTTAGCAGCGAGCAGAAGTTGCAGGAGTACCCTTGGACATGTACTGGAGCTCTTGGAGAAAAAACCCACCTCCTACCTTGTCCCTTGTCCCTGGGCAGCCTTGCAGCTGATACAGCGAGTGGCTGCTGCCCAGATGGGATGTGACAGGTGTGGTCCCTTCCAGTGCAGACTGCCAGGGCTCTGCAGCCTCCTGAGGGCGTGTGGTGGTAAGACAAGGGATGATGGTTTTAAATGGGAAAAGGGGAGATTTACATTAGACATTAGGAAGAAATGATCTTCTGTGAAGATGGTGAGACACTGGCACAGGTTGCCCAGGGAAGCTGTGTTTTGGCCAATCCCTGGAGTGTTCAAGGTCAGGCTGGATGGGGCTTGGAGCAACCTGGTCCAGTGGGAGGTGTCCCTGCCCATGGCAGGGGGTTGCAACTAGATGATCTTTAAGGTCCTTTCCAACCCAAGCCAGTCTGTGATTCTATTACAAACTCTCCAGAGCCTCGAAAGGGCCTCTGCCAGCCTGGCTGTGAGCCAGACCTGTCCAAGCCCCGAGGCATGGGGACAGATTCTGGAGTGAGGTCTGTCCCCTCCAGGGTGACATGCTCCACCTTCTCTGCCCTGTGGGCATCCCCGCCACAGCCACTGAGATGCCACTGTGCAACACAACCGTGCTTTGCAACTAGAAAACGTCATCCCCACCTCCCTGGTCCTTATCCCCACCGGGCCCTCTGCCACCAGACTGTGTAGAGGAGAGGGTTGGCTATTAGGGCCTTGGAAGCTCTGCAAGCCCAGCTGCTGCTAAAGCACGTGGTATCCAACCCACTCCTGTAGTGTCACACCTTGGCTCAGAAAGCTTCTGGTTCTGCCTTGCTCTGGCTGGGCTTTGCAGGGAATGCTGGGCCTAAGGAATGGTGGGGAGCTGCTGCCTGTGCAGGCAGGGAAGCACGGGGGGAGCCAGGCACAGCTCCTGCAGCATCTCCCCATCTGCATTAACCCCCATCAGCTGCTCCTTTCTGGTGAGGCTAGCTCACGGTGGGAGGACCCAGCTCAGTGCCCCCACCCACCACTTCACGAAACAAAAGGGACAAACCCTTCAGGGCAGGATCAGCACTGAGAGAAAATCTGTTGCAAGAGCTCTTTGTGTTTTCCCAGGGTGAGCCTGGACCCCCGGGACCCAAGGGCTACAGGGGAGATGATGGCCCCCGCGGCAACGAGGTCAGTGCTGCTTCACTGCATCTTCTGGAGGAGGGAATGAAGGGGAGACCAGGAGATACTGCCCTTTAGGGCTGTCTGCAAATCTCTCTGCTCTTGGAAACCTGTTGTAGATACAAACTCATGTGCTGCCTTCCTGGCAGACACACTGAGACATTTTTCCTGGGTCCTTAAGGCTATGGCTGCCTTTTTTCCCCACCTCACAGAGGCCACTTCATGGAGAGGGTATAGCCACACCACAAGCCACCGTGGGTTCCCATCACAGAAGCTGGGCGAGTGGCTCTCCAAGGGCAGCCACCTGGATCTGACAGCAGCTCTGATACCCAGGGCATGGAGCAAGCTGAATCCCAAGCCCAGCTGTGGGCTTTGCATTGTTCTTGTATAAAAAAAATATCTTCCATGGTGGTAGCTGGTTGCCTCAGAAGGCATCATCTTCCCAGCAAGAAGGACAGTGTGCAATGCTTGACCACTTTTGTTCCCTGCAGGGCCCAAAGGGATTGCCTGGAGCACCTGGACTGCCTGGAGATCCTGGCCTGATGGGAGAAAGGGTGAGTGGTATTTGGGAGCATTACATGCTGAGTGGAAATGATGTACAACAGGCTGGTTCCACACAGCTTAGTCCAGGTCAGGGAGAAAAATTACATGCTCATATGGCTGAGAATTCTGGGAAAACTTGCAAGCAGCCTGCTTTTGAATATACATCTTATCTGCAGGCTTAGAGAGATGTATCTTGGGATGTACTTTCCAGCAACAGAGACCTGATGCTTCCTAGTCTGTTCCTAGCCTGTGGCTATATCCCCAGTCTCTGTGGGGGACAGTGTGTCCCCCTCACATTGACTGTGCAGATCACACGCAAGCAAGATGGCCTTTTTACTTTCCTGCACTAGTGTCCAACCCACCAGTCATGTATTTTTTGTGTGGCCGTTTTGCTGTGGAGATAAACTGTCCAAGGAGGGCAGGATTCTGCTGCTGTGCCATCTAAGGGGTCTGTTTTTCATTATTTCACATATTTATTCCTTCCTTTCCAGGGAGAGGATGGCCCTCCTGGGAATGGCACAGTGGGATTCCCAGGTGCCCCAGTAAGTGTTTTTATGCTCCTTTGAAACTGTAAGACCATTATTTCTGCTTGTCTGACCTAACATGCTTCCTTTCATTCACTCCCAGGGGCGGCAAGGTGACAGAGGTAACCCTGGCATTAATGTAAGTGTGTTTCCTCATACACCAAACAGAAATTGCCTTGGCTGGTGGCTTGGCTCCTCAAGCCTCTCCATCAGTTGTGTGGTGAAAAGGGGTCCCTGAAGCAGCCTGCTCCTCCAAAGCCCTCTCTTCCTTCTGCCCACCTCTCCCTGCAGCAGATACTTCTTGTGGAACTGCACTGGTAGTAACATCCAAGGGTGGCAGCCTGGGCCGAGTGCTCTGCAGTGCAGCCCCAGAGCCAGAGTTTGGAGTTGGGAGTACCAACCCAGGGGGAGTTGGATGGTCCTATAACAGTGACAGCCACCCTAAGAAGTTCTGTCCCTCACACTGCTCTTCACCCCCCTTCCAAACCATCTCTCACAAGGTCACTGCATGCCAGCTCTAGCTTCACCACACTAACAACAGCTGTCCATGCAGGAGTCTCTTCTGTACTCTTTTTTTTTAGGGAACAAAAGGCTATATTGGTCCTAAAGGTGATGAAGGAGAAGCTGGAGACCCTGGTAATGATGTGAGTATTCCATATAAAGCTGAATCATCTTTCTCTGAACAAAGTGTAGGAGCTTTGGGCCGGGTCTCTAACACTACCTTGCATGTGGGCCAGAGCCCACCAGATTTTGCAAGTCTGCAAACTCCCTTTGCTGCTGAGCAGTGTCTGATGGCAAGAGGAGCTCTTTCTAGAGGTTCCTTTCAGCTTATGCCAGGCAAACATCCAGATCTGTTAGGCTGAGGTGGATATCATCTCTGCAAGGTTTTGTGTGGTTCCAGACAGCACTGCTGTCCTGTGGAGGGAGACTTTCCCAGCATCCATCCTGATCCTCCCAAGTTCAAACTTGTTTGGTTGGGTGCAGCAACCTCAGATAATATTTTTGTGGTTAAGCAGGGCTCAGCAGACATGTGGAGGGAAAGGTGCTTCACTCTGACACACACAGACTTAGGGATTTTGCTTTTGTTTTCATTCCAGAACCTAACCCCTGGCCCTAGGGGCATCAAAGGAGCCAAGGGCCACAGGGGACCTGAAGGCCGCCCGGTAAGTGAGGACCTTGGCAGGATTTTCACCCATGAGTGTGGTGTGCTGGGCTGATGGAGCTCCCAAAAGCAGGGCTCACTGTGAACCTGCTGTACTTGGCCCTGCTCACACCAGGAGCAAGGCAGTTTGAACTCCCCAGTCAGGGCAGAAAATACAGGCACTTGTGCTTTTTCATGAGCCAAGCATCCTCCTAGGATCAGGTTCAGAAAGGGCAAGCAGCATTTGGGAGTGGCCACCCCAAACCTGAAAGCATTTTGGCATGTGTTGAGTTGCTACTTGCCTGTTTTGCCCCACCTTGGCCTGGAAGCTACAGGAGAGACATCTCCCAGGCAAATGACATCCATCTGTCCATCCCCTGGGTGGTGTGGGGGCCATGCCATGTCACACATGGTGCATGTACCCACTCTCTGCAGCCAGAGCTTGCCTTGCCATCTTGGTGGGCATGGCATGAGTGAAAGTGGGTCTTCTTTCCCCCACCCCTCATGCAGCCCCAGGGCATTGTGCAAGCAGGCAGATGTACCTGCTCAAAGCCCAGGGCAGGGGCTGCCAACTGGGAAGCCAAGAGACTTTTCCAGCCTCTGCATTGCTTAGTGAGGTATGGGTAGAGTAGGCTGCAGGTGGGACTGGCTGCTCTTGTAACTGCTCTCTCCACACTTCTGTTTAACAGGGACCACCAGGACCTGTGGGGCCTCCAGGACCAGATGTGAGTAGGATGGGATCAGGGCACTGCTTGCTTGCTTGGTCTGATGATGATGGCTCCTGGGACGGGGTAGTTTCTTGGGGAGTCTTGTTCTCCTGGGCTTAGTGATGGCTGCCCCCAATACTGCTCCAGTGAGTCTCACTGGCTGGATTTCCTTCATGGCAGTCCACCACCAGCCAGCCCCCTCCATAGTGCACCCACCTTTTGCATATCACTCATTTCCAGATCAGGACCTGCTTTGAGGGCACAAAGCAGCTGTGGGGGTGGTGTTATTACAATGCTCCTTTACTTCTGTTTTTAGGAATGTGAGATCTTGGACATCATCATGAAGATGTGCTGTGAGTATCCCTGTGCTGTTCCTCCCACCCTGCTTGGCTGAATGGGGAGGGCTGCTTTTTCTCTGGCCCCCAGGGAGCAGGGCCATCCCCAGGCAGCATGCAGAGGGATGCCACAGGCATCGCTCCCCTTCCATCAGTCACAGCTGAGCTTGTGGAGGGGAGGGAGGTCCTCTCTGCAGCTGGGACAGCAACCAAAATGAGGCAAATCTGTAGAGTGTTGCTGTCCCCTCACTTGACCCAGGAACTCTCAGCTCAATCTCTAGAGTAGATCATGCAACCACACTTCGTGTCTGTTCTGTGGCTCTGTATGTACAGTTTTACCCTTCGTGGAAATGATGAGCAAAGCTGTGTAAAATCTGTGTGGACCGTTTTACAATGTTTTTGTCTTAAATAGCAGGGCCTGGCTTTTTCCCTTGGAAAAGGGAGGTCTGTTCTGGGTTGTCCTGCCATGGGGAGCAGCAGCATGCACGTGCTGCAAAGTATCTCTGGCCTATGGCCAGCAAGGAAGTGCTGGAAGGACACAGGGTACTTGAGGAACTGAGTTTGAGCTCCATATGCTGAGGATTCACTTAATTCCTCCAGGATTTGCTTTTATTTTTATTTAAATAAGAATGTATCAGCATGTGCAGAAACAGAGCTCTGCTGCAAGCAGTGCTCCAGGTCAAGGCATCACAATCTGAAGCAGGAGATAGATCTGGGTGTTTCAAACAGGAGGGAAACCTCCATGAGCTCGATTTATCTGGACTGGGTGTCTTTGGGTTTGCAGAAACAGTCTGAGTTAGTGTGTGAAAAACCCTCCTGTCCAGCATTTTAACTTTCTCTTTCTCTCCCTTTTCCAGCTTGCTGCGGTGAGTGTTACTTGGCAAAGTTGCTCTACAAACATTTGCCAGCCCTTCTCCTTGCATGCACCCCTCCCTTTCCCTGCTCCTTGCCTTCTGCTATGGAGATGTGGTGAGAGCCCAGGAGGGAGGACTGAGCATGCATGAGGCAAGGGAGGGCAGCAAGCTCTCCCTGGGGGTGCTGTGCAGATTTGGAGGCTGCTGTGGCTGGGTCCTACAGCTGGAAAACAGTTGTTGAGGTGTTGTGTGCCAGCAAAACTGCCAGGAGGGTTTTCTCCACCCTTTTTGCTGTTGAAAGGGACGTCAGTTTAGGGCATGCTGTGGATCCAGCTGTGTCCTCCTCTTCCAAAATCCTGTGTGGGTCTGCAGAGAAGTGTGCTGGATTTTTTTCTGTGATAGTGTCCTGATGGGTTGGTTTTGCAGCCCAAAAGCTTGAAGAGCCAAGGGCACATGATGTTCCTCAGCCATGGAAAAGAGGGGAGAAAGCTGAGTCAGCCTCCTTCAGCCTACCAGTGTCACCTCTGTCCTCATGGGCTGGGTGAATGGAAGAACTGAGAAGGCTTATGAGGAAATGGGTTTTGGAATAATTACTTGGTGTTCTAAGGGTACTCACAGCTTGGAAATGCTACATGTCTTACAAGGGGTGCTGAGCAAAATGCAAATGGAAAGATTGGTAACCTGACTCTCGAGTCTCCTAGGCAGCTATTTTCGTAGAATTCAAAACTGGTTTGGATTGAAAGGAACTTTTAGGATCATCCAGTTCCAACCCCTCTGCATAGGCAGGGACACTTCCCACTAGACCAGGTTGCTCCAAGTCCCATCCAACCTGACCTTGAACACTTCCAGGGATGGGGCAGCCACAGCTTCTCAGGGCAACTTGGGCCACTGTCTGAGCACCCTCACAGTAAAGGATTTCTTCCTAATATCCGGTCTAAATCTCCCCTTTTTCAGCCTGAAACCATTCTCCCTTGTCTTGTTGCTCCAAGCCTATGTCAAAAGTCCCTCCCCACATTTCCTGTAGCCCCTTCAGGTACTGGAAGGTGCTCTAAGGTCTTCCCAGAGCCACCTTCTCCAGGCAGAACAATCCCAGCTCTCTCAGCCTGTCTCCAGAGCAGAGGTGCTCCAGCCCTCTGAGCATCTTCATGGCCTTCCTCTGGACTTGCTCCAAGATCTCCATGTCTTTATGTTGGGGACTTCAGAACTGGGCACAGTACTGCAGGTAGGGTCTCAAGAGAGCAGAGTAGAGGGGCAGAATCCCCTCCCTTGACCTGCTGGCCACCTGTCTTTTGATGCAGCGCAGTACACTGGATTTCTCAGCTGTGAGCTCATATTGCAGGCTTGTGTTGAGCTTTCCATCCACCAGTATCCCCAAGTCCTTCTCCTCAGGGCTGTTCTCAATCCATTCTCCAACCAATCTGTATCTGTGCTTGGGATTGCTATGACCCGGGATTGCTATGACCCAGGATTGCTTGCTTGGGTGTGCTTCCCTGCAAAGCATGCTGCTCTGAGTGAGCTACTTACATAAAGAACACCAGCCCCTCTGCTCCTCTCCTTTGCCACAGAGTGTACCTGTGGTCCCGTCGACCTCCTCTTCGTGTTGGACAGCTCGGAGAGCATTGGCCTGCAGAACTTCCAGATTGCCAAGGACTTCATCATCAAAGTCATCGACCGCCTGAGTAAGGACGAGCGGGTGAAGGTGAGATTCCTACTGGGTGCTGGGCTGTGCTCGTGTGCACTCGTGTTTCACTGTGAGCAGAAAAATGGGGAGATGGATTCTCTCTAAAGAACATGTGAGTCTTCCCAAAATACAGACAGTTTGGCCTTTCTGGGCAAAGGAGCTCTGCCTGCTGTGGCTGTGAACTCTTCCTCCGTGTCCTACAGCAGATGGTCAGTCAGCCTCTTACTTGTCTTGATGAGCACTTCAGGTGGATGGAGTAGATGACAAGGTGCCTTGCAACTTCCCCTGGCTCCCTGATGGACAGTCCCAGGCACCCTTGTCTGCTCTCAAGCTGGGGTTTAGGTTACCAGTTAAGCACTGAAAAGGATCATTGCAGCTCAAAGCAGCAATATTCTCCCAGCAGTGAGTCTTTCAGTCTAAAGAGGGACACAAATGCTTGCTCTCCTAACCCTACCCTGGTAAATTGCTGTGTAAGGGAAATTTAGTTTCGAAATGCTGTGATTTGGAAGGGATGTTTGGGATCCAGTCTTCTCTTAAAGTATAACCAGACACATCTGTAGCACACAGGCTTGGCACCTTGCTGTTGGACACTTGTGTGGACATGAATGGGTCCCTGACTGGCAAAGAGTTGGTAAAAAGCAGCAAAGACACTGTTTTAGAACAAGAACATAGGTTTTGAAAAAAGGTCTATTCCTAGCCACCCACCATGACCAATGGCTTGTGTTGTGACCACTGAGCTGGGAAACCTGGGCTTGAGTCCTTCTTCATTGACTGGCTCACTGAATTGGTCCCCATGGGGAGACCTTTTTGTGCCCTTCCAGTACTTAAATGGGGCCTATAAGAGATGGGGACAGACTTTTTGGCAGGGTCTGTAGTGATAGGATGAGGAGTGGATGGTTGTAAACTAAAAGAGGGGAGATTTAGACTAGATATTAGGATTAAATTTTTTTACAATGAGGATGGTGAAACACTGGGCCAGGTTGCCCAAAGAGGTTGTAGAAGCCCCATCCCTGGAGACATCCAAGGTTGGGTTGGACAGGGCTCTGAGCAACCTGATCTAATGGAAGGTGTCTCTGCTGACTGCAGAGAGGCAGGACTAGATGAACTTTAAGGCCCATTCCAACTCAAACCATTCTGTGTTTCCACTCCTGCTGGGAATAAAGCAGAGGAATAGCAGCAGAGCCTGCCATGACCATGTTCAATATTAGCCACCAGCAGGATTTCTGAGCTCTCTAGGATTTATGGGCCCCCTGAGGTATCTCACCATAACTGGCTTCTGTTTTTTCCAACAGTTTGAAGCTGGGGAGTCCCGTGTGGGCGTTGTGCAGTACAGCCACGACAACACGCAGGAGCTGGTGGCCATGGGGGATGCCAACATAGACAACATCGGGGCACTCAAACAGTGAGTCTGTGGGGTCCCAGCACGTCGTGTGGAGACCTGACCCAGGGACACCTACTCATGACGTGTCCTCCATCTCCAGGCCACCAGCTCCTACAACTGCAAGGGTGCTAAATGCTCTTTAATGGAAAGTAGCATTTGACAGCATTGTAGATGGTGCTGAGGCCAAGGAGCTTTCCAGGTTTCTACCCAAATCTTTGACCAGGCAGGATGTTTCCCTGCCTCGCAAGGGAAAGTGAGACGTAATGTTCCCAGGGGCTCCATCAGGGCTTGCAGGTTCACTGGTATCTGTGCTTGCAGGGCAGTCAAGAACCTGAAGTGGATAGCTGGGGGCACCTACACTGGAGAAGCCCTGCAGTTCACCAGGGAAAACCTGCTGCAGAGATTCACCTCCGACAAGCGTGTCGCCATTGTCATCACGGATGGACGCTCAGACACGCTGCGGGACCCCACCCCGCTCAGCTCCCTGTGCGATGTCACCCCGGTAAGGGTGCAGGGGCAGCACCCTGCCTGCACAGCAGCCATGCAGCAGGGTACTGCAGGCTCTCTGGGGTCTGCATGGCCTTGTCTCCCAAGGCTAGGGCAGGTTGGACACAGAAGCAGCTTCATGGGGTGAAAGGTGCTCAGGTTTATGAAAGCATTAGATGATTAATGTATCAGGTGATGGACTCTTAACTTCCCTGCAGGTGGTTTCTCTTGGGATAGGCGACATTTTCCGGAACCCTCCAAATCCAGATCACCTGAATGACATTGCTTGTTTAAGCAGACCAACCAGGCCAGGACTGTCCATACAAAGGGACAACTATGCTGAGCTCCTAGATGACACCTTCTTGCAGAACATCACCTCGTACGTCTGCCAAGGTGGGTGAAAGACTGTGCATGGAGGCAATAAGGAAGGCAGTGAGGATAGCTTCAGATAAAGGCAGAGAGATGCAGGCTGCTCTCCCTTCCTCCAGTTGCACTCTCAAGCAGATGTTGAGGGAAGAGAACAGCATCCAAAGTTTAGTTAAACAAGGGACAAGCATGTCTCATGTCTCAGAATACTTGGCAGCCAGGTCCTCTCCTGCTGCAGGACATCTCTGCCTACAGCATTTCTCAAGCATGTACCTCTGTGCTTTCTGGTGCATGTTTATAATCTCTGCCCAATGTGGCTGTGACCCAGGTGGGTCTTTGTCCTCACTGTGGCTCCATGGAGAGTCGTGCTATAGGAGAATTGATTTTTCCTGGATGAGCCAGTGACTTTACTCTTTCTAATTTTCTTAACAGAGAAGAAGTGCCCAGACTACACCTGCCCAAGTGAGTATTCACTGCTCTTGTGACATGAAGGGGTTGTGGGTGCTGTTATGGGGGAAATGGGAGTTTGTGTTTGTGGGAACACAGAGCTCAGACCTCTTGCAACAGAGAGGTTCCTGGGCTAGAGAAGGGAACAAGCCTTGTCAGACACTTGCAGGGGGTCTTGCACACACCAGCCCAAAGCACCTGGGGGAGAAGCCTAGACAGTTGCTTTTCTGGCACCTCAAACCTAGAGAGGAGGCTGTGCCAGATTTTAGCCCTTGCAGGGTTTGGCTGAGGCAGGTAATGAGATCAGTTGCTACACAGTAGTAGGAGCACAAGGAAAAATCGGCCCCATGGCAGGGATGTTTAAGAAAGGTGCTTGAAAAGTGAGTATGGGGAGGAATGTAGTGGGGTACACCTCCAAGTCAGAAGTATATACAGCTCTCAGACTCATCCTGGAAAGAAGCCAGTCTCAGGAGATGAAGTGATTCCCCAGACATGCAAGGCCAGCGCTGGATTGAAGTGACAAGAGTCACTAGATTATCTAAGATAAAGTTCCTGGGAATGCAGCCTGCTCTGAACCAAATAAAAGGGTGAAAAGACAAGTGTAGGACAGCACTGGGGTATGGAAAACCAAGCTAGCAAACACCCAGAGAGTGGGGATTTCCCAAGTCTGACAAGGCAGGAAGCCTGCGAGACAGTCGGCGGCTTCACCAGCTGTCCATGGAAGAGGCAGGAGGAGAAATGCAGCGTAATGAGCCCTGGGCCTTTCCCCTTGCAGTCACCTTCACTGAGCCTGCAGACATCATGCTGCTGGTGGACAGCTCCACCAGCGTGGGGAGCAAGAACTTTGAGACCACCAAGAAGTTTGTGAAACGGCTGGCAGAGAGGTTCCTGGAGGCTGGCAAGCCCGCTGACGACTCTGTGCGTGTCTCCGTGGTCCAATACAGCGGCAGGAACCAGCAGAAAGTGGAAGCTCAGTTCCAGTACAACTACACGATCATCGCAAAGGCCATCGACAACATGGAGTTCATTAACGACGCCACGGACATCAACGCCGCCCTGCGCTACGTCACGGGGCTGTACCAGCGGTCCTCCCGTGGTGGGGCGAAAAAGAGGATCCTGCTCTTTTCTGATGGCAACTCCCAAGGGATCACTGCCAGGGCCATTGAGAGGGCTGTGCAGGAAGCTCAGCAGGCTGGCATCGAGATCTATGTGCTGGCAGTGGGCAGCCAAGCCAACGAGCCCAACATCCGTGTCCTGGTCACGGGGAAGAGCGCAGATTATGATGTGGTTTATGGCGAGCGCCACCTCTTCCGTGTGCCTGACTATACCTCTCTGCTACGTGGTGTCTTCTACCAAACTGTCTCCAGGAAGATAGCTGTTGACTGAGCGTCTGGGTGGGTTTCTGCCAAGGCCATGCCTGCTTCTGTCTTGCCTAAAAATTAAAACCAACGAAACAAAAAAATTAAGAATATTCTTGACCAACCTGAAGAATTTGCATCTATGCAGATAGCCATAGTGCCACAGCCTGGCTGTGCATAGTCCCCTTTCTTCTGCCCCTGCTTCATCATCTGCATCTCTACTCTGTTAGCCTCCAACTTTCCTCCCTGCCCATGACTGCCGCCCTCCCCACAGCAGGCAAACACAAGAACATCTAGCAATAAGCTGCCAGAACACCAATAGCAACCTCATGACACTGTTTGGTTTTTTTGCCAAGAAAGAATCAGGATGAGGAATTCTGTACCACTAAGGTCTCATAAGCCTGGTCTCATAAGGCTGATGATGCTTTTTCAGATACCAGTTTTTTGTTCATTTGCTTCATTCTTTCATACATCGGCTGAGCACTTGCCCGGCTCACAGTGGTCCTAACCCAATGCTGTGCTCCAAGTGAGAAGTTCAACACTTCAGCAAGCTTTGAGAGGGGATCATTGTGTCTGGCGAGTTTGGTTCATATCTCCCATGCATGCTTTGAGGGGCAGGGGGGATGGACTGCATTTCCCAAGCCAGGTGGAAGCATCTCTGGCCTCCAGTGCTATTGACTTCCCGGGGCTGGAGTGGAGGTGGGTGGTGGAGCATCCCTCTGTGCTGACACTCCCATCCAGGACAGGGAGGCTGGGCACCAACTGAATGAAAGATGGACGGCAGCTATCGGGGAGGGAGGGAAAACCCTATAGAAGAAGCTACGTCACTGCACTCCTTCACTAACTGATCTCGTGGTCCTACAGTGAAACCAGGAACCTCATGAATAACCTGATGACTTGTGTTATGGGCCATTCTGGAAAATCTCTGAGCCCAGTTAGTGGGTCTTCTTTTAATTTTATTTTTTTCTAAAAGTGCCAAGCTGTCTAATTCCCAGTGAGCTCTCTGGGAGTACTGTTTCTATAGTACCATCTAGGAGTTAGGCACCTGGGCCCTAGGGAAACCCACTAACTGTACTATATATTGAATTAGGGCCTCATCCACAGCCCAGCAAAGTCAAGGGAAAGGCTGCCATTATCTGCCAGGGGCTTTGACTCACATGGATATACTAACAAAGGTGCTATCACTGCGTGGGTGATCCAGGCCCTTGGTGTTTACACAGTTGTTTCCAGGACCACACTGAAGGTGTGGTTTGACTGGCTGAGATTTTGTTTCAGTGCTTCCATTGGTGCTCTTGCTATTAATTCATGCGCTTCTGAGAAAGCAACAGTGATTGCCAGGTGTTGGCATCCCAAACTCTTTGTATCCAAAAGCCCATTGTACAACTTCGTTTTATGCCTGTGTTTTACTAAAGTTGTCTACCTTGGAAATTTGACAAATAAATTGTTTTCCACGATCTCGTTGGAGGTTTGTCTGATGTGAATTTCATGAGCTCTGAATGTTCAGAAAGCCACTCAGTAAAACAGAGGTTGCTGGGATCTGGGAGGACTTCAGCAGGACTCCTCACATAAAACTGTAAGGGATAGAAAAAAATCTGTCACTTTTCCATGGTAAATCTGGCTGTTATTGAATGCCATGGATTTGAGAAGTACTGTGAATTCTCTTCACCTATGAAATGGTACAGAAAAAATGTATAAGAAGAAGACTGAGCTCCCAAAGGAGGTTCTGGTCTTTCCAGAAGACCAGGTGCAGAGGGATGGGGATGACCAGCTGAAGAGGTAAGCTGTGTTTGCTTTCTGCTTATGTTCAGAATCTTGCCTTAGTGCCTCATTTTCTGGGCACGTGGGGATGCAGCTCTGCAGACAGGGCTGGTGGCAGAAATATCAAACAAGCTCAGTGCTCCCCAAATACTTGTTTCACATCCTAAGACAGCTCTAAAGGGTCCCTGTCTGGGGAAGCTTCCAGGCCATACCTGTATGTCCCAGAGGCTTGTTGCAACCTTTCACTGTCACTTGCTCCCCAGACAGTGGACCACATTCATGTCACAGAATCACAGATTGGTTTGGGTTGGAAGTGACCTTGCAGATCATCCAGTTCCAACCCCCCTGCCATGGGCAGGGACACCTCCCACTGGACCAGGTTGCTCCAAGCACCATTCAGCCTGGCCTTGGACACTTCCAGGGATGGGGCAGCCACAGCTTCTCTGGGCAACCTGGGCCAGTGTCTCACCACCCTCACAGGAGAGGATTCCTTCCTAATGTCTAACCTAATTCCACCATCTTTCAACTTAAAACCATTCCCTATTGTCCTGTCACCATGCCCTTGCAAAAAGTCCTTCCCCAGCTTTCCTGTAGCCCCTTCAGGTACTGGTAGGCCTCTGTAAGGTCTCCCTGGAGCTTTCTCTTCTACAGGCTGGACAATCTCAACTCTGTTTGTCTTTGTAGGGGAGCTGCTCCAGCCCTCTGATCATCTTTGTGGCCTCCTCTGGACTCACTACAACAGCTCCTTGTCCTTCATGCGCTGGGGACTCCAGAACTGGACACAGTACTCCAGGTAGGGTCTCCAGAGAGGGAAGTAGATGGGGAGAAGTCCTGTTTCTGTTATGAGGGGCACTGCCTTGCTTCCCCTTTTTCTCATATCCTCCTCTTAGTCATGCTTTCTCCTGACCAAGCATCTCAGTTGAGATGCTTTTTTGGGTTCTTGCAGTGCCAGGGACACCTCACTCACTGCTGGAAAGTCTGAGGAGCACCTCTGGTCAGGCTCTGTGAGTGGCTGCACTTTGTATCAGATGTCTCACTCTCCTTTCTATGGAAAGTTAGGAAAAAATGCCTTCACGTCTGCCCTAATAAAGGCAGTTATTGTTACAACTAAAGAAATATTTCTCAATGGCCCGCTGCAGTCCTCAACATGAATCATCCATGAAGGAAGAGAACATGATACAGACAAGCCCCTGGGTTATGCACCTACTGCTGGGGCTGCCCAGCCAGCAGGATGCACTGCTGCCAGCAAGGCGGGTGGAAAAGGGGGGTGCCCCCCCTCTATGGCTCCTGCAGCCTCCCCAGGGTATGGCCCCCTCACACCCCAGCAGGGCCACGTCAAAATGCAGGCATGCAAAAGACACCTGGAGAAGGTCACTCTGACTTTGGGCTGGTGTTACAGCTTTTTGCTTGAGAAAATAAAAAAAGCAGGTGACAGGAACAATTTTTCCTGTTTGCATGTGCTTCTTCCCCACCCATGCCCTTGCTTTTTCCTTTTACTGAAAGGGGAAGAATATCCCAAACTAGCAAAAATTCTCATTTTCCAAACCTCAGTTCCGGAGCATTTGTCAGTTTTACCCATGAAAAAAACCTAAATATTCCCTTTAAATTCCACTTTGTCCAGAAGAAACACAGTTTTAAACAGCACCTGCTGACGAGCTGTCTTCCCCAGAAGACAGAAACCAGCAGAGGCTTTTCAGTAGTGCCAACACCTTCTGTTTGGGTGGGTTGCCTTGTCTCTCCCCACGCCTGTGCACTGTCCAGGCAGGGTCGTGGGAGCCTGTGTTGAGTGTCTGGGCCAGAGTCAGCCCCGTGTGCTGGACCCATTTTGTCTCCTGGTTATATTTCCTCCTCTCTTCTCAGCCTCAATTTTTATACTTCTATTACAAGGAAGGTCAAAAATGCCTCTGCCTGCAGGCCTGCTTTGCTAAAATTCAGATGTTCTCCAGATGTTCAGCAAGGGGGTTTATGTAACGACGACAGAATTTGGGCCACAGTTCTCTGTTTTCCTCTAAATTCTCCTCATTTGAGGCAATGCTGATTCACAGCCCTTCATGGGAATGTGATGGCTGGGGAAGTAGGGGATCTCTGAGGCCACTTCACCAATGTGGTAGGACTCCTAGAACACACACCCTACAAACAATGTAGAAACCCAACAATGCAGTAGGCTGGAACAGGACTGTGAGAGTGCAATCCTAAAGGACATAGCAAAAAGTGATGTAGGAGAGGTAAGCTGGTGAGAGAGTTATCCTGCCCAGTTAGCTCTTGTAAATGAGAACATGAGACTGCTCTCACTTGGGAAGAACCAGGAGGCTCAGCTACACCTGCCCTCTGGCTCTGCTTATATCTCCAGACCTACACAGCTTTGTGGCTGCAGCTCTGGAGCAGATCTGCAGATTAGGTGATTGCCCTGGTCATTGTTTCTCCATGGACATAATGTGTGACACAAGGCTCTGCCTGCCACCATCTTGTGTACCTGTCCAGCCCTGAGGTCTGTGTTTCCCTGCACCCTGGTGGGTGCTTGCTCCCACCAACCATGGGAAGGCATGGTAGCATTGGGAACACTACCTCCACACCCCTGGGTAGCCCTGTTCCCCAGAGGCCCAGCTCTGGAGACCACGGGACTGCTGGAGACCACAGGCCTGTCAAGGCAACTCTTCCCCCAGCTTGCAGCTCTGTAACCCAGCGAAAGTGCTGTTGATGCCAGCACTAGACCTCAAGCTGTGTAACAATAAATAGCTGCTCTAGGATGATTTTTAATTGAGTTTTCAAAAGTATTTAAGAGCATGTTTTGTGCCTTCAGTTTTCCCAAGGAGCAGAAGTCCATTGTCTAGCCTCCCCTAGCTGTAACAGCAGAATGACTGTTTAAATGCCTCTTGCTATCCTGGAGTTTGGGGGTTGTTTTAACTCTTATTCACAAATGTGTTTTGGTTTAAGCAGATGGAGTGTCTCTTCTTGATGGTGCTATATTAAAAGGGAAAAGAGAATGAAATAGCAGAAGCTGGAGGCACAGCAGACACATCCTACCCCTTATGTCATGCTTCTGGATAACATTTTTTGTCCTTTTTTTCTTCTTTTTTGGTTCTGGCACTCTGTTCTGAGTGACTCCAAATGGCTTGGGAGATGAACTGTGGTAGTCCTGGGGTAACCGCTGATTTAAGCCTCTGTCTAAAAACTTTTTTGTGTGCAGTCTGTGTTAAAAGATGTTGTCTCATCAAACTTAGGTTTCTTTAGTCACAGAGACTCTGAGAAATAAGGCAGGAAGAGGCCACTGAGCCAGTTTTCTTCCTCAAAGGTATGTTTTACCCCACAGGCTGCATATTTGTTCCCCTGTCAGATGGGTGTTTGTCCAGTCTCAAGGAGCTCTAAGCACAGAAGCTTTACCATGTCTGCAGACAGTCTGTTTTATAAGTGCAAATTAACTGCTGGCTGCAAATAATGGAGCTGATGCTGCTTCTGGAGAACTTTCTAGTGTCCAGCCTAAGTACCTCTTGTGGCCATTAGGCCTGTTACTTCTTGTCTGTGGACCCAGAGATCATGTTCCTCCTTTCCTTACAGGGTAATTTATGAATTGAGGTCTCTCACTTGTGTTTTCTTTTTTCTCTCATGACTTGAACACATGGGTTTGTTCATGGTGCCAGAAGCCTGTGGAAGCACTCGAAGGTGAGGCTGTGACAAAAAGTCCAGAGGTCTGTTTCCAGGCATGGCACCTATGGAGAAGATCCTCATAGCAGATATGTTAATCACAGCAGCAATCTAGAAGATCTTCTCCAAACTGGTGGGAGGTCTGGTGGTGGTGGAGGTCCTCTTTCTCCTTGGTCCTGGGTCTCTTAGAGGTTGTTTTCATACATTATTGAACAGTCTGCATGGCCAACCTGTCTTTTCCAATTGGCCCATGGGTTAGTTACACAACAATTACTTAATTTTGGGACTCCTACTCATCATAAAGTTATTGTAGGGACAGGAAAAAGCCTTTCTGAGTGCCTGTGATGCAGATAACCCAAATAGCAATAACCCAAACTAAACTTCTGGCAAGAGAACCTAAAGACATTTCATTTGTGCAGTTGTCCTAGAGACTAGGAAGGGATTAAGGCACAAATTGTCTTTATACAGGCAGCTTTGAAACAACCTTCATGGAAGGCAACCTCTGGTTTACGTGTGGCTCGGTAGAACGTGCTCAGAGTCTTCCATCTTCAGTAATAAGCTTATGCCAACAAATCCTTTTTGAAGCTGAAATTAGAAATCTGACCTGTTTTTCTGGAAAATGCGGGTCTGGTAGAGCACCCAGTCAGAGGTGAGGCCTGGAGATGCTTGACAAAAGGGAAATAAATAGCATCCTTCTGCAGAATCAGACTGAGGAGGAGAGACAGCCTGCCAGACCTTGCAGTACCCACGGCCCTCAGATGTGCACAGAGATGTGCAGGCAAGTCTGGCTGCTGCAGCAGCACACAGGGGTGGTGGAGCCCAGAAGCCAAGGATCAAAAGTCATCAGTGGACTTTGTGCTTCCTGAATCACTTAGATTCAAAACAGCCAGGCTGATGTTTCAGCTTTGCAATGACCCATGACTCCCAGTGCTCCCTGTCCTGCCCCCAGCTGGGGCTGTGTCCCATGGGGAAAGGCCTGCAGGCTGCTACAGCATGGAGCATCACTGCCAGTGACCCCAGAAGCCTCTGCGAAGAGGACTAAGTCTGCATGAAATAAAACAGTTCTTACATCAGCATGTGAGAGCCCCCTCACTAATTTCAGGCATACACCAGGACTTGTCCTTCCTGAGCCTGCAGGTTTCTACTCTGCCCCCTCATGGAGATGTGAAGTACCAAAGCAGAACCTACCTGTTTCATAGTGGCACCAGCAGCTACCTGCCTGGGCTTCATCCAGCATCTCTGGTGGGAGGGCAAATCCCCTATCTTACCAAACCTTGTTTTTCAGGCTGTCTCCCTGGATGAGCCTGTCCTTTCTTGGGGTGATCTCTGCATCATCCCTGCTACCCCTTATTTTTTCCTTTTGCTGAGGATGCTCCCTCTTGGCTGCTGGGCTGAAGATCACTGGAAGTGGGTCATTTTGTTGTGAATCCCTTCTTGCCCTTTGCATGGGAGGCTCTTTGCTGTTCTTCCAGCATTCCAGAAACAAGCTTTTCTTGTGTTAGGGCTGGGGTATTAACTCCTACCGGCGTATTAAACCTCAGATGCTGCCCTAAGCCAGAAAGGGATTTCTGCAATGTCACAAAAGCATCTCTTGTAGTCAGACCCACCAAATCAGACATCAGATGCCTAACCCTGCACTGGGTCACCTCTTACTACATTCAAGGCATATCCAGCACAGACACTGGCTAGTCCTTGGCAGCAGGAGGTCCTGGCCCATGGAGGTCAGCCAACAATTTCATAGATGTCTTGCAACAGCTATTGCAGGCAAGAGAGGAGCCTGCAACCCCCTTTGCCTGTGCTGCTACTGCCCCAGTCGTGGCCTGTGACAGCTGACAAGGAGAGGCAGTGGAAAGACAGAGTGCAGATACTGTGGGTCTGGAGCACCCCATTTTGAAAGCTGGTGTCTCTTCATGGTATAAACCTGGTGTAATGTGATCGTAAAGGTCCTAAATATAATCCTAGGATTGCCCCTAAAGTTTGTCTGTCTCTCTTTTCTTCTGCCTCAATGTTTAAATCTTGTACTCCTCAATTAGCATTTTTCATGGCTTAAGAAAAAGCAAACAGGGCAGGAATGAGCATGCAAGGTTGGCACCTAGATGCCACAGTTTTTCACTGCTCCAAAAGCATGAAGAAAAGGCCTATCTGTCAGACCCTGGCTGGTTTCTTTCCTGGCTCAGTTCTAGAAAGCAGTTCAAACCTTCATAAACATGGATATTAGCTCCAAGTGTTTTTCTATAGCTTCTGAGATCCCTGCAAATCCCCCTCTTGCCCTAAAAGAATCCAAACCTTCAGGAGCCACAAAGCATCTGCTCTGAATTGTGTGTATTTCTACATAAATAGGAAATTCATCCTGGAGTGTTTCTAGGGGCTCTGGATTTCTGATAGTACTGCTGATGATAAAATTATCCTTGCATATAAGATTGTCTTGTTACATACAGTATTTTCCATGGGACATGAAGTGCTTGAGATTTTTCAAATGCAGCTTGTAAAACCAACATGTTGCTTTTCTAGGACAAGCCTGTCCTGGATAAAACTCAGGCCCTGAGCAGCAGACTGCAATTTTTTCTGGCTCCAAGGGCCTAGCGTGGAAGTGCTGGGCACGTATTTAACAAGACGCAGCCAAGGGTGGCTGGATGAGTCCCATCTGGAGCTCCTCAGCTTCTTTGAAAAGTGTGTCAAAAGCTGTCTGGTGTGCAGGGGAAATGAGAACATGTGACAGATCGGTGCCTTCCAAACCAGCTATCCCAACAGCAGCCCGGGGTGCAACCCCAACACTGTCCCTGGGGAGCAGTGGGGTCCTGCTGAAAGTGTCCTTTACTACCTTGCAAAGCAAGGTAGGAACAGACCAACCTGGCATAAATTATCTTCTGCAACATCACTGGGTCTCACAGGTCCCATCGCATGGGAAGACCCATGCTGTGTGTTGGCAGACCACGTGCTCCCTGTGGTGCAGGAGGACAGTTGCATGCAAAAAGGGCAATACTGCTCTGAGACTGCATGTGCTTCCACCTTGTGTCATCTGGCCAAAGGTCTCGAGGTCCCCACAGTTCCCAGTATTGGTTGTCTCATCATCTAGCCCACGCTGTCCCCTTTGCTATTCTAATCAGCTAATTTGCAAGGGGATGGGTGCTGGGAATTCAGTGCTATCTAACCCAAGTTGAGTGTCTCCACTCCTTATAGCCATAAGGGGATTTGGGATTTCCTGCAATTTCAGGGTTCCTTGACCTCACATGGTTTTATGTTTTATTCAGGGTCTGGGAAGCCCCTCATGCATGTGGCAAGACATGACCAAGAAAGACTCTGCTGGTAGGTGCTGCAGGTGAGTCAACCGTGGCATTCCTTACGCAGAATACAGGCATTGCCACATCCCAGGAACTGTCTCATCCAGCTGACTACAGGCTGCTGTGTGGGGCTTCTGGCTCAGTCTGGCTGCTAGACAGGTACCACTCAAGATGGGAAGGCAAGAAGCATGCTGTCTGGGGAGCTTTTCTATATTCTCTTTGGTAAAGGGAAGGGAATCGCAGAATCGCAGACTGGCTTAGGTTGGAAGGGACATTAAAGATTGTCTGGTTCCAACCCTGCTGCCATGGGCAGGGGCACCTTCCTGGGATACCTGGGCCACTGTCTCACCATCCACACAGCAAAGAATTTCTTCCTAATATCTAATCTAAATCTCTCCTCTTTCTGCTTAAAACCATTCCTCCTCATCCCGTCACTGCCCTTGTAAAAAGTCCCTCCCCAGCTTTTCTGTGGCCCCTTCAGGTACTGGAAGGTGTTCTAAGGTCTCCCTGGTGCCTTCTCTAGGCTGAACAACCTCAATTATCTCAAGCCTGTCTCCATAGCAGTGGTGCTCCAGCCCTTGTGTTCCACCTGAAAGCGAGGAAACACCTTTTTTTACTGTGGGGATGGTCAGACCTGGTAACTGGTTGCCTAGAGATGTTGTGTGGTCACTATCTGTGGAGATACTCAAAATCCAACTGGTTACTGTCCTGGGCAGCCTGCTCTGGCTGACCCTGCTTGAGCCAGGTAGTTGGACTGGATGATCAGCAGAGATTCCTGCCAGCCTCAACTATTGAACTGTGATTCTGCTTGTCCCCATTTCACCAGAGGCATCTGCTCTGCCTTCCTGCAGTCTGGACTAATTAAGGTTGCAGAGGAAAGCACTCTGCAATCCCAAGGCATTATGTGAGGCACAGGAAAATTAAAGAGGGATCTTCTCCCATCTTCAGTGCATCACCTTGGCTCAGAAGGGACTCAGTGTTTATAAAGGCTTATAAACTCTGAAATGGTTCCTGACTTATTTCAAGGCAATCGTGCTGGTTTTGGGACCACCCCTGCTCCTGAGCACCCAGAGCCAAGTTTCAGGAGCTGGGCACCCTGTTGCTTACTGGCTCCTAGACCCTTTGTGTTTCTGGTCACCAAGCTCTAGCTGGGTGTAGTGGAGAAGCAGAGAGGGGAGCTGCATGGTTCTTGTCTGCGTGAAAGAGCAGCAGCTTGCAGAAAGTTTGGTATCTTCTGCTGATTTTGCTGCTTGGTCACACAGCAGTAACTGTAACTTGGCAGCTGGCCTTACCCTGTTCCTTTGCAAATGTTTCCATTTATGGCTGGGATTTTTATTTCCTTTTGCCTCCAATCACTACACAGATGGAAAGTCTCCAGAAGAGGAGGCCGTAGGTTTACATCAGGAGAAACCAGCTGTGTGTATTCATACCTTGCATTTCAAGTATCTCTTACAGGAGCACGCCACCCGAGATGCCCTAGGGATTCCTGAGGGATCATTTTGGCCAGAAGCAGGTGCTGGGCCTGCCTGGTGGCAGGAGCACAGATGTCATCACGGTTGTCAATATTTTCCTTGCCCAGGGCTCAGTGTCAACATTTCATACTGACAGAGCAGCTGTGCCCCAGGTTGGACCTGGGTGAAGGTTTTAAGTGCCCTGAGACCCAAAGTTCAGGATAAATGTCCTTTGCTGACACAAGGCTGGGCTCAGGGGTAGGTCACCAAGCTGCCTGCTGCCCCAGAGACACGCGCATTAGGTAGCTCAGGCTTCTCAGCTCGTGCTGTTGTACTCTGAGATCAATGAGGGTGGTGAAACACTGGAACAGGTTGCCCAGAGAGGTGGAAGATGCCCCATCCCTGTCAAAATCCCAGGTCAGGTCGAATGGGGCTCTGAGAAACCTGATCTAGTTGAAAATGTCCCTGCTCACTGCAGGGGAGTTGGACTACCTGACCTGTAAAGGTCCCTTCCAACCCAGACTATTCTATAATTCCATGCTGTGAAGGAGAAAGCTGCTGTCATTTGACCTGGTTGTCCCTGCTAGTAGTTGGATGCCATGCCTGGTCCTGCCAAGGACACTGGAGAAGGGGCAGCCACTGGGAGCAGGTGGTGCTGGAGGCCCTTGGGACTGTGCCCATCCTCTTCCCAGATCTGTAGCTCCTGAATGCTCCTTGCTGGCCTTCAGGAAGAGAGGATCCCACTACAGAGAGACAACAGCATGTGGGACCCAGGTTCCCTCCATGTGTTACAGATGTGCTGTGCTCCAGCAAGCCTATGGAAAACAGCATTCCCAGTTTATTAAGAGCTTTAGGGCAGATGAAGCAGAGTCATGACCTGAGCTGGAAAAGGGATGTGCTTGCTGCAGGCTTATTGCTGTGGCCAGAGCTGGAGTCTCTGGGGGAACAGCACTAGGATGCTGCACTCCCATCTTCCTCTCTCACCTCTCCTGGCTTGCCAGTTCCTGTCTCCTGCCCACACAGATAACATGGAGCAGCAGGCTGAGAACAATTCAGGAAAAAAAATAAAATCTTCCTCACCCAGGGCACCAGATGTTAAAAATATCCAATCTTCTGTTTAAGGCCACATTTAAACAGGGCACTGAAAACTCCTGCTCCCATTCCATATACATTTGTGGAAATTAAGCAGGTACCTCAGTGAAACCTGGAGTGACCAGCCAGAGGTGGCTGCAAGTGGAGTGGGGTCCCCTCCCAGGCCCCAGCAAGGCAGAAAGGATGGATGCAAACACTGGAGCCCTGACCTGGCAGCTGCCTCTTTGCCAGGTTATGGATAGTCTCTCCATGTCTGCATTGTTTCCTTTCAAACCTTTGGCTGCATTCTGGGTATTCTGTAGAAACACGTGCTTTCTGGAGAAACCTTTTGGAAACAGAGCATTGATTTTTTCCAGCCAAAAAAGCCTGATCATTGCCAGAGCTGATTCCTCTACAGTCAAAGCATTCAGCTCCTCTGAACAGGGAGCCACCGTGGGAAGAAAAATGTGTTGTTACTGCCGGGCCCTGTGGATGAAGTCCTGTCTACAGCTTTTGGCTTTCTGGCCTGTTATGACAAGGATTAAAGAAAAGAAGAGGAGAGCCATTTAAAACCATCATGTCATGGCATAGCATCCCTCACCCCATGTCTCAGGATGCAGAGAGTAAGTGTGTTATCCCTTTTCAAAAGCTTGAGTGCTACCCATTTCTTTCTTTGCCCAGGCAGGGAGAAGAATAGGAGGGAAGCTGAGAGATGTGTGGGACCCCATAGGGCTTTCCCCAAATAGGAAGCCAGACCAGGGATAGGTCCTGCTCCAAACCCCTGCGCTGGTGGCCTGGATCTGGGACCTTCGCCATGTGCAGGATCCAGACACACCAGCCCAGGGAAACGTGTGCTGCTCTTCTCTCAGGGTGCCTGGGGCTCACCTCACCTGGCTGGCACTGCTGGCAGGGACAGAGTGGCTCTGGGGACAGGGACTAATGGCCTCAGGGGTGCAATGAGCTGCTAACAGGGGCACTGGTAGGGGGCTCCTGGTTGGGAGATGCTCCTGGGACACCAGAGCTGGTGGGATGCAGCTGGTGGCTCATGAGAACAGTGCTGGGTCCTGTGCTGCCCTTTTGTGGGGGATAATGTCTTTGGGAGGGACTGGTGGAGGGATGTGTGGAGCAGTGGATCCATCCTGGCTGTCTCGTGGAGGGACATGATATGGAGTCTGCCACAGGTTCAAGTGGTTGGCATCTTCTGGGATGTCCCTTCTGCACGTGCAAGGGATGGAGTTTATGACAGCATAAACTCTGTATCCTGCTCCATACAGACAGAGGGGTGGAGATTCTCATGTCTTCGTGTTCGAACTTGTAACACTCTTAATTTTGGTGTTTTGTAGGGCGAGGGGGGTTGTTTTACGGAGCACACAGACAGTGTTATGTCCATCCACAGTGTTGGAGCAGAAAGGTAGAGTTTGTAGCACGTGTGTTAAGGCTGTGATGATGATAATGACCTTGTAATGAATTTATATTCAAATGGCACCTCTGTGCCACAGTGTTCCCCTGAAACGTGGACTTTGGGCTGCATGAAAGCAGCTCCTGGTTCTGGAAACATGTTTTTCCTGAAAGCAGGACTCTTAGGTCAGCATGATGCTATCGAAACTGGGGTGGGTGCTGCTCATGAATCTCAGAGGTAGCAAACCTGGGCTGTAATCTCTGCTGGCATTTCTGGTTCAGGTCCTCTCCCATGTGCTCCCTGATGGCCAGTGCCAGCCCCTGCTCTCACCCCTGGTGGGCAGGGAGCCCACAGGGGTTTTCTCTGGTGGCTGCAGCATCTACAACCAAGGCTGTAGAGGGACCAAGGTAGAGCTGGCACCTCCCATGCTCCCACACCTCTTCCCAAAGGGTTCAAGAGCAAAAGCCCAGAGTGGAGGCAAGCTTGCTGTTTGCTTGCAGAGGTGAAACACAACAGAGGCTCTGCCAAACCAACTGCTGCCTGCTGTCTCCTGCTGGCAGACACTGCCAGCCCCCTGCCCTCCCCCAGGGAGACGTCTGTTCACTGCCAGCCGAGCCGCGGTCTCTCGATGGGATCCATGTGTCCCTGATGAAAGGCCTGGAGAACTTAATTGTCCCTGGTCTGGGGTTTTCTTCAGCACTCCCTGCAGCCTTTAATTATCTGGATTTCCCCAGAAAGGATGTGGGAGGCTGATTTCCCCACAGGGTTTCCAGTGGCTCCTTCAAGTTCCTCCTTTCCCATTTCCCTTTTCCAGCGCCCTTCACCCTTTCTCACCGAGCTTGTCCTTGTGCCTCCCTGAGCAGGGGCTGTGCTAGATCTTATCTTAATCTCAGATGCACCTTTTATTTGTTCATGTCTGACAGAGATGCACTAAGCAGACAGGATGCCAGTTCTGCCTTGGAGAGGCAGCGAGGTGTGCAGAAGTGAGAGGGCCACTTCCAAGGATGTTAACGTTTGCCTGGGCTCATGCACAGTTCAGCTCTTCAGCCTTGAAGCTTCTCCTGTGGGTAGACTGGTGAGCTTGCCACGATCACCACCAGCATTTTAGGGTAGGCACAAACAATTCACTTTGTGACTTCGTGGCAGGCCACGTGTTTAGTGCAGTTATACTAGTTATGCTGCTGTGTGAAGAAGCACTGGGGTAGGTAACAGCAACCCTTTCTGGACCCTTTAGACTGCCAGAGTGATGCAGGGGAAATTTCAATGTATGATGGAAGTCTGGTTTCTGTGCCCGAAAAGATAATTATAAAAGAAACAAATGACACATTATTTCTTGCTCATTTCTGCTTCTGTCTTTATGTGGAGGCCGTCAGACTCTGGGTGGATGAGGGACAGAAGGGAGGGCAAAGAACTGTATGTGAAAGAGTGCACGCCTGCACTTTCACCTCCCCACTGTTAATTTTATTTATCACATGCTGAAACTGGAAAATCTCTAGCCTCTTTGGACTGGAGATAAGCATTCAAGTTCCACTGGCAGTCTTAAGAGGAAGCAGTATAAACATAAGATGTTATTTATTGTGTGCATGGGATCAAAATAATTTCAGTTGATGTTGGAAGTTGAGCTCACATTAATGCTCAGTTCTTGTGCTGATTTAAGGCACCATCAAAAGAGAATCCAAGGAAGGATGGAATACTTCTCTCCTTCAGTACTTCTGTATTGCTAAATTGCTCTGCAGAGAGTTTGTTTTGTCTCAGAGGAATAAGAGTTCATAATGCAGCATATTTTTGTGGGTTTTTTTTTTGTTTTACTGTGTAGGGAGGACCTTTGAAGCCAACTCAGATTAAGATCTTTTTCTTAACACAGATTACGTACCTAATTATATTGCATGTCTTGCATGCATAAAACTGCTGTTCAAACTTGTATTACAGTGGGTGCAAACACCATTTTCCTTGTCAGTAGTAGCAAGTTCTCCTGACAGTGGAGAGGAGCTTTATAGCAATGTTGTATTTGGTCAGGAGGACACTTCATTACAGAATTATAAATGTCTTGAGTGTCAGTCTAAAGCTACAAATGAAACAAGGGCCTCTAACGTTTTGTGTTAGAGCAAAAATGCGAGCATGTGCGTAAGGGAAGGGGAGGTGTTAAGCATTGTGCCAAGAGCAGGCAATGCTCTGCTGTACGTGACCTGGGGAGCTGGGCTGAAGTGCTGCACAGGGTTCCCTGGATTCACATCAAATATGTGAAAAGCAGCAGTCATGGAGCAGTGGAAAAACTCTGCAGCCTGAAGAACAGCTGCTGGGTGGCTGCCCGCCACGCTCCCTGGGATAGGGACATCTGCAGAGCAGGGCAGCTCCCTGCAGCCTCTGCCCCAGCAGAGGAAAGCAAGTCCCTGGAGGGCTCAGCACATCAACCCAGTCCAAGTTGAGCTGGAGATATGCTGGACTTCTGCTTTGTGACTTGGTAGCCGAGGTGGGCTCAGATTTCAGACGTCTCCATTGCACCAGTTCAGAGGCACACCCATGTGCCTGTGGCATACACTGTTAGCAAGACTTGAATTAGCTGCAATATTTTGTTTTGCAAATTATTACAATTGCAAATTATTGTTCGTTTAACCTGTGACAAATTTGGCCTGGTATTCATGTCATTAAAGGGGTCATCTGGGCAACCCTTGCCCCAGGACTCCACTTGTCTTGCATAGAGTTTGGTGGCAGTGTTGTTAGTGAGTAGCTAGATACGGTTCCTTGCCACTGCAGGAACTCCAGAAGATGTTACTGTTCAGTTTTACTTGTTGCTGTCATCTACCTGTGCAGTATCTTTTGCCCATGGATTCACATGAGCATCGATCAGATCCTCTTCTAGACCCTTCTCGGCCTCCTTGCTGCCTGCATCCAAAAGGTCCTGTGGCTTGGGAAGGGAAGGCTTATGTTTCCTTTAGCCTCTGTAAAATAAAAATTACAAGCTTGCTGTGTAGTTAGGGGGAGACCTATGGGAAGGCTTTTCCATGGCTCTGTGCTCCTGGAAGGCAAGAGAAGCCTCTTTTAGGTGGTGGTAGAGGTACCGCTGCCAACATACCAGACCTAATCTGCTGCCTTCAGTATTGACCTGGACTTGTATTTGACTGCTGCACTATTGCACCCATGGGCTAAAGCATCCCAAGCGAGGACAGCCAACCTCATTTCTCAGACCCAGCCACCTGCTGGGGGTTTGTTAGGATTAGAGCTTTTCAAGAAGCTAACCTGAATGCTTTCTCTTGGTGACCATCTTTAGTTACAAGTTGCAACCTTGAAGTCACAGGTTTTCATTCAGGACCTTCATTCAGTTCCTAAAGCTCATTGGCTTCAAGGGTTTTTTTTTTCATATTTCCTTTCTAATTCCCTTTCACTGGTCCTGTAGAAATGGGAATGTCACATAATCTGTCCCAAGGATGCAGCTCCTTACAAGGGTTGATATTGGAAACATTTGTTTAAGACCCGAGGGCAGGAGAACAGTGTGGTTACAGAGAGACAAAGCTGGGATTAAAGACAAGATTAGCATTTCAAATAAATCAGCTCAATTGCTGAACCTTAATTTGTCCTTGCCAGGCCACCCGACTCTTGAGGGAAGTTCCTGGAACCAGGGTCAGTCCCCTTCCAGCCTACTGGCCCACACTGCTGAACCCCCACTTTGAGAAGAAAGGCTTTTTTCCCTATCTGATCCCTTTCAGCCCCCTCTTTTCCCAGGATAAGGCACTAATTAATTCCTTTCCTTTCTATTTATACCCATTAGTCATTGCAAAAGTGTCCCCCAGTAGATTTATGGTTCAATATAATGGGTATGTCTTGAGGGAATATTATTCATACAGTTAGCTGAAATCTAACAGTGAAAGTCTATATTTTATTTGTAACCTTAGCCCAGAGTAGTCATTTCATGGGGAGGTGGTAACTCCAGGCTCCAGCATAGAAAAAAGCAAATGTTTAGATAGAAGTTTGTCAGCAGATGAAGGAAACTGAAACTCTTTCTTAGGTCTGTACATGGTGTTAAGGACCGTGGGTGGGGCGGGATGTGACTAAGTTTAAAAATGTACATTTTTTTGAACCATCACTGCTAAGAGGCTGGGGAGGGGAATGAGGTTTCCTCTATAAACTATGTGGGCTTTTTTCTCTTAATTTCATGGAAACACCAGTGCAAGTTTTTCCTTCTCGTTTCTCTGGTGACAAGAAAATAAAACAAATGCAGCTGGGTCATTCTGCTCTTGCTGTATTTCACCACGAAGCCCCAAAGACACAAGCTGTGTGTTTTTAACTCTTTCTCTACCCTGGGCTATGAACCTACAGATCATCTGGCATCTCTGCAAAGATAGTTCACAATTATCCAGCACGCAGAGCTGACCATGGAGGCACCAGCTGCCTCTCTGAGCTCCTGCCTTGCCAGGGAGCTGAAATGCAATTGCTTCACTATGCAAAGGCTCTTCCCCATGAGTCAGTGAGGTTTGGGACTCAGTTGTCTTGACTGGCTGCTTGGAAAAAAATGTGCTACGAGAGATGAAGCAGCATCAAAAAGCAAGGATTGTGAAACTGTTAAAAAGAAGTATTCTGGGAGAAGGGGTTTCAGTCCATCCTTTCCCCATTCTCTCTGCCCTCTGTCCACCCATTTCTTTATTTACTGGGTTATGACCTTGTGTTGCTGCTACCTGGCACCTCTGTGAGCACCCCCAGTACCCTCATTTCCCGTGGTATTGAAATGCTTGAGCTGGCTCTTCCCCATGCTGCATGGTGGCAGGGAGGCCCAGGAATGGTCAGCTGGAAGCCTTGGGTTTTCTTCCTGTTGGGAGGGAGCAGCTCCAGAAGCAGTGAGACATCAGGGTACTGTAGAAAAGCTGACTCTAGACACGAAGCCTGGACTGAGCAGCTGAAGGTAAAATACTAACAAGTTCCTCTTCACTTAGCACTGGTGAGGCTGCACCTCGAATCCTGGGGTCAGTTTTGGGCCCCTCACCACAAGAAGTACGTTGAGGGAGTGAGTCCAGAGAAGGGCAACAGAGCTGGAGAAGGGTCTGGAGCACAAGTCTTACAAGGAGCAGCTGAGGGAGCTGGGAGTGTTCAGCTCCAGAAAAGAGGCTGAGGGGAGACCTTTGCTCTCTGCAACTGCCTGAGAGGAAGTTGGAGTGAGGAGGGCTTGGTCTCCCAAGGAACAAACAGTAGAACAAGAGGAACAGCCTCAGGTTGTACCAGGGGAGGCTTACATTGGATATTAGAAGAAACTTCTTCACTTAAAGGGTTGTTGGGCCCTGGCACAGGCTGCCCAGGGCAGTGGTGAAGTCACCATCCCTGGAGGGGTTTAAAAGATGTGTAGATGTGGTGCTTGGGCATATGGTTTAGCACTGGACTTGACATGGTTAGGTTAATGGTTGCACTCAATGATCTTAAAGGCCTTTTCCAACCAAAAGGATTCTATGATTTATAAGTAAGGTCTCAATTTCAAAAGGGCAAACTTCAAAAACCCGAAGGAATTGTGCAGCAAGAGTGACTTGGCACTGGAGCCCTGGAGCTTCCCTGCTGTTTCTTGAAGCCAGCATACTCAAACTGATCTTGATCAGTTTGAGATCCTGAGCAGAGGGGAATAAAACTTGCAGCAAGGGTCTCTGCACTAATGAAGTCTAAAGGAACCCTTCAGGAGGATTATTAGGCATGGTGGGGAAGCAGGCTCATGGCTGGAGTGGGAGCAAAGCTTTGGTGACCTGCAGCTGGGACAGAACCAGGAGCAGGTCATTCACAGTCTTGCAGGATGAAGCCTCTGCTGTGCAGAACAGAACCAAAATGGGCCATCGGCCCACCAACAAAAGCAAGCTGTATCACACCAATGCCCCTCTGGTGGTATGAGGGATGGTTCCTGTAAGCTTCTCATGAGCCTGTGCAGCTTGGGACCAGCTGGAAGATGGGGGACTGCCACCTCCATTGCTGGCCACTCGTTTTCCCACCACTGTGGCAAAACAACATAGAGCCTCTGGGATGTCATCATCCTCCAAGGGATCATGAGCTCCACTGAAAAAACACAAGGTCACGGATATGGGCCTGTGTCTGGCAAGGCTTTGGTAGTGCTGTAGGTTTGGAAATCCTTGGGGGTGTTTAAAGTTCTAGAAACTCCAAGCAGTACTTCCTTACATGTTAGCAAACAACAACTTATGAGCACGCAAATTCTGTATATAAAAACCGGGTGCTAAGTAAATAAGAGCTGCAGTAGCACCAGGGGACTTTAAAGGTAACACCAGAGTATTAAAATAGCAAAAATATACTCAGCCTCAAATTGCACTTGTATGTTCATGATGACTTTCTAAACATCCTGGAGCAGTTGGCTTTAATAGCCTAAATCCCAGGAAATGCTGCTAAAATACGGTATCAAATGAACATTTGCTCTTTTCCTCAGATTCCCCTTTGTGTTTCATTTTACCAGGAATGTCAAACACAGTGGGGGCTGTTGCACATGTACATGACCTGGGTTAATCTAGAAAAATAAATGTTTTCTTTTTTATTTTGATTCTTTAATAGATGTCTTCTGGGAACCAGTGAGGATGAGCAAGACCTGCCAGGGACACCTCAGAGCCAGCTGAGCCTGCACCCAGTGTGCACACAAAGGGTGGTGAGGATCAGAGGGTGGACCAACACAGGTGGTGGTGTAGTAGGGCTCTGCTGCAGACCACCTGAAGAAGAAAAGGAGGTAGATGAAGTTTTCTTTTGGTAGTTGTGGGAATCCTTATGGCCACAGGCCTGGGTACTCATGAGTGGGATGTCCTAGCAGTGGGATCTGCTAGGAGAGCAGGGTGGCTGGGCATGACTAACACAAGTGGTTTCTGGAATGGTTTGAAGGCAACTTCTTGAATGAACCAACTATGGGACATGGTTTTTTCAACCCACTATTCAAGCAAAAGGAAAAACTGTCTGAAAATGAGAAGGCTAGAGGCAGCCCTGTCTGTGGGGACTACAAGACTGTGGCACTTAAGGAGCTGAGACGAGTCAGGAGGGAAAAAGGACAATTACAACCCTGAGCCTCAGAGGAGCAGGGGTTTGCCTGTTGAGGGGGGAACACAAATGTGTTGTATGAATTGAGTTAGGAGGCAAGAATTTCAGAAAACAGCAGCTCCAAAGGGCGTAAAATCCATCCTTCCATTTTTCATCAGTGAAAATGCTGAGATTATCAACCACATATTTATAAATATTTGAAAATCAGCATTCATTGTTTTCACTGAGCACTTAACAATCTTGGCTTCGTTTTTTTGTTCTCTTCATGTGTTTAGAGAACAAGACCCTTGGAGACCACTTTGTAATCTCAGAATCACTTGAAGAGTGGATGCAATTGCAGGCAGACCCAAGGAAACAGCAGTAGCTGTTTTCCAGAGAACCACAGCAGTCCCATAAAGCTGTTTGAGATGTATGTATGTGATTTAAAACTAGGAGATTGCATTTTATTGTGGGCTACAAGTCAGATGTCAAAAAAAAAAAAAGCAGTTACACAGTTTACAAAGTAACAACTAAACATACCATAAATCACATTTAAATGTACAAGGGAATGTAAATGATCCTTCCGTGCCTGACTCCCTTACTTCAAGCTCTATAGAGAGTCATAGAGGAGAGCAGAAAATCAAGGTTTTCTCCCTTTCTTTCTAGTTTTCAACTTCTTCCATTTCCTCTCTCTCAATTTTAAATGTAATTGAATACTAAACATCTGTTCAGTACATGGTGTGTTCTGCAAGCAGGGATCATAGTATGCGGGTCACATACATAGGGGATCAGCAACTAATCCATGTCCATGCACATTCTCTGCAAAAATCTTCCCATGAGATTTGCAGTTCCACTGAAAGAAGAAAAGAATGGCAGTGGATTTGGGGATTAGGAGAGGAGCCAAAGAGAGGTCAGAGATAGTGGATGAGGCTCCCATGAGTGAAGGGGAGTGATTACTCACCTGGACAAACCTCTGGATATATATATAGCAAGCACTGTGTATAAAAAAGGATCACAGCACACAAATGTCTTTGCCCATCTTGATTCCCCTTGCAAAGAAGAAAGAAGATGCTGGATAAAATCTTGGTACTGTCTCAAAGTTCCTACCTCACATTCATTTTCCTCTAGAGCTTCCTTATGTTCTCACCCCATTCACAAGAACAAACTCAATTCCAGAGAACTAGCTCAGGCCTTTAATACTGCTGGTTATAAAAGATTATTGTAAAAAAGCCTAAAAAAAAAAGAAAAGCAGCATCTTGTTTTGAGGTTGTATTGTCCAAATTTTAAGATAAACAAGACATACTGCCATTCCAGTGGGCCTGTGCATCAGACCACCCTGACATAACAAATGAACTTGACAGATGTGGCTATCTATGACAGTGGTGTGGAGATATTATTCCTACAAATGTCATGAACATGGATGCCTAGGTAGGTGAGAGAGACCAAGTTAGCCTTTTTATTGAGAATCCTCATGGGGACAAGGCATTATGTCATGCCAAGCTGCAGGAACAGGTTTTGATTTGACTTGAGAAAGTTCAAGGCACACAGAGCTAAAAGTCTCTAGGTGCTTTGGTCAAAAACTGCAGGTAAAAATACAATGTTCACAAGTCTGAGAGAAGGAAGAGGGAGATAAGGAGGTGTGGGCCTGTGCTGTTCTTTCTATGCTTTGGGCACTCACCTACATCTGTAGGAGACAGATGTGCTCTCCAGTTGTTTGTGATAAGGCATCTTGCTGGACAAACAGCTTCTGCAGGGGCAAATTCACCTAGAAATAGACATTCTGAGCATGGATTAGAAGCAGTGTTGATGGGTCCTCATGGACACAACAGAGCTTGAACACAGCAGCAATGTAGGCAAAAGAAAAGGCCTGGTGTATGGTGGTGTCTGCTACGTTACTGGAAGGTGAAAGCCTTGCTGAGACATCTCATGTATTGTCCAGTAAATCACTGCCATCAGAAGCTGGACCACTCCTCTTTTCCAAAAATGTTCCAGCAGAAAAGCAATCATCCCATTTAGAGCTGTAGGAGTGCTCCTGGAAAGGGATAGCCCCACAAAATCTCTTTGCTCTTCCAAGGAATTGTTGAGACATTTCTTGTTTCTTAGGTGTGCATATTCTTCAGTGTTCTCTTGCTCCAGAATGAGTCCTGCTTCCACCATGGGGCTTTGAGGTGAACAGGGAAACAGGTGTGTAAAAATTCTAGTTTATGGCTGTGGTTCTTGTAGGTGCTGCTTGAGTGTCACAGAATCATTTAGGTCAGAAAAGACCTTTAAGATCATAGAGTCCAACCGTAAACTTAATACTGCCAAGTCCACAAGAGTACTCCTGGTGAAGATGTTGACAAGTTATTCCAGAAATGTAACTTTTTTAAGCAGTAGT
Organism: Hemiprocne comata; assembly: GCA_020745705.1. Taxonomy (NCBI): domain Eukaryota; kingdom Metazoa; phylum Chordata; class Aves; order Apodiformes; family Apodidae; genus Hemiprocne; species Hemiprocne comata. The sequence goes on from CM036591.1 coordinate 38,336,673, forward strand.
GGCTACATAAAATTTGGTTTATTATTTTCACCTGGTAGTTCAGATGTTTTTCACAAACACCAACAGCCTGAACAAACACATTCCTGTAGATCAGGGCTGGTGGGTTAGCAGCTTACTCTGAGAGCTCTTGAAACAAATCCTTTGCTTTTGTCACTACTTGGGAGTCAGTAGAGTGAAATGAGAGTCAAATTGGGTTTTCCCCTTATGATTACCTTGTCTGGCAGCTATGACCTGATTCTGGTCCCTTCACACTGTCCATTTACACTGAAGTTTGGAGACAGAAATTCAGGGGTCAAGAGATAACAGGCCAGGTTTCTGAAAGCCACTGCTGTTCTCCATATTTTGTTGGGGCATTCATCTCTGTTTTTAATTTAGCAGAGCTAAAAATTCCCTGTGAAATTAAAAATACATTTAAAAACAAAAAAATCCCTCCAGCTCAATAACACCAAAAAACAAAACTCAGAAATTAACCAATAGAAAGAGGTAATACTCAGACTTGGATGATTCTGAGCAAGACTTGGATGTTTGCAAAGGCTAAGATGCAAGTTGCTCTTTTTTGAAATGTTCTTGTTTTATTTGTTCTACTCAGAACACGTTACCAGGATGGGAAGAGGATGAGGACAGCAGGGGAAAGAAAGAGGAACACTAGGAACACTATTTGATGGTATAAATATGTGGGGCAGCAATGCCAACCACGAAAAGGGGCCTCTCATAATGGAAAAATGAGACTTCTTCCAGCTTGTTTGAAACAAAACTGCCTTCAGTTCCAAAGCTGACAACCTCGCCCCAGCCCAGTATCTGGCCTAGGAGGGGAGCGGTGGGAGGAGACGGTCCCGAGGTGTCTGTAGACCCACAGTGACTCTCCGTGGATTTCTGAAGCTACTACAAAGGAGGTTCTGCCTGTGTTGGAAGGAGGAGGAACACAGAGGGCAGACCCAGCCTGCCGGGGACCAGAGGGACAGGACTGGGGACGCCTCTGTTGCTCCGGGCCGCTCCTCCGCATCCCCCAGCATCCAGAGCCTGACAGCGCACCCCTTCCCGCGGGGATGCCGGAGCCTTCCTGATACCAGCGACTCCACGAAGTCTTTTTCCTGTCATTTCTGAGCATTTGCAGCAGAAAATTTGGATGATCTCGTTTTCCAGGTAGGCAGAGTTTTCCTCTCCTCCGTCCAGCCTTCGTGCGGCTTTTCCCTCAGGGTTCTCCAGGTGGAGGAGGTATAGGAGCCAGGGTCCATAATCCCACGATGTGCCCCTCTCCTGCTGCTGCTCCCGGGCTGTCCAGCAAGCTGCTCATTTCAGGCACGGCATGTTTAGATGGTATTTGCTGTAAGAGAATATATATTTTTCCATTGCTTTCAGGTTTTGGCTAGTTCGGGTGTTTTCCAAAGAGTTTTTCCCAGATGCGGGTAGTGTGAGGATAGTGTGAGCCACGGACTGTCATCTGCCAGGGCCGGAGGTCTAGAAAATCCCTCGGAGGGGGGTGGGCTGTTGAACCAAATTCTTCCCTGGGGCAACTGCTTTGAGCTCACCAGCTCCACTGGAGTGATGGCCACAGCAGTAGAAAGCTTGGTGTGCTGCACCATTCCTCTTAGATTTTTGGGATTTCAGCAGATAAGGATTAGAAGAACCTGTGATTTGTGTCTCCTATTTATACTGAGTTTCATCAACACAAGCTCCTCTATTTTGGGGGGTAACAACCTGTTTGGAAATGCCTGGAAGCTCATTGCATTTGCCTCCTGAGGTCAGCTCTGGTTTTGGAGGGCAGGGGTCTGCATGGGGGCTGGACATGGAGCTTTCTGGCTTCCAGAGCCAAAGCTCCAGGGGCTGCAGCATTGCCCAGGAACAGGGCAGGTCCAGAGGGGGCTGCTCCCCCCCAGCTTTCCTGCGGCCTGGGTTTTCCCTGGCTGAAGTCCTGGGATAGCTGGATGAGGAGACCTGGAGAAGAGCTGGGATCCGGGCAGCTGTGGGGAAACCTTCCCCTTGGGTGGTGTTACCAGGGTCACTACGTTTGGGTAGCAACTGAGACAGATGCTGAAATTCCCTCCACATGCAATAAACAAGGGATGAAGAGGCGGTGTTTATAAGAGCTTTTTTTCCTAAATGGGACTCTCTCTCTCTCTCCTCCTCTCCTCCCCTCTTCTCTCTCTCCTCCTCTCCTCCCCTCTTCTCTCTCTCCTCCTCTCCTCCCCTCTTCTCTCTCTCCTCCTCTCCTCCCCTCTTCTCTCTCTCCTCCTCTCCTCCCCTCTTCTCTCTCTCCTCCTCTCCTCCCCTCTTCTCTCTCTCCTCCTCTCCTCCCCTCTTCTCTCTCTCCTCCTCTCCTCCCCTCTTCTCTCTCTCCTCCTCTCCTCCCCTCTTCTCTCTCTCCTCCTCTCCTCCCCTCTTCTCTCTCTCCTCCTCTCCTCCCCTCTTCTCTCTCTCCTCCTCTTCTCTTCTCTCTCTCCCCTCTTCTCTTCTCTCTCTCCCCTCTTCTCTTCTCTCTCTCCCCTCTTCTCTTCTCTCTCTCCCCTCTTCTCTTCTCTCTCTCCCCTCTTCTCTTCTCTCTCTCCCCTCTCCTCCCCTCTTCTTCTCTTTCTCGTTATAATTTATTTTGCAAACATTGGAGTGGAATAAAATGCTGTGTGCCCAAGTGGATGGCACCACAGGCACTGGCTTGGCCATGAAACAGTTGGGCCTGTGCAGCAGTGCAGTTTCAAACTTTATTCTGCATATGAGCTAATTCTCCTTTCCTGAGAGTAATGCATTTTTTGTGGTCTTAAATGAGCTCCTTGCAGGCACAGTTAGCTTAGAGAGCAGAGTACCTGAATTTTTGCAAGTTTGGGAACAATTTGCTCAGCTATAAGAGGTGCTGTGGTATTGAAAGAGAAATACACAGTGCACCAGGAGGAAGTTCAGAAATACCAGTGTGCAGGGTAAGACAGGCAGCCCATGGCTCTTCCTGGCGAGGCACATAAGGTGACCCCTTCTAGTGTGCTCAAATCTGACCTATCTCATCATCAGCTCTGAGAACACAAATAAGCCCACTATAATTTGCACATTTGAAAGTCATTGCAAGTCATTTGTTTGCCATAATATTACGTTTGATTCCACTGCTCAGGGTGAGGAGAGGTACCCAAAAGCAGAGAATGTGGGTCCCCCTGCAAGACCACCATTCTTGTAGGGCTCTGTGTAGATAACTCCATGTACTTCAGCAATTTTGTGGGTAACATCCAGGTCACCTGGGATCTGAATGTGGGACAGGACCATGCATTTTTCTGCTGAGAACCTGAAGCATCAGATAGGGGCACGGACCACACTGAAGGGGAGGATGGTGCAAAACAGTGCCTTCAAAATCTGTTCAGAGGAACCTGAACCCCTGCTTGAGATTCCCTGTCATTTTTTGCTTTGTGTGCATGTCATGGGGAAGAACATGCATCACTCAACAATGCAAATGCTGAAAGAAGGAAATTTGAAGATGAATCCTTGTAGGCCTTCTAAGCCCTACAGCATCCTGGTCCTGCTCTTGCAGAGAGAGTGAGAAAGGTCAAAGAAGAACAGGATGGGCAGACCCAAGTATCCAAATGTAATGAGTCAGCTCCCAGTTTGTTCTTTCCATTAGTTTTCTGGGCTGTCAGTGTTCAAAAATTGTCTTCAACACCCAGCAAATGTGTTAGTCTGAAGTATAACCTTTTGCTTGTGAAATCTGAGATTTCCATGTGAGTATTTCCCAGCAGGGGGTGAGGCTTTAAGGAAAATACCCAACATTATGAGATTTGCAATAGCATCACAACAGCAGATAGCACTGTCAAAATAGGCACCCTCACCCACCCCAGCCTTGGAGAGACCCCTTAGGTGGGTAGAGGGGTCTCCAGCAGCCTCCCCACCATGTGTCCACTCACTGTTAACACCAGGTGGGATGGTGGAATAGGAGATCAATGTGGCTCGAGGCCCTGAGGGACACGGTGCCTTTGGCAGTGGGATAGAGGAGTCTGTGCACAACAGGACCACAGAGAAGTGAGGTGTGGCTAGTATTTTCAGCTGTCACTTTTCTGCCTCACCTTTCTGCCCACCTAGAGGCAGAGGCCAGAGGGTCTCATTGCTCCACTCCAAAGCCCTGAGGCCAGCAGGCACGGGCAGTCCCATGCTGGAGCTGGCCCTGGCAGCTTCTGCATTTTCACTGCTGGCTGCAGCTCTGCCCAGAGAGCAGCTCTTCTGCACAGCTCTTCTTTCCTACTCCTCCACACAGCAGCAGGAGGGGAGGGAGGTGGTTAAACTCAGGACGAAGCAATCTGTGAGTCAGACACTTGGCCAGAGCCTGCAGTGCTCCCAGCCTCTCCAAAAGCTGGTGTCTCCAGCTTCCTCAGTCTTCACTAAGGACTGGCTCTAAAATGGTGCTGTCTGAAGGCACAAAGCTGTTGTGTCCTACAAGAGATCAGGTTCTCCTGCAGCTTGGTGCAGGGCAAACAAGGTGAGGGAAGCCTGTAATAAGGCTAGAGGGAAAAAGTCTTGATCTTAAATAAAATACCCCTTTAGCATTAAAGTCAGTATTTTTATCCTTACGATACTACTTCTGTTCTCTGCAGCACAATGAAAACTGAGCTGTTCTTACCCATGCAGGGACTTCATGAAGCCACAGTCTCTCTTTGCAAAGCCACACTCTATGCAAACAGCTGTGCAGCCTCCCTGAGTTGGAGAGGGGGGAAAAGGACCCATGAACTACTAGGTAGGGACACTTTGTTGCTGAGCTGGAGGCATATGAGAGGTCCTTGATGTCAGAGGGCTTTGCTGAGCTGTGTCTGTGAAGCACCTCAAGTTGGTGTTCTTGAAGCTTTAGGATCTTATCCCCTTCCCCCAGCAGACCTCCAAAGACAATGAGGGCTGCTTCTTCCCTTACCTAAAATCCAGCCTGGATTCAAGGAAGAAGCTCTCTTTCTGGACTGGGCTCAGGCCTTCTTTTCATAACAGAGATCACATATGCCCCTTTTTGGTTTGTGTTGTATTGACCACCAAGCAGAAAAGCGTCTGTGCTCCTACTTGGTCTGTGTGCCATCAAGGAGCCAGGCTGGTTATTGCTGTTGACCTCTAGACAGAAAGGCTCTTCCTCCACATTCTTTGCAGTTGATAAGTGTCACTAGAGTTCCGTCTGTGAATATCTTTTCAAAGCCTAGATTCCTCTGAACACATGTATACATTCTCAAGAACTTTCAGACTAGATATCTAACTCTTCTGCTGCTTAAGTTATCATAACCCTACACAAAATATACTCCCATGTGCAGCTGGACCTCAGAGGCCCAGTGACGGGTTGAACACTAGCTGTGCATTTCAAGTGCTTGTTAATTCATCCCTTCCTTCCATGGGTTGTGTGGGCTCCAGAGCAGTGCTGTTAAGCAGGGGGTGTCATGCCTTTTTGGTGTATACAGGTGTCACCACACCCACATAGTGAGCTGGAGGTGGAAAGAACCTGCTGCACACCTTCCCTGGTGGTCTGGCCAAGCAAGTGAAGAGAGGAGCATGGATGCTAACGTCTGTGTGGACTGGGGTTGATGGAGTCAATATGGTCACGGGGCAGCCAGGCACACACCTGGAGAGTAACCATGAAATCAGAACATGTTGATGCACTCTCCATAGCTCCACCACCTGATTCCTCCCTTCAGGCTGACAGACAAGCTTTAAATCACTCGCCCACACTTGAACAAAGGAAATATTTCAATTGCCTAGCTTTCAAGACAATATAAAAATCTACATTAGTGGTTCAGTCATGTGTCATGATGATGGAGAGGTCTTGTTTTTCATTGGCTGGTTTTGTGTCTTCCCAGCAGAGCTAGGAGGTTGTATATCGTGCTTAACATGTAATTTGTGTTTTCCCACAGGCATCTAAATATCCAGAGAAACTCCTGAGATGTTCCGAGGAGCCTTTTTTTCCACACTTCTTTGTGTGGCTCTAGTTCCTCTCCATGCTCAGTTTGATGGGGACTCTGGAGAAGTCATTTCTACCTCCTGTACAGGTATTAACCAGATAATTTGGGTGTATCTCTCCATTGTAGGCAGCAGTTTTACCAAGAACAATGGCCATGCTCAATTGTAGAGCCTGACTGCAAGGAATTGACAGTTACACCTCTCTGGCCCCTTTGGCAGTGCCCTGGGGTAGCCATCCATCTGTAGGGAACACCAACCTCCATCAAAACTCCCATTTCTGGGTTTGCACTGGAGGGCAATAGTTACTTCACTTTAAAGATTTCAGTGCTCTCCAGGTGCAATGCAGAGCAGGTGATCTGTGTGTCCAGCATGACTTTTACCAAAATGTGGCAATATTTTTGAGACTGGTTCAGTACTGAGCAGATCCTAGGATTCTGAAGCCCTAGGCACAGGGGAGTCATCTGACTGTAACACAGACATTACTGCTAGAGCTAGGTGGGACTTGTGGTTTTTTCAGCATTGCACTTTGGTCTAATCTTTTTGAAAATGTTTCTAAATCAGAGAGCAACCAGCAGCCTGGCAGGCAGGGCATTCACTTAGTGCAGAAGAGCAAAAGTTGTTCCCTTGCTCTTCTTCGTTTGCAAACCTAGCACTTATTCCTCAGTGTCCTCATTTCCTCCAAGCCAGGTGGAAATAACTCCTGGTGGCCAAGACCTGCAACAAACACCCTTGCAGGAAGCTGAACCTCAGGCCTGGTGCTGCTGTTTGCTCTCTTCTCAACTCTTTGTGCTGTTCTGTATGTGTTGCCTGTATATGCTTCTGGGGGACAGCGAGGGGGTGCAGCGGAGCATGAGGTGCTCTGACCTGGTCTGAATGATTGTCTCCATGCAGAAAAGAGGAACTGCCCCATCAATGTGTACTTCATCATTGACACCTCGGAGAGCGTTGCTCTGCAGACTGTGCCTATCCAGAGCCTCGTGGATCAAATAAAGCGGTTCATCCCTGTGTTCATTGATAAACTGGAGGCTGAGCTCTACCAGAACCAAGTCTACATCACCTGGCAGTTTGGTGGACTTCATTACTCAGATGTGGTGGAAGTTTACAGCCCTTTAACGAGCAGCAAAGACATATACCTCCCCAGACTGTCTGCAATTAACTACCTTGGCCGGGGCACCTTCACAGACTGCGCCATCTCCAACATGACGGAGCAGATCCAGACCCAGATGGCCTCAGGGGTGAACTTTGCGGTAGTCATCACTGATGGCCACGTCACTGGCAGCCCCTGCGGGGGGATGAAGGTGCAGGCTGAGAGGGCACGAGACATGGGGATCAAGCTCTTTGCAGTGGCCCCCAGCGAGAACGTCTACGAGCAGGGACTGCGTGAGATCGCCAACCTGCCCCACGAGCTGTACCGCAACAACTACGCCATCACGCAGAGAGACACCCTGGACATCGACGTGAACACCATCGACAGGATCATCCAAGCCATGGTACAGAGTGCCACCTGAGGCCAGGGGGTATAACGGGGGGACAAGAGAAGCAGAGCATGGAATGGGGAGGATTCTTTCTGAGCAGCCCCGCGGTGGGTTTTTGCAGGACTCTAGAGAGCACCTCAAGTAGGGAAAAGCCTCCTTTTTGGTTCTCTTCCTTTTTCATGTCCTTTCAGCACTTAAGGGTCAAATGGAGTCTTGAGCATCTCGGATTTCCCTGGTTAGGTGCTTGACCAGGACTCCTTGGTTTGTGCTCCTGCTCCTGGCATGTCTGGACAGGCTGCTACCCTAGTCCTGGCCCTTGCTGAAGGCCAGACCCATATCCCATCCTGCTCCCCATACAGGGGAGCATGGGAGAGTGTGCAGCACTGAGACATGTGCTCACCATCAGCATGGTCTGTGAAGCACCATTAATCAAGGACTCTGCTGAGAACATCTTTAAAGCTGTGGGACCACTGCCATCTCCTCTCCCTTATGCTCACGCACACCCCTAATGGTATGATGCTGTTTTTCTCTTGGGACTGACCACCTTGACTGATTCTGTTCATCCTGTTTTCTCCTTTGCAGAAACATGAAGCCTACGGAGAGGTGAGTGAGCAGCATCTTTATGCCATTGCCATATGACCCAGGTTTAAGTTGCCTCTCTTAGAGAAGACCAGCTCTTACCTTGAAGCAGCAGGGCAGATTTAGCAGGGAGCTGGTGGGATGGGTCTCTCCCCACCTGTAGAACAGGTCAGAGCCTGGGGACCTGTCCCCTTACCCAGTGATTAAAATGGCATCCTAGACTGTGCACTCTCTGCCTCTCCCTCACCTGCTATGAATTCTGGTCTATTGAAGAGGCTCATTTCATCCCTTTAGAGGCAGGTTTGTAGGTGTTGCACAAGCTGAAGCTTCTGCCCTGCAGAGTGATGCTCTGAGGGGCACACACATCCCTGCTAGCCCCAGAAGAGCAAACCCACCCCACTTCATCTGAGGCTTGGCAGTCCAGTTATTCCAGTTTGGGCCCCAGAGCCAAGCCATAATCAAAATGCTTGCTGCAAATTTCTGCTTTTCATGTACAGACAGTGTTCTTCTGCACACTTGCTGCTGCCTCAGCTCTGCCCCAGCTGGGGCCATAGTAGCTTTTAGCACTGTGGTGGCAGGGAGAGGTGCCTGGAGAGCCACAGTGCAGAGCCGGGCTTCGGGTGCCCGCCGGCTCGGCACACCAAGCACTCTGGTTACACCTTCTGTTTCATTTGGTGTATTTCAGTGCTACAAGATGAGCTGCCTGGAGATTGCAGGTCCGCCCGGCCCCAAGGGATACCGAGGGCAAAAGGTAAGTCGTCCTAATCTGGGGGGAAGAGAATAATGCCCGTGGCTGCCACAGACACTGCAGGACACTTCCTCACAGTCAGCATCGAGCCCTGACTTAAGTTGCTTTTTCTCTTTCCTTAGGGTGCAAAGGGGAACATGGGTGAGCCAGGGTCCCCTGGGCTGAAGGGACGACAGGTGAGTTGTGGGAAGTCCCACTCCCCCTCGGAGCAGCCAGCAGTGCTGCCCCTGCCCTAGCTGGGGCCACATGTCTGCAGCACTGGAGCTACCTCGAGCTTACTCCATGTCTCCTTCCCTTAAGGGTGACCCAGGTATTGAAGGTCCAATCGGATACCCTGGTCCTAAGGTAAGAATCCTGTAGCCAGAGCCTGAGCTCTTGGCATTTGTTGATTTTTGGTAAAGCAGAGGGAGAGCAGCTGCTCCCTCTAGCCTGCCTGTTTCCCACCCAAGCTCCCCGCATGCCTCTGCCTCTGCTCCTGCTGATCCCCAGGCACTAACAGCGGTCTTCTTTTATTTTTGTCTAGGGTGTCCCAGGGCTGAAAGGAGAGAAGGTGAGAAAGAAGAGACCAAATGGCACTGTCTGGGCACTGGGGGGGGGGGGGGGCGGGAGAGTTTAGCTGTAATGGGGGGAATAACAACCCTATTAATATGTAAATACAGACATGGAGAGGGATTTCCAGGCACATCCCAAAGCCTGTCTGCTCCAGGCATTGCTCACGGTCTTGTGAAGCAGTGATGTTTTTACAATGTAGATGGGTGGGAGGGATGTAGGCAGACCGACTGACTCCTGTCCTCTTCTTCCCCCAGGGCGAGATTGGATCCGATGGACGGAGGGTAAGAAAGGACCTTTTCTAACCTGCACGTTGTTCCAACTACCAACCCTTGAGAATGTGTTATAACAGATCACTGATCCCTCTTTTTTCCCCCTTGATCCCAGGGTGCTGCTGGTTTGGCAGGCCGGAACGGCACCGATGGACAGAAGGTAACACCACTTGGGAGCACCCTGTAATGTCACTGCTGCTGTTCTGTTTCTTTAACCACCCTTGTCTCCACAGCTTGTTTTGTTTTCCCATCCCGCACGCTAGCTTTTTGTTCTGACTGAGGTTTCTATGAACGTATTTGCACATTATTCCACATGTCCTGTAGAAATGTGTGAGCTGGACATTAATCCAGGTCACAGAAGTGCTACCCCTTATGTCAGCAAGCTTCTGCAGGAGCTAAATGTAACCTAGACTGTGCTCCTGCTGCAGGAGTGTTGTCCCCACGGCAGGATCCATTCCCCAGTGTGCAATACAGATCCACACACAGAGATATTTGCTTTAACATCCACTTCTTCACAGAAAAGGGACCAGGGTGGCATTCCACAAAGCCAGCTCAGCTTCCCAAAATCCAAGTGCTACTTTGATTCCCAAAAACATGAGAGAGAACTTTATCTCTAACATTGTTCTATCACTGGCACACACGATTGGTCCCTAATTCCTGGCTTCCATTTCAAGTGGCAGTGCTCAGGAACCTCACAGCACCTGCTCAGAGAGTGAGGGGCTTGTTGTTAGCAGGGGTCCCTCTAGCCTGTGGGGTGGGTAGTTTAGTATGCTAATACCTCATTGATATATTAATGTGTGTTAATGCTGTGAATCCAATTACTCGGTGTTTTTCCCCAGTGCTCAAGGCTGTAACCAAGATCAGCTGTGGGCAGTGCTCCCTCCACCCTTCCATCTGTCCTGCAGGTGTCTCCAGGCCTGTCTCAGGGCTGGGCTGTTGACTACTTGGGGAGTGTTTTGTCTCCAATGGAATCTGGTTTTGTCTAATTCTTACTGTTTCACTGTTATCTAGGTGCTATTTTTATTCTGCATGTCCCTTTTGTTCTCTTTTATATGTTTTTATTCCCCAAATGTGATTTTTTTTTTCCCCCCCCCCCAAAAAAAAATGTTCCTGTTTCTTGGTAAATGACATCAGCAGGGCTGGATCTTCTTTGTGTAGATATCTGACCTCAAGAGTTACTGACCCCTGCAGGACACGGACACAGAAAGTTTGGCAGAAATTTGGTTTTCAAGGCACTTCAGCACAGAATCTGGAATTCCATCTCTAAGCTACTGCTTGTTCGTTAATATTAAGCCCCAAAGCCAGCTTCAAGTGCCTTGTAACAAAGTCCCTGAAATCCCCTGTCCCTTCTGTGGTGAGTGCAGGGGGCCACGACCCCCATAGATCCACATGCCATGCAGATGTGCATGCGGGATGGCCTAATTTGGATTATTTCAGCTGGCTTTGTCCACTGGCCAGCACATCTTGGGTTGCACTTTTGCTGTCCCAAAACAGGGTTTGTTTACCAGGGGTGCAAGCCAACAACACACAGTCAAGGTATTAGCAATGGATTAGCAGTTTTCTGCAGAAGGGAGTGTGAGGGGGTATTCCTGCAAAGCCAGCACACACAGCACTGGAACAGTCATGCATTTACACACTGTAAGTCAACACATGCAATAGTTGCAATCTTTTACTGGTAAATCACTATCCAGTAGTGCTGCTATTGGTTAAGATTTTCTCTGTCTCGATTTAAAGATAAAGCACATTTTAATTCTGCTGTGCAAACTCAATGGGGAGGGGTCTTCAAGGAGAGCTGGGTATCTTAACTTCCAGAGGTGTGGTTTTAATATTATAATTAGCAAAATTAACTTCAGGAACGCTATTTTGTTCTACTTGGTTCCTTGGGCTGTTTGCCCAACTTAATTCAAAGTTCCCATTTCTGATGGCTAGTTGTTCCCTTATCTTATCATTTAGCCTGCAATTAATTACTCTTGAGCAGTCAAGCAATAAACTATCAATTACTTATTTAAACCTATATAATTTCAACTAAATCCTTTAAAGATTTCTTGTATACCAGCCCAAGTACATCTGTTTAAGAAACTATTTATCCTCTAACTGATCACAGGTACGGCCAGTGGATGATGTTAACAATTAGTAACTGTAGACAGCAAAAGCTGTATTTTCCCTTCAGACACCTACAGCTTCTCTGTCTTCTTCTTTTGAATCTCTAGGGCAAGCTGGGGAGAATTGGGCCACCAGGCTGCAAGGGAGACCCTGGTGACAAGGTAGGAACTCTCTTCTCTCTCATTAGGCACATCAGATATATCTCCTCAGCTTTAGCTGCTGAATGAGAGTTGCACCTGCAGAGAGAGATGTCCAACGAGAGGTCACTGGCCCGTTTTCCAACCAATTGCATGATCTGATCCCAGGCCTGGTATCCTCAAAATGGGGAGCACAGCCTGAATTTTTTGTGCCTCCTTTCCATGGGCAAGTAAGCTGGGATTCCCCAGCGTCCCTCCCCTCCACATAGAATAATTTCAGTTGGAAAAGGCCTTTAAGATCATCAAGTCCAACCATTAAAGGGAGGAGGAGCTGCTCCTTTCATCAACACCGGCAACAAGCAAAAACTATTTTAGTCTCTAGAGCAACTTGCTAAGCCAGTTGATCTATTCTACAGGGAAAGTGCATCTTGTTGCCACAGCAAAACATGTGGTTCTTTGTCCTTTCCCTCGCTAGGGCCCTGATGGCTACCCAGGAGATGCAGGAGACCAAGGTGAAAGAGGAGATGAAGGCATAAAGGTACAAGTGCCCTGAACAGCAAGCAGAGTGTTGGCAGAGGCCACCAGTAAGGACAGCTAAACACCATTGCCTGTATTTACTCTTAAATCCTTTGCTATTCATGAAGCCCACAGGCTCTGGCCTCTGGATTCCATCACTAGACACAGGAGCTGAGGAAAGAGCCTTGCTGGCCCTTCTCCTTGGGCTTCTCATGGCACAAGCAATGACCATTGCTCCCTGGCTTTTTTCAGGGAGATCCTGGCCGGCCTGGTCGCAGTGGACCTCCAGGACCTCCAGGAGAAAAAGGAAGCCCGGTAGGTTCATGCAGCCTTCAGATGTCTCCAGTGTCTTACTGGGGTCTGCTCCACATGGCATAGAGCTGGTGTAGCATCAACTGCTGGCCATGGGCTGGTGGCAGCACAAAGATGATTGCTTGTTAAGGCATCCTGGTGATTCTGCAGATTCACCCACCAGCAGGGAGAAAGCACAAGCCCCTGGGTGGTTGAGTGAGCTCTCCTGCCATGTGTGTCCCCACCAGTACAGTCAGAAATGTCACGTGGGCAACAGGAGGGGGGACTGTGCAACATCCCTGCAGCTGCCCAGAGCAAAATGAGAATGCATCTGTAGCGTTCGTCCAGAGCACAGCAAAGGAGGCAAAGATGATGATTCAGGTGACCCATTGCACTACATCTTTCCTTCTCTTCCCATCTTCTCCTGAGTAGAAAGGCTCTGTTTGGCCACGATTTCCTTTGCCACGGTCTCCTGACTTCCTCAGCTGTTGTGGCAGTGCCAGTGTTTGCAGGCAGTTGTTATTCAGTGGGTAAACTTTAACAATTAACAGCCAAAGGGGTTGCTGTGCTGATGGCCAGTTACTGCAGACACAGTGGAGGAGGCTGGAATAACCTTCCAGGTTTGGGCAGGGCTGGACAGATGCTGTAAGGAAGAGTTAACAAGCCTTTGTTGATGGAGGAAAGGTGACACAGCATCACACTGCTCCAAGGCTGGAGCCTGTGCACACAGCTGGGTGTGTGGAAGCAGAAATTGTGTGCTTGTACACACATCTGCTCAAGGGTGGACTGCTTGACACAGGACAAGAGGGGAGTGTGTGTGCACCTTGACCTCTCTTCTGACGAACTGTATTTCTTTTTCTTTTCCAAGGGACTTCCAGGCAACCCTGGAGCTCAAGGACCTGCTGGAATTAAGGGAAGAAGAGGTGAAACGGGACCTCCTGGACCCAAAGGAGAGCTTGTGAGTGTCTGAAGAGTTCTCTGGACAGTAGGCACACCACAGGAGCCTGATGAAGTTTCATGGATAAGCTCTGAGAAAATGCCCCATTTAGCCTGCCCTGCCTTCTGCATCCCAAAAGATGTGCAGATGCTGATCTCCTTGCTCCCCCATCTTCACAGAGCAATGCTTCCATAATCCTAAACCTGATGTTAACCATTTCAACTTAGAGAAGCATCCTGTATTCCCACATAACCACAAATACTCCTGTGGATGCCCAGGGACCCTTAGCAAGTTCCTCAAACTTCTGTCTCCTCACAGGAGCTCACAGAGCCAAGATCTGGTGGCTTTTATGGTAGAGCTCTCTGAAAAGGGCAGCATCAAATCTCAGCTGTGTCATGCCATCAATGGTGCCACACAGACCCAAGCTAATGTGATAAGGCACAGGAAAATCTGGGCAGTGGGTTGGAGATTATGTTCCCTGGCAGAATACAGCAGCATGGCTCCACCAGCACTAAGGGCCCAGAGCCCAGCTGGCTTGTGTCCTTGTGTGAGATCTGGTGGGGGAAGCAATGCCAGATGAGCTGGAAGTAAAGCAGAGTCTTTAACTCTGAGGGAACGGACCACAGGTGTTTGTGGTGACCACTCTCCTGAAATAATAGTCTGGCTGTGGCTTCCCAAAAGCCAAAGGCAAGATCCCCCAAGCAGTGCAAGCGTGGGGATCCCTGCTCCAGGCATATGCTCACTAAGAGGGCAAGGAGACATCTCTTGGGCCAGGAGGGAGAAGGCAGGACAACCAGGCATCACTGCCCAGGTAGCATTTGTCTTTGCATCCTGTTCATGTGACTTTCTGTGTCTGCCAAGGGTCGACGTGGAGATCCAGGGACAAAAGGCAGCAAAGGCACTCCTGGGACCAAAGGAGAAAGGGTGAGTAAAGCAACTGCCCAGACCATTGCAGAAGAGCCAAAGATGCACAGGACTGGTGTGCATGATGTGCTACTGCCCAGCCATGAAGTGTCCATCCCAGTGGGCTCTCTATGTGTGCTGTGCTCCTCCTGTGCCCACTGCCTGTCCTGGGAGCACCAGGTACAGCCTCCTCCTCCAGGGCTTGATCCAGAGAAAGGGTGAAGGGCAGCAAAGCTCGAGGCCGAGAGACACGTTCAGAGGGCACGCTGCCCTGAGACCGTGTTCCAAACACCAGATTTGAGAACAGCATCATGCCTCTGCCCTGCCATGCACACAGACAGCACTGGAGACACCCCTGACCAGGAATATCTTTACCATCCTCACAGGGAGATCCTGGTCCAGAGGGTCCTCGTGGCCTGGCCGGTGAGGTTGGAAGCAAAGGAGCAAGGGTAAGTATGAAGCAGGGGTTGGTGACAGTCAGGAGGGAGGAAGAGCGCTGCTGCCATCTGGGGCAGCTCTCATCTCCTTTCCTCCTTGTGCACATCTGTACCTGCCACTGTACGCCCTTGTGTCTTGCTTTGCTTTGCAGGGAGACCAAGGACTGCCAGGACCCCGGGGCCCTTCAGGTGCTGTGGGAGAGCCAGGCAACACAGTAAGTCATCCTGGGGCACCTGTGTGACTGTGTCCTCCCTCTGCAGTGAGAGCTTGCCCTGCTGATGTAAGCTGGCTGCATTGTTCCTCCCAAGGGCCACCTGCCTGACCTTTTCTCAGGGAGGCTCGAAAATTAGCCCAGTGGCCCCTGGCTAGCCCTTCCCAGAGCAAGGAGAAATTGTAGGACACAGGAGTCCCTGCTACTCCATCATTCCCAGTCCCAGGTGTTCCCATGACAATGTGGAAGGGACCACCACCCAGTGGGTCACAGGGAGAGGGAAGATGGAGCACCCCGGGCACCCATTTGTTCTGCCTCTGTGGTTAGACCAGCACCCCACTATGGCAGCAGCGCCATGACATCCGTGTGGCTTCATGGGATGTGGGAACACAAGTGCTGAATCAGTCACTGTCACAATAACCTCACTGGGAGGGGAGATGGTCTCGCAGCATCATCTCCAGATCTGGTTTCTCCAGCATGGTCCCCCTGCGTGGCTGAGGAGCTGCAGGGAACATCCTCACCTGTGTCCTCCCCTCTCCCCAACACTATCCTGCAGGGATCGCGTGGGGACCCTGGTGACTTGGGCCCAAGAGGTGACGCTGGACCACCAGGACCAAAGGTGAAGTACCTGAATGCAGCTCTGTATTTGAAGGGGTATTTTGGTGTGCTGCTTTATTATTATTTAAAAAGAGGCAATTTACACTGCAGAAACTTGTGTGCCTTGGGAACAGACTAGCTCAAACCTGAGCCCCTATGGGTCTTGGTCTGGCCACCCCTCACCCTGGACAGATTCAGGGTTGTCCCTGGCATACAGTGTCCTCAAGACCTTGTGAAGCCTTGCCCCACACAGCCTTTCCCTATGTTTCAGAGCCAGCTGCAGAAGTCACAGCTCCTGGTGATGCCTCAGCCCTGAGAGGAGATGAAAACACCTCTGACTGTCACTGGCATCACTGGTCAGAAGGGCCAGGTTTGGTTTCTGACAGTTCATTTTTTTTCTACCAAAGGGTGACAGAGGCAGACCTGGCTTTAGCTACCCTGGACCCAGAGGACCACAGGTAAGTATCCCTTGTCCAGCACAGACACAGAAGCACCATGATTCAGTGGAGGTTGCTGTTGGAGCTGAGCAGCCTGGGAGAAGAGGGAAGGAAGAAGAGAAATGATCAGGGTCGCAAAAATTGAAGCCCTCAAAGGGGGTAGGGGGGTTGAACACTGGGACTGAACCTGGCCTTGGCTTCATCAGCCTTGTGGCAGAGGTGCTGGGGACCCCAGCATCAACAGTGGTGATGAAAGCTGGCTGCAACCCACCACCCCAACCATCAGCCTGAAGCTACTGTGCTGCTCAGCTTCGTGCCCCTCACTGCAGATTTCAGATGTATGTCTGCAGGGTGTTGGGCTGGCACTGGCTGGGTGCTGACCTCTCCTTCCTCTCCTTTCACAGGGTGACAAGGGTGAGAAGGGGCTGCCAGGGCCCAAGGTGAGTGTGTTTGTCACCTGTTTCTGGACTGACTGAAATGCTGAGTAGCTGTTTCCTGACCCTCCAGGTGCATGGCTGAGGAGCCTGTCCTGCCGACAGCTGACCTGGCTGTTCCCTGCAGCTACCCAGCCTGGGTGTATCTCCCAAGCTCATCTCCTGTTGAAACCATATGTTTTACAAAACTTCTTTATTCTTACTTAATGCCTGTGTAAACACTGTTTATTTGCTCTGGGCTGAGCTGCTGGTTTAGAGGATGCCCTCCCAGGCCAGACCAGGCATGTGTTTTTGATGGGCTCGTAGCAGTAGTGCCTCTGCCTGAGCACATCCAGATGTGCTCCATGCCACATCTGTTTCTCCTTCCTTCGAGCAGGGAGGAAGAGGTGAGCTTGGACCAAAAGGAGCGCAAGGGACCAAAGGAGAGAAGGGGGAACCGGTAAGAAGACATCCCACGGGGTCAGTGTCTCCCTCCCACAGCTCTGCCAGGTGTGCTGGGGATGCCACTGCCCGCTCTCCTGCCCACCCTGTGTCCCCAGGCTCAGCTGAGCAGGCTGGTGACAGCCCTTAGCAGGGCTGTGCCTGATGAGGGTGTCAGGAGGAGCCCCCAGTACCAATGGCTGCATCTCCAGCCTTGCTGGGGAGATATTTGACCCTTCTTTGCTTCTTCCCCCCAGGGTGATCCTGGTCCAGGAGGTGAGCCTGGACTTCGTGGTCCAACTGGTGAACCAGGCCTTGAGGTACAGTACCATGCCATCATCTCTGAGCAGATGCTGCAGTTTCCTTCTCTCCTCCCCACTTCTCCTTGATGCCCAGAGGACCCCAGTGGGTCACCCTACTAGGGCTTGCTGGAGGAGACACCAGCTGCAAGACACATCTGCTGGCTTCCAGCGAGGCTTTCCTACCCTTCCTGTGGCAGACCCCTGCAAAAAGCCACATTTTTATGGCTCTGTCTAGTTTCCAAAAAGGGAACTCATGGACCTGTTGGAGTGAGTCCAGAGGAGGCCACAAAGGTGCTCAAAGGGCACCTCTGATATGGAGACAGGCTGAGAGAGTTGGGGTTGTTCAACCTGGATAAGGGAAGGCTCTGGGGAGACCTTAGAGCACTTGCCAGTACCTGAAGGGGCTACAGGAAAGCAGGCAAGGGACTTTTGACAAAGGCAGGGAGTGATGGGATGAGGAGAAATGGTTTCAGGAAGAGGGGAGATTTAGGTTGGATATTAGGAAGAAATTCTTCACTATGAGGGTAGTGAGACACTGGCCCAGGCTGCCCAGGGAAGCTGTGGCTGCCCCATCCCTGGAAGTGTTCAAGGCCATGTTGGATGGAGCTTGCAACAACCAGGTCTAGTGGGAGGTATCCCTGCTTATGGCAGGGGGGTTGGAACTGGATGATCTTTCCAACCCAAACCATTCTATGGGAAAATTGTGCCTGAAATCCCTGTGCTCTTCTTACAGGGGACCCCTGGCCCACCAGGAGATCCTGGCCTGACTGTAAGTACCATTGCCCTGCAGCCCTCCAGGGCTCTTCCTCCCAGGGCAACACTGGCTTTGCCATGCACAGCCTAAGAACGAAACAGGACATCATGTCCTGCAGCTGCCTGGCAGAGGTGGCCTGTGACTTCCCATGGGAGCCAAGGGAAGAGGGGAAGGGCCTGGGTGGGAAGGAGAGAGATGTTGCATAGGGGGGAGGCCTTCACCCTGCACCCCTTTGCCGGCAGGACTGCGACGTGATGACCTACGTGCGAGAGACATGCGGATGCTGTGGTGAGCAGAACATCGCCTCTCCCCAGGGCAGGGGAAAGACCACTTAAGGGGTGGGGTCAGCAGAGGCTGCCTCCTTCTTCAGGAGGTCCCTCGAGGGAGCTATGCCCCCTGAGCTGTCCTTTGCACCTGTACAGTGGGGTCTTTGCTGCCCTGCACAGCAAAATTAGAAAGGTTTCTTTTGAGATGTGTCAACAGAAAGACATGTGCATCCGCCCAAAGCTGCCAGCTGTGGGCAGCACCACAAACCCTGTGGATGCTTGGTGTGGTGCCAACTCCATCTTCCCATAGATGGTCTATTCTGCCCTGGAGGTTCTTGTTCCCACCATCGCTGACCTTTGTGTTTTCCTCCTTCTGTCCCTCTCCCCAGATTGTGAGAAGCGCTGCGGTGCCCTGGACATCATGTTCGTCATAGACAGCTCGGAGAGTATTGGCTACACCAACTTCACCCTGGAGAAGAATTTTGTTGTCAACGTGGTCAGCCGGCTGGGCTCTATTGCCAAGGACCCCAAGTCACAGACAGGTCTGGACTGTGTGGGGACAGAGCAGGGCAGAGGGAAACTAAAGGGTCTTGGAACCCTTCAGCTTCCACTTTTGTCTGTAGCTGCACTGGGCTGCAATCCATCTGTCCATCATGTTCCCAGCAGTTTGCTTTTCCCCCTTCCCATCTTTGTAGGCCAATCGGGCAGCTCTTTGCTGACACAAAAGTCTGCTGACTTCCTGCACTTTTCACTGAGGACACAAAGCCAAGTAACGTGACGCTTCATTGGCAGGTGCCCGTGTTGGGGTGGTGCAGTACAGTCATGAGGGGACCTTCGAAGCCATCAAGCTTGATGATGAGCGCATTGATTCACTGTCGAGCTTCAAGGAAGCAGTGAAGCGCCTGGAGTGGATCGCTGGAGGCACCTGGACACCATCTGCCCTCCAGTTTGCCTACAACAAGCTCATCAAGGAAAGCAGGCGGAAGAAAGCCCAAGTGTTTGCTGTGGTGATCACGGATGGGCGCTACGACCCCCGGGATGACGACAAGAACCTAGGGGCTCTTTGTGGTAGAGATGTGGTTGTCAACACCATTGGCATTGGAGACATGTTTGATCAGCCAGAACAGAGCGAGACTCTGGTGTCCATCGCTTGCAATGAACCCCAGCGAGTCCAGAAGATGAGGCTCTTCTCAGACCTGGTGGCAGAGGAATTCATTGACAAGATGGAGGACGTGCTTTGCCCAGGTCTGTACTTGTCCTTGCACTGGAGTTCCCTAGCCCCAGGATTTGGGGTGGAGGGCATATGCAGGGCACTGAAATGATTGCAGAGACACTGTGTCCCAGCAGATCGGCCAATAGCTCATAAGCTGGGTCATTCATGGGGGGGGCTGACTTTTAATGTAGCCCTGTATAAACAGTCCTTCCTCAGATACAGACCAGCCTTTTGGGGCAATCCTTCAGAGTCCTTTCCCCTGGTAAGACACTTCGCCCTGCCACCCTGACTGTGCAAGACACTCAGTTTTCCTTGTTTCTTTTCCTTCCAGATCCACAGATCGTCTGCCCAGAGCTGCCCTGCCAGACAGGTAAACATTACAAGTAGCTTCATATCATCTGCACAAGGTGGTAGGTCCAGGGGAGAGCACCCAAGGCTCAGGAGAGGGAGGCAGGTGTGCAATCCTGCTCATTCCCTTTGGATGGCAGGGGTTTGGGAAGCAGCATTACTTTACATGAGGAGAGGCTCTGGGGTTTCATCTCCTGCTCTTTTCCTGTCACGCCAAGTTCTCTGTGCAGGTAGGTACGAGTGCCCCATGTTGGTGCACCAGCACGGCTCAGCCCTGATATTTCTCCCTGTCCCAGTTCCTGGGAGCCACCATGTTTTGACCTCCAAACTCAGACTCCAAATTAATTTCTCACTTGTACCATGTCTCTCTGAGACACCAAGTCAAAACCCCCTTGCTGAGCTCTCCCCCCAGGTGACTTTTGAGATGCAGAGTCCAACCTGCAGCACTGGGCAGGATGCTGCTTGGGAGTGACAAGGGCAGAGCCGGAGATTGGGACTGTTTGGAAAATAGCACCATAGTGGAACCAAAGCTTTGGCTTCTCTAACGCTGGCTGTATTTAATTAACAATTAGCTCAGGGTGTTGGATTAAAGGAAAGGCTGTAAGGATCCTGTGGTATAAAGGAGATGGCTGCTGCTTGCTGGAGGTAGCTTTACTTGATCACTTGTTGCTTGTTGAGGGGCAGATCTGCAATCTGAACTCCCAGAGACCCTGTCTGAGGCTCTGTGCCTGTTTCAATACAACAGATGCCCTCTTTGTTGAAATACACAAAGCTTTTAGGGAACAAAATGTTGCCAGTTCTTGCAATTTAAATTTCTACTTTTGCCATGAATCAGATTTTGTGAAAGTCTCCAGCCTCAACTCAGTATTATACAGAATCTCAACTTTCCTTTTTTAAAGAAGTCCCTTCATTTCCATCTAAAGCAAAGGAAAACTGGTCCCAGCACACTCAGAAAACTGAAGACAGAAAATATATCATTATCTCTGTCTAAAATATCTCAGTAGTATTTTCAGTATTTGCACCTGGCCATGCAGAGATCACAATGTCCAACCGTGATGCTGAACTATCCACACAGGCTCCCCTGTTGTGTCCTCTGGAGAGCTTTGTTCTGCAGATCCATGCATGAAGAGGTGACTTCTCCATGCCATATTCATGACTGCTCAGGTGTCTTCAAAGGTTTTGGTGTTTGCAGCCTCCCTGTTTCTGAAGAACAGTTGCAGGAGAGAGACTGACCCAAGCACTGGCCCACGTTCTCCTAGGCTTGGGCCATCAAAGCTCTTCAAAGCAAGGTGAAGCTGGCGGTCCTTCCCCTCTAGTGCATTTGGGTGTTTCTGTTCCTGATGCAAGGTGAGAACAGCTTGCTGGTACCTGACAGTCCTGGGGACCAGAACAGAAATGGCTTAAGGAGGTTCTGGAGCGTGTCCAGAGAAGGGCAACAGAGCTGGGGAGGGGTCTGGAGAACAAGTCTTATGAGGAGCACCTGAGGGAACTGGGGATGTTCAGCCTGGAGAAAAGGAGGCTGAGGGGACACCTTCTCATTCTCTACAAATGCCTGAAGGGAGGTTGGAGCAAGGGGGGGTCGGTCTCTTCTCCCAAGTAACAAGTGACAGGACAAGAGGAAATGGCCTCAATTTGTGCCAGGGGAAGTTTAGATTGGATATTGGGAACAATTTCTTTCCCAAAAGGGTTGTCAGGCCCTGGAACGGGCTGTCCAGGGCAGTGGTGGAGTCACCATCCCTGTAGGGATTTAAAAGCTGCACAGATGTGGTGCTGAGGGACATGATTTAGTGGTGGCCTTGGCAGTGCTGGGTTAATGGTTGGACTTGATCTGAAAGGTCTTTTCCAACGAAGATGATTCTAAAAAAAGGGTGAATCCCTCAAGCCATGCCAAAGGCTGGCCAGGTCAAGTGCAAGCTCTGCACCTGCACCCCTGAGGACTTGGGATGTGGAGTGGCGTGGCCAGGTATGCGTGGGCCTCCCTTGAAAGTGCCAGCACACCCATCTTGGCAGGGGCAAAAAGTTGTCCCAGTCTGCAAGGATCTGTGCTAGGCCTGGTAGACCAAGTTTTAAGTGATACCCAGGGATTCAGTGGCCTTTGACTAAAGCACCTTCTACTCGCACCAGATGATCCATGAGGCGTTGTCATCATCATCTAGAAGGATTTGCAGTGATCACATTTGTGATCATTGCAAGGGAATGTGTTGGCTGGGATATGACATAAGGCATGTGGCAAAGCCTGGAGCTTCTCTGCTCAGTGCTCAGCTTCCTCCTGTTCTCCAAGAACATCTCAAGAGCTGGTGCCAATTCACGTGCAAAACCTTTGGATGGGGACAATGCCCTTCACAGAAGCGTGCACATCCAACGTGTGGGTCCCGTTGTAGACAGGCCAGACAGGTTCAGGTCAGGAAGGCAGCCCTGTTCTTGGCCCCATGGCTGTCAGATTTGCAGTCTTGGCACTTGAAGGAGCAACTCAGTTGCTCACACCAGGCACTCCAGGTCCTGCCTGGGTGTTGTCAGCAGAGCACAGAGGGGGACAGGTATCACCCACACCTTGGCTTCCCCCTGCTGCCTTGCAGAGCCAGGCATGTTGCCACTTCGGGTTCACATCTGCAGCTGAAGTCGTGCTGCCTCAGTGCTCTCTCTAAGGAAACCCAGGTTTTCCCATCTGCAGGGCAGAGCCTTGTCTCCCCGTCCATCACAGCAGAGCTGACAGGATGCTGGGATGTGAAACGGGTTCGATGCTGAGCAAACCTGAACTGACCACTTGCTTCAACAGAAGCTGCATGGTGCCCTGTGATGCTTTCTAACCCGTGCAAAAGGCTTTGCTTTGAGCTTTGGGATGTTATTCATGTTGAAGTTCAGCACAGTCAGGTGGAGCCGGAGGCTCTTGAGGTCCTGCACACCACACAGGAGCACTGCACACCACAGGGCAGTGACTTTAGCCAAAGCAGGGCAGGCTAGTGCAGGCAAGGAGTTCACATAATATTGTCCCTTAGATGTCTCTGGCTGTACAGCATCATGGGTACGGTTCACATGGAGCAGAGTTCAAAGCTACATGATGGCTGAATCCCATAGGCAGAGAGAAGCTGGACCCCATGGCCCTTTTCCTGAGGCTGTCCTTTCTCCATCACGCCTATGCTGGATGGATTGGGAAGGGCCTGGGCAGTTGAGGTTTCATGTCCTTTTCTGAGGTCTCTCAGTTGATGTGTGATTGATTTTTGGCATGAATCCCACAGTTCCTCAGACTTGAAAGTGGCAGAAATACTTAAGATCTGGCTTTGGTCTTTTCTTCTCTGTTCCTCGTTAGCTCTGTTCTTCTCGGGTGCAATGCCAGTAGGAAAGCCAGGTAGCATTCAGAAAGAGCCACTGCTAGCAAGCCCTGAAAATATTCTTTTGACGCTCACTTGCAGATGACAGGAACCCTGGGAACGTAAACCCACTTATTTTCCGCCCTATGGAAGAGGGAGTCAACATAGATTTCCCAAGCACCATACATTCGATCGCCCAGTTCCTAAACTCCACGCGGGAAACCCAGGACCCCAGCATGTACACCCAGCTGGTGGCCACTTTGGCCTTTACCGCCGAAAAAGCCAAGTTTGCCACTGGAAATGAGCGGCAAGAGTGGATGGACTTGTTCATTGACACCTTCAAAATGGTGCACAGTGAGATTGTGGGGGACCCAGAAACCGTAATAGGGCTTTGCTGACATCTCCATCAGAGACCACATGAAGTGGGTGGAGGCAGAGGTTGAGGGAAGGTGGCAGTTGTCTTTCCTCAAGTGTCCGTTTGGCAGAGGGCACAGGTACATTGGTAGATGCTTTTAGTTTAGGAGAAACACAGACAGTGAAACTGCTTGGTGGCACTCAGCTGGGATGTGGCACAAGGAGGAGTCCTCTCTGGCTTGGCCGGCTGATGAGCATGCCAGCTTTCTCCAGTGGTGTCAGGAGATGCTTGTTTTGCCCACTGCTTTTCTGCAGAGGAGCTGCCCTGCTTTGGTCTTGGAGCCAGCCATGCTGCTCCCCTCTGGCCCTCCCATGCTCCAGCCGCACTCTGGCAGAGTAGCATGTCCCAGCCCCCAGCCACATGCAAGCACCAGGCTCCACCTAGGAGACTGCTGGCATGCACGTGGCTGAGGGCCAGGGCAAGTCCTTCATTTGCAAAGAGCCTAACCATGTGCTTTCCTACGCATGTAATTGCTGACTGCTTCTGAAGCACCTTCTGCATCCTTTTGCTGGGATGAGGGCTGTCATGAGGGCTGTCTTTGGGTCCTGCAAACCATTTGTGTGGCAAGACTGGCCAAGCAAGGTGCATCTCCTCTCACTGCAGCAAGTTTCCATGGGCAGCTGGGGCACGGAAGGGAAGGGGGAAGTTTATGGGGGAGAGGGCAGCATTGCTTTCCGTTGAGGGCACCAAAACCTGGGGAGTGCTTCTCTCAGAAGCTGTATGAGCTCCCTTTGCCTTTTTCGCTGCTTGTTCATTTGTGTTTCTTCTGTCTTAACTAGCAACATGTACCTATGCATATCCAGGAGCTAGAGGTTATGTAGGACCAGGCAGCCCAAAGCAAAGGTCCATGACTGTGTGCAGTCAAACCTCTGTGATGCATTACGTGAGCTATGTAAAAAACAAGTATTTAAATGTGATGTAGCATAGCCCATTCAGTCCAAACCCAGGGCTAGTTTGGTTCAGAGAGACCACAGACCCACCCCTTGGCGCTGCGGGTACGTGCATTTAGATGAGGAGTGGTATTTCCGTGAGCTCAGATGCCCCTGGTTTTCACCAAGTCAGGCAGGCAACTGCCATTCTGCCTCCAGAATAACTACTGCCCTCTCAAGCTGTAGAAAGAGAAAATGGCATTTTGTGTGCAGACATAAGCATAGAAGTGTCTACTGCCAGCAAGTGAATTTTGCAGCCTGATGTGGTATTATTGCAATAAAGTATACTGAGCAAATGTCATATTTAATGGGCAGAAGGGAGATGTGTGGTCTTCAAAAATGTGGTTGGGCTGTAATGTTTCCAGGTGTGCAAAGGGGAACCAGTTGCCAAGCTCAGGCACAGGAATTGGAACGAGGAACTTGCCCACTTGGAACTTCCTGCAGTGCTTTCAGCATCTGGGGCTTGCCAGTCTGGGCTTGAAGCCACCCAAGACAAGGGGAGGTGTTTGTGTTGCTCAGCACATGAGCAGGTTGGACACACTCCACAGAAGTTAGTCTTTCTCCAAAGGTTTCACTGCTTTTTGCTCCCAGTCTACAGGGACAGGGAGCTCAGAGAACTCTGCTGTTGGCATATAATGGAGGGAAAATTCAGAGAGCTTTAAATGGTGTGTTCAGAGTTTTAAGTGAAGGCCAAAGGATGAGGATCTGCCTGTGTCTGAGTCCTTACGCCAGCACCTGGTTGTAATCCACGCATTCCAGGCCTGTGCAAAGCCAAGCTCCCTGCTCTGGTTTGATTTTTACCCCAAAAGCAGAGTGTGACTTAGCCTGCTGGGTTGCAAGTAAACAGTTAAGCTGCTCTAGCCACGGTACTAGAGGAAGGTCAGTCCCCATGTCGCTTCCATCTCCACTGTCAACACTGTGAAACAATAGAGGAAATACAAGTTACGCAGGTTTTAGAAGAAGCAGGAACATGATGTGAATGGGTGAGGTCACTCTGCAGATGCAGGTAACTGGATGGGTGGCTAAGAGCAGGAGAATTGCTGGTATTTCTGCTTTTTGTGCTATGGCTGTTAGGTGTCCCCAGCTGCGTCCTAGCACACGGATGCAGCACAGTGAGCTGCAGGCTTCGTGCCTTGCTGGATGCCACATGAGAAGGATTGGTGCTCCAGTTAAGTGTGATGTGAAGGTTTTAGTTGGCCTAATTCGTGGTGGTGCCTCCGAGAGCTTATCTCAGAGGACGAGAATCTTGTTCTTTGCTGCAGGAAAGGGCACAGGGGTCCTCAGCCTCCCAAAAATGGGAACAAGCCACAACCAAAGTGTGACATCCAACAGGAAAAACCGAAGGTTTTGTCATGCTGCTTGCACCTGTGTCATGTTCCCATGGGATAACTCATGAGTAAAGGCATCTTACCACACAGCTGGAGGGCTGCCTTCTCCAGCCATCCGGGCAGAGCAGCAGGAGGGGTCTTTGGGGAGTGCTGCTGCAGCAGGAGCTGCCTGGGGAGCCAGACGTGTGTTACCCTCTCACTAAAGCTCTGTGGAGTGGTGCTGCTCTCAGCCATGGTTCTCTCAACTAGGAGCTCTTAAGGCTTGCTTCAGGTCATGTGGGAGGTGGGTGGATCTTGCTTGTCATCTCAAGAAACCTGACTCCATGTAAACAAGCAACAGGAGAGACAGACTGGTAATGCTTCTCCAACACGATAAGCCCTCAGTCCCACCTTCTTGCTTCCAACTGCTTTTGCCAACCCCTACATAGATTTTGGACTGCTTGGTTGCAAGGGTCATGTCTTCCTGCCTTTCCACCTCCACGACTGCACAGAGTAGGTGAGGATCAGGAGTGCAGGTGCTGCCAAGGCAAAGTGTCCTTGTGGCAGCAGTGCCTGCATAGCGGGAACTGCGGCATCAATGTACCTTTAGACAACATTTCTCAAGGAAGTTTGGGCAGAGGTGAGTATGTACCTTTATTGCTTTAAGGAAGTGGAGTATTGCAGCTGAATTTCAAAATGCAATATTAAAAAAGCCCAGGGGGGGGGGAAAGCATCACTTGGAGCTTGGTTTCTACTGCAGTTGGAACTGGGGTTGCAGGAGCCTGTTGTTCCCAGTAAGACAATGTACAGTAAGCACCAGTCAAGGCAGGACATCACTGTAGGTATGTTTTACAGTGTGGGCTAAGGAGAAATGCCTAGGGAGCATGATACAGAAACAGCCACGGGCTTTTGTGATGTCCAACAAGTTAAGCTAAACCACAAATACCAGCAGAAGTCCCTGCATCAGGTTTGACTGTTTTCTCGTGGATGGAAGTGGTGCCAAAGTCTGTGAGCTCAACGAGATGCACCATCAGAGCCTCTGCCACACTGTCTTGTGCTGTTAGATTCATGCTGGAGGCTGTCTCTCTAGACTCAAGTGTGCATGTATCTATTTTGCTTAGAATATAACTTTGCTGTTTGAGTGTTGACTACACATCTAGTACTAATGAGCTAAACAGTAATCCATTTGTTGCTCATCTCGTGCAAGCAGCTAGGCTGGCTCAGCACCCTGCCGTGCTGAATCCAGCTGTAACAGCATTCGGCACAGAGGAAGCACTGTGTCAAGTTGGACTTGCTCATAGAAATTCAGCCTAATGTGATCCTCCTATCCCAAACTTGGGCTGCTCCAGTATCTCCTGTTCTTGCCAGTCATGCAACATCACATGTCATTGGCTCCAGGACTTCACCCTTTGGAGATTTAGTCGTAGAGCCACAGAATTGCTCGACAGTGATATGGCCATTGCCCTGCTGCCAGCTGGCCAGCCTCAGCATCTGCATCACAAATCAACACTGCTGGTGCAACCATATTCCCAGCTAGTGCTTTCAGCAGAGAAGGAAACTCAAAAAAAAAAGGAAGAAAATTCAACAGTGCAGTAATGGAAGTGTTTCTAGGAGAGGCAGTGCATGCAGAGGAACACCAAATGCAATACGTGCAACTACTGCAAAGGAACAAAATAATGTTCCTCAGCTAACTCCTGTCTCCAGAGTTTGCTATTTTCTCCTCCCTTTTTTTTTCCTGAGTTCATTCACTGTGTAATATTCATATGCCCACATTGTGGGGCAAGTGCTGCTCTGAGTGACTGAAGAACAAGTGTTTCACCAAGTGTTGGTCTGTTAGATATTGCAAAATCTGCTTTACAACATACAGGTGCATCAACAAGGGTAGTCTTGTTTTCCAACCATATGACCCAACCTTTATAAGCTCTTCAGGAATTAGTGATTGCTGATTATACTGACCTGGGTGAGAGGCATTGAAAACTGCTTTCATCTTACAAATCTGTGTGTGAAGAGTAACTTTGAAAGTAAACCTCTCTGTAGAAGTAACTGAGAGGTTTGCAGATGCTGCCTGCCAATAATCTCAGGATATTCCTGGCACAGAAGGTGGATGTAATTCTGGGACTGAAATGTAGAGACCTGTCTAATCTCCTGGATGCTTGTGGAGGTCTGTCATAGGCCCCAGAATTAGCATTCATTAAGACCTAGTGTTCAGGAGCTGAGGAAATGAGAAGCAAAGCAGGCTTTGGCAGCAAGTGGGGCTGGTCCTTTAGACAAAGGTGCACGAGGGGACTCCAGCCTAAACTGCCCGAGGCCAGCCCCAAACTTATCCTGTAGGCTTTCTTATGCTCCCAACTCTTGTCTTCTTTCTCCTGCAGAGCTTGCAGTGGCCCAGTGCACACAGCGTCCTGTTGACGTCGTCTTCTTGCTTGATGGCTCCGAAAGGATCGGGCAGCAGAACTTCCAGAGGTCCCACCACTTTGTGGAGGAGGTGGCCCGACAGCTCACGCTGGCCAGGAGCAACATGAATGCCCGGATCGCGCTGCTGCAGTATGGCAGTGAGAGGGAGCAGGATGTGGTCTTCCCACTGACCCACAACCTGACGGAAATCTCCAACGCCCTGGCACAGATCAAGTACCTGGACTCATCCTCCAACATTGGGGTCAGCCATCATCCACGCCATCAACAACATCGTGCTCAGCCCGGGCAACGGGCAGCGACTTGCCCGGCGTAATGCCGAGCTCTCCTTCGTCTTCATCACTGATGGCATCACGGGAAGCAAGAACCTGGAGGAGGCTATCAACTCCATGAAGAAGCAAGATGTCATGCCCACAGTAGTGGCTCTTGGCAGTGACGTAGACATGGATGTCCTGCTGAAGCTTGGCCTTGGGGACCGGGCAGCCATCTTCCGGGAGAAGGACTATGACAGCCTCTCCCAGCCCAGCTTCTTTGACAGGTTCATTAGGTGGATATGTTAAATGAAGGGAGTGCACGCGTCCTCCTCTCACCAGTATACACACCCCTGATATTGCCTGTTTCATTTTCTCCCCTCTGTATGGTTGCTAGCAACTCCAAGCTGGCCCAGAGCAGCTGCCCTCTGGGTCCTCCTTTCTAGCCAAAATCCAGAGCTCTTTTTCTGATTTTCATGATGAAAAATCATGTATCTTACATTTATGGTGCTAATTAAAACCAGGAACAAAGCAGGATACAGAGCCATAAGACGTACTTCTGTAAAGCTTTACACACACTAAGCCATGCCTTGCATACGTACTGTAGTCCTAGGTGGGCTTGTCAGAGAAGCAAGAAACCTTCCCAGTGTAGCAGGACAAATGATCATCTCTAGTTGTCAAAAACTCTCAAATCCCTCAGTGTCCAGTGAGGAGCTTTACGGCTGCAACATCCCCTGTTCTTTAGCAACACCTTTTCCAGATTATCTCATTTTTTTTGCTCTTTCAGTACTTCTGCCCTGAGAGAACCGGGTGAGTTTGTGACATATCACGTGTCAGCAACTTGCTTTCCTTTTGCATGGCCCTTGGGGGCTTGCTCCTCTTTCCCAGAAGCACCAGGATGGTGAGAGGCTTTCCTGCCTTCTACAGTAGTTCATGGATGCTCCTTTTGGGATCTATCCTAAATTTCACCTTTTAAGGTCTTTATTTTCCTGTTCTTTCCACTTCCTTCTGCCATTCTGACCTTCATCAGAACCTGTTCGTTTATTACTGCACCCAAAATCCTGGCTGAGAGGGGAGGATGCCTCCCAGCATCTCACAAAACACTGGGCAGCTGCTTCCCTGTCCTCCCAATGTGCTCAAAGCAACTGTGGTGCCTTCTTCCCACTTGTATCTGCTGAGCAATGCCCAGATTTGAACTTGAATTGTGCTGACTGCAAAAATAAACAAATAAACTCTTTTCACCCTATCCTTAAAAACAATGGTTTATTCTGTATTTTGTCTCTTTTTAAAAATAATTTTTAATCTCCCGGGTCTGCTAAGTCTAGGTAAGTTTCTATTATGGCTCTCCCTCAGAAATGCCAGAGCACAAGACTAGGGGTCCCTCATGGCAAGGGTCACAAGGCACTGCTGAAGACCTGAAGGACCATGGGGTGCTGATGGGGCCCCTCCAGCTCTCCCCACTGTCTCCAGCAGTCCTCTTGCAGGCCTGTTCCTCTGCCCCCTGGCCCACACCCCCCTAGTGAGACACTGGTCTCTCAGAAGATCATGTCTTCATTTCTCACCTGCTTCCTCTTCCTCACCTGTTCATAGGTGAGGACAGCAGGGGTCCTCAGGTGCCCCTCTTGGAGGGGAGCTGTGCCTTTCGCCACCACTGAAGGTGGCATTGCACTTGAGTGAGGCTTTCCCTACACATTCTTCAGCCCCTCTTGCATCCAACACTTGTGTGTCTCAAGCCAGGACAATGGGGCA
Organism: Hemiprocne comata; assembly: GCA_020745705.1. NCBI lineage: Eukaryota > Metazoa > Chordata > Aves > Apodiformes > Apodidae > Hemiprocne > Hemiprocne comata. The sequence goes on from CM036591.1 coordinate 38,366,866, forward strand.
GAGGAACTCTCTGGGGCCAGGGACATTTCTGCAAGGTTGTGTACACAGTGGTGGAGGTGGGATAGGGAAGAGGGGCTGGGCAGGGCTTGGGTTGTCTATGGGGGATCCCAGGCACAGGGTGCAGAGGAGCTGGTGGCACTGGTGCAGGGGAGGGCATGACAGTGGGGAGCTGTGGCCATAGCCACGTGTGCTGCAGTGTCACTGCCTTGTTTTCCCTCCTTAGGAAAGGAGAGCCATCGGGGAGCCTCGAGGGCCACAGGACAGAACACAGCTGCATGCAGAGGGACACCACAGGAGTGAAATCCCACCGCCCCGGCACGCTCCTGCGCCCAGCCGGCAGTGCAGCAGGGATGGACACGGCAGCACAGGGTGAATCTGGGTGGGATGGGCTGCACCACCTCTGGGAGAGACCCTCCTCCATGGTGAGCTGCTCCTGTTTGTGCCACTGGGTCCTGCAGCCAGTGACACCAGCTGGCAGCAAGGCCTGCTTGATAACAGGGCTGGGAAGGGTCCTCTTGAGCCAGGGCAATGAGAAAAACAAAAGTAAAACAGTAGCCAAACAGTCCTGTGTATGTTAAAATTGTTGTGGTGAAAGCACTGCCAAGCTTTCACCTTTCCTCATGGGCATGCTGCAGACCCACGGCCGTGGCTCAGGGGCTTCAGAAAGATAGCTCATTACTCTTCCAATTAATTATAACCCTGGTGTGGAGAATGGCAACTCACACAGCTCAGCAAGGGGAAGGTTATGGCAAAAGGGAAAGTAGGCCAGGTTGGATGGGGCTTGGAGCAACCTGGTCTAGTGGGAGGTGTCCCTGCCCATGGCAGGGAGGTTGGAACTGGATGATCCTTAGGGTTCCTTCCAATCCAAACCAGTCTGTGATTCTATGATTTCCTGGCCAGGCCCTCTGCTGCAGCTGGGAAAGCTCATGAGAAATATAAGGACTTCTACCAGCAACGGGATCCCTGCTAGCAGCTGGCATCATTGTGCAGGAAAAACACACGGACACCAGCAGACTGCAAACTAGCACATGATGCTCCCCACGCTGCTACCTGCAGCCCTGGGGGTGACTTTCAGTGGGCTCTCCTGAAAGACAGAGGACAGAGCTGCTGCCCATTGTCTCACAGCTATTCCAGGTCAAAGATTTTACAAGCTAAAAACAAGAACAATGCTCAGCAGGCAAAACGCTGCTTGAAGAGAAAGGGGAAAGGAGCAGAGCAACATGCAGGTGGTTCCCGTGGGGCACGTGGCTTCATGTTTCACCATTCACCATCCTGCAGGTGGGAGATGACCTCCTCAGTCAGAGTCAGAACTGCTGCTGCTTGAGCTGCTAGAGTTCTGGAGGACAGAAAACAAAACTGCTTTAGGGTAACACGGAAACAACCCTATTTCACTCCATTTCTGGTAAGTGTTGGCCATCCTGTGGTGGGTTCCCATTCCTGGTGTCCAGCTGGGGCCAGGTTGAGGCTGCAGCAGTGGTGGCCACAGACCCACCTCTCCCCAGGTGTCTTTGCACACCAGCAGAAGGGGAGCCCTCAGGTTTGCACACTGGCTGAATTGCAAGCCTGGAATGATCTGGGAGAGCTGACTCTGCCCCTGTGGGAGTCAGGACAGCACCACAGCCTCAGGCAGCAAACCCTGGCCAGGAGACCCTGACTTGGAGATTAAAGGGCTGCTAAAAACATCACTGTAATCTTTAAGGCAGTGCTGGCACAAACCATGTTTCAGAGTTTGAAGCCATTATTTTTTTGCTTGGAGAATATAATTACTGAGATATTGTGGGAAGGCTGTTTGTCAATTAATTTTTATTAATTTTTACTTGTTTATATATTTATTATTGCTATTATTTTATTGTCATCCTTATTATTATTACTACTACTACTCAAGGAAACTCCAGAAGGGTCCTGCTCTCTGCCACTGAGGGCAAAGGTCAAAGCAGATCACAAAGTCATTGCACAGTTAGAGGAGCTGATGGTTTGCTTTGTTTGGGAAATGCTCCTCCGTCCCATGGTGGAACTGGGATTTTGTTTAGCAGTCCCTCACTCGACCTAACCCTGATGGTGCCCGTTCCTGGAACAGCATTTTCTGGAGCCTCTACTCCTGGCACAGATAATTGCTTTTTTTTAATTGTTGGGTTTTTGTTTTGTTTTGCTTTTTAAGATGAAACTGAACTGTTTCTTTGCTGCAGGACACTGAGTGAGTGCCCCTTACAGAGGCATGACTGACTCTCAGATGAGCAGGACAAAGTTCTGGGGTTTAATACACAGCTGCGTGGTGCACCCTGAGCTGAGTCACCGTTTCAAATGGCTTCAAGGTATTTCACGGATCATGTTTCAAAAGACTTGCTTGGAATAACTCATGCTTGCCTATTTATGACACAAACGGAAGTCTCCACATCTAAAAAAAGCCACTGAGGTGCTGGCAGCCCACAGGGTGGAAGAGGGGAGACCTAGGTGCCCAGGTTGGATGGTGGGGCACACATGAGGGGGTCCAAAAGCCCACAGCAGAGATTTGGAAGGGTTTGGGGCCACCTCACTCTTACCTTGCCTCCGTGGTGCTTGGAGTGCTTCTTATGGTGCTTCTTGTGGTGCTTCTTATGGTGCTTCTTATGGCAATCAGGAGGGCAACCTGGCATTCCTGGTGGTCCTGAATGGGGGTGTCCGTGGGCATGATGCCCCTGTGGGGGGTGTCCATGGGGATGATGCCCTTGCGGAGGGTACCCATGGTGGTGCTGCCCCTGTGGGTAGGGGCCAGGTGGAGAGGGCCCACAAGGCTGGCTGGCTGGGTGTCCCAGGGGATAGGTCCCAGGGGCACCAGGCGGCACTTGGGGGTAGCTGTGGTTGGGGTCTGCTGGAGTGCTGTGAAAAGGGTATCCTGGAGGGGCTGCTGGGCAAATTTGCAATTGTGGTGGTGGCACCCCACTGGGAGCACCTAGGAGAAGAAGGAGGCTGTTAGCAAGCAGAGACGGGCTCTGCCCAGACACTGCAGGGAGCGGGTGCACCCATGCACCCAAAGGTCCCCCTACGCTGTACCCCCTCCTCACAAGTGATGCCCACTCCCCTTTGGTAGGCAGGTAATGCCCCTGCGTGCCTGTGGCGGGTGCACTGAGCCCCTCTCCCAGCCCCGATGGCCCTGTGGTACCCGCAGCCCTGCCCGGCCCCACGGCCTCTCACCTGGGTTGGGGTTCCACATCCTCCGCGGCTCCGAGCTGCAAGAGAGGACAGGTACCGTCAGGGCTCCCTCGTGGCACCTCCTGTCACTGCCAGCAGGTGGAACCTAGCTCCTCTGCCCCAGCTCCTTCCCAAGGACCAACCCCAACAGTCCCCCCCCATCTCTTCGAGTGACAGCACCGCCCCCGGCAGTGGCTGTCCCACCTCTGTGCACCCCCAAAGCCCAAGCATATGGTTTTCATCGTTAATGGAAATAATAAGCCAACTCCAGCCAAGCCTGGGTGCCCAGCCCATGTCCTCGTGGGCCATGAGGGGCTGGAGACACTATGTCTCGGTGCAGCGCCAGCCATGGGGACGGTGCACCCTGGCTCACAGGCACCCATGCCCCCCTGGCCTTCATTCCCCTCGGATGCACTTTGGGGAGATGGTTCTGCTCACCTAAGCTGCAGAAAAGCCCCAGCAGAGGCGATGCTGGCAGCACCCTCTGAAAGCACTGCTGGCAGCACCACCCTCCTCGGCACGGCTCTCCCGGGGTGGCAGGCACACCTTATATACCAGGGTCCTGCCAGGGCAAGGAGGGGTGCGGCAGGCAGGGGTGACACTGCTGAGCCACAGCCGTCACCATGGGCACGTGGGAAACGTCAACACGCCGCTCCCAGCCGGCACAAAGGTCCCATAAGGCTGATAAAAAAGGAGACGGAGGGTGGTGGCTTCACCTCCCGGTATCAGGCGATGGGGTGACTCAGACGTCCCCACCACGAACCCTGGCTCAGTGCTCCCAGCATGGGCACAGTGTCCAAGGTGGGGGTGGCACGGGGGGGGGGTCACCCTCCCACAGGCACTGCGGTGGGGCAACAGGGTTCAGGGTCCAGCTGATGTCTCCCTGTGACACTGCTCAGGGTGCTGCCGTGGCATGAAGGTGGAGGAGGTGATAGCTGCTGTCAGACCCAGGCAGGTGCTGATGCTCAGGTCTTCCTCTTGGGGGCTTATGAAGAGGGAACAGAGCTCCTCCCGTCCCATCCCCATCTCCCTGCTGACCCAACCCCACCCTCCCCCGGCGCGATGCTGCCCCATGTCTGGCAGCTCTCCCTTCCCGGGCCAGTGAGCAATGACACAGGCTGGTCTCCTCATGCACAGTCCAAAAGACACCTCGCAGAAAGGGACTGTTCCAGGGAGGTGTCTCAGGGCAGGTTTCTGTGCACAGAAACACACAGAGGTGTGCAGGTCAGGAGGTGCCCATGCACAGGGATCTCCTCCTGGGCAGTGCCATGGGGTCCCTGCCATCCCGTCCATTGGGAGCCCTGTGGCCCCAAACACTGCCTGTCCAGCCCACTCCTTCTGCAGCAGGGATGAGGGAATGGAGACTGGAGTCTGAGCTCCAGGTAACAAAAATAACCTTTGGCCAGGGAAAGGCCAGCAGGGAAGTTGATGCTGGGATCTGCCTGAGTGGAGCAGCTCTCCTGAGGCAGATACTGAAGGAGCCCAGGCAGGGATGAATGTGTTTCCCAGCTGTATTTGCTGTTGCAGAACCCCCAGGCTGTCCCCAAGCCCTTCTCAGGCTGCCCGCTTCTCCAGCACTGTCAGCACGAGTGCTGAGCCTTGCTTCGCCTCCTCCAGCAGCCCAGAGACCTTCTGTGACATCTGCGTGGAGAGGGAGAAGCATCATTGACCACTCAACAGGACAGAAGAGCTGTCCACCATCCACCCTATGCATCCCACTGGTGGCAAAGGGAGGAGGTGCCTAGGCATGAGGGGTCCCCAGGGCTTCATTTCCACCTGTGTCCCAGCTCATCCCCACTGCCAGGGTGCACACACAGCCCCTGCTCACCGCAAGCTTGAACTTCTCATCTGTTATGTCTTTCAGGTTGATCATGACATTGAAGTAAGCTCCGAACACAGCTGCTTCCAGCATTTTGGCTCCCACCTGGAAAAGAGGCTTGCGAGAAGCTCTTCTGCTGAACAAGAGCACCACCATATGGTCCTGCAGCAGGACTCCCCCTCTCCATGACCCAGCAGCACGCAATGCTTTCCAGCTAGGTATCTTCAGAACGTGGCTCCAGCAGTGGGAACCATTCATGGCCTTGTAACACAGGTAGGGAAGCTCGGGCAAGGGCTGGTGGAGGTCAACTCTCCCACAAGGGCTGCAAGCTGCCAAAAGTTAGGAGGGAGAAAGCACTGGCCGGTTTGGGAAGCAAGGCTAAAGAGCTGCATCCCAGAGGCACAGTGGGACACTTTGCAGGGAAAAGCGGCGAGCCCGGCAGCCCCCAAAGCCCCAGCTGGGGCAGCACGTAAGCCTGGGACCGTACCTGGATGTCAGATTTGCAGGCCAGGTTGCAGTGGCGTGCCAGTTCCCTCAGAGCAGGCCAGAGCCCACTCACCTTCTCTGCCAAGCCACAGGGCACCCTCACAGCTGTCTTTAGCCCCTGCTGCATGGCAGCCGTGCGTCTGGGAAGGGGGATAGCCCTGCAGTGAGCGCTGGCTGGCCATACTCCCCCCATCTGCACGTCCCCACCAGCCCAGCTCACCTCTCCTGCTCTTCAGGGGTGCTTTTTGGCAGCTTCATAGCTTCCTGCAGGCAAAGAAAAGCAGATTTGCTGCCATTTGAGCCTTGCACTGGAGGTCAGTGCAGACCCAATAGCTCCCATGCTCTTGCAAACCTCCTTTAGGTGATGCTGTCCCTTGCCCTGGCTTAGGCCAAGGTCACAGCCAGGCTCCTAAGGACACCAGGGCGCAGTGATGCTGGCTCCCCTCCCAGCTGGAAAGTCCCCCACTCCCCCATGGAACATCTGCTGCCAGTGGGACCTCACCATGTAGCTGCTGAACGCACGGGAGTCAGCGTCCACCATTGCCACCAGCTCATCCATAGCCTGGTGGAAGGGAGGGATCAGCTTCCTCATAATGGGGTCCAGCTCCTCAAACTGCCTCTTCCCGTAGCTCATCAGCCCCACCATGCAGCCCAGCGCCGCTCCCTGCAAGGTCACAGGGAAAAAATTCTTCAGCAGGACACAGCACCCACTGCTACCACCATACCACCTCTCCTCAGGGGCTCAGCACACCCAGAGGACCCTCCAGGCAGGCAAGGACCCCATTCTGCTGTGGGGCACCTACCAGGGCAGCAGCAGCTGCAGACACGGAGCCTCCTCCTGGAGCCGCCGACCTCCCACCAACTGCTCGCACAAAGGCACCCAGTGGCTTGGACACCAGTCCCCCATCCACCTCTCCTGCCTGCACCAGGTACCTGCAGCACAGCGACCCCAGGTCAGAGTCCCCCAGGTGCAGGGACCCCCTCCACCTCCACCCAGTTCCTTCCCAGCCAGTGCTGCCCTCTCCAACAGGTTTTCATCCACCCCTTGGCTCTGTGGGGGGGTGAGAAAGGGGCTAGCCCAAAAAACCCAGCAGGACGGTTGGGGAGAGGACAAGGAGCTCCGTGGGGACAGACAGACAGCTGTGGAGCATGTGTCCTGGTGATGTTGCTCTGCATTGGACAGGGTGGGTTCATGCAAACGGCGTTTGGTGGGACAGAAACACACCTGCAGCCACATCCTCAGCAGAGGACAGCAAGGACTTAGAGGGCACATCCTGGTTTCACCTCAGCATGGGTAGATTTCCCTTCTTCTCCACCCACAGATGTTTTACCCTGGGCTCTGCAGCATGGCCTCCCTCCTTGGGGGGGCAGCACGTGAGCCCAAGGCAGTGAAATTTGGGCTGGGGCCAGGGTGGAAAATCTAACATGTACATGCTCAACTTTGGCCACCAAACCTGTTCCCACTGCCTGCCCAAGTGACCTTCAGCCCCCCCACCCCAGGTTCACAACCATCATCACTTGGGAGCAGGGACCACCCCACGCCTGCACAACACCCAGCAGAGATGTCCCCGGGGTATGAAGAGGATCTGGGTGCTGGCACCGCTCCCGAAACAAGGTGAGTGCAAGGTACAGGCAGCGGGATCCCCCTGTCCAGGTGGGGATGGGCACCACGAGGAGAAGCAGGACAGGGGTCCCTACTCGATGATGCGCTCCCGGGGGTGAAATGGAGTCAGGGAGTCCAGGCCCAGCCGGCTCACCACCTGCAAGGAGCAGCACTGCGTGTCAGCCCCGTCACGGGATGTCCTGTTGTATCCTCATTCCCTGCTGTTAATTAACCATGGGTGATCCAGCCCTAGGACAGAGTTGCTCGGGCCACAGCCTGGAGAGAGGACAGCCAGCATCACCACCCTGTCCCATCCCAGGCTTGGGGGTGGCACGCAGCCATCTACAAATGACTGGAAACTGCACAGATTAATGATTAGCTTGCTCTTATCTAGCACGTTCCCCATAGGGTGGAAAAGTCCCTCCCTCCTGCACCTGAAAAGCAGAGCCTGTCTCCTTGTTTCCAGCTTGCCCTGGTCCTGGCTCAGCTTCCCATAACACCACCCACTGTCCTTGAGCTCAGGTGAGGTCTCCTTCCCCTCCTGGCCTCCATGCAGGCAAGCTGTCCTATGGGGTGGGATCTCTACTCTCTGAGCATCTTGGCATCCTCAGGACAACAAAGCAACTTGCCCTACTCTCTGTGCCCTCACAGATTGCCAGACACTGTCCCTGGAGACAAGTGTCACTCCTGAGGGCTGCTGAGGTCCCAAATCTCTGCTCAGTGACACGTGGGGAGGTGGAGGGGGGGGGGTGTTTCTCTCTTATAATCCCACCCTTGTCTTGGTACCAAGAGGAGCCACGTTACCAGCCTGATCTTCTGTTCCTCCTCCAGGATGAAGAGTTTTTCCTTTTTGATGTAAAACTCAGCTGCATCCAGCATGGCCTTCTTGGGGACAAGTCCCACCAGCTGGGACCCCACTACAGGGAGGTTCAGTGCCTGCAAAGGACACTGGCAATGTGACTGTCCCCAGAGTCACCTGCCCTGCTGCCACTACCACCCCAGCCTGGTGGTTCTCATTCCTTCATAGGACCTGGGGGGCTCACAGGTAAGACTTCAGTGGAGAAGCAGGGAGCTAGCAGCAACTTTCTGAGGTTTTGGGGTTTTCATGCTTTTCTGCCCAGTTTGGCTGAGCTGAGCGTGAGGGGAAGCAGAGCCTGACCTTGGGAGACATCCTCTGTGAAGCCCCCATTGACCAGCCCGTGCCACCCACCTCTGCATCTCGGCAGACCTCCTCGTAGACGATGTGGAGTGGCGTGGTCTCGAAGTCCAGCAGGTTCGTGGAAACCTGGGCTATGTTCTCTTCCTCCAAATACCAGCCAATGCCCTGCACTTTCTTCAGGCGCCCAGGCTGCCAAGACCCACCACAGTCAAGACAGGGCCTGGGAGGTGTGGGGACAAGCAGGGTCCACTCCCAGTGTGCCACTGGCAGGGGGTACCTGGTCGGGGCCGCGCCCCTGCTCACGGAGGTTGAGGGCGATACGGTGGGCCAGCTCCTTGGTGCACAGCAGGTTGATGTTGTATGCAATGAGGAAGGTCCGGGCACCCGTCACCGTGGCCCCCCACCGGGGGACAAAGGTTGGGGGCCCAAAATCGGGAGCCCACTCTGGCTTTGCAAGCTGGGGAGGAGAGAGAAGAGCACGTGAGCTGGCACCTCTGCGCAGCATGGGCCACCTTCCTAGGGACAAGCATTTTCCACCCCAGCCAGCATCTGCCATGACCACTTCCATCTGTAGCAGCACCCAAGGCATTTCACCAGCTCTGCTGGATGCAGAGGGACTACGCCAGCCCCCAGCCCCCTCCCCAAGCCGGGGAGGTGCTGCCCAGCTGGGTGCTGCCAGGCTCACCTTCTCGGGGAGCGCCTCATACTCCCCGGTGCGGATGCTGGGCAGCGCTTTCCTGCTCTCCTCCCGCGCCGCCGCTCCATACAGGTAAACTGCAAGACAGAGCCAGGGATGAGCACTGCCCGGCAGGGCTGGTGGCACGTCACCTAGCAGGGTCCAGTTTTGCCCATTTGGGACCAAACCCCATGTTCTCCTTGGTTAAGCTTTTGCAAATGGTGTGCAGTTTCTCCACAGCCGGAGACATGTGGGGTGGGATGGAACAGGCAGAGGTTCCTGATCCCCCGCTCACCTGGCACCCCCAGCTCCGCCGCCAAGCGCTGCCCAAAGACGTGGGCGCAGGTGACACACTCCTCCATGCTGACATTCATCACTGGCACGAAGGGGCAGACGTCCAGGGCCCCCATGCGAGGGTGTTCACCTGGGGACAGGGTAGATGTAAGGATGGGAGCTGGGAAGAGCAAGCGGGCAAAGAGGGAGGACAGCTCTTTCCCAGCCTCTGGGCACTGCTGCTGTGAGGAAAGTTGTCTTTGTGGCAGCAAAGTCTGTTCCCGCCCAGGAACAGGAGGGATTCAGCCTCTCTGGATCAGGAGGATGAGCAAGAACTTTGCAGGCTCCCACCACCATTCATCCTGGCAGCACAGTAACATGCTGTGCGTGGCCGCCAGCAGCTGATTTTATCTCCAGCCATGCAAGGTGCACCCAGAGCCAACCATGCACCGCAGCCCAGGGATGCTCAGCACCAGGTCAGCTCCTGCACAGCCCCCAACCTCACCCGTGTGCCGGCTCATGTCAATGAGCTGCCCGGCCACTCGGGCTGCGCTCAGGGCCCCTTCCACGACAGCCTCGGGAGACCCCACAAAGGTGTAGACGGTGCGGTTGGTGGAGGCGCCGGCGTCCACGTCCAGTAGCACACAGCCCGGTGTCCGGGAGATGGCCTGTCCCAGTGCATCAATCACCTGCCAGACAGTGGAGGAGGGCAAGGTGGATGAGCCAGCAGGACCCCCGGCTTCACCAGGTGGGCAACACATTTCCTCAGCTCTCCCCCTTCACACTGGTGCTGGGGTTGGGGATGACCGCACCATCAGTGTGGATACAGCCCTGTACTGCAGGGGGAGCAGGATCCAAAGGCACGAGCATCCCACTCCTACCCAGGGGGTCTGGGACACCCTTGATTACCAGTGAGTCCCAAACCTGCCGCGGTGGGGCAGAGCTGCTCAGCTGCTGCTGCATATTGGAAAGCACCATCACAAAGTGCTGTTCCTGAGGATACTGTCCCCTGCTAGCTACAAGACAGATTTGGCTCTGTAAAGCCTGTTCCCGGGGGAGGAAGCAGTGGTTTTATTGTAGTTTTGGGTTTGCTGAACTTCCTCACCCCCAGGAGGGCCAAAGTCCAGCCTAGGGCTGATGCCCAGCACAGATCCCATTAACCTGGACGGTGTGTTTTGGCATTACAACTGCCAAGTGGTATTTCTCGAAGCAGGTATGCCAGAGCACCCCAGGCTGGTGCTGCAGCAACCTGCAGGCAGTGGGGAGCAGAGGCAGGTCTGAGCCACCAGTTTTTACCAGGTTTCCAAAGGGAGCAGGGGCTGCCTTTGGGCATTTTCAGCATTAGCCAGACAGGGAAAGCTGCACAGCACTTCAAAGGAGGCAGAGCAGAGTCTGGCAGCAGGTGCTGCCTGCCTGGCCCCTCCACCAGCACAGCCCACCCACCTGTATCCCAGCATCGCCCACCCCTCAGCCCCTCTTCATGCTCCCTCACCTCCTTATTATTCCCCTCGGAGAAGTTGGGGACACACTCCACCAGCTTGGCCATAGTCCTGGGGTCTGCCTGCACCCTGCTCAGCTTCTTGTGCCCTGTGGATTTGCCTGCCCTTTCCTGTCCTGCTGCGCAGCAAAAGCCTCCCAGCACCCAACCCGTTGCCTCTTCCCAAGCCAGGGTTTCTCATTAACTTAGTCGATCTGTGGCCAGGAAACAGAAAGGGTCTTGCATAAACAACGTGGAACTAGCCCTTCTGCATCTGGAGCAGCTCTGGGTGCACGGGTGCTGCCTGCACACCAGGGCCAGCCAACAGCACTGGTTACCCACAAGCACCAATTAATTTGTCAGGAGAGGGTGATGCCCCATGTAGAAAAGCATCTGCTCTGCCCAGCGTCATGCTGTGGCTACCGGGGCACAGCACTCTGTGATGGTGGGGAATACCTGCCACCCCCAAGCCCCCCCCAGTGTGGGCACTGGCACAGGGGGTAAAAGCTGTCGCTGTGAGCAGGATTCGAACCTGCGCAGGGAAACCCTATTGGATTTCGAGTCCAACGCCTTCACCTCTCGGCCATCACAGCCCAGCACTGAGCACCCGGGGGGGACACCTGCCCCCCCCCCCCCCCGGGACCCCCTTTTCCTGGGAAGTGAGAAAGTCTCCAGGTTGGCTGGTGCATCCCTGCACACACCCTCAGCCCTGCTCTGCTCCCAGGGGCTGGTGGCCGGGTCTGTCACCAAAAGTAGCTCATGGGGCTCTGGGTCCATGGGCAGCATCTGCCCCCCCCAGCCCCTGGCACAGGCTGGGGTGCCTGGGCAGCTGCACACCCCGGCTCACTGGTCTGGGACATGATTCTCCCTTAGGGTGCCAGAGGTCCGGGATTCCACTCCTGGACGATCCCTCCTTTCAGGCACCCACCACCAGCCCCCACTTTGCAGCTCTGCCCAGGGGCTGCCTGCAGAAAGCCATGTCCCAGCTCTGCCCCACAGCCTTTCTCCCAGTCTTGGCCCCCCTCACCAGCCCAGCAGCACCCAAGCAACACCCAGTGCCTGCAAATTCCCAAACCCTGTGGTCAGCAGTGGCTGGGAAGAGAGCTGTGACGAGGATTTCTGGGAGTGAGATGAATGTCAGGTGATAGTTTATGACATGGGGATGTAGCTCAGCGGGAGAGCGCTTGCTTTGCATGTAAGAGGCCCTGGGTTCAACCCCCAGCATCTCCAGCTTTTGCCTCCCCCGGAACCCCTCACTGCAACTGTGGGGCTGCCAGAAGCCATAAAACCCCCTAGAAAAACCTTGGGGCTGCTTGAGGGCACCACTGGTCTGGGGCTGATTACACACCTGCAGCCTGCAGGGTTGTAGAGGCACCCTGTGTCATCCTCAGGGGACTTGGGGTGAATTTCACTGAGGGGGGGAGCATCTGGACATGAGGAGGGTGGTGGGTGCCCAAAAGAAGGGTTCATCCAGGAGTTGAACCCAGGATCTCACACCCAGACGAGCCCTCCTTTTGGGCACCCACACCTGGGCACAGCCATCACGGGGACAGGGCACGGACGGGGTGACATCCCTAATGGGCAGTTCTCCCCCTTTCAGATGGGCTCTGCTCATCCACTGGAATACAAAAAAAGCATCTTTAAAGTCTAGCACAGTAAAATAATCATCTGTCTCAGGTACCAAAGTTGTCCCAATGCTAAGTCCTCTCACCCAGCGTGCAATGATCCAGGCTGCACAGGATCATGATCTTTGCTTTAATTCATGTCTGTGCAGAGACAGGTGCTGGGTGACAAAGCTAGCACACCTTCCCCGTGACACGGGGTTTCTGTTAGACACCAAAAAATGCAAAATTACCCTATCTCTAAGTAAGCAGTTATCACTTGTCAAAACAATTAAGTTGAAACAAATAATTAGTTAACCAAAGTGGCAGCTCTTCTACTTTTCACTGCTCAGTCTGTTTTCTGTTATCTGTTGTATTTTGTGCTCTAGGCTAAAAACATTAGTGGCTAATATCTTCTACTCCACACCAAGGTAAGTTTAGTGAAAACTCCCTTCCATCAGTCTTGCTGGTCTGTCTCTCAAGGATAAACTGTTATTTTCAAGGCACATATTTAATGTATGTTCTCTAACTCTCATTTTTTGCAAATTCTGACCCTGTTCTGTGTGATTTGTTGTTACAAGTCATTAATTAGAGCCGACCTCTAGACAGTTTTAACTTAAGTCCTTCCATAGTGGTCGATGTCTGCAGACCTTCAGGAGGTGCTTCCTGCACTTGGGTGTAATGGATCCAGGAGCGGATCCCGTTCACCTTCACTGCAGTATAAGTTGTTGGCAAAACAGAACAGGGTCCCTTCACTTCTCCTTCAGTGTCTCCTCCTTCCAGGTTGGGTTGAGTGTCCTCGCTGGAAGCAATGCACAGGTGAAGCTAATGGGAAAGGAGCTGGCTGGATAAGGTACCTGTGAGAAGACTCACAACAGCAAATAACTTTCTGGTAATCACTTTCTGCTGCAGCACTATTAACTGGGTAAGGTTTGCCATACAGGATTTTGAATGGACTCACCCTTCCCTGACCCCTGGAGTGATTCTAATTCTCAGCCAGGCGAGAGGCAGAACACCTGCCTACCTAAGGTGACTTTCCTGGCATAGTTTAGTGTTCGGGTTCGAGTGGGTCCGGCTAATTTGTTGGTGCCGACAGGAGGAACTAGAGAGAGAGTCTTTAGGACCCCGAAGGACCCGGGAGGGTCGGAATAGAGAGGGGTCAGGATTCCCTCCCACTTCCTGCCATAGTCTATAAAACGCAGGAGAAGCAGGAACCCACCCTCTTTTTCCTGCGCTCCTCGTTTTTGCAGCTGCTGTGCTCAGAGACTCCTGCTTTCTCTTCAGCTCGCCAGGTGCTCTGCAGAATCCAAATCCATCGGGTGCTGGGAAGAGCCGTGGACCCCTCTCCTGAGTCGGCCCTGCCGCAAGGGACCGTCACCCACCTATTTCTGCCATCGTCGAGATCAGGTTTTGTATATATTTGTATATAAGTGTTTATCTCTGTTCCTCATCCCAGGTGTTACTCCCCTTTCCGTGTTCCAGTAAACCTGTTCCAGTTTCAAATTCCAGCCTTTAAGTCTCTCATTCCCCTTTTATCTTCCCTTGGGAGGGTGGAGAGGGGTAATAGAGAGCAGTTTTGTCCTCTGGTTTGTGGCTGGCCCTGACCCCGAGACATTTAGTAATTTGCCTTTTAAGGGTCTGATTTATTCTTTCTATCTTCCCACTAGAGTGGGTTCCATGGGGTATGCAGATCCCACTTGAATTGTAGGAATTTGTATACTCCCTGGACTGCATCCACAATAAAGTGGGGTCCAGAAGATAGACCCTCAGGAATCCCAAATCTAGGAATTATCTCTTCCATTAGAACTCGAATCTCTGGCCTGATTGGTGTGGAAAGGAAAAGCTTCTGATCATCCTGGAAAGGTAGCTACTAGAACAAGCAAATACTTCTTTTGGTTGCATTTTGGTACCTCAGAAAAGTCTGTTTGCCAGTCTTCCCCTGGGGTGATTCTTCTTTTTACATTTCCTGCTGGGAGTTTCCTCTGTGTTTTAGGGTCATTTGCACAAGAGATTTTGCATCTTTTCAGTGTGATATCTGCACTGGTTTGCACCTTTGATCCTAAGTGCTGTTTAGGGTTTGCACCCACCTGAGGTTCTTCATGTAACTTCTTAAGAATGGCTTCTGTCATCTTGGAGGTGGTAAGAACCTGTTTGTTTGCAGTAACCCCCCATCCTTCTTCATGTTTTGAACACTTGAATACCTCTGCCAGTTGGTCCTCCTTTTCTGTGTATCGAGGTGGCTTCATATTTACTTCCCTTGTAGGCCTTTATGAACAGTGGATTGTTCCTGCAGTGCAGATCCACGTCAGCTTTTCTCTTCCCTTGACCAACCCCCCCCCCAGCCCTTTCTGCTGCACTTTACAGTGCATTATTGCCATCTGTTTTGGCTCAAGGACCACCTGTAGCAGTTTCAGGTTTCTGGTCTGTGCTTGATGGGGTTTCCTTGGGAGCTTAGGAGCTCAAAAGCTTTTCTGCATTCAGGAGTCCATTCCAGTAGATCTCCTGAGCCTTTCATGGCATCATTTAGGGGTTTAGCCATCAAACCAAAATTCAGTATCCATGTTAGATACCACCCAGCCATCCCGAGGAATCCTCTTAACCCCCATTCAGACTTGGGCCATCAGTCCTCAGCTCAAATTGTCCTTTTGCAGTCTCAAAGCCCAAATACTGGACCTTTTCCATAGCCACCTGTGCTTTTTTTTTTTTTCTGAAAACCCTGTATCCCGCCAATCCCAGGAAATTCAACAGACTGACAGTGGCTTTTAACAAGTCCTCTTCCCAGTCAGCACCAGTGTGTCATCAGTGTGCTGTAGCAGCATGGTGTGTTGGTTGTTACCTTGCCACAGTTCCAGCTCCTTTGCTGGTACCTTACCAGACAGGGTGGGGCTGCTCCTGAATCCTTGTGGAAGCCCTGTCCCAACACCATTGGAATTTTCTCCCTGTTGTCAGAATTTTCCATTCAAATGCAAAAGTCGTTTGACTTGCTTCATCCACGGGGATGTAGAAGAGAGTCCTTCAAATCCAGAACTGTAAAATAAAACGTTTGGTTTGGGTATAGATGTGGACAATGTGTATGGATTGAGAACAGCAGGATACACATTCACCCGATTGATTTATCTTAGATCTTGAACCAGCCTGTGGTCCTGAGAGTGGGGTTTCTTCATTGGTAATATGGGGGTGTTAAATTCAGATGGACACGCATTCTTTTAACAGTCAATATTTAAAAAAGGTGTCAGCTAAAGATTCCAACCCTTTTCACACTTCTAACTTTATCAGATACTGTTTTTTTTCTTACCAGATGAGCTCCAGACTTCAACTCTGTCTTAACTGGTGTCACATCCGTTGCTCTTTCTTCAAAGCCCAAACCAGAGGGATCACAGCATCGATTGTCACGTCTGGAATGTCATTCTCAGAGTTCCTTAATTGAAGGAGTCTCTGTTAGCAGGCAAATCTGTGTCTTCCACGCCATCTCCTGGGGAATATGTAGCTGCACGGAATTCTCAGAAGAAGGTACTTGAGTGTTTAATTTGCACAACGAATCACATCCTGATAATGGTAGGGGACATTCTGGCATATAGAGGAATTAATGAGTTAATGTCTTATTTCCAGTTGTGCACGTTCCAGTTGGTTTCAGGTATGGCTTTACAGTCTGCTTTCCACAATCAGTACTGCCACAGAGTCTGCCACAACAATCAGTACTGAAATCTTAACTCAAAAGCCCTCTACAGCTCATAATCACTGAATGGGCAGCTCCACTGTGAAAAAATCTGTAGTTTCATTCCTCGGCTTGATGGGAACCAGAGGGTCAGATGAGGAAACATTCATAATCTTCTCCAGTTCCCATCAATCCAAGTCTGTTTTTTTCCAGCATGATCAAATCCCCACCAGCTCCCAGATTTTCCTTCCCCTTGACTCTTCTATTTGGGCATTCATTTTTCCAGTGCCCCTCCTCCCAGCAGATTGCACATTGGTTTTGTCCTGATGGTTTTGTCCTCTTTTCTCTCTCACCTCGCTTTTCATACACCTTATAAGCTATTTCTATCAGTTGTGAGATCCCCATCCCACCTGCCCCATCTGCCTTCTGTAATTTCTTTCTGATGTCCAGGGCTGAATGTCATATAAACAGCATGTTAAAGAGCAGTTGGTTATTTTTTGCCTCGGGGTCCAGATCAGTCCATTTCCTAACAGTCTCACATAGTCTCTCATAAAAGGCTGAGGGTTGTTCTCCTGGTCCCTGCATAACATCAAATAACTTTGACAAGTTTTTTTGTTTCTGGGCCCCGTGTTGAATTCCATATAATATTAATTGCTGATACTTGTTAAGCCTCTGCAGCCCTCCCCCAGTGTCAGGATCCCATCCTGGGTCTTCCCTGGGCAGAAGCTGATTGGGGTCCTCTTGCGCATGTCTGCACTCCCCCTCTTCTTTAGCTTTCTCCAAAACAGCTCTCCTTTCCTCAGTAGTGAGGAAAGTTTCTAAAATGACCTGCATATCCCCCCAGTTTGGCTTATGTATCATGATAATTATTTTGAATAGCCCCTGCATTCCCTCTGGATTGTCTCAGTAGGGCCCCACAGCTTGCTGCCAGGTGAGCAGGTCTGACTCTGTAAAAGGGACACGCACGTAGCCAGTCGGTCCTTCCACCACCACGGCCTGCCTTGGAGGGGCTGCTCTGATGGGACGTTGTCCCCTCGCTCTCCCAGCTGTTGGACTGAAATCCCTGTTTCCCAGCCCCCCCTTGCCCCCCTTTCATTCCCCTCGTACAGCAGGGGTGTGTTTCTAGGAGCATTGCAGGGGGGTGTTGGTACCAATCATGGCACATCTCCTACCTCCTCCTCTTCCCCTCCTACCATCTTAACAACCGCCATTACTCTTAGTGCTTGATCCCACATCCACTTTTACACCACATTTCTTTTGAATATCTGGCCTTCTGTACAGAATCATAAAAGCATCCACATACATCATCACTTCATCCCACTTACCCATTCGGCAGCAAAACAACATCAACTGCAAAATAGTGTGATATGTCAAGCATCCATTTTGTGGCTACATTTCCCCATAATCAAGCTTATAATTCGGCCACCATTGATTACAATTCATTTTCATTTTATCTTTTGTCATCGGGTCGCCCCCGAATACTTTCCAATTTTTCAGGATGCATCTGGGAGGAGAACAAGGGGCTATCCCACTGGAAGTGGGACCTGCTGCTGCAAGTCTTTGTGACTTAAGCAGAGCAGATGCCAACAGACTGACTACTTACAGCAGATATTCCTCCCCCCCACAAGCAAATATCTCTTTTCTAGTGTTGCACCTGGGAGTCGCTCACTGCCCGGCACTGGGGAGGATCTGCCCGGGTTCCCTGATCAACAAAGGTCAGTGGGTGCTGGAGCCCCAGGGGTCTGGTCCAGACCACCGGCAGGAGAGGCTGGATGACCCGGGCAAGGCTGTCCAGCTGTCCCCTCTGGATCTCCAAAAATTGTTGTCCCAAGGTGGGGTCCCTCCACCCAGTGTGCGATGATCCAGTCCGCACACGGAGCTGAGATGTTTGCTTGATTCCAGTCTGTGCAGAGGTGGGTGCTGGGTGGTGAACCCACAGAGCTAGCACTCCTTCCCCGGAGCACGGGGTTTGTTTTGGACACCCACAAATGCACAATCTCTAAGCACACCGATACCATTGGTCCACACGAGTGGCTAACTAGTTCTTTGCTTCCACTTAAAGTGGCAGCACTTCTGCTTTTCACTAGGCATGCTCAGAGGGTGGGGGGCTTTTGTGAGCAGGAGGTCCTTCCAGCCTAAGGGAGGGTATTTTAGTATGTTTATGAGGTGAGTCCACAATAAGTTAAATTAGTCAGTGCTTTCTAATACCTGTTTTATTTCAAGGCTACAGACACTAGTGGTTAGTGTTTTCCCTTCTCTTCACACCAAGGTAAATTAAGGGAACACTCCCATCGGTCCTGTTGGCCTGTTTTTTCAAGGGCAAGCTGTTAATTTCCAGGGACATACTTACGTGTTTTCTCTGATTCTCGTTATCTTGAGTATTTTCGCGAGTTCTGATCTTATTCTGTGTGCTTCATTGCTCTAGGTTATGTGGTTTTCTCAAAATTTGTACTATTTTTTAAGTAGTAGCCTTCATCACTTCCATGCAACACCAGCGGGGATCTGGAGGAGCCCCCAGTCCACAGGTCGGTGCGTGCTGGCGTGTTGTCTGATCCCATCCTCTGCTGTCAGGAGCAGCACAACAGTCAGGGTAAGGATTTTATGGCCAGTCCTGTGCGGGTGGCCAAAAATGCTGTCCCAAACCTGGGTTCTTCACCCGATGTGCAAAAAAGAACCAACATGCTGAGTCGAGGTACTCGTTTTATTCCATTTCTGTGCAGAAAAGGCTGTCAGGCATCTGAAGTGGAGCACAGCCCAGTGACTAGGAGATACTGATATCTCCACCCTGTGTGTTCATTGGCTCTTTGCACACCGGGTAAAGAACCCAGACCTGGGCCACTGAGGGACCTCCCTGCTCCAGGCTGTGCCGAGGGTCACGCGCAGCCTCTGCTGCCCCCCCCAAAGTGTGGGGGTGTCCCAGGCTGGGGGTGCCAGAGGTTGCAGCACCCCGGCTCGTTGGTCTAGGGGTATGATTCTCGCTTAGGGTGCGAGAGGTCCCGGGTTCAACTCCCGGACGAGCCCTCCTTTTGGCCACCACCCCCCTGCCCTGGCTGCCGGCGGGGACCCTGCCATGCCCAGGGACAGCCAGGGCCCCTGTGGGCAGGAGGGGCCCCAGGAGGGGGCTCCAGGAGCCGCCAGCACGTGTGTGTGTGTGTCTGTGTGTGGTGTGTGTCTGTGTGTGGTGTGTGTGTGTGTGCGTGCGTGCCCTGAGGGGCTGTTTTTGGGGAAGTGGGGGGGGTGAGGGGAGCTGCCCAGGCCCCCACCGCAGCCCGGGCAGGGGGATGTAGCTCAGCGGGAGAGCGCTTGCTTTGCATGTAAGAGGCCCTGGGTTCAACCCCCGGCATCTCCAGCTTGTTTTGCCACCCATGGCAGAGTCCCCCAGAACACACAGAGAAGCCCTGGGGCTGCCTGTGGGCCATGCTGGCCTGGGGCTGGTTCACAGCACCCACAGCTTGCAGGGAAATGCCCCCAACACTTTCCCTCCCCTGCCCTGGGCACTGCAGGGCACATGGACACTTTTGTTTGCCTTCCACAGGTGTCTCTTTCGGTTCCTGGGGGAGCAGCCACATGGGAGCAAGGTGTTGGGTGCCAAAAAGGAGGGCTCGTCCCAGGCTGCTTTCCTGAGTTGGAAGCAGAGTTTATCGCCCGTGTCCCGTGGAGGTGGTGGGTTTGAGGAGGCAGCAAAAGGCCATGGAGATGCTGGGGGTTGAACCCAGGGCCTCTTACATGCGAAGCAAGCGCTCTCCCGCTGAGCTACATCCCCTGAATCAGGGACTGCCCAGGCGGGCTTTAAGTGCCCCCGACACTGCAGTGGCAGCGTCTGGGTCTGCAGAGAGCAGCAGGGATGCAGTCCTCAAAGGAGGGGCTGTCCTGAAAGCAGGGTTCATCCCAAAAGGAGGGCTCGTCCGGGAGTTGAACCCGGGACCTCTCGCACCCAAAGCGAGAATCATACCCCTAGACCAACGAGCCGGGGCGCTGGACCTCTCAGCACCCCCAGCAGCTCTGCGCCCACACTTGGGGGATGCAGCTGAGGCTGCGGGGTCCCCCAGCACACCCACTGCCTGACACTGCCATAAAGCAGCCCCAGGGCTTTTGTGGAGGACTCTACCAGCCCCGCACCCATCAGGAAGGAGCTCTGGGGAGGCAAAAGGCCATGGAGACTCTGGAGGCTAAACCCAGGGCCTCTTGCATGCAAAGCAAGCGCTCTCCCACTGAGCTACATCCCCCTGCACCAGTTGCCCCTTGCTGCCAGCTATTGCCAGACCATCCTGCCCACAGGGACATGCCCAACCAGGGTGTGGGAGAGACCCCACTGCCAGTCACTGCTGCCCTGGCTGTCCCTGGGCATGGCAGGGTCCCAGCCAGCAGCCAAGGAGGTGTTTGAGTGCCCAAAAGGAGGGCTCGTCCGGGAGTTGAACCCGGGACCTCTCGCACCCGAAGCGAGAATCATACCCCTAGACCAACGAGCCCAGGCAGAGTTACTTTTCTGCCCCCCGGCCCTCTGTGCCACCCACCTCGGGCACTGGGCACAGGGGTGGGTGGCTCTGGGGAACCTCCCTCTCCCACCACCGACCTGCTGACACCCATTTCACCAGTTTGCAGAGCCAACCATCGCCCCTGCCCAATAGGCACCAGTGTGGCCTTGGGACCAGGCACAGGAGCTGCAAGTGCCAGGTTACTGGCAGATTCCCTGGGCTGGTCTTTTTCCCCAGCCCCCAGAAGCTGCCAGCCAGCTGTCAGCAGGGTGCAGGTGCTGGGGGTGCCATGGGGGTCAGAACTAGGAGGATGGCTCCAGGGCAGGACAGGGGGATTTTATCTGGACACAGTCCCCAAGGATAGGGCTGCCACTAGCCGTGCCAGGGTGGGAAGTCGAGATTCTGCAGGAGGGTCAGCTCGTGGGGACCCCTCTCCAGGCAGGACAACCCCAAGGGCATTAGGGCAAAGATGTGATTTTCAGACAGCCCACCTGCAGCAAGCCTCCAGCACTAATTACGTGGCATTGCAGGCTGTGCCAGAGCAAGGGTCTGCTCCTTGGAGCACATCCAAACCCCATGAGCTGACATGGGGGAAGTGGCAGGAAGGATCAGCCTCGCTCCTCTCCCTGCCTTGCACATCACAGAGGTGGGAGGAGTGGGCAGGGGGAGTGTTGCACCCCTGTGATTTCCAGGTCATGCAGCCCCCACGGCTGCCCAGCTCCTTCAGCCCCACACACCCAGTGCTACAACAGCCAAATGACACAGAAATAACCAAATCGCCCTTCTCCTCTTTGGGAAACGTGCAGACACCTAATTCTCAGCAAACATGAATTTACAGCCCTGGAATGTTTAATTGAACAATTCTTGAGTTCGAAACTCAAATCCCCACACATTTCACTCTCAGGACTTGGTAAACCCTCGGTGTTTAGGCTCCACTTTCATAGTGCTAATCTCCATCGTCTTGCAGAGAAACTGGGAGGAGAAGGGGGTGTAGGACAGCTGAGAGTGGTGTCTGGTGATGATTTGGGCTCCAGGTGAAGCATGATGTTTCTGGAGCTCACAGGGCTGCAGGCTCGCAGGGATGCAAGCTTTGTGAGCCTCACTCCCACAGGTAGCACCAGGGGGCCAGACCAGGATGCCAGTGCCTTTTGATTTGTGTGCTTCTTCCCCTGTGACTCATATGTGGGCAGCCTATTATTTTAGTGCTTTATGGGATTTCCAGCCCTAGGGAAGAACCGGAACCCTCACCAGAGCCATTGCCTATCTGGCTTCCCAGGCTGGTGAAGAGCCCTTGCCTGGCAGGGAGGGCACCCTGAGGAACCTTGGTGAGCCCCTGCCCTGCGGCCAGGCCGTGGGTGCCTGGGATGGGATGTCCTCTCCGAGGTGCCCTCTCATCCTAGCCATGCACCCAGTTTATCTCCCCTCTGTAAAGCCTGAGAGCAGGCTGCCTTTGCTTTGGTGGGAAATGGCTTTGCAAGGCTTAGGGGAGGAAAGAGATTTTTACTGGAAAAAAGTCACCTCTCAGTCTGCCATGCCTGCAGTCTCCCAGCTTGAGGGACTCGGTCTCTCCACCTGGCTGTCTCCAGGACACATGTATGTCTGGCTAGGAGTCCTTGCCCCAGCAAGAAGGATACTCACTGCCTGTTGAGGCCAGCTCACCCTCCTGGTCTTGCTCACAGCTTGGCCTCCAGGTGCTGGGGTAGAATAAACCTTTGGCAGAACAGCAAAGGCACAGGCTTTGATCTGTCTCTTCATCCTGCCCCATCGACAGATTCCAGGATCATCCATCAATCACAGTGCCCTAATTACAGTGAGGTACATCAGCTCCACAAGGGAGCAGCTGAGACACATTGGCCTGGGAAGGTGATGGGGTAGCTCCCTGGTTTGGGGGTCACAGCCCTAGAGGTGTCAGTCTCCTCTCTGGGGTGTCTGTAACCACGGGGACATCCCAGCCTGTGGCACCACATGTTAGAAAATGAGCTCACTCGTGTTCCTCTGTGGTTTTGTACTTGGAGAAGCCAACAGAAGAGGTGGGAAGAAGTTATGGTTTGAGTTGGAACAAGTGGAGAAGCACAGAAAAGGGAAGGCAGGTGTATCTATTTGTACATATTCCATCTTTTTCATCACTTGTTTCATGAAAGCCATGCAGTTCCGTTTCCAACCCCCAAGTCTCTCTCCCTTACTCCCTCTCCTTTCCCTACAGGAGGGACAGGGGTTAATGGAGAGCATCTGTCAGTCGTTTAATGGCCGGCCCAGCGTTAACCCGTGACACCTGGGAGGGGGGGATCTCCGCGGGCACCTGGAGTCCCGCTAGGGGCTTTGGGGCTGTTTCCTGTGCCCCTGGAGCTGCCCTTTTCCCAGCTCTCGGTGCCGGCAGGACCAGTTCAGCGCCTTCTCCAGCGGCGTGTTCCCCGTTTAGCGCCTTTCCTGCCCCGCTCTGCCCGGGCGGGAGCAGCCGTCGCGCGCGGGGGGGGGGCAGGGGTCGCGCGCCCGCGGGAGGGGGAGCGGGAGCAGCCGTCGCGCGCCTGTGTGAGGAGAAGGGAAGAGCGGGAGAACCGGGTGAGGGGAAGGGAGAGAGCGGGAGCACCGGGTGAGGGGAAGGGAGAGAGCGGGAGAACCGGGTGAGGGGAAGGGAGAGAGCGGGAGAACCGGGTGAGGGAAAGGGAGAGAGCGGGAGAACCGGGTGAGGGAAAGGGAGAGAGCGGGAGAACCGGGTGAGGGGAAGGGAGAGAGCGGGAGAACCGGGTGAGGGAAAGGGAGAGAGCGGGAGAACCGGGTGAGGGGAAGGGAGAGAGCGGGAGAACCGGGTGAGGGGAAGGGAGAGAGCGGGAGAACCGGGTGAGGGGAAGGGGGGAGAGCGGGAGCACCGGGTGAGGGGAAGGGAGAGAGCGGGAGCACCGGGTGAGGGGAAGGGAGAGAGCGGGAGCACCGGGTGAGGGGAAGGGGGGAGAGCGGGAGAACCGGGTGAGGGGAAGGGAGAGAGCGGGAGAACCGGGTGAGGGGAAAGGAGAGAGCGGGAGCACCGGGTGAGGGGAAGGGAGAGAGCGGGAGCACCGGGTGAGGGGAAAGGAGAGAGCGGGAGAACCGGGTGAGGGGAAGGGAGAGAGCGGGAGCACCGGGTGAGGGGAAAGGAGAGAGCGGGAGCACCGGGTGAGGGGAAGGGGGGAGAGCGGGAGCACCGGGTGAGGGGAAGGGGGGAGAGCGGGAGCACCGGGTGAGGGGAAGGGGGGAGAGCGGGAGCACCGGGTGAGGGGAAGGGGGGGAGAGCGGGAGCACCGGGTGAGGGGAAGGGGGGAGAGCGGGAGCACCGGGTGAGGGGAAGGGGGGAGAGCGGGAGCACCGGGTGAGGGGAAAGGAGAGAGCGGGAGCACCGGGTGAGGGGAAGGGGGGAGCGGCCTGAGGGGGAGGGGAAGCGGGAGCGGCCTGAGGGGGCAAGGCGGGAAGCGGGAGCACCGGGTGAGGGGAAAGTGAGCGGGATCGGCCTGAGGGGGCAAGGGGGGAGCGGAAGAACCGGGTGAGGGGAAGGAGGGGGAGCGGGAGCAGCGGGTGAGAGGAAGGGAGGGCGGGACCAATTAGCCTCAGGGGTAGCAGCCCCGCCGGGAGTGGCCGGGAGCCCGGAGCAGCAGAGAGCCCTTCGCACTCGTCCCTGCAGGGAGCAGCGGAGCACCGCGTCGGTGAGAAGAGACGTTCCGCGAGGGGTTTTCGGGTGGCGGGGGGGGCGGTCGGTGTGGGAGGAAGGCCGGGAGTGGCGTGGTACTCAGCGGGGCTCCGTGCGGGGGCCCGCGGCCCTCTGGAAGCTGCCCGCATCCTCCTGCCTTGGGAGCACGTGGTGGAACAGGCAGAGGAGGCATCGGTCGTGGCCTTTGGTAGCCTGGCCGGCTTTGTTCTGGGGCGAGCTCCTGGTAAGCTGGGCTCGGGTCTTTGGCCCTTGGCCGTGTTGCCCCCATGGTTTGGCTGCCCGGAGAGAGGGGCAACCCTGTAAGGAGGTGAGAGCCACTGTCTCCACACTCGAGGGATAAAGGGAACTCGCTGGACCCCCAGGCCACCCTGTAAGCAGGGGAGGGCCCTTTCCCCGGCCCCTGCTTCTGGCCCTGGTGGCTTTGTGCCAGCTGGGGGCCTGGCCAGCGTGACCCCCTGGAGTCAGGGCCTGTCACAGCATTTGGCCCTTGGCCACCCGTGTAGCCTCGTGGCGTGTTGAGGCCCCTCAGGCCTCCCTGCAGCCCGGGGGACACCTCTGAGGCTCCCCTCTCCTGCTTGGAGGTAGGGAAGTCTCCCCAGATGTTGGCTGCACAGAGCTTGCTCTCCCTTCTGGCAACTTCTGTTTTTCCCTGTCTGTGTCTGCATCCGTGTGAGCGAGAGAACGAATGAGCTTCTTGTTTAGGCCTCCGTTCGAGTGACTGCAGCGTACTTGCCTGAGCTTCCCAGGAGGGAGGGCAGGGCAGGGCTCTGCGCAGTAACAGGGGGGTCCCCTCTGAGCCCACGAGCAGAGGGAGGGTCCGGGCTTGCCCCTTTGTTGGCAGGTCGGAGCGAAGCTGCTTACCCGTGGTGTGGACGAGGGGACCTGCCTGTAGCCAGGGCCCGGGGCTGTGCCTGCGTGGCTGCCTGTGGTGCTGGTGAGCTGCCAGCCCCGGTGACAGCCCTGCACTGGGGGTGTGTGTCACCAGCTGCGGTGCCCTCTGTCCCCAGAGCAGTCCCAGCTCCCTGTCAGCAGGCTCTGCGTGCCCCCTGTGCTGGTAGTGTTGTCCCAAAAGCAGGGTCCATTACCCAGTGTGCAAGAAGCCAATCCACACTGAGAGTCGAGATACTTGCTTTAATATCCAGTTCTGCACAGAAAAGGGAGCAGGGTGGCATTCCACAAAGCAAGATCAGTTTCCTGAACCGCAAAGGCTACTTTTATACCCAAAAACGTGAGAACGAACTTTCTCTCCAACAGTATTCTGTCACTGGCACACACGATTCCTGGCTTCCAGTTCAAGTGGCAATGCTCAGGAATTTCACTGTGCCTGCTCAGAGAGTGAGGGGCTGGTTGTTAGTAGGGGTCCCTCTAGCCTGTGGGTGTGAATTTTAGTATGCTCATTAATATATTAATACAGTGATTTCAATTGCTCAAGGAACAATTTTCCCCAGTGCTCAAGGCTGTAACCAAGATCAGCTGTGGGCAGTGCTGTGGTGAGCTGCCAGCCCCGGTGACAGCCCTGCACTGGGGGTGTGTGTCACCAGCTGCGGTGCCCTGTGTTCTCCAGGTGGAGAAGTGGGGACTTCTGGGTCCTGACCGTGTCCTTCTGCCTTTACAGGAGCAGCTGCTGCTGGAGAAGAGATAAGAAGCATCCGTCATGTGGGGAAGGAATCACAAGGCACGGAAGAGCGTGTGGAGAAGTGGCAAAAGGAAGAAGGGGCAACAGAAGGGCCCCCTGGGAAGGGGGATCTCCCTGTCACAGGGCTGCAGACAGCTAGAGCTGCCCTAGCCGTTTGGAGCTGTTTCCTGTGTCTCTGAAGCTGCTGTTCCCCGGCTCTCCAGTGCAGGCAGTACCCAATAAAGTGCTTTCTCCAACGGGGTGTTGCGCGTTTAGCGCCTTTCCTGCCCCCTCTGCCTGGGCCTTTCACATAAGCAGTCTGTGGTGGAGGGATGATTCTATGGTTGATGGGTGGTTCCGGGATGGATTGATGATTCTGGCATCCATTGTTGATCCTAGGGTCAGTCATTGTGGGGCTCAACGCAGATTCCTGGGCTTGAGGATTTTGGGATCGATTGAGGTTCCTGGGACCGATGATTCTGACATCCATTGAGGTTCCTGGGATCGATGATTCTGGGCTCGATTGAGGTTCCTTTAATCCGTCATTCTGGGTTCGATTGAGGTTCCTGGGATCGATGATTCTGGGCTCGATTGAGGTTCCTGCAATCCATCATTCTGGGCTCGATTGAGGTTCCTGGGATCGATGATTCTGGGCTCGATTGAGGTTCCTTTAATCCGTCATTCTGGGTTCGATTGAGGTTCCTGGGATCGATAATTCTGGGCTCGATTGAGGTTCCTGCAATCCATCATTCTGGGCTCGATTGAGGTTCCTGGGATCGATGATTCTGGGCTCGATTGAGGTTCCTTTAATCCGTCATTCTGGGCTCGATTGAGGTTCCTGGGATCGATGATTCTGGCATCCATTGATACTCATGGGATCCATCATTCTGGGCTCGATTGATGTTACTGTGATCGATAATTCTGGGCTCGATTGAGGTTCCTGCAATCCATCATTCTGGGCTCGATTGAGGTTCCTGGGATCGATGATTCTGGGCTCGATTGAGGTTTCTGCAATATACCATTCTGGGCTCGATTGAGGTTGCTGCAATCCATCATTCTTGCAGCAACCTCAAACGAGCCCAGAATCATCGATCACACCAACCTGAATTGAGTGCAGCATGATGGGTTGTAGGAACCTCAATCGAGCCCAGCATGATGGATTACAGGAACCTCAATGGATGCCAGAATCATCGATCCCAGGAACCTCAAACTAGCCCAGAATCATCGATCACAGGAACCTCAATCGAGTGCTGAATAATGGATTGCAGGGATCTCAATCGAGCCCAGAATGACGGATTAAAGGAACCTCAATCGAGCCCAGAATCATCGATCCCAGGAAAATAAATCGAGCGCAGAATGATGGATTGCAGGAACCTCAATGGATGCCAGAATCATCGATCGCGGGAACCTCAATCGACCCCAGAATCATCGATCCCAGGCACATTAATCGAGCCAAAGAATGACGGATTAAAGGAACCTCAATCGAGCCCAGAATCATCGATCCCAGGAACATGAATGGATGCCAGAATCATTGATCCCAGGAACCTCAATCGAGCCCAGAATCATCGATCCCAGGAACCTCAATGGATGTCAGAATCATCGGTCCCAGGAACCTCAATCGATCCCAAAATCCTCAAGCCCAGGAATCTGCGTTGAGCCCCACAATGACTGACCCTAGGATCAACAATGGATGCCAGAATCATCAATCCATCCCGGAACCACCCATCAACCATAGAATCATCCCTCCACCACAGACTGCTTATGTGAAAGGCCCAGGCAGAGGGGGCAGGAAAGGCGCTAAACGCGCAACACCCCGTTGGAGAAAGCACTTTATTGGGTACTGCCTGCACTGGAGAGCCGGGGAACAGCAGCTTCAGAGACACAGGAAACAGCTCCAAACGGCTAGGGCAGCTCTAGCTGTCTGCAGCCCTGTGACAGGGAGATCCCCCTTCCCAGGGGGCCCTTCTGTTGCCCCTTCTTCCTTTTGCCACTTCTCCACACGCTCTTCCGTGCCTTGTGATTCCTTCCCCACATGACGGATGCTTCTTATCTCTTCTCCAGCAGCAGCTGCTCCTGTAAAGGCAGAAGGACACGGTCAGGACCCAGAAGTCCCCACTTCTCCACCTGGAGAACACAGGGCACCGCAGCTGGTGACACACACCCCCAGTGCAGGGCTGTCACCGGGGCTGGCAGCTCACCACAGCACTGCCCACAGCTGATCTTGGTTACAGCCTTGAGCACTGGGGAAAATTGTTCCTTGAGCAATTGAAATCACTGTATTAATATATTAATGAGCATACTAAAATTCACACCCACAGGCTAGAGGGACCCCTACTAACAACCAGCCCCTCACTCTCTGAGCAGGCACAGTGAAATTCCTGAGCATTGCCACTTGAACTGGAAGCCAGGAATCGTGTGTGCCAGTGACAGAATACTGTTGGAGAGAAAGTTCGTTCTCACGTTTTTGGGTATAAAAGTAGCCTTTGCGGTTCAGGAAACTGATCTTGCTTTGTGGAATGCCACCCTGCTCCCTTTTCTGTGCAGAACTGGATATTAAAGCAAGTATCTCGACTCTCAGTGTGGATTGGCTTCTTGCACACTGGGTAATGGACCCTGCTTTTGGGACAACACTACCAGCACAGGGGGCACGCAGAGCCTGCTGACAGGGAGCTGGGACTGCTCTGGGGACAGAGGGCACCGCAGCTGGTGACACACACCCCCAGTGCAGGGCTGTCACCGGGGCTGGCAGCTCACCAGCACCACAGGCAGCCACGCAGGCACAGCCCCGGGCCCTGGCTACAGGCAGGTCCCCTCGTCCACACCACGGGTAAGCAGCTTCGCTCCGACCTGCCAACAAAGGGGCAAGCCCGGACCCTCCCTCTGCTCGTGGGCTCAGAGGGGACCCCCCTGTTACTGCGCAGAGCCCTGCCCTGCCCTCCCTCCTGGGAAGCTCAGGCAAGTACGCTGCAGTCACTCGAACGGAGGCCTAAACAAGAAGCTCATTCGTTCTCTCGCTCACACGGATGCAGACACAGACAGGGAAAAACAGAAGTTGCCAGAAGGGAGAGCAAGCTCTGTGCAGCCAACATCTGGGGAGACTTCCCTACCTCCAAGCAGGAGAGGGGAGCCTCAGAGGTGTCCCCCGGGCTGCAGGGAGGCCTGAGGGGCCTCAACACGCCACGAGGCTACACGGGTGGCCAAGGGCCAAATGCTGTGACAGGCCCTGACTCCAGGGGGTCACGCTGGCCAGGCCCCCAGCTGGCACAAAGCCACCAGGGCCAGAAGCAGGGGCCGGGGAAAGGGCCCTCCCCTGCTTACAGGGTGGCCTGGGGGTCCAGCGAGTTCCCTTTATCCCTCGAGTGTGGAGACAGTGGCTCTCACCTCCTTACAGGGTTGCCCCTCTCTCCGGGCAGCCAAACCATGGGGGCAACACGGCCAAGGGCCAAAGACCCGAGCCCAGCTTACCAGGAGCTCGCCCCAGAACAAAGCCGGCCAGGCTACCAAAGGCCACGACCGATGCCTCCTCTGCCTGTTCCACCACGTGCTCCCAAGGCAGGAGGATGCGGGCAGCTTCCAGAGGGCCGCGGGCCCCCGCACGGAGCCCCGCTGAGTACCACGCCACTCCCGGCCTTCCTCCCACACCGACCGCCCCCCCGCCACCCGAAAACCCCTCGCGGAACGTCTCTTCTCACCGACGCGGTGCTCCGCTGCTCCCTGCAGGGACGAGTGCGAAGGGCTCTCTGCTGCTCCGGGCTCCCGGCCACTCCCGGCGGGGCTGCTACCCCTGAGGCTAATTGGTCCCGCCCTCCCTTCCTCTCACCCGCTGCTCCCGCTCCCCCTCCTTCCCCTCACCCGGTTCTTCCGCTCCCCCCTTGCCCCCTCAGGCCGATCCCGCTCACTTTCCCCTCACCCGGTGCTCCCGCTTCCCGCCTTGCCCCCTCAGGCCGCTCCCGCTTCCCCTCCCCCTCAGGCCGCTCCCCCCTTCCCCTCACCCGGTGCTCCCGCTCTCTCCTTTCCCCTCACCCGGTGCTCCCGCTCTCCCCCCTTCCCCTCACCCGGTGCTCCCGCTCTCCCCCCTTCCCCTCACCCGGTGCTCCCGCTCTCCCCCCTTCCCCTCACCCGGTGCTCCCGCTCTCCCCCCTTCCCCTCACCCGGTGCTCCCGCTCTCTCCCTTCCCCTCACCCGGTTCTCCCGCTCTCTCCTTTCCCCTCACCCGATTCTCCCGCTCTCTCCCTTCCCCTCACCCGGTTCTCCCGCTCTCTCCCTTTCCCTCACCCGGTTCTCCCGCTCTCTCCCTTTCCCTCACCCGGTGCTCCCGCTCTCTCCCTTCCCCTCACCCGGTTCTCCCGCTCTCCCCCCTTCCCCTCACCCGGTGCTCCCGCTCTCTCCCTTCCCCTCACCCGGTTCTCCCGCTCTCTCCCTTCCCCTCACCCGGTTCTCCCGCTCTCTCCCTTCCCCTCACCCGGTTCTCCCGCTCTTCCCTTCTCCTCACACAGGCGCGCGACGGCTGCTCCCGCTCCCCCTCCCGCGGGCGCGCGACCCCTGCCCCCCCCCCCGCGCGCGACGGCTGCTCCCGCCCGGGCAGAGCGGGGCAGGAAAGGCGCTAAACGGGGAACACGCCGCTGGAGAAGGCGCTGTACTGGTCCTGCCGGCACCGAGAGCTGGGAAAAGGGCAGCTCCAGGGGCACAGGAAACAGCCCCAAAGCCCCTAGCGGGACTCCAGGTGCCCGCGGAGATCCCCCCTCCCAGGTGTCACGGGTTAACGCTGGGCCGGCCATTAAACGACTGACAGATGCTCTCCATTAACCCCTGTCCCTCCTGTAGGGAAAGGAGAGGGAGTAAGGGAGAGAGACTTGGGGGTTGGAAACGGAACTGCATGGCTTTCATGAAACAAGTGATGAAAAAGATGGAATATGTACAAATAGATACACCTGCCTTCCCTTTTCTGTGCTTCTCCACTTGTTCCAACTCAAACCATAACTTCTTCCCACCTCTTCTGTTGGCTTCTCCAAGTACAAAACCACAGAGGAACACGAGTGAGCTCATTTTCTAACATGTGGTGCCACAGGCTGGGATGTCCCCGTGGTTACAGACACCCCAGAGAGGAGACTGACACCTCTAGGGCTGTGACCCTCAAACCAGGGAGCTACCCCATCACCTTCCCAGGCCAATGTGTCTCAGCTGCTCCCTTGTGGAGCTGATGTACCTCACTGTAATTAGGGCACTGTAACTTCTGCTGGTGTAGTTGACTTCACTAAAGCAAAGGACAGGAGAAAGAAAATTAATGGAAATAGGGGTCTCCAGGACGCAATGACTGCTGCTGGGGGAGGATGCTGAGTGGCAGCAGGCAGAAGGTTTCTTCTGAGGATGAGCAGAAGACGTGAAATTCAACAGATGCAGGCATGGCCTAAAGGTTGCACCTTGGCTGTGCTCCAGGCTTCTCTAAGAAATGCTTTTGCTGAGGCTGTTTTTGAAAGCCTCAAGTAGGCAATGGTGGGACCAAAGGGCAGGACCCAGCTATTGCCCTCCATGCAGGTCCTCCCACCCACTAAGCAGTATTTTTTCATCTCAGTCTTGCTGTGTAGTTCCCTCACCTGTGTAGTTTCTCACCAGGGCTTTTGGCTGCACCATCTTTGCAGGAACCTGTATTTTGGGGCCTGATCAGCAGGTCTGTGGGGTCCTGCCGTCGGCAAGTGCTGGGGGGGATAGGTGGTGGAGTGAATTCAGGACAGCTCTTGAGCTGGGAGCCAAGACAGCATGGCTCCCAGCTGGGACTCACAGCACCCATGGGAGACAGTGTCCCTTAGGACAGGAAGTCCTGTAGGGCACCCAGGTCCTCACTTCCCTGACTCTGTCTGCACTAAGGCATGCCAATTTTCAAGTCAAATCGAGGACCTGTGTGGATTTTATTCTCCTTTGACGCACTGGATCTTCAGAAAACAAAACAAAACCAAACCATCTGTATGCCCTCACCAGTGGAGTTGTTCTGTGAAAAGCCAGAGAAAAATGTCTTCATTCTTCCCCCTGCTCCATCCTGGACTGTCCTGTGCAGCAGACTGGTGGAAGACAGTTGCACAAGTGCCAGATCCTTGCAGCTTTCTAACAAAGCTTTTGCTGGAAATCCAATGCTTTTCCTCATTGTTCAGGAGAGTTTTGCCTCCTGTCTCCGCAGACAATTTCTGGAGCTGGAATAAAAATAACTAGTCAGTCTTTGGAAGAGGGAAGTTAAACCACACTCTCCTGACTGCAGAGCAATTGCCACATAAATTTTCTGCAAATTAGGAGCACCTCTGTGAAGATCTCCTGAGCAATAAAACCAGTTGAGCTTGGCCAAAGGCTTTTGAAGACCAACATGCTTTCAAGCTCAGCATTATTCCTCATTATAAACACTCATAAGCTTTATGCAAATTATCACCCTACCAAAATGCTTAACGTATGAAAGAAGATTTAAACAATACCTGTGGAGTACTCTTATTCCTCCTTCCATCAGCTGAAAAGGTTCTGCTTGATGATACACGGCACCTTTAAAAAGAGGCTTTACTCAATGCCTGACATCTTTTTCCAGAGACAGCTGCATGCCTTTGCTGTAAAACAATTATTCTCCAATTCTCTAATGTGTTCAACCAAAGTTTTGGGTCTTTGGGAAGAGCTCAGCATGGAGCTGGGGCTAGGGATGGGGTTATCCTTGTCCTCCTCTAAGTGACCTGTTCACAAGCACAGGACCTGCAGGTCTCTCTGCTCAGCAACACCGCAAGGCTCCCTGCTGAGCACCAGTCCAGCTGTTGCTCTTGCTTCTGTATCTGGAGCAGACGGTGAAATTACAGTTTCTTCTTCACATCCTTATTATTACATTTGTGTATCTTTCCTGATGGCATTACCACAGGTCTGAATGTCCATCACACTTGGTGCCTCTGAGAAACGTTAGGACGCCTCTCCCCACGACACGTCTGATCAATCAGTGCTTAGTCACAGGTGTCAGCAAATTTGCCCAGTGTCTGTGCCCAGAGGAAACCTGGCACTGTGTGCCACATGGCAGGCACCCCTCTTTGATGGGGCCAGGGCTGCTACTTGTGGACAGGGGCTGTGGGACAAGGTGCCCCCACATCCAGGGTGGGGTGGCACTCCCTGAGCTGTCACACAGAGCTAGCATGGGAACACTGGTACATCCAGCTCGTGCTACCCACAGGGCTCACTCGAGGCAGACGTCGCGCCTGTACATATGCATGTCTGTGCCCTCCTGCAGCAGCACAGAACAAAACATCTCTGCTGCTTCATCAAGAGGTACAGCCAGATGTAGACACATCACCACCTGTCTAGGTTTGAGTCAGTACATACTTATTTGTGTAAGGCCCCCTTTGGCACACACTGTCGTAAGGAGCAAGAACAAAGAGCTGAACACTTGAGGTTTGGTTTAGCCCTGGTATTTCTTAGGAAGTTTTTACTCTTTACCATAAAGCACTGGGTGAGTTGGGCATAGGATGACCATCCAAAGGAGCATCTCCCAAGAAGCCCACTTCTACCTTTATTCCCTGACCCCACATCCATCCACCTTAGCTCACCCCCAACACTGCTGCAAAATGCAGGCTAAATGCCATTTTGAAATGTCAAACCTTCATGTTCCCACCTCCTCGTGGGAACAGGTAACAAAATCTGCTCCCATGGGAAGTTCTCCCTAAGCAGGCACTTGCTGCAGGGCAGCAGGTTTCCAGGCTGAGAAAGTTGCCATGGGGTGGGTCACAGCAAACCACACACTGACTTCAGCCCAGCGTGGAGCTGTGCAGCAGAAACTCCCATTTCAGACAAAAAGAAACCTTCTCCCCCCAGCAACAAGTTACCCATCCAGACCAGAGGCACAAGGAACACCAGAAGACTCCAGCTATGATGTAGCACGACTTTTAATGCGAAGGAGAATAAACCAGTTCAGAGGAGAAATGCATTTCCAGCGCTCGGTAAAGAAACGGATAAACCCCACCCTGGGACAAGCCGATCCCTACAAGGTGTCCCTGTGCCCCATCAACCCATGACTACCACCTTCCACCTACAGCCCGCTAGAAGCATTTTTGCCCAGCCAGCAGCAAATGCTGTGTAGCACCACCAGGTGCAACACCTACATAGAAATACTCGGTAAGGCTTAGCAACAAGAAGGTACACAGAGGCACGGTCTCAAGCTTGCGTGGCTCCCTTCCTCCACGGGCACTTCCTTAGTCCTCCCCCCGAGACTTGGTCCTGTGCTTCATTTGTCCTTCCTGATGCAGCCACTCTGCTGGCACGGGCGGGAGGAGGTGACAGCTGGGGACACCCCTAAAGCCCGCTGCCCAGGCACAGCAGTCCTGCCTTCCCCAGCCCCCTGGGACAGCCCGAGGACACGGGCACCCCACAGCACCGGAGGTAGCTCCCGACTGCTGCCGACGCCGTGGAGCCCACCGTGGTGTTCTGCGGGTAGGAGCTGAGGATGGGCCCAGGCAGGGTGACCACGACGGTGGGGGGCTGGAGGACAGCAGTGGAGTCCCCGCAGCGGCGGAAGCAGGGCTGGCTGCAGCTGGTGGCCAGCGGCCGGGGAGCACAGGAGGAGGGCAGGCACAGGTTGTAGCAGGACATTGCTCAGCGAGGACGTACACCTGGAAGCCAGAGCCAGGGAGTAAATGCAAGGCAGAGGCTGGTCCGCCCCTGCTGAGCCCTCATTCAGTGGCTCCTGTAATAAGAGGTGTGGGAGAGCTAGCTAGAGGGTGAGCTTGGACAGTTCAGAAAGCCTGAGGAAAGGCTTTCCAAAGGGGCAGAAGCTGGCTTCCCCCTTCCCTTGCCCCGTAACCTGCTTGGGAGAAAGCAAGGAAGTTGGTTTGAGCTGGACGTTTGAGGAAGCTGGAGGCAGCAGATGCTGACAGCACTGTGAGCAGACCTGCTCCTGCAGGCTGGCTGCCTTCGAGCTGAGGGCAAGCTTCCAGCAAGAGGAACGATCCCCGAGAAGCCCCTAGTTGTAGCAAAACACACTTAAATCAACGGACCGTGAGCAAGCTGGACTCCACCTGAGCTGAGCTATCCCATCCCAAAAAATATAAGGGACCTCTGCTGCTCTTCTGTAAACAGGGATGCATCAATCTCTGCAACCTGGACACGTGCTGTTCTTTTCTTTTTCCTCAGCAAGGAAAACCATGCAGGATGCTCCCAGCTATGTGGGGACAGACCCAGCAAGCTCTGCATCCCACAGCCCCTGGCACTTTGCACCCAAACTCCTCATTCTGCGGCCAAAACAAGCCCTTCCCTGCCATCCTCCACAGGCAGGAGGGAGGCAGGTTACAAACCCTGGCCCCTTGCAGAGGAAGACCAGGCACAAGGCTCTGGTGGAAGCAAGAGCTGTGCGGGGGGGAGGAGGCAGAGCCCGTCTCGACTTACCCAGGTGGCAGAGGCGGCAGCAGCAGCAGCTGGGAGCGAGTGATGGGGCCGGGGCTGTGCAGGGTTTTATAGGGTGCCCCGGCCCCCGGGGGAGCAGGCACATACCTTCCACCTGAAACTTCTCAACAACCGGCAGTTTTCTCCTGGAAAGCTCCCCCGGCTGATTGAACAGTTCCCTCTTTCATCTGTCATGTTTTGCTTCCATTTAACACTGAGTAAGATTGAAATGATTCAGGCTCCGGGCACCAATTACCTTTCTTCCTAAGGCCAAAGCACATTTTAGGTCTAACGCCACCAGGCAGGAGAGTGTTTCAGCAGAATCCAGGGCAGGCACATCCCCGGCGCATCGCTCCCCACCTTCCTCCCAGCACAAACCAATTCAGGCCCCCAGTGCACCTGAGGTGAGCTCAGGGATTTAGGCTGCACACGAGAGATGAGCCTTTGTAGGTAAAACCCTGCAGCAGCCATCTGATCCACGGCAGGAAAACCAGGGGGGCTGCAGGGGTGAGGGCGCTGGGGGGCCACACAGGAGGAGCCATGCCGGGAGAAAAATGCCAGAGGGACATTTCTCCTGCCCCAGCTGCCCAGGTGCTAAAGATGCAGACTGGGGACTTGAACTAGCCCAGCATGACCAAGTTGTTAAGCTTTTGGATCCACTTAAGAGGATTTTGCCTTCCTTTTTAAATTTTTGTTATTATTCCTTGCACTTGGGGTAGGAATTCTGCTTGGAAAGCACATCAAATTTTAAAAACGAAGTAAGCATGGGCTCTGGAGTCCACCCCTGAAGGTGATGCACACCAAAAGTTAGTAATTCTGTGCTGTGAGCTGATTTCCAAGGCCAAGGAGCCTTTCCATCCAGCACTTCCAATGTCCCAACAGCTGTGAGCCAGAAGTTCACAGCTATGCTTCCTTCTGACGGAGTGACACCATCAAGACATTGTTAATTACAGGCTGCAGGTGACACCAGGTTGCTCTGCTGAAAAAGCCTGTTAGCTGCTACACAGCCAGGGAGTTGCAAAAGTCCTGGCTTGCACTTAACCATGAATCATCTGCACATTGAGGAGAGGGAGTTGCTGACGTGGTCCCAAGTGGGGGAATGAGCCACCGAGCTCTAGGGGCAAGGAGAGTTTGAAGAAGGCTCTTCATTTCACACTGGCAGAGCCCAGATGAAGGCACAAACATCTTCTGCCCCAAAATAAACCACGGTAGCATCAGGGCACGTGCTCTGTGCTTGTGTGGAGCTAGGGATTGCCAGCACCACTGTCAAAGACGTGCCTTCTAGGGTTTTGGGGGTCATTTTAGGGTGACTTGGCCTTGTAGAGTCATGGTTGATAGCACTGAAGTGTCCCCAGTGACTCCTTCCTGCCCTGCCCACCAAGGCAAAAAAGCCTTCCAGAGGTGCTGGGGTCAAGCCCAGCTGTTTTTAACATCATTCTGGAAGGGCAAAGAGGAAATCAGCTTTTCTGAGATGCAGCAGAGGACACATGCTTCAGGTTCATCACAACCTCCTGAATGGCAACTTGGTGAGCAGGAAAAGATGAGGCTTTATTTTAAGCTTTACCTTTCTGCTTTTTGCACCATTCTTGAATAACAAAATGATGCCACAGGTGCACCTTGGACCCACAGCCTAAGAATTAAACCCTTCTTCTGTCACTCAGGGTTTTTTCCTCTTCACCAATCATCTTCCATCCTTCTTGTTTGTTTGTCTGTCCCTCTGTGCACTCCCATGATCCCAGGGAAAACAGCCCTTCCTGGGTGACTCCCCTTCAGGCTTCCAGACACAGGCTGGGATCTTCTGATTTGCAGCCTCACACTCTGCTTCAGTTTTGCAGCCCAGTTTAAGTACTTGAGGTTCTGCTCACATTGGACCACCATGTCCTAGAAGAATATCCATGGATGCGGGGATGCTTGATACAAATGCACAGGGGCAACAAGAGAGGCCCTGCTGCTGAATGTGAGTGGATCTGTGTACTGAGACAGGTCTCTGGCCTGGAGAAGGGGGCAGGGAAAGCAAAAGGCATGTGTCAGGAAGTTAAAATAATCAGATTTGTGTCACGAATGAGATTAAAACAAAGGAAAACCATACGGGTGTCTTCCTGGAAACGCATGTATTTGGGAGAAAGACAAGGACTTTTTTCTGACCCGTATTCATGTCAGGGAACGAGCACTTTCAACTTAAGACATGGCTTTCTCTGGAGGAACCACAAAACAGAGCAAATCTCACCAAACCAAACACATCAGACCCATTTTCTTAACTTCTGCACACCCTGGATATGTGGCCATCTCAGCCTTGGTTCTTCCTGCAGATCAAGGCACAAGGAGAAACATGGCCCTGGATCAACACTTGCCCTGTTTCCCTTTGCATCACTGACCCCAGCAGCACTTTGCAACTCCGGTTTCACTGCCCTGCATTTTCATATCCAACAACCCAAGGGCTGGATGTCTCCGAGGCCGGCTGCAGGGTGGGAGCACGCCCCTGCCCCAGAATTTCTGCTGAAAGCCAAAGGCATGTTTTGGAGCAGCAACAGACCCACTGCCTCCCATCTCCAGGTGGGACCCAGACCTTCACGCAGCACTCTCACCCAGGGCTTGCCCCGGGCCCGCAGCCGACGTGCCGGCAGCATGACGCGTGGCACAGGCGGCGGATGGCTGGTGGGACACTCTGGTGCCAGCCCTGACACAGACAGACCCGCCACTGCAGCCACAGAGCATCCTTGGCTGCCCGTGTCCACGCCAGGGCAGACCCGGGGTGCTGCAGGGCCAGGGCGTGCAGCCCGGGGAGAGGAGCCCAGCCGGTGCCGCGGGGAGCCCGGCTCCAGCTGCCGTGTGCCGCCCGGGGCTGCAGCTGCCCCAGTTCTGTGCCGCCGCACGTCCCCTGTAATTGCCGGGTCCCCGGGTGGGCTGATGCTCCCCAGCGTCACCCAGGCTGGCACGTCTCCCCCAGGAGGCCCCGTCAGCCTGCACCAGGGCAGGGCCAGGCGTGTGCGGGGGTGGACATGGCCCAGCAGGTAGAAGGGTGTCCCAGGGGAGTCGGCTTGTCCCCTCTCCCGGCTTCCTCTGCCCCGCGAGCCCCCAGGTCCCATCCTGCTGCAGCAGCCCCCGTGCGATGTGCCACCACCCCTGGAGGAGCCTGAACCCACTGCTCCTTCCCATTTCACCATCTCCAGCTGCGAGTTGGTGCTTCTCCAGGGCTCTAACCCCTGTGTGCTGAAACCCATGCCTTTTTCCTAGGAAATCTCCTCCATCCCTCTTGCCTGGCTGTCTGGGCGAGGACGACCCCCCTTCCCAGGGCAGCAGAGCTGGCCAGGCACCACAGCATCCCATGGCAGAGGGATAGGACCAGTGTTTCCCTGCAGCCTGATCACCATTCCTGGCTTGGAAGAGGGAAGCAGGTCCCAGCTGGTCCACAGCGACACCTCCCCAAGGCATGGGCAGGAAACATGACCCCAGGGAAGGATGAAAAGCCAGTGAAGGGCTTGCAGCATGGGCAGCTAAGCCCGAGCGTCCTGTGCCTTGCCTCCAAGCCACAGCATTGCTTGGCCAAATCCACAGAAAGAAGGGGTGGGAGCCGGGAAGGCCACATTTCCCCAGCTGCCTTGAAGCACAGATGTGCTCTGAGAAATGCCAAGCTTCCCCCTCTGCAAGGCTCCTGGGATTTCAGCAGTTAAAAAACTCCCAGCAGGCTGGTCTTTCCACCCCTCTGCTCTGCACCTTGCAGCAGCCCAGCCTCCCTCTCCCCAGGAACCTCCTCTGCCGGCGCTGGTGCAGAGAGAGTTCCCAGCACACCCCGGCTATGCCAGCCTTGGAAAAGCACCTCTGGGATGGGGCCATGGCTCAGCAAAGCACAGCTTTGTCCAGGCTTGGCTTTTGGCTCCCACGGGCACGATAGGGATGCCCAGGGCTTGAGTATGAGATGCAGAAAGAAATACCCAGTGCCTGGGCGCAGGGTGAGCCCACAGCACTGCCCAGCCAGCATGGCCAGCCTGGTCCTGACCTTCCCTGCCCATCGTTTGGTGCCTTGCCTCCTGGAGAGCTAGCTGGCTGTGCCTGGTGTTGCTCTGAACTCTAAAACCATGTTTCTGTTTGGAGAAACTGCAGTTCAGAAAGGGCTGCAGAGCCCAGCGCTGTGAGCACCAACCAGAGAAGATACTGGTGTGTGGGTTTCCACAGCGAGCAGGGTCAGGGCCAGCTCTGAACCAGGCAGGTTCCAACTGTCCAAACCACACCAGGCCAGCAGGAGGGTGACCAGGAGGTGGGCTCAGGTAAGGGAGGGGGACACGCAGGTCCCTGGGCAGGTTTGGCCGGGGGAGCAGCGCTGCAGAGGCAGGCGTGTATCCACCATGAGCCAGCAAAACGGAGAGAGGCAAGGGGACGCTGGGCACACCAGGGGCTGCACCAAAAGCACCTCCTGGGTGGGGGTCCCCGACGAGGGTGGGATTTGAACCCACGCGTGCAGAGCACAATGGATTAGCAGTCCATCGCCTTCACCACTCGGCCACCTCGTCCCCTGCTTGGCCCCACTTTTTGGAGATCTCCCCCCCATTTGACCAAAGGCTACAAACCTCTGGCTGATCCACGATGTCCTGGCTGTGGCAGGCAGCTGCCTGCCCACCTGCTGTCAAGGCAGCAAACAGGTGTTTGCAATTAATTTGCCCCTCTCCGTGCTCCCTTCTGCCCCTGTGTTCGGAGGACAGCAAGGGTGACATTTATTTTTGCCATAAAAGCATGTGCCACATATACACAATAGCCCTTTTGTTGTGGGTCTGCATCACCACCACTCAACCACTGTCCAAAGGGTTTTCCTACAAGATTCAGCAGCAGTTGTATAAATTAATAGCAAAGAGGGTGGCGGCCCAGCCAGCATTGGATGGTACTACTTCATCCCCCAGCTCCCCCCTCAGGTCTGGAGCTAGTTGGTGTCATC
This sequence comes from Hemiprocne comata, assembly GCA_020745705.1. Lineage (NCBI taxonomy): Eukaryota > Metazoa > Chordata > Aves > Apodiformes > Apodidae > Hemiprocne > Hemiprocne comata. Next base: position 38,406,866 of record CM036591.1, read on the forward strand.
TGTCCCCTGAGAGCTCCCCAAGGAGAGGGGGCAGAAGGAAACTCCTTCTGGGTGGTCACCTGGGACAGAGGGGTGGGCGGCTCCACTGCCTGGGGGAGAGCAGAGACCCCCAGCAGGGCCCCCAGCTTGGGGCAGGCAGGAAAAACAGCCCCCAGGCCCAGGCATCACTGGGAGTCGAACCCAGGATCTCCTGTTTACTAGACAGTTGCTCTGACCAGCTGAGCCATGGTGCCCACCTGCCCCTCAGCCCATAGGGCGCCCCCCAACACGCCTGACTCTCTGCCTGCCCCTATTCCCCATGCCCCACACTGCTGCCCAGGTCTGGGGTACCCCAGCCCCCAAACCCTTCCCTTTCTGCCAGTGGGAGCAGCCCCAGTGCTGACCCAGGCCCCTGACTCAGGGAGCCCCACACCTCCCCTGCCTGCACCAGCTGGGTTTTGGGATCCCAGCCCCTGTGGGGACTCGCTGCCCCCCGCCCCTTTCCCCAGCAGAGCCCAGCCCCTGCACTGCCCCGAGGTGACTGCCTCTGCCTCAGCTCTCTCTGGCTGCTCACCCCAGCATGCCCAGGGGTTCCCAGCACATCGCCCAACTGCCCAGCTCACCCATGACTCCCCAGGGCCAACCCAAACAGCCCCCGTGCAGGCTCTGAGGACTCAGGCACCCCCAACGTCTCCAGTTTTCAGAGAGGTGTATGAAGGGGAGAGTGGCTGGGACCAGTTCTGCAGTGCAGCAGGTGCTGGTGACACCCGGTGCTCACCCAGTTCAATTAACCTCCTTCTGGCCTGGGAAGGAGGACCTGGGAAGGACACTGGCCCTGCTCGACCATCTCCCACCCAGCAGGGAGGCTGAGAATCAGCCCTACAGCATCTTCCAGCTGTGTCGGTGGCCAAAGGGGACCCTCCACTCAGGACATGCCCTACCACTGGCAGCTCCTGCCTGTGGGGAATTCTGTGCTCTCCCTTGCACTTCTGCTGGAGAAGGGTCCCTGTGAGGTCGAGGGGGACAGGACTGGGGCTGGGTCTCAGTTGTACACCTTGTCTTGTTGGTCTAGGAGTATGATTCTCACTTAGGGTGTGAGAGGTCCTAGAGTCACCTCCCAAACAAGCCCTCCTTTTGGGCATCAAGTGCCCTGCTCTGTTTTTTCGGGGAGGCAAAAGGCCATGGAGATGCTGGGGGTTGAACCCAGGGCCTCTTACATGCAAAGCAAGCGCTCTCCCGCTGAGCTACATCCCCCTGCCCGAGCGCGGGTGGGGGCCTGGGCAGCTCCCCTCACCCCCCCCACTTCCCCAAAAACAGCCCCTCAGGGCACACACACAAACACACACACACAGACAGATACACAGACACACAGACACTGGCGGCTCCTGGGGCCCCTCCTGCCCACAGGGGCCCTGGCTGTCCCTGGGCATGGCAGGGTCCCCGCCGGCAGCCAGGGCAGGGGGGTGGTGGCCAAAAGGAGGGCTCGTCCGGGAGTTGAACCCGGGACCTCTCGCACCCTAAGCGAGAATCATACCCCTAGACCAACGAGCCGGGGTGCTGCAGCCTCTGGCACCCCCAGCCTGGGACACCCCCACACTTTGGGGGGGCAGCAGAGGCTGCGCGTGACCCTCGGCACAGCCTGGAGCAGGGAGGACCTTCTTGCCACCCCTGGTCCATGGAGCCAGCAGCTGGGGGTTATTGCACACTGTGAGTGCCCAGCGTCTGCAATTCTCACCATCTCTGGGGGGATTTCCTCCTGAAAACCACCTCCCCGGCTCTTGCAAAGGTTGAAAAGGCCGATGCTTTGCAGCATCACCCGGAAACATTCCCACTTCCCAGGAAAAGACGGTGCCCAGAGAAGCCCAGAGAGGACCAGGGGTCCCGGGGGGGGGGGGGGGCAGGTGTCCCCCCGAGGCGCCCAGTGCTGGGCTGTGATGGCCGAGAGATGAAGGCGTTGGACTCGAAATCCAATAGGGTTTCCCTGCGCAGGTTCGAATCCTGCTCACAGCGACAGCTTTTACCCCCTGTGCTGGTGCCCCAGCTGGGGGGCCCTTGGAGGGACTGTGGTGGGAGCAAGGGCAGCTCCAGTCCTTCACCTCCTCCCTTGTAAGCAGCTCCTGCACGAGGGAACCTGCCCCCTGGCTGAGTCCCCAGCAATGCCCCAGGCAGGGGCTGTCACGGCAGGAGGGGCACAGCCCCCCCCAGGGTTTGACGTGTTCTTTCAGGCCCCAGAGAGGTGAGGAAACAGCCGTGGAGGGGAACAGGAGGGGAGCTGTGCACCATTTTGCCAAGCAGCTCCCCGTGATTGTCCCAGGGCACTGGGGGAGGTGATGGCCAGAGGGGAGGAGCGGGCAGTGCTGCGGGTGGTGCTGGGCAGGCTTGGCCTGAGGGGGGCGGGATGGGGGCTGGGGGTGCCAGAGGCTGCAGCACCCCGGCTCGTTGGTCTAGGGGTATGATTCTTGCTTAGGGTGTGAGAGGTCCTGGGTTCCACTTCCGGGCGAGCCCTCCTTTTGGGCACCCACCTGTTGGGCACAGCCCCCAAGTGGATGGGGCATGCACGGGGTGATGCTGCCTGGGGCAGGGACACGGATGTGTGGCCTCACCAGCTCCTGCCAACACCGACGTTTTCATGAAGCCTCCGGGGAAAAGGAGACAAGGTGTCCCCACAGCATCCAGGACAGGGGAGGGAAAGGCATTTTCTCCCAGCCTTTGGGTGCTGTGAACCAGCCCCAGGCCAGCATGGCCCACAGGCAGCCCCAGGGCTTCTCTGTGTGTTCTGGGGGACTCTGCCATGGGTGGCAAAACAAGCTGGAGATGCTGGGGGTTGAACCCAGGGCCTCTTACATGCAAAGCAAGCGCTCTCCCGCTGAGCTACATCCCCCTGTCATGCCAGAAATGGGGGTCCGGGCACCTCACCTTGCCCCCACCACCCCAACACCAGACTGTCAGGAGCTGCACGCCACTGTCCCCATGGCTGCTGCTAAAAGGCTCTATCCCATCCATGGGCAAGTGCCCAGCCACACTCTGCCCATCCCCCCTGCACCAGGCACCAGTGTCATCCCACCCCCCCTGGCCCCGGTGCCAACAGGGGCTGGGGTCCCACACATCAGCCGAGGAGGTGGGTGCCCAAAAGGAGGGCTCGTCCGGGAGTTGAACCCGGGACCTCTCACACCCGAAGCGAGAATCATACCCCTAGACCAACGAGCCGGGGTGCACAGAGGGAGCAGGAACCCCCCCTGTGCCCCCCAGGATCCAGGGAACTGGTTGGGGTGGGATGGGACTTGGGGAAGCTCTTTTTGGCTCTGATGGATGTTCACAACTGGGAGGCCCTCTTTGCTCTGTCCAGCCTGTGGGGCTGGCACTTGGACAGGGCCATGGGCTGTAACTGCCCTCGATCCAAGAGCCATGGGTCAAGAGGAGCAGGGTGGGCAGCAGGAGCCCTGGGTGCAGGGAGCCCCCCAGTAGGGGGATGTAGCTCAGCGGGAGAGCGCTTGCTTCGCATGTAAGAGGCCCTGGGTTCAATCCCCAGCATCTCCATGGCCTTTTGCTGCCTCCTCAAACCCTCCACCTCCACGGGACACGGGTGATAAACTCTGCCTCTATCTCTGGCATGCAGCCTGTCACCCCCTGCCCCAACAGCCCCTTTCCCACCCATGAAGGGGATGAGCCCTTGCCCATGGCTGAGCTGTGTGTCCTTACCCCATTGGCAGTGGGCAGCACCTGGCTGTGATGGGACCATTCCAGCAGAGGGGATGTGGCCAAGCTGGGCAGGCCTCATGTCCCCCTGTGCTGGGCAACGTCCCCCTACCCATGCCCCACCCCCTTGGGAGCTGTGCCCAAAAAGAGGGCTCCTCTGGGAGTGGAACGTGGGTCCCACAGGCCCACCAGTGCCCAGCACAGGAGAAGGGAAACTGCCGAAGGGAAACTGCCTGGAGCAGCTCCATCTCCCTCCTTCCCTGCTCTCCAGTCGACTGTTCCAGGAAGAGGCTGCCCTGACCCCCAGCTCCCCTTCGAGACCGCGGGTAAAAGCTGTCGCTGTGAGCAGGATTCGAACCTGCGCAGGGAAACCCTATTGGATTTCAAGTCCAACGCCTTCACCTCTCGGCCATCACAGCCCTTGGTGGCCCCTCGGGTGTGGACACCCCGGCCCTGCCCAGGGGTCTGCCTCTGGGGGGGGGGGAGAATGACCCCCCCACCTGCTGCCCGGCCATCTGCACAGTCCCAGTTCCCCTTGGCAGCCCCAGGACCCACACGTGCCAAACCTGGAAAGAGGGAACACCTGGGGATGTTTACAGAACCACAGAATGGTTTGGAGTTGTCCTGGTGTTGCTCTGAACTCTAAAACCGTGTTTCTGTTTGGACAAACTGCAGTTCAGAGAGGGCTGCAGAGCCCAGCGCTGTGAGCACCAACCAGAGAAGATACTGGTGTGTGGGTTTCCACAGCGAGCAGGGTCAGGGCCAGCTCTGAACCAGGCAGGAGCAGCAGGCCAGGAGGGCTGCAGCAGAAGCATTCCGTACCTTAACTGTCACCCTTGCTATAAATCGGGAAGTTTGGGGGATGTCTTGGGGCTTTTACCTTGGCTGCCTTCCTGAGAGGCTCCTGTCTGTCTCGTTGGTTGTCCCGTGCCTGAGGCCTCCTCCTCCGCCTGCTGGGACTCTCAGTCACACTGTCACTGGAGCTTTCCTGCCGGTGGTGTCTGGGCGCACACGGCTCGCCACTGCCATCTGGAGCTGGAATAATGTGTATCCTAGATTAGCACCGGTGGTAACATTGTTCGTTCCTACCCCTGTTTTCATTTCAACCCACAGGTCTCCATTCCCTTTCCTATTCCCCTCCCGGGGGGGGGTCAGGTGACAGAACAACTGCTCAAAGCACGACAGGGTTGGAAAGGACCTTAAAGGTCATCCAGTCCCTACCCTCTGCCACGGGCAGGGACACCTCCCACTAAAACAGGTCGCTCCAAGCCACATCCAACCTGGTCTTCAATAATTCCCGGGATGGGGCAGACACAGCTTCTCGGGGCATTTAGTGATGGCTGGGAACAAAATTCCAGGTGCAGAAGAGAGCCTGGCCAGGGGGTGGGCACCAGAGGGAAGTGTCCTCCTTTTGTGGGGAAAAGAAGATGGAGATGCTGGGGATTGAACCCAGGGCCTCTTACATGCAAAGCAAGCGCTCTCCCGCTGAGCTACATCCCCCTGCCCGAGCGCGGGTGGGGGCCTGGGCAGCTCCCCTCACCCCCCCACTTCCCCTGCTCTGCCCCAGGGCCCTGACCCCAAAAACAGCCCCTCAGGGCACACACACAAACACACACACACACACGTGCTGGCGGCTCCTGGAGCCCCCTCCTGGGGCCCCTCCTGCCCACAGGGGCCCTGGCTGTCCCTGGGCATGGCAGGGTCCCCGCCGGCAGCCAGGGCAGGGGGGTGGTGGCCAAAAGGAGGGCTCGTCCGGGAGTTGAACCCGGGACCTCTCGCACCCTAAGCGAGAATCATACCCCTAGACCAACGAGCCGGGGTGCTGCAACCTCTGGCACCCCCAGCCTGGGACACCCCCACACTTCTTTTCCTGGGGTGGGGGCCTGACGCTGCCTCTTGCCCCTGGCACAGCCTGGAGCAGGGAGGTCCATCTCACCGCGCCCAGGATGTGGGGCCAGCATTTGGAGGTGGCCACAGCAGATCACTGCCCTGGCCCCAGTGGCTGTGGGGGCAGCTGGACCATGGGGGTCAGTGGGACCCCCGAGCACACCCCCCACGCCCCCCTCCGGGCAGGGGGATGTAGCTCAGCGGGAGAGCACTTGCTTTGCATGTAAGAGGCCCTGGGTTCAACCCCCAGCATCTCCATGGCTTTTTGCCTCCCCTGCCCCCCTCTCTGCAGCTGTGGGGCTGCCAGAGCCCCTGAAGTCCCCAGAAAAGCCCCAGGCTCCCTGTGGGCACAGCTAGCCTGGGGCTAAGTGTACAGTAGTGGTGCACGGTGGGTGCAGCAGGTGTCCCCAGCCCATGATAGGACCCCCGAGAAAAGGAACTGCCCCACTCACCCTGCCCAGCCCAAAGCTGGGGAAGAACAAGGGGATGAAAGCCAACAATGAACCCCAAATGAGCTCTATAGTCCCCAGACAAAAGCAGGGCCGGCTTTGCCCAAAGCAAGGACTCCTCTGGGAGTTGGACCCCCATCATCTCACAACTGAAGGTGGAACTGTATCCCGAGCCTGAGTTGGGCTCCTCAGCCTTCCCCCTTGGTCCTGGACTCTGTGTATGTCCCAGCTGACCTACTGGTAAAAACATCTGCAGATAAACCCACAACTGACACCCTATGGCTGTTGGTTCCCAGCCTCTCCGGGTGGTCCCTCCTCAGAGGTGAGGGATTTCACCTGGCCCCAAAGCAAGTCATCCATGGCTCCTGAGGAACAGGTTCCATGGTGCAGGACTTGCACCCCAGGGAGGGAGGGGCAGGGCTGAGGCTGCTGTGGACTCCACCCCTCTCCCCAGCTCCACATCAGCTCCCAAAGCAGCACAGGGGGTAAAAGCTGTCGCTGTGAGCAGGATTCGAACCTGCGCAGGGAAACCCTATTGGATTTCGAGTCCAACGCCTTCACCTCTCGGCCATCACAGCCCAGCACTGAGCACCCGGGGGGGACACCTGCCCCCCCCAGCTCCTGGGCACTTCATTTTCCTGGGAAGTTGGGAAGAACCTCGGGGGTGGCTAACGCATCCCTGCACATGCTCTCAGCTCTCTCCTTGGGGCCCGATGGAGGGCTTGTTCCCCAAAAAGCAGCACCTGTGGCCCCAGGTCCCTGTGCAGTCCCTGCCCCCCGAGCCCCCCAGTCCCTGGCACAGGCAGGGGGAGGTCCAGCACCCCGGCTCGTTGGTCTAGGGGTATGATTCTCGCTTAGGGTGCGAGAGGTCCCGGGTTCAACTCCCGGACGAGCCCTCCTTTTGGCCACCACCCCCCTGCCCAACCCCTGCAGAGCTCACCTGGGACCCGGTTGTTGACTTTTACCCTCCAGGGACACCCCGCAGTCGCTGGGGGTTTGAGCGGAGCATGACACACAGGAGCATCCTCAGCTCCTGGGGTCCCAAACCTCTGCCCAGGCTCCCACTGGTCCCGCAGGGTGACTTTGGTGTCCGGGTGGCAGCAGGATGGGGACAGGGTCTGGGCCAGGGCACAGCTGGTGGGTGGGGGTGCCCCATGGCATATGGGGCAGGTGGGCACCATGGCTCAGCTGGTCAGAGCACCTGTCTAGTAAACAGGAGGTCCTGGGTTCGACTCCCAGTGGTGCCTGGGCCAGGAGGATGTTTTTCCTGCCTGCCCCAAGCCGGGGGCCCTACTGGGGGTCTCTGCCCCAAGCCAGGGGTCCCTGGTGGCCCCAATCCCTTCCACCCCATCAGGATTTCCACCAGTGCCCACAGCCTCCCATCCTTTGGCCCTTTGAGGAGGGTCCAGTTGCCGCCTCAGGCAGTGGCTTCCACTTCTCTGCCCTGGTTTGCTCCCTCCCAATGACAAAGCTGCCCAGGAGCAGTCCGAGTGGATGCTTTTACCAAAAGCTCATAGCAGGGTAGGACAGGGACAGTCCTGGAAATGCTGGAAAATATCTGGAAGGCTGGGAGAGGGCAGAAAGGACCCGTGAACAGGTCCTGGAAGTGGGGCAGATGTTGGGAGGCTGCCTGGCAGCAGCACATATGCAATGATGAAGCCTATGGGGACAGCAAAGAGGTGCCCCTGAGGGAACTAAGGCACCTCCTGGTGGATTTGGGGTCCTGGGAGAGGGGATCTGGGGCACAGGCTCTGCTGTGGAGCTGGGTCATGGGATCGGGTACCCTGCAGAGGGTTTCCAGCACTCGTTAGGGGCAGCAGAACAGATGCAGGTCATTCAGGGCCGTGTCATCCCTCTTCAGCCCCTTTGCAGGATCCTGTCACATCTGGACGCCACACATCGCCTTGGGGCACCGGGGGCTCCAGCCTCCCCCCTCCCCCCAGGCAGACCCCGGCCCCTCCAGAACGTGCCCGTTGGAGCAGAGGAAGCGGGTGCTGGTGACAGCCACTTCATCCCTTAGGAGCCCAAGCTGGGGTGCCTGGACCTGCAGGGCAAAGCCCACCAAGTGCCCTGGCTGGGGACCCCAGCAGACCTCCAACCAGCAGCCCCACCCTGACCGTGGGGAGAGAAGAAGGTCGTGCAGGAGGAGGAGAGAGTGGCAGCCCTTCGGAGCTGGGGACAACCGCAGAGGAGGCTCTCCCACCACGGGGAGGGGGCAGAGGGGGCTGGGGACTCACCTGCTGCCCTGGGACTCAGCTGTGCAGCTGTCGCTGGGGTCCCCGCGGTTGGAGCAGTGCAGCGGATCCCACCGAGCGCCGCGTGGTTCCCCCATCAGCCCCCGGGGGAGCTCTGCCTGCGAGGGAAGGGAGACAAGGTGTTAACTCCTCCCAGGAGCACGGTCCCCGGGCCAGCCGTGGGCACCGGCACTGCTGCCGCTGGCGTAGGAGCCCGTGGGGCACATCTCCGGCCAGGCCCAGTCCCCCCAGGGTCCCCCGTTGGACACGGCAATGACCGAGGCATGGCTCCCAGCCCGGTCCTGCTCCTGCTCCTGCTCCTGCCCTGCAGCGCCGGCAAGCCCCACCATCAGCAGCAGGACCTGTGCCCCCAGCATGGCTGCCCTGCCTGCAGTCAGCCTGCTGGGCTTTTATACCTAGCAGGGCTGGCAGGAGGGACCTGGCAGCATCTCAGTTACCTTCCCAGTGTGCCCGGGCCTGTTGGATGTCAGGATTAGCTGCAGGTGAGGGCTAATCTCCGCAGCAGGTGGGGTGCAGGGAGCTGAGCTACCAGCTGTTTGGGGTCCTCACCGGGCACCTCAGTGCCAACCCGGGCTTGGGGCAACGTGGGGCTGAGGGCACCTTCATCTCCCCCTCTGAGCTCCCACTGTGTGCAAGACAGAATTTGCTTTTTTTGCTCTTTCTTTCCATTCTTTTTTTTGTAGTTAAAATGAAGTTCACCCACACCTCTGATGGAAGCCCCCTGTTCCTATCCATTTCATTGCAGCTTCGTGTTTCATTTGTCCCAGTTTACTTTCCCTTTTTGGAGATATTCTCTTACAGCTTAACAGCCACTTTCTGCAGCAAACCTCTTTCAGGGATTTCTGAGGGGTGTTTTGTTTTGTTCTTTTTTCCCATGAGTCCTGGATAAGAGACTTCCAGCCACCTCCATGCCAGCATCTCGGCTGCGCTTTTAGATGCTGTTTCATCTACCTGGGCTTCTCCGTTCCCTCTCACCCTCCCCTTTCCAGAATCAAACGCCACTGTTTGGTGAATGGTGACCTCTTTGCCCGGGGTGGACACAGACGCAACGGTGGCTCAGAAACCTGCTACTAGATTCCCCCCCTCCCCGGGGCCCACCTGTGCCAGGAAGGAGCTCGGGCCATCCCGGGGTGTTCCCAGGCCCCTGACGCTGCAGCAAAAGCCCCGACGAGGGTGGGATTCGAACCCACGCGTGCAGAGCACAATGGATTAGCAGTCCATCGCCTTCACCACTCGGCCACCTCGTCTCGCCCCGCGCCGCACCCGGCCCCTCCCCCCGGTACCCGGCGCCAGGCCCCGCAGCACAACCGAACAGCCCGGTTCCCGCAGCACAACCGAACAGCCCGGTTCCCGCAGCACAACCGAACAGCCCGGTTCCCGCAGCACAACCGAACAGCCCGGTTCCCGCAGCCCCTCCTCGCAGCCCCTGCAGCATGAGGCAGCCCCATCCTGGGAAGCCCAGCCCTGCACGGGGTGCAGAGCCCGGACTGGGAAACATCCTGGTGAAAAGCAAGTTGGTTCGGTGAAGTCCCTCCGGGCAGCACCCCGCCCAGCCTACTGCCTGAGAGCAGGGTGGGAGGGTTTGGTGTTCGGATTTCTCTCAGCTGCTTCACCCAGCGAAAACAGAACCGAGATATTTGCTTTGTCCCAGTTCTGAGCAGAAAAGGGTGCCAGGTGATAACTCACAAAGTCTTGCTTAGCACACAGAAAGTGAGAGTTATCAGTATTTTTACACTTAATCACCCTCACGCCCATTGGTAGGGGGCTTTCCCCACCTGAGTAAGAGATTTTTACCGTGTTAATTAGGATAGTTCACTCACAGTTCGAGCAACTGTGTCTTTGGCCTTGCCAGTAGTCCTGTTCCCTTTGTGCTTATCTTGGAATTCTCTGTGCTTTGCTGGAGACTAAACATGGTCCAAGGAGTCAACTTGACCAAGGTTACTCCTTACTGATCAGAGGATACTCCTCTTATCAACCACACAAACCTGCAGCAATTTGGGATCTTTCTAACTCATAACCCTTTTCTTTCACCCAAAGCCGGGTTCATCTCCCTGGTGTGCCAGCCAACACCACACAGAGCCAAGGCATCAGCAATGGATGAGCAGTTCTGCACAGAAAGGGGTGCCAGGGGGTACTCCTGCAAAGCCAGTACACACAGCACTGGAATAGTCATGCATTTACACATTATAAATTAACATATTCAGCGCAGTCACTGCTCACTAGTTTTTCACTTGGAGCCTGCCATCCCTTATCTTAAAGCTTCCTGAGGTAGGGAATCCTTATCTTCATTTAAAAGCACAGTCTCTTTTAATTTTACTGCACAAGCCCAGTGGGCGAGGGTCCTGAAGCAGAGGCAGTTAACTTCTAGAGGTGTGGGTTTTGTATTATAATTAGTAAAGCTCACCTAAAGGACACACTTTTAGCTGATTCATGCGGCGCAGCTGAATTTCTCAGGCAATCAGCCCACTAAAGTTTCTAGCACCTGGTTTTATGTCTGCTTGTTCCTTCTATCCCACTGCCTTACCATAAGAGTCAAAGAATCACTTAGGTTGGAAAAAACCTTCAAGATCATCAAGTCCAACCATTCACCCTACTCCGACAAGTCCAGCACTAAGCCACATATCCCCAAACACCACATTTATACAACTTTTAAACACATCCAGGGATGGTGACTCAACCACCTCCCTGGGCAGCATGTTCCAATGCCTGACAACCCTTCCAGAGGAAAAAAAAAAGTTTTTTTCCTAATGTCTAGTCTAAACCTCCCCTGGTGCAGCTTTCAGCCGTTCCCTCTTGTCCTGTGACTATTTATTTGTGAGAAGAGACCAGCGCCTACCTCTTTACAACGTCCATCTCAGGCAGTTGCAGAGGGCGATGAGGTCTCTCCTCAGCCTCCTTCTCTTCAGACTGAGCAGCCTCAGTTCCCTCAGCCGCGCCTCAGGCCTTTCACCAGCACCTCGATGTCCTTCTCATATTGAGGTGCCCAAAACTGAACGCGGGATGTCTCTCACACCAATTACTTCATTTCTTAAGTTAGTTAAGAATTACAGCCATAAAGATTTTAACGCCAGGCTCAGCCCCTGCCCCCCAGGCCCTCATCTCCACAGCCCGCGGTGCGCGACTCCCCACAAAACGTCGGGAAGGCAAAAGCCGTGCCCTCTCTGAGGCTCGAACTCAGGACCTTCAGATTATGAGACTGACGCGCTGCCGGCTGCGCTAAGAGGGCCCACACTGGCTTTAACTTTACCGGGTCTCCAGCGAGCGGGCGGCGCTGCGGGCCGGGCCAGCCCCCGCGTTGCGGGCGGGTGGGCAGCGCTGCGGCCGGGCCCCCAGCGGCACCGCGGGCGGAAGGGGCGGGGCCGGCGGGCGGCGGGCAGGACGAGGTGGCCGAGTGGTGAAGGCGATGGACTGCTAATCCATTGTGCTCTGCACGCGTGGGTTCGAATCCCACCCTCGTCGGGGACCCCCACCCAGGAGGTGCTTTTGGTGCAGCCCCTGGTGTGCCCAGCGTCCCCTTGCCTCTCTCCGTTTTGCTGGCTCATGGTGGATACACGCCTGCCTCTGCAGCGCTGCTCCCCCGGCCAAACCTGCCTGCGTGTCCCCCTGTGCAACTGTCCCCCTCCCTTACCTGAGCCCAGCCCCTCGTCACCCCGTGGCCAGGAGCTCTGCACAGCAGCGAGGTGACAGCACAGACCAAGCCACCAACAATTTATTAGGTACAAAGCACAGTTACAGCAGATGGTGTGACCCACATCCCAAAGCACTGGGGTTTGGTACCACTGATTCCCGGGTAAACATGAGCAGCGGCACTGGGGGCCCCGCATGGCAGAGCAGCACAGGCCCCATGAAGGGTAACACTGCTCAGCCCCACCACACCATTTGTCCTATGAACAGCCTCAAAGTATAGTGTCTTCAGTTTACACGTCTTATTTCAACTTACTATTAAGCTACTGTGGTTATTCTAGGTTTAAGAGAAATAATACAAATGCTACTTAAAGAAAACCCAACCAACTAGAACATGACTTTCTGTGAAGGCAGCGGCCAGGTTTGGACTGCTGAGAATTTCAAATGAAATCAGAAGCCAGTCAGAGCTGGTCTCCGGCAGGCAAGACAATCACCATTTACCTCCAGAGCTGCAGGAATCTATTTTCACCAGACAGAAGTTTCTGCCTGAGAAAAATCCCCTGATATTGCAACCAAAACAGTATTTGTACAGAGTACTGCAGACATGGAGGACACCTCCCTACCATTCACTGGGAATCAAACCAAACCCAAAAGGTCTCCCATGTCCAAAGCCACAGATTTTTAAATTCTGGAGAATGGAGGTAAGCAGCTCTTCCAAAAAAGGCAATTCCTTTCTCCACAGCTGTTCACAGCTTTCCAGCACGACAATTAATCTGTAGAATAAGCAACTCATTTGGTTTTAATGCCATAAATACCAAATACAACAAAACTTGGGCCCAGCAGCACAAAAATGCTTCTGGATTTGCACTGAGCATCTTTAAGTGTAAAACACAGCCAAGTGTTGCACCTACTGGAGAACAACAGCACTGACATTCCTGGGCAGCAGAAGAGCAACTTCACACCACGGTGCTGCTGCAAGGCAGCTTCTGCAGGAAGGAACTACAGAGCTGGGACAACATCTTGTGGACTGTGACTATGGAAAGAAATTGCTCTGGTGTTCCCAGGGGTCTCTGCTACCTTACAGCTTCCTCCTGGTGAAGCTGTGTTTGCCAACAGTGAGAGACTGTAGACAGAAAAATCACCCAAGTGTTAAGTCCTTCCAAGAAAGCATTTGACTGGTCTGTGCCTGTGAAGCAGAAGAGGGAATCCAGAGAGCCAAGGCTCCCCAGCGGGCCAGAGGGACATGGGGAGCCCCAACACATCACCTCTGGGCAAGGCAGCCACTCAAGAAGGGCCCAGGCCCCACATCTGCTCTGTGTTCTTCTCCCACATGCCCCAGGAGCTTATCTGTTCAATCACCCAGCCCTGGATTTCTTTACCATTTCTTGGTCTGCACACATGTCTCCGCTCTGCTCAAATGTCCACCATGTCCACCAGAGCAGACAGGTGGAGCTCGGAAGCAGTTTCACCCTCCCTGTTGGCTCTGAGGAGCTGCTGCAAGTACTTCAGTCGGTCTGACAGCGTGGGGCTGAGCTTCTCCGTCGAACCCTTGCATCCCTCCTGACTCTCAGCCTGGGCAGAGGGAAGAGAGATGAGACTGAGGAAGAACAGTTACCCAGAACCAAACAGGAGCTCAGCTCACTGGCTGTTCCCCTTACTTCTGAACACAACCACGGAGGTCAGCACCCTCCAACCCTGAGGAGGCGAGGCAAAACCTGCATGTTCTGCTGTTTCTGCACCAGCCTTCAGCTGTGATGACTGAAGCTGAAGTGCAGCACCCCAAGGGATCCTGTCATGACTGCAGGGAGCATTAACACCAGTGAAGAACCCTCACTGCAGCTCTGCAGGAAGCACTGCCTTCCGTGGAAAAAAGTTATTCCCAAGGCATAGTTTTCCAGTGCTTTATTTCCCAAGTCTATCCAACACTGCACACCAAGGGAGCTCCCTCCCATTAAAGGCTTTGCAACTGTGGCAGGTTTGGCACCTGCACTCCTCAGAGCTACAGTTACTTTTCAGTACCACGCTTCCTCACCCCTTGAGCAGATGACATGGGACTCTTCACCAACGGACAGGTGACAGTTGTGGTGGAGACCAGAGACTGGGGGAGGTAGAGAGGAAGACCTACAAAATCACCAAGGGGCTCGATGTCCTCAGCTAGCCATTGGTGCAACTGCTCTTCAAACCTGGGGAGAGAGACCAAGAGCACCAGTCAGGCTGCAGCCTGGCTTTGCTCCTGTAACCTGGGTGTTAAGGGTTTGGAGCTCAGAAGTGTCTGCAAGAAGGATCTGGTGTTCACACTTGTTTCCGACACTGTCTGACATCCCCCACCACTATGACAAAAATCCATCATAGAACATTCTGGCACAGAAAGGAGCCACACAGACTGAAGACACCCCAGTGATGGGGAAGGCACCAAAGACAGGAAGCCCTTGGGCCAACCTCAAAAGCTTTAGGTCTTCAGCTTTGTGGTCTGCATCACTACAGTCACCAAACTGACACCCCAAAGAGGACTGTACAGACATTTGTGACACTGCAGTGCACACAGACAGCAGCACACACTGCACTGCTTTGCTGCTGGTGGCTTGGTTGACCACAGCCAGCTTCCAGCTGTTCCTCATAGCTCCGAGTACTTCCACCACCCTGGACTGTTCCTGTGATGCAAATAGGAGATAGCAGGAAACTGCACTGATGAAGCTGAAGATAGTCTGGGCTGCCTGTCTCCTGGCACTGCTGAACTTCAGCTTCCCACTACATTCAAGTTAGAAATTGTTCACAACCCTAGGCTGGAGCTGCAAGGAAAGGAGGCTGCTCTGGGAACTTACCTCCTGCTTTCTATTTTCTCCAGTTGCAGCTGTGCCAACAGACGCTCTGGGAGAAGCTCCTGGGCTGAGGCTGTGTCTGTGAATCCATCTGCACTGGGAATGCTCTTTTCTTCAGCTGGCAGCATGCTCCTGCCAGAGCTGTATTGCCCTGGCAGCAGGGAGACACTCCAGGGTTTCTTAGAAGAGTTTGGAGATTTTACCCTTGACCTGAGGGTGGAGGAAAAAAAGAAAACCAAACAAAAGTACAGAAATTGGTATGAGGCAGTTGCTATTCCCTACTAGCTTCAAGTTTAGAAATAGTAGGGAGTGAGAACTCATCATCTGGAGACATTAACTCCCTTGCACCAGGGACACACAAACACCACCTGAGCGTGGGAGGAACAAATCTGACAGGGGGCTGGGATGCACCCCAAAGAAAGGGATCTGCCCCAACATCTCCTGCTACACAGCAGAGCAGCAGATAAGCTTCCACGAGGAAAGAGAGACTGGCTTCACTCTGAACAAGGCCTGGGGAGCAAGCTAGACTCTTGAGATCTCAAATACTTTAATGCCAAACAGCTCTAAGGCACTCCTCCCCCTCAGGCTCTAGCATTTGCTCTTGGCCATGGCACTTTCCTGGTGTCTTCCCACAAGCTGGGGACAAAGCCTCCTCCTGAACTCAGAATGCTGCAAAATTAAAATGCAACACCCAAGGATTAAATCTGGAAATCATCTAACATGTAACTCATCTGTAAGGCTGCAGCTGAAGGTGAGTGTGAGGAGGGGGGCAGTATTCAAAAACAAGGGCACACTCACAATTTGTCCCTACGCTCTTCCCCAACCTCACACTGGTTCTTCCTCCCTGCTTTGCGTACCCAGAGCACAAGCCCAATTCCAAAGCCTCAGCAGCATTTTCTTTGGCAGAAGTTAATTTATCTGCTTTAAGCACTTCCCAGGCCACCCATTTCTTTGGGAGCCAAGCAACCCTGCAGAAATAACATCTCCTTCCCACCCTGTTCCAGCACACCCCTGCACATCACTTCACGGAGCTGTTCTGGGAAGATGCCCTATGCTGGACTCAGCATGGTGACTGCACTGTGTGTCCATCACGGAGACTCTGAGCAACCCCCTTGGAGCTCACCAAGCCCCTCTGATGGCAGACAGGTGGAAAGCCACTCCCCCAGGCCGTGCCAGCAGCTGCCTCACCTCCCCTGGCCCTGCCGGATCTCCTCCTGCGTGCGCAGTCTGGCTCGTTCCCACGAGAAAGGGACAGTGAAGCTCTTCAGGTGCTCCTTGAAGAAGTACACACGAATCTGACCATCTTCACTTACTGCTTCTGTGAATAAACCCAGACCCAATGTTTACTGTTAGAACAGATCTTCCCCTTCAGAAGAGAAGCTCAGTATTAAAAAGCCAATTTGAGGGAAATCTGTGTGTTCACTTTCAAGTGGTTTTAAGTTGCAATTTGCCTGTAAAAATGAGCCTCCTTAAGCTGATTTACTGTTCAACAGGTACCAGATGACTGAGAAAGACTGAAAAAACCTGCTTTATCTTCATTTAAAAAAAATTCTGGTGCACCCACAGTCAGGGGGTTAAGCAGGCATTTCATTAGAAGAGGCACCCCTGTAGTTAAGCCAAACAGGGCACCAAAACAACACCCCCCCCCATTTGAAACTGAAAGCAAACAGAACCTGAGATAGAATTCATTAATCCATGGAACTGGCTCATTAGCAGTGGCAGCCTGCCATCCCAGCTGACCTGAGCTGCCATGACTTCTGAGGGACCAATTCTTAGCCTTTGGTTGAATGTAAATCCTCTCCTAGTGGAGAGGAAGGCTGAAAGGCTGACCATATTCCTCCACACGGAGACGTGTTTCATCACAAGCTGAAGTCAAGTCATCATCAACACTAAATACACACTCAAAAGAGCAGAAAGATGTGCAGAAGGCAGAGTGTCATTCTACAGGAGGAGACCAAGACCAGACCTCCCTCCCGGCTACAATTCACCCCCTGCCACGTGTAAAGGCACCACTGGCAAGATACTAAATGCAGCCACACAAGAAGTAACACCCTTGTTGCAGAAGAACAGGTCATACCTGGAGCAAGAGGCAGCTTGGGTGGTTTCCAGTCTCTCAGTTTATGATCGATACAGACTGCCAAGATATTATCCCAAGGGATCTCATCAACAGAAGGCCCATCTTCATCAGAGTTCGCAGATGTCCTGTTTTTCCACTTCTGGTAAGTTTTGCTCAGCAGATTCTCCACCTGGGACTGGATCAGTGGTTGAGTCTGGGAAGAACTAGCAATCTGAGACACATACTGAAAAATCATGTGGCAAACAGGACGCCAAGGAGCTATGGAAAAAAACCCAAAGTAAATGGTAAGAATTTGTGACAGAGCCAAACTACCCACCTCAGAGGCTGATAGCTCAACACAGCACAGGCACACCAGAGAGCACGACGTGCCACCCAAAAGGACACCACAGCATGAAGCACCTACCTCCTAATGGAGGCAGATCTAGGTAGGGGATCTGGAAGGACAGCACAGCCTTCTTCAGCCAGGCCAGGTGATCAGGCACGTTCCAGTGCAGGTGGGGCAACAGCTTGTTACCCCCCAGGCTCCGAAAACTCAGTAACAGGCCAAGACAAGTCACAAATGTGCTCTGAGGATGCCACATCTGAAAGGAAGTGCAGCACACTGTTGTACAGCTCTATGATGACCCCAGGCTCCTGGGATGGCAGGCCAGCTGAACGCCTCTCCTTCCAGTCATGGTAGAAGCGCTTCCCAAATTCACCATCAATCCCATCCTCCACGTACTCCCGAAGGGTCTGACTGCAGAGCTCCAGGAGGGAGTCAGGGCACTGGGAAACCAGCCAGCCCACAGCTGCAGAAATCTGCAACACACAAAACACAGGTGGTTGGGAACTGCTCCCCAGGGATCAGGACACACAGGATTCAACCCTGCAGCCTTGAGTTGGACGTAACAGATTCAAGCCACTACGCAACAAAACACAAACAAACCAATTTGCATCATCCCAGCATTTCAAGAGTAATTCTCTCCAGCTAGGTGGTCACAAACTAGATTCCCATGCAGCAGCCTCAGGAACAGACAGAAAGAGGCTGCTCACACCAGGTGCAGTTGTGCTGTGGAATTCCCTGCTGCAGGACGCTGGGGATGCTGAAAACTTATCTGAGAGAGACTGGACAGATTCAGAGGAATAAGTCCAGGATGACTGCATCCAGAGAAGCCATGTGTGATCCTGGCAGTCCCTGAATGCAGAGAGATGCAAGCTGTGAGGGTCTTGGGGGGAGCATCACTCCAGGCTTGTCTTGTTCTCACCTTCTTCCAACACCATGAGAAGGGAACATGGGGCTGGACCTGCTCTTAGTCTGAAACAGCTTGGCAATTATCCCTTCCTACCTCTCCAATCCAACCTGCTATGACACCCAGGCTTAAAAACTATTTTAGATGTGTAAGTATCATTCCCCATCCTGGGTTTTTGATTTAGTCTCCAGGCCACTAGGGCCAAGCACACAGCAAACTGAAGGACAAGGGGAGAAGCTGGTGTCTGAAGGCTGTCAGGGAGAGATCCATACAATCCTTCTTTGCAGATGTGAGTGGACAGAGGCAGCCCTCAGTCCCATCGACCAAGATGGAATAACACTGGGTGATCTCTCAGCAGCCAGAAGAGCTACAAAGGGTCCTTCTCCATTTTAGGCCTGGGAGCTCAAGGGTGCAGAGGCTTACCCAGCACCAGCACTCATCTGTTAGGCAGCAACAGCCCCTCTGCTCATCAGCAGAGGCAAAACAGACATGAATGGATTTACATCATCCACATATTTTGGTCTCGGTGCAGTCTGCAGTATTACACAGAAGAAACTATCTTTTATGTAGCAAATGCCACTGATCTCTAGCCAGTTAACACAGAACAGTCAAGAATGATGGGAAAGTAGCAGAAATGTTTAATTTCAGAATAGTTCTGGGTGACGTTGGAATCACTATTAACACGCAAGTACCTGACTAAGCAAATTCAGGCCTGTCAAAAAATGGTCAGAGAGCTTTTTTAACACCCATTACCTCACAGAAACTTTGACAGAAAAAACATCCCATTACACGAGACTCAGCTGCAATTTAAGCTACTGAGAACATAATCATTTCCTATATTCTCACCCTTCTGGTGCCTTGTAAGTCATTGATGGAACCTGGGAGCTCAACAATGGTGTAATCTGAAATAAGCTGGGCTGAAATCAAGTCCTGCAGCATCAAACCTTAAAAATAAGAACATCTGTCATATACACAGAAAGAACAAATGGGTATCTCCTACTCTGACCTAGTCTCACACTCTGCACACATTCACAGCACCACTGCTCTCCTCCATCCTTCCCTGCAGACACTCAGGATCAAATTCTGTGTGCACAAGAAAACTGGAAGCCAAATGTTTTCCCACAGTGATCAGTTCTTAAGGCCTCTGGATTTCCAGCAAAGCTTTGAAGAGTATTGTATTTCAGTCTCTCCCTTCACTGGATGCCATATTTTAGTTGCACTAATTGCAACAATTCTACCTGGGGCAGCCCTAAACATTAATTTTTTCCCCAAGGCACAGAACTAATTACATACCTTCTTCTACCTCTTTCTCTGTGGCCCCCTCTTCCTGGCTGGGGACTAGAACCACCAGAGGAACTATTGGGTGGAAAGGTTTGGCCTGAAGCAACTGTTTCAACTGCAGCAAAGCTGAGAGCCAATAAACATCATCTTCTGCAACATCTTCACTCCTAACTCGAGAGGGCAGGAGAAGGAGGAGACCGCTGGTCCCAAGCAAGTCTTTCTGCATCTCAGCCATCTCGAGCTCAGAGTCAGAGAGCACACCATGTGCCACCTGTACAAATAGCAAAGATGAAAAAAGTCATGTAACTAAAGCTAAAAGAACCCCCATTTTCATACTGGAACCTGCAGTTTCTTAGCATTCAGCTTTGACATATGGTACCAGGAGCTCTACAGTCCCTAAGCTGCTAGACAGACAAATGTGGATGTGTCCAATGGATGCAGGTGAGCACAGGAGTGCACTTCAGCACCTGATTTGGTATCAACAATTGAGATGACTGAGGTTCTAACTACTGCACTGTATCTAGGCAGGTATTTACTCAGTTGGCTGAAAACAAGGAAAAAATCCAACTTCTTTCAGACCTTTTCAACAACTCTATCCCTCCCAGTATCATCTCTCCCTCCATCTGACAGGACACAGAAAAGCCTCTGCACAACATCCACTGGAAAAGAGCCCCCCTGCTTTTAAGGCCTGTTAGATATCAGAAAATTGTTCTCACCTACCTTGATACACACACTGACTTGGATGCTTCTGCTCCCTCGCATGCCAGGAGAATTAAATAACGTCAGTGTTTGAATTCTGCCTTCTGCATGTGGAGGGTTTTTCTTCCAGCTTTTGTCTCCCATGAACTTGGCTTTCAACCAATCCACCAGTATTCTAGCAAACAAGAAAGAGTGGACTTCTGGGTTTGGTTTTTGTTTTTTTTTTTTTGGAAAAAAACCCCACAACATTTTAGGGTTTTAGCACCAATACCTCTAAGAAACCACAAAAAAATCCCCAACAAACAGGAAATTTGATGTGGTATGGGAAAAACAGACACCAAGGACTGTGTGCTACTACTCTTCTGTCTGACCACCCTGCCTGACAGAAGGGCCCAGCAACCAGCTCCTTCACTCACCTGTTGGGATCGTCCTCTGTGTATTCGTCTTCATTTGGCAAAACCAACAGCACCTTCCAAAAAACCTGCTCTTGTTGAACTGGAATATTTTCAGTGATTAGTGAGACAAGATCCAGGGGAGTCCAAGCCAAATCACTTAAAGAGAGACAGAAGCTGGTAAGAAGACCCCACCTGAGAAATGGTTTGGGTATTTTTTGCCCTTGAACAAGTTGCAATACTTTCAGTAGCTACTGTCCACTTCAAACAGCCCAAAATTAGAGCTAATTCCTTAGATCTGTTGCCCATCTATTTCACCACAGATCAGATGCCTCCAAGAACTGCAGCTGCTCAATCTGTAACATGAGCCTGACTCTGGGGCCTGTGGGACCCCATGCCTAGTGCTTCACTGCCACACTACTTCAGGATGAACACACAGGACACCAGCGTGTGTGACAAGCCATGTGAGGGCAGAACTCTGCCTGCACTTCAAACATCTAGATCAACCCCTCTGTGCCACCAGCCAGGCCAGTAACAGCTCACTTACTCCTCCTCCCTGTGCCATACCCCACTCAGGTACAAAACCCACTGTAATACCCATTAGATCCTTAAAAGTTACACCCACAGCAATAGGATCAGATGGCCTAGCTCTTTGATGAAGTCATCTTTCAGTTTCCCTTCTCTTGAAACTACTCCCAGAAGCAAGGCTGCACGTGGGCTCTGGAGTATGACTTGCCTCTCTTTACTGACATTTTTGAGGTCTCGAGCACTTCTGTTACAGTTTGCTGAGAAAGAAAACAAGGATCAAACACCAAAGTACCTTAACAACTGCTGGTAGAAGTGCTGAACTTTCATTTCATGCACCGTCTTGTTTCTCAACCAATTCAATCTGGAAACAAAAGATTTTTAGTTGTAATTTTTGGTATAAAACAGATACTTTAACAAAATGTAAGAAACATGAAGGACCAAGAAGTACTGCAGACACTTCAGAAAGTTGCCTGTAATAGAGAAAGGATTTCTTTGGATTTTCAGCATTTGTAATGGCATTTGTGCAGAAAGGGTCCTTTTGGGGGTATTTAAGAACAAACAGTTTTGCAAACCCACTGACACCCCAATGTCATTTACCACCCAAAAATCAATGAGATTGCCAACTGCTGTCAGTAGAAGCTCCTTACCTCGTACAAGAGATTCCCAGCTTCCCTCCATTCCCCAGGTTTACAATTCTCCTGCACAAGTCCTCCATGGCTATAGGCCACTCTGCACTGGGTGAGAGTGCTTTCAGTTTATTTTTTGGATCTGTGCAAGAGGGAGCAGCTGGAAATGCCCTCATTTGACGTTTCAACTTTGTTCGAGCTGCCACTGCCTCCCTCCACCTTCGGGAGAGAACAGATAAAACAGGTCACATTAACCAACTCTCTGCAGATCAAACTTTTCCCATCTTTGTTCTTCAGACTGGTCTGGGCTCTCCAGCACCCCACAGGTCAGCCTGCCCAGGGGTCAGTGTGAGGTGGTGGCCGTGGGTGGTGCAGGAGGCTCAGGCTGTACCTCTGCAGAGCTCAAACAGTGCGTGCAGAGGACAGGACCTGCCGGCTGCAGGTCCAGAAGGAGCAGCCTTGTGCCCCTTCCAAAAAAACAGCACAGACAAAAGGGAGCAGCCCCTGCTTCCCAAGGTGCACCTGCCCTCAGGGGCCTGACAGATCACAGGAGGCTAGCAGGATTGCCCCTCTTCCATCTCATCCCTGCCTCAGCTGTGCTGTGCCTTGTCCTGTGCTCACCAGGCAAAAGTTCAAGCACAGTTTTCCTGCCTAAAGGTCTTTTAATGCTCCTGTGGCATTTTCCATATGATCCCTTACAAAGCTTTTCTGGCATCTCAAGCAATCCTTGCAAATACTTTTGCAACACCTACTGCAGGAAGTGTCTTGGTTTAGTCAGCTGTCCTACCACCCAGTGACCCCTCCCCACCCGAGAATGGGAGCCAGGAGAAGGAAGGGAGACCCAAGGGGTGAAATGGAAACACATTTAATAAAATAATAATAAAAAGCAAATATCAGTACTCACACTGATGTAAAATATGTACAGTTACACTCGGCCCCTGCAGTGGTGGGGAGCTGTGCACTGCCAGATGTCACACTGTGAGCACAGCAGCTCCAGTGGGCACGCCGTGGTGGGGGCAAAGGGGAGAGCAGGAGGATGGGCAAGACCCTCCAGGGATGGGGGCTGCTAAGGAGAGAGATCCCTCCCCAGCAAGCTGCCCAATTTATAGCCAGGGTGATGTTTAGGGAGAGGGTAGTCCTGTTGGCCAGCTCAGGCCAGCTGCCCTAGCACCCAGCTAACTCCCAACTGCTGGGGACCTTGATCACCATGGAAACCCACAGACCATGGCCAGCCACAAACCTAAACAAAGTGTTTGACTGACTTTGTTCCTACCACACTGGGTGCTGCAGGCTTCCAAAAAATGCAGCTTTTCTCAACAGAACATTGATTCTATCCCAGTGAAACCAGGACAGAAAGGTATGCCCCTTTTTTTTCCTTGTTTTTAAGCACCATTTATAAAGGCAAGTTCACCAACAAGGAGAGAATATAAAATAAGACCTTTATCATTAGATGCTTCCATATTTTTCTATGACCAAATGGGTGACACCCAAGAGTGCTACAACACAAAAAATGCCAATTTACAAATTAAAAATATTTTATCATGTTTCCTCAGGTATTTTCAGGGCTTTTAAAAATCTTCCTGCATCACCCAATATTCTTGACTGCTGCATGTGCACTTGTTTCACTCTAGGTTCCTCCTCAGTCCTCCCTGTTGCACTGAAGGCTACTTACACATGCCCTGAAGAGAGACATGAGCTCAATGTAAGGACAGAAGAACTCTGCAAGGGAAGGTGCTCCAAAGAAAAGAGACCAGCCTGCTGCTTCCTCTTCAGCAGTCAGAAATGGCACCTCAACTGCAGCTCAACCTGGCTGCACTGGGAGAAATGATCTGTCTGCCTTGGAGCACAACAGCCACTGAGCAATTAGCATATACCCAGCAAAAGAAGCATCCAACAGGAAGGATACAAGGAGAAAGCCTTACAAGTTTCTAGATAAAACAAAGCTGAAATCTCCCACCAAGCTCATTACCTGACTCTGATGAGGTGTGCTTCCCTCCCCTCGAGTAACCTTAGAGGCTGGAAATCAGACTGTAAGTCTGCACTTAGAGCAGAGACAAGAGGGAAGCCAAAGGAACAGAGCAGACAGCTGTAGCTCTAACCCTCCTAGCCACTCCCTGCCAATGCCAAGAAAACCACCTGTGTCACAGGGTGGCAACTCACCGCTGCAGGTACTTGCAGAAACACTGGAGCTCCTGAAGGGTTTCCTTAGCACTCTGGAAAATCTCATCCTCCAGAAAGAGCTCCATGACATGACCACAGACTTCTTCTGAACAGCGGGCGATACGGGCTTGTCGGTCTCTTTCTAAGGCACATCTGGTTCAAAATGAAACAAACCAAGACCTCCAGGTGAGGTGGAGACTGCAGCAAATGCCAGTACAATTAGCTGAGGTGCAAACAGGGAAGACCCTTACGTTTAGCAAAGGGGAGGGATCCTCCACACTTTTACTCTGTGGCCCTTCTAAAGAAGGCCTGTAATCAATCAGAAGCCATTCAAGTTTTACACTGATCACGGGCTTCCAAAGAAGGGTCTACAAAAGAGCCCACAGCTGAGCTGTAAGGGAGTCAGAAGAAAAGGAAGGACACAGGGCAGCCTTGTCCTAGACAAAGCATCTATTCCCTCCACCCTGGGGGACCACCACCACCTGACAAAGTACAACCTCAAACTGGCAGCCTGCTGTACCACCAAGCACACTTACCCTCTCTTTAAAGTAGATCACTGAAGATGACATCAGAGAGGGCAAACAAGACAACCACCACTCCCCAAAAAAATCCTTACTCTTAGGAAAGCATCCCATGAAGTAGAGCACAGAGTATGTCGTACGTACTTTAACTCATTGGTTGAAGCTTCTTGAACATCCTCCTTTATTACTTCTTCCATTAACTCCATACCCACCACCTGGCTCAACTGCTTTATTAACTGTTCTCTTTCCTGCTTTTGCCTGGAAGGACAGAGAAAAGATTTACAAAAGTGAAGACACTTAGACTGGCAAACCTGCTGCCTGGTTACACAAGCATTAAACGCAGTGTCAGATGGTTCATTTGCCTCAAATTTAGTTCCCACCAGCTGGTTTTTCTCTCTAAAGATTATGAGCTTTGTGTGGAGCTAGGTTTCCCTTAAAAACACAGATAAACACGGGATTATTTTACTCTTATCCCAGTAAGCTACAGAAAACTAGCTCGCTCAGCAGGAAAAGTTCCTGCATACAGCAGTGCCAGGATGCATCTCCTTCTCTGGAAGCTCTGGGTGAATAAAAGTTCCCACTGCTCTCCAAATTCCCACCCACCATTTTCATAGTGGCTGTGTCAGGTCACCAAAACACTAACTAGCAGATCACCTGAGAACACAGCAGGGAGGGTCTGCATGGCCCCAGGGCAGTTCCAAGGTGAGACAAGGTGAGACAAGCCCCATGCCAGGCGGTGTGGTGGGAAGACCCCAGGCCTGAGGAGACCTGTAGGGCCTCAGGTTGGCACCAGCTGCCGAGGGGGCATACAGCCCACCCTGCCCCAGCAGGAGCGTTGCCTGAGGGGGCACACAGCCCACCCTGCCCCAGCAGGAGCAGCCACTCACCTCTCTTCCTCCACTCGGCACCTCTCCTCCCTGGCGCGCTCCTTTTCCGCGCTGAGCACGCTCCCAGCCACCTGCCTGAGGATCTCCTCCACTATTTCAGCCACGAGCTCCTCCACGGCAGCCTCCGAGGTGCTGTGCAGAAACAGCAATGCCCTTTTCAAAGCCAGAAAGTTTCCACTCAAAGCCCGAGGTGTGTGCTTTTCTCAAGCACACCCTTGCTCTGCTGTGGTGGGCTGACTCGACCACCAGCCAACCCCCCTCACTGCTACTGGCTCACTCCCCTCCCCACATGGGGACAGGGGAGAAAATAGGAAGATCTAGAGCAAGGAAACTCATAGATGGAGATAAAGAGGTGTAATAAGTGAAGCAGAATAAATAAACAAACAAACAAACAAACAAACAATAATGCAAAGCCACCTCCCACTGGCAGCCCAGAGCCCAGCCAGATTCCAACCAATGGCCACCCTAGAGGCCAGAAAACCCCACATTCTTCTTCCTCTAACTCAGTTTTATTGCTGACTGTGGTATCACATGACATGGACTTTTGTCAGTCTGGGTCACCTGTCCCAGCTGTGCCCCCTCCCAGCCTCTGGCACAGCCCCAGTCTATTCACAGGAGGGCAGAGTGGGAAACAGGGAAGGCCCAGACACTGCACTGTTCAGCAATAATCAACACACTGATGCATTAATAACACCGTTTTGGTCACAAACCCACATCTATGACTCTACCAACAAGCACAGAAGCAGGAGATCTGGACTTACTTCTCTTGTCCCCCTTTGGGCCCCTTCCACAACACAGGCTTCTTGTGGCAGAGGCAAGAGCAAGACAAGGCTTACAGAGGTCTGCAGTCAGCCTTTCATTAGGCTGGCTGGTGTGTAACAAAGAGGTGGCACGCACCTCAAGAAAGGTCTGCTTCTCCCTCACCTGTATCAGTGAGACCATCTCCACTACAGACCTTGCCTGGCTCAGTTTGATGATCTTGGTGGTGCTGCTGTGATGACAGACCCCTCGAGCACCAGCAGAACATGCTCTTACCAGATGGCAGCTGTCACGTAGGCCACTCCTGCTCTGCCAACTTCTCTGCACTCTCCTTTGAGGACGTCTTGCACGAGCCCGTCCACCACCTCGGCGATGTCCTACAGCACAGCAGAGGAAGGAGGTGAAGCAAGATGTGGTTCTGCTCAGGATGGCCTGGGCACACAAGTGACCTGGGAGTGAGGCCTTTCAGACTTGTTTACCTGACTGTAATTGGCAACATCACCTGCACTTCTACTTACAAACCAAGCCAGCAACCATGCACGACAGCCTGGAAATTTGAGACTACCTACAACGTTAATTACCAACAGCCCAGAAAAAAAGCACCTTGCTGTATGTTATGGGCAAGTCAAGTTAGGAAATAACAGCTAAGAAAGGTGAATTTTGAGAGATTCCTATTTCTGTGCTAGAGACTCTCTCTCCTAGAGTTCCCGTTGCTCTCCAAGTGCTAGCTGATTTAATTCCAAATGACCAGGTCTCATCTCCTCTGAAATGCAGCCACATGTAGACAGAACAGAGCAGCCACACCTCAGAGAGCAATAAGCCACTCTGACCTGGGTTCAGCATCAGTGCACATCTAAACACGTGTGGGATGGAGAACAAGGGGAGCTGCACAGATACACGGGGCACACAGACAAGACCCAGCGTTAATAATCCTGTATCCACAACAAGAAACTTCATCCTGTCTGAAGTAAGTGCCACTGAAAACAGCTCACTGTGATGCACTAAAGCAAAGTTTACCTACTAAGTGAAAGATAATCACTTCCTACCTCTCTCCCGAAGAGTTTTCTCAAATAAAAGCTCAACAGACAGGACTGTTTATCCTCTGAAGGGGTAGGAGCAAGCACTGACATTTCAGGCTGGCATCTGAAATCACTCAAGACTATCTTTTCAGAACAGTTTGAGGAAACAATTTCCCAAAGTATCCAAAGCACTGAGGCAGGGAGTGTCTCCTTTTGACTCTACAAAACACATGCAGATTCTGGAAAACTAAAACAATTTAGGAACCCTGTTACCTTTTATTGTATTTCACAGATCTTTCCCAAATACTTCATGATGGTTTTAAATTTCCTTACTGTGTCTGTGTAGACAGGCTGAGGCTTTGAAGGGAGAGGCTCAGGTTCTCCAGCAGGTTGGGAGACTGCCTGTGCAGGAGGCATGGGTGCAAGCTGACGGGGTAACAGTGAGGGCAGAAGATGAGCTGGGGGGCTGGACTCTTACTGCTGCAGCATCCAAATCCACACCTTTGCCTTCCACTCTTCCTTCTGGGGAGGGAGGAAGAGAAAAAACAAGGAAGCCAGTTCAGTCACAAACAGAAGCAAAACTATTCTTCTCTTCCAAAGCTAGCTTGTCTGACAAACCCCATCAGATCATAAAATGAATCCCTAACTGAAGCTTGCCATCTTAAAAGATTAAAATATATCATATAAACTAATTTATATTTAGGAATATTTTCTATAAAACATTAAAAAATTTTGTCGCACGTTACCCCCAGTACCAAGTACATACATGGCCAATAAAACAACTGTTTTCAGTCGAGTACACCCAGCACCTGGCACACACCTCCTGAATAAATGCCAAATATCTGTACTCTCAAGAAGGACAAAAAAAGCACACGTTCAGCTGACTTGAGAAACGTGACTGTACACACAGAAGGAACAGAGAGCTGCAGTACAAAATCTGCAAACAGCCAAGGCAAGGAAGCTGGATGTCTGAAGCAGCCAAATATTGGGCTATTTCACTTCTGCTGGCAAAGCTGTGCTCATTTCCATTAGTGTGTTTCCTGTACCGGGAAACACGTTTTATTACTCAGTTTTCTTCTTAGCTTTTACAGATCCATAGGCACAGCTACATCAAAACCTGCTTTCACAACACTGTAGGAGCCAAGAACCGTTGCTGCTTTGTTAAACAGAATGCCCTGCAGAGCTGACCCAGCAGTGCTCCTGGGCTGTGTCCCCACTGTCCATCTGCCCTTACCTGTTGCTTCCGCACTGGATTTTTGGCTACTGCTAGCTTGATCCACAGAGGTGCTTCCACCGGTGTACTTGTTCTGCCCATTGAAGCTGGAGAAGGGCACGTGGTGAGGCACGGGGGGCAGTGGCCCACCATTCACAACTTCCCCAACAGAGACCATCAGCTTCTGGCTGACAAACAGGGACTTGTGGGGCTTGGGCAGCCCGTCTGGCTCCAAGAAAGCCGAGCGGTTCAGCTCCACGTAAGCGCTGCAGAACGACACAAACAGGAGTGTGTCCTCAAAGCTCCAGTAGCTTTGCTGTTGGACAGCTGAGAGGGGCAAAGCAAGACAAGTCCTGGACACTCAGGATTACTCCTTGTAGGCTGGATCTTGATCCTTGGCTGGAAGCAGAGCAGGGAAGTCAGCGAGCACTGTCCTCACAGCCATCCTCCCAGGACAGAGTACAAGCTGTAACAACATTTCTGGGAACCCTCATGGACTATTTTGTCTCTTTCTCCTTTCAGCCTTTACCCACTGTGTGTATTATCAAAGTAGGTTGTACCTAGACTACATCCCACACAACAGATGCCAAGACCATCTACAGAAGTGATTTTAAAAGCTGCAACCTTCTTCCAATCTTGGCACCTGTGGCCTGACTAGTTTCTCTCAAACCAGAAGGTTAACAGGAAATAGAGCACTCTAACTGGCATGCTCAAGCTTTTTGCCTTCTCCAGTCTCCTGAGACTGCAAGTCTGTATGAGCACACCTTGCAGTGTGTGTATTTCCACAGCAGACACCCTCATCTGCAAACCACTGGCCTCTCATATCCTCTACAAACCACTCTGCACTGCTCAGCTTTGTCCTGCCCTACATGGATCACCACAATGTCAGTCTCCTGAGAAACAGACCTGCACCCTCCTTTCCTACAGATCTGCAACTTACTACAATTCAACTGCAAGATAAGAACTTTTTTTTTTTCTATTGGGGTTATCCACGTTTCTTTGTAGGGAGGAAGTCCCTGGAGTCCAGTGGAGACAGCTCAACATGCAGTGTCTCTTTTGGGGGAAACGTTTCTCTCATTTTTCACCCCCTTCCAGAAGGCTAAAGGGATTTTTTTTTACCTGTTGAAATCCCTCATCACCTTATCAAACCAAGGAAAAAGAAGTCCAAGTGCAGAAAGAGCTGTTGTGGGAAGTCACAGTAGTTACACGGACACAAACCCCATTTCTTGAGGGAAAGATACAAAATTAAAGAACTATTCCTATTACAGCAAGAAAAATAGCAGATATTAAAATTTGCAGCCACCATTACCCTAGTGCTTTGCCTACAGAGCCCAGCCCCTCCCGACCCTTCATCTGTTCTTTTCTTTTCCTGGCTGCACACTCCAGGGTCCACATTAACCCTTCACCCAACGCTGGCCTAAGGGCACCCCAGGGCACAGCCACCCCTTTTCCTCACACTTACCCATCAGATACACTCAGGCCATAATAACTTATGAAATCAGCTGCTTCCTCACAGTCTTTGAACAACAACATGCGAACCAGGAGGTCCAGGGGAAAGGCTGTGCACCTCTGGGTGCTCACGGTGTAGGCAATGTTGAGAGACTTGAGAGCATCTTTACGGATCTGGGGGAAGAGAAAAGCAAGAACCACTTAACTACTAAGTTAGAGACCCCAAAACAGTGCACCGTAAGCATGAAAATCATGTTTAAAAGAAATCAGTACTTAAGTCATCAAATAGCCACCCAAACAACGACTCAGATTTAACTTTATTTTTTAATTCTATGCGCTCGCTTTCTAGTTTCTGCTTCCATTTGGTGCTGCTCATTTTGAGCATATCCCTTTGTGATTCCTGTGCAGAAGAAAAAGCTTGCAAAGGCTTCTGAGAGTGCAGGTTGACCTTTCCTTTGCACAAGTCTCAGGATGGCTTCCTTGCTTCCCAATGACTTTCAGAGGAAATAATATGTATTTGTACACAGTCATGGGGGGAAAAAAAAAAATATGTTGCAAAGAGCATGTTAGTATTTGCCTTTATATCATGGCAGGAAACTCTAAGCTTTTTAACCACTTCTGAGGAAGCAAGAAAAGACTGTTTTTAAGGTTAAATATCTACCAGGTTTTCTGCTCTCTAAGATTTCCTCCCAACAATCCCAGGCTGGTTTACTGATTAACACTTTAAAAAACATTCATCTGCCTTTTTCTCACCTGGTTGAAATAACAATGTAAGAGACAGGCGTTCAGATATGAAGCAGCTTGCACCAACTTGAAAAACCTCACAAAGTTGTTGCTGTTTAGTGCAGCAAAAGTTTGAACTGCAAATCTAACCTCAGGAGAGTTTCTAACCTCTGGACGAAACTGCTGCACTTCTCTGTGGAGACAAAAGACAGAGATAAACCTTTTGCTTCAGCCTTAACAATCACAAACCAACAGCAACCTGTAACAAACTGGAATTAAAATGACGAGCTTTAACCAGGACATGCAACTCCTGCCCAGCCTCACAGATGTGAATTACATTTGCTGCATTACAATCTCCTAACGATGCCTGCATAACCAGAGTGCTGTTATTTAGGTGCATCACTCCTACATCTAGAGAAGAAGGCAGGTAAGACACTGGCCAGCAAAGCCAAGTATGGCTGCCCACAAAATGGCTTTTGCTTGGTCCTAGTGCAGATAAAACAGTAAAGCCTGGATATCTCTCTGGGAAGAGGAACAAAAAATCCTTGATTGAGATTAGTGACTTGTGACTTGTTTTTTGTTGGTTGTTTTTTTTTTTACTACCTGCAGAACCTTTAGTGAGTTATTCAAGGAGATGAAACAAAGCTTTTTTTTTCCCCTTAAGAAAAAATACTTTAAAAAAATGACCTACTGAAAAACATGACTACGGTACACTTTCTTTGACCAAAAAAACTTTGCAACTAAGCAAATTTGTTGCAATTGCCCTGGACTTAATCCTCAATTCCTCCCAGAGGCAAAGAGAGAAACAAGTGATGTGTGTTGTTCCCACCTGAGAATATCACCCTTGTTGAGATTGAGCAAGACGTTATAACCTCTGAACTCTGCTTCGCTGTTGCAGTAAATGCCCTTGTTAGCCAAGTCCTGATACATCTCCTTCAAGCTCTGCAGGCATTTTGTCATGTTCTCATTGTTGATTTTGGCATCGAAGGAGGACATGGGCTCCTCACACAAGTGGTGAGCACAGTGGATGTGGAAGCGAGTGCACTTCTCGATCAGAGACACCATCAGGGGGTTGCACAGATGTTGCTGAGTTATATCCTAACCAGGACAACGAGAAAAGCATTGGATGGATTTTACAATACACTTGCAGAGCACAGACAGCCCTTTGGAAAAATCATTCCAACTGTGCTTCAAGTCACTCTGCAATTCGAAACGTTTTAATTACTTCTTGCTCCACTGTTCCAACATTACATGATCTTTTGCCTTTCTGTCATCACCAAACATCTCCATCTGTCAGTGCTCACCTTTCGTATTCCACGAGTTCTGTTCCAGACAAAGTCGTACCATTCTCGGTAGTTTCCTTCTCCTTGATCCATAATGTTTGTCACTAAATAGTCCATGGTCATGCTCAACACCTCAGAGGGTCTCAATTCATGGGGCAAAGGTTCCTCCTGGTCTGCTGAAGACCTGCTGTATTCCTTGATTGCTGCTACATGATCTACCTGCAGAATGTGGAGAAAAACATCAATGTCCAAGGAGCACATTCAACTTTTCAGGAGCTCAGAGGCTTTCCTCCCATCCATGCCTTTATTTTAATCAGGAGCAGACCACTGAAGTAGTTTCTCCACTGCTCACACTAAGAGCTCACAACCATTCCACTACGATAGCAAATATATTTTGTTTTCTTTTATGACAGGATCCTAGGGATTGCCTTGGCAGTCTCAAACTCAACACCTTCAAGACAGTCTGTACTGCTGCCCTATCACTTTAGAGGCATCATTCTAAAATCCTGTCTGTAGCTAAATAAAAGATATTACTTAGACCAAATTTTCTAGCCTTCTTTGCTTTAGAACAGGGAATTTAAAGGCATTAACGAAATGGCCCATGGATTTTTTTTTTTCCCCCAAGAATGAACCCTGTGATCAACTAAACAACACTGACAGCTTTATACAAGCTGTCCCAGGAACAACAAACCCTCTGCATACAGAGGGGCTGTACCTTGTCAGATCCCAGAAGCACCTCAAAGATACTGAGCTGGTTCCTCGTCTCCCTCATGTAGCGTTCCTTTTCAGGACACATGTCTGGGCAAGTGCCAACAACAGTTTTAGCTTTGCCAAGATAAGTCCTTTTTATTCGAGCTGAAAGAGTAAATAAAATTTGAACAAACACCAAGCATCTTTCATTTTTCTTTTCATGACAAGCTATTACCCTGGTGTGGAACACAGCCCTAAGGATGCCGGACGCCTCAGCTGGAGTCTGTACGTCAAGAAGCACGTTGCTAAGGCAAGAGTTCACAAAAAAGGCTGTTAGCATAAATGTCACTCGAGATTCCCACCCCACTCTTACTGAGAGCAAGGCTGTATCCACACCCTGGCAGGGTGAGAAACAGAAGGATGGGGTTCCCCCCTCTCTGGGGCCTGTCCCAAGGCTGCACCACTCCTTTGGAGAAGTTTCTTCTACTGTCCCACCTGGATATCAAGAGTTCTGCTGACAAGATTGAATTTTCTAAAAGATACCAAATGTTTTGTATTTGAACAGCCTATCCTGTTTTGTGTCCTAAGTGTGAGACATTTCCCAATTTCATGCCAAGTGGCTGAGAAATCTGTTTGTCAATATTAAAAATAGGATCTTAAATAAAAAGTCAGGTTGGCTTTGAAATGGCAAGAACAGGATGGAAGGGTTTACAATCCACCACTGTGGAACAAAGGACCATTTCTTGAAATAATGACCAACTTTGTAATAGTTTGGGTAGCTTCCTTAGAATAGCCTGCAGGGATGCAAGCCTCTCTACATGGCTCCTTCACAGAAGATGAACAGTCTGCTATTCACTTTCCACAAGAAATATATACATGCAACAAGTCAAACAGATTTCTGTGTGTTCTACAAGAAGTTAACGCATAGAAGTCTCCCTCACAGTAAGAAGGACCCTACAGGCTGTTCTGTATTAGACTCTCTCTTTGAAGCCACATCCATAGTATCACAACAGCTTTGCCACTGACACCAAACACTTCTTTCTCCCTTTCCAACAGAGGAGCCAACGTTTCCTTAGCTCGTGGCATTACCTTGCCGCATGATCTTGTCCCTTTGGTCCAGAAGTCGGTATCTCTCTTCTGATGTCTCAGCCACTAATCCTACCAGGTTACTAAGAGATGACAGCGAAGCTCCCAAGGCCTCTGAGCTCTGCCCTTCAGAGGCAGAATCAAACAGATCTGTTTCAAACTGCAGTGCTTTTCGAATACCAGGCTTCTTTGCTGGAGAACTACAAATAAGAGGATTTTCATCAGTGACACTCTAATGTGTGCCCAGCCCCAATGAGCTCACTGTTGTCAACATCTCTGTTTAGAAGAACATTTCCTTCCCAAGGCAGTGTATCAAACAAGCAAAGTATGTACCCATGAACCCAGGCTGTGATGAGCTACCCTGGCACTGGGAGATCATCTGGTTAAATCCACAGCACTGCCCTGACAACCTTGCCAAGTGCTCTTGACCTGTGCTTAGAGCCTCACCCTTTGTACCACAGAAATGGTGCTTCTGAACCTGCCTTGGGAGCTGACAGAACCAGATGGCTGCTGCAGCCTTTTCCCATCACTAGGTAAATGCAGTTCACATTTTAAGCCAGGAACTGGCCTGCTGTTTGGTGTGAGAAGCCTGACTGCTGTCTGTAGCAACAGAGGTGAAAAGATTTTACAGGGCCCAGATACAAATACACTTTTTCAATCAGGGAACACTGACTCGTTCACAACATATTACTATTTTCATAATTCTATGCCTAGGCATACCAATTGGCTTTTGTCAGACCAGACACACTGCTGAGGGACCACAAGAAGACGAGAACCCCACCACTTCAGTGACTGACATGACATGGGAAGAGTCCTGTGCAAAGACCACTCCCTTCAAGCGAGACAAGACGATGATCCAAATTCACCAGCTGCTCTGAAAAGGGGATTCTCATTCCACAGAACTGAAATTGCCTGCAAATGCACCTACTCCCTTCAGAAGCCCCTTTCACCATACTGACAGAGGAGTGTCATGACTGCTAGCTGCTATTTGGCTATGCACTGTTTCATTCCATTCCCTCACACCTCACTATTGCAGCTGTTGTTACAAAGATTCAGAGAAAAATATGCTGACCAAAAAAGTAAAAGGCCTTCTATGTAGTTAGAAGCACCTTCCTGACAAAGTGTGAGGTCTGTGGGCTCATAAATCAGCCAAAAAGCCACGTGTGAAACAAAAGCATGCCAGAAGAGACAAAAGAAGCACACTCCCCTGGAAGAATATGGCTGATCATCTTTTTGCCCCATGCATCCTGCTTTCTGCCAGATGGATTCTCAAGAGGAGTAGATGTACCTTTTACCAGGCATGACACTGCTGGCAGAGGATCTTATTAAGGGCTTTCGAAGAGGGGAATGCTGATAGTTTGGCTCTTCATTGCTTTGCCTTCCTTCATCTTCACCTGCTTTCTTCTCCTTGGATGGAAATTCTCTTTTTGCTGGACCTGAAGTGACACAGAAACATGAAGCCAGGAACTTGCCAAAGTGTTGAGGCAACAACTCTTCTTCCCCCATGGGAGAGGTGCTAGGCAGTTTGTTTAAAAAAATGCTATTAGAAAATAAATCCAAGAAACACAGTTTTGCACACAGACACAAAGTTTCCACGACAACTTGTACTAGATGCTCTACCAAGTAAGTCTACCAACTGATAGTCAGCTTCACTGTTCTATAAAGATTAAGCATTTTTAATTAAAATTTCACTTGGCAAGAACTATAATTGGTCAGCAGACTGTCAGTAAATTAAGCCTGATCATTTTTCAGATTTCAGTTCTCTCTGGTTTGGGATATAATCCACAAGTCAAAACTCTCTACCTAATATGAAATCCATTTCACATATGTAAGTCACAATTCCCAGTGCTTCTGCTGAAGCATGTTAAGTATTAATTTCACACACCTAAGCTTAGGTCGGCATGCCTTCTCAAGAGTTACATCTACACTGGCCAGAAAGGACAAATTTCTTCCCCCAGGAACAAACTTTCAACCAGTTGGATTTCTTAAATTCTCTCAGATTAGTTATTTCAGTTATTACTGCCATTCACATTTCTACTGACTTACCCCACAATAAAATGACAGCAGTGACCAGGCAGCCCTACAGCTGCTGCTGCAAGATGTTGATTCTCAGCAAGGCAACTCTGCAGCTGTTGATTTTCTTGAGGGAGAGTTGGTCAAAGCTGTGGGGAACCATCCCTTTGCTGAGGGCTGAAGTGCATCCCCAGGCCAGGGCCTCTGGGGTACATGCACAGCATTCACAAGGCTAAAGGGAAGCACTTGACAATTCAAGCATTCCCCTAGTGGGCGAAGTGCCATCCTTCACCTCTCCATTTGCCCTTGTCCCAAGCTAGGTCTGGAATCCAGATTTCCAGTTCCTGAGCTCAGTTCTCTTTTTGGTTCAAGCAGTGTGTAATTGTTGATATGCAGAACTCAGTTCTCAGCACACACTCCTGAAAGGCCACATCCCAATCTGTGCTCTGAAGCAGGCACCAAGGCAGTTAAAAGTGGGTTTTCTAATGTTCCCAAAGAACATCCTACTTCTAAACAGGACCACAAAGTTAACAGCACCACGTTTCTCTTGTGTGTGGCTGCATGGATGATGTCTATATTCTCTTGTAAAACTACACTGTTGTTTCAAGTGTCTTCTGCTCTTTCATATGGCTGAAACAGCATTTTGGCTCAGATCAAGATAAATGTTCCAGACAACAGGAATTTAAGAAAGAAGCAGTGCAATTTCCAACTGTGATTGGCAGCCACTCACTACAGATTTCCTCAGTGCCAGGGAGCAGTACTGTGTGGAGGTTGAAGTTTACACAGCTTACAAGAGCAACCGGGTACCTTCACAAGAGAAAATCCTCCCAGGGCTAAGACACCCCTTCTGACACCCAGAGCTCCTGAACCACGTGCTGTTAAAGGCTAAGAAGTTTTTCTGGAAGCAATTACATGCTTTATCCTGTTTTTTCCCTCCCCTGAATATTCACTATTAGTCTTATCCACAGACAGGATGAGTTGGGATGTCACATAAAACACAGAGCAACTTCTTTTTATGCTTCTGTAAAGAACAACCTGCACTGCTCCCAGAAGCTGAGTGCACCAAACAGCCTGACCAGCAAAAGCCAAAGAGAACCACTGTACTCGAGCTGTAACACCCCTACTGTGGAGATCATCTATGTACCACTCTCAGCACATCAGGAAACACAAACAGAGCAGATGGCACACCAGTTATTTATCACCCAGTCATCCTATCTGGAAACACAGACTTACTTGTTTTCTTCTTATGCCAAAACGTTATGATGTCCTTGTTCAACTCTTTCGCTTTCTTTCTGGCAAGAGCTGCAGAGGCCTGAAAGAAAAACCAAGAGCAGAGTGTGAAAACCTATTAGCATCACAACACCAAAACACAAAGATCAACTTTTGCCACCACAGAAAGATTTACTAATTCCCAGAAAAACCTCTCACTTTAGACCTACAGGTTTTCACAAAAACCACTGCTTTTCCAAGAGCAACAGCCAGCTTATGGCACTTCAGACTGAAGGCATGTTTTTAAGCACAAAGCAAAACCAGGTCACGTTCATATTCCCAGCAAGCAGGTCACTCCGGCTCACCTCCCCTTGCTGCTGCTGAGACTTAGCAAGGATACTGCAGCATATGCACTTCAGGTCTGGGCAAAGTGAGACAACAAACAAGGAAGATCTGTTTGGTGTTTGAGCTGGATGCCAACAGGACAGGTGAAGCCAGGCAGAGGCCTTGCAGCTACCACGTTTTAGGTGCAGCTCAGTACACTTCTATCTCTGTCCGTGATACGGTGCTCATGATACAAGGCTCCCCCCAGGTGAAAACATGCAGTGCTACCAACCAGAGAGGCAGTTTTCGCCAGAGCTGGACCCATCCCAAGCACTCAGATTCAAGCCTGGTCTCCCACCGATCGCTTCCGATACTCACATGATCAAAAAAGTGGAGAATAGCCATCTTTTTACTGCGTCTGGTCATGATCTGCCGGACTTTGACAAACTGGCTGAAGTGCTTCTCCAGCACCGTCCTATCATTGAGGTAATCGGGGATGTTCTTGCACTGGATGGCCGTTAGCTCACCGGGCAACAGGCCCGCCAGCCCCTCCGTGCTCTCACTGCCCCGAGCCCGGCGGGCGGGGGTGGCAGCGGCGGCATCTGTGAAGAGAGGGAGGCAGTCACCTCAGGGAGTGGGGTGTCCCAGGGCTCCCCCCGAGCCGGCCCAGCTTACCTTCCCGGGGGGGCTCCCGGGCCTCGGCCGGAGGCAGCTCCTCGGGGGGTCCTCGCTCGGCCTCAGCGGCCTCCCCGCGGTCGCGGTGCCCGCGGCCTTGGCTACGCAGCATGTCCTGCAGCGTGCGGCCGAAAAGGGCACCGCCGAGGGGACAGTTCAGCAGCACAGCCCGCTTCTCCGGCGGCGGCGGGGCCGACACTGCCCGCCCGCCCGCCGCCGCCTGCCGCGGAGAGCGCTCCCGCTCCTCCTTCCGCTTCAGGCCCTTGGACGCCGGCTCCACCAGCTCCTCAAAGAGCGGCCGCGGGCCCTTCTCCTCCGGGCGGCCCAGGGCGGCGGCGGGACGCGAGAAAGAGAAGGACTCCCCCGCCACCACCGCCTCAGGGCCCGCCTCAGGCGCGAAGCCGAAGGGTGGCGAGAACGTGAAAGCGGCGGGGGCGGCCGGGCCCTTCTCCGCCTCGGCGCCCAGCAGCGGCTTGAAGGCGGCAACGGCGCTCTCGGGCGCCTTGAAACGAAACTCGGGCGCCGCGAAGGCCCCGCCGCCACCGCTGCCTGGCGCCTCGCTCGGCCCCGGGAAGCTGCCCAGGTTGGTGGGCGGCTTGAAGCTGAACCCCGCGTTGCCGGCCAGGGCCCCGCCGCTGCCCGCCGCCGCGAAGGCCGGCGCCGGGCCTAGCCCATATTGCTGCCTGAAGGCGGCAGGCCCTGGCCCGGGAGGGAAGGGGAGCCCGGCGGCAGCGCCGCCCTGCCCGAAGACTGCGGCCTGCCCGAAGCGCAGCGGCGGCGGGAAGGCGGGCGGCCCGCGGAAGGGGCCCCCAGAGTTCATGGCGGTCAGCACCGCTCTGCGGCGGCCGGAAGCGGGGTCCTACCGGCGGGGCGGGGCCGCGCAAGCGGAAAGGGAAGTGCAGGCGAGGCCCCGCCGCTACCGCCATGAGCGTGGCGCTCCGGAACGCCCAGCGGGCCGTGCCCCTTCGCCGTGTCCCGCTCCGCCGCGCCGTGTGCGCCCTGCGGGCGGCCTTGGGCGCCTCCCGTTTCGACGTGGGGGTGGTCTGTGCCGGCAACGGACTGATGCGGCGTCTCAACGGCGAGTACCGGCAGTGCCCAGAGCCCACCGACGTCCTCTCCTTCCCCTTCCACCGGGTGGCGGCGGGTGAGCTGCCGCGGCCGCGCTCTCGCGACGAGTACAACTTGGGAGACATATTCCTGGGGGTGGAGTACATCCACCAGCAGTGCCGCGCCACCGGGGAGGACTTCGACAGCATCCTGGTGGTGAGCCCTGCGGCGGGCAGCGGTACCCCTGCTCCTGTGTTGCGGGGTAGGGCAGCCGTGCGGTGTCTGCCAGGGACAGGGGAGTGGCTGCCACTTTCCTATCCCGGCCGGGCTAAACAGGGCGGCGATGATCTCGGAGCTTTCCCTAAAAGATTAACTCTGCGTTTTAAAATTTAAGTGGGGAGTTAGGGCACTACCTGATCTTTGTCGTTTTGCAAGCAGAACACCGGCTTTTTCCTGCAAGTTCTGGCAAAACGGCAAATGATCTGGTGCGGGTTTAGCCCTGGGCTTCCGTCACACCCTGGCTGGTGCGGGGCGGGCTGCGGCGCTGGTGCCGGGGCTGTCTGTGCAGGTCATCTGCAGGCATCGGAGTTAAGTTTTTAATATATGTTGTTTGATCTGGGCCCTTTCTTTGCGCAGGTGACGGCAGCCCACGGATTGTGCCATTTGCTCGGCTACCGGCACAACACAAAACTTGAGTGGCAGCAGGTACGGCGATGACCGGGAGCTCGGGCAGGTGTGCGCTGTCAGGCCGTGCCCGGGTGGAGAGCATCGCCCCGCGGCAGGGAACCAGCGGGCCGGGCCCGGAGCTGCGGCTCACCGGGATGCTGGCGTTGGCAGGCGCCGAGACGCCGCCAGCCCGGCCGTGGAGCACGGTGTTGACCGTGGCTTCTCTCCCGCGCCCTCCTCCCGCAGATGTACCAGAAGGAGGTGGAGATTCTGGAGGAGCTGAACCGGCTCACCGGCGCCAGCCTGCGGCCCCTGACCGCGGGCCTCTTCTGAGGGAGCCGCTCCGGGAGCGCCGCGGCCGCCGCTTCCCGCCCGCGAACCGAAGGAGGAGCCGGGCCGCCGCCGGGGCCGCCCTGGACGTGGCTCAGCCCGGGAATGGTGGCGATACGCCCCGGCTGCCGCCTCCTGCCGCTGCTGCTATTGAGCCTGGCGGCGCTCGCCCAGCCGCCGCCCGACGCCCTCCACGCCGGTCATGCCGCCTCCTCGCTGCCCGCCGCCGCCGCAGCTCGGCGCACCAGGTGGGGACCGGCCCTCCCGCTGCCACCGTGGGCCCCGGCAGGGCCGTGCCTCGCAGCGGCCACACCACAGCCCCACCGAGGGACCGCGGCCCCTGGCACCCTCCCCTCATCGCAGCCTCCTGCATGGTGCCCCGAGGGGAC
Source organism: Hemiprocne comata (assembly GCA_020745705.1). Taxonomy (NCBI): domain Eukaryota; kingdom Metazoa; phylum Chordata; class Aves; order Apodiformes; family Apodidae; genus Hemiprocne; species Hemiprocne comata. The sequence continues at coordinate 38,446,850 of CM036591.1, forward strand.
ACGGAGGGTCCCCCACACGGGTGACTTGCCGTGTCTCTGTGCCATCCGCTGGTGGGTGTGCAAGGATCCTCTTCACCTGCTGGAAGATGCTGCTGTCGAAGCTGTCTGGTGGCTTTCCTGCTCTGAGCGTGGCCTGGGGACTCCCACCTGTCTGCCCTGCAGTGGGTGACGTGTGCTTTTCAAAACCCTGTCCCTCTTCAGCATGTCCTCCCACCTTCATATTCAGCTCACACGAATTAGCCCCAGTAAACGTATCAGGTTTTTTGTAATTCTCACCACATGACCCTCAGGACGTGGCAAGACATCCAAGGGGAGACATCATTGTGGGGTAAAAAAAAAAAAGTGTAAAAAGTTTAAGCTCCCTGAAGTAATTCTATTGCTTTTTTCTCCCCAGATACCTCTTGTATGATGTAAATCCTCCCGAGGGGTTCAACCTTCGCAGAGATGTCTATATTCGCATTGCTTCCCTTCTGAAGACCTTGCTGAAAAGTGAGAACTGGGTGTTAGTTTTGCCTCCCTGGGGACGTCTTTATCACTGGCAGAGCCCAAACATCCTTCAGGTCCAGATCCCTTGGTCCGAGTTCTTTGATATCCCAAACCTCAACAGGAACATTCCTGTCATTGAATATGAGGAGTTCCTTGCAGGTAGTGTATGGAATCATACAACCTACAATTAACTAAATGTTGAGGTGGTTTCTTCACAGGTTTATCCATATACGTGCTTTTATCCCTATATGTGAAATAAAAAAGGTGGCGAGAGGAGGGATGGGAAAGAATTGTGACGTGTAACAAACCACCAGGATGAAATAACCCAATGATACAGCAGGTTGTTTGATGTCCCCTTGACTCCCTAGGGACCCCAGAGAAGGACAGTTAATGCCTGTGGTTAAAGTAACAGATACTTCTGCATAGTTTTGGCTATAGTAGCAACCCTGCAGGAGAGAGGCAGCCTGCAGCACTCTGTCCAAATACAGACAACCCACCTGCTTTTTATCCCCTGCTTTTTGTGTATCAAATGGTATATAAGAAAAAGGCTTTGCTTAAGAACACGGAAACCATGAAGTTGGTTCCTTTAGGATTTAATGCCGTGTTGAGCTAATCACCAAATGCCAAAATGCCAAATGTCAGACTTTTTCAGCAAAGGCAAGGAAGGCCACCAAGTGTCACACCTCTGCAAAGAGCTCTGAAAGGATCCCTGCCTTTCAGGAAAAACCATTTAGAAACACTGAAATTTACAGGAAGAGCACCTTGCACCTGTTACTTTCTTGGAGGCACTTTTCCCATAGCAGCTCCCTACAGCATTGAAACCTCTATGCTTCACGTTGTGCTTTATCCAGCTTTTAAAACTTACATTTGCATGGTGATTCAGTTCTGTCTGGCACATTAAATCATGCATAGCTGGGTGGGAGTAGCAGGCTGTCACATCCCCTGACCCTTGCAGCTTTCCTGGCTCACACAGAACTTCCTTTCCTATTTTATAGGGAAAACAGGGAAGAGAGAGAGTAGTGTATCATTAGCATTCCCAGCAGATTTTCAACTGCAGGTAATGGCAGTGTGGATTTTCATGCTCACCAATGCTTTGCTTTGCCTTCTGCTCAGAGTCAGGTGGACCCTTTATTGAACAGATATATGTCCTACAAGGCTATGCAGAAGGATGGAAAGAAGGAACATGGGAAGAAAAAATAGATCAAAGGCCATGCATTGATCAGCTTACATACTCCAAAGACAAACACGGGTACTACAGGTAACATCTAGCAGTCCTTTCAGTCTTCCTTTTAGTTGTATTCTGTGAGACACTGGCCTACTCTAACAGAACAGACTTGTGCAGCTGTAGTGTCGTCTGTGAATCTGTGGATTCTTGGGGTTTGCTTTGTTTTTAAAACCCCATCAGTAGTAAAATGCCATACTGGTACTAGAAGATCTAATTTTAGAAAGTTTTTGTTCCACACAGTGTAAAGGAGCTGGCTGTTTCATTTACATTATATAACATCTTTCTAGGGTATGCTGTTTATTTGTTTCATTACATGTGGCATTAATTTAAAATTCAAGCCTGTGAACCAATACTTTTTGTTGCCTTTCAGGGGATGGTTCTGGGGTTACGAGGAAACACGGGGCCTAAATGTGTCTTGTTTGTCTGTCCAAGGATCTGCCTCTATTGTGGCTCCCATCCTTTTGAAGAACACTTCAGCACAGTGAGTTGCCTTGTGTTTGTTGTTGTACTGCGTGCTGGCAAACCCATTGCCAGGCGGGAAGAGCATGGGGAACTTACAGGCCACGTCTCTCTCTTGTGGTACTTCATCACCAAGTTACTGTAATCTATTAAAATCATTACAAAAGGAATTTTCACTGTAAGATGCACCTGTCAGTTGAGTTAAATGCTGCAGTTAAAAGGAAACAGCCTTGAGCTCCTTCATATTCTCTCTCTGGTAGCTACATGTCCTTGCCTCACTGTGTTTACTTTTCCTTATGGTTTAACTCCTACAACTAGAACAACATTCCTTGTAACCTTAAGTGTAAGTGTCCAACTGATTATTAGTGGTGATCATCTAAAGTTGGTTATTTTCTCCCTCTCATTTTACTAGTGCAAGATCCAGATAGTGGCTTTGACCCCTTCAGCAGAAGCATTTCTCTGTGTGTTTGCTCACACTCCGTGTGCTCAGAGCACAAACTAAGCCTACATCCATCCCCCTTTGCTCTTGGGTCCTCAAACATATCATAGTCTGTGCTTTATCCTAGCAACTGTATAAAGAGAAATCATAATGTAAATTCTATCCCTAAGGAAACTGCACTCAATTTTACAATTTTTAATAGGTCAGTGATGTTAGACAGAGCAGAAAACCTTCTTCATGACCATTATGGGGGGAAAGATTACTGGAATGTGAGTATTTTCCAGTTAGCTTCTTTAGACTTTCTGCTTGGTTCTGATAAAAATTCAATAACCCATATGTGCTTCAGTTTTGCCTCGGGTTGCTTTTCTTGAGAGCAATTTGTGTCTCATGTTTCAGCAATACATGCTCAGGATGGTCTTCAGGCTGGTGTGGCATTTGTCCTGTTCCCAAAGACTCAGTGCTGCAGGGCGCTGTGTTTAGAAGGACCTCCCCTGTGCAACACATCTGCAGTCAGAAGGGAGCTGCCTTTGTGCAGCTTCTTGCCTAGTCAGCCTCAAGACCAGACCTTTTCAAAAGATTTCCCCAAAGTGCTCAGTATTGTCCCAACTGTCTCCCCATTAGCTTTGATGGCAAAATTCCCACGTTTCATGGTAACACTGAGCACTTTGGTCTGCGGTAAAATAATTCCTATGGGAAAAGTTTTACGACAAAGTTAAGAATTGAGCCACAGGACTGTTGCTTGTAGGGCTGCATGGGTGTATCAGGAGTAACTGCATCCTGGAAGCTCTGTGTATGTGAAACTATCTCCACTTAGTCAGTTGTAGGTCTCCCTTTTCCCAACTCACCATCTGGTATCCCCACAGACCCGTCGGAGCATGGTGTTTGCTAAACACCTCCGTGTAGTGGGAGACCAGTTTAGAAACAAATACCTTCAGTCCACAGATGAGGCAGACAGGACTCCTTACACAGAGGACTGGACACAGATGAAGGTAAAATCCTAAGAGTCTGTTCCCCATAACAAATGTAATAAATACTTTGTGTCCTCCTGGCTGTACTCTGCAGGAACAATTGGAAGATGTACGTGAATTTAGCTCTCCCTGCTCAGATCGAGGTGGAGATGCATGTTCCTGCTGTACCCTCTTCTCCCTGTGACATGAGTTGACAGGGTCTGCTGAGATGTGGCTGACTGGTTCTGACTGCCAGATTTCTGTTACCCTCATTTCACTAAAGGAGTTTGTATTTCTTCATCATCTGTGGGTGTAAAACTCAGCTGCAAACTGCCTGTTGTGGATTTGGTCAAGGAGAGCAGTTTTTGTTTTCCAAGATTTTGCACTCTAGTTTCTCTTGTATGTTGCAGGCCACCCAAGATCAAAAGGTTGCAGGAAGTGTCCCAGAATACTGCCAATCCATACCTTAAAATGAATTCCTGCAGCTAGAGCAATTCGGTTCCTTATCCAGAGGTCAGGCATTCAGGCCTTTTTTAGGGTGAATGAACAGTGGTGCTCTCAAGTTTTAAAGTTCATTGATCTTTCTCTTTTAGGTTAAGATGGGCACAGCTCTAGGTGGTCCATACCTTGGGGTTCATCTCAGAAGGAAAGACTTCATTTGGGGTCACAGAGAAGATGTGCCTTCCCTGCAAGGAGCAGTAAAGAAAATCCGCAGCCTCTTGGAAATCCATAAACTTGAAAAAGTTTTTGTAGCCACTGATGCTGTTGAGGAGGGTAGGCAGATTATAGTCAATTTAGGATTAATAACTTGACAACAAGTGCAGCACCTACCACTTTGTTGCTATAAATGACTGGAAGTTCATTGAATGGGGGACTTGAACAGGTCTGGGCAGCTATTTCCTTCCAGCTTGAATAGTTGGTATCAGACCATTCCTTTGGTATTTCCCACAGGAGATTTGATGGTCTACACAATTAATCTTTCCCTTTTTCAGAGATTGAATTGCTGAAAAAACTGCTGCCTGAGATGGTGAGGTTTGAGCCCTCTTGGGAGGAGCTGGAACTCTACAAAGATGGGGGCTTGGCCGTGATTGACCAGTGGATCTGTGCACATGCAAGGTAGCAAATTTGACATCTTTGAGGAGCCAGGTCTTACTGTCACAAAATTGAATATTGTTTTTCACCCAGATATTGCTGTTTACAAATCACATATGACATTATATAATTGATAAAGAATAGATGCATAATTGTATATATAGTGTGTATATATAAATACACGTGTGTATATATAAATACTATGTGTCAGTGTGTGTGTGTATAAATACATGATAATTTCATTATAATTTCAATTAACATTAAAGCCCATTTGACTGAAATTAATTACTTGCATGTTAAAAACCTGCCCCCTTCACAAACCTGTTTTGATTCTTCTCACAGGTATTTTATAGGCACCTCCGTTTCAACATTTTCCTTCCGGATCCATGAGGAAAGGGAGATCTTGGGATTTGACCCCAAAACAACTTACAACCGATTTTGTGGTGAAAAAGAGAGAAACTGTGAGCAGCCAACTCACTGGAAAATTGTATACTAAAAGATAGAGAGAAATCCAAGGACTCCAATATTGGCGAGCTCAAAAAAGAGTAAGGAAAAACTACAGGGAAATACCAAACTACAACTCAGTGCCCTCTTCTCTGTGTTTACTTGACATCTGGGTTTTGAAGTACAAGCAATACTCACCTTCTTAGCCAGGCACTCATGGGAGCCAGGAAAATGCAGTCAGCCTGAGATCCAGTTCCCAGCAAAGCTCGGACTAGAGGACACCACCAGCCACTGCAGGTGAGCCCGGACAGGCAAAACTTTGTCCTGAAACCGAGTAACAAAGTAAGCTGCAGTTTTCCTTGAAGTTCTGAAGAGGAGGAACAGTTGAACTTTTATAAATGTAACCCAGCTGTGGTCTGTTCTGTGCTTCTGTCTTTATTTTTTGTTCTGTTCAGTGTTTGCCTCTGATCACAAACATTGTGTCTTGGTTTTGTAACCTGCACTAAGTGAGCGGCAGATCTGCCTTGTGGAAGTCTTCCCTTTTCAGATGGTAATTTGTGACCATTAAAACTGTCTGCTGCAATCAGGGCTCGATGAAAGAAGAGGAGGTGATAGTTCTACCTGAACACCAGCTGCTTCTAATAGCAGTCTCAGTGGGTCTCTGCTGAGAGAGGCACAAAGGTGGGGCTTGTAGGATGGTAAAAGAAAGATGGTGTCTTCCTGTGTTTTACCTTCACAAAGGAAGCATTGTTTTCCCCATCAGCCTCCAGAAAGCCCGTTCAGTTGGACTGATGAAAAAGTCAGCACTCTTTTGGGATTGCCCAGTCCCATTGGGATTGCCCAGTGAGGTGCCCAGTCACTTTGTTAAGGAATTTGGTGATGCTCTGCTAGGGAGCATGCTGAAAGGCCTGGCACATTCCCAGTCAAATGGACTGTCCCACTAATTGAACAAATGAATTTTCTGCATTTCTGCTTCCGTTTCATGCAAGGGAGCAAACTGAGGACAGTCACAGGCACCAGAGGTCACTGGGTATAAGCCGAGCAGTTGAGAACCTTGCAGGTGAGGGTGTGTGTGGTGGAGACTGCTGGCTTGTGCTACAGGGATAGAGCCCCATGCTGCACCCCCAGCCAGAGGGACAGCACAGCTCCTGTTTGAGAAGGGGTTTGTACGAGTACCAATTCTAGCTCTTGCAGTCTTCTGCTAGGTAGAATTGCTGCTGGGAAGTATACTGCTCCATTCTGTGCTTCAGGTGGGTCTTTTGCCCTGCAGGTCTACATGGTAAGCAGGAAGAAGCTTTTTCAAAAGGTGAAGCAGACATTTTCCCCTCTAGTCCGTTCTTTCCAGATCACCTCATAGTTGGCAGACCCTTCACTTGTGCTTTCTTCTTGGCTTGCATAGTTTATATGATGCTCCTGCACTGTGCAGTGAACATCTCACAGGTGCTCCCAGACAATGAGGTTGTTTCCTCCCATGCACTGGCAGCAGAAGCTCTGAAGACTTCTCAGACAGTAGTAGAGGCAGCTCTCCTGTTCTTACCAGCCATTTATTGTATTTCTGTGCAGCAGCTGAGCCTCTCTGGCAACAATGTGGGGAGCCCAGCATTTCAAAGCAGTGCCTTTTCCCACCACGTCAAGTGTCCTGTGCACCATGTGAAGCAATGGTGGCATTTTATGTGTGATGTATATACCTCATGAAGAAAAATAAACAGCTTTGTAGCATTTCATGTCATGTGTCCATGCTTCTTGCTTCTTTTTCACCTGCGCCTTGAATCCTCTTCACTGGAAGAAGGACACTGCGGGGCTGGAGTGTGTCCAGAGAAGGACAGCAGGGGAAGGATCTGGAGCACACGGTTTCTGAGGAGTGGCAGAGGGAGCAACCAGCCAGCAGTGCACCGCTGTAGCAATAAAGGCAAATCAGATCCTGTGTTGCACCCGCGGGGGCATCACTAGCAGAGACAGAGACGTGATCACCTCACGACTGCAACCCCCCTTCCCAAGAGCAGCAGCAGCCGCCCAGCCCCCCCCGCCCAGCCGCAGCCCCGGCGCTGCCCCGCAGACCTCTCACCATCCTCTCACCTTCCCTCTCGGGCACGCTGAGCAGCAGCGACAAGGCTGTCACCCACCCAGGCGGCGGGTGGGGGTCTCCGGGCCGGGAGGGTAGCTCCCACCTCCACAGCTTCCCACTTGCAGCCGCAGCCCCCGCACATCCCGGCACTCAGGCGGTGCCGTGCCTTCCCAAGCGTGGAATTCCTCCCTCCCTCCCTTTCTCTCTGCTGAGGCTGCGATTTCAGAGCTCACGTTGGCAGCTTAAAAAAAAATCTGCCCCCAGCTTACCATCTGGCTAGCTCTTCAGGGTGTAACCACAACCACCACCTAAAGGACATGCACAGTATTTTGTGACGTTTCACTTTTTTTTTTTTTGCTGCCACTAGCAATATCAATATACAAAAACAATGATGAAACTTGGCAATGATATAGCTCTTTATATTTTCAAATCTCTGTACAAACATTAACAAAGCAATGTCGTATGCACAACAGTCATTGCTCAGAGTAACTGACCGATAGGTTGTGCTTCAGCAGTCACCCTGGGACAGGAACAACTTGCTATAAGGAAAGTGACAAACCAGAAGTAAAATGAGGTGTTGTCTTCAAAGTTGGGATTATAAATGGAAAGAATAAGTGTTGAGGAGAGTATCTGAGAGCGTTCTTTACACCAGGGAGGTAAAGCAAATGTATTCACACTATCATACATGAAGGCTGGGGAAGAATAACTGCTTACTGCAAATACTATACAGCAATATATATATATATGTATAAATATATATTCACACACACATTTGATCTTAAATTTGTTAAAGATGTCTCAGCCAAACTACAACAAAAAATATATCGGTATGATAATGATGAAGAGATTAAAAACATAAACAACACTGCAGTGACTGTGGATCTTTCCCTCCAGAGACCAGAAATGCTTTAAATCGTTGACACCTGCTGAGCCCAGCTGCCCTCGGTACTGCAGCAAACACTGCTCTGAATTCCTCTTTGGAATGACTGAAGAGAACAAAACATAGCTACCCCTAACAAACACTCATTCCTGCACATGCACATGCTGTTGGCACAATTAACAGCCCATTTATTAACACGCAACAGGACAGACCTTTGGCTGTAAAGAATCTGGCAAACACCATACATTGCCATGATCCAAGGAGAAACTCAGGTTCCTGTCTGCTCTCCACCAGCTCTGAGAGGTTCAGGATTTCAGCCCCAGCTCATTTTTTGCAGCCCCTGTAGGTTTGCATCGTTCCTAGCACAACCAGCTCAACACAACGAAAGAAGTGTCATCAGAAGCACCTTAACACCTTAGGCAGGGGATGCTAGCAGATGGAATTAGGGAAAACTGGGCCCTAGTTTTATCTGCCTGGGTGTGTTTTAGGGACAAACATCTGCCCAGTGATGAAACACCTTATTCCCTGGGCATCAACCCAAAATCATTGCAAACAGTCCAGACCAGTTGTTTCCACAGAGGAGCAGCAGCAAGCCCAGTGCACCCTAAAAGCCTCAGATTTGCACAGCACTGGGGCCCACCTCTTCTGGGACATCTCTGGGAAAGGCAGCAGCTGGGAAGCGCCTGCTGCCAAGTGGACAATTCACCTGGGCCGTGGTCCTCATCTCCCAGCCAAGGGCCTCTCCAGCAGAGAGCAGGAAGGAGCAAAAATTCCATCCCGTGCCATCATTTCTGCTTTAGGAACTAGAAAAAGCAGGAATTTCTCTCTCCTCCTGTTTCAGTCAGATGCTGACTCAGTAACAGCTGTGGCACCTCAGACTAAGCCAACAGCATCTCCACTGAGCCACCAGCAGGAGAGGGACAAGCCCAGGCCACAGCACTGCAGTGTGGTGGGGATCTGCCCCTGTACCAGCCCCTTCCTGGCCCCATGGCACCGAGTCCAGTCTCCCTTCCAAAATCCACTTCACATCCCTTTCAAATCCAGTGCTCCTGTGAGCTCAAGGTAACCCTGAGATAAACATCAACTCCTCTCCAAACAGGAGTGCACTCGGCAAATCTTTCCAACGCAACGGAAGCCACTTGGCATTGGAAAACAAAACAAAAATAAAAACACACAGCAATTCTGACCGAGGATAATTATATTTTATACATTTTATTCCTGTGGGTTCTTAGGTTTTAAGCAACATCAGATTTTTGCTCTGACTGTATACCTGAATTGCAGCTCTTCTCCCTGTTAAGTAAACTTTGGGATAATTTCCACACTGGACAGCTTATGGTGATAAAAAATGGAACGAATTCAAAGCATAGCTTCTCTGCAACCATGAGCCTCCTAAGCATTAAACTTAATTTAAGGGATGGGAATAATAATCTTTGCTCCTTAGAAAACCATTTAAAAAAAAAATTAAAAAATCTCAATTATGTGGTGAACATGACCGAGCAATTCTTAGAATTGATTCTCAGTTCCTGGTTGTTTATTTTTTTAAAAAGACAGCTTGGTTTCAGAAGGTGGCACCACTCTTCTATGAGACACACGCTCAGCTTTGTGCCACCAAGCATCCTGAACCAACAGCCAACCTCATCCTTGTTCTGAGAGAGCAGGACCAGATCTGTTTCCCCCCTTGGGTAGACTCAGACATCACAGAAACACAGAATCATAGAATGCCAGGTTTGGAAGGGACCTCAAGGATCATCTGGTCCAACCTTTCTAGGTACTACTATTATTTATATGAGAACTAGACTGATGAAACAGAACACCAGCTCCGAGAGCCTTAGCCTGCCAGCTGCAAGTTCATTTAGCTTTAGAGGACATAGAGACTAACAGCACGCAAAAATCTTACACTCCTGAGTTTCCTGTGATGTAATGGGCTGTGAAAAGACTTCTCTAGGATGAAGAGGAGATCTACTGGCTGAGTGTACAGACACCCCACTGCTGCACGCTCCTACGTGCACAGAGCCACAGTGACCAACACCAGCTACGCGAGGGTGAGCAGGAGCTGCAGGTGCAAGAGCCACGTGGACATCCATGCCATGGGGGACAACAGGAGCCAACAAACTCCTACACACAATACAAGTTACAGACAAGCAGTCAGAAACAATTTGGAGTTATTCCCAGGTCCTGAGTACAGCCATCACTGGTATTTCAAGTGTTTACATTTAGGCCCACGTTTTCTTAAAACTATCCAGCAGAAGATATATATTTCAAACATCTATATTAAAAATCATCTATTTTACTAACCTACAAACTTTAGTTGGACTGTCACCTGGAGAAAAACACCGTAAATTAGATTTCAAGTCTTCATCAGCATTAAAGCTGTTACTCTTCCTTTGAGACAAACACTCGCATTCCATCAAAATTAAAGGGAAAAAAAATACAAGAAGGAAGCACCTTCCAAAGCAGCACTGCAATCCCCCGTGCAGGTCAGCTCAGCCAGCCCAGGCTTTTCAGACAAGACTGCTCAGCCTCCCAACCCGCAGGGAGACCCGCAGCTCCCAACAGAAAGGTCAGGCCCAGGACTGGGCATCTGCTGGAAGCTGAGCGGTCTTATCTTTTCCAGTCACTGGAAGTGACATCCATGGCTACCCGCTCCTCCTGCTCAGTGACAGTGATTTGTGAGGAATCAGCCATCACAGCTCTGCCTCCCATCTTCTTTCCATGTATTATCTGCACAAAGAGGAACAAGCAAGTGAAGGAAGCCAAGCAGTCTTTTATTGACTCCCAGAAGATGGATACGGATTGCATACAACTCTGGAAAACTTCTTACTTCTCAACATTCCAGAACTATAAACAAGAAAACTCATTCCTCATAAACAACCTGACACCATTCCTTCATCAAAAGGTTTTGGCATGGAACATATTTCCTTTACAGTTTAATTTTAATCGTTCATTTGAATAGCTTAAAAAAATACTTAAATATATTGCTCATATTTGTGACTTCATAAAAAAAATAGTTTGAGCTACTACTTTCCTAGTCGTCAAAAATACGCAAGAGAGACACCAACTTTTGAATGAGCACTTTAGAAAGATGGGTAAAAATAAATCGCTGAAAATTCTCCCCAGACTTCTTTTATCAGTAGACTGAGCCTCTTAAAAATGTGTATTTCATCTGCTAGCAGTTAATGGTCCCAAGAAAACATGCTGGTGGGACCAGCTTTCCCTTGATCCTGCAGAAAGGTATACACATACTCAACTACAGCCACAACAGAGTTTCTGCAACGTGAACAAGACAAGGTTGATCTCAAAGGCAGATGCCCTACTGCTTCCAAAATCTGACCACATACAATTCAATTCCTTTTACTTTTAGAACAGGTCAGTCTAAGCCTCAGTTGGATGATGACCACAAAAGCCTTGTTGGGCTGGCAGAGGCCACAGGAGCACTCTTGGTTTTAATGAGAAGCAGACAGGATGGCTTAAGTCACCAATGAAGCTGAAGAAACACAGTCTGTCTGCTGCAGCCTGCAACATTTCTTCTGGTGTCTAGAAAAGGCAGTAACCTTTGGAAGCACCACAGTCTGTTTCGAGGGGATCACTAGGCCACAGAATTGCTCACCTTCCCACAGCAGTGCTTGCTATTAGCCACAATACTGCCAAAAATGCCTTGTTTGCACCTCAGTGCATGACTGCCAAGACACAACCCCAGAGCTTTCAAATAACACACAAGTGATTTTCAGGCTTGATCATTTTTTTGAAGTTGAAAACTGGTTCCCATTTGGGCAGTAAAAGAGCAGCACTTCTCCTTGGCAGCCATGATGGGCCAGAAGTGGTTTTACATCAAAGTCTGCAACACCCCAAGTACCTCTAACCACCCAGAGATGCTGGGGCTGAGGTACAGTAACTCCAGTTACAGCTTCATGACACGCAGTCTTTGGCCGTGAAGCCAGCTGAAGGAACTTCCACCTTCCACTCCCCTGCCTCTGCAGATGAGCCAGCACAACTGTCAACTGAATCTCTGACCCAATGTGGGCCTAAAAGTAACCCTTGGCTTCAGAGCATGGACCAGCCCGCTGATCTGATGTTCCATGAGGCACAGGCAAGGGGAGGTGGAGTGGAGGGACAGGAACCAACAGTGGGAGCAGTGGAGCACTGATTTGGTTTTGTCAGGCCAACTCCCGTGTCATGAAACACCACCTTCATTGTTTGAAAAGGGAACAAGGAGGATCTCTGAGCTGCTCTTTGCAAAACACGGGTGATCCCTGGATGGGCATGAGCCCAGGGGTGTTTGGACACACGCCATGTGAGCAGAGAAGCAATACTGGACATTGTCACACCCGCTCCTAAACGTCATTTACTAAAAAAGGTTTTTAAAAGTGCCTTCTGTACACCAGTTAATCAAACTGACCTCACAATATTTCCCCTCTAGCTTACATTTTTACATAAAGCAGAACTGTCTACACCTTCAGGAAATAATGTCTTTCTAAGCAATCATCAAAGCCAATGAAAGCATGTTTGAGAGAACTTACCTAATTAGCTCCATGAAGACCACCACACGTGTAAAGCCAAAAGGCAATGAAATCGCAGAGGCACAAAACTTGGGGGAGAGCAAATACAACTCACAGCAAAGAAGTTGTAACAACTTTTTGTCCACACAAGAGCTTTTCATTTCTTCAGGAGGAGAGCAATTAATACCCAGCAAGTGACTGTTTTTAGCAAGTCAGGCTTAGTGATCTTAACACTAATTATTTTGTTGTAAAGTTGTCATATTACTCTTACAGCTACACTTGTGTTCTGATGAGTTCCTGGGTTATACAAATCACCTAATTCTAAACAGGTTTCTGCATGTTATAGACTAAACTGCTTAACCTACAAATAATTATTTAGGTGTTTCCAGTTTACAATGGTAAAAAAAGACTTCACAATGCGTGTAAATGGGAGGTAAATGTATTTTTAAAAACAGAATCAAAAGCTGCATGTTAAAAACTGGGTCACAGACTAATAAATACATACATCAAAGACATTAAATTTTCAGCAGCTGGTTTTAAAGAGCAAGGAAGTGGGGAAAAACTAGCTGTCCAGACTCCATTCTGGCTCTGTGGTCTATATGCTAGAAATATCTGCAGTTCAAAACCAAGTAAACAGAGGAGAATCAGCTTTGTCACCTATTATTTTTTTTTTAAATTAAGCTACTTCCTAAAAGTGTGGTGTAAAACCTAGAGAAACTTTCATTTCTTCATGCACTTGATGCCATTGAATTAAAAAAAAGAACTTATTTTAACCCAGAAAAAATGAGTCATTGTATACTGTAAGGACAGCCTTACTGCAAGTTTTCTACAGTAAAACTATTTCCAGAAATGCACCAGAAATTACGTTCCCATAACAAAACATACAATTTTGTGTCAGATCATCATTGAGTTTCAACACTTATGCAAACCAGAAACAGTTACTATGAAGTTTCAAAAAAAACCCACCAAACCACAAAGGAAAAGAAACAACTCCAAACAGTAAAAAGATGTTTTGATGGTTGTGGAGATGCCAGAAAGCAATGCTGGACACCCGGAATTTCCAGGACAACCCCCTTTCCCAAGTGATGTGCAGTCTGTGAATTAGACCGTGAGAGAAAACTGATCCTGTTCTATGGGTTTCTCCACCCAGGCTCCAAGTCCTGCCTTCAGGAATGCTTTAAACAAGCACTCTTTGGCAGTTTGATACTCAGTGGCTCCTTGCTTGGTTTCGTGGTACAGGTTAGGCTTGAGGATCTTGGAGCGCAAGCTGGAGGAAAGCTGTGTGGATTATAGACAAGAAAAGAGAGGCAAGAAACTAGTAAGCCAAACAGTTTGAGAGTGACCGAGTTATTAAAACAACTATTATTAAAACAAGGTGATGAACTACAAAACCAAATTTCCAGGCAGAGGCAGGAGAGTTCAAGGCCCTTCCAGCCACCATGGCTCCGTAGCCAGCTTCGCTGCACCCAACTGCAGCGTTTGCCCCTTGCAAAGCGAGCCCCTCTGCAGCACCATGCCATGGCAGAGGCACTCCTGGGACTGGTCTCACCCCAGCCAGCCTGCCTTTGGCTTTCTCTGGATGATCAACTTCCTTTGTGGAAGAAATCTAGACACTGCAAGCCACTGACAGCTACTTCAGTGTAGCTTTCCTTTCTGAGAGGGCAGAGGGAAACCTCAGCAGGCTCAACTGCAGCGAGATGATCCTTCCAAATAAATTAAAATGGGAAGACAAGCTCAAAGGAGATAGCACCCTTTGTCTACTTCGCTATAAACCAAGGACTATGAGATCCTTGCATGCATTTTGGACCTTTCATCATCCAATTAAAGAACAGGCTAAACAAATGTATTGATCTCTTCCATTCCTACATGGGCCAATGTCAGGCCCAACTTCGAAAGGGCTCAGGAAGTGGCCTCTGAACATAGAAAGCAGCACACACAGATACTTCATTAAGACTTCAGAAGAAGGGGAAACTGGAGCAGCCTGCAGACATACCTTGGCATGGATACGCATCCAGCGGCTGTAGAAGGCGTGCTTACACAGGCGGGACGCACGCCCCATTTCATCTTTGCCCGTTGTAGCATTAATAACTTCAAGACCAGTGTCTCCTACTGTCCAGTTCACACTGAAGTTCGGTGCTTTCCCTGGCTGACGGGCTTCTGCATTGCTGATACCTGAAAGAAAAGGGATGGTTAATGACAAGAGCAAATACTAACTCTTGATTTTTGTTTTTACTGGGGAGCACCTGGTACAGCAGAGCTACCGCAATCACATGGCTAGGCAGTCTCACAAGTGGATCTTTTATTCCGAGGCCATTCTCCTGCAGATTTTCCACTAACCCGCAGAGATACCACCATGCACATCTCAGTCTCATCCTGGCTAAAGTGCTCTCTCCTTTCTGTCCTTCCTAGCAGGGCAAACATGCAGCACTGGAGCTGTGAGAAATCAGTCTCCTCAACATAGGGCATCATGGAGAGGTCTGTGGCAAGGGTCCAAGGGGGCAGCAACATGAGCACCTTGCCACATCCATCTCGGGAGGATCTGGTCTTGCTTATAAGGCAAACCAATGAAGTAATTATTAACTGCAAATTATTATGAAGCAGAAAAAAGGCTGCTCTGTTCCTGCTCAAGAAACTACTGCTTTCAGAGCCCACTCAGTAGCAGGACTAGTGGAGTGTAAGAAAGAGCAGTTATTGTGAGGCTTTGGCAGCTGTAACTCTCCAATCAATCCCCTTCCACTCTGCTGTTGTAAAAATGTGGCGTGTGCTGCTTATCTCATTTCAAAGTGGGTGTGAGACTATGAACCCTGGTCATGTTTCAACCCAGCTACCACTTCAGCTGACAACTTTGGGCTGCAGTCTTACTCAGACAGGTCGTACTTAGGTAGAAGTGCCGTCAACGTGCCTTTTGCCTCCTAACAATGGAGCTGGGTCAGAGCAGCAAAAGGAGATGGCAGGATGCCTCCCAAACCAAGTGCTGTCAAGCACTTTCCATTAAGAGCTACTCAATCTCTCTCTCCTTCTTATGGACCATGGGGGGCACAGCATGGCTAGCACAGGCAGTGGCACTGATGCTGAGAGCATCCAAGTTAGAGCAAGTGAGCCCCAGCCTCAGCACCCTCCACAGAAAGCCAAAACTGGCAGGTATTTGAGTCTTCAGGGTAAATCCATCCGTGCTACAGCTGCTGCCTGACTTTACATGGCTGTAAAAAAGGAAAAGCTGAGGAGCACATGAGTTTTGATGCTGCAGACATTACAGGGGTGGCAAAACTCCACGGTGTCTCAGTTGTCTCACCTGGAGACAGCAAAGGAACAGGACACTTTTTTCTTCCTTTCTAATAAGTAAAGATCCCATTTTTATGTTAAAGCAACTCTCTCTGGGAACCTATTTCACATCTACTCTGAGGTGATGCTAGGTCCTACACTTCATACAAGCTAGCAAATATATATAAATTGAACACAAGCATTGCAGCAGGATGCATTTCTTGCTGATATTGGAAACCAAATCTAACAAAGAGAAGCCAACCTCAGGCATCCAAGCACAGGACTGGCTCACTTGGCCTGGGTCTCATGGCACCTCTGGGCCCAGCACTGAGAGCATGGGAGACTGACGAGGTCTGAACACCTCAGTGGAATTCAGTTTGCTCACTGCAATCCATTCCTCATTTAATAAACAAACATACAATTTGAAATATCAGTCATACTGAACTTCTTGAAGCTGTTGTATTTTTACACTTGGTTTATGTCCACCTGGTCACTATGTCTGACAATTAGTAATGAAGTGAATAAATAAATAAAAAGTAACTCAACTGTCCCCCATTTCCTTAAAATATAAGCTTAAAAAAAAAATTAAAAAAATCGAGGATAGCACAGACAGGGAATAATAAAGGTCACCTCAAAAGCAAAGCATGTGATAACACTTCAGGCAGATCATCCCCCTCAAAATCTAGACATGAACACAGAACAATAACCTGAAACTAGTAATGGGAAAGAAAGCCAGGATATAAAGTAAAATATTTTATTCTCCTTTAAAAGTGGATATAACTCGGCTATTTAGAGAACACTGCTCAGAACTTACTGTTGGATATCATTATAATGGGGTATAAGAACCAAAAGCTAAGGTCACAGCTCTTTGTGCCAGTGCTTATATAAATAATAAAGCCTGACAGTTCGTTGAGGACAGAGCTCAAAAAAGCTGCATCAAAAGAAGATAAGAGAGCTGAAAACACCAGTGTGAACAGGAGGATAAGGTACCAAGGGAACAGCCAAAAAAATCTTTAAAGGTTCTGCTGAAGGATTTATTTTTGTTAAAAAAAAAAAAAATGCAAATGCAGACTGCAGTGAGAGGAGTGCTGAGGCATGAACACTCATTATAACCACTCTTGCTGGGGTGGTTGAAGTCTTGTTGTGTACAAAACATGAATTTGTTTTGCAAAGAGGGCGGGTGGGCTCCCAGGCCAGAGCCCCTCTCCACAGAAAACATGCCAGAGGAGCCATCTCAAATTGAGATGCCAGGAAAAGTCGTTCTAGGATATGTGTATGAAGTGAGCCAACACTGGTTACAGCACCTGACAATACCCAGCTGCGTCCAAGGAAACTACAGATGAGGCAGCAGGAACTGCAGTCATGGTATAGAACCTCTTATCACAAACCAGGCAAGTTCTCCAGGATGAAAAGTGGCCAATGAGACCCCAATTTGTAAGGAGTTTAGAGGTGTGCCAAGGAACTACCAGTCAGTAACAGGACATCTGCACCGGGGAGGCTGCAGGAACCACTGGGCACAGATGTACATGCAACAATACTGGGAATGACTCAACAAAGAACTCTCTTGGTAACCGAAGACTGGAGGTGGCCAGTGTGAAGCTAATTTTTAGAGAGCCCAGCAAGCAGAAGGCCTGTTCAATGTCTTCCTTAAAAACAGAATTAATGGACACCAGGATGCAGACGGTCTCCTTGGGAAGAGCCAACACAGCTGGAGACCCTCAAGCTCTGTGCAGACCTGTAAAGTGTGTATGTGAGGAAAAAAGGAGGTGAAATAAGACTGTTGATGATACTAAATTATTTAAGAAGGTAAATAAGAGGAGCAATTGCAAGAGCAGCGGAAAAAAGCTCAGAATAGAAGGGCTGATCCTTATGTGGAAGGGTCTCCACACAAGGAACAACAAAGCGGACTAAGACTTCTCAGCTTGGAAAAAATGGGACTTAACATAGGAATTTCAGAGAGGTACAGAAAACTGAGCACCATGACACGTGCTTACAGTCAGGATCATATGGAGCACTGAGGAGCACCTAATTAAATCAGCAGAAAGGAAATTCCATTGCACAAATCTTTACATGTCCTAGAGCCCTCCTTACTAAAGGAAGCTGTGGACAGTAAAATGTTGAAACTGGTTCAAAAAACAAAGCTGGGAGTTCATGAATTAAAGTTCCATTAAGGCCTCCCAAACACAAAGACTCAAACCTTGACTTGTGATGTTCCTGGTCTGCAGATGACTGCTGTGAATCTTGGGAGGTATATGAAGAGACTTAGTATTTCCCTCTGCTTTTCACTCCTAACTACCTGAGGGAAGGAGTACTGGGCTGGATGGATCGCTCCTGGTCTTACCTAAGACAGTTCTTATACTGGTGACAAGACAATCAACAGATGTGACACTGCTCCAAGACGTTTCAGCCAAGAACCAAAACAGGAAATACCTCTCAGCAGCACCACGAGGTATGGGTCAAAACTGCCAACAATGTAATTTCTGACAATACTCTGGTAAAAGATGGGAAGCTTTAGAGAAACTCAAGTATAAGCAACAGCCAACTGACCAGACCTCAAAACAGCAAAACCTGCCTGTATTAATATTGTAATCACAGCTCAGAAAAAAGGCACTGCCCACAAAAGCAGATATTACTGCAGGGCTGGGGGTTTGGCTGAGTAGCTGTCATGGACAGGAGAGCACATTGGAGCCCAGCCTGCCATCTGCTTTATGGTCACAGCCCCAGCAGATGCCATCAGCCCAGCTCCTTGGGCCTGGGGCGCCTGAGCCCACCTACCAGCAACAGGAACCATAAGGACAGAGCCTGATGAAATCTGGTTCAGCCTAATTGCCTCCAGTGAAGAAGAGCTTGTCTTTTATATGTAATGGGCTCTCTTTTATTTATGACTTCTGCTCTCAAGGACTTTCAAGGGCTGGTTCTCTGAATGGACTATCTGCTGAGCTCTGTCACCTTAATTTCACCCCAGGTGAACTCCCTCGTGCCCACCTCCCACAGTGACTCCAAAAAATGAGTACCCTGCAGACTGTCACTTTGTTACTGGCTGATTTATTCAATCATCCTCATTCTGTTTGATGGAGAAATCGATCCCTGTTCAGATTGCTCTAGAAATTCACATGATTCAAACCTGTTTCCCCTTCCAGTGATCTAGCCAATCCTCAGTGAGAGCTGAGGTGGCCTCAGTGCTGTGGTGCTAAAGGGATCCCAAAAGGCCGGGTCCAGGAACCAAAAGGCTTCCAAGAGTCAGCACAGGCAGGGAGTTTTCCACCAACATACTGGCTTCCCACATCCCCTAGCTGAAAACTAGCTGCTTTGATATGCATGTTCACACTTCACTCACTGGGAAAAGGAGGTGTAAGTAGAAAACCTCCTATGAGAAAAGAAAGATGATGAAAAGACAAATTTCAGCAGTATATAACAAAAAATAAGTCCCACTTTGACTTAATGCAATTGTCCCTGCAGACATAACACTTGTTTTATGAGAGGGAAAAAAAACAAAACACTTTTTACAGTACTTTCTCAGCTACACAGGTGAGACAGTGGGGAAAGGCAGGTATTTCTCTTTTTGCTCATCCCTCTGGTAGAAAAGAGTTGCAATCACACAGTTGTGTGTGGTACCAGGAAGAACAAGGATCTGGGGACAGGTGCTTCTGCAGTGCTTATTCCAGGTCAGAATAAGCTCTAAAATGTGTGAGCCTAAGAGCAGGCAGGTAGCTACACAGGTGCCCCAGTGAACCCAACAACACAGGTCAGAAGGCTAGGCTTTAAAGGCTGAACCAGTAGAAGAAAATCCATCAACACAATTCTCCACCCCATCTCCCAACCAAGCTTTCCCAGACATGTATTTTCATGGAAACTCAACAGCTGAGGACATTTCTGAGCCCTCTCTACTGCTCAGTGAGTCCTGGCTGAACTGTTTTAACACCTGGTGCTATTTCATGGCAAGCAGATGACATCAACATTACAGAAAGATGATTTTTGCGAAGACAAGGTATGATTATGTGTTGTGAAAAGGGTAACAAAAACTCCTCCCACTCCATCCCAAACATGCTGCCTTGAAGAACTGATAAGAACTCCCCCCAGTCAGGCAGAAACAGTCCATACACCAGCTGCTCTGCCTATACAACAACTTAGCATTGGTACTGCGAGTGTTGTAATGCAAAGACAAATATGTAACAACATTTAAATATGTCCTAGTTCAGGGAAGCCTTATTAATTACCTTTCTTATATAAAGAAATGCTGCTTGTTCAATATGCTCTTTTCCCCACTCCCTCTCTAAATCTATTTTAAAAATTGATGTCAAACTTCAAACATGATTTAAAATACTGAGCTTTCCCCCCCCCCTCCTTGGAAATAAACAGACACATGCCAAAAGCCAAGCTCTGCAGAACAAAGCGATGCACACAGCGAGAGGGAGGATGAGAGATTTCAGTTTCAAAGCCTTCACAGCATTACTGCAACTACCAGTGTCAGAATTTAAGACCCTTCAGAACTTTTCTTTGCAAGTCACGGCTCATTGGGAAGTCACAACCTGTTAATTCAAACACTGCCATTCCTCTCAGCCCTGCTAGTGCCTCGGGTCAGCACGAAGCCAAGGAGCAGCACTTAGATGTTCAAGAGCAGCTGCAAACGACAGTAACCACACTGGCTGGGGCTTTGCCACCGTGCTGTCTGTCAGAGGTATTTAATACTCTATTAAAAATATTCCCAAAGGATGTGCCACTGGGCCCTGAACAGCATTTGTGCATTAACCTACTCAGTGGGGAATTCAAATATTATGATTATTGGGTCATGCAAACAAGTTGGGTGCCATGAAAATTAAAGCTAATGCTGCATCCAACAGATTGATGACAAAAGGAAAATAGAAGCAATGTCAGCTGAGATGTTTCTCTTCATCTGTTTTTGGTTAGTCTAGAAATTGTGAACCAAACGTGTCTACCTTGGCATACTGATTAGGGACATAGTCATTCAACAAATATCTGCAACGGCAAGAGAAGGGACAGTGAGACAGGCTATTTCACAGGTGGGAAGAGGTTTCACTAAGTCAGGGCCTTGAACTTGCCTCACATGTTGCTAGGGCACACTCCAGACAGCAACTATGTGAAACCACATCCAAAGGTTCAGTTCTTTCCACCTTTTAACTCACAAAGGGCCCTTGCTATGGTATTTCAGACCAAGTATCTCCATGAGGTTTAGACCATAACTTCTCTGTTGTAACCAGAAAGCAGTTTACTCACAGTACATAATTTGCAAGGTTTTGAGAACTGCAAAATCACATTGCTACTGGAACAGACTTCGTTACCGGCACGGCCTTCTCCATTAGATACTTGCCACTAAGCAAAGGTCTGTTGAGTGTATAAAGAGGTGGTAGATCTTCTATCTCTGCTATCCTCTGGTATACGGCTCTGGATAGATGATCCCCATGATATAAACTCCCCAAGATGATGCTAGAGAAGTAAATTGGCTCCACAAAGAGGCTAAGTAAGGCTCCTTGAATACCCAATACGTTCCACCTAAGAGGGAGGGAAAAACAAAAAAAAACAAAACAAAAAAAACACTTTCTTTTTAATGGAACAAGTAACATCTGCCAGACATAACAGCAGTCAATCACAACGGACCAGACTTTCAACCCTTCCTCTGGACTAGCACATGACTACTGTAGCACAACTGTGACACCTGCCAGAACTTCAGGGAGCAGGTTATGGGATGCCCAAAGAAATCCTGAGTAAGATGACCTATAGCATCAGGTCTACTATCAGCATCCACTTCAGGAGAGGACTCCATAACTCTGCTTCCCCACTAACATGTCTGGTGATGCATTTTCCAGCATACTAATGCCAGGGATAGACAGGATCATTCATTCAGAGAAAGCCCAACTGTGAGATCTTCAGTCAGAAACAGCAGCTGATGCCTCCAAAAGACACCTGGCAGTGGGCAGACCATCCTTCCCAGAAGGCAAGAAAGATTGTGTCTGCAAGACCTCAGCACCTCATCACCCTAAGGGAAAGCTTGTCCTTGACACCCCAGCCAAACTGCCCACCTCCTGCTGCCAGAAAGGACATATGTAGTTGCTTGCAATATCCAAGGGCAGGGAGAAAACCAAAGCTGAAAACATGCAAAGAGTGCATATATTCTTTGCTCACTTGAGCTGCTTCATAGACTCCAACCATAGATCCTCATCTGCACCACTGGGACCTACACCAGATCAGGCCCAGTGGCAGGGATATAGCATGCACAGGAGCAAATACAGAAGTTGTGTTGTAGATTTGATCTAGTTCTGGCTCTCAATCTGTATGTAACAGTCACACAAAGTACTTTTTAAAACCTCAAAGTCTCCTGCAGAGCATTTTCACTGTCCTTGTCCGTGAGAGATACTTGCAAACTGCTTGGCACTATTAAAATAGTATCGTTGAGTACAACTGCAACGTGCAGATGCAGGCAGCAGGGAAGTTTCTTTTGGTGCTTGAATAAAGCAGGTTGCAAGGTTCCCCTACCAGACAGGGAACTCGGAGGTAGCTGACAGGGCTCCTTGCAGCTTGTGCTGGGATAGCATGGCTTCACATCATCATCAGTTCAGGCTAGAAGCTATGTAGCACAACTGCTTCACTACTGCGAAAACTGAGCTACAAAAACTGAGCTACACGTTGGCTACAAGACTTGCAAAATGTTTTAAAAAAAAGGGTAGAACAAAACCTGCAATCCAAGGAAACCATTTCTTGGCATATCTTTGCTGAGGATGAAAATGGAGGCAATGTGCATTAACTTACTCACCTGTTATTAAAAAAGCTTGCCCTAATGAATGACTAAAAAGACTGTGCTAATAAAAAATAAGGCGTATTTTACATTGAATAATGGAATATTTTGTATAATACTGAAAGTGCAATCAGGGACCAAACAGCAAGATACCAAGTGAAAGTTACTGCTTCCCAGGGCCAGGATGCTTTGCTAAGGACCTTACCATGAATTCTGTAAGCACCGAGGTATTCCAAGTGTCAAATGAATCACAATAGTATTTTCTTGCCATTTGCAGTATTGCCTACACCAAGCACAGAGAAACCTATGGACTGCCACAGACACAGATACTATGGAAGAAACCACTGGGAAAAATTCAAGACTAAGCACTGCAACCTGGGGCCTTACAATTGTATCTGAAACTTGCAGACGTGCAAACCAAGCTTCCTTCAGTGAGGCACATCACATTTTACTTTTCATGAACACTGCTGAGTGACAGATGGACATTTCTTAAAAGGCCAAAGCATTCCTCTGGCAAGCCCTAGCTCCCTAAACAAAACCTCTGTGAGACCCTTTTCCTTGCTTCAGTCTTCAGTATTGCCAGAGCTTGTGTTTTGCTGTTGCCTCCCACACTTGGTGACCTTCTCCAGCACAGCAAATGAAAGCTGAAGTTTGTCTGGATAAACTTCTTTTGATTAAAAGGAGTGTGGGCACCTGAACAAGCTTCTGCCAGGTGAACTGTATGAACTGGTATGACAAAACCTGCCCTGTGATTGCCCACATGCCTGCTGTTTTGCTGGCATCACCTTTACCACTACAGTATGTGCTCCTGAGCACTGGATTCAGAGCAGCTGGCTTGCTGCAAGGACAAGGTTTGCAGAAACCATTCATAAAACCAAAGCCTCAGGCTCTTAGTATTGACTAGGCAGGGTTGGATGGTGGTTAGGTTTATAAAACTAGCTTTAAATTTCATGGTTATAACAAAAGCACATCTACTTAGCCATAGAAAGGCATACGTGTACCAGAAACTGGCAGTAATGCAGAGATAAACATGAAACCCAAATGAACTTCTGCAGATTGTAACAGTCAAAAGGAAGGACTATACCAAAACCTTCTTGCTGTCCCTTTTTTATACTGTACTTTTCTGTCAAACAGTAACTTCTCACTTCCACTGGCACGTGCACTAAAAAGAACCATCATAGCTATAAGCTGAGGAGAAGTGACACCAACACCACGGGCGCTGCCTCCCGAAAGGCTGAAACTGCCTCATCATTCCAGTTCACAAGCACAACTTGTTGGAATGTGTGCCAAAAAATTCTGTCAATCTAGGGCCAACCTTCACTGAAACCACAACTTCTTTTGGAGTCAATGGGCCAAATTCTGCATTTCACTACAAAACATGAGGTGTAGAGCAGAAAAAGCACAATAATTAAAGTATAATTAAGTCAGTGCTGCCTTTCCAGTGAAACAATTAAGCAAAGGATTTTGTTCTTCAGATTAAAAATAGTACCAGAAAAGAGCTAAGTTACTGAAGCAACTTAAATCTAGCTTACAAACCCAACCTCCCAAGGCTCAGATATAGTTTGTAACACAGAAAGGAACCTCTCCACACTGCAGCTGAGTGGACACAGACCCTGGCTGCAGCACAGTACTCACTCAGAAGAATGTGATGGCTCCAGAAAGCCGTAATGGAAGACAACTCTCCATCACTAATTCAGCAGTTTAAATCTCTCCTGCCCTGGTCATGGGCTCCCACACCAAGTGACCGGATCTTGGGTCCAGTCTTACTGGGCAGGCCACGCAGCAGACTGGGACCATGCTGTGCCTTCTCTCACGAAGCAGGAAAAGCAGGAAAATGGCACCACGTTTTCAACAGAGAAAAGCACTGCAGCAGGAGTGCAAGCAGAACACAGGAATGCTGCCTCCTGGCAGTACTGAAATGCCTGAAGTAAAGGTGTGTAGATAAGAGATCTGCAAAGGGAAGGGCCACCTCAGCAGGCAGGGAGACACCCTCCAGTGTAAAACTTCTCACTGGAAGCATCAGAGATGCCTTCCTTAGCCAAGCATAAAACTAATGCCTCTTATGACAGTATTTTACGTATTCTGAGTGGTTTCATTTTAAGTTAACACATGACTTTTACAACCTTTATAAAACTCCAAAATAAAACTGACATTCAAAATACAAGCTTTGTATTGCTGTAAAGCTCGAGCCACAGGGTTTAGGTCCAGCCTGCCAGCACTTACAGACAGGTGCCTTGACTTGAGCTGGGGCTCTAGATCTCAGTATAGTTAATGGTGATTTACTCAGCAGCCAAGTACCACCACGGCTGTTGGGCTGATCAGCCCTTCATCAAAGAGTTGTCCACCCAATGCCAGGGAAGCTGGGGCATCTGCTGCAGATGGGGACACCTGTGGCCAAACGCCTGCTGTGTGTTCCACAGCATGCAATACTCTTCCAGCTTCCACTCTGCAGTTCTGCAAGTGATGCACAGCGCAAAGAAAAGCAACCTGAGGTGATCCCAGAAAGTTCAAAGGCGTGTCTACTCATCCTGAACTGGCTTTCTGGTTCTGAGCTGCCTTTTGGGAGACAGAAGACCATTCAGAGTCACCAAGCCATTTGGTTCACTCTCTACTAGGAGCTCGTTGAGGTGTTTAAGCCCTACTGTGTCTGATGAGGCAATACAATTTCTAAAGCTCTTCTAGCAATAACTAGAAAAACACTTAAACATGAGAAGGGAAACAAAAGCTGGAAACCGAAGCCACAGCTCTCCTTTCTCCTCAGACAGGCCTGCCAACACACCACAATGGCCCAGCACACTGCCATGGCACCTGGATTAGGAAGTTCAGGGATCCCACCACTACACATATGAGCTACTACTGCTTCTCTGGGACAAGGAAAAGGAAATTATAACTTTATCTGACTACCTGGCCACTGAGCAGCTCTAAACAGTTAAAAAACATAAGGAGGATGATGGTGAAAAGATACTGTAACCTGCTGCTGCTATCAAGCATGAAGCTGCACCCCAGCGTTTCCCCAGAGCCAAGCCTGCCTGAAGAGGACTCTGCCTATCACCATCTTGATCGTTCTCAGTCTGCTAATTTCATTGCTTGTACAGCTCTCCATGAAGTCAGATAAGTGACATGATTCAACTTCTTTAAAAACAAAACCCTGGCCTTGTCTTTTGAAGAGGCAGTTTCTCTAGTCAGGTTTCCAGCACAGCTCCACAAACCACTGCAGGACCATTGCAGAGGGGCAGGGAGATGCAGCACCTGGGCACGGCTGCTGGGAGCCTCCTACAACACTTCCTCCATCAGAGAACATGCCACTGAAAGCACACTCCTAACTCCAGCTGAATGTTAGCTTGCTTTTAGAAAGGAAACAAGCACCTGACTAATGATGCTTTTTCCTGCAGAGTCATCACTTTGCTCAGCAGAGTGATGCAAGATGGAGCAAACTGTGTGAGGAGCAACTAATTACATCTGGTCTGACCAACATTTAACAGGTGTCCTTTTAGTAAGGTCTTATTATTCCTCTCTAAACTCCTCATTATGTCATATATTCATATATTCACTGTTTGCTGTGAGGAAGAAATTATGCACCCTTACACACAGCTCTGCTGTGAGGAAGAAATTATGCACCCTTACACACAGCTCTCTTATTTACTATCAGGTGTGTTATTCTGAGAAATTTCCATCTGCGTTGCACCAGCAGATCATCTTTTTTTGATGAAGTCTTTTTCTTATATAAAAACTCTGCTTTCCATTTGTTTACTATGAAAATTCAGCCATCTGAAAAATTTCAGGTGTGAATCAAGCACTACTTCAATTCAGAAACACTGCTGAGATGTTTCCCAGGGAGTGTAGCTTGGGGTGCCTCGTATCCCCACACTGCTCTGCAGCCCACACTTAGCTACAGTGAGACCAAAACACCAACCTTGCCCTGTCACCAAGATTTTGCTGTGTCCCCTACCTCATTTATGAAGTAATCTTGTGCCCAAGTGCCCAGAAAAATGTCTTTCAAACCACTGCATCTCTCCACCTTTACAGACTACACCCCAACGATGGCCTTCGCAGATCTGTGCACACGAACTATGTTCAGCTGCTCACTATTTACACAGGTGATACTCTCTGTGCAGTGTGCTCACCTGAGGTTTTATAGATGAGCACCACATTGGGGAATGTTTCCTGAGAAGTAACTATCTGAAGCCAAAAACTTTAAATTAATGTGGGCAGAAAAACACACCAAAGGGAGAAAGACAAAAACTGACACCATAAAGCACCATGGAACAAGGTCAGGATCCATTTAAACCAGATGCATTTGTATTCACATCCCAGTGAATCTGGCCACAGAAACCACCCTGACACCACACTGCAGCGTGCTGCCAGCATGAACACGCTCTGGTAATCCTGTCCTAATGCTTTTGACCCAAATGGGATTGCACTCATGGCCTTCCGATGCTTCTCAGAGTTTTTTTCTGGATTGTTCTACCAGGCTCAGGAGGGTGCTAACAGCACATTGCAACAAAGCACTTGGAGGCTGGAAGTACCAGCTTGGATTACACATCTAATCCACACACATGAGGCTGTTCAGATGGGAGGAGTTTTCCTGCTGGTGCAATCCTGCACCCTGAATTTATCCACAACTTTTCCAGGCTGGGACTGTGAACCTTTGGGAAAGCTCTAGTGGAAATTCACAGGGCTCAGGCACACTGGAGGACTGACTGCTGGACACTGCAGAGCAACGCATTCCTTCAAATGCCAATGGACAACACATGGTCAGAAGTGTCAGGGAAATGTAAAAAAAAAAAAAAAAAGAATATGAAAATTTGGGCCTCCTTACCCGTCATACAGTCTTTGTTCTGTGTCAAGGGGTTTCTATTTGCTTCCTTCACTGGCACAAACAAAATTATTCCCATTAGCCCCAAGGAGAGGTGACAGCTAGCTACGCAAGCGAGAGATGGAGTCTGTTCTGCATCACACAAAATCAACAAAATAGTCAAATGTGTTCTAGCTCAGCAACTGTCATTCTTTTCATTTGCACCAACAGCAACGATGATGTGATAGAAGAAGTCAAATCAATGTGGCACAATTACTATGTCAGGTGGTTGGGAAAAGTCCCCGGCATGAACACGGAGAATGTTTGGTGAATTTCATTGAAAATGCTATTAAAGAAACTGAAATGTCATTTTTTTAGAATTATCTCTCAACAACCCACTGTCCTAGCTTCTGAAAGGCCCTATCCACTATGTTAGGGGGATTTAGACTAAAGGAAAATGTCCTTCTTCAGCAGAGATGTTGATGGATTGAGACAAGACTAGAGGAAAAAAGCAATTCCATAACCCTCCTCCTGTGGTTTTGATTTGGCACATGCAGTTTACAAGAACAATTCCAACTTCAGACACTTCATAAATTTTGAATCAGATCAGCTGTGACTCGATAAGACAGAAGAGCTATTTCAATTTAAAAGATCACTAAAATATCATCAGCTGAAAAACCTGGCATTTCTCATCTATTTTGCAAGAACACAGAGGCTGCAAACACACAGAATCATTTCCAAAAATTATGTTGCAACTCTCCCATACTTCTGATAATTCTGATAATTTTTGGGGGGTAATCATTTGTCCATTTATGATTTTGAAGGAAAACTTTCAATCTTTGTCAAAAAGGACAATAAAGAAGGAACTGGATAAAACAAAACTGCTTAGTATTGGAAACAAAATATTTAATGACAGTAAAACTGTTTAAAATTGATATAATTTTGGAATGGACTTCCCAGGGAAGTGGTGGAGGCACCGTCCCTGGATGTGTTCAAGGCAAGGCTGGATGTGGTCTAGATGGTGTGGTGGTGTTGGTCACAGGCTGGACTTGATGATCTTAAAGGTCTTTTCCAGCCTTGGTAATTCTGTGATTCTGTAATTTTAATGTGAAAAATTAAAAGTGCCCATCAATTAAGATTTTATCTAGAACACTTTTTCCTTGTATAAAATAATAGAAGTCTAAATCTATCTGTGGGACATGTATGTATCTTGATACCACAGAACCACAGACTGGTTTGGCTTGGAAGGGACCTTCAAAGATCCCCAACCCCCCTGCATGGGCAGGGACACCTTCCACTAGGTCGTGTTGCTCAAAGCCCTGTCCAACCTAGCCTTGAACATTTCCAGTGATGGGGCAAGGATGTAACAGCAGAGGAAGTTATCCAAATATAACTAATATATTTATTTGCACCGTTTTGCTAATGCTATATTGCTTTAGGGAAAGAAAAAAAAAAAAGGCATTTCTATTGATGGGTAATTATTTCACCTTGCCTCTGAAGCCAGCAGAAGGTCTGACACCAATTGCAGGTGAAGAATCAAAACTTTATCACTGGAGTTACAGCCACCCCCCCACTATGTCTAAGCAATGAAACAAGCCAATCAATGACCTACACCTTCTCTGCAGGTATCATGCAACCCTTTCTTGTTCAGTGATAAGCAGCAGTCAGAAACGAATCATGTGATCTCACCTTGCTATCTTGTCACTGCAGGACATGGTAAGTAGCCTTTCTCCCTGCAAGACACCATCCCATGTCTGGATGGTGGTGGTGGAGCGCACAGGGATGGTCCCTTCCCCAGATTCTATCTTTGTCCGTAGCTGTCCTCTGGCTTTGCGGTTTGGATGCCTGTCCCCTTGGTCTAAATGACAAAAATAGCTTTCCATCAGCTGAGAAACATTCTCCACGTGTTTTACAGACAGCATTACAGTAAGAAGAGTCAATTAAAGGTATCTGCCTGCATAACTGCTGGCTTGCACAACAATTTCTACTGCTCCTGGCAAATCAGCTACAGCATCAGACATCCCTCTCAAATACAGTCTTCTAAGCTACACCTGCAACTAAACCAAGCTTCCCTCAAAGGAGCAGTGGGCAGTAGGTAGCTCTTCCAATTCTGTTCTGCGAGTTATAGTGTTAGAATGGAGTTAATGGACAGAAAAGGAAGGGGCAGGCAGACAACCCCTGTTAAGAGATGGAAGCAGCACAACGGCTGGGTTAGTTCTGCACAAACACTTGCTGACTCACTGGCTTATCTCGGCTAGCTTGCAGCCTCTTCAGGACCACATGGTGGATCAGTCTATACTTAACTTCTACCACACAGGAACAACAGCTCAGACTTTTTGGTTTTTGGAGAGATCTTTGTCTAACACACATCTACACTAAAAGGAAAGAAGACACCTGGATTTTAACTGTGCCACTTGTACATGCTCAAGTAACATTTCATCTCCCTGGCTTGAGTAGGCCTGCTGTCATACCCTCCTGTGCTGCTTCGTGTGGTGAGAAGATCCTTGCGTCGCCACAAGGAGATGTGCTGATATAGAGATGAAACTGCACATTCTCCTTCAGCTTAAACCCGCCTCGCTCTGATTTGATAAAAATGGATTTTTGTTGTTCTTCTTTATTGCTGAAACAGAGGATAAAGCTAGAGTCAAAACTGACATTGACACATTACTAACCATAAGCTGGCCATCTTAATAGGCATTAAAAACAAACACAGGATCTCTGGAAACTTTCTAGTATAAATCTAACGTTACTACAAATCACAAAATGAAAAGACCATCAAGAAAAGAAACAGAGAGCCCTTGACATCCCCCACCACCCTTTAGCCCATTTGAGATGGTTTTGATGTACATGTTTACAGTTTACAAAATGACTCCCAATTATTTTTCTGTCCTCCCCTCTGGTGACTGACCCCAAACTGAATCCATGTTTTATTAAGTCAAACTTCAGGGCAAAGGGCCTGAGCTCTGAAATGCCCTCATGCAACAGGACAAATGTTTCCCACTGAAATAATTAAGACATGTTTTAGAAAGACACCGTTTCAGCTCCATGTGATCAGCTCATCTTCCTTTTCCCCCCAGCTTACCTGAGATAAAGCTCAAGTTGTGTGTACAGAAATTTAAGCAGGCATCGGCGAGATACAATTTCCGCGTGGCAATCGTTTAACGCGAGACCACGATCACTCATGTATTCACCATTGATGCATTTGGTTCCTGTAGAAACACTTATTACCAGGGCATCTTTCACATCTGTGCCTGCAAAACAGGATTTCAGGAAGAAGATGGAATTTAAATCACAAATCATCTAGCAAGTCATCTCCCTGCAGAAACCAAACAAGGTGGGTTTTTTTGTTTGCTTCTTTTTAAAGACTTTTTTTTCTTTCTGACACTTTCTTTAAAGCAAAAGCTTCACTCAGCCATACCCTCCCTGACCAGGACAGTCTAATGGTTCTTGTGGGCTCTTCATGCTGAAGTTCAGATGAGTTAGAAACTGAAACCCTGCAGGGAAAAGCTGCTTTTTCAGAAAGAATTACTAAAGCCTGAGCCCCAAGGATGGTGCTGTTTTCCCAAGCCCTAGGCAGCCAGCTAGCTTCCAGCACGTAGCTTTAGGCCACCTATGCAGACATGCACAGAGACTTTAGAAACCTGAAAGGCACTGATTTATTAAAAAAGCAATGTGTTTTGGAAGGGTATTAAGCCAACACCAAGAAAGGTAAGACTGGGCAGTGAAGAAGTTTAAATGCTTAAACCACCGTGACGCTCATCAGCAGCACAGCGCTTCTGGAGACGTAGTTCCTGCTGGTAAATCATTTTGTACAAAAGAATTTTAAAATATTTTGGGTGTTTCTATACAGAGAACTGTCTTTATCACACCAAAAAAAACCCCAGTCAGCTGCATGAAGAATATGGAAAGACAGGTCAAAATGTTACATCCCTCTAGCAAAACACAGCAAAAACAGCCCCAACAAGCCATGCTAATTCCTCTGAAGCTCCTGAGGCCTCACCAGCAGAGGCAGACAGTGGCCAAGCCCTGCCCAATGCCTTCTGCTGTCTCCCTCCCCTCTCACAGAATGGTCTCTGCAGTGTGGAAAAGCAGAAGAACCACTTGAAATGCACCACAAGCACCTAGAGTTGAGGATCCTCCCACAACCACCCGTCTGCATGACGGCAGCGCCAAGATATAAGGGGTGTAGAGGGGAACTGGTAACAGTAGTTACAGGGGTGATTGAGACGTGGGCTGTTAGAGCTCTCACTCCTGCTGAAATACATGGCCTTAAACAAAAAGAACCTGAGCCCAGCTGCCCGCTTCTGCCTCCTCCTGCCCGTGGGGCTGGAGGAGAAGCCCATGGAGGAGAAGCAGGGAGCCACTTCACTCTACAGCACAAGGCTGTGCACTGGGGTCATCTAATTCCAAGGGTTCCCCAGACACGTATCCATAGAAAGACGGTTTCTAGTCCCGTGTAAAGCTAGTTTTTCAGTTAATCAAAATGTATTCATACGTTAATTAAGTCTTAACTCTTTGGCCACACAGCTCTTCTGGGAGTTACGGACACAGGACTGTTAACTACAATAAAAACTTGATAAATATCTCAAAATAGATTAACAAAAAACTCCAGCATGTTCCTCACAGAGCTTTGCATTTGGGGCTAAAACAGTGTTAGTACTACACGATTTTGGTTATCACTGACCAGTGCTTGAGGAGCATCAAAGCTTTCTTTCCAGACCTCCCAAAGGCCAGTGTACTGGGGGTGGGCAAGAGACTGAGAGAGAACACAGCTGGGACAGCTGAGCCACAGTGACCAAGGGATATCCCACACCATAAACGTTGTGCTCAGCATAAGAGCTCAGGGAAGTAAGAGCAGGACACTCTCCCTGTGCCCCAGGAGAGGGCAGAGAGTGGGATACGGGGTGGGTGTTTGCTGGCCAGGGTCAGCCCACCATGGATGTCTTGTGATGGAGTTTGGCCCACGTTGTCCCTTTGTTACATTCCTCTGTCCCTAGAGCATGCAAGTTGTCATCTGTCCTTAGCAGCACCTTTGGATCTCCCTGCTCAGTGAAGGAGGTCTCTACAAACACCCTCACAGGGGGAAAGGGCTGGTGCTGCCTAAATCACCAAGGGAAGTCTGTACATTTCTAACCAATACCTGTCTGAGGCCTACAACCAATGGCAGGCCCAAAATGAATGTCCCATCAACAGTTCAGGTGGGCTGAAGACCAAGATAAACCTTAGCCCGAGGAAAATTCAGCAGCAGTGTGGCCACAGATCAGCTTAGGGCAGAACTTCCCCACTTTGGGTGACCTGGCAGAGCACGGATCTCATGCCAGCAGTCAGAGAACCACGACATTACTGCTGCTTGTACCTGCACAGCCATGTCAGCTGCCAAAACATAAGCTGCTTTCCTCAGATATTTTTCCTAAAATGACTGAGGCACAAAGCACCAAGAATAAAATACAGCAAGAATAACTCAAAGTGCAAAACCTTAAAAGCTTGGAAAGCAGGCATAATTTCTTAGCTAATATGCCAAAACCCAAGAATGCCATCTGTGTGACCGGGGAAATTTATTTTAGATTTACTTTCAAAAAGTTACATGACTCATTTTTAAAGGCACATGTATTTTGTAGACCAGAAGTTCTCTCCAATGGCTCAGGCAGGGAGAAGACAGGAACTCTGTGGAAACAGAGGTATTTGCAGGTCTAATTTTCCCATAATTATTGTTAGCCAAGATTTAATTGCTAGACTTAGTGTGCATTGAAAATTAAACAGTAAAAATGTATTTCGATATCGGTTTCATCTGTGGGGAAAAAAATACATTTCCTAGAATGCAAACAGAGCTCTAGTATTTAAGGAGTTAAAACAGTACTACTTTTTTTCTTTACCTGTTGTCATGACAATTCCAGCAAGGACTTTTCTACGTGCATGTGGAGATGTGAAATTTTCTGTCAAATCACTGAATTTGTCTACAACCAAGCGTGCAACAGCATCAGCTAAAACCTGCAGGATCACACAGAAACTCACATTAGAAAATAAAACACATATTAAATAAATTTCAGCAGCATTAGGTTATAAAGATTTGCACCTGTAATGATTTGACAGAATAAATTAAACAAGTGGACACTGAGGCACCAGCAGCAGGTCAAGGAGGTGGCTGGGTCCAGCTTTCAGGCACATTGAACACTTGAAGCTCTTTATGAGTGGAAGCAGAGTGCTGTGAGCTCCAGGTCCTTTCAAACAGGGTCAGACAGCCCCAAGCCAAGCACCCAAGTACCTAATGCTCACGATCATGATGAACATTTGAAGCCTAGGAGAACAACTGGAGAGACAGATGAGTCTGTGCTTTCATGCTCAAACCTCAAAACACATCATTTCAGATATCTTCAACATTGGACCTGACAAGAAGATTGAAGTGCAGAAAACAGGCTCCTCCAAACAACATGTAAACCTTTATAACATTCAAATTCATTACCTAGTTATGACATAAATAAGAACAAATCTGTTTTCCACACTGGTTAAAGACTTTGTATTTCTGACTTTTACAGCACATTTACAAATTTAGGAATAGGAGATGTCAATGTATAACCCAAACTAAGCTATCTCAAAATTAGGAAGGATTTAGTCTCTTTCACCTCCAGGAAAATGTGAACAGTAACAGTCACAGCCTTGCTGTGTCTTGCCAGCAGGGTCAGCAAGCCGCGTTGGTCAGACTGTCGGGCGGGGTAAATTCCAAGATTAAGGACAACTTCCAAATACCAGCCCTGCTTGAGTTGACCATGGTTCAGTTCAACCCTGCAGCTCATCTCACCTGCTGTTTTTAAGGCAGTTGGAACCATAACACTGAGAAGAGATGGGTCAAGATCAAACTCTTGAATTTTCACCAGAAAAGAAACTGAAAACCAGGGAAATCCATGCAACAGCATCACTAGCACAGCTGGTTGGTCCAAAGGGAGCAGCTGAGAGAGGCAAGTTACACACTAGACAGCACAATAAGTGGTCCCCAGGCTGGCAGGGGAGACAGGGCAGCCCATCCCCAGCAGCACCAGGACCAGCAGCCAGAGAGGAGGAGTGGACAGCTGGGGAGTGAGCTCAGGTCCCTTCTATCTCAAAGTGCCAGGCATAAAGAGCCTGATCCAATTGTCTGTTTCAGCACCCAGCAGTATCTGAGATGTTCTGGGGTAACCACCTAGCCCACAGGTTGATACAAGAGGACACAGGTCCTTCAATACCTGCCAGCACCATGCAGATGTCTTAGATACCCAGGAGCATCCAATGTGGTGCTAAATCCACCTGTAAGCAACTACATCAAGTCCAAAATGATGCTCGTGGCTGAGAGTGTTCTGCTTAGAAGCTGTCTTTGGGCTCAAAGTAATGGAAGATCACCACTCTGACCCCTCCAGAGGGGTCCAGACAAATCACCAGTGTTGATGGGCAGCATAGGCAGAGCTTGGGGCACCCACTTGGAACTGCAGAAACTCTTGAACACCATCAGTTCCAAAAACAGACTGCCAGGGTTGAAAGAAAAGATTGAAAAGGAGGGTTTGAAGACTGCCAAGCCTGATTCCTCACCATTTTCTTAACAATGCTCATGAAAAAAAACATGCCTAGAGAAAACATGGAGGAGGTCTCAATGTTAACTTACTTCTGGAAAAGCTTTAGTAGCCAAGAAGACAATACTTAAAGCTCATATGTTGTGATTTCAGAGCTTGACAGCATTCAGACTCGGACTGGAGACAGCGACCAATGCTCAGTGGTGACAGGGGCCACATCTTCACCAAGCTTGGGTCCATGTTGTGCAGTTGCACAATTTGTAGAGTCAGAAGACATTACAAATACAAATTTTCTTGATGCATTTGAATGGACTGCACTTAGGAACTCTAATCAACAGGTTGAGAAATTTTTCAGGAGCACACTTTTGCCCGGAAGCTACAAATACGACTGGTCAGGCCCTGATTTTCAAACAGGGTCTTTTTGCTGCTGGACCCAAAATTGTGTAACTGTGCTCTGACAGCACCATGACCACACAGCACAAAATCTGCACTTAATGCACTTACTTACCTCATGCAGAAAGCTGAACTTGAAGCTTAAATACACAAAAAAGACCAACAGTTTTATTGTCACCCTGGTTTTTGAAACGGAAAATTAACACACAAAAGGCTTAAACAATTAACCTCCCTGCAGCCACACGTGCAGATGACCACAGGGAGGAGAAGCAGAGTTTCCAGTGTTCCAGCCCTACCCCACTGCACAGTTATGGGCACTGCTTCCCAGCTGCAGGCTTTATGCTCCCATTTCTCTAATGTGTGTTTTTTTCTGCTGCCCCTTACATCACAGCAGGCTGGACAGGAGAACACAGCTAGCAGCTGACAAGCTACCAAGCTATGTAAAATCCTGCTCAATGACTTTATGATGGAATGAATATATGCAGGACTAGTCTCTGAGATGAGGACTATGTCCTTGCTGTCCTCATCTCAAAACCAAGGACCTGAACCTGTCTCCTCATCAAACCCAGGCCATTGAGCAGCCTGGGCAGGGAATTTTCACTTCTCATTCTGACTCTACTCCTTTTCATATACATAAATATTAATTGGAACAGAAACTGAACTTGTGTCTCACCTTCCCAGTGAGTGCCCTAACATCTGACACATGGTTTCTCTACCCCTGCTCCCACATTAAATCATTATTCAAAGTTGGGTAATTCAAAAAAGGAAAGAGCTAAAATAGCTGACAGTTTGCTCACTGAGGCACGTGAGCTCAAAGCTATTTCGGGTGCTTTGTTCCTTTCTCTGTTGAAATGACAGTGAATTAACTTATTTTCTATACATACAGACTGATTTTGCAGCAATGTTGTAGCAGAACCCCCCTGATCACCCACGTTTAAAAAGATTCTGAAGCTGATGAAGCTCAGGTCTGCCTGGATCTGAAGGAAGACCTTGGCAGATCATAGATCACCCAAGATGAAGGCTGGTGAGCACCCACACAGCAGGACCAAAGGCAGGGGGAGCAGGGGCACAGCATGGGCTGACAGCACCCAGCTCTCCCCAGGGAACTCACCCAAGACCTCCCAGTCTTTTGTGCTCTCCTTGGATCTTCAGTGATCCTTCTCAAGTACAAATGTTGTCCCTCAGCTTTATGGCTTCTTGCCTTCACAGTTGAGGGCTTTATGTGAACTTTCACGAGGGGATGAGCAGTGGCAGTGCCCACAGTAGGAAAAATCAAGGTCCCTAATGTCTCCTCTGACAGTGACCAGCACACACAATTCAGAGAAGGTAGAAACATCTACACTAATAAAACAAGGTCATTATTTTCTAGTGCTCCAAAGTTTCCTGTATCTATTTAAAGGAACTGCTACCTGGCAGTAGGTTCTCTCCCTGCCTACGCAAATGTACGTTTTACATTTCTGCCAATTCCACAGCAATTATTCCAACATATTACTCATTAATTCCCATAAACACATTCAGTGTTACCTTCTTGCTAGGTTTGAATCTGTTGCATTCTTGTTCTCCTTTATACACTGAGCAGTATATTGCAATAAACTGACTAGAGCTCTTCAGCACATCTGCAGAACACCACCTTCCATTTTAACACACTTGCTGCCAAGCTGATCCAAGCACAAGGGCTGATTCTTTCTGCAGGTACTTTCTGGCTTTAACCCCCTTTCCCAGCAAAGTCTTTGCTCACTGCAGGCAACGTTGCTTTGTCCCTCATCAAAGGCCAAGCTGTGTGCAGGCAGCTATGCTTGCTTCGCAGAGACTGGTTTTACATGTCTAAAACCACGGAATCAGCACCTCAACAACCCACTCTACAGACCCTAAGATTATACCCATGCCTGTTTTATAAGCTGATTTTTGGTATCAACTGCCCTTCTGTTCCATTTGAGGGCTTGCACGTGTATTTCCACATTTAATTTTCTCTGGAGTGCCTGCAGCTCTCAGGAGGTGTGGGAACACAGAGGTACAGTTCAACCACTACTTGGCACCACCACTGGAGCAGGGACCATCTCTAGACTCATTCCACCACAACTTAACACACCAGCTACAGACAGGTTTTGAACCTGCCACCCAGGCAGTCAATACCAACATCTTTAAGTATCTGAAGGGGCCTACAGGAAAGCTGGGGAGGGACTTTTTACAAGGGCTTGTGGTGAGAGGACGAGAAGTAATCAATTGAAACTGGAAGAAGGGATATTTAGATTGGACATTAGAAAGATGTTTTTTAGTGTGAGGATGGTGGGACCCTGGCCCAGGTTGCCCAGGGAAGTTGTGGAAGCCCCATCCCTGGAAGTGCTCAAAGGCAGGCTGGATGGGGCTTGGAGCAACCTGGTCTAGTGGGAGGTGTCCATGTGGGTTGGATCTAGATGATGTTTAAGGTCCCTTCCCACCCAAACCAGTCTGTGATTCTATGATACAATCTTGATTGGCACAACTATGCTGTACTTTTATTATTTCCACTAAGGATTCTGTATGTGGATTTTTCCTCCCCTTGCATCTTCCTAGTTTCCATTTTTTGCCAACCCAATCAGCATTTTATTTGGTCTGTGGGTTATAACAAATCCTATCCTCATTTACATCTTTCCTGTACTCTCCAATGTTTGCAAATTCACCCGCTTTAGGATTATCTCCAAATTTACTATCTTTACACATCCTGAGTAAATACTCTTCAAAAAAAAATGAAACAACTCACAGAATTAAAAAATAAGATAAATAAAGCAGGACCTGAAACCATCACAAATGCTTAAATCCAGTATTAATCATTACACCACACCAGACCAAAATCACTGATACGTAACAGCCCTTGCTATCATTCCATTAACTTGCCAGCTAATTCTAATTAGAAGCAGGGTAGAACACAACACAGGACAGTGCAGACAGAACAACAATGTCCTGATGGCAAGCAGATCCAAGGCCTCTGAGTAAACAACTCTCTTGGAATCGGGCCTACACAAGGCAGTACCAGCAACCTCCCCTTCCCACCCGGTGTATTGGGCATCGCTCCCACAGCCCACTGGGTTCTCCTCCACACCAGAGCAGCTTTTTTTGGTGCACACCTGTAAGACATGTGAAACTCAAGCTAGCACCGAGGCACATTTTGCTGTGCACAAAATGGGTACCAAGGTCAGCACAGGAGCACCAGAAAAAAAATCAACAATAGGGTTTGCTGGGGTTGCTTTTTGTTTGTTTTTAATTTAACATCTCAGCCTTAGGCTTGAATGCCCTGATCATCCCATATCCCAGGACACAGTCAAAACCTGACCAAGGCAAGGAGCTCAGGAAAACCCAGCCCTGCCCAGTGGTCCATCCAAGTCCCTCAAAGAGAAGGGGCTATGTAAGCTGTAATATAAACGCTGGGCTGCTCAGTGGAGAAAGAACTTCACCCTCTTAGAATTACATCTCTTCCACATCTCACTTCATGCCCTTCCAACCTCCCTATTCCAGTTCCAATTTTCACCATTTTACTGATTCAAGAACTAGTAACACATAAATTACTGGCACTGAAATTTTTTTAGCATCTACATTTAGCCAAATCTACTTTTAAAAGCACAGCACAGAATGAACTTTGAAATTACTGAATCTACTGAAGGAACTGTAACTACCTGAAATAGCATTATCCTGGATATGACAGTCAAGGGAACATTCATTAATAATGCAATAACTGTGCAACATTATAAAAGAAAGCACATAGAAATGTCTGAATTATGCATATTGACCATGCATTTTGAGAAAACAACACACTTACAATAGTCACAACTTCTACTCACACTCTTCCAACGTCACGTTATCAAATCTGAAAGGTCAGTGCCTTGAAATTTTCATAATAAACAGATAGAAAGTTGCAAAAAATTTAGCATGCAAGTATTTGAATTTAGACAGGCCTGTAATATCATTAAAAAGACCTGAGAGACGCAGTAGGAAGAGGGCAGTCAAACAATCATTACTGTAGTTTGACTGGGGAGAAACAAGCAAGGCAATAAGGGGAAATTTTTCTTCATTAACAAAATTTAAAAACGCTCCCTTCTAGCTACTTTACATTTCTGGTCTCTGTCTGGTATGTTTGATACTTTCCCTAGTTCATTAATTATTTGATTTAAACTATTTCTCATCCAGATTTACTTGCCTAAGTAATTTACATCTAATTATTTAATTAGATTAGAGCTCAATCCTTCAGATGACAGCTGTCTAACCACACATCTTGGATACATGCACTGCAGGTGTGTCACTTGCTTAGACCCTGGAAAGATGTGGCAACTGCACAAGCCTCACTTAATCTGTCCTTGACTTCCATTATTCATCTCTGTTAATGCCAACAATCTCAGTATGCAGAAGAGAGTGATTTTCTTCTCTGCTAAAAACTGCTGCACCAAATAATAATTTTACTTAATGCGGTAATTCTGACTTAAGTCCATCTAAGTCTTGCTGCCCAAGATGAACAAGATGCAATTCAACCTTCCCTCAGCACCAGTGATAATCCAAGGGGGCATAGCACTGGGCTTGGTGCTCTCTCACG
Organism: Hemiprocne comata; assembly: GCA_020745705.1. NCBI lineage: Eukaryota > Metazoa > Chordata > Aves > Apodiformes > Apodidae > Hemiprocne > Hemiprocne comata. The sequence continues at coordinate 38,486,682 of CM036591.1, forward strand.
TAACGTGATCAAGAATGAAAGCCTCAGCACCAAAGCCTCCTCTCTGCCCAACTGGATACAACGAGTTCACACAACTGTCAGAAGTGGATGGATCACCTAATACATATAGACATGTATATACAGACACGTATGCACACACACGCACCTGCAGAGCAGAAGACACAGCAGAAGTGCTGCTTGAGCTGACAGAACACAACTTGGTTACACTTAGTCCTGACCCAAAGACATCACCACAACCTAGAGAGCCTCTCACCTGTGGCAAATGTAACTGGAGCCCCTCACTGGGAATGGGCTGTCGAGACGGGGTCTGGTCCAGCTGCATGTTAAACAAGGATGCCAGGGCCGACTGCGCAGCCCGAGCTTTTGCCAGCTTTTTATTCCTTCCTGAGCCTTCAAAAGTCTGACCATCCACAGCCACAGCCATGACAAAGTTTTTGGCGTGGCTCTCCCCGCTCTCCGAGAGAAACTCGTACTTCAGCCCCGGCCGCAGCTCGTTGAGGATCATGACGGGGTTCTTCCCGCTGGCGGAGGGGTAGGGCGGTGGCACGGGGAGAGGCGACTGGGAGAGGCTGCTGGCGACGGCTGACGACGGCAAACCGTAGTCCCCGCTGGAGCCGAAGGCCCCGTCCCCGTTGGACCCGAGGTAAAAGGAGGCGTCAGAAGGGACCGGCGTTTCGAACCCGTTGAAAAGGGTGTCAGGGAAGTCCGCTTGGTCAGAGGTGAAGTCCGTGTTGACGGACAGAGTCCTGCCCATTGCCAGGTGGGCTTCCGAGGCATTTGGAAACTGGACGAAAGACCGCAGAGCCTTCTCGGCAGCGTGAAGCTTGGCTTTCTTTTTTGTGGGGCCAGACCCCTCAAACACCTGCCCGTTGACTTCGACCGCCATCACGAACATGGGGGCATGGACCGGCCCTGTCTGGGAGAGGAGTTTGTACTGTAAACCGGGTTTAATCTCATTAAGTTGCATCAGGGCATTCTTTGGCAGAACGGGGCCGGGCGTTTTCTTCCTCTTCTTCGGGCGAAATTTGGAGTGGCCATTGTTGCCCTCCTCCAAAGGACGCTTCCTGCTGCTGCTGCCACCCCCGTTGGAGAGCTGTGTCCCCTCCCCGGAGCCTTGCCCACCACTGTCCTTGGGGGGAACGTTGTCCACGTTGCGGTTTTCCTTAACGTCGGTGCTGCTCGAACCTGCGGTGCCCAGAAAGAGTAACTTACAATGCCTTCGTTGCAGGATCTTGTAAATGCAAAATTTATAGATTCCTTTATCTCTCTTTGTAACTGGTTAAGTGATGTGTGCTCACAGGTTACATGTTTTGCAATACGAACAGAGGTAACAACAAAGCAATGCAACCTCTCAGTAGTTCAAGAAATAACACAAGAATGATTTTCAAACCACACCTTTGGTACGATCACCTAGCAAAAAACCACTGCATTTAAATCATGCTGGAACAACACTTTTACTCGTAAGTTACCCTTGGCCTGAAAAACGCTTTCAACCAGAGACATAAGTTACAGTAGCATACACCTATACAACAAAGAACCACCACCAGAAAAATACAAATGGATGCTTTGGACCAGCTGTAGCAGATGAATATTGAATTCTACTTTATTCTTATTTTAAGTCACATTAGGGTTTTTTTTTTTCCTCAGTTATTTTATAGTTGCTCAAACTGAGAAATAACATAAATAAAACGTGAGCCATGAAAAACTGGGCAGCTCATTGGTAGGCACCAAAGGTGACTGAAGTGTGTTTCAGAGCTTTTGTTTCTCTTTAGCTATCCCATATTCTCCAAATTAAATTCTTTTTTACACCTTTCCTAGATGTTCATGTCACTTTTCCCCAATCTGCTCAGGCACTAAAGCTGCCCACTGTGCCAGCATGGCCACATGACTGCTCTGAGTATTTCCACACACTTTTCTATGGAGTAACCTTCTATTTCTCATTTGGATATTTTTTAATTCCTTGCAGAGTAAGAAAATTGCTGTCAAAAAGTTACACACCCAAAAATCATGATAAAGGTCCTCCCTCAAGACCATGCAGAACACAGGAAATGTGACAAAAGCTGCGCAGTCACAATGATCATATTTTTATGAGGGGGAAAAAAAACCGCACCGTAATATTACTTTAATTATTTATTTTCTAAAGTAGAAATTTGAGGTAATGATATGTCAGGGGTATATTTAAAGAACTGTATTTGCTGTAAACTGCAAAGACTTAATTCTTACTCTGATTAAGAAACTAAGGAAAGCAATTATTTGTGCTTTATATTGGCACTTGTGATTGAAAAGGCAAACTTGGCAGGTCAAGTACTCCTAATTTTCTATTCCAAAACTTCAAAATACCTGTATTACATCTACACTGATAGTAAGAGACAAATTTTAGTTGAAATGAGAGAAAGTCAAGGTGTAAGCTTTCCATCACAGCGACAAAGTTTATCCACACTTTAAGTCTTCCCTAATAACCCCCTACAATGCACACATCACTTCACCCAGGTTACAAAGCTGATGGAATGGTTACTAAATTTTCATTTATAACATCCTCCAGCAAAAGCTCGATAGGTTACTCCTTTCGGTGCTCGAAGAGAGAAAAAGAAGAAAAAAAAAAGATCAAAAGGAAAAGCCAAGGTAGGATCACATTTTGTTACATCACAGTAGCACAACAAAGAATTGTACAGCACTGAACATTACATTCCAGTTGATTAAATTTGGTCAGGAATGAGACATTAAATATTTTGAAGCATTTCATGGCTAGAAATCTGCTGAATTTCAGTATCTCTTACAACTTTCAGCCACAAATTATATTGCCTGGGAAATGTGTGCTGTAGGGCCACAGCTGTCAACACAGTGTTCACACATATACATTGTTTTTGTATATAAGGTGAAGGAATCTAAGGACAATGGAGAGAATTTTTACATTGTTCTTTACAACGAGTTTCTTACTTGAAGCTGTTATTTCCAGAAATTACATAAAACATCATTCTGGAATTCACTGCCCTTGCTAGCAGCACCAGGACTTTGCTATCAACCAACTGGACTTTTAGGCTAAACAGAAATAATTTAGTTAACACGAATTAATGGCCTCTATTTTTAGGTTCCTTTTTATATGAAGACCACTACCAGTGCCTGTGGAAAGCATAGAAGGAAAATATGAGCTGAAAAGACTCCAGCTGGACATATAAAAAAAAAAAAAAAAGCACTTTTGCATCTCATGACACAGGCAGGGGAAATGATGACCTGACAGGGAGGGGGACTTGTAGGAAGCAGGAAAGAAACTTGCATGCTTACCTTGTCTCAATAAGAAAGAAGGGAAGAAAACTACTCCTTGCCTGAGAGCTACTAGGCTTGTGAGCTTTGGAGAACCTGCAGGGTGGAAGAAACTAGGAGAGAAAGCAAGCAGGGTGCTACCCGCCTGAGCTGAACCCCGGGACCATGGAAGGAGGCAAGTCTCTACATCATGGAGGTGATCCAAATCCAAGCCTTGCACGCGATGGAAAGGAAAAGACTTTCCACACCAACCAGAAGGACCCAGGTTTGTTTCAACCCACAGAGTCACTGACTGCAAGAAAGAGCAACTGCTTCTCAGGCTAAGGGTGAAGATGTGCATTTGGTCCTTTTCTTTAGCCTGTCCTGCCCAGCAGTGCTGAGGTCTCCTAACTACCTTAAGGCTGGAGAAAAGCTGACACACTAGTCGAGAAGGAAGGTTAGCTATCACCACCTGTAAAGTCAGAGAAGCCACCTTGTTTAATCTTGTCCATGTTCAGACATGGAGTAACTCTTCCAATCAGCCTTCCAGGGAGAGTGCCTTCACCTTCTGAAAGGTCTAGCTGATTCAGGATCCCATCACAGCTCAAGTTAGGAGGATCAGTACTCAAAACCAGCTGAAGTCACAGCAGATATGGGCCATCACTCCATGAATATTCTAAAAAAACAGCTCAGATCACTTTAAAGTCTATTGGTCTGATCTAAAAACCACTATTAAGCCTTGTGATGCCAGCATCGCAGCAAAAATAAGGCAGGAAAATGAGAACTGTGAATGTTAAAACACTATTAGAAAGTAGAAAGCATATGAGCAAGCTAGCAGGAGAAAAAAATTACCATCTCAATGGTAAAAAAAAATCTCTGCCTTCAGTAATGGATGCTCTTCATTATCCTTTTTTCTTTTTTATTAAGCTATTATATGTTAACATCGTATATCTTGCCTCAGAAAGGTTACACAGTCTTGGTGGATCTCCTAACATACAAAAAAATCAAGAGGCTTAAAAACAGCTTCATCCTAGATTTTAAACTTTCAAGTCCATGCGTTTTCCAATCTCTAAATAAGTTTTCAAGGAATTAATGTTGTAAAGAGCCCTTCTGAGGCCCATCATGGCTGCTGTGTGTTCAGCACTTGAAAGTGGCATTAATACAGATATAAGCACTTGATAATGGGATCCTGTTTTCTTAAACACTAATTCTACCCACGATTTAAGAGCAAGACATTTTTCTTAAGACTGGCTTATTTTCTAGTCACTAAAAATAGTTGGCAGCTTTGACTAGAGATTTCACCAACATCTGTAGAAGCTGCCTTGTTAAAAATCGTAGCTGACAGTATCACAAGCCAACAACTTCCATGGAAGGCAAGTCCTGCCCCTGAAATCTTGTGTGAGAGGCTTACAAACCCAAGAGCACTCGCAGAAGGAAACAGGCACAGGAAATTTTCATGCCAGTAAAGAAAGGAATCTTCAATCTCAGTGTGCTCATTTCTTTTTTGTTTTATTGCCTGCAATTAATAAATGTCAGTAATTAAGATGCTTTATCCTTGGGGAACTTCCATTACCTGTTTGACAAGAGACAGCACTCTCCCTGCTCTGTTGGATCTGGAGCACACTTAATCAAATGTAGATGACTCTTACCTGAACTGAAAGATATCCCTAGCTACCCCTTAAACTGCTGCTCTGATTTGCTGACCTGAGGAAATTCTAAATAAGTCATTTTTTCATTAAAAAAACAAGCAGAAAAAAAAAATCCCATGTGATCTCTTCTGAGCACCTCTTTAGAAAAAGGGAGTGAAATGATCAAAGAGAAAGGTCAAGACAGCCACATGCCAGTATCCCAAGTGTTCTGCAAAATGCCCAGCCCCTCCCTTTGCCCATAAGGTAATGGATAAGGACAGGCAGCAGTGGGGATTTACACCCAGCACATGATCCATTTCTGTTGTATTGATGCTTCTGCCAGACTCTCTGACTTGATGCTCAGATAATATGTGGATGGGCTTCTGGCCCAGGTTCCTGGGGCGGTCACAGTGCTGCAGACACACCCCTCCAGGCAAAGCAACTGAAAGTCTACTGAAAACATTCTAAAAAAAATTGAAAAAAAAAAATCTTTCCCCAAACCTCTTGTAACATCATCTCTATGTTCAACAGATAAAGGAGGAAGACCTTAAAACCTCCAGTCTGAAACACTGTTTTCTCAGAGATATTATACGCAACCTCATCATTGTCTTACATTTCAGCTGAGCCAATACAATTTTAATTCTGGCTTCTGCAGAGCAATTCTAATTATGCAACTGCAAACTACAAATATTGGATATGCCCAGCTTCCTCTCCTGTAAGATACTTCCCCAAAAAGGAGTTATATAAAATAATAAAACATGTAATAGGCAACTTCTGATATTTCACTTCACAAGCTTAAGAGATACAAAAATACTGAAAGCTAAGAAACTAAGAAAAACCCAAACCTTTGCACAAAACAAGGTGTACAGCTTAAGAAATTGAACTTTCATTTCTTGCCCCCCAAATCTGATGATTTAACATTTCAAATTGATGATGTTTTTGTGGCCATACAGATGCAGGAAGGTCTCCCTGCACCTTCTATTACCTCGGCTGATCCAAGTAGACATTGTTACCTGTAGCTCCCTTTCAACTACATGGTATAGATCACATATCAAAACATACTTCTTATACAAATGCATGTCCCAAACCTGCCACAGCCCCATGGAGCCAGTCTCCTGAGTGAAAAGTTCAGTGGATGATTTCCCATACTGATGCACTAACACAAAAAAAAAAAACAACACAAAAAACACAGAAGCAGACAAAAATTGAGTATTTTGCTTCATGACACTCCTCCAGACTGAGCTACAGCTCCTCTGCTCCAAAGTCCCCTACACAGCTGGGCTTTGTCTGCTTTTATACAGCCTTTAGCCATTGTCACTTAGGGGAAAAATAAACACATTTGTTATGAAATCATATACAATTATTTACAGTGAGGCACAGCACATCAGTATAGCAGCAACAGAACATGTATCTCATTCGCAAAAACAGATAGTTGAAAGGCCAACAGTAATAAAAATGTTTGTATAATGTTTTAATGAGAACACTTTTCTCCACAGGTTATCAGATCTTAATTACACCACAGAGCTAGCAGCAGAGTTAGCCAGTGTGTGTACCAAGATGATCACTATATTTGCCTATTTTTGTGCTTAAACACACTTGAGTAATTCAGTAGCTCAAGGTTGGAACAATCAGCACCTATTGAGAATAATCAGCCATGCAAGACCTGTGGGGGGCTCTTCTAGCTCCTCCTTTTGATTTACCTTCCACCATTTCTGCTTGCCCTCATTTATTCTGTACACAATTTCATCTCCTTCATCTCAGCTCTCCCTTCTGCTCCCTAACCAGCTCCAATTCACTGTTTCATACCACATTTTAACACAGACAAAGAAGTCATTTTAATTTGTGCTTCCCAAGTTTCTTCCCAGTTGTCCCTGTGCCCCTGTGAAAAAGTCACCTTCAGAAACGAGTATTACTGGGTAAATAAGCACATCTTACTCATGTTCTCTTCATCGTCTACATCCATCGTGAAGTTTTTTTGCTGGTTTCTTGGCTGGTGGGGACTGCTCCTGTCTGGAAAACAGAGAGTGGGACATTTAAGCTCTAAGGTAACAACCTACAAGGGAAAACATTACATCTCCTCTAAAAGCAGCAGCCTGGGCACTCTTTGCTTTAGGCTGTCTGCAGTTTTTACTCAGTTTTCACACGGCATTTCCCCAAGTGTCTATTCTGTAGCTGAGGTGCACTCTGCAGAACTACAAATTGAACAAGGTTTGCAAGAATTTGGGTTTTTGTACGATGAATTATAACAATTTTTATCTGTAACTATGTAAACTACTTTATCTCACTACCTTTCTTTTTTTTTAAAACCCCAAAATAATGTCAAATCCACTCAGCAGGTAACCATGCAGACAATTCCAGCACTCCAAACACTGAAGATGTGGGGTTTTTTTGTACCAGCACCAAACTGATTAATGTCTGTAGTTAAAATATGTGTTGCTTTCTAGGTAATTGTTCCTATCATCATGCCACAAGGGCTCCAAAAGAGAGCACTGAACCCTAAAACCACACAGGGACTTACAATTTTAACAAAAGATTCATTATTACAGTGAGGAAAAAGTAGAGGGATTCACATTCTTAAACTACAGTGGATCAAACCATGGAAATTTGCCTTGTACTTGCCAATCTGCTGTATTTTGTTCATCTGCTTCTTAGCTTTTCTGAAGCATTAACAACTCAGTGTTGTGCTTCCTACGTTCTGCATTGCAATTGTTTCTTTAAAATATAATGCATTCATATTCTGCTGATTCTTTACAATTAAATCTTTGGAAAGTACCTGAAGGGAGTAAAGTCCAGTACAAATGCAAAACTGTTCTGTAAGAATGTATTCCAGTGTAACACCTGTAAATGTTGACTGCTTTTGCTGACAATCAAATTAAATTAAGATTGAAGCCCTACTTTTAAGTGTGTCTTTGATCTTACTCCAAAGCTATTACAAATAGTTCACAGAAATCACAGGGCAAAACTTCAACCTGTTATTTCTGGCAATACAATTCTCTCCCAGCAGAGTTTCAGTCTTTTACTTAGCTTACTTTTACCACAGATAGCACCAATTAACTACCCCTGGAGAGTTTGATTCCACTATATATATCTTAAAAGTTAACAATTGCATGGACACCTTTGGGTAAGTGTTCAGGATACTGAGGGCTTGGCAGGTACTCAATTCAGCCTGAGGCTGTGGTCACACATGCTGGGTCAGACCAACCCCTTCACCCCCCAGCCTGTATTGATACTGGGGATTGTCTCAACCCAGGTGCTGGACCCTGCACTTGGCCTTGAACCTCATGAGGTTCACACTGGCCCACTTCTCGAGCTTGTTCAGGTCCCCCTGGATGGCCTTCCATTCCTCAGGTGTGTCAACTGCACCATCCAGCTTGGTGTCATCTCGATCCCACTGTCTGTGTCACCAATGAAGATATTTAGCAGAACTGGTCCCACAACCGACCCCTGAGGGACACCACTTGTCACTGGACTCCATCTGGACATTAAGAAGTTTAATCGTTGCTAACATAAGAAGAAGAAAAAAAATCCCACAAAAGCTTGTATCCAAGAATGAAAGATACGTAGGGATACAGACACAAGTAACACAGCTAACTGCTCGACAGCAGTATAACCCACAGGGATGGTGCACGTGCAGTCCTCCTCCAGCCCTTCAGCCACAGAAGTAGCACTATCACCCCTTCAGACCAAACAGTTGGCTGAATCATCCACCTACTGATCAACAACACACTTGAACTTCATCACTGATGTACCTGGAGGTGACTTCAGACAGGGCAACTCCTTGATTTGCCCAGTGAAACTCCCACTTCAAAACCAGGTTTTCGAATAACTGCAACTCCTGGCACACAGGTGATTACAATGTAAATGTTAAACGTGTACAATAGAAACGCCCATAAACCACCAGATATTGATAAATGAAGAATAATTTTAAAATACGCATATAGACACGTTAAGTTTGCAACTTTAACATCCATGCTAGATGTTGTTATTCAGTAATTTAAAACAATCAAATCTGTTTATCCTCAACTAAACAAATCCTCAGCAGGCTACTGTTTGCAATTTTCACAGCTTACTTTTCACAGCAGGAGCTAAGCAGCCCTTACTGAAAACAGAAAATGTGCCTTCAGCAATCATTACACTAATTAATGCTATGCCTCTAATAGTACAATGAGAAACAGATCTCTATGTTTGTCTCCATTTAATGCATTGGTTCAAAAACAAAGCTCATATGCCTGCAGATACCCTGAATTTCCTACCACCACTGCCAAACATTTATCATCAGCCCAGTTTGTGACCCGAACGCACGTCTTTGCTCAGGCAAGATGATTCCTTTTCAATTCTCAGGCTTGTCTGGAGAAGACGCTGATTGAAGTATCTAAGAGGATTCTGCACAAACAGGGAGGAGAGGCAGAGACAAAAGATGCAGAAACACACTTCTGAGCACAGTGGAGCTGCTCAGATTCCCCAGTAGCCAGACGATGTAAACTCACACAGACCATAAAAATACAAGACAAACAGTAAAACCCCCCAGCTGATGATGTCACCAGCAGTGCAGAATTCCAAGGGGCAGAGAATTAAAGTACTTGACTCACACAGAATTTCTATAGCCCTTTTTTTTAATCCCAAGAGTATATACAAAATTACTGTGTACAAAATCTCAATGTGAACTCCACCTACATGCAATCAAAGCTTTAGGCAAACTGTGGGTTTCAGAGTGGCAATCTTTCCCCTGTGCCCCTGTCATCATTCACCTTGGGCACCACAGCCTCTCTGCTGATCCGTGACAAATCCTGTTTGCCAGGGAATGCGTGCAGAGTTCGAGAGGTTCTGAGCCCATTGCTTCCAGCCTGGGCACACGTACAGGTGCTCATGCCCTGTGCAGTGGGTTGCTGCCTTCCCTCCTCCATCCCTTTCGCTTCACAGAAAACTTGAGCTGCTCTTCACACCCCGCCCAGCTCCATCACTGCTCCCATACATCTGCAAGACCAATTTGAACTTCATGCCACAAAGACATCAGCCGTGACTGTCCCACAAGGCTTTCATGTGAGCACTGTCACACCAGGAATGAGCTCCCTGTTAAGTACACAGAAAGCTATAATATGACCTTCCCAAATCCTACCCCAAAGCTCTCTCCTGCTGGAATGCCCAATGGCACTAGAAACTGCTACCCAGGAGCAGGTCTGCAAGCCCATGTCACATTGCTGATCTTGGGACACCATTGAACAGACCAGTTATGTTTCCTCAGACACCACTAAACTGATAGGCTTCACCCCCTAAGATGCTTGTGCCTTGTTTGACACAGCACAAGACAGCTCCAACTCCAGTGCAAATCCTTGTATTATTAGAATCCTGGAATCATTAAGGTTGGAAAAGACCTCTAAGATCAAGTCCAACCACCAACCCAACACCACCATGCCAACTAAACCATGCCCTGAAGTGCTACGTCTACACATTTTTTTAACACCTCCAGGGATGGTGACTCCACCACTTCCCTGGGCAGCCTGTTCCAATGCTTGACCACTCTTTCAGTAAAGAAATTTATTCTAATATCCAATCCAAACCTTCCTTGGCACAACTTAAGGCCATATCCCCTCATCCTATCACCAGCTACTTGAGAGAAGAGACCAAGCCCCACCTCACTACAACCTCCTTCCAGGTAGTTGTACAAAGTTGTATTCCTCATCTGAGCCAAAATGCTGCTGATGACCTGAGGGGGATGCAGAGCTTCCCATCATGTTTTATCCCAGCTGCAGGCTACAGCAGCCACAATCCTGGCTACTACACTTCAGGCTGGCCAGCAGAGTCTCCGTTTGGTGACAGTATCTGTCCCAGTGCAATAATGGGGGAACAAACAAACCTGTAACTTCAGTTGCCATAAACTGGCACGTTTTATGAAGCAGAGTAAAAGAAACAAGTCACCTCAATCACTCTTCATTTAGATAGGGCTTAGGAGTCAGAAAAGCCTTTCAAACATACAAGAGGAAGCTGATGAGAGTTCTCTTCCTTTCCAACTTCAACAGCCTCTGGATTTCACCCAGACACCAAAGTATCCCCCACTCTGTGGAATGGGGCAGTAGAGCTGCCTTACTGCTCAATACTGGAACAATCAACAGCATTCCCACTGCAAGTGACTGTGCTGCCATGCTGGTGTGGAATGCTGAACAAGAACCTGCACGTGAGGGTATCGCTTGATGTTGGCAAGTTATGTGTTCTACTGCCTTTCTGGCAGCACCACCTGTCCCTAGACCCACTGTCACCAGGTCTGCAGCAGCAATGCTTCCATCAGTGCCAAGTACCCAAGTGCCAGAAACAATCAAACAACAGAAATACTTACTGTGGAGGCAGGCATGAGTGAAAGAAGAGGGAAGGGAAAACAACTATTTTCTAGAAAAAGTCAAAAGAAACACCTACAGCTTGGCAATGACTACTTTTACGTGTGCAAGCCCAGGGTCGCAGAGGGAGGAAAGGAGGACAGGACACCCGGGTATCTTACTCTGCCTTTTGTTGGAGAGATACACAAATGAAGAGCCAGAGACACCGAGCTGTTGTCATTTCCCCAGTCCCAGCTGGGAAGCAAGATACTTTGGCAAGAAGACATTGCTTCAGAAAGCCCAAGAGGTTGTCCTCGTACACACTCTGAACATGAGCACAACACATCCAAGAGGACCTCTGTGACAGTCGGGCTCCCTGCAACGCACCAGCTCGAGGCAGGCCACCCTCAGATGGGCAGGATCACACCTGTCTGATCCAGGTCCCTGTGAGACCTGGAACCACCTGGCTCATCCAACGTTAAGGACAAAGCGCACCACCACGCTTGCACTGCGGCAGCACCACCTTGGGCATCCCTCTCCTGCCTGGTCACTGTCCTCCCTAAAGCAGATGGACAGAGGGAGGGGAGAGGATCATGCAAATCATGTAAGCCCTTTTCCCTTAAAGAGATTAGAAATTCGAGCGGAACTTTTGCTAAACAGGCTACTTTTATTTGCTCTATAAAAGCAGCTTAAATTTGCTTTCCTATTACTGTAGAGAAAGCCTGACTCCAATCCTAATTAACTCTGTACTATCAATAAGGCTGTAACTCTTGGCATACTAATATTGCCATCAACCAGATTATCTACTGTGTAAATTATGGGTTGCATTACGCAGAGTTATGTGCAGCAGTTAAGAGGAAACATTTATCTGCAGTAACAGAAGCAGCAACACTCATTCTGTGCAGATACTCAGCTCAGGTACCACAGCCAACATCTATTTAAAATCCAACTGTGCTGAAAAAAGTATAACAATTTTGTCTACAAAAGGTGACAGCTTTTTGTGGGCTACAGCAAACAATGTTTAAGCACCAGTATCATGTACACTGTTTGTACTTACTAACTAAAGATGTTACGTTTTCCAAGCTTGTGAGTATCAGTTCAGGAAAAATTTTCCTTGAAAATAAATTAGTTAATTATTAGAGAAAGGACCTGGAAGGCTGCTGAAAAATCAGCTTTCCTTTTGAGTAAGGATTCTTTTCTGGTCTGCGACCAGACTCAAGTGCAATTATCACTGTGTCAGGCCAGGAGGATTTTGGGAGAGTGAGAGCTGAGGCAAGTATAGGGTCCGAGCCTGAATTAGAAGAAAAAGAGGAAGAGGTTACCTCTCCTTTTGATTCATCACCCTCAGGAGTGTGATGCCCAGCAGTGTCCATCCCTCACAGACAGACACACTGTCACCACCATCCCAATAAACCTGTCTTTTGGGTTTTATTAGCCCTTCCATATAAAATAGGACCCACATATACTTTCAGAAATTGGGGGTAGATTTTTTTTTCAGAAAGAGGACTTGGAGTGCCGGCTGCTCACTAGGGAGGCATACTTGATTACTTCTGAAATCATTAACAATCATTCATTTCACTTCGAAGAAGGAACAGCATTTTTTACTTCTTTGCCCTCCCAAACTTTTATTCAAGCAGCTTTCATAATGCAGCACAACTGCAATAATAAGCTCATTCACTGCCTGTACGTAATCCATTCAGCAACTGCTATCCAAAAACCTCTCAGATCCTACAGGCACAAAGTCTCTACACTGCTTCAGCATGGAGGCTGGGTAATCATCAGTGTCACCCGAGCAAGGACAGCTTCGAAAAAGACTCCAAAAAGACTGAAGCTGTGCCTTTGCCTCTGACAGCAAGTGTGAGTAAGCTCTCAAATTTCATTCCTAAAATCTTGCTCGGGGATAAGCAACACAACTGGAATAACACTCCTCTTTGAGAGCACTGGCAAAATTTTACATTGGGGGAAAAAAAAAAAAAAGGTAAGAATAAAGGAAAAAGCTTAATTGCTACTCGAGATTTACAGAGCTTTCAAAATTAACAAAGAACAACTGACAAATAATAGTTAACTGATCTGGGTCAGTGCATACACAGCATTTTATATGTGGACTAGGACTGTGCAGAAAGTCTGCTCCTTGCCTGCACAGACTGCTTCTTCTCAGGTATACTGCTAAAATACATTCAAATTTCAACTGTACTATGCTGGTGCAGTAGAGGGGATTTTTGCTTTTAACAAGGAGCAACACATCAAAGCCCAGCAGTTTGCTAAGCACACTGACAGAAGCCAAGTGACTGCACAGCAGCACACTCTGCAATGTTCAGGCTACAAGCAGTACCACAAAAAGCTTTTACTCTCTAAATGCCTTGTATGTCAGCCATGTCAAACAGCAAAACAACATCTAAACGTATGCCGATTTAACTTGAATAATGAAAAAGGACAGTGTATTCACAACCTAAACTCTCTCCTGTTTTTGAAGTCTGTTTCCCATAGGGTATTTCCAAAGATGGGAAGAGCACCATGACTACTTCTGAATATACTAGCCAACGCAACAGTATTTGCTTTTGTTTCCCTAAGAGGCTACTTGAAAGATTTTTAACTAGAAGTGGCTATAGCAAGTATGCACTACAGGAGTACAAAGAGACAGAACTTGTGTTTCTTTTGTTTTAATATCCTGTTTATTCACTGCACACAAAGAAAGCTGTGAAGGACAACAGCTATCTTGGCTTATCCCCATCCCTGAGGAAAAACTAGATAAACCTTGAAAGGAAAACTTAGCGGCTGCCCAGTGTTTTATGAGAAGAGAGAAAGGTATAGATGCAAGAAACCACAACTTGATAGATGAAAGAAAACTATTACTAGAAGGGCGCAGAAGTCGGAAAGCTGCAGCTGTAGAGAAGTTTCACGTTTGTTCTAAAGTACCCTCCTTCCAAACTTGGACAGCCAAGTAAAATAAGATGTTGGCAGATGCTGAAGGATTCTGGGTCAAAGTATTTCTTTTACTCTATAAATCCGAACAGAAAACACTTAAGTTGCACTTAGCAATGAAGGCTCAATCCTCACCTGAAAACTTCTACGTTTACGATCCCCCCGGTTCTTTCTTTTCCCGCCTGCGAACCAAGCCCTGCCTTTCCTACCTTTCCGCTCCGACCGCTTCCTCCGCCGCCGCCGGCAGCGCCGGGGAGCCGCGCCCAGCAGGGTCCCCATGCTGGGAGCCGCGGCCGGAGGAGCTGCCGTGCACACTCCTGCAGCCCCCTCCGGATCTGTATTCCCGGCAGGAGGGTCACCCCTTCCTCCAGCGCAGGGCGCAGCGAACAGGATGCATCAAGCTGCCGCTCGTCCCTCCCCACCGCCAGGGGCACGCCTGACAATTAACCCTTCCCAAGTGAAAGGGGCAAGGAAGGACAGTAGCAAAGACATCCTCGCTACTGGGAGCAGAAAGGCAAATTTGTTTTTATTTTGTTTTTAAAGAAGGAGGGCAGCGCTTTGCTGTGGCATCAGCCTTACACCGATCTCAGAAACCAGGAGAGATACAAGCAAGGAAACATTTGTACATCCTAGTGCATGAAACCAAGATGCCTTCAGTATCCTTTGTAATTGCTGCTCATGTTCCTAGTTACGTATGTCATGCATTGCCTAGAAGTGCACAGAATCTATTTGTGAAGAGCAGGAACACACAGCAAATCTCAAAGAGCAATGTTTTAGTCCCACATCTTTGTACAGGGCTTTGTATGCTGGGCCTTTCCAAAAGGCTTCCCGATGTCAACATCAACTGTAGCATTTTCCACCCTTTTTATAAACAAAAAAAGCAATATGACTTCATGGAGTACTGTGATATTATCCTGTTTACCCAGTTTGAGCAACCAGCTGGACATGAGTTCACCCTGTTGGTCCTGTGAATGAGCAGCACAGACTGCAGGCTGCAGCTACCCTTTAACCCTGCCTGGAGATTGAACCTCTCAGGGCAGAACAGGGGATGTTTGCAGGTGTCCTCTGTGTGTTACTCGAGTGAGGAGACTTCTCTGACAAGTCACCTCCACCTGCTGCTCTCAGACCTTCATTCCTCAGTACACCAGGCCTTGCCTCTTTGGAAGACAGCACAGGACCAAACCTGGACAAACTCTGATAGATGACTTACACAGACCACCACATTTTGACAGCTAGCCAGGATGGCATTTTTGGAAAAACATTGCTATTGGCATCTTAAATGAGCTGTACTTCACTAGCCAAAACCAACACAGTCAAGCTCACCAGTGGGCTCGGGCTGCTAACAAGGTTAGGTACCTCTCCACCTCCTGCTCCCTCTGCTGGCACTTGTTCTCCAGATCCTAGGAACCAGCTTTTTCATCTCCAGTCTGTGCTCAGTTCTTCAGTCTGAAACCAGTTAACTTGATGTCTGGAATTATTTCTGCAGGAAGCCTAAGTGCTAAGGGCTGCAAACTTCTCCACTTACTTCAGAGGAGCTAAAGTTCTACTTCAGCATCTATGGTAATAGTCACTACTTCACTGAGGACAAAGAAATATCAATAGGACCATTCATGCTCGATTTACACAATTTAACAAGATGAACCTGCCAATAGTGAAAGAAGCCACCAATGCCATGGTCACACCACCATGTGTTCAGCACTATCAAAAAGCCCAGGAGGAAATGAGTGTCATCATCATTATCTAAGACCAGCTCCCCAAACCAGTCTTCCCTAGGGCAACACTGCGTGATCCTCCTTTGCAGCAGATATAAGGTCAGGCATTTCTTATGCTTCCAGAATCTCCTTCCTTCACTAAACACTGCCCGCTTGGGCTCACAGACCAGAGGCATGCTCTGGATTAATACAGCAGCATTTCCCCCTTCACGGAAACCAGAAATAGCCTCATTTCAAAGTGACAATGATCTGACACCAGGCCCTGCAGTGCTACATCCAATGGGTCTGCATGGTCACAGCAAGAGTAAGGCAGATATCCAGGAAACCCCAGTGAAGCCCACAGCTCCAGTGCCAGCACAAGCACTGGCTGAGAGTTGGCAGAGCCCTTTCTCATCTGACCAAAGTTAATTTAAGACCTAAGTTAACAGTTCTGCACCTCGCTAATTTGTGGTTTCCGGCCATGTTTGACATTTCAGTCCACATTAAGCTGTGCACTACAGGGAAAAGACAAGGAGGGTGGGGCATCAGCATCTACAGAGCCTTGAAGGAAAAGCACCATTGATACACAGAGAGAAAAAGAGAAAAAGCACTGTACAAAGCCAGCCTGGGTCTCTGTGGTTTTAGGTCTTGTGATAGACGGGGTTTTCCAGCTAAAGTATTTGTGAGTTCAACCTGGAGACTCTGTAGCTGTGGCCTCCTCGAGGTTCCCTAGCACCAGGAGGCTCAAGACCATGCTGCAGCTCTCCTGCCAGACACAAGTCTCTCCTTCACCTGACGCTCTTCACAAAGCTCACAGGAACAATCTACCATACCTTTAGGTACCCACCATACTCACTTCACATTAGGTAAGTTGGAAGACTGCTAGGGAAAGTAGAAAGAGGACAAAAAGAGTTGGATCACACAACGCAAACTCACTACTACTTTTTTAATATATTGCATGAAAATCTCTGTGCACCAAAAACATTCTTGCAAACCTCCTTTACTGACAGATTTGGCCACTATTACCAGCTGACTTTGCACACGCTTTCAAGAGAGAGTTGCACGATGTATTTTGTAAGCAGTCTTTCCCCACATGCAATCCATGTGCTTTTCAAGTGCAAGGATTGCATTACAGCCAACAGCAAGTTTTCCTTCAAGTTTTGTGCACTGCAGCAAGAGCAAACATAAATTAGCAGCAGCCACTAGGATTTGCATAAGCTAATTACAGCCTGAGCATTTGCTCGGCACAGCAAATCTCAGAAGACAAACCTGCTGGCTGCACACCAGGAACCCTGATACCATATGCCCAAGCCTGCATTTCCACTCATCAGGTGTCTAAATCCACCCTAACAGCACCATCTACTGTTACACTACATAATTAATTGATTTTACATCTATTGCTCTCTTGGCCAAGGAAGTCTAGAAATCAGAAACACCTCATGATGTTTGCAGATTGTAAACTATTTTAGAACATTTATTTATTACGAAGTTTTCATAGAATCATAGAATCCTAGGGGTTGGAAGGGACCTCGAAAGATCATCTAGTCCAACCCCCCCTGCCAGAGCAGGGTCACCTAGAGTACATCGCATAGGAACTTGTCCAGGTGGGTTTTGAATGTCTCCAGTGAAGGAGACTCCACAACCTCCCTGGGCAGCCTGTTCCAGTGCTCTGTCACTCTCACAGTAAAAAAATTTTTTCGGATATTCACCTTGAACCTCCTATGCTCCAATTTACACCCATTACCCCTTGTCCTATCACTGGTCATCACTGAGAAGAGCCTAACTCCATCTCCCTGACACTCACCCCTTACATATTTGTAAACATTGATGAGGTTTGGTTTAGGTATCACCACTTCTTACTGGCTTACTTTGATGACTGAAGATCTAATTTTTAACACACATTATTTCTGAAGGGTTCCTCAAATACCAATGACTTGCAGAGATGTATTTAAGATGTGCTTCCAAGGTCAAAGTTATAACCATTCAGAGAAGAAAACTCAGCAGCCTAGATCTCCCATTAAGTAGCATTAGTATTTTCATCATCATTTACAAGATAATAGATGCAGCTACCTAGTGGTCCAAAGGAAAATAACAGCTAAATGGAAGATAATTCTAAAACAGTGTTAAGGGAGGTTAAAAAAAAGTCTCAAATATTTGAAAGTTCTTTTATAAAAAGAAAAAAAAAAGTCACACAGGTAGGGTGATGTCTGGACTTTGCAGACAGATTTACAAATTCCCATTACAGTTACCAAGCTTGGCTCAAACGCCCAGCAAACTCAGCTCCTACATGCCAGCTTTGCATGTTTATTTTCTTGATATGGACTGGATAAAAACCTGCAGTCACAGGACTAAGTAATTGTTTTGCAACATATATGTCAACTTGATACAGTTAGATATTTCTTAACAGTATTTTCTCCATTTAAACTGTACTGACCCAGTATCTTTGAAGTGGTTTAGTGTACAAGCATAACTGTAAGTTATATATAACACAATAAAGTTTTAAATAATTCTAAATACATTAAGATTAATTATCTCCTCCAAGGTTTGCATCAATCAGAAAACAATCTTGCTGTGTATTTGCAAATATGGTCTGCTTACCTTTTTAATTATTAGAGACACATGCTGATTCTGCAACCTGCAAAAAGAGGAACACAGTTACATTTGCAAAAGAAAAAAAAAATACAAAGTGCATTACAGATAGTAACTCCTGGCTTTCAAAGGGACAAATTCTGATTCTGTAAGAATAAAGAGTACATCTTGCATATACACAGTCAGAGCCAACTCCCTTGGAACCCCAGCAAAGGGAGGGGAAAAACCATTCTGGACATTACTGGTTGGAAACAAAAAAACAAAAACCAGTTAACACTGAAACTGTTTAATACTTGGGACCAGAAGAAACATCCCAGAGGTACAAACAGCTGCTCAGCAGAACCTAATCTGCCATCTCTGCATCTTCTAGCAGAAAGGGTGAGCAAAACATTTGGCCAAAAATGGCTTAAAACTAAAATCAGCTTCTGTGTTATTACAACCAACTTATCCTGCATGCAAATCTAAAGTCTTCTCGTTAAAAGTTGTTGGGTTTCTTTTAAATTTACATCTTAAATTTTCTTTATAGTGGTTGATTTTAATTAATATAAAGAAAACCTCACATTACAACCTCCCTTTCAAACACCACTTTCCTGATACTACTGACACCAGCTGGCATTCTCCTCAAGTGCCTGCAAAACCAGAAAATCCCCCACCTACCAGCAGCAGGGTGGGAAAGAAATGGCAGACCTAGGGTAAGGAGGATACAGGGTAACAGGAAGGACTAATGCTACAAGAGATTTTATTTCCATAAATGCTTGTAAACTGCAAGGCTGTTCAACCAGGAACAGATGGTTTTATTTTTACAGCTAGCTCCTAGTTATAAGAAAATATTTATATTACTTTATCCGTGTGAAGATACACTATTCTAAAATGGTTCAGCACACCACAGAAGCGATTCCCAGAGCAACAGAGTGTTCCATTCAGGCGGCTACGTTCTGCAAAACCACACATGCAGGCAGTGGTCCATCAGAGAGGGGACACGCCGGTACCTGTAAAGCGTTTTGGTGTTCGCACCTTGAGAAGAGAAGCAGTTTGTGCTGTTCGGCTGCCCACCAGAGGGTGCTGGCACCCTACACAACCTTCCACTGAATTACAGTTACAGAGCACACACAGCACAGCCACGGACGACAGAAACCGATGGATCTATCTATCGGATCACAACTGCTGTAGTCAAGTTAGAGAAGAAGGGAACTGACATCATCACGAAACTCCTCGCACTAGAACCCTGCATCAATTCAGCCTTGGTTCTTCCACTAACCTCCCCCCAGGCAGCACGGGCTGAGGGAGCCAGCTTCTTACCGAAGGACTGGCAGCAGCAAAAACAGGTGGAGGAAAAAGTGAGACTTCTAACACCTTAAGCCAGGAACGGTGCCACTGGAAACAAAAGGGAATTACCACGGTGTTAGAAAATGAACAAACTTCACCTGCGACACTTCCTACTTGGCTCTGCCTGGTGGCAGACGAATACTTCAGGGCTTGATCAAGTCATAACATGCTTCCCCACCACCTTTGGCAGGAGACTGGTGTTTGCCTGCTAAAGGGGCTCGTCTAGGAACTCAGCACCTCCCCACAGCATCTCCACATCGTTACTTAAAAAAAAAAACAAAACAGTAAACAATTACTTAGTTCCTTATCAATGTCAGGAAAAAGACCCTGGCGACAGATGTGCATGTCACCTTGCTGGCATTTGCTTCCCTCATGAAACTACAATTGTCATTTGAACACAGGCTTATCCTTCTGCCACAGACAGGAGGCATATAAAGAGCTCAAAAGCAAGAGTTCTTTTTCACAGTGCCTGGAACAACAACCGAAAAGCAAACAAATACAGCCAAGGCTTGGCAGAGGAGCTTGGCAGCACCCACCACAGCTCTCCATTTGGCTACCACACCACTATCATACAAAAGATACATGTGCTGTGTATGTATATATGTGCTACACATGTTACATGAGCTGCCACATCCAGTTTCTCACAAACGGGCTTTTAGAGGAGCCACACTGAAGAAAAAGCCAGGAGAGAAGCTTTGGCCAGCCCACCTTCCCACCAACTCCTCTGCCCAGCTGACTTCAACTTCAATCGTGGGCACTGGTCACTCTAGCTGCTGAAAACAGAACATGGAGATGGAAATCAAGCAACTTCCAAACAGCTTTCTTTCTAAAAATTACTAGCGAGTTTATTCACCCAAAAAAGTTTGGGAACACACTCAATGTCATTTCCCCCAGGGCAGCAAAGGATACTTGAAACCCATTTGAAGAACAGGTCAAGCTGGACATGTAGGACTTTCTGAAAATACTAACTTGTTAAAGCTCAACTGAAAACGTTTCAAGGCAATGAGAATTGGATCAGACATCTGATAACATCTCCATTACACAGACTGCATCTCACATGAATGAAGCAGCCTCCAGTTTTCTGCTAGTCCTTTGAAAATTTCCATAGGAGAAAGGCATTAAGAAGTGCATCCAGATAAAATGTTTAGGTCTTAATTGGCCAACTAATAGTCCTAAAACCTTTGAGAAAGGAGAAGGATTTCAGGGCTCTCCTTGAGCACTGAAGATCTCCTTCCTTGAAGGCAATGAAGGCCCCCTTGGCTGAGCAGGTGGTGAGGGTCCAGTGACTCCAACTCTACTGCTATCACTGCCACCTTGCCTGAACAACACGCTGCTTCATCCCAGCAGCCAGCAGTCCATCCCAGGCCACCTCCTCCAGCCCAGAGGAGCAGAAGCACAGTGCCAGGCAGGTACCCACATTACAGGGGTGCCCTGTCCAGGCTCCTCCATGGGGAGCTGCAGTCTCAGGTTCCTGGTGTGACACCAGCTGAGGAGCCAAGGGGGGCAGGCAACCTCACACTGGGCACATGCACAAACACCTCTGTGTTTTCCTCCAGTGACTGACAGTGAGTTTCCAATGTAATTTCAACTTGCAAGATGCTAGATGTGTCGATCCAGTTCTGTAAGATTTTGGGGAAAAAAGTACAGCCAATCACACAGACCTCCAAAATATCCACCCACAAAGGACAGGAGGCCCCACCTCAAAACACAAAACCTGCAGGAAACACTCAAACACAAGGTAGCTGTTTGGAGGCACTCACCACCAGTCACGTGGACAGGGCAAAAGACAGTAATTCTAAATTTACGTATTTACTTTCCTATTTATTTTACTCTTCTGGTGCTGAAAAACACAGGTAAGCTGCTGAGGCACCTCAACTGCATGTGTGTGCACATGACAAAAACCACAGGAATGTTAAATCCAGCATCCTCTGCCATTCCAATTTCAACACTGGCTCAGGAAATAGCACTGCTTGGAGGTGGAAAGCCAACCCCACTGCTCAGCCCAGTGTTGCTCAGTTTACCTCCCAACACAGATTGCATCAAGACATTTCACAGAGGGCAAACAAGAAACACAAAAGACACAGGCACCGGTTTTGTGAACTGATCTGCACCCTCCTTGGGCACCAGAGGAGCTAGGGGTTTTTTTATTATTATTTAAAATACACTTCCTTCAGATTAAGGTGAGCAGCTGGAAGAAACCTTTACTCCAGCCTGGACAAGCTGTCTGCTGGGACACAGGTAAGTGCCAACACATGCCAGCTGCCAAACACGTGCAGCTGACCATGATTTTTTGGTTGGTTGTATTTAGCTTCTAGAATTTGTCCCTCCAGGTATTTTTCTATACCATCTTCTTCTTCAAGTAGGAACCTTTCCTGCTTCAAACTGCCACCACCAGTTTCCAGAGGGAAGGCTGTCTCCAGTTTGAGACCAGCTATGAACAGCTAACCAGGGCTTTGCTCCCACTCTTCCTCTTCTCCCAGGGAACCCAGGGAAGAAATGCCTTTGTGGTAGATGTTGCTCCTGGCCCCA
Organism: Hemiprocne comata; assembly: GCA_020745705.1. Taxonomy (NCBI): domain Eukaryota; kingdom Metazoa; phylum Chordata; class Aves; order Apodiformes; family Apodidae; genus Hemiprocne; species Hemiprocne comata. Next base: position 38,508,915 of record CM036591.1, read on the forward strand.
GAAAACTACCACATTAGCCTGCAATACAAGACATGGCCTGCCTTTTCATACATAAAAGGGACAAGTCTCTGCCACAAACTTAGAAACTCAGTTCAACAGCACAATTACAGAACTGTGTTTTCCTTTGGAAATAGCTTTTTCCTCTAAATATGAAAAAAACTGTTTGATATCTATGATGGTACCTACCTTCATTTATCAGACTGAATTAATGAAAAAACCAGCCCAAATCCAAACCACAATCCCTGTATCCTTTTTGAATTGCTCATTTAAAATCCTAAAATGAATTAGGAAAGTCTAGCAACCAATCACTATAATGAAAAATATAATTTAGGAAAAAAGGCCACTCATGCAGCCATTGCAAAAAAGCAGTAAGTGCAGTTCACACACAACACAAAGCTGCCAAATGTGTCTCCTTCCCTTGGCATAAAACAAACCCTTTTTTTTAACTTATGTATAGAAAGCATTTAAGACACTGAAACCAAGTTCACTGACACTTCAAAAGCTATGAAAACTCAGCAGCTATGAAGCAACAGGATTCAGGTTAGTATCTATGGAGAAAAACAGTATGCTACTCCATGAAATAACATCTAAGCTATTACTGCTTTTGCTGCAGGTACCAAATAAGTTAACATTTCTCATTTATTCTGGAACACTCAAGATTCAAACGTGTTCCGGAACAAATACAGACCATTATTTTTCCAAACATTCTCTCACAAAAAAAATGTTTTCACACATTCACTAAATACTAGCAAGGAATTTTTCATTTCTGATTTTTCATCTTGTGATCCCCTATGTCTGAAAAAGTATATTAACAATGCTGTGGTATACTGGTTTTTGTGACAGCCTAAAGCCTCAATATAAAATTTCAATAGTGAAATGACATTATTTCAAAATCAAAGATTCTAATGCCACTCCTCCTTTCTACAGAATCACAACATCTCATATACAAGAGCAGATACCTTACAAGAGAATGTGACTGAGCCCAAAGAAACTATTCACACAAGCAAAATTACCATAAATGTCTTCAGGGGAATCTTGCCTTTAATCTGGATTTCGTTATTTCACTGCAGCTAATGTTGAAACGTTTACATTACTCATTTAGCTGTTTTAAACATTAGTCAAATTGAAACAGCACAACAATGTAACCTCAAGACTAAGCAGCAACTTTTGAAATAAAGAAATTTAAGTAAGCATTTGAAAGTAGTTTCTCTGTTCCGTATCAATACCTTCTAGACAACAGCTATAAAAAAAAAGATCAGTCTGGACTACAGACAGACTGTGGACAAGAATTTAGGGCAGAGGACCAGCAGGGACAGGACAATGCACACATCCCAGCTGCATGGACCAATTCTGGCACTCGAAGATGCTCCACTAAGAGGTAGATGCTCCTGCAACAACTGAGAGAGGTGCTGAAAGCTGTTGTCTCAGCTGTACCTGTGAAACCTCCTGCATGCTCGTTACACATGTTCAGCATATACTAAAGGACTGCAAATCTTTCTTCACTTGGACAGCAGCAGTATTTTTAAGACTTCAGAACTAGGAAGGCTGATTATTTTCATTCTTGCTTCCTTCCTAGGGCAAAGATAAGATGTTTGTGAGCTACATGGATTTTTTTGTACCTTAGACTTCAGAAAAATGCCTCAGAAAGCAATGTTTAGTAAAAAGATGCCAATACACTTATCACTCAGTTTAACAACTTTCAAAACGACGAGATTGTGTCCTGCATTAAGGATGTATTCATATCTTCTCTAGCCTTTACTGCAGGAGGTCACTCTCCACAGTCCTTAAATGTTAAGTTTACTGCTTCAGGACCTTCAAAACAACACACCTTACTCTCAGACTTCTACTCTTAAATGCAGGACTGGATGGTCGAGCCACAGCCAGGCAGAAAAGCAAACCACTGCCATCAGCTGCTTCCAGCTGCCTGGTATAATGAGCGGCTGCTAACGAAGCTGGGAGACAGCCCAGCAATTAGCAAAGGTGGGGTGAAGTATGACTATGCCAAGCAGTGCCTGGTAAGAGATACAGCTCCCAGGTGCTCCCGGACCACTTCTGCAGGCTGAAGAACCAGCACAAATTGATTGATGGATGTGAAAGCAGGGCACTGCGTGAGGCTAGGGTTACCTGTCTGCTCCTGACTGAGGACAAGCAACACGACAGAGATTAAAAACCTGTCCTGTCGACAAAACTCAAGGGGTGCAGCCTCCTCCCCCCACAAATGGCTGCAGCAAAAAGCATCTTATGCAGTGCAGCCAAAGACTTTCCTTATTTTATCAGCAACGACATCAAAAGGCAACTTGATTGCAGTTTATGACGCCTATATGAAGATAAAACAGCCCAAGAGGGTGCTGCAACTTCAGTAAAAGGAGTACACCAAGATAACATGTACAAGCTCAAAAGAGGGCTTAACACAGACATCGTTTGTGCACCTTTCAGGCTTAGCCTTTGATATGCAGCCCGGTGCTAACCATTCTGCATCAGCCTGTGGCTCACCAACAGCTTCCCCCACCGGGAGAAACAGCATGGAGCTGCATCCGCTGTGCACAAAAAGCCTGGAAGCTCAAACTGAACCGGGCCAACACAAATCATGGCTTGCACACTTGTACCAAAAGCCAGAGCTGCCACCTGCAGCAGGCGTGTGCTCTGCCACCCTGCTCAAGCAGACAGGCTGTGGTGACTGCTGCTGCACGCTTGTTTAAAATACATGCTCTGCATTTAACGTGGGAGGTTTTCACATCTCATTAATCCTTCGCCTTTAACTTGCACATTGCAGGAGCTCCATGCACAGGGAAGTTAAAATACCGCGGAAGAGAAACAAATCACGCTGTTTTCTCAAACAAAGGACGGGGGGCGTGATTAGCCGGAAATCATGTTTCCAGGTCAGTCGTTTCCTCACTGCTTTCCTACTTATGCATGTTTTGTGCCCTGGGCAGAGCTGGGGACTGTAGGAGAGCGATGCAAGCACGAGAGAAGGGCTAAGCTCCAAGGGAGCTGGGAAAGGGAAGAGTTGCTAAAGGCTGCACTGAGCCATAACTTTTGTCCTCCTCTTGCACAGGGTACTGCTCTCCTGCACCGTCCCAGTCTGGATGCAGCTCTTGTCACAGCCCTAATAAGCAAAGACTCTGACCTGGCACGCAGGGGCCCTCACCCTGCTGCACAAGGCGAGGAAAAGGGGACGATGCCGACTGCCTCAGTGCAGCGGGGAGCCCAAAAACCAACACCTGCATCTTCAGTTGGCTTTTCTTCCCCACAGGGGCCTGCTCCCAGGCAGGGAGAGTGCACGGCACCAGCCTCAGCAAGCCAGGACTCAAGCACCCTGTGTTTGGAACTCCAGTCTCGCCAGCAGCCTGCATTTCCCTGGTGGCAGCTTCCAGGATTTGTGTCTGTGTCTCATCACTGCCATGTTTCTGAAAGAACCAGCTGCTGGATTTCTAAGAATATGGAAGTGTTTCCTTTCACTTCTAAAATCACATTTCTGCTTTTCCCCCACTACAAATATGAGCAGATTTGAAGAACTATAAGCTAACTTTTGAGAGGGCTCAACTCCCAGTCAGTTTTCTGAGTTTCTGGAAGCCTTTCTGGGAGCTGGCAGTTGCAGGTGGCTATCAGGGATCTCGCTACCACAAGACTGTCCCTTCCAGAGTACTTCCTTGTGTTATTCAATATTAAATATCTGTATGTTAAAGAAAAAAAAAAGAAACCACCAACCACACTTATGGTGTAAAATCTGACTTTCATCACCACTCTGGTGTGTGGGCAGAGTGTTTGCCACCACAGAACATTAGACATTTTACAGCCACATTGAGCAGAAACAGTTCTTACCACCTTCTTACTCAATATGTTGTAATGCATCCCCAAGTCTGAGAAGACCAACAAGTGAAACATCGGGTAGAGCCTGGATAGGGCAGGAGAAGAGCAAGAGAGAGGGAGGATGCTGGCATGACCCAGGCACTGGTCAGGGTGTTATGTCCAGAACAGACCCTGGGCTTGCATTACTTGCATACAGAAGAAGTTTTGAAAAGGTCTTGTGTGGTGTGATTCTTGAGCAGAAACCACAGCGGAGTGCAACTGGACCAAAGCTTGTGAGTGTATCGAGATGGAGACTTCGGACGTCAGAAGACAATTTTGATGCATTAACCCCATAGGCTAATTGTCATTAGTACTTCTGAGTTCAGCTAAAAATTGATAAATACCTTTTCAGATATCATATTATCTCTTGCTAAGTATTAAAAGCTGCTCCTGATAGCCAAATGAAATGAAGCTAATGAGCAGAAATACTTGTCTAACTAAACTATACAAAGTGGCCTCAAAGAACCTTCTAGCAAGACAAATCTGAAACTACATTTATGAAAGAGGGGGAGAATTGTTCAGTCAGTGATGAAAGTTCCAGATAGAAAGCAACTTTTTTCTTAGCTTTTGGGTGCTTGAGAAGTTTCATTAAAAAAAACCTAAATACTAGGGCTGAAAAAATTTGGCTAAAGGACTGTAATCCTGAATAGAAACTGATGTTCAAAATGCAGCGAGCTGAAATAATTCACTTCACTGACCCATACAAAATACAAATTGCTTCTCCCAGCTTACACCCAAGTATGTCTCCACAAAATCTGGGTGATTTGCTTCTGTGAAGTACCAGTCTCTTATAACCTTGATGGGAACTTTGGGGTTGACTCTCCCTTTGATTAACAGAGAAAATACTACTTACTTACAGACTTGACTTTACTGCAGTCACAGCAAATGCCATTTTCCACTGTAAATAGGTTTCTAGCTAGCTAATCTCTTGGTCCCTATGCCAAAAGCTGCCCTCTTCCTTTTTTTTTTTTTTTTTTGAGGGGTGGTTTCTCCACTCTTTATGCATTTATCGACACAAGTGCTTTCCAAATTCATTAGTTTCCCTTGAAAGCAAGGATTAGAGTTACTGAAATAGTGGCTGCTCACAAAGCCATAGTATGACAGAAACAGCTGCTAGTAGTCATGTTAGAAAAGAGGGGTGAGGAAATTTCAGATTTTTGTCCCTTTTTTTAAGACTAAGTCCCATGGTTTTTTACTCCCATGATTTAGTCAAATCTAAGTCTTAATAATGGGTGAGAGTATTTCAGTCACACATATTGAACTTCAGACATTCGTTTTAATTTAGAGTAATTAAAACATCTTGGTGGGTTTTTTAGAAGCAGGTGACTGACCTCACCTAGATTTTCAAATGGGTTTTGCTAGTGTCCAGCTCTCCAGAAACTGTTCCTTTCCTAGTACTCCCCATCATCAGCCAGATGGGGAAGAGATGGAGTGGAGTTAATACCAGTCATATCAATAAATCAATACAGTATGAGATAGAACACCGTAATAATTAACTACTTCTGCAGAGATGATGGCAACTTCCAGAATGAAAGGGCTTATAAAAGACAGGCAGAGTCCTGCCAGAGGGGACATTTTGTTGGGCAAAATTTACCAATACAAGAGAATTCTTTATATCAGGAATTTGTTGTTGCATGAGGCCTGCCAAAATTGCATGCAGGTCTCTGCCCATCTTCACCATCTCTTGTAAACTGATGTCATTTCAAAGCAGAAGGCAAAAAGGGAAGGACTACCGGGTGACACGCAGCATAGGGAGTTTGAGGGAAGTCTCCCAAGAGCTGCCCAGTCTAACAGAAGAAATCAGAGTATGACTGTACCAAATTCAGGGGAGAGGGGAAAAAAGGGAAGCAATTATCTGTCCTGGAAGGGAACACTGTGCAGAACCAAATGAGGCTTTTTGTATGAAGGCAAGAAATAATCAGTGCTTTTCAGGCAGAATTGATACATGCTGCAGATGAACAGCTGCACTGGGTTAGCCAGGAGCACCTTCATTTTTCTACAGCCTTCAGAAAGCATTTCCAGGTGGCCCCAGGAGGAGGAGGAGAGCTGCCAGCATCCCACGTGTGCCCCAGCAGCTGAGCTTTAAGATCCCTTCCAACCCATATCATTCAATGATTCTATGATAAGGCCCAAAGATCACACAGTCACAGGTTCCCAAGAATTTAAACACAGCAAGAGATTAACAAGCACTGCTTCTGTACAGACTATGCTGCTGCTGGAGCAGGGTGGAAATTATCCATTCCCCTAGCACACCAACACAAAGGAGCAAATAACTCAAGATGTAAAATGGCTTCAGGTTCACGACCACAGATCTACAGCGTGAAGGAGCCACTTCATGCAACTGAGGCTACCTGAGCCATCTCAGCCACCAAGGCAAGGCACACACCACTTCAGATGTGAAGAAACCATGTTATTGAGTGGAATTTAGATTAGGCACTGACTTTAGTGACCTTTTACTGTATCTAAACTATTTTTAGACTGAAATTCTCATTCTGGTCCAAGTACTGAACATCAAAAATTATAGATATGCATGTATTTCATATCTATGCATATCCTGCTCACATGTTCTGTGTGGTAGAGAGGAGGCTATTCGTTCAGAAATACAGGGAGTTGGCTGTTCTCTGAAGGATAATCTAAACAATGTGAACATGCACTAGAGACCAAAACTGTAGCTCTATGAGGTGAAATCCTCCAAACAGAATGCCAGCAGCCTTCTAACTCAGATCCAAAAGTCCTTTACTCAAAACTATCTCACCACAGGCACATTAAAGTACTATTCACCATAACAATGTGCACATGAAGTCCAGCAAACTGGTGGAGCGAGAGAATTTTGTATGCACTTTAAGTACAGTGGATGCAAAAACACATTTATACTCACTCTCCCAAACTTTGGAACATCTGGGGGTTCCTGCTGTCTTCAGACCGCTCAGCGGGCTGTGCTAAGCCCATGTTTCATGGGACAACTGCCACACTTCCATATCAGAGGGACTTATAGAAGTCTCAGAACCATCATCATCAACCTGCCCCAATGCTCTGCAGGCAGAGCTGGTTCAGACTTACACAAGATGATGGCTACATCTCAACAGCAAGAGCAGCAAGTATTTTAAAGTGGATGTGCAGTACTCCATTTTAAACAATTCACATTTTGTCAGGACAGTTCACTGTCTAGTTGTTGTTCTGAGTCTCCTCATCAGAGCACGCCTGCAGCCCAACGGACAGCGTTACTGCTCCCTACCTCTTCCCAGGCAAAGGAACTATCCTGTCCCAATTAATACACTTGTTTGACAATTTATGTCCCATTTGGACTACAGCAGTGTACCAAACCTGGGCAAGAAACCACTAGAAGAAGGCAAGAAAGGTATGCGAGCCAGGGAGCAGCAAGAATACAAAAGCCAAAAACTTAGCTAAGGCTGAGGAGCTACATTACACTGAAAGCAACAAAGAGAATAATTCCCTTCCTTACTTTGTACCATAAAAGCTATGACCTTCAAAATATTGGCTTTTTTTTTCTTTAGGATTCAAAGCAGCATGTTTCATCCACGCTGTTCTACAGATCAGGTGATACCCTGGCAAGAGAATAACAGTCACTAGCCCTATTCCTCAACAGAGCTTTTATTGCAGGAATCGAATGTTGTATTTCTAGCCTCGTCCACATTCACTTAAAGCTATCAAGAGCAGCTATTTGGAAAATGCCCTCACTGCCATCAGAGAAGCTTGCTTAAGACTGGAAAGGCAACTTTCTTTTAAAGTAATTTTCTGAATAAGTTGCTGAGGAAAATGCAAACGGAAAGCAGAGCAAAGGACAACTCTGAACCTGAAGTAGTCTTATGCTGAAAGAGCCAGCAAGGACACAGATGCTGAGAGAAGCTGCATACCTTCATAATGGTGCTGGCAAAACAGGCCCCAGCAGTGCTGGGGTTCACCTTCCACCAGTATCCCACCTGCTAGCTGCTAAACCAGACCAAATTCTACATGGAAAGCAGGCGGTTTTGCCTAAGAAGAAGCCTCTGAGGAGGCCAAAGGAAACGGAAGAGAAACAGAGTCAGAAATACAGTCTAATGCTGAGTGTTATGTCTACAAAAAAGCTAACCATCATGACCTGAAATGCAGTGATGGGAGAAGGGAAGGATGAGGATAACATAGGGTATTATAGGAACACTAGCTGTATTTATTTAAGGAGAACAGGCACGCCGTCTCCAGGAAATGTGACCATGGCCCAACGCTCAAAGTCTGTATTCCCAGCATGCTGAAAGCCCTCAGCAGGGCGAGGAGCAGATCCACTGAACAGCAACCATACAAACCCCGTCCCTTTGGCAAGCTGGGGTCAGCAGCTTCCCTCCAAAGCAAGGCACCAGACCTGCCTCTGTCTGACACATCCAACACTGCAACGCGCCGAAATCAGTGGGGCCGGCTGAGGCCTCTGCGCAGGCCGCACGATCCCTCACCGGCCGCAGCGGCGGGACGATCCCTCACCTGGGCGGAGGGACTGGGATGCTCTTTCCCACCCAGCCCTCGGCTCGGCACCGCTCGGCTCCCGCCCGGCCCTCGGCTCGGCACCGCTCGGCTCCCGGCTCGGCACCGCTTGGCTCCCGCCCGGCCCCCGGCTCGGCCCTCGGCTCGGCACCGCCCGGCGCCCGGCTCGGCACCTCTCGGCGCCCGCCCGGCCCTCGGCTCGGCACCGCTCGGCTCCCGCCCGGCCCTCGGCTCGGCTCCCGCCCGGCCCTCGGCTCGGCTCCCGCCCGGCCCTCGGCTCGGCTCCCGCCCGAGCACCCGGCTCGGCACCGCTCGGCTCCCGCCCGAGCACCGGCTCGGTCCCTGCTCGGCACCACGGAGAGCTCCGTCCGTCCCTCCCGCCCTTCGCCCTCCCGACGGGCGGGACCCGAAGCCGCCCCCCGCCCCAGCAGCGCCCGTGGAGCTGCGGGACCACCCGCGCCCCGCCCTTTCTGACACACACGCCCCCCCCCCCCCCATGGCTTCAGCCCTGAGGGGAGGCGTGCGGAGCTCCTGCAGGAGGAGACTGACAGGTGTCAATCACCACCTTGGTCTTCTCCAGTCGATCAACCCTCCGAAAAGGGACGACGTGAAGTTTGCCACCAGACAGTCGTTTTACTTTCCACACAGGAAAAAAACCCGGTTAACACACTGTATCCAAGGAGTTTGTAAACAGAAAAATCACTCTCAGCACAAGGACGGCACAATACAAGGAGCTACATGCACAAAGAATGATGCTATCTTCCAAAAATATAAATACATTATCATCTTGGCAATAAATACAAGCTAAAGCCCAAAAGAACTATTTTACTTCCAGGCAAGTTCATTCATAGATCTTAGTAATAGCAAACCCGGTTCCTTTACAAACTCAGCAGCAGCAGGAGGAAAAGCATGTAAGAAGATTACGCTAATACTATATTTAAGCATATGTAAGGACACTGAATGAAATACTGATTATTCACTCACTTAATTAAAAAAAAAACACAACAACCTCTTACTAAGAATAGCTTTCAGGGACTAAGAGAAGAGAAACTAGGCTGCACCAGAAAAAAAAACAAACAGAGGCAGCTACAGGAGTACTCATGATCCCTCATTATCCACATTCATCAGCACCGAGGTCCACGGAAATAAACTCTGATACAAAAGCATCAACAGGGATAAACTACCCAAAGGCCTTCAGACTAATGCTCCCTTTGCACTGACAGGAAGCATTTCCAACTCAGTATCATCATCATGGAAAACGACAGCGTTAGGTTTAATGTAACTTCCCAGATTTGTGCAAAGATGTTCAAAGACACGAGAAAAAAAATCAGACTTCACAGGCTTTTCTAAAACTAGAAAAACATTAACTAGAGGGGAGGCTGGTGGGCTCAAGCCCCCACTGGTCAGGGCATGTAAGGCAGGTTCCACGGCCACAGGCAGATTTCCTGCACTTTCTTGAACGTTCTTTGGTCTGGGAGACTTTGCCCCTTCGCCTGCACTTTGTCAGGAGCGCAGGCACACCCGTTCCCAGCCAGACCGCCCCACGGCTGCTCCAGTCAGCCGTGCCTTTCTGTGCCACCTTCTGAAGAGCTGCTAACTCAGCCAAGGGTCCCGATTTAGCTGCTGATTAATGAAAGGCTGAACGCTCGCTAGCGACTGAGGCACGATCCAATCACAACCTGGCAGCCAGCAGACGTGCCCCAGAGCTCATGTCTGCACTCGCCCTCCTCCAAAGGGAGCCCAGGCACCAACCAACTCCCACCTCACTCCTCCACACGAGCTCAGTCTCAGTATGTGGGGACCAGCAGGACTGTTCAAAAGCACGTTCCTGCACAAATGAAAATGCCAGTGTACACACCCAACACATGACTGCCAGGATCACTGGTTCGAGTTAAGCATTAATTTCCAGCTCCACTTTGTTATCAAAACACAGTATCACACAACATCAAACTGCAGATACCGCCTGGCGCTGGTAAGCGGCAGGAGATAAAAAGCATCTGTAAAAATACAACTACAGGAATGTCTGTATAATATGCATTAAATCCCAGGAAAGCACATCTGCTCTCAGCACTCGAATGACGACTTTGCTGGCTGTAGAAGTGCTTCTAACCAAGAGAGGGGCTGCAGCTCCAAGAGAAGACATCAAAGGCAAAACGGCTGAGGAAATGGAAGTATAGTGCCACACGGCCACTTGGAAAAGCTTAAGGAGAAAAAAAAAGGGAACATGCTTTAGCCTAGCTGGAACCGATGACTCCAGTTTAAAGTGTAGTAGGACCATAATCCAGAGTTGCCTGTGGCTCCACACCTCCAAAACGGCACCCAGACTTTGTGCAGACTCCACAGGCAGCAAGGTTCAAGGGGCTGCAAGCCTGCATGGAGTCAGTGTCCAAAAGGGGACATTCAACCAGATTAAAAGCTTCAGCTACCAAAACCACCAAAATTTAAGTGAGAAAACAATGCTGTTGCTCATGCAGACTGAGCAGCTATCACAAAGGAGATCTCTCCCTGCATAAAACTCTTTGGTAATTTTTGTGTGGGAAAAACATAAAACATACGTGCTACAAAGTCCTTTCCAGGGTGCAAGCTTGAACAAAGGATTAAAAAAGTGGGGAAGTGTCTGACAAAGCAGAAGTTACCACCTCCTCCTTCAGTCTCCCAGTGTGAGTTACATGTGTGTGTTCAGAGCAAGCTCAAGAACTCAGGCAGCAGAGGAGGGATATAAACCCGGTCCCCCCACAGAGCTAGCTGTACTACAGGTTTCTCACAAATGAGGCACAGTTCAGCCATCCGTTTATGCTCATTCTCCTCATTTTTCAGAGACTTAAATATACCAGTAGCGATCCTCTGTCTTTAGATGTGAAAAGCATGGCGAGTCTAAGGACAAAAGCAGCCTTCATGTGTCTTATCCTGGTCTGATTTTGATCAGTACACATTTTTTCCTTACTATCCCCCTAACAGCACCCACGGTGGAGCACACCAGGGCTCCGTCACCTTGAGGTCTACACTCTTCCCTTGGCAGCTGCTGCAGGAACCAGGCAAGCCTGCAATTGCATTTTCCTTCACTACTCTTCCAAGTCCCCCATAATCTCAGCTGCCCAACTTCCCTGTTTGACCATCCATACCCTGGTGTTTATACTACCACTAGCTGCAGCCTTCTGCTAGCGCTGTCCACACATATCTAATCTGCAGGCATGTGCAAAATTTATTAATGAAAACATAAGACTGATCACACTTTTGAACTAAAGATCCTATTATGCTCTTACTGGGAGTCATATAAAGTCTCTTTTATTATTATTCTTATTAAGTACTCGGAACCTGTGTTCAAGATTTGAGGTGAAAAATAAAGCCTCATTTGCATTCAGGACGGACTAATAAATCAAGTTTTATAAAATCTGCATCTAAAGAAAGAAGTCAAAGATATTTTTTTCCCCTCTAAGAGTTTCCCAGTAGACTGTGCCCAAATATTGCAGTATAATTAAGCATGGAAAAAGGCAGTGAAACTTTGAACCCAAAGACTCATTTGCTAACAAAGATGAGGAACTGAGTGAATCAACCTAAATAAAAACCAACCTCATTTTAGACGCACCGAAAGCTTTCAGCAGAAGCCCTTCAGAATGGAAGAGACAGGTACTAATTATCTCTGCAAATCCCAAAATTTAAACAGATTAAATAGAAAAAAAAAAAGACTTCTAGTTGAGGCTGCTTCACAACCCCTACGTAAAAACTTCCATTTTCACATGCTGTGTCTGACAAATGAGAGAAACAAAGGTCTTCCATACTTGCTTGTTCTCTTTTTGACCAAATATTCAACAGTTCATCTCTTCCCAGAGCTGGCAGAAAGGAGGAGGGAGAGCCATTGGGAAATTAAGAGTGCTAGCACATGCGGAGTTTGGAACGATGATTAATTGGCATTGGTAGAGCCCTAATATTGCCAAAGGCCTATCACGAAAGTGTTTATGCAACTTAAAAGTATTACGCTAACAAAAGCAACAGACAACAAGGCAAACAGAGCACACCCAGAAATGCAGCACCAAACTCACCACCAAACAAGGAGGATTTCTACTGTCTTTTAAATTCAAAATACAGCACATTGCTCCCACGTTTTCTCTAAATGAAATACTTAGGATACTCAGCATTTTACCCACAAGACACAAGATATGGGTCCAAGAGCTCCATTCTGTTAGAATCTCTTTAAACTAAGAAATAAATTTTAAAAATGGTCCTGTTTCAGTATGCCTCACAAAGAAAAAGCCTCAGAAACCTAAATGGAAAACAACATCAGTATAAATATCTTAAGTTCATACGGGTGCAAACAGGAAAGAGGCAGCACTCTTCAGTCCCCTGAGCAGCCCTTCCTTTTGCACCTCTGCCAAAAGCACTCAGCACAGAGAAATCCTGACCCGAGTGGTTACCTGGCCCCTATAAAAGGACATCTTCCCAGACAACTGCAAAAGCCTTCACAGTGAAATTTAACATCTTCACTCATCTCCCTGCCCCTCCAGGGACCAGGGTGCAGGACAGTACCCAAAACCTTTTGTTTCCTTCCATCACGTAAGGCAATGCCAGACTGCTCGTGGATCACTCCTCACTGCTTTCACAAAGGAAAACAAGCCATTTGGCTTCTTCTGGAACTACTACTTGTGAACTCGATTTCCTGTTTGTCTCTCTACCACGAAGATCCTCTGATGTCTAGTGATGTATCTGCACTCAACCAACAGCTTTCCTTCCAGCAAAGCACTAATCTGAGAATTTCCTCCACGCTAATTCTTGTCCTCACACAACTTCTTGGCACTTCCCTTTGACATCTCTACCCTCTTGTCAAACTCAATGGACTTCTCAATGTGTTGACCAACTTCATCCAGGGGCACTGACAGCCAGAGTGCTGTTTATGCAATGGGAAATTGAGCTCTGTGTGAAACACACAGGTAGCAGGAGTTCCTGATTAGAACATTAGTTCCTGAGGCAATCCTGATTTAAAAGCATGAACAGCATCCTCACTTTAAGAGACAGAAACATAAAGAGACCTAACCTTCCAGCATTGTTTCTCCCCATGGAAAGAAAAGCACCATTCCTCTTCAAGCACATAAATAAAACAAAAAAAAATTAAATTAAATAAATTAAAAAAACAACACAACCCAGAAAGATACAAAACCATACCATTGTGCTATCAAGTACAAAGAAAAGAAGCCCCTGCTCTCTAAGCTTCCTGGCACTGCCATGGGTGCTCCGTATGACACATAAAAGCTCAGTAACAACCAGCTTCCACACGTAATTATGGAAACCAGCCTGACATTCCCAGATCCCTCTAACCAGCAGATACCCACAGAGGACACTTCTGTCACCAGGTTATTCCCTGGCTGTGTTGGCAGCGGGCTGGCCGTGCCTCCAAGGGGACAGCACTGAGTCACAGCCCTGGGCAGGCAGCACTGACTCAGCCCCGCGCTCCCTGCCAGCACAGGAGGCTCAAGGTAACCTCCCAGCTTTTGTGGAGATGCTGAATTCCTTTGCCATGAGGATAGACAAACGCCACAGCTGACCCGGAGGCACAGAAGAGAAAAACGACCCCAATTCCCTGTACAACCAGATATCCTTGAGAGGATGGCTGCTTGAGGCATCACTTCGAGACAAGCTTGGCTCCCAGAGTAGTCTCAGTTACATGGGTTTCCTTTTTTTTTTTTTAATTTTATTTTTTAAATGCACAGATGTGCTGCTGCTTTGGTCAGCTACAGACCTCGATACTCCTGCCAGCTCCCAGAGCCTGCTGACGGCCTCTTCAAGGATTCAAATTGCAAAAACAAATATTTCTCATACCTACCATACAAAAGACATTCACTAAAAGGCCTGAAAAAATGCACTCTGTTGTTAAATGGTAGGAAAGAGCAAAAAAACAGCCATATTGTATGCAAACAGGAAAGAAACTTGCTTGAAAATGTCATTTCACTTGCTTACATAATCCATTTGCCAAGCTTTTTATTTTTTTTTTTTGGCCATGCAACATTTATACAATAAAGGTATTCCCTTGAAAACCAAGGTACATAAATAACAGCTTCTACTGACAAATACAGGCCAAAACCACAGTTTTAATCTTTGGTACTTAAACTCAAACTGAAATCCATAGTGCAGCAGCTGGATGGCCTGAGTTCCAAAGGTGCCAAGTACTTACTGGTCTCGGAAGCTGCAGAAGCAGCAACTGTGACACGTCTCTCTCCATCAGACCCCGGCCTCAGACGTTCCAACAAAGATCCTCATCCAAGGAGCCAGGGTCCTGCGCCCACTGAACTGACTTCAAAGGCAGCAACCTGACAAGCCACACTCCCCGCTAGCACAGGGATACAGCCTATTTCAGCCTAAAACTGCCCCCCCACAGAGAAGCACTAATGTACACATTCAGCCCCTGCAGACAGGGAAACGTTCCTCACCGGGGGCACACCCACCCTGCCATCCCCAAAGCTTCCTCAAGTCTCAGATAATATCCCAAAAACATCCATGCCATGTTCCTTAGAGGGTATGTTTTATTTCCAGTCCCTACCACAAGTGTCTGCCATCACCCCACTCAATAGGAACCCTGGTCTCTGACCAGGTGACAGTGAATGTCCAAAGGCACCAGTGCAGGGCAGGTTGAGCACAGAGATGAGTCTGCTGGAGGGCAGCAGAGCCTGACCTGGTTGCAGTACCAAACTGCGATGATGCTCTGAGCTAATAAGCCCAGCAATTCAGAAGGCTTTACTCACTCAGCTTAAAACAGCTGGCTTTTAAAAGAGAAAAAAGACCTGTTTGCTTGTCATAAATACGACAAAAGTACTCTAAAAGACTTGTGTGCTCACGGAGGCAAGAGGCCTGCTGCTGAAGGCCTACAGCACTGCATTTCCATCCCCGAACCACATACAGCCCACGGAAGGGCACTAAACTTTCATCAGAGCAGGTACATCTGAGTAAGCTGGTGGGGGCAGATATCAAAATGGTCTGAGGTCCACAAGGGCAGCATGAGCAAAGCCATGAGACACCTCCCACTTCAAACACTAAGAACAGTGTCCCTGACAGCACCTTCACAGAAAATAAGTCTTCATAAGCAGTCTCCTCCTGCTGAAAAGGCTGGGCTGCTCTCCCTTGAGCTGAGAAGCTGGTGCTTTTGCACACAAGCCACCCCAGACCAGCCTTGGCCAACCCATGGGCTGCTGAACAGAAACTTTAAAAAGCACGTTTGCAGAAGGGGGTGAGGGCTGCAGCTCATCTGTCACGCTCCAATAAACTGTGTGGCAAAATGTGAGAAAATTCCTTGCACAATCCTCTTCCCTAATTACTGAAAGCAAGAGTTTGGCGTTCCTGCAGCTGTGCCTCAGCAAACTTGGGGAGAGCACCCCGGGAGGCCAGCCTGGCGGAGCCAGCACTGTGACAAGAGCCCAGAAGCACCAGCAGTGCCACCTCCAACCTCCCCGAGCTGCTGCTCCCTCTTCTTTGCTCCACCACCATGGACCTGGAGCACAGACAAACGGAGCCTGGTGCTCCATGACCTGAGGACAGAGCCTTCAAGCAGGAGTGATGCAGCATCACCTCTCAAAGCCAACTGCTGGCCACAGTTCTGTGAACATGGCAACGTACAGAGCAGGAATTTTGTGGGAGAGACTGGACTGCTTGACCTTGGGCTGCCAGAGGAGTGGTGGGAAGCTTTCTGTCCTGCTGTGCCAGCCCTGAATGGCCAGAGTTACTAAACTTTCCCTCTGGTCATTGCATGACTATAGGCCATAAGGGCCAAGAACCACATTATTCACTGCAGAAAAAAAAAAGTCAAACAGAGGATTTGGCAAAACCCCCAAAAGCATCTATCTTAGACATCCTAAAAGTAACAACAGTCATTCAAGACGTGACTGTTTATACTACAAGACTCATTACACAGGAGGCCTGCCTATTTTTAGAGGTAGATATCACTACAACTGAGTGCTAGATAAACCCAAACAATTATTTTAAAAGGGTATTCCATCACTAATTATTCTAAACATCTTCAGCGCTCCGTAGGTTGGCCTGCTGCCACTCTGGAGCAGAACTGCTCAGAGGACCATGCAACAACTTCACTCCTGCGATGCCTGAGCAGCGGTGACAGACAACCCACAGACCCAGCAGTGTGTACCAGTCCCAGCAGCCGGGCCAAGCTCATCATTACTTCTCCACACCAAAAAAAAAAACAAACAAAGCAGGAGACCGCAACTTTAAGCTATAAAAACTGGAAGTTTAAATTCACCCCTGGAAAAGATTCCCCGAGGAACAAAGGCACTACAAAAGCCCTTGAGCAGCAGCAGCACCACATTCAGAGCACCAGGACTCAAAACCTGATATGGCACAAGGTAGAAACATCAACTGTGGTTTGCTGCTGCTGGAAAGGGAACTTACTGGAGATAGGAAAAGAAAAGAAAAGAAGAGGTTAGGCTCCTACATGCAGACATATCTGCCTGAAGAACTAAATAAAAGCCCAAGCCAAGCACATTTCTAAGGATCAGCCTAGCTGCTGTTGGCTACGTTGCTCATCAGTCTGTTCTGCGGTTTCACCAGCCTGAGCCCAGTATCCCGAGGGCTCCGCAGCCTGCTCTCCAGCCCGGCGACACCACAGCTCCCTCAACCCCGGGATGGGGAGACACAAGATGAAGACATGGGCAAAAGCAGGGCTGGGCCAGGCCAGCAGCCGCCCCTCGGGCACGGCACGGCCAGGCGTCCTTCAGGGGAACCCAACACGGCCCGATTTCTAAAAACACACGTGAATGTTTTCCAAGCAAACCAGACTTCTTGCACAATAAGCGACATTGCAACCACAGTTCTGCTCCAACACAGCCTAAATCCAACCAAATCCAGGAGGAAGAAGGAAACCCAAACTCACCGGGGGCCAAAGCAACAGATGGCACACTAAAAAAAGGAATTCCAGGGTATTTTAACCGGTCAGGAAAGAGAGACGCTACGAGGTGAACCCGCATTTCACGCCCGAGCTGCTCTCGCAAGGACGTGCCCGCCTTCCCCGCTGCAGAGGGCGGGCAGCGGGTGCCGGAGGGGCGGCGTGCAGCCCGGCTCCTCACGAGGGGGCTCGACGGCCCCGGGGGCCAGGCGGCAGCCGGGGAAAGAGGACGGGGAAAGATGGCCAGGCCATCGCGACCGCCGCGCTCACCTTCGCCGCCAGCAGCGGGCTCCTGGGGGCAGAGCGCCGGGAGGAGCAGGTACTCCGGTCCCCGCGGCTGCCGCGCTACCAGCTCGGCGGCGGCCGCACCGGGTGGCTCCCCCGGAGTGGGCAACAGCGGCCAAACTTCCCGCCGCGCGTCGCCACCCCCTCAAAATGGCTTCGCCACCGCGGCCCCTGGCCGGGTAAGGCCGCCGGGAGCCCGCCCCCGGCCCGCCGCCGGGCACGACCGGGCCCCGCCGCAGCACTACGCGCTGCCACACGGGCACCCCGCAGAGCGCCCGAGCCGCCCCGCCGCAGCTCAACAGGTGCGGGGCGGCCGAGCCCGCCGCCGCCGCCGGCACCTGCCGCCGCGTCAGGACCTGGACAGGTCCCGCGGGGCGCTCCCGTCCGCCGCACCCCAGAGCTCACCTCTCCAGGCGTCGCGCCGCTGCCCGGGCCCCGCCGCCGCCAGCACCGCCGCCACTCCGCCATCCGCAGCCCCGGCCGAGCCCAGCGGCGGCCCCCGCTGCGTCGCCGCCGCCGCCGACACCGGCTCCCGTGCGCGCCTGCGCGCGACCGGCCGCGCGCGCCACCGCCGACGTGCCGACCCCGCCTGGCCCGCCAGCCGCGCGAGCCCCGCGCGAGGGGGGGGGGCCGGGGCCGGCAGCGTCATTCCCATTGGCGGGCCCCGCGCGGGGCGGGGCCGGGGCGCGAGCAGCGAGCGAGGCGGAGCCGGCTGCTCGGGGGGACGGCGCTGATTGGGCGAGCGCGGCGCGGGGGTCGCGAGGAGCGGGGGCGCGCTGCGGCGTAGAGCGGGGGGACCCTAAAGAACATCCAGGGCCGACCCCCTGCGTGGGCAGGGACACCCCTCACCGCACCAGGTTGCTCCATCCCACCTGGCCTTCAACACTGCCAGGGAGGGGGCAGCCGCAGCTTCCCTGCGCCCGTGTCTCACTGCTGCTGCTGGCCTTAAGTGGCCTTAAGGTTCCCTGAGCAGAGGTTCCACAGCCCCACCAACACAGCCTGATGGGTGCTGGGACCAGCCTCCTCAGAGGTCAGTGCTGGAGACAACGCCTCGGCTGGAGCTTCTCTCCCTTTGACTTTGCCTTTAAGACCCAAACACCTTCATTTTATCTTCCAACAAAGTCCTCCTCTGCCAAGAGGCTCAGAAATGCCAACATGGGTTCATGAGAGGCAAAAAAAGAACAAGTCCCCATGTCCTGCATGCTTAACCACAGAACATGCAACTGGCCTCGGAGCCAGCAGGGCCCAAGGACTGAGCCTCTGTGTTTCCAAAATCATGTTGGATGCCAGAGTGTATCCCATCATGCCAAGGTGGGAAGGCCAAACAGTGTTTTACAGTAAACTGTGAGTCATCTCCACTCAAACACCAGCGGCAAAGTTCATCAGAGCTTCTACCGTGTGTATCTCATGGCTTTTTACATAAATTGGGAATTCAACCTCTCACAAAACAGGGGATCTGAAACGGTATAAATAATTACTTTAAAACCTTGCTGCCACGGGGTCTCTGTGACAGGAGGCTTAGAGCAAAAGCACATGGTCACTTTGGGGAGCAGGTTTCTGAACCATGACTTGCATTTTGCTCTTGACATCTGCAGGTCTCAGAACAAGCTCAGCCTGTGGGATGCTATGGGAGTTTGCCTGCAGGGCCCCTCCTGGGAAGACCACTCCTGATGTCCATCCTCCTGCAGCTGCCCACAGGCCTACAGGTGACACCCAGCCTGCTGGCCACCAGAAAAAGAAACTGTTCCTTGAAATAATTAGGATCCAAAAGGAAGAGACATTTAAATACAAGATAGCTAAAGGGGACATCTAAAGAGAAACATACCATTTTTATAAGGCTTTGACCCACAGACATGCTGGTGGGAAGAAATTACAGTGGGAAGAGCCTCTGGCATCTCCCATCTGGCTTCCCTTGTGGGATGCCAGCCCTATCCCATGGTCGGGTGTGCCCAGCCATCGCAGGAGCCTCGTGCAGAAACCAACCAGACAGAAAGGTGTAGCTGCATCAACCACATGCTAGGAGCTTTGTGTCCTTCCTCACCCACTTCTCGAGAGCACTTGGGTGGTGGCACCCATATGGCCACACTGCACCACACTCCCCTCAAGGCCCCACGCAGACTGCAGCTGCAGCACCCAGCTTGCACCTGGCTGCCTCTCTTCCCGTGTGTTCCTCGCAGGGTAAGGATCTGTACACACATTCTCAGGGAGAGTGAAAAGGACCAGCACAAAGGCCCACGCTGGAAACAACCACCTATTTTTGTATTTCCTCCCTCACAGAGACAATCCTTCGCCTCTGCCCGGCTTGGGAGCAGCAGCACCCGCAGGCAGGCAGCTCTTGGCTAGTGAAGCCTTCACCTCCGGGAACGCCTGTCCACACTTCCTTACCATATTTTATTTTTGGCTCAAGGAATTTAACAGTAGCTACTACTTCCTCTCCCCGCCCTGTATATCAGCAACGAAGCCGGCAAGAACAAAAGCAAGTTCCTTAATTCCACCTCTGTATCATGGACCAAAGCAGTTGCGTCCCGCCAGGATGTTGGGGAAACCTTGACTGGGGCAGGAGTGTGGGGAGGAGGCTGGGAATTAATTACCTTAACTGGTAAAGATCACAGCACTCATCAGAGCAAGAGCTCCCACCACTGGGCTGGAAGAAGCTGGGGAGGTGCTGGCCCCCAGGACAGCTGCTCCCCCCAGGGACATCTGGATGTCCCCCACAACACCCAGAAATGCACCCAGGGATGTCCCCTTTGGCCCATGCAAAGTCCAAGGGTTCAAGGAGAGAGAAGTGTCACCACCAGGGCACCCAGGAGGGCTCAAGTTGGGCAGAAGGCACAGGGTGAGGGTGGGAGGGAGGCACAGTGTCCTCCTGAGCCAGTAATTTTCTCTTTTTCTTCCTAATTTTCATCCAAATCTTGTTTTGGTTTTTTTGGGAGGGGTTACTTGGGTTTTTTTCCATAAATTTACTTTAATACATGAATGGCTTCTTAAGAATGGCTTTTTCATCAAAGTCCAGGGAAACTGGAAATACTAGGCTGCTGCTTGAAAAACTGAGCCCAGCACATTTCAAATGCCTCAAGCCACAAGCAGCTTTGCAGTTTCTGCACAATTTTCTCTGAAATGGTTTTCCACCCTGGGGCTGCTTGATTTGCGAGCTGGCCTCGCTCCTTGGAGTCCCCACACCCCAGGACACATCTCGGGGCTTACTTAGCACAGGCAGGAGCAGGTCCATGCCCAGCACAAGGCTTCTGCGTGGGCTGATGCTCCCCCAGCACTCCCCATCCATGGCTAACCTGCCGGCCAGTGTCACCAGCATGGGAGGTTCCTGCGGAACGTGGTGTTCCAAGAGCTGAGATGACTGTGGGCTTGCAGGAGCCACAGATTTCAGAAATGACCATCTCTTCCCAGAAGTGTCCCCTGTGGTTTCAGGGAATTTTGTCTTGAAATCTTGCCTCGCTGCCATGTCTGACCACCAGCTGAAATCTCCTGCTGCTTTTTAATGGCTGTGTCTGCATGTGCCCTGTGTGTCATGTGTTGGAATCTAGGGATTCCTAGAGAGCAGTGTCCAAGGTGAAGCACCATGTTTCAGCATCCCGACGGCCTTCAGGGCAGGTGCTGAAGGCAGCCCTGCCTGCTGCCCCTGTCATCCCAGCACATCACTCTTGCAATGCTGTTTCTATCCCACACCCACCATTGCTGGAGCCACCCCTTGTACCCGGTGAGCTGGTTCACCCAGACGTGTGTTTAGAGTACTTGCCCTCACCTGAGGGTCATGGCAGAAGCACAGCTGGACCCATCACCTCCTCTATCCCTGTTCCAGCAACCCAACAGAAACTGCATCCCTGGAAAGCCCTAGCAGCAGATCCAAGCTTGGTAGTTTCCCCTCGCTGTTGCCATATGATCCTCGGTGGAGCAACAGCCAAGCCCAGGGAACCTGCTTCTAAAGCGATGCTGCGAAAAGGAGGGGGGATGTTTAACCCAGGGTGGCAAGCTGGCTGTCCTATGAAAGGACAACAGCACCCTCTCCGGAGCAGTGGCTGCCTGCCGGAGGGCGCCTGGGAGGCACAGAAACCTCCTCCAAGGTTTAGCTGCTTGCCAATAGCAATCCTCCTTAGAAAGGAGACAGGACTGAGAGAATGCTGTGGTCCACAGCTCCCCACTGGAGGGCCCCAGGCACGTTGCCCAGCTCCCTGCCACCCCCACCACATCCCACCTCTCTGCTCGGGACCTTGGGCACCCTGCAAAGTGCCCACCTATGTCCATCCAGACATGTGGAGCCTGCCACGCTCCAAGATCCTTCCCCACCGTAGTGCTGACCCTCACCCCACACCAGGTGAGCTCGCAGGCATTAGCTGCTCACTTCTGAGCAGAGATGGCTACAGAGCACGTAATTTAACTCTCTCATAAAAATCATCACTGCCTCAATTATTCATCACGTTCACCCCACTGCCAAAACTCACTTGCTGATGTTTCCATGCTGCTGAGATATCAGATTGTTTGTTGTATAATCGGTGTTGGTGGTCAAGCCCCGGCTGCTACCCCACAGCACGTGTACGCCTCAACTCCTGCCACCTTGTTTACATGTAGTTGTTTTTACACATGTGCTGGTGCCACTACATGACACAGCTGCTTTGCAGATGGTCTGTAACATGAATTCCTGAGGCCAGTGCATGAGCCAACGCAGTTTGGCAGCTCCATTTGCAGTAAGGGTTAATAGGTACAAGAACAACATCTCTGTCTCAAAAATCCAAAGACACAGACTGTGGGAGGTTCGAAAAATGTGTCGCTTGAACTGGTTTGCCATTTCCCTTAGGCTGGCCACCACCAGCAACAGCATCCAGGTCCCTGCAGCATCCTGCGAGTGGCTGGAGCAGCCTGCATGGCACACTAAGCACAGCGGAGCATCCTGAGCCCACCACCATCATCAGGCCTTGTGGGCAGGGGACCCCCTACAGCAGCACAAGCTTTACCTTTACACAGAGGAGCAAAAGACAGGTGGAGGAACATCAACAGCTTTGTAAGAGTTAAGTGCTCTTCCCACAGTACCACCTCCCTGCTCCCAAACCACCAGCAAATGGGTTAATGAGACCGGCGGCAGTTGTACCAAGTGAAGTGAAAGGTGTTTACATTAACCTTCACATTGGTGAGTGGTGATTAAACATATCCAGGGCGGCTGTAAACTCACTCAGATTAAACGTATCCAAAATAGCTGCCAACACAGCCATGTCCCTCTGCCTGGCACACCCACACTGCCTCCAGCCTGGAGCTGCCAGCCATGCCTCCGGGCTGTGGCACTGCTGACACTCTCAGAAACCCACCCAGCAGCGGTTGGGTTTGCAGCCCTGGTGTGCTGCAGGAGGCACTGATCCCCCCCCCTATGGCCCCATCCCAGTGCAGGGGTCTGAGCAGCCCCCTCCTCCCTGCTGAGCCTGCAGAGAGCAGAGGGCCAGGAGCAGCAGCATCTCCCAAGGAAGCAGCTCTCCTTCTTTCCTCCCCCCTTGCACATGTTGGCCTCTACACCTCAACACCTCAAATGGTGCCTGGTAAGGCTGGACAAACCACATGTTTAAATACAGATCAAGTTTTCAGCCTGGAGAACAGTCTGTCCTCCTGGCCTCTTCTGCTGCTTGTCTGTCTATCTTTCCAGGCTGGCTGAGTGTGGGACAAAAAGGTGTGTGCGCTGGGGTGGTTATCTCTTCCTCCATCTCCTTCCCCTGGGAGGATATCCTGGCATCATCTGCCTTCACCTACCCTGGCCCTGACATTTGTCCTCTTCCCAGCAGCTTCCTGTTTGGGATATTCCTTTGTCTTGGCTTCCTCACCTACTCTTGCCACTGAAACCAAGATGACTGTCTCAGGAGTATCAAGCGAATGAGGTGTTGCACAACACATTTTGTAGTGTCAACATCCTCCATGCCAAACTGTATCCCACACGCTCATCGGGAGGACCTGTCAGCTCACCATGTCACAACAGCAAACCCTCCACAGCAGCCCCAACGGCCCAAGACCCCACCATGTGGCTGTGGTTCCCACCAGCCACGCTGACATCTTGCTCTCTGCCTTCCAAGCCACAGTTCACTCAGTTGCAGAGAACCTGCTCTAGATTAAACCAGGGAAATCCTCACTTTAGGAACACTGAGCATGAGTTCTAGATCCCACTACTGCAGTCACCCACCCTTATGGCCCCAGGGGAGAGCAGCAACCCCTCCAGTACCATCAAGGACAACTGCAGCTCCCTGCATGGAGAGGGATGAGCCACACGAAGCAGATACAGGCGGACTTGTGTGCTAATTGGAGCAGTTCACATACAAATCACAGTGAGTTCAAACAGGGTCACCAACACACCCTGTCTGGCACAAAACACTGATCGTTAAAGCAGAGAGAAACCCTTAGATTATATTTTTATGTGTCCTACTTGAAACCAAGTGATCTGTAAAATCTCAGAGCTTTCAGATGCAAAGGTCTAAATCTTAACAATGCTCCTGGCAAGTCTCTGTGTTTTATTTGCCCTATTTAACAGAATTGACTCGGTTAAGGAAAAAAGCCACCATGAAACCCCTCACCCTGCTGTCCAGCTGACAGAGCTCCATCAGCGATGTCGCTCTTGATGCCGGTCCCAGTTTAGGTTGCTGGAGCTCCTGCACCCAGCGAGGCATCTGGACCTGGTGGGGAGAAACCACAGAGCCACACGCTGCAGCTCTGGCTGCCCAGGTGCCAGGAAGAGATGGAACGCAACCATTTATTTTTGCATGTTTTTTGAAACACTTCCTTCAGCGTATAACGCATTTTTCTCCCATCCGTATGTCTTATCGCCCTCACATATTTAGTTTTTTTACCACAAGTCTAACTTTGTTACATCAATTTGTGCTTAGGAATCTCTTTCACCACTTTTTTCTCCTGTTTTTTTGTGGCTGGAGGCAATGCTTTTTCACACACTCTGAGAAGCCCAGTCCTGACAACCCCTACACACCAGAACTGGTGGCTTGCCCAGCACGGCTCACATGCCCTCCCTTTGCCACTGCGTGTGAGGCAGGGGAGACATCCCAGCAGCTTCAGGAAACCATAGGAGTTGGGATTTGCATGTCAGGCATCCACCTCTGCCCTCTGGTCGAGCTGCTGGTGTGCCAGGCCAGGTCCCCAGGTGCCACCCCAGCTCGGCGCTGCTTCTGCCCTGGATAGCAGAAGACGCTGCCTTTCCCAGAGAAAATGGCTGAACAGGATTAAATGGCTGATCAAAATGAAAAGAGAAAGCCAGTTTTGAAACCTCACACTGGAGTAAGCGATGGGTCAGAGCAGCATCAGCAGATGCCCAGATCATTATCACGTTGGGGAAGAGGGAGCATTGCAGGGCACGATTTTTCCTTGCAAGGAAATGGTAAATATGGAGATAAGGGTGATCCAATTAACCAGGCTTTACATGGATTTCCAAATGGCATGTGGCAATGCTCTTAAGCGCTTAAAGAATGTCCAAAAGCCCTTAAAGAAACTGAGCTGCCATGGGATAAGGGGTAGAGACCTCCTGGGATTAGTAACTGCTTAAAGGTCAGGAAGTGAAGAACAGGACTGCACCTCTCAGGGCACTGGTGGAGCCCCTGAGGGTCTGACCCATCCTGCACCTCCCTGAGCACTCTGGAAAAGGCAAGGTGATGACACATCCTGGTAGGATGGCCACCAAGGGCAGTAAAATCATGGTGAAAAATGGTGAAATCCATGCTTCAGGGCAGGGACATGTGGCTCTGTGCTCAGCAGTGAAGGCTTCATCAGGTGATTCACCTCACCCGTCTCTTGTGCAACACGTGGATGAAAGGAGGAGTTGCTGGAGCCAATCTCATCTGCTTCCAAAACCACCAGGCACTGAAATTTGCATGCAGTTGTATTTCCTCAGGTTCCCTGCAGCTGCTCCTGCTACATCTGCAGGAACCCATCTTGGGTTGGTTTCAGATATACCCACACTGTAGATAAAGGGCAAAAGAAACAGGTACAAGCGTGCAAGCAGCTTTGGAAAGTGTGGGAAACGCAAGGATCAGCCAGGGAAGAGGGCATCTGTGGGGGAGAAATAACCCCTCATGGAGAAAGGGCTCACTGCACTTGCTTGAGCATGCAAGGGGGAGGAGTGGCAGAAGGTCACAAGCGCCGGGTCTCTGCTCTGCCAGCCATGTTTGGTTCTGCCCCTGTCCCTTCTGGGCTGGAAGGAGCAGGAGTCACTGTAGCTGGAACCCTTTGGAGCTCCCTGAGCACTGGACCAGCCATGCTGCCTGCAGTGGGAATGTCGAGGACCATCTTCATGGCTGGAGGAAGCCTGTTGTCTGCACCAGTCCCCAGGCTGAGCACCACAGCCACCTCCCTGGCAAGCTGCCCCGGGCAGAGCACACAGAGGCAGGGATGGAGGAAGGAAGTTCAGCACTCCTGGCTATTCAGAGGAAATTGCCATATTCCTCGTGCCCCAGGATCTCAGTTTCCATGAGCCACAATGCTCCCCAGGAGGTCAACCCGTACAGGGTGAGCCAGCCGGGTGCTCCAGGTCACAGGGAGGTGAGTAGAACCTGGGCTGTGGCAAGGCCAGCCACGGTCAGGCTGCCTCCCAGCCGGCTGCTCCTGTGGGCTCGGGTGTGACTCAGGTCATGGAGCAGCTGCCCCTGCTCACAGTCCACCCTGGGGACCTGTGAGGTTAGGGGGGGTGAGGAGTTCAGGTCTATTTTGTGAGCAGGGAGACACCTTCTCATTCCCAGACAGCAACACAACCTCAAGTGACTCTGGAGAGGTTCAAGGTGTGACATGCTCCTGGGGGCAGCCTGACCCCAGGAAGACACACACGGGAAGGGAGCCAGCCCCAGGCACACCCTGGCCAGGGAGCAGAGAAGAGCAACCATCCTGCAGCAGAGACCCAATGCTCCCAACATTCCCACTGCTCCTCACCATTGCCACTGACACACCACATACTGGGGTGAGGAGTGCAGCTGAGGGCTGGAGTTGCACCAGACCAGGGCATGACCAAGGTATTTCTGCCAGCTGGTGGAGAGAACCTGGGAGTCATCTCAAGGAGCCCGTGGCAGCCCCTCAGCCCCACTGCTCCCAGCAATCAGTTGGCACAAGCTGTCCAAAACAGCATCCCTGTCAGACATCCAGCTGTTTCTCCTCAGCCACACCAAGAGAGAGCTTCACTCCCATGACCAGTGGTTACACTGCAAGGGTGACGGCTGGTTTTAGGGACGCAAGTGCAGACTACTCATAAAGCCAGAGTCTCCCTGCCAGAGTCCTGGGATCACTCCACAGGCTGAGCAAGCCTCAGGAGAAAGCAAATTAATTTGTCATGCTCCCATTCCTCTCCTCCGCAAACCAGAGTTAGTATGGAGGCGGTGCTGATGGCAACCCTCCTGTCATCCAAGAAAAGGCACCACCAGTACTTACAAACACTGTCCTGCCTACACCCTGCCACGATGATACTGCCTCTGATTTCTCTACGTCAGCCCAATGCTCCAGCCCAGAACATTTCCTGACAAAGCCAGTTCGACTAAAGCAGCACGGATTAGCTGGTTTTTGCAGTTCAGTACAGACTGTATTTACCAGGAAGGTCTGAGTCCACTCGGGGGGCAGGAAGGGATGCAGTTCCAGGGATGGGTTCCCAGTCATGCGCCACCTAACATGCTGGTCCAGCAGGTGGCTGCCAGTTGGGTGCCAGCTTGGCACCCAGCCTGGTGCAAAAACAGGGAGCAAAACTCCCAGTTGCAAAACCCCTGCAAACCTGGGGGCTCCACTAGGCTCCCTGCCTGTCCCCAGCCACCATGAGCTTTCCCTGGCAGCCAGCTTCACCCCGCTGGTACCTGGAGCACAGGTCTGTGCCTCAGTGCCAGAGCTGGCAGGGGTTATGCTGGCAAAAGCCATCACACATGCTTAGTTCTAGGAAAAAAAGAAAGGCACGGGGCAACACGGCTCACAGTTCAACCAGAGTGTAAGCAAAAGTACCTCTACCCATCGTAAGTCGCATGTGCCAGATGTGAAGGGGACGGGGGGACTCACTTGCACAAGGTCTGTAAGGAAAACTTCACAGGAAACACGCCAGGAAACGGAAGGAAGGTGGAGGGAGCCTACGTACTCACACTAAGGACTTCCTTGGGGTACATGTAGGGTCAGGGCCAGGTCCCTGTGACTCACTATGCCTTTCTGAGACAAGCTGCTAGACTGATGCAACCCAGCTCCAGCAGAAACAAAGCTCGATGGGCCATGGAGAAATGTGGGCATTGCAAAAGCTGTTATAAAAAAACACCCCTTTGCAACTTGTGAACCAGAGATGCTACCCGTGAGCTGCTGGTAGAGGAGAATCCCCTTCCACCCACTGCTTTGGGTGCTTTGTTTGTAGCAGAAAATATCTGCTGGTACCACCAGATGGACAGGATACCTAAGCTTCTGCTTTCAGACACAGTTCTGTGAACAGCCTTCAAGGGCAAAATCACCAACAAGAAATAAAACAGCTGTGAAAAGTAGCCCCAGATTTTTCCAGTCCAGAGTTTGCAGTGCGTTCCCTGCTTACTCACTCCTTGCTAAGTCTAGAGCTGCCGGGTCAGGCCCCCACCCTCCCCTCTGGCACAACTTCTCCTTACAGTTTGGAAGCTATTTTTTCCCACCCTGCTATCTAAAACAAAAATAAATTGGCATGAAAGCTTTTATCATCCTGAAAACATGCCAACTGCGAAGGCGACTCTGTGTCTCAGACGCCTGTTTCCTGGCAGATTTTAAGTCCTTTGCTCAACTGCTAGGATGGTGGGGGCAGGAGATGCCTGCAGCAGCAGGCTGTGAACTGTTGTTACCAACAGTCACATGTTGAACTGTTGCTAAATACCCAGGAGACCAACGCTTTCAAACAGCAGGCTAGGAGCTAGACATGCAGCCAAGTGCTGGTGTGGGCCCATCCAAGGTAAAGAAAAGGTGTGAATGTGCTCACCTGGTGCTGTGCGTGGGGATGGAGGGTCACCAGCATGGATACAGCTGCCATGGGCAGCACTGAGCAGGGTCCCCTGGCTCAACACCTCTGCCTCATCAGTCACCCCTTCACTTCCCGGGTAAGAAGGCCCAGCTCTGTTGGCTCCCAGTGGTGTGAAGGGAAAGGATGGAACCCAGCACCCAGTCTGAACAGGCAGGAAGTGCTGGATGGCCATGCTGTTGGTGTCCAAACTCCCAGTGACCAGCTCTCACCATGACCACCACAGCTGGCAACCTAAAGGCACTGGGAAGTCCGCATGCAGGCTGAGACATGGGGACAGCCCTCAATGCCACCCTGAAAGAGCCACACAAACCATAGATCCCTTTGCCCTGGTGATGGTTTTTGGGGCCCCAAAGTGCTCAGAGCTGGTTTTGCACACAGGAATCCCTCTTCCACTCCAGCCCCAAACTGCAGGGGCTCTTACCAAAAACTGTGCAGGATGAGCAAAGGAGACAGTCCCATCAGGCTTTACTCTTTTAGAGACAGAAGGCAGCGACCTCTTGGCACGTGACCCACAGCCACATCCACCCCAGTACCTACCTATAACTAGCCCTTCTGCCAGCTGAGGGTTTTCCCTAACGTTGCAATTCTGGATAACACGAGCAGGGGAAGCGTGGCTGCAGCTGGGGCTCTTGTTCAGAGCTCAAAATCCAACACAGCCTAAAAGAAACACAGATGTTGGTGAGAGAGTGAGCAGGAAGCAGCCAGGAGGGGGGAGGTGTGTGGAGCTGTTTGACCCCACCAACAGCATCTGCACTGCCAGCTAAGAGGCAAGCATTAGAAAAACTGCCTTTCTCCAACATTGCCAGCCTAGAGGGAGGGCAAAAAAAGCAGCATTACTAGGAATGCAAGAGACAGGTATGATCAAGGTCCCTGCCTCTCCCATTGTGGCTGGTTTTAGGCACCAACTCGGGTAAGAGCACCTGCAGCTTCCATGCTCTGACTGGGCATCAGAGTGGATTTCTTCCTTAAAGGTTTCAGATCCTACTCACAGTTGACCCAAAATATGCAGGCTGCTTTTCCAAGGTTAAGCAGCATCAGAAAACTTTTTGTATGGTTCAAAAGACAGCACTGAGTGTCAAGTTGAGATCATCCCAAACGGGGAACTGCCCTGCCTTCTGTTCTCCCCAGGAAAATTCACTGGAGTTTTCTGAAAATTGGTGTTGGGTCTTAGGAAAGCCCTCCCCCAGCTGCAGTGCTTCCCAAGCCCAAACACATAAAGGACCAGCTGAGTCCACAGCCTGCAGCCAGGACACATTTTGGGATGCTTCTTACAGGGCAGGCAAGGCAGGGACCATGACACAGACCAAAAGGGATCAGTATCCCTCATGGAACGCACACACTCCCAGGACAGGAGGAAGGCAAATCTATGAGTTGGGTGTGATCTGCAGTGACTTCATGTGGCTTCTGTTGTGTGCCACAGCATCAGCCCAGTGGCTCACTGTACAGATCGAAACAAACACATTCTTTTGTCATTCTTCCAGTGACGGGAATAAGGCCATATTTCACTTAGTATTTAGCAAAACAAGAGCCAGACAAACTCAGTGCTGTGTTAAAGTGTGTTTATTCCACAGCTAAATTTCCCACATAAAGCAATGTCTCTGAACAGCAGCATTGGTCCTTCCACAGATCTGCAACAGCCTTCTGGGCTCCAGGGTTTGGGGTCTTGAACCATCTCAACAGAGCAGCAGGGAATCTCTTTTCAGAGTTGTCAGAAAGGGGAGGGGAACGACAGAAAACAGAGACATTCCCACTCCTCACACAGAGAGAAAAGGTGTCAAGACACTTCACAGGGATCTTAATGTCTGTACAAAGATCCTGCAGGACACCCTGCTCTCTGCAGGCTGCTTGCCAAAGAGCAGCTGCCATTGTCAGGAGAGAATTGCATTATTCATGCAGACAGAAAACAGGACTGTTGGGTTTAATAATCTGCTGAACTGCTTCCAAGGACTGAAGTGGTTGAGAGGTCATGTCAGTGATGTGCTCCTTCGCAGCCTGGAGCCCTCACACCAGCTCCAGCATGCACGTTGGGTCCCAGCTGGCACCCTAGAGAGGTTGACCTTCTTCCTCCTGCCTCAGCCTCTGGGAGAGATGCTCAGTGATGGCCAAGAGGGGGTTGGCTCTGTACCTGGGATTGGTGATGACCTCATGGAACCGAGCCACTTCCTCCTCTCTGAGGAAAGAAAACCAACACACAAATGCTGAGCGCCTCATGCAAAAGGAACTAAGCAGGTAAGAACAGAACTCATGAAGCAGAGGGTTTCTGTACAGCTAAAACAATCCTGAGTGTAAACCTCAGAGAGAAACAGGGCACAAAATAAACCTAATTTACCCAAGGGCAAGGCTCAAATTGCTGCCAGCTTCATGAGAGCCAGAGACTTGATCTCATGCCACAGAGACAGAAACAATCATGTTAGTGTCCAGCATCTCTTGGAAAAAAAAAAGTTTTTTAGAGCTTTTCCCTAGTAAATCAGAAACAAGAGACTGTGGGTATGTGGCAAATCATTAAGAATGAAAACAACTACAGATTGGACTAGGACAAAAGCAGATTCTGCTTTCAAGAGCTCGCCTACTGACTCTCTTTAGTGCTCAACGTAGGGGCTTGGTAATCCTCCTTGCAACACTAGCTAGATACCATGGGAGGAGCACAGCAGAATTACCTCTGCATGCTTGGACATAGGTGGTTGCTGTGGAAATGGTCTTGTCTTATATAGCAAGCAAGCAGGGAGGAACAAGAACAGAGCAGAAGGGTAAAAAAAACAACCAACCAACCGTGAATTTTCACCTAAGTCACATCCATTGTGGCCTCCCAATCTCCCCCCAGACACTGCCAGGCTCTCCACAGCCCAGCCACACACGTATCTCCATGATCTCAGCAGTGGCTCTGGATCAGCTCTTCAGCTTGTAGCACGCAGCTAGTTCCTTCCCTACTACAGCCCTTCCCTTCAACACCAGCCCTGCCCCTGCCAGAGGAGCACAGAGAGACGTCAACCCTGAAGCTTGGGTTGTGGCAATTGGGGCAATAAGGTGAGGCTTAGGAAACCTCCAGTCCTAACTAACACCCTGGAAAATAAATCTGAAGACCTTCCTCCAAACCTTTTCCCTCCTGAGAAGCAGAGACTTCCCAGGTGACTGTGGTAGGATACATGCCACCAACCCACTGCATCTGTCCAGCTCTCTGCAGAGGAGAAGAGAATGGCACACAGGGAGATGACAGCTTGCTGATACAGGAGATTGTGGTGGAGTTGCCTACTGGGATTTAGGTCTGTATACAAGTTCCTCCTCAAGCAGTGCTCCTCACACATGAGTTCCAGTGCAATGACACACTCACTGGTGGCACTCAAGGCCAAGAGTCTTGGGCTTCTGCAATGAGCCCAGGAGGGGCTCATCCAGAAAGGCAGAACTGATCAAGAAAGGCCTCTCACCATCAACACTGGCCAATTTCAGACAGAGAAGGATATTCAGAGTGTGCTGGAGAGCAGTGCTGGGATCTGTAGACTGACTGACGTCCTCAGCCTCACTTTGGAGTTTAATGGCTCAGAACTGACAGAAATCCTGGAAACAGGGATCACAGAAAGCAAACACGGCCAGATCCAGATGCCTAACCCCAGGAGAGCTGTGCTGAGGGGAAGTTATGTTCTTGATGCCTGATGGCAGTATGAAATATCCAACAGAGGAATAAGGAGTTGCCAAACCAAGTCTGGGAATTATTCAATTATTTAGTGCTTCATTTTACAATAGAAGGTTTGGCAGATGCCAATGGACAGCTGTCCTTGCAAGGGATGTGCAGCACCTAAGTTAGCATCCCAGAGGTGTTCTAACTGAGCAGCTGTAGCTCCTGATGCTGCACTGAGTTCCAGGAGCTCTACACAGCTGCAGGAGGCTCTCCTGAAGGGTATGAGCTAGAGCTACATGGGCCTGGTGTCACAGGAGACTCAGCCACAGCTGGATGTTGCAGCTCCAACTCAGCAAGTGGAGACAAGGGACACACCACTTGAATGGTAACCACATCATCCATGCAGCACAGAGGGACATGGTGCAGACATACTCACTTGGTGCAGCCAGAAATTACAACTGTGTCCAGGAGGAACAAGATGACTGCTGGTGTGGGTTTGTCCTGAAACCCCACAGACTATGCAAAGGACGCCCAAGCCTTCACTTTCTTTTCAACGAGGCAGGGAAAGCAAACTCTTGAGGGAGCAAGTGCAGTTTCCTGTGCTCTCTTTGCTTAGATTTTATACGAGACAGAAGCAGAAGCAGGCTGAATCCCTTCAGAACTGAGTCTGACAGGGACCCACAAACATCATGTGTGATGTAAAGGGGAAAAAGCTGCCACTTCTAGGGCCTTCACACGTGCAAGACTGAAACACTGGAATGGGCTGGCTAGAGAAGTTATGTGATCTCCACCCTTGGAGCTATTCACAAGCCATGTGGATGTGGTGCTGGGAAACCAGCTCTAGGTGACCCTGGTTGAACAGGGGGGTTGCACCAGCTGCCCCAGAGGTGACCTCCAGAGGTCCCTTCCAGTCTCAACCAGCCTGTACTGCTCAGCAGGGGCTGGGCACTCAGATAATGGGTACTTACAAGAGACGGTGTTTCTGAGCTTGTTTCATCAGACAGAAGTCTGCTGGCTCTGCCTTTGCTTTTACATGGCTGTGGAGAGAAGAAACAGGAGTGAGTGAGTGAGTATTACAGAGGAGTGGCAATTTAGCAATTGCTGCGGAGATGGAAAGAGTCCAGGGATTCTCCATCTGCCTTCCCAGAAAGTATGGGTAATTGTCCTGTATGGGAATTGTCCTGAAAGGCAATTATTTCCATAGCCAGACAGTACTGGACATCCAAACTCCTTCTGCCACACACTGAAAACAGCTGAGGAGTCGGGCTGGAACGGGCAGGAGGTAAATGCACTGAAGAAAAAGCAGATCACTGAATTCTAGAACTGGCCACGGGCTGCCCAGGCCCAGATCACTTTCTACATATCACTGACCTCCAGGTCACACCGATACTGTCTCTTAGAGAAAAGATCCCACTGAACTTCCCCTCACCACCAGGCACACATCACCTCTGCACGTCTCCTGTTCCTTGCTAATGCTGCAGAGCTCCAGCATGGGTAGACATCAGCTACAGACAGAGCCACCACTCCTCAGCAAGAAGAGGGAACTGCCAGCCCTGCTCCAAGTCCTGTGGTGGTACCACTGGGTGTCATTTATCTTTTGAGATAAAGAATGGCAATATTCCCTTCTCCCTGTGAACACATATCCTCGCCAAAGGCATGCCAGTTCAAGTCAGCTGCAAACAGACAAGCTAAAGAGAAAGCATGAGAACAGAGCTTCTGCCTTTGCCACCAAGCAGAGGTTCTAAGAACCCTGTGAAATTACCAAACAATGGACTTGCAGGAACACGGGATGGTGCACCACGTGCAGCTGAGGCACAACAGCAAGCATAGATCTGCACTCCCTGCACCCACTTCTTATTCCTGGGCAAAGTCCAAGGAGTCCAGAGGTGTAATCCCATCCTGCACAGGATACTGGGAGCACGTGGTGCCCGATGCCAAGCAGCAGCAGAGATTTACCACAAAGCCAAGCGCTGAGCCCAAGCAAGGGATGTGCAGGAAGGGCAGCAACTGCTTTTGGGACTTGAAGTACACAAGGAGGAGTTGCTGGTAGAACTGGACATTCAGGAAAGAAGAAATTTCCATTCTTCAGGATTACACAGATACAGAAGTAAACAGCAGAGGCAAGTGGGGAAGAGGGTCTGCCTCTGGAGAGCAGCTCCCCCCAGTTCACCCTGGGGCTGAGCCCCAGCACCCGACCCAAGGCAGGAAGAGGGTCTGTCCCCCACCCCTCTGTTGGGACAGGGCTCAAGGAGGAAGCTTCCCTTATGGGTGGGTGCTGGGGGCCAGGGCCTCCCCGACCTGATCTGCCCCCAAGACCTTCAGCTCTCTCAAGAAAAACATGAGTCACTCCCCTTCTCTTCAAGATAGCAGGATCTGGTCTCCTGTTGGCAGAGTTACAGTGACCCCCTCTTCCTATTTCCCTCTCTGATCCACAAGCCTCTATCCTTTTATTCTGCATTTTTTCCCCCATTCCTCCTTTCCTTCTCCTCCCTGGCCCCATATTCATTCACCCCACTCATTCTGATCATCCCTTTCTACTCAATCTGCTCCTGCTCCTCATCTCTCCCTCTCCCCATCCTGGCCCACTTTATCTTTCCTCCAGACAGATCCTGGTGGGCCCAACCTGCTGAGGGCTGCTCTTACCACTGCCCTGACCACATCTGAATTACCCCCAGCCCAGCACAGTGTGTGCCAGTGTCAAAGCTCCCTGCCAACCCAGACAAACCTGAAGAGGGATGTCAGCCAGCCTCTGCAGCACTCAGCCTGTACAGCAAATAGCAGCCAGGCAGATCAATGCCTGCATGCTGCTCCTCTGCCTTCCAGTCCCTCTCAAGGTCACCCCAGCTCTGCTGGCATTACACAACAGGCCTGAGCTTACGAGGAACAGCGATCAGAAAGAGCAAACAGCTACAGGGGTTCGAGCAGCTCCTGTCACACTGCTGAGTCCACTGGTACTGCAAGACACAGAGAGCAGGAAGCATCTCTGCTCTCTTTGTGTTCATTAACTGCTCAGCACAGGAAGAATTTACTGTCTCAGTTTGCCTGGATCCCCCACAGAAGCACAGAGAAACCCCTTCTCAAGTTGGATGGCAACCCACAGTCACCAGAGCAGGGGCTTGCCAAGTCCCTGCGTGCCACCAAGACACCTTGGCTGTCCCTTCAAGCTGAGCAGCTCTGCAGAGGGTGACAATGCTTAAAGAAAAGCCTTTCTAGAGTAGATCCCGAGCCCTACAAGACGAAGTGCCCTGGAGGCCATACCTGTGGAACAGCTTCCTCTACAGCACACCATGAGTGAGCAGGGCTGCTTCAGGCTGTGCAAGCCCACCTTAGCCTTCAGCCACCCCACTATTTTAAAGGACTAGGTGCTTCAGGGGGCTTTTCAGTTCCACACAACAGCTCTGCCCCACTGGTCTGGCAGGTGCAAAAGGCTGCTGCCTGAACTTCCCCCATCAAACCACCCACACACAGCCTGCTCACTTGGACCCCGTGAGTAGCCCTGCTTCATTACACTTCATTGCCTTCATTCATTATAAAATGGAATAAAAACCTCACTGTAATGCTCTTTTACCCTGCAGGAGATCAAATTCCTGGAGAATCTAATCTTTTATTAATAATGCTGACAAATCACCAGAGTATTACCCTTCATTTATGTAATGATTCAAATCCTGTAAAAGCCTCCTCTCATTATTTCAAACACTTATGCACACACGTCCTCATGCAGCCCAGGAAGCCACAAGCCAGCAAGGGGAAGAAGAGCACTGTTGCTCCTCCATGCCAGTGCCAAGGGGACTGCTTTTTGGTTGGGATGTCACAGGCAATCTGGGTGACACCTGTCCATGCCACGCTCCACCCTTCACTGCACTGACTGCAGATGGTGTCGGCCAATTCCAAAATTCTCAGCCAGGGCAGAGCTTCTCTACCCTGCTGTGTCACAGCCCCACTGGGCTTTCTAGACACCAGAGCCTTGAAAAGTGAAAACAGCCAGAACATGAGCTCAGCCTTTGTGAAGACAGAAGGGCTGCCACAGTCCCACAGGAGGTCTGGGTTTGGAGAGAGTGGGAGCTCACAGCACTTCTCTGAGGATTTTGGGCTAAAGATTCATGCAAGACCATTGAATGCTTCCACATGTGCCACATGTTCCTGCCATGAAGCGTGCTACAGAAGAGGAGAGTGAGTGTAGTAGCTGGAAAGACCATTTTGGCCAGTGTTCTGCCTTGAAGCAGCCTGCAGCAGATGGCCAGAGAGAGCTAAGACCATGGCAAGCTTACGGGCACATCCTCTGCAGTATTTGCAGCTCAGAGACCTTGTGCCAGCTGCGGTTTATGTACATGCAGTGACCCTCCAAACCCTCACTGGATTTGTCAGGTCTGACCTAAACCCACAGGCTTCCCTCAGCCATGACATGCTGCAGCACAGAGCTGTGCAGACCAGTCAGCATCCTGCTTGCACTGGACACATCATCCTTGTCAGCAATCTCTGAGCCTTTTCCAGTTCTACCCTATCTTCTGAGCTGGTCCAGAACTGCAGGCTGCAGCCACACCATGTGTTAGTACCAGACCATGCAGCCACCTGGAAAAGCAATCCCCAGAGGAAGCACCCTGCCTGTCCTCCTCCCTTTCTGCAAGCCACTCTCCTGGACAGCAGGAACTCAGCCTCCAAGAGGGCTGGGGGAAAACGATGAGGGGGAACGACTCCTAAACACAACTCAGAGGCCACATGTGGTTGTGGCACATCCTCACAAGAAGAGGGCAAAGTCACCTGTTCAGCCCAGGCTAAGCTCTGGTCCAGAACTCTATCCAACCAACCCTTAGTGCTCTGTGTGTACTTTTGCTGTTCATTCCCACTGCAAGAGAGGGCAGGCTGACTGACTGGCTGCAGACAGGAAAAAAAAAAAGAAAAAAAAGAAAAAATGCTACTCAAAGAATTAGAAGCCAAGTTAAGGAAGGAAATACTTTCCCATGCTTAGATACAAGGTTCATCACTGCTGTTTCTCTGAGGAGGGGCCTTCCAGAAGCACAGGGAGCTGCCAACTCAACCATGCTCTGTAGGTGGCTGTCCCACCTGGGTCAGAGTTTATTTTTGGGGCATCCAGCACGTCACAAGAGGGTTCATGGTATCTCCAGCCTTGATATGCAACCAAGGAGGAGGGTGCTTTGCCAGACAGCCGCCTTCTTGTCTGTTCTCCAATTCAAATGCTTTCTTATTATGGTCAAAACAAGTTTCTAGTTCCAACCCCTACTGAGCAACTGGAGAGGAGGGAAAAGCATTTGTGCAGCACACAGAATGCTTCTGTTCTGCACTGGAGGATGCAAAAAGCAGCCGCAACACTGACCAGATGGTCAGGCAATGCACTGCATTGAAGAGGAGAAAACAAGAGCACCCAGAACCCATCCTTATGGCTGGCTGGGATGGCTGACACACGGGTGTCAGAGGATCAGAAACAGCCTTTCTCTTTCAGGACAATAAAGAGAATGGAAACACCATCTATCTGCTCTTGTCCACATGCTAAGCAAATGGGGTGAACAAAGAGTCTGGCCAGAGCCTAAAGCTCTGCTCAAAGGGCTTGAACTGCCTCAGGAGAAAGCCTGGAGGCCTGGAAGGACAGAACAGCAGGCTGTAACATGCCCAGAGGCTCACATGGGAAGGGAGCAAAAGATCCTACAGGCAGTACTGTGCTTGGGACCCTGGCTTTCCAGATCCACTCCCCTCTGTCCCAGCAGAGCTGTGTGAATTGGGGCAAGCCATCAGCCCCAGCTTTGCCACTTGCAGCACAAGAATTTTCCCCCCTTTTTTTTTTATGCTGCAGATACAACCTGCTAGAAGATAAAGGATTTTTCTTACTGAGTCAAACATAATTTCCTGATAGTTACGTTGAGGACAATTTTAATCATAAAAATACACCTCAAGTCCAGATTCTAAGGTGAGCTCAGCAGCATTACACTCTGGACACTTGTGTGTCACTTTTGCAACTCCCGGGACATCTGGTTGCTCCCAGCCTGTTTCATGCCAGGCCTCCTCTTGAGCAACAGTTCTTCTCTTAGCTGTGGATTCAGAAGACACATTTAAGCTTTCGTCTTCCAGCGAGTGAAGCATGGAAAGGGGTGAAATGGAGTGGAGAATGAGGCCCAGTTCTCCTGACCACTGGCACCAAGCTTGCACCGCCTGTAGCTGCAAGCTGAGCTGAAAGGCACTTCATCCTGCAGGGAGAAGGGAAGCACCCAGCCCATCCCTCGATGGCACATACCTCCCGGGTGGCTTCCTGCCCCTGCCACCTGTGGTCAGGTCAGAGAGCTCAGGCAGGGCTTCCATCAGGGGCTGCATGTCTCCCACCACAGGTGTTGCTTTCCGCTTTGCTTCGGCTTTTTGCTTCTGCTTGGCGAGCTTCACACTTTCTATTTCTGAACCAGAAACAAGACATTACTGGAGGAAGGGGAAGCGTTTGCAAAGAGATAACCCTTGAGCTAAGAAATTCATCAGCTGCTTCACTGTCTACAGGAACAACAGGCCAGAAGTGTTTCAAGCCAGGGAAAGACTGCAAATATTGTAGCCGGGTCGTTCCCTCACTCGCTGTGTTTGCTGGTAACTATAAACATCTCTTCTGACATCTGCAGTGGGAGGTGAAATCCCCAAACCAATTTTGTCTGAACTGCTCCCATCCCTTGCACCGTGGCAGGTGAGACTGTTCATTGCTCACAGCAACATGGCACAGGAGTCCTGGGGTGGAAAAAACCACGCTGACCTTGCGTGGAACTGGGAGAGAGAACCAAGAGGGGAAGGGACAAACCAGACACAGTCAGCTCCATGTGTGGCATTGAACAGTCACAGCCCTATCTCTGCTTTCCTGTTGGGACAAAACAATGGTCTCCTAGCACAGACAAAAAAGAAGGACTTAATTTCAGTTTATTTAGTTTGGAGCAAGCCAAGGTCTCACCTCCATGACCCACGCTGGAGCTCAAGCAGTCAGATGCTGGATAAACTGGGCCCTTAGAAAAGCACTGCACCAACTGGCAGGCACAGAGGCCGCTGGCTTTTCCTTGAGACCATGTTCTCCCTGCAGCAGCTCTGAGCAAGGCCAAAGGCACAAAGTTCTACAAATGTCATGGCAGGCTCCCTTCTTGCCCATGGGAGGTGAGCACTGAAAGCTGCTGGCTTCTGTCTCAGACCTTAAGGTTCCCTGGTGTAGAAATACATCTCACAGCTGCCCACACCTTACAGAGCCAGCAGCCCCCAGGGTTTTCTGGTTGGGAACATAAAAGCAGCAGAACACTTTCTCCTCCTGGACAGCCCACAAAAGCCCAGAACTGCTACAAAACCCCAGCTGAGCTCCAAGCTGCCCCAGCTTGTCCCTGAAGTCCCCTAACAATGCCACCAGAAACAGCTAGAGCTAAGTGGGATCCAGGAGCTCCCTTTCCTTCTGCCAAGTGATCACCAGGCTTGGAAGCCTGCTGCATTGCCTTGACACCCCCAAAGGGCACACGATGGAGGACTCCACCTCCTCCATGTGCACCCAGCAGAGGAACAGGCTTCCGCTCATTTCCTTAGACAAAGAGCACACTGCAAGGACAAGCCTCAGTGCTGAGCTAGAAACTCCTTGTCTGGACATGATGGAGCACAGTGCCAGCAGCCATAGGGCTGAGCTGGTGAAGTGAGGAGGCCAACAGCTTCCAAAGCAGCATGGCCACAGAAGCAGGGCTAAAACAGCACATGTATTTCTGGTGGAAACACAAAAGCAGCCAGTCCCACAGTCTACGGACTGCAGGCAAGATGCCACCTGCAGCTCTGGGTCTAATTCTGCTGCCCACATTCAAGAAAGCAGAACTCAGATTCAATGGCTAGCCACTGGCTCCTTTAATTTCTTGGTCTTCTTGGCTCCCCAACTCAGCTGAGTTGAAGAGCAACAGTTTTTTGTGAACTGAGATTTTGCTGTACATGGATGTTTGTGACAAATCTGGATTGTAAATGCTTCTCCTCACAGCAATCCCTGCCAAGAACACAGCTTTCTGTTCTGCATCACTTCTTTTTTTGGTCTGGCCTTATGAAGCTGACTACTTCAGTGCTTTCATAAACAGTATGTGCTCAAAATTTTCAGACACCTGATTCTGCGCAAACATCCCAAATTCTTTTCCTATGAAGTCTTGTTCGTCTGAGGAGCCAAGCGATGTATGTATTTTTAAATGTGCATACTTCTAATGTCTGAAGCATTGCATATTTTTTTTTTTCCTCTTTAGTCTCTCCTGAGATGATTTATTGGAAGGGAAGAAATCTCCCAAGTTTTGCATTTGTACTACTGGGCTGAACTTTATTTCCCAGGGTCTTGGCATCCAGTGTCACAAAAGCAGCCCTGGGACAAGAAAAAACAACAAACTCTTGGGAAGACTTAGGAAAGAGATGTAATGATAACAACTTCAGCAGTCCAAGCTGGGTTCTCTTTTGGGGGTGGGGGGAGCAGGCAAAGGCTGCAAGACCCACAAAGAACTGGCAGAGTTATCAGATAAAACGCATCAGGTGAAAAACAATGCGTTTCAGTTGACTGCAGCTGTTTAAGGTCCCAATGTTAGAATGCCAATTCCATTTAAAAACTGCCACCTCTGGAAACACCAGTTCATTTTGCTCCATCAGCTAATGATAATATTATCAGTTTCTTTATTGATGTTTATATAGGCTCTTCCCAGCTATTCCATTTTCTCAGTAA
This sequence comes from Hemiprocne comata, assembly GCA_020745705.1. Taxonomy (NCBI): domain Eukaryota; kingdom Metazoa; phylum Chordata; class Aves; order Apodiformes; family Apodidae; genus Hemiprocne; species Hemiprocne comata. The sequence continues at coordinate 38,549,683 of CM036591.1, forward strand.
CAAGCTGCACACCTGGTACTAACACTTGCTGACTTTTCTCACAGAAATCCCTGGATACTTGCTACCCTTAGTAAAGCATTTGTTGGAACTTGCCAACTGGCCACAAGATTAGTGGGGGTGTCAGGAGAGACAGCAATTTAGCTACTTCTGTACTGTAAAGCACTTCCAATATCTAGTATCTTCTAAGACAGAAGTAATTTGGTCTGAAGTTTTCTATCTTGTTGTTCTCCCCAAAGCAAAGCCTCTGCAATTTCATTTGCACTCCCTCAGCTTAGTAAATTCAGAGCCAAGAGAGAAGGAAAGAGGCCAAATAACAAACGTGCTCTTGAGAAAGACTGATGCTACAAAGGCATATCTATATATGCAGAACAGTATTCAGGGAGTGTAGGGATCCTGCTCCTGGGCTTTTCCAAAGCAGCTGACCTTGACTCTGGCAGCAGTACTGTCACCTAACTGCAGGAGTATGCCTGGTTTCTTGCAGAAGACACAGGACCCATGTACCCCTTTTCCTGTGGATTCTGTCATGAAATGCTGCTGAGGACATGCCCTCCTCCATGACACCTGGTACCAGCCCTGGTGTCAGGGGTGGGAAAGTTCAGCTGTGCTCCAGCAGTCCCCTCCTCTATTCCCACAACAGAACCAGACAAGGAGAGACTTTCAGGAGCACCAAAATTGCAGCTGGCAGGCCAGACATTAGCACAAAGCCATCTGTGCTTTGTGCCCAACAGGGACACTGAGGGTTGGAGATGTCAAAGGCATCTGCAAGCTTCTGGTGGGTGATAGGGAGGAGGCTTCCTTCACGCTCATGGTGTTAAATTATCAGCTTTTTATGTAAGAGGAGATAGAGAGAGACCACCTTCCCGGCGATGGGTGAAATCACAGGTTGATGGACTTGAGCTCAGAGCTCAGGAGCAGACAACATATGGTGCAGCAGAACACCACATCCCTCAGCCCCAAACACAGTTTGCCAGCAAATCTGTTGGGTAAGAAGGTGTTAAGGGAAAAGCCTGTCCAAAGAACAGCTCCAGGTGACAAGAGGAATCCCTCTGCTACACCGAGCAGCACAGCATCGTCTCTTACTGCGCTGAGATACTCAAAGCAGAAACACAGACACTTCCCACAGGAAACAGAAGCCTTTCTGCCACGGGCTGCTTTGGTTTAGCTCCCATTTCACAGCCTTGAGAAAGGCCAGACTGCCTGGTAAGTGGGTTCACTGACCTGTGGCACGTGGGAAAGAGCAGTAACCAGCACCATCCAGAGACCTCCCTTACTGAAGGGCAGGAGGGGCCACTGCAGGCTTTCACCACAGGGCCTGGGGATTAGCTGGTGGCTGCATGGTGCTCAGCTCCAGGCTGTCCCACTGTCTCCACAGCTCCTCAGGGAGGAGGAGCTCCACTATATAGCTAGCCAGATCTGTACCAGAGCTTTAAAAGATAGAGAAACATGCTAAACCTACACAGTCACAGTATCTTACCTGGAGGAAGACAAAAAATAGATTTGGGGCAATGACTCAATCTCAGTGCTAAATACTGAGAAACAACACCAGGGACTTTTACCCCATGTGCTGGGGAGCAGATGTGAACGTTTCTGAGAAGCTTTCAGCCTCCCCCAGCAATACCCAAACCCCCCCACTCGCACCCCATGTACACAGAGATCCAACAGAGCCACACCTGGTGATGCCCGTGGTACCGCCGTGCTTCAGAGGAGTACTTACTCTGTAGCCATCTTTCTTTCCTCAGCTTCATTTTTTCTTTTTTGGAAAGAACTGTTTTTTCTTCTAAACCTAGGGGAGAAGAGAGACGTGAGATGGAGCCTGGCTCCTGCACATGGATTCACTGCTGGACACTTCCTAAAGATAGCAGAGTCCATAATAATTCGTGATGCTTTTGAACCTGCTGGAAGGTCAGGGAGGCTGCAGGCAGACTGGGGGCTACACCACACCTCAACTTTTAGCCCAACAAATCCTTCAGTTAAGAAAGAAGACACAAGCAAATAGATCAGATCACCAGCACCATGGGCCCTATTTTCTCAGGCTAGGTAGCTCTTTGAAAAAAGCTTTTTGAGAGACTCTTGGCCCTGTGTCCTGCACTCCTGCATGAAACAGCCCTGGAAGCTGGCATTTTCTTCTGAAGTCCACCCGCAAGTGATGGGAGGACCTACAGGTTCCAGAATTGGGAGCAAAAATCAAGTTCTAATCTGAAAATATGCAGACCAATAAAGCTAGGAAGAAGGAAAACACGGGCCGCAGATGGAGCAGCTGATTACTAACAGCTTGTAAAAAGGCTAGTACCTACTATATATCAAATTCAGTATTTGAAAACCAGCTGTTGATGACTGATACCCAAGACCAAGTAAAATAACGTCACAAATCTTTTCCCTGGAGATCTGTTGCAGATGCTTTAAAATTTTATCCTATCTCTGGTGTTTAAAACAAAATTTGCTTTAGTCAACTTTTCTCCTGAAATGTGCCAGGAATACTACAGGAATGCCAGTGGAGGAACAAGCTCCCCAAAGACCATCCCTCTCACCTTAGGTTATTCTTAAGCCTAGAAAAGAAAAAAATACTCTTTCTCCTGAGAAGAAACAGGAGAAAATAATTCAAGGCAACTCCCTGAGGACAACTTTGCTGAAGCTGCAAATCTTTCAGGAGGATTTAAGCAAAAACAGGATCATCATTTAGTAATTTTAATGCTTTAAGATCAGAAGAAGCCTGCTGGGGCATGGGGATTTTTCCTCCACAAAGCCAACAACCACCACCATGTTTAGAGTTTCTAGAGGACACAGAGAACAAAATTGTAGCTTTCACTGCCTCATGTCCCAGAAAAACACGCTCCTGCAGTCAATACACCCAAGAAGGGAGAAATAAAACCACATCCAGAAGCTATCACTTATTTACAAAGCTCAGGGATGTCTCAAAGGGTTTGTATGTGACTGATGCTGGAAATACCCATTTTTCCATCTCCTGCATAAAGCACCATGGCACGGGCACCCTGCTAGGCCCAGGCCAGCAGGACAGCCTCAGCTGGATGTGGGGCCAGGCAAGAAGAAACACCTGATCAAGTTAAGGGCAGATTTCCTCAATTGCTTTGCAGTGGTATCAAAGCAGATGCTAAAACAACAAATTGCTTGTCCCAGAAACCAACTCCCAGCGATCCCCACACCGGATCACCCCACGTTTCTGTGGTTTCAGGGAAAGATGGGATGAATCCCGAGCGGCCAAAACACAAATCACGCCCCGATGCCCTCTGAAGGGCTGTCTGCACGGGGCACCCCCGTGCTTCTCTGGCTGCCCCACCTGCCCAGATGCCAGGGGTGGCTGTGCCAGGGAGATTTCCCTCCTTGTCTGAAAACACACTCATTACTTCATTGGGAAAACAGCGCCTGGCGGGATTTGTTAATGAAAATAATTTTTAAAAAAACCTCAGCCAGCTGACCAATTCTGGTAATAACATCCATTCAGATTATTTTCTTTTTTCTCCCCTCCCAAACGGCAGCAGCATATTTAAGGAAGCACAAAAGCTGCTTTCTTGGCAAGAGCCCAACCTCGCTGCAGGCCCAGGATGGTGGCCGGCAGCCGCCGAGCACCAGAGGGAAAGGAGCTGGATCCTCCCTCCTCTTGCCAAGAGCAGAGGGAAAGTGGCCGCCTCCTGCTTGCCGGACACCTCCAGTTTATATATCCCTCCCCACCCCTCAGGAGGTTGTTCTGCTGCTGGAAGGTGCCAAGTTGTGTCTGGCAACTTCCAGTCACGATGCTGAGTGCCAAAGCTGCTGGAAACCCACTGGAGAACAGTGGAGGCAGAGTTTAGCTAGTTAATTAACAGCACAGACTGTGCCCACGGTAGTCTTTTATTTTTATTTAGCTTGCAAGCACCTCTGAGATGAAAGCCAGACCACAGCTCCGGTTTAATTATTTTTCTGTGAAATCAGGAGGGTTTGGGTCCCCTCCTTCTCTGGCCCAATCCACGTGTAATTAAACAACACTTGCCTTAGAAACCCTGTTTATGGAAGAAAGGTGAGCAAAACCCACTTACATTAGCTGAGGGTAATTTACATAGTGTAAACTTGACAATTATTCCTTTTAGCAAGGATGTTTTTTCTTCGCTCTGATCTGCACAGTACAAAACATCTCAAATATAAGCAGATTGAAAAAACAACCCAATAGCTTTTTGCTTCCTACATCAACTGTTTGATACTACTGCTGGCAACTCTCAGGATCCAGCTTTCACGGCAGACAAGCAGCTTCTTTTTTTTACCATGGCTTCCTTAATTTCAGAAAGGTTGAGTTTTTTGGTAGAGGACTCCTTAGACTCTTTATACATATATATGACTGCTTTTCATAAAGGACTTCTTAGACTTATGTGTGTGTATGTATCTATCTATCTATCTCCTCCTTTAAGAATTCTCTCTAGGCATTCAGAAAGAAGCTGGACTGGGTTAAAGCCGTAAGACTACAGGCTTCCCTGAGCCCCAAGATACCACTATTTTAAGTTTGATTCCACAACTGAGAGGGTGGAAAAACAGGCTTCACAGTTCCAGGAAAGCACATTACTTCAAGGACTTGGGCATGAGAAGAAATCTCAAATATGAGCAGAAATATCAACTAAACCGGAGGCTGTGCAATGCCACACAAGACAGAGGAGGGTTCTTCAGCACCGGGCATCTGCTCCCCCTGTGCAAAGCTGCAGTGAAGCACCCAGTCCCCCCCTCTGCTCTGAGCTATTAAGAAATAGCATGTAGTATTAAGTAGTATTCCCAGAACTCTGATGATGCATAACAGTAAAGCTGTTGCTGCTCGAAACATAATATTTTGGCAAAACAGGGTACCGTATAAATCGAAATTAAGTAACAACAGATGTGTTAATTTTAGCCTCAGTTGTGTAACAGCAGCAAACCAGAGCATATGCCTACAGCTGCAGGATGAGTTCACTAAACAAATTCAAAGAGTACATCCAAAAGCAGAAGATTGGGGGTGGTTTGGGGTGGTTTTTGGTTGGTTGGTTTTGTTGTGTTGGTTTTTTTTTCCAAAATTACATAGTGTTACTTGTAAATTGTTTGATACCCTTTTCCACGGAAAGGGCCTGGGAGATGGTAACCAGAGAGTCTCCTGGGGCAAACCCAACACTGGTGTGAACTGACAGATACCTCTGAAGGTATTGTTTTTCCTCTAGGAAGAAAGTTGAGGGAAACACAGGCCAGGCAGAAGGTCAGCCAAGATGTCCTCCAGCAGAGACGGTGCTCCCCAGGAGCCAGCCCAGCACCTTGCTGCCCTTACCCCACCCAACAGCTCAGCTCCCAGTCTCCAGCTCCACTTCTCCTCCAGAAGGAACTGACACAGAAGTGCTTCGGGAGCCTGAGTCAGTAGTGGGACCAGGGCTTGGAGGTGGCAAGGACAGAAGCAAGAGGTCAATATCCAGGCTCTTTCCCCCCTTTTGCTCTTATAGGAGGCCCCCGGAGGCAGCTTGCAGCCTATACATGGTGCACAGAGACCATAGCAGGGGAGTGTTTGGGTTTTACCCAGTTCACGCCCTGCCACCCTGAGCAGGCTCGTAAACCCATGTTGGAAGAGAAGATGACAGCCCCTGAGGGGACAACACAGGTTTCACCATGGATACAGCATGTGCTTTTTATGTTCCAAAACAAGCGACAGTATTTTTTTGTTCACGCTTAATCATTACACCAGCACACAAGCTTTCCTCCTGCCCCTGAGGAGGAAGGGATCCTATTTAAAGTGGGATCTGCACTCTCAACCCTTCCAGATCCCCTGGTTATTTAAAGCAAAGCCTACTTCCAAACCCAGCATCCCATCTGAGACCCAGAAGAGCCACACAACTTGTGTCCTTGCACCAAGGTCATGCCTCTGCCAGGCTGGGTAAACATCCCCAGGCTCTGACCAGCTACAGCAAGGGCTGAAAGCTCCCTCTGCAGAAGAGCCAAAACTCATCTCTCGTTAGCTGCGTAAGGGCACAAGTGACATGCCATCTGAAGCGGGAGCAGTTCCCCTCAGGAGGTGACCGAGAAGTCACAATCTGCACATTAGTCTGTGAAAGGCAACTCTGGAGACAAAGTCTGTCCTCTTAAGCACTGCAGGCACACTCAGCCCCTGCCACAAGGTAGAAGTACCTCCTCCTCTACCCGAGTCATTTTTCATAGAATCGTATCATAGAATCACAGAATCACAGAATCACAGAATGGGTTGGGTTGGGAGGGACCTTCAGATCATCCAGTTCCAACCTGCCCAGCCATGGGCAGGGACACCTCCCACTAGACCAGGTTGCTCCAAGCCCCATCCAGCCTGCCCTTGAACACTCCCAGGGATGGGGCTTCCACTACCTCCCTGAGCAACCAGGGCCAGTGTCTCACCACCCTCACAGGAAATAATTTCTTCCAAATGCCTAACCTAAATCTCCCCTCTTCCAGTTTAAAACCACTACACCTTGTCCTATCACTCCATCTCTTTGTCAAAAGTCCCTCCCCATCTTTCCTGTAGCCCCTTCATGCACTGGAAAGTGCTCTAAGTTCTCCCCAGAGCCTTCTCTTCTCCTAGACTGAACAGCCCCAGCTCTCTCAGCCTGTCCTTGGAGGACAGGTTTTACTCTTTGGAAGTCCTCAGTGTTCCCACCTGCACCCTCTCAGCAGCCCTCCCCAGCACAGAGGCTGACATTTCAGGGGTCAGTCTCAGAGAGGCACACAGAGGATGTTCAAGGTGGCCCAGTGCATCACTGTCCTTAAAGCCACTTTTGCAGCTGGAAGGTTATTTTCATAACTAAGTCAGAAAGAGGTAATGTATCTCAGGGGACCTAGATTTCTGAACCAAGTCTGCCATGAGGACTGCAAAATTCCTTGTTCTGAGCCAGGTGCTTGGCATTGCCAGTTCATGGCACAGAGAGATCCCAGAAACCACTGTGAGTCTCTCGACGGAGAAGCTATGGCTGCCACGAGAAGCTCACCTCATCTGCCAAGTTGCAGGCTCTTCCCTGGGAAAAGTTATCTTTTGCTCTTGGAAAAAGGTCAGCTTATCTCAGGAGTTACTCTCCCTGTAAAATGTGCACAGGGTACAAACATGGTGGGGTCAGAGGGAGGAATAATCTTCCACGATTTCTGTAGCAGGCAGCCCTTTTAGGGGAGAAATATCCACAGAAGTAGCACTGGGTGCCAACGGGGCAACCATGTGGTCTCTGCTTTACTGTGTGCATGAATTTCCATTAGTGCCTTTCCTATATTACCTCCATCCTGCTGTGAACACCCTGGGTGGCAGCAAATTAGGTCAGACCCATCACTAGTACAAGGCCCTGAAATGCTTTTGGTCACATTCATTTTGCTGGTTTTGGAAAGTTTCTCATGAAAACCTGAAAGAAACCGTGTATTTACTATCAGTGTGTCCTGCTGAGTCACTGGGTAGGCAGTGAGAATGAAGAGTGAGAACAAAACACAGGATCCCAGACAGACAGTGCCACTGTGATTCCAGACAGGCCATGCTGCTTCTCCCCTCCTGACCAGGAAAGCATTATGAGATGCAGCCACCACAAAGCAGCTGTAGAAGTGTTTGCTGGCACCTAGAGGAAGAGGAGGACTTGCCTGCAGCAGACAAAGTGAACCAAGTATTGAACCCACCTTTCAGAAAGCCTGACTTTAAGCAAACCCAAGGGGGATGAAGGGTAACTGATCTACTAGAGCTCTTGAAACTCTGCCTGCAGAAAGTACCCTTTTTAAACAGCTTTTTCTTTAAACTAATTTGCCTTTATTACATTGCAGACACACAGTTTTGCCTGAGTAACACAGGTGCTACCACTCAGCATCCTTTTTTCCTGCTGCTTGCACAGCTGGCTGTCCTTTCTCTAGGATTCTTGGATGATTACAGTGAGTGACAGCCAAACCAAACTCTTTGCTCAGCAGCCTTGGGGGTACCCTTCTTCCACTGAGCATGGAAGCAGTGAACAAGACAGCTCCTCACCTCTTTCTCAAATGCTTCCCTGGTCAGAAAGAAACACCATTTGGCAAAAAGTGCAGCTGCTGTGGATGCTGTTGTACCAGTGCAGAGCTCCACATTATTTCCTAGAAAAAGCATTCCCAGTTGTGTTTCCTCACCAGCCTGCCTGGTTTCAACACTTCTCTGTGATAAAAGATGCTGCATTACTTTTTACCTACTTCCATTCACATCTCTTCTGCACCCAGAAATAAACCAATCAACCAAACAGTGCTCAATGCTTCCAAAAACCACAAAAGCAATGCAGAAAGGCTCACCCACAGACAGGTGGCCTGGGAAACACATGCCATGCCAGGGACTTAACAACACCAAGTATGATTTCATTCAAGAAACAGGGTTTTCTGGCTTTGGGAAAATGAGTTTGCTTTCAAGAAAAGACATTTCAATTCCCCCCCCAATTTCTTTTCATGTCCACAGGATTAAAAAAAAAAAAGGATTATGTACACACAAGTGTTTTTACATTTCTTCCATCAAAAAAAGCAAGAAGTTGTCCAAAAGTATCCTGAAGTTCCACAGCACAAAGAACACATTCTTATTTGTCAAGGAACGGCATGTCCAAAAAAAGTTGACTTTTTCTTTGCTTCCTTTGGCGTGTATTTCTGCTTTCTGTGCAGCCTCATAAACAGTTTCAGTATCTGTGATCACAGTGAATTGCATGCCCAGCAGCTCTCAGAAAGGGCTGCTGCCACTTCTAGTCTTACAAAAGGTCACCCAGTCCAAAGAGAAGAGAAGGAGCTAAGGCATCAGTGCAGGTTTGAGACACTCCTAACAGCTCCATTCCTGAGATTTCTTTCAGGTTTTATCATGAGCCACCTTGTCCTTCCTGCACACCCTCCTCTGATCACAGCAAATTACACAGGCAACAGCCAGCCATGGCAGGTGAGAATTTGCTGTGTCTGCATGTGAGGCACAATGAATGGCAAAGCCTTCATGCAGTCAAGCTGATCCACAAGAGTTGTAGGTCTGCAGCAGAGCCTCAGTTTTTCCACACTCAGCCAAGAAACTTGGCCACCTCCAACTTCCTGCCTCACTACTGCTAGCAGATAAAACCCAGCAGCCAGCTTCTGAGGGCAATTTCATGGTCCCAGCCACCCGAGAGAACCAACCAGGTTTTCTTTGCTTTCTTTGTCCATGTAGGAGGCTAAGAGTCAACTGTCCAAGAATTGTGAGGCAGTGGAGCTGAAGCCAGGTGCTGCTTTAGGCAGTGAAAAGGGAGCCTGGACTTGCAGTGCCACCTTTCAGTTCCCTCTCTCACCTGAGGGAAACAAGCCTAATCTGCTCAAAATATTCCTTAAGAAACATGAGCAAGTGCATCTCTTACATGTCTCAGGTTAAGAAGCTGGTGACCTTGTGCACTGGCATTACTGCAGCTTCCTCTGCTGTAATTCAGATATGGGGGACAACGAGGCTATGCAAAGCCCTCAAGATCTGACTCTCAGGGGGAAGGCTCCCCTGGAAGCTCAGGCAGCCTTCACTTCTCCAAGATGTCAGTCTTCCCAAAGCTGTGGCACCCAGCCCTAACAAAAGGTTTACAAATAACCCACCTTGGGAGTACACCCACTAACCTGTTTCCCTGCTGCTGTTGGGAACAAGACCTGGTCCGACAGGATTTGCAGTGCCTCCATTCCACTGCCAATTCCTTCCCTTCTCATGAAGGCTAGCAAGCCACTCTTCTTCCTCCTCCTTCCATCTAGCACCCACACCGTTTCTTGGAAGTAGCACATAAGCTTGGGGTGTGAAGCAGCCCTCCACAGTAGCCTGTGCACTCACAGCCTGGGTCAGCCATGGTGTAAGCCAGGACTGAAACCAGCCTCATTAATATCCTCTTCTCATCTCTGCCACAGACACTTCTGACCTAGTCATTTCTCAAGTTTTGAATATTTCTTCCAATGCAACAGAAAAATAAAATTTTGCTCCCTTTAGCAAGAAGGCTGGCACTTGCTCCCTGCAGAGATGGTTTACAAAAACAATCCCTAGAGATCTGAGAGTTCAGGCCCTCAGCTCTCACTAGCAGCCAATCTCAAGAGTCATGCCTAAAGTCAAACAACTCCAACACTGAACAGCCACATCACTTCCCAGATTAGGTGTTGGGGGCACTTTCCTTGTGCAAGCATGACTGACACAAGCAGTCACACCTTTGACATGGAAAGAATACCGAGACAAGGAGGCCAGGCACAGGAAGAGGTGAAGAATGCCCAGAGTGTTCTACCACGTGTAACCGGGCTACGTACAGAGAAGGGCCGATCTGTTCCTATGGTTAAGCACTGACCTTTGGGAAGGGCTCACAGCGAGGGCAGACCTGCACACTACAAGGCACTTGGAACCCCTCCACTCAGCTGGCTGTGGAATCACACCACCACTACTGAAATAATGCCTGTGCAATTAGTGAGACAGACCAAAACCAAACCAAGCAGGTTAGAGCTGACCACCGCCTGAGCGGCCGTGTAGGATGTGCACACCCACAGATGGCTGTCACAGCCTTCCACCAATGGACCTTTCCCTCAGCTCAGCATTGCAGCTCACCTCCATCACTGTCTTCCTCTTTTCCACCTGCCTTCTCCCCTCTGTGTCATATGCTTCCAGAGAAGCAACAGAGCAGCTAACCAGCTGGAGAGCATCTTTACAGAAAAGGTCCTGGGGTCCTGGTGGCCACCAAGTTGAACATGAGCCAGAAACATGCCCTTGCAGCAAAGACAGACAACAGTGATCTGGGATGCTTTAGGAGGAGCACTGTCAGCAGGTCAAGGGAGGTGATTGTTCCCCTCTGCTCAGCACTGAGACCACACCTGGAGTAACAAGTCCAGTCCTGGGCTCTCCAGTACAAGAAAGATATGGACTTATTGAAGTGATCCCAGCTAAGGGCAACTAAGATGATTAAGACACTGGAGTGTCTTTCACTTGACATAAATTCTTGATGGGAAGGAAAGAGAAGAGGGAGCCAGACTATTCCCAGTGGTGCCCAGTGACAGGACAAGAGGCAGTGGGCACACATTTAAACACTCAGATTTGGGAAAATGTTTACGCTTTTTTAACTGTGAGGGTAGTCAAACACTGGAACAGGTTTCCCAAATAAGTTCTGGAGTCTCCAGGTCTCTGCCCACGGAGATACTCAAAACCTGACTAGACACAGTCCTGGACAACCTGCTGTATGTGACCCTCCTTGAGCAGGGGCTGAACTAGATCATCTTGAGAGGTTCCTTCCAATCTTATGTGCAACACTGAAAAAATTCGGATAGTTTTCATAGGTGCACCTACTTTCAGTGCCCCTATTAGGGGGCTGCCTTTTGTGAAAGATACTTGCCATAAAACCAAAACACTTGCCTGGCCTGGCAAAGCATTGCAGAAGATTTTTCATCCCTACCCTTCAAAAAAGATCAGTGCCACCAGCAGAAAACACAGGCTTGTCAGAGATGTTGACTCCAGACTCAACACACCCGGATCACGCAGGGTTGCAAGGTTCTGCTTTCCTGTTTGTTTTCCATTAGGCAACAGCACCATAAGTAGAGAGAGCTGGAGCTTCCCAGCTGCCCCAACAGGACACAACCCACCTTCCTGGCTGGTCAGCATGATATGGTCAGATCCATTCCCTTTTGAGCCCATCCTCAGTTTACAAGCAGCAAGGAAAGCGCACAGATCTGTGGCTCCCTTTGTCAGAAAACATCTGCCCTTGCAAAAACAGTATTTGAAAAGTCACCTTGGCAACAGAGTTCCTTTGAGCAGGCATCTGTATGGCAGTGACTCACAGGTTTGCCACTGCAACCTGGAAACAAGGCACTGGGGGCAGGCGGAGGTGTAGTTCTGAGCTCTTCACCTCCTGCAGCAAGTATTAGTAAGGTTCCTACAAAACCATGGACACCACCACCAAGGTGGGCCATCGAAATAGACCCCAGGGAGCCCACAGCACAGTACAATCTGGACAGTCGGCAAGTCCCCTTCCACAGAGGATAAAAATGTCTCTTTTAACAACAAAGATAGATCCATGCACAAGACATATTTTGGTGGACACTGCAGTTTTGCTAGGAAGCAGTAGGAAGAACAGAATGCCAATTCTATCAAAGCTTAAACAGCAACAATATCTGGAATGAGATTTATTCTGAGACCAAAAGTAATTCATGTTTCCCAATGGGTAAACTCTCCCCTTAGGGCTTACTAGGGGAGACACAATACTGAAACGTCCCTATGCTTTTTGACAATGCCTTGCAGGCTTGTATTTTAAAGAGATTTTTTCCAAAATATCCTTTCCATTCCTACTAATAAGATTACCTTTGAGTACATTGTCCTTTGAAAAGCTTGAAAAAGCAGTAATTCCATGCCTTCTGCAGTACTACATATTGAAAGATCTAGATCTAGAGGTGTTACACTACTTGATTTTACCTGGTGCTTGTAATTCATGCAATGCAAGAAAATATTAATTTACCCTAATTCCCTCATCTTTAAATTCTATATTTGCTAGTAGACAATTCAGTGGGCATTCTCTAGGGAAGTTTTCCTTTTCCAGCCCCCGGTTCCCATAACCCCTCTTGCATTTCTTTTGTTACCTGAATATTATATTCTTACCTATCACTCCATATACTCTTTCAGCTCCTTAGAGGAGCCAGCTCTGCTCAGCTGTACTTGCCTGTACATTCTCTGAACATGGATTTAGTGCTAACTCTACAAACCAGCCTTCAGTCTCCTTCCCTAGGTTTGACAACAGGCAGATTTTTGTCCCACCTGAATTTCTCCAGTCATTAGTTTCTGCAGAACTCCTTTAATGGGACTGCAGACAAAAGTCTTCTGTTTTATCCAAAGTACTGATTTTACTGTCTAGCAGTTTTATACAGTTGAAGCCACCCTACACCTCAGACAATTTTATAGTTCCTGTAAGTTCTGCATGAGAGATTTAGACATAACTGATGTGTAATCATATTTATGAACACACTCGTATGTTCACGCTAGCTATGTTATAACCACAGTATTTTTCCTCAAAATACCCATCAGAAACCCTCATTTTATGCTGCATTTCCCCTGGTGCCAAAGCAGGGGCCTGATGGGGTGCTGGGGGAAGGAGAGAGGGCAGACAACAACAGGCAACAGAGGGGGGGAAAAGTAAGTATTTAAAGCTGCTGAAAGGAACTGCAAAAGCACAGAGACTGAGACTTCTGAGGCAGACAGGCAAATATGTCACTGTCAGGTGCCACTGCAGCACTGGCAGCAGACCAGCCGTGTGCAGAAGGATGTTTCAGATGACACCTAGAACGAGTTGTGGAGTTGGGTTCTGTTCCTCAGGGATTACAGCAGACACTAGCATGTGGTAGGTGCAGAGCTCCACCGTGCCCCCCACTTCTCCAGGTAATACATTTCATGGATTCCTTGGTTTGTTGTTAGAAGCACTGAGGTTTCCTCATTCCCTCAATCCAAGTTTAGCCATTTTCCCTCCCTCCACTAGGAAAAACAAGACAAGGGAGGGATGCAGACAGACAGTATCACCTGAAATGATTTATTTCAACTGAAAAGGGAAGGATGGGCAATGGGACCACATTCACCGTCCAACCAGGCGAAACAAGCACCTGCAGGAACCTCTGCCTTCACCAATGGGCAAGGCAGGGATGAGCCCGCAGGAAGAGCTGCAGCTGGACCTTTCCTTGGACAGAGATGGAGGAAAAGAGGTAGAAGGAATCCCAAGGCTCAGCCCTTCTGGTACTGCTGAGCAAAGGCAGCATACACTTCACTTGACAGTAAGAGTTGGAGAAAGAAGAGACATGAAGAAAGCAGTCACACAGCTAAATATTGTCTACAGCTCCAGACAGGGCTGCACGTTCAACCCTCCCTTTGCAGCTATTTCAATGCAAATACACGTGAAGGTGCAGAAAGAGATGTTGTTTCTCCAGTAACACTCAGCTTAAGATCCTGGCACAGGCCAAAAGCCCTGCTCTGTTCCTTCCCTGCCGTCTCCTTCCTGAAGTAAATCACAGAGGTTACAAAACTATCTCCGTCAAAATTATTTTGCTTGAATGCTTTTTGTTTTCAAAAATCATAACGTTGCAAAATTAAGCGTATTTCAAAGTTTTTTTTTCCCCAGTTTTCTTCAGCTCTTCCTCACAAACAGGTCAGGGATACAAGTGGATTTTTGGGTAGTTTTTCATCAGAAAATGCAAATAAGGAGCCATTCTATAAAGGAAAAACAGCCCTAAGACTGTCCCACAGTCTCCAGAAATTCTGCAGGACACCTCTATCAGATGCCTGAAAACATGAAGAGAGTTGTTATACCTATACAACTAGGGAAAAAAAATAATTACCGAGTTGTGTGCTTTACAAAGAGTGTAGGATGTAACTGGGAAACACCTACAAAAGCAGAGACAGCACGATGCAGGCAACCTGACTCTGACATCGCCCCAGTCAGCAACTGCATTTCTCCAAACTGCAAAAACAACACAGCGAACCATTTCATAACTGCTATTTCTAATGACAGACCTTCTCACCCCTCTCCAAGCAGCATATAAGCTTGGTTTCCATCTATGGCTATTTCCAAGCTTTGAGTCTAAATGTCCTCCCAACATTCAAGTCCCACAAGTCGAATCACAGCTCCAGGCACGCCATGCAAAGTAGGATGTATCACAGGTACCATGGTCTTCAACTCTACAGTCCCTCCACTCTATTTTAGGACAATTTGACTTGAGCATTTGAAAATACCTCTTGTAGGTTTGTTCAGACCTGCTAGTTTGGCTGAGACGGTGCCATAGAAGGAGATCAGGTTAGCAGTAACCACTGAGGTGGCATACAGCTTCTCCAGTAAATTTGTGACAAGCAGAGAATAACGAGCAGGAATGATGGTACCAGCAAAAGCCCACCACTGGCCAAGGGACTTCCAACTGTTAAAAGGCAAAACAGAAAGCAAACACAGACACCACTCCAAGGTCTCTCTGCGCCTTCTCTCTCAACACACACACACAATGCTGCTGAAACCAGTAGGTAACAAACATTACTGGAATGATGCAGTTACACATAATTAATATATTAACTAATTGGACAGCTGAGTGCACTGTGATCAATACTTAATTATATTTCCAGGCACTACAACTATGTCAGCGAGAAACTGAATTGAGTAGACAATGCAGATGCATAACTTCAGGGTAAAAACAAAACTGTCACAAGAACAGCACCAAGTGGGACTTGTACAGGAGTTTCAGCAGTGTGCACGGAGTGGAGAGAACAGATCCCATCACAGATGTCTTCAAGGGGAAGGAGGAAGAACTACTGAGTTGTGAAGGTCACAAGAAGAATGTCAAAACTAGCTGAACTGTTAGGTTTAAATGATGGGAGGATAAGGATGAAGCTCTTGCACAAAGAGAAAAGGGAAAAAAGCAGGAACAGGTAGGGAAGGGGCAGAAACAAGGGCATTAAGGGAAGCTGGACATCCACAGGACACCATTCGCTGTACAGTGAGGTTTGTCTTCCAACAGACAGCTGCAGGGCTGCCAGGCAATTGATGCCACGGCAAAACTGAAGCGCACAGAAAGCCCTCCTGGGCTGACGTGAAGAAGAGGTGCTTTCAGAAAGGCAGGAGGACCATCTATGTTCCTAGCCTGGTGGCTCGAAGCCTGATCTCTGCATCCCACCATCCCCTGTGGCAGCCACCATTCCAATGGTGACAAGGACTTGACCTTGCCCAAAGTACAAGACTTCCCAAAATTTATTCCTGAAGCCCCCCCTGCTTCACAAGTGTCCAGAAATGCAAGGGCACAAAGGAAGCACATGTGAAACTGGGAGAAAACAAAAACTCTTGAGGATCCACACAAGTATTGTTCCAAGCTAAGAGTTTCCCTGCCTCTTCTTGGGACAGTCTCTAAATTAGTATCTGAAGTGTGCAGTCTTCCAGTTGTGCAGAACTCTGAGACAATTCAGGCCTGAGGAAAACGATTTGCTGGATGGCCCTCACTGAAGGCATTCCTTTAACACTGTCATGGCAAGCAGCTATCTCAAGACACCTTTTCAGCAAGACAGCATGCCCAGAGAGCAGAAGGGATGCTCCATCAGCAGAAAGGATCATCTTGCCACCATGGTCCAGGGAGCTGTACGGCCTCAGGCTCAGTCTGCCTTTAAGTTCAGACGACAGCAGCAGAGGTGTGACAAGGAAGCTGAAATGTCACTCCTCTGTTCTCCCACCCCAAAAGACCTTCCATTAAGCAGAAACAGTGCTTCAGCATTGAGAATCAAGCTGGGATGCCACCAAAATACGTATTCCAGAAAAAACATGTCAGGCAACAGACAAAAAGCCTGAAGTACAGCCAGCCACACCTAAGGTATGCAGCCCTCAGCCTCTGCTAGACTATGCATCAGAGAAGGAGCCTTGACTTAATTTAATAAACTTTCTGTTCAATAAATCAGCTTTCTTGGCACATCAGCAGCCTCTTCCACTACATGCCTGTACAGGCACTGTTTCCAGCACACCACTCCAAGGTCTCTGTGTGCCAACACCCCACCTGCTGTTAAAGGGATTGCTCCCACCCCTCAGCCAATATCCATCAGCACAGGGAGAGCAGCCGCTCCTGCACAAGGGGCTCGCATTCACCTTACAAATCAGAGTATCTTCCTTTAAAAACAATTAGAAGTGAGACAATTCCAGTTTCCAGCCCAGGTCCAAGTCTATGAAGAAGAGAGGACTCCCTGTGCCAACGCACTCTTCAGACTCTGCTGTGCTGCTGGCAGGATGCTCAGGGGTGGTTAGAGGAGCAGGGAAGAGGTCTGGAAGGTGCTGACCTGCTCCAGGGAATATTGAACGCCATATTGGATTGCTCGCCTCTAATGGAACTAGAGGGGAAAAAAAAAATCAATTCTAATTGACTTCTCTGTTAATGACACAGAGTCAGGGCTGTTTCTTCTGGAAAGGTCGACATGCCATGTGCAGCAGTATCGATACCATTGTGAACACACAACATTAGGAAACTTGGCATGGAGACAACAGCAGCAGACTCCAGCGGCGAGCAGCTCCGGGTGCAGGCAAATGAGGGCTCAGCTTGGCTTACCCAGGAGCTTGTTGCTGCAACAGCAGCAGCCTCCACCCTGCCTCCCCCACAGCTGCCCACCCCAGCTCTGGTGTGCACCTCCGACAGAAAAACCTAACTCACTTCCACCTGGATTGGTTTTCTGCCAGTTTAGAGAGCTGAATCAAATGAAGTCAACGTCAGGCCAGGAAGGCACATGGTTGGGAGCAGGCATCCTCATCTTCAGTGGCACGTTTTTTGAGACAGATGGACTGATCTTTCCAACTTCAGCCTTAAGGTTTAAAGCCCCCATAATCCAATTTAGACATAAGTTAAAAATTACCAGTAGCAACACAGCTCTAGGCCAACTGTTGTCTTTTTTCCAGCTCAACATGAATGAGCACACAAGCACTCCAGGTCCTCCGGACTGGCTCACAAGCAAGGGCAGAACCTCACAGGGCTGGAGGAAGAGGGGGGCTCAAAGGATTTGGCACTGGTGGTACCTACAGCCTCCTACTTCAGCTCACTAGTTTGTTTTTCACAACAGTTTTTAGGCACCGGAAGTTTTAAGTGCCCAGCTAAGCATTTTGAGGAAAGTACTGCTATATTCCCCAGCTTTTCCTTGATGGTTGCTGTCAAAAGACGGATTGGTCTACTTGGTTGTCCTTTTGTTCTCACCCTGTGCACTTGCTCATATGCCAAGCTACGTGGCAAGGAGGGGAAGATCTTGCCACAGTTAAGAGGTTCAGCAGTGACAGCACTGATCCAGCCCTGGGAAACAAGAGAAACCTGAATTACTTCATGCCTCTGGCCTGGGGATCTAACTTGGCAATTCCAGCAGTGGGCAGGACGCTGGAAAATAAGTACAATTTCAGAGTTTGATTAGTGGAGGTTTTTTGGTATAAAGTTTCCTTCAAAGAGCCCAGACCGGAAAATCCGCAATGATCAATTAAAGTCAGGCTGAAAAACATAAAGGGATGAAGGACCACAATCTGGGAATGCTGCTGCCTTGTGCCTAAATAGATCAGGTGAACTAGCACCACACAAAGTAAGTCTGTTCCAAGGCAGAGTGTGGTCCTCTCCTCTGCTCTCTGCATGCTGCCCAGAGCCCAGGTGTCAAAGTCCTGTTGGTACTTTGGGGCAGAAGGAGTGAGGCTGAGCTCAAATACATCCTGATTCCAAGTTTCTTCTAGCTTTGTTCAAACCAAGCATCAAAAATGCTGCTTCAAAGGGCTGAGAGCATGATCAAGGGCAGGTGACCCAGCTCAGCATCCAGTTGTTGGGCTGGATCTCACCCTGCAGGCAGAGCTCCCCACCAACAGGAACCACAGAAGTGCAGAACTTTTGCCATCAGACAAGGAAGGGAAGAAACAAATATCCTGATCAAACATCCCAGCACCAATTCCTATACCCTGATAGCAACCTGGGAGTACAAAACAGAAGTGGTTTCAGAAACAGCCCAGAGGTCAATATCAAACTAGCAGTTTTCGCCTGCTTTGACACCAGCATCAAAATCCTGAAGAACCTTCCTTCCTCCCCAATTTCAACTTCTCCTTTCACGTTTTGAGCAACAGCTTTCTCAGCTGGGTTCTGCCTGTTCCCAAGGACCTAATTAGAAGAACAAACAGCGAAAAGGCAGCTGCCACAGCTCCACCAGGAAATAAGGCAACATGTGGCACAGGAGAAGGAAGGTGACCAGAGCCAGGACCTGGCATGAGACCATGGTTTGATTTGCCAGCCAGACTCTGACACTACCTTACGTTTGAGTCCAGAAGAGCCCTGTTATCAGACAGAAGGAGGTAAGGGGAGAGCAGCTAGCAGAGGACTCCTAACAGGGAAACCTGGATGCATGCTCTGAATGAAGAGCTTTTGGGGTGAACCCTGACCACATCTCCCACATCTGTCTGTTGAACAGTTATGATGAACACTGCTACTGGACCTCCTTCCTCACTTCTTTTCCACAGACTACTTGAGT
Source organism: Hemiprocne comata (assembly GCA_020745705.1). Taxonomy (NCBI): domain Eukaryota; kingdom Metazoa; phylum Chordata; class Aves; order Apodiformes; family Apodidae; genus Hemiprocne; species Hemiprocne comata. Next base: position 38,568,605 of record CM036591.1, read on the forward strand.
AACAGCAAAATAGTTCAGTTTGTCATGGCACAAGTGCCTTCTCTCTCCTCCTACAGTCCCATAACTGTCCAATGAATGAGCTTTCCACCATCTCCACAGTACTCTCTTCCTTTTCTACTCACTCTCTAGAGGTAAGGGGTTGTGATTATCTCCAACTGAATACCTAGAAGGGAGATATTGGTAAGAGATCAAGCCCCAAGACCACAAAACACAAGACTATCAGCTCAAGCAAGCCCTTGGTATGAGGCTGTACAAGCTCACCAAGGATGCAGGAGGTTTCAGATACAGATGACAAGGAAGAAAGTGCCCGCACTGGCTCTTGGAGAGCAGCTGACGTGAAGAAAGCAGGCAGTCAGAGAGATGCTCTCCTGCACAAGCCAAGGCACACTCGATGCAGCACTACTCTGTGCTGGCTGGCGTCTCACGTGTGAAGGTTTCAAAGTTACATGAGATCCCAGCACCTGCTGCTATAGCCACAGGCTCCTTCTTCTGGCACATCAACACCTCAGCTCTCTAACTGGACCTCTAACCTCCTTGTCTCTTGCTGACCTTCTCCAGACACCGAACTTTCCCCCACAAGTACCTCAGGAAAGAGAAAAGCAGGATATACATGTCAATGATGCAAGAAAAAAAAAAAAAATACAGCAGATATGCAAAACATTTGGTGACTCACACGGGCCCACCTCGGCGCTTGACTGACATGGTCTTACATGTCGAGTGTTTGCAAACACCAAGCTAACAACTGCTACCCACATACCCAGCACAGGATACACATAAAATCAGTGGTACAGCATCAGCCCCCCCATGGCCCTGTTTGGCTCAGAGCACATACCCAGGGAGGAGTATGTGGATAGGAAATTAAAGACTCAAGCATGACAGAAACTTCCCTTCAGATGTGCATGTGGGAATTTTACAAGGAATAAACAGACACAGCTTGAATTTTGGAATAAGCCGATGAACAGAAGAAAACAGAATGAGAAGAGAAGCACAAGAGAGGATGAAAAGCTTGAGTCTGCTTCAGAAACTGGTGTCAGGAGAGGAGGAGAGTTTGGGCAGAAGACCACACAATCCAGGACTTTGTGGCATGCAGAGACCAAGCATCAGAGGTGCAGTTCACTGATTCACCCTGGGGACAGCTGCTCTGTCAGCTAGCTTGGGCAGCCTCTTACTCCTTCCAAACCTCTGTGGGGTGGGCTGAAATCCAGGCCTACAGAACCCCATGCAATACTGGGAGTTTGATTAATTAAGCTAGCTGAGAGCAGGAGCACAGGCACAGTGAAACTGAAGGGTATGCCTTGTCTCCAGCTTGGTGCTAGGGAGACCGAGTGAGACATTATGCCACACACTGACACCCCAACAAAGAGGCCATCGCGCTTAACCGGACCTGAACTGCTGCAAAAATCCTGCCATGTGCTCTAGGGTGGAAATCTGTCATGGCAGCAGCTCACACGACTGGGATGGCTCACCACAGCAGGGCTGGGGAAGAAGGGGGGACATGGCAGGAGACTTCTCTTCCCTAGGTCAAGGCTTTCTAGGGGACAACTTGCCTCTGAGCTCGGCTCTCTCTGAAGCACTGAACGAGCTGCTCTGGCTTCCTGTGATCACCTGCCCAAGCCCAGGAGAGGAAAACAGATTCCAGGAAGGGCCACACTGGGAAGTTAACCAGATTCATCCTTTGCTGGGAGAAAGGGGCAGGAAGAGGGTTCAGGTCTCTTCTAAGGAATCCCCAGTGCCTGGTCCTGGGTGAGACTAAACAACAAAGAGGAAGAAAAAAGGCTTGAAGGCTTGCCCCACCTTACATTCTTTCAGGTAGGTGATTTCAGGTGATGAGTTTTGCCTTTCAATGCCACATTGGTTAATCCTCTGCTTTCCACCCAGCCTCCAAACAGTTGCTTCCCAGCCACTTGGGCTCAGGCTACCCCTTTTTCCAGGCCAGCAGAGTCAGCATTTCTATTGTCTACTGTATTATTGTCCTTTTTGCTTGTTTAACTGTAATCTCTCCTCCCCCATTGCTCCAGTAGCCGATGTTTCCAGTCTTGGCCAATGTTTCCAGTCTTGGCCAATGTTTCCAGTCTTGGCCAATGTTTCCAGTCTTGGCCAATGTTTCCAGTCTTGGCCAATGTTTCCAGTCTTGGCCAATGTTTCCAGTCTTGGCCAATGTTTCCAGTCTTGGCCAATGTTTCCAGTCTTGGCCAATGTTTCCAGTCTTGGCTGTAGGCCTTGTTATCCAAACAAAACCTGCACACCTTATCTTGAAGCAAGAAACATGAAGCAGATGTCTCGTATCTTACAGAAAGGCTCTATGTTTTATTTCTGTACTTCACCTGAGATAGCACTGCCAGCAAACTCTTGCCACTTGCAGTGGACAAATTTCTTTCCCTCTTATTCTTCCCTCACCAATTAATTACATGACAGATCTGAAGGCAAGCAGGAGGCGCAGGAGAAAGTTGAGACTAATGACTGCAGAACAGACTGGAAAGAGTTAGCAATTTTCAGGCAGTTACAAGAACGCTACAGTCAGGTGGGATGAAAAAGCCCAAAGCCTAACTTGTACCCCTGAAATATTTGAATAAGCTCCTCTAGATTCCAGCAGGTCTGCCACAGAATTGTATTAAAGGCAACTGTGCAAGGTCAGATTCTTAACACTTGCATTTCAGATTTTAAACTGCACTAGGAATACAGTGACAACTTTATGCTAAAATAGCCAAACAGCAGAACTACTGTATGAATGTATTTGGGACTGGGATTAGGACAGAAACCAAAACAATTCCATCTTGGCACTGCTTAGGTGTGCCCTCAGCCCCATCCCCAGCTGTAGGTGTCTGTAGCTTTAGAAGACAAAGGAAAGCCACTGAAAGCGTGGGTTGGATGGAACACCAAGCATCCTCACAGGCTCTTCTCTTCACAGCACACAGAGGGTGACAAGACCTGCTGGGGAGCCCGTGGCTCTGTAGCAATTCCTGCTGCAAGGACAGACACCACTGCTGTGCACAGCCTAACGGGCAGAACAGATGAATAGAGGGAAAGTCTCCAACATCCCTCTTGCATGTTTCCAGTAAGCCTACTACTGCCTCTTCCCTTCCGACGGTTTTCATTTGAATACCTCATCTTTGGAAGGCTCCCCAGAGACTGACAGGCATTAATGGTTGGCATTCAAATAATTCAAGGTTAGCAGCCCATGTGCTTCACTTCAGAAGAGTCCCCTTTGTAGCATTACAAATCCAGCTGCCCAGTTATGCAGTAGACATGGTGAAAGCATCTGCACAAATTAGGAGATACGACATGACCTGCAAGTGCAAGTCAGGACTGCAAAGGCAACACAAACCCCAAGACATGACATGCACAAGAGAAGCAGCCAGCCTAGCATAAAGCACCCTGGGAGCAGCCATGGCCAGCCCCCCCCTTGCCTTCCCCTCTCTCCAGAGCAAGCAACACTCCTGCCAACCATCAGCAGAGCCTACACACAAAAACCTCATAGAGCTTTAACAGAAGGCCTTTTGAGCACTTGAGTTTGAGCCTTGGTGTCCAGCTTTACCACTAGTAAATAACACCACTGGGCTAAGAACACACCAGGCCTCACCAAAGCTTCCTGCAGGCCAAGACCACATGTCCAACAGGGCCAGCAACGAATGCCCAAATACAGAGCGAGTGCATTTAGCACCCCCAGTGCATTTTTATTTGGGGGGATCTGACCAGCTGTTTTGAAGCCTATGCAGGTACCAGAAATTCAGAACACCTACGTGCTTAACTGCCATTTGACTGAAGGATCTTTGCCCATTCTGAACCCAGCATCTTGTAGTTTAATTTTATTTCTTCCACCTATCTCAGTGGAAGAGGCTGGGAACAAGCCTAGTCTCTCTTCACCTCTGTGGCAATCATATTTTACTAAACTTCATCAGCTCTGCTTTTCTTAGACAGTCATCTCTTCCAGGCAAAAGAAATCTGATCCATCTAATGACCGATCATACTCCGTGCCTTTAGCATCTATGCTGTTGTACTCCTCTACCAATCAACAGAACCACTCTGAACAGACTGCACCTGACTGCAGACTGCCACGAGCTCACCTAGCCAGCTTGGCTCATGGCTTTTCCCTTTCAGGTGGTCATGTATGCTTTTTCTGCCCCTGTCCCAAAGAAGCTCAGTGAACCCTGGCATCACCTCCTACACCTTCCCAGCTACAAGTACTCAGGCAGTGACTATGCACCAGTGGAAAGAGAAGCTGGAGCAGAGTTTCTAGAGAAGCTTTCTTACTGTTCCGTCAGTTTTCATGAAGTAATTACTCTGAACCTTACTGAGAGCTTGTTAGGACCACAGCAAAATTTCCACTAGGTTAATTTAACCGTTGATTACTTCTCCTTTCCTGGCAGATTTCCTTGGATTCTTTAACATGTCTGGTCTCAGGCTCCCTGTGGTGTGGGTTCCCCACTCCCAACACTCCATGCGTTGACAGGGAAATGAAAAAAGTAATCACGTCAGAGCTTGCCCTTGATTTTTAAGTCTTTGTGGCAGATTAGTGTCGTGAGCTCCCCCTCCCCATGCTGTCCTATCTATTGCACAACCGTACGTCAAGGAGTTAATCCCACCATCTGCAGCTGCCAGAGCTCCTGCACACCAGGAAACCCAAACACCTAACAGTTTGGGAGCACCAAGGGAACAAAGTCCAACCGTATCTTCTATCACAGAAGAGCCATATATTATATGTAATCATATGAATTTATTTATTTTGCCCAACAGCCTGCTTAGCCAACATATACAAGATAATTTTAGATTTAGACATGGAAAAGAGCTCAACAACTCAGCCTGTATAATGCCAGCAGACTTTCATTATTTACATAATCTAAGAATTATTAGCTCGATCCCAGTCACATTTTGATCAGTCAGTTCCAACACCACTTGCATTATAAGTGGCTTTATAAACTACTGCACACACAGAGGACTGCAACACTAACATAAAGTAGGAAGGAGGGTGAGAATACCCAGGAAAGCTTCCCAAATTGTTTGCAACTGGCATTTATTTGACCTCCAGCCCCCAACTCACTGCTCAGCTTTGCCTACATGCAGTTGAAAACCCAGGATCAACAATGTGTAAGGTTGCCAGAGCCTCATTGCCCGTTGTTCCCCTTCCCTTATTTTGGAGCTCATATATACCAGATTTCAAAACTGGAAAGCACTCAAAGAATGGAGCTAGACAAATAAATGCCTGGAGAAGAACAAGGCAAGAAATCTACGCTACTCTGGTAGAGAATAACTCCATCCCAATCTCAAGCACCTATCTGCTGCACCCAGGTACCCCAGCATAAGCATGTAGCTCTCCCAGCTCAAAGGGCTGGCAACACCAGAAAAAACTGTTCACACCAGAAAAAACACTCACTTTTTTCTTTGCAGCCCTATAAAACTGACTGCCATTCATAGGCAAACACTTCACCACAAGATCAAGACTGGAGACACCAAGCAGAAGCCCCTAAAGCAGAGACAAAGGTGACCCAGTGTCTGTATGAAGACTGTATGACCATCATGGCCCTCTAACCTTGAAAAAGCCTGACTAATTCTAGCATTCAAATCTGACACAGTGAACTGTCTTTTTTTTTGTGGTGGTGGTGCTGGTGTTGATTACACAGTCCAACAAGCCTAACCCATAAAAACAGTCATTCCAGGAGGTGCCAAAGCACCTCAAGTTTTCTTCCCTCCTCATGGGTACACAGACTGCCCCGTAAGTGGACCTATTCCAAACACTGCTTCACCCCCTCTTCCAGCCTCTGACATTCCTGGTGGCTGCAGCTTTAGTGCTGTCTCAACTGCTCTTCTGCTTCAGTGACCAATTTAAAGCTCCCAAAAGCCCTAAGGCACTAATATGATCACCAGCTCTGCCTTCTTATGCAACACACGACACTCCCACAACATCTTCATCCCCCGACTGCCCTACATCCTCCTCCCTGCTCCTCTTCTGCCTGTCTCCAGGGGGGACACAGACACCACTCCACAGCTTTACCAAGCCCCTTGACAGACCACTGTGATCATTATCATTAACTCCCTGTAGACCTCCTATGGCTTTCTTCATCTCCTTCCAAAGCTGAGCTTGACCACTCTGCCAGGGACCCTTCGCCTTTCCCTCAATGATTCTCACACAAGATAACTTCCTTTTTTCAAACGCACAAGACACTCTACTCCAATATGCCTATCTGGCTGACTTCAATGAAGATGCAATCTTTAAAAAAGATCTGGGCCCCTTTAGGAGAGGTAGAAGTTATGTTTTCTTCACCCCATCACCTCTGCCCCTTTTCTTTACTTGACACTTGCAGGACTGGATCACTGGCCCAACCTGGAACAACATTCTCCTAGCAGAATTTGTTTTAAAGTCAGCAAAACTTTAAAAAATTAGCAGGACTCTACCACTCTGCACCCCTGCCCAGAGCACAGGCAGACAATCACAAGCCTCAGCAAACAGCATGCCCTGCTGCACAGCATTTATCCTGTGCCTGCATTAGCACCAACGGGTGCTCTCACCACAGCCCCAGCCACCCTGTGCAGTGATGAGATCAGCAGCTGCCAGAAGAGCTGTTGCATCAGCACCCATGTCATTAACAGAAATAACACAGGGTAGGGAAGGACCAAACCACAGTAGGTGCTCCCTGCTGTCAGTCATTTGGCATTGCCTCGATCTTTGCAGGTCTGGGACTAGAGCACCAAATCATTGAGCCCTGAGACCTACCTGTGCCCTCCCCTCTCTGAGCCTCAGTATCCCCAGGCTCACAGGGAATGCCATCTGGCTCCGCTCCTGTGAATAAAGTGTTCCCCAATCCAAAAAACCTACACCCCCCTTCCCAAGCAGTAGTCTTGCAATACTTAGCCTCACCATGCCCAAAATACACCTACTGAGAAGACCCACATCCCCAACAAAACATCTTATTAGTTCTCGGGAGACTTTCACTATGAAAGGAAGGCCAGGGCCAGCAGAAGCTCTTTCCATAGTGCATGGAAGATGCTGGCAAGAAGCACGTTTCTCTGGCAGCAAGGAGGACTGCTGGCATGAACACTGTGCCTGCAAATCTCCTAATATGGACCAAACAGTCAAATGGGTTTAGATCCACACGTCCTGCACCTACAGACTCATCACTTAGTGCAAGACTGAGTTTCATCTTTTCACCCTATTGACAGGATATTAATTTTTACCTAATGGACCAAGAGCTGCCAAGTGCTATGAGGCATTTTTCACATTTTTCTAGCTTTGTTTGGCTTCCCTTTCCTGATGAGGACCTTCCCATTAGTCCTGCCTTCGCTGAGGTGTCACAACGAAGACATGAAGAAATGCCAACTTCCCAGTGGATCCCAAACCAAGAGTGCAAAGCACAATCTGGACTTCTCCAGGAGGTGGGACTGATCCAAGTCACTGAGCCAGGGACGTTTGCCAGTATCAAGAAGGCTATTCCACTTCAGAGGTTTGTGGGCTTGGATACTGCCTCCCTAAAAAATAAAGCAGGACAGAAAGCAGCAGCCAAGTGCACCCTGCTGTGCTAGAGCCCTCCCCCATTTGAGGAACACACAGCACCTATTGAATCCTGAGGAACCTGCAGCTCTGTGCCCCTTTGGGTGGTCACGTGCAGGGAAAAGGGAGATAACGGAAATGTGCAGGGTGTAGTGTGAAAACACCCAACACATTGTGGGAAAAAGGCCTTGTGTCTCCCCTCACCAATCCCCACACATGCTCCACCAGCAGCTTCAGGAAGAGGAAGATTCAGCAAAGGCTCTCCAGAAACAAAACCTATTTGCACATCTCTTAGAATATTAACTTACTTCTAGTTAAAGAAGTTTTGCTTCCACTGAGGACCTTGCAAAATCAGTCATCTGTTGGAAACCAACAGCTGATGCTGCTAAAACTGAAAAATCCCATTTTCCATCTATTCCAGATGCCCTAAACCAGCTGACATCCCCCAGAGAAGTCAACAGCATGCAAAATATTGCTCACTAAAGGTACACTGAAGATGCTCACTCCTAGCCAGGAACTCTACACAGGTCTTTCTGCAGCCAGAAAAAACACTAACTGCAAAGTCAAACAGCACTACAGCCTTCTTCTATGAATGTTACATAATAAATAATGTATTTAAGTATTTAAGTATTGTGATGTTGGGCTCCAAATCCCAGCCTCACTTAGCCTTTAAAGACTGAGGCATAATTATTTATAGTATTTATATTACAGTTGGGGGGGAGGACGTACCATCAGATCCCATTTAAAGATTACTCTCATATGAAGCAAGTCTGGTTGTTTAACATTTTTCTCAAGCAGAAATAGGTGGCAGCAGCAGCTGAGGTAGAGCAAAGATGCATCTAAAGATGCATATGGACATAAAGGTCAAATAAGAATTAGGCTGAGCAAAAAACAAGTTAGCTGTGACACACTCCTTTGGCTGGTTTTCCACATAGGGTGCTAGCCGTTCGTGTGTTGATCTTAGAGAAGCTCCACCTTGCTGAGCCTGCAACACTCAGGAGCTTTCTAGCAGCTCTTCCTGTAATGCTCCATGTTTCTTTATACTGGGTAACATTTTCATATGAGCATTGCTGTTTTATACACGTACTGCACTAGGAAAACCTGAAGGAGGAACTGGAATATCTTGTTCTGTGTTCTGCACAGCAGAAAAACATCATTCAAAATCACAGAAGTGACCTAGAAAAAGGAAGAGTTATTCTGCTGCCCTCTAATGAGCACATCTAACATGTGAAAAAGAGCACTCTCTGAGAGAGATGTTCTGCTCAGCCACAGGCACATCCTCTTAAGCTGTAGAGCTGTCAGCAATGCAGTCCTAGCTGAGGCAAGGCAGCACCTCCTACACAGCAGAGACAGGCAGAAGAAATATCTGGATGGACCCAAGACCTATTCTGTACTTTCCTGAGCTTAGAGGGCAGTAAATGGCTGTGCACTGTTCTGCTTCCCTTCATCCCCCAGATAGAGGAGGAGGGAAGAGGTTCCTAATTCTGACCTTCAGGACACTAGCAAGTAAATCTATCAGCTTGTATGGGGATGATTCTCCCTTTACAGTTACCTCTAAAGTACAGTTCCTGCATCCACTTTCTGTGCCCCTTCCTTGGGTCTGTCTGCATGCATTCATATGTTAGATCTCTTCATTCAACCTAGCAGATACTGTAAGCTCATGACATGGAGTTAGACCATATGCTTCACTGCCACAGAGGGCCATGATGTTGTTACAGGTACTCAGGTTCAACAGAAACATGGAGAAATGACTTGCTTGAACATCCGTGTTCACGAAAAGCTAAGGAACTCTGTTCTCATGCAAGGCTGTCTCTGGATCTGCACAATGCTAAGAAGACATGCAGTTAAAAAAGGAAGTGAGGAAGGCAGAGGAACAGACACGGAGCAACAGTTCTACTCGGTACTGAATTGAATCTCAACTTTTCCCACACCATGATAAGGTGGTGAGATGACCTTGGCCAGCTGTCACGGATGCCCACCCAGCTGCTCCCTCACTCACCAACTACCATCACAGGCAAAACAGGCTCAACTTTGGGAAAATTAATTTAATGTATTGCCCATTAAAATAGAATCAGGTAGTGAGAAAGAAAGACAGCAAATAAAACACCTTCCCCTACCCAGTGGCCTTCTCCCCAGACTCAGCTTCACTCCTTCATTCCTGCCTCTACCTCCTGCCCTGAGCAGTGCAGGAGGATGGGGCACAGGGCTATGGTCCTTCACAGCTCCCATTGCTGCTCCTCCTTCCTCACACTTGTCCACCTTAGTCTTCTCCACGGGCTGCTTCAGGGACTGGAACAATTCCTCTCCTCCTTCTGTGACCCTGGTGTTCACAGGGCAGTTTCTCACCTATTTTTTCCCCCTACTCCTCTGCCTGCCCAGCATTTTTACCCCTTCTTAATGATGTATTTTTCCAGAGGTGCCACCATCACAGTCGATGGGCTCAGCTGTGGCTGCAGTGGGTGCACTGGACCTGTCTGGACCCAGCTCTGTCCAGCACAGGGTAGCTCCAGTATCTCCTCCTGCCACCAAAACCTTGCCACCAACACTCAATACAACAGGTAAACAGGGCAACACCCTCTATTTTGGAGGAAGACAAGACATGAAGAAGTTACAATAAACCCACATAAACAGTACCTACATATTTGTATGCTATTTCCGTAAATAAATAGCACTCAGGTACAAGCACTAAAGCAACAAGTGCAGCTGCAGAGGAGCACACACAAGCCCAGCCCTGGGGTCACAAATTGCTGGCATGAATCAAAAGCAATAGCCAGAAGCTTCAATGAGACGAAGATTTAAGTGCCACTGAAGGAAACACCTTCAACTCAATACTGTGATTTCTGTCGGCTGAATTCCTACAGTCTGGAACAGCCTTCCTTCACCTCCCTGTCAACAGGTACACCAGGTTTCAACTCAGACTGCATTGCAAAACAACTGCTGGATGGAGAGACACAGCGTTTGAGTTTGTACCCGTCACAGCTGGGAATGTCCCACCCATGCTAAAGCAGCTCATTCCCAGTTACATAAGAACACTCAGTGATGTGAATTTACAAATAATCATTATTTTGAAAGGAAGGAGAGGAAAATAGACGTAAGTAAAAACAAATTTAAAAAGCCACGTTGTTGGGAAATGCAACAGCAGAAAATCAGCCCAGAACATGCACAGCCACATTAGGCATGAATACCCACAATATCCACAGAAGCCAAAATTCTTCAAGCAGACCTACTGATGTTCGACATATCCTCCGTGCACAGTTGAGCACACAGCAGCAGGGGGCCAGGAAACAAGCTTGTGACCCGCACTTTCCCTCATATAACCTGCCAGGGACCCTCTGAAACGCTGTATTGCACTGCAGTTTGTTAACTGCACATCAAAAACATGACAAGGCAAGTCAGAAGGGGCAACCCAGAAGAAGGACACCTCTCATCTCACCTACCCTTTACCAGCTTCTACCAATTTTCTAAATAGAGCATCTACTTAATATTAAACTCCCAGGACACATCTTTCAGAAACACATTTGACAGCCTGACACAACTCAGTACCGATGCTGGTGACAAGGGAAGGGCTCTGACTTCCAGAGCTGTCAATCTGCCCTCTCCACAAGCCCTTCTTCATCCCTTTTGGGAATCAGTTTCTCAACTGACGCAGTGTTAAACTGTTCCTCTCATGCCCCATGAGAGGGTTTCATTAGCAGGACTTGTGCTGGTTGGTACCTTTGCCTGCAAAGCAGAACTGTGCCTCCCATCTCTTTGCAGCATTTGTAATTTTGTAACTTGATTATGCCCAAGCTGTAACATTAGAACAGCAAAGGCATGGATTTTGGTTCATAAACCTCTTTGATAACACTGCAGCTTCAGGACTCTCCTAAGCAGGGCTGATCTATTTTTGTGTAAGGATGTCTGACCATTTAAAACTGATTTAGCAGGAAAACACCAGGCTAGATCAGTATCCTTTTAAAGCTTTGTGAATCATAATCACACAGAGCGAGACATGGCATGACATGCAAGCTGCCATGCCCCATCACACCTGACCAGGAAGGCAAGGAGCCCCTTCACACCTGACCAGCCCCAAACTCAGCAAACCCTTCAGTGGCACAAGAGACAGACACATTTCACTTAAAAAGCACCTGCTTGAGCACCCAGCTTTTACAAACACTGGAGGAAAGCTTCACAAAAGCACAGAGCAGCACCCCAGAAGCCTCACGAATTGAGTCCCCAGTCCCTCACTGAGCCCTACCCTCCTCTTCAGCCCCCCAGCTTCCATGCAGCTCCCACAGCAGCACATAAAGGCTGCTCCAGGGCAGACGTGCACCTTCCAACATCACTGGTGGTGAATGTCACACAGCAGGGGCAGCCACAGCAACCAACCACGGTAAGAAACTATAGGGATCTGACAGATCATGCCAACTCCTAAGACTCACTTCAGACTCCTTCCACTACCACCAATCTCCTCTCCCTGGAGCTGACTACAAACATGCTGGCAGCTGGAAAACATTACTGTGTTTGTGGAGTGCTCCATATCCATGACCACTAGCTCGCTGGAGGATTTTTTTTTTCAAAGCACTAATTTTAAGAACAAGGACTTAGCCACCAGTAGAGGGAGGGGAAGAAAAAGAAGTTAATTACTTCCATAAATATTAACACAACTCATTCCCCTGATCTAGCATAAGGCACTCACAACATGGAAATGGTCTGTCTCCAGAAGGGAAGTCAAAGCACTTGAAGCAGTACAAGCTACAGACACTAATTTAGCTCTTTTCCTTTAATTACACTGACTCTAACTAAAGCTCCACACAGACATTCTCACAGCCAGCACCACACTGCACGGACAAGAAATTGCTGAACTGATTTCAAGCAGTGTGAATTTTTTACTTTTTAAATATTACTATTACTTTTATTTAAGGCACAAGTGTCCTCAGCTTTCAGCAGGATTCCCACTCCAAATTATCCCAGAGTCTACCCATAGCAACTCACTGTCCTCCATTTCAAGTGATTCCCACAGCTCTTCACCTCTGCTGGAGAACTTGGTCAGCTTGACTTTCGGAGCAAGATCCCACTGATTTTTAGTCTCTGGATCAAAGCAACAGAAGGGCCCTCTGGCTTCAAGGCGAGTTGTTGTAACCTACAGTCTTTTGTTTGTGTAGACTGAGGTCATCTGACCTCTCCAGAGGGGCTCTTCACACCACAGGCTGCTGTTGGAGCTCCTCTCAAACACTGTGCAGATTTGTAACAGCCTGTTAGAAAACAGCCAGAGACCAAAACTGCCCTTACAAGGTGATCTGGTGTCTTCACAGTAAGAGTAGCTCCTAATGATGCAGTCAAAAATCAAATAAATCTCAGCCAAGAAGCAGGGAAGAACATATGGAAAACTGCTACGTAGAGCAGTTAGTCCAGGTATGGTGAAGTGCCATCTGTCACCTGATCAAACTACTATCAAGACATGGAATGGTGCAATCATTTTTGGGCTGTGCTTCTGCAAAAAGGCAGAGGGGCTACTCCCCCAGTTCATGTAAAGAAGACACATACAGTGTCCTTCACAGGCACTTTTGGGTGCCAAGCCATTAACCTGGAGAACGGGAGGGAAGTAAAAAGTATCACTTTGTCTGTTTAATCCCTGCCCAGCATTTTCCCTGTCCTGATAATTTTTCCTTCCTTGCAAATTCTTTTATTGGAGGTTTCAAGCACTTTCATACACAATGCCAGAGAAAACACCAGCTTACAGAAGGGAGTCTGCAGGTCCCTCGAGCCTGCGCAGGGAAGGGGAGCCAGTCTCTACACAAGGCTGGATGCCTGCTGGCACGATTCCTTCTCAGCCTGCTGGGCAAGAGGCAAGGGCTACTGCAGAGCTATGCTGCTGGCCCGGAGAAAACAAAACGCAGCCACTGCTGCCATTCACATCAGGGGCAGCAGTGATGGGGACAGGCCAGGAGCACAGCTCCCCGTGATCAAGGGTGAGCCTTATCCAAGCTGCAATACTGAAAGCTCCTTTAATGGAGCTTGAGTGCTCTGTTTTAAAGCCATGTTGGTATCTAGTCCCCACCCATGGAAGCAAGAAATCCCAGCTCAAACGCCACTCACACAGCTGCTCCTCCTGGGGCAGCATCCACATGCCGAGCAGAGATTTTCAAAAGATTCAGAAATCATTTCAGTGCAACACCATCAAGTGCCTTGCCAACAGGCTACCTCTGACCACCAGCTTAAGGGAGAGCATTTCAATGCTCCCAAAATTCACACAGACCCAAGCCTGGGCAGCAGATAACAAAGACAGATGGAGCAGGAACATCTTGTCATTTTGGACTAGCACGGTATGGTGCATTTTAGACACACATTGGAGATGGTACAGGCCACTCGCTGTCATCCTCAGTTTGTGGAGCAAACCGTTTTCACCCCATTCCATCTGAAGAGTGTTATGGTGGGGAACAGCTTGAGAAAGGCTCTCAGCACAAAACAAACACAAGACGGGCGTGACAGCTGCCAGCACAGAATTAAATCCTGAAGAAAAGTGACAGCAGCAGAATCATGAAGATCCAGCAGCTTTCCAAACCAGGGACGTGGCAAATGACAAACTCAAGCAGAAGATTTAAAAATACCCCAAACTTGCATGAAGAAAAAGCAGTGAAGGCTTAAAACTGGTATTCAGAAAGGATGCTTTCATTAAAACAAGCAGGATTAATTTTTTTTTTTAATTGCTAAACACTGCAACATGTCAGAAAACAAAAAACTCCCAACAAAAGAAACAGGAAACATCCAGCTTCACAAGAGCAGACACTGCACAACACCCAGGAAGGCACAGCTGAAGGAGACAAGGTGAGGTGGCAGGCAGCACACTGTACAGGAGGGGAAGAAAGGCCCAACATGTACCCAGTGGGAAGGCTGCTGACACCCCTGCCTGTTCCGACCCGTTCCCATCCTCACAGATCTGGCTGGAGAAGGTGCAGAGCACTGGGATAAGACATGGCAGGAGGGCAGACTCACACCACGCTCTGCAAAATAGCACAGTAAACATCTTCCCAGCAGAAGCAACTGCTCCACTCCACAGATCAGCTCTAGGATTTGCACAGAAGCATTTAATGGAGAAGCGTGAGGGGGGTGAAGACAGAAGAGGAAGAACTGGAATATGTAAAGGCCACAAACAAGCAGAAATCCAACAGATAGGACTCAATTATGGGACACAAAGATTGGGATCCTGTCAGAGTTCCTGAAGATTGATGGGGAACTGGCCACAGCTGAAATTTTGCAAGCATCACAAAAGTGGATCCACTGCAGTGGTAACCAGAGACCAGACACTGCAGGAACAGTGATGCTGGAATAGGAGAGGTCTTACATGGATTCTGGCACATCACCCACCTAAAGAAAGCAGGAAAGCAAATCATGTCACATGAAGTTAATGCATGGTCCCAGAACAGGACCATGATGCCAACCAACCACAGCTTTTTTGCTTCTCATTTGAGGCTACAAAAGGAGAACAGATTTGGATACGTGGCTGCGGAGCCCAAGAGAAGGAAGCAGACACATGGACAGACACAGCAAATCCTGAACACCGGAGCAGAAGCTGAGGTGCAAACCAGAAGGGCATAGTCAGCAACACTGCAGAGGCAAGCTTGATAACGGAAGGAACTCAGAGTACCTAAGGAAGGGGAAAAGCAAGGAGGTACACAGCCTGCAGACTCCAGCAAGTTCAAGCTGTCACGTTCCTGCTTGGAACATTCTCTCCTCTCTCCACATTTCTTTGGGAGGAAAAGGGACTTCCTTCTTTGTAAAATGCTCAGTAATTTCACTCCTCTGCTCCCCTCTGAGCCACTGACAGAGGAACCCATGCTGCAGGGTCATCAGAGGATGGAAGCCTTCAAGATACAAAGGGCAAGTCAGAGATAACACAGCATGCATGCCTGAAACTCCCCTCCAGCTCTTCGTCACGTTGTGTAGATCCAGGTTTGGGCAGCAGCTCAACCTCTGTCCAGACTGATGTCCTACATCACTCTGTGTCCCCCACCTCATGGAATCACAGAGCTGTTTGGGTTGAAAGGGACCTTCAGAGATCATCTAGTCCAACCCCACTTTCATCTTTCACTACACCAGGTGGCTCAAAGCCCTGTCCAACCTGACCTTGAAAACTTCAAACGATGGGGCTTCCACAGCTTCTCTAGGCAACCTGATCCAGTGTTGCATCACCCTCATCACAAAATAATGTCTTCTTTACGTCCAATCTAAATCTACCCTCTGGTAGACCTTACGGTCTCTCCTTAAGGATCTTTAACTGGCCCAGGACCACAGGCAGCAAATGGTTTCAATCCACAGTTCACACTTTCTTGGCTCACCAGAGGCACAGGATGAGCCAGAGCAATCTGCAGGAAAAGCTACTCCTGCCACAACCTCAGAAGTCAAGGTGGCAACCTAAGGTTTTATAAACAATTCCAAAGTGGTTATGCTTTCCCAACAACCCATCTTGTCACAGTTCCCTTCTGGAGAAGCTGAAAATAAAGCAGGAAGCTGCCAGTCCACGTTGTTCATGTCATTCCACAACTGGTTCATCATCCACTCCAAAAAAAGAGACATACCCAGGCAATTGTTTTGCCAGAGCCAGGCTTGAAAAGGCTTCAAGGAGCAAACACAGAAGAAGGAAAGTTAAAGCAAAAAAAAAAAAAAAAAAGAACCCCCCCCACACACGATGGGCCATTATTTCTGACTTAGTTGGAAACATTTAATTCCCATGCTATAGTGGCTCACCCAGATGAGATGGATTCACTCACACTGGTAACAGAGCTCCTTGCATGGATTAGATTATGGCAAAGCATTCGATTTACATTACATCAGTGTCTAAGTAAACTACACTGATAGGAAACAATCATTCAGCCAGCAACTAACTTCTGGACTTAACTGCACCATTCACAGGGATGCTGCTGGCTTTTGTAACCTACAGCATGTGGAATTCATCTGGAATCTGGTGTTAAGATGAGCTTATGATTACAGACAAGAAGCAGAGCAGGAGAAAGTAGTTGCAGCACGTCTGCTTCACAGCACAGCTCAGAGCTTCCTGTACTAAAATACTTTCCATTTGAGACCACTGCCTTTCTACCGTCACACACACAAGACTCACCTAAAATGAATTCCACTTTGGTGACGCTTTTTATTACAGTTCCATCCTTTTCTTCTCATGCTGCAAGAATTACTGATCCCAAAACTGCCTGAACTGATACCCTGCACCGAGCACAAGCAGCATGCTGGATCAGCCTTGTATCTAAGGGAGACAAGACCATTAATTACCCTGAGAATAGCAGGTACTTGAATGGGGCACAACACCTCCACCAGGCATCCTTAGAAATCCTCAGAAAAATGGGGCCTTCACTTGGAAAGAACCAACACCACCAGTTTATCCTCCCAAAATATGGGGCTTCTTTCCAGCTCCTTTCAGCCCCGGCACATACCTGTGTGGGCACACACAACCACTCATGTTAACTGAGACTCTCACCCTGCTGTAAATGCTGAACTTTCCAACTTGCCTGTCACGTTCCTCCCTGTCCCACGCTGTTCTGGTGGCAGCCCGTGTCCCCTCCCTGCAGATGCTGGTGGCCCGAGCCACCACACAGTCCCCCAGCTACCTCTCTGGTGCTGCACACAGGGAGCTCGTTGGATTCTGGACCACCACTGAGGGGCATGGGAAGCCGGTCTCCAGTCCTGCTCCAACACTACAGGCCATTTCCAGGCCTCAATATCTATCCCTGTTTCTGCCTAAGACCCAGCAAGAGCAAAACTGCTGTGCTCCACCTGCACACCCCAGTAAGAAGCCCAGACAGCCCCTCCATCAATCTGTGCACCCCCTTTCTCTGGCCACAGCACACACAGACATGGAGCCCAGAGCTGAATTCGCCATGTGAGACACAAAATTCTGCAGGCTGCTTTGAATGAAGACAGGGAAACTTGAAACCTGCCTTAGGCATGACGAACACGAGGAGAAGGAAGTCACCCTCTTCAACAGCGAAGCTGAACACAAACCCTGAGGATAAAGTCTGTTCAGGCCAGGCTGGGAGAGATGATCCTTACTACAGATGTGAGCCCCAACCTCTAACAGCATTGGAGGCTTTCACAGAAACCCTTGCCTTTCCCTGCAGCTTGCTCCAGCAGTTCTCCATCACCTCCCAAATCTAAGGTATTCAGAAGAATCGGGATATGCCAGGGCACAGTCAGCTCATTGCAGACACAGCAACGTAACAGTGGAGTGAAACACATCTCCTCCAGCTGCTGGACAGACATTCCCCATTTACCACTCTAAACTCCTTCTGTTAGAATAAAAAGTTACAGAAACCAAGAGTCATCCCATCTCCTCCAGAGAAAATGAAGCAGAATATTTTGTCGTGAGCACAGATACCTTCACAGCTGGACAAAAGGTAAAGAACTTCTGCAAAAGCTGCCCTGAGTGCCCAGGCCACATGGGAGAGAGGTAGCAACCACACAAACATGTCAAATAGGCAGAGGATGGACAGAGAGAAAGTGGGGAGCCAGAAAGTAGATCCTATGCATAACAGGCAGAGAGGGAGGCCAAGGAACCTGAGAGAAGTAGCCAGCTGAAGATGTACCATCAAAGTCACCTACTCATCCCAGTTAGAGAAGGACAAAGAGACAAGACAGAGAGGAAAGGGAGCTCCACAACCATCCAAGTCGTCCAGGCAGCCCCACAGGAACAGGCCTGGCTGGCTCTTCATCCTACACCACCCGCTCAAACTGTTCCAGGAGCAACTGCTGTCCCTGCATTATGCTCTGAGGAGACCAGGCCTTCCAGGTCTCTTCTGCTATTCAGCCAGCCACTATCCTCTCTTAAACAGAGAAGGAGTGTGCTGATAGGTGGAGCTGGAAGCCAATGTCACCACCTCTTCTTCCTTACTTTTTCCAGCAACAAACAATCTCTCAACCCCACATATCCTTCTGGGCCAGATCCACATGTGACAGCTCAGGAATTAGGAGAGAGCACTCCAGGGCATGTAGCTCTGGTGCTCAGGCTCTGTCAAGACAGAAGTTGGGTCCCTCAGTTCAAGCACAAAGCCAAAATGTGAAAGTCCCAGTGGAGAATGGAACAGAGGCAGAATAGCAGAAGGAAGGCCAAATGTTTTACCCAGAAACATCTTACGCAGATACCTTCAAGCAAGCTGCAATACCATGGAAGCACAGCCATGGAGTGAGATGCTGCCTTTCTGGAAACTGCATCTCCAAAAGCAGAGGGCTGTAGAGTCCAAGGAAGAGAGATAACAGAGACAAAACCCACAGCTGCCAGCTGGACTTGGTAACCCAGCAGTGTTTCCCGCCAGGTCCAAGGCCTGTAACCACTCCCTTGCTTCACTGCTGCCCTGCAGACCTCCTTAAACCCATGCTGAAGTCTTCCTGGCTGTCCCTGAAGTGCCACAGCACAAGGCCAGATCATTGTAACCCCAAACACAGAAATACAGCAATCTCAGATAACGTGAAGCAACCTTAGGTAAAGTGAGGCATTCGTGCACGTGAACACATAGGGAGGACAAATACAGCTGCTTTCTCAACTGCCACACAACATCCCTGACAGAAAAAAAAAACCTGTTTCAGCTGTGAAAAGCATGGGGGATGGAAAGAGTAAGCCTACCTACAGTCCACCAACTCAACCTTCACAGAGCTTGAAAAGCAAGTGGGAGAAACACTTTTTTGGTCTTGCTATCAAATCTTAAAATAACAATGTGTAGGAGAATCCCACCCTCCTGCCCTGTGCTAGTGGGGTACAGGAAGAAAGGGGGCATGGGGGTGGAAGGGGGGAGTGGTTGGAGTCAAATTGGATTTCCTGCTGAACAGGCTCTAAGCTGACCAAAGATCCCAGGAGAAAAAGCACATCTGCCTAGAACCTCTTTTCTAACTCCAGGGTGTCTGCTATTGTATGAACAGCCTAGTTACAGTTCACCGAATTAACACAAAAACATGAATTTATTTCCATAATGAAAAAGCCTCCACATGGCTCCAGAGTGATACAAGGAGAAAGGGCTCAACAGCTTGAGAAGATCTAAAAAAGCAAGAAACAAAACACTCTTTGCCTGGCTGAATTGCAGTTTTGAGCCCCCAAATGAACAGCTATTTTTAGCTGATCATCTGGAAAGCGCGAGGGCGCACAAAGCATTGGGGTCAGCATGGCTGTCTGCAGCAGCTAGCACGCAGCCTCCTGAGAGGGCTGCACACTGTCAAGCACAGCACATCTGCATCATCAGCACAGGGACCAGCAGCACAGGTCTATTTATAATCCAGACATGTACAGCTGGAGCCTGCAATGAAAGACTAGGATTCCAGGCTGGCAGCCTTCAACGACATGCTGTCTCGTTTAATTAAAGAGATGGCTACGTTCACATGCATACACATAGGCACACATGTCCTTTTCTCAGCAGAGTTGCAAACAATGAGCTCAGTGTTTTGAAAACAAAGCATTTCACAAAGGTTTCTGTGCAGGGGGCAGGCAGCCCCAGCAAATGTGTCCTTACACAACCTTCCCCTTCCCTCACTCTGTGACCAAATGTGACGAATGATGGACTATGGCTGCCAAAGCTCACCACCAGCCCTCAGGTGGTTACTGGCTTTGTCTGCAGCCTTGGACACCTAAACAAAGGCACTGCAAGGAGAGAAAAATTAATTTTGTTTGCAGGCGAGGTATTTGGGAGTCACACACATCTTCTGCAAGAGGACAAATTGCTGTGCCATCAGTTTCCATTTAGTGAGGTGAGACCAGGGTTCAGAGACTAAGTTGTCTACCACTAAGCAGCTAGAGGGAGCATTTCTTCGTCGTGGGACTGGAAAACAAAAGCTTCTATCACCTCCTCACTCTCACTCCTGAGACTCCCTGATGAGCTGGACTCTCCTACTCAGGAGTCCTTTAGCCAGGGACCTAGCAACAGCAAAGGACAGGAGGGGAGAACCGGCTGCAGTCAGGCTGCCGTGGGCAGAGCACTGCTGAGGCACAACAAGCATCCTGCTGGCAAAATACCGGGATAGGAATGGCAGCTGCCAGTGAGGGAAAAGCAGCTGCAGAGGAAGCCCAGAGATCAGGTCACAGCCTGGGCTCTGCTGTCCCCTCAGCCCCTGGGGGCCAGGAGCCTTAGGCTGCATGAGGACATCCCACACAGCTGAGGACATCCCACAGATGGGGGCTCCAGCTGCATGGCACAGCCCAGCAGCCATCAGGTAGCCTGAGGCTAGTTCCCCACCTAGGGAGCACTGAGCACATCCGTGTCTTTCTGTCTCCTCCCCAGGCAGAAACCACTTTTAACACTCCTGTAGGAACACAGGAAGCTGTGCTTGGGATTGAGTCTCCTGGGCTTGTTCTGCAAATACGGTTCCCAGTGTCTTTGCTCACAACCAAACATGGCACTCATTCAAAAAAGAACAACAAACCTGTTCTGGAGGAAATTATGCTTCTGGAGTCCAAGTCAAGCTTCTTTACTAGCGTATCAGGGTCAATCTTCAGCCCAGAAAAGACACCAGAAGATGAGAAGTCCCAGGCCTTATGCAAAAGAAACATTAAGCAGGAGTCAGTACAAACACCACCAGGCAGTATTAATGAAAAAAAAATAAAATCAAACCCAACACCATCCATCTGGGAGCAGGCTCCAGTGGTAGTGTGCAGGTGCCCCTCCTGAGCAGGCAGGGGTAGGTAAGTCACCCCCAGCCTGGCCCCCTCAGGCTCTTACACCCAGAAGGATGTTTCACAAAGTCACGTTTTGGACTGTTCTATTCCTAACAGATTTCCACATGCACTCAACCTTGCCCCACTCAAGTGAATTCAGGTGTTACTCCTAGGAAAGCTGAGAGCAACATTCTTAGCAAAATCAAGATTTATTACAGGTACATAAGTAACGATACAGATAAGGAACAAATGAGCAGATTAGGAGCCTAAAATCTTAAGTCAATGGACACTAAGCAAATATGGTGACTACTAGCAATTTACCATATCTTCAGAATCTAGTTCCTTCAAGCATGCAATACCTCCCTAAACTTTGCAGTAGCTTCCCTGGATGGTCTAGAAGAATTTATTGTTTGAGCCAGCAGTTATCTCCCAGCACTGACACATAACTTTATGTTGGCATAAAAGCAGCTGTATTATGGCACAGCCTGTTCCTCCATTTACTGCTGTTCTGTGTCCTTGCTGGTGGGCTGAGGAAGGCACCCAGCTTTAACCTGAATTGCGTATGAATACCAGCTGGTTAAACTGTTGTCCAAAGACAAGGGTTACCAGTCACAAAAGATGCCAAGTTTTGGGGGGAAACAGAGACTGTTTGTCAGATCTGACCTGGTCAAGCTGACCCAATCTCAAAACGAAGACAGCACAAACCTTGAGAATACAGAATGGTAAACTTCTGCTTTCGTATGTAAAGTTGGGAGTGGCCAAGGATTAACCAAATAATTTACTGCGGTTTCTTCTCTGTTGTTATTTTGTGTATCAGACCCGAGTTACTTCTCAAAAGGAGTGCTGGATTTGCAGATTACCACCTGGCACCCTTTTCTGCACAGAACTGGAATAAAACAAACACCTGGACTCTGTGTGTTGATTGGCTTCTTTGTTCACACGGGGTGAAGAAGAAAGATTTGGGACAAAAAAACCAGCCATGGCCTAACTCTCCAAAGTGACAGTGTGCAAACTGACAGCTCACCTCCACCTGCCATAACCTGAAGCTGAAGAGAAGCACTGCAGAACCAGCTCCACCACCTCCCTAGGCAGGTTCTCCCCTCCTCTCCACATACTGAAGGCCTGGGGAGGCAATGGTGCCTGCCTCATGGCACCTGCCACAGCTGCCAGGACGTGGCAGTTTCACCGTGGTGGCTGATGGCGTGGAGCAGCAACAGCCACCACAGAAGCACGCACTCGGACTACATGGGCCTCGCGCTGGAGTCCCGAAGCTCCAGGCTCCCTTGTTTCGCCTCCCTGCGTGTTCCTTCAAGCCGTGCCCTTGTGGGCACACTCCCACTGGTGACCAGCGGCCTGAGGGACCCACAGCAGTGCCACCGGCACCGCAAGGCCGCCAGGACAGCGTCACGGGCATTGCGAGCCTTTTCCAAGCGGGAAAAGCAGGCCGGCCTTCAGGTTACAACTTCACTCCACCTCCTGCCCCTCTGAGATCCTGTCAGCGACCAGCAGCGCTTCACTGTCTCCTGGACCAAGCGGGGTCTTCAGAGACCCTGCGGAGCCACGCGTGGCGGTGCGGTGACACCCCGCGAGGCTCACGCGGGCCTGAGGGCCACCGCGCGGGGCTGCACGGCGCCCCCGCAGCCGCAGGGGCCGGGCCGGGGCCGCAACTGCCCGCCCGCCCGCCCTTCCCGCTGCCCGTCCTTCCCGCTGCCCGTGGGGGCGGCCCCTCTGCCGGGCTGCTGCGCACGGCCCTCTCAGCCCGCCGCGTGACCGCAGCCCGCGGGCGGGAGGCGGAGCTCCGCCCGCCCCACGTGCCGTGCGCCCCCCCCGTACCTTGCCGGCCGCCGCGCTCCAGCCGGGACCGGGACCGGGACCGCACTCGGGGAGCGGCGGCGGGTCCCGGGCGGGCCAGGGCCAGGGAGCGGCGCGGTGGAGCCGCGGGCGCTTGGCCTTCCCCACCATGGCGGACGGCGCTGTGGAGTGTGGCGGAAGGGGCCGGGCTGACCTGTGCCGCGCCTCTCCCGCCCCCCCGGGGCCGCCCCCGCCCGGGCGGGCCCTGTTGGTTGGCACGGCTGGCTCCTGGGACGGCTGCGGCAGGGGAGAACACCGGCATCGCTGGGGTCGAGCCTTCCCGGGGGGGTGGGTGACTCCCCGCAACCGGCAGAGCCCAGGAAGCCCCTCTGCGGCAGCCCCAGCCAGCCCGGGGTGCGGCTGTTAACTCTGTAAGCGTAACGATGGCTTCACTGTTCTGCCGCCGGTCGCCGTGGTGGGCAGCCCTGGGGTTAATTGCCTTCAGGCTTTCAAGGGGACAGAGAGCCCGCCGAAGGTGGCTCCTGGAAATGGGAGTGGGTGGAGGGTGTTCAGGGCGCATAAGTTAAACCCTGAGAGTCTGCGACAGAGTTGAAGTCTGGTGTAAGCCCCTGGTAGAGCTCAGGCCTCTTGGTAGGACTAGCCAGAGACCAGAATGCCATGGTAGGACAGAAAACTGAACTCAAAGACCCTGCCAGAAATAATTTCTCTAGTTGCAACAGAAGAAAAGACCCGACAAGCCCCTGTGGAGCCTAAGCATGTGTTTGACCATGCAGTCATAGTCCCACGGGGCCACCCTGACAAAACAGCCTCAGCTCTAGTTGTACCTTTCCATGCACACGAGGGGGCGAAACACAAAGCTGCTTCACCCCCAGGTGAATAAAAAGCCCTGGGAACCACAGTAGTTTGGCTCTTAAAAAGCCCCTGTGGTTAGTATGTCTTCCTTTTCCACCTGGCCCTTCACTGTCCCCCTTTCTAGGGCCTGATGTTGAGGAGCAGCCCCATGGACCTGTGTCCCCACCCTCCCCTCAGGGCTAGCCTGGGTAGCGTTTTTCCACTGCTCTTTTTAAACCTCAAAAAATAATAAAGAAACCCATAAAAAATATGATGACAAATGTCATGTTCACCAGTAACTGGTTTCTTAAAGCAAGGCAAGCTTCTTACCATGTACTTCCCTGTGCTGACTGAAGTTCCTTCTTCCTTTTCCCCAGGTCCCTTGTTCAGCCCTGGCATGCAGACAGATGACCAAGGACATGCCAGAGGATAAGAAGGGCATGGCTGGGGAAAGCCAAGCTGGTCCCAGCAGGAAGGCTAGCATGGATGAGTCCACCTCCCGGGCAGCAGCCCAAGACATAGGGAAATGCAGGGATAGGTCCCTGGGAGGGCAATGCTGCTTGGAAAGATGCCACATCCAGTTTAGGCACCTGCTCCCAACAAGCGTACCCCTGTACAAATACTAGAAGGATGAAAATGAAAAATATCTCTGAGGATGGAGATCCCACAGCCATCCCAAATCCCTGCACCCGCTGTGCCAGTTGGTATGAGTGCCACTGCCTGAGTATGGCAGTGACAAGGACATACCAGGAGAGATGTAATGTTCATCAGGGGTAGAAAACAATGCTGGGAAAACTTCCATTACCCTGCTGTAGGCTGGGTGAACATCATGTAGGAGCAAAGCACCAAAATGACGTCTCTGATCACCAAATCAACAACTCCAGGGAGCAACTGCTCTAGAGTAGCTAGCTGGATGCTCAGCTGGAGGCCCTCCTCCCCACCCCGGCCTGCTCAAGGGCATCCTGCAAAAACCACAATGATCCTACAGTCGGTGGCAGAGGAAATGCAATCCAGTCTAGTGAAAATAACATTAAAAAGAGGAACTAACAAAAATAAAGATGATTAAAGCAAAATAGAAACAAATGAATGTTTAACATCTTAAAATGCTTACAGTCAGGTTGGGGAGCATACACGCTACAACCAGGCATGTGTACATCTCCAAAGGATGCCCACCTCCTTCACCTGCAGCAGCTGTAAACAGCAGCAAGGAGAAATAAAATGTAGATACAAAAAGACATCCTCTAAAAAATGGAAGTTGTTCCCAAACTGAGAAGTATCAAAGATTAAAACCTCAAGCAGGGGAAACCCACAGGGAAGGTACAGGGGTTGTGCTGGCTGTGGGGGGTAGTGAGCAGGGGAGGTTGGACACCAGCATCTGAATGCAGCCTGGCTGGCTGCTACCTGTCCTGTGTGTGGTTGTGACAGCACAGACACAGCAGAGAGTAACTACTCATTGGCTAACACATGTAGTAAATAGCCAGGACTAACAAACTACCAGGCTAAGCACTGATATGCTGGGGGGGGGTGGGGGGTGGGGACAGGACACAGACAATGTGTTAAGAGTCCCCTGGGAATTTTTAGGGACACTACTTTGCTGTGGATGTCCACTCAAGGTCAAAGCTGCAAGGAAGCATAAGGAACAGGTCAGGAGGAACTAACTGAGTGTGCTAGCAAGCATCAGCTTTGGGCTACAAGGACCCAGACCCACTCTGCTCCTGCTGCTCCTAGCTCTCCCACCCTCTTCCCTCAAACTTTTGTCAGTGGGAGCAGAGCAGTGTGACAAACCAACGAAATAATTGAAGAGGAAAGAGCAGCCCAATAAAAGCCTTATGCAATACAAAAGGATAAATTACGACAGCTCATCTCACTCGAGCACACTTCCTTCCCCCAGATCTGCAACCAGCAATGCTGGCAGGAAGCCCCACCAGCTTTCCCCACTTCATCCCCCCCAGCCCACCCACTCCAGGGCTGGGGGCTGCTCTGCAGCATCCAGCTGCAGCTACCTGGGCTTTCCGAGCAGGCTGGAGTGGGCAACCCAGATCCCAGCAGGCTTGTCCTTGGGCTCCATCCTGCACCAGCCAGGTGATAGCTGCTTTCGTGCTCCCATCCACGGCGAGCCTTGCTATGATGCTCTCTAGCTACACCCAGCGCCTGGCTGAGATGAAACCAGCCCAGAGCTCTGCTGTCTCCTTCAACAAAAACACTCATCCGTGGAGCATTTATCAGGGCTCAGAAATTTGCTGCTAGCGTTGTGATCCTCTTTGCTTGCTGCTAAATTAAACCCAGCCCCAGAACCCTGAGGCAGCAGCAGGTGAACTGCTTTGGTGTCTTACAGTGTATCACAGTCACTCAGTGTTAGCCTGCTGGAAGGGAACTTGCAAAGCAATTAACAAAAGCTTCACATTAATTATCTTTATAAGAAAAATCTTTGATCCCCTACTGTTGGGATTTATGGAAAATTAGCATGGGATTTGTGGAAAATTAATATGGGATTTATGGAAAATTAATATGCCTGAATTAAAACAGCAGTGTTGCAGGTACTGCTGACCAAATTGTACCCTGAAGCAGTGGGATCAGTAAACAAGCAGATGTCTCACAGCCTGGTATCTCACAGGACCAGCAAACAGCAGTTCTCCTATCTCACAGTTGTTATCTCATGAAGTAGTGAGAAAAGAATGTTGTAGCAAGAACTGAGAGGCACCGGCTGGGAAGCGAGAAGCCCTGGGTCAGCATGACACGGACAGCAAGTGACAAGACATGTAGCCAATCATATATGAACTGTGTATGTATGTAACCAACGGGGTTTGTACTGGGGTGGAACATCTGGAGTCAGAGGGGTATAAATTACCGCCATTTTTAACAATAAAGGTCTTCAGTTGTAACTCTTATAGAGTTGTGTGAAGTCCATGCGTCGCCTCCGACACTCTACATTTGCTGAACAACTTTTTTTTTTTTTTTTTTTTTTTTTTACTTTAGTGCCCTGAAGAGGTTAAGAGAGAGTTGCCAGGAGCTGGTGCCCCTCTGCTCAGGGAAAGTGTTGTGGGTGCGTTGGGAGGAGTTATCACAGCCTCCACAAGATATGAAGGCTGCTGGAAAAAACCACACACAGCCCTGAGCTGTGCCACAGCAAGAACAGTGCCGACATCCTCTGCCAAGCCAGGAGGCCTCACTATACAAGCCACAACTTCAGAGCCCAACCCAGAGTCTGAGGGAAGCCAGCTCCCTACCTTCTCTGCACCCAGGAGCTACTGATCACTCCCAAAGGAACCACTTTCCCCCACTACCAGCTCTCTTTGCCTGTGGGGGGAAGGGCCTGTGCCTCAGTGGTGCTGTGAAAAGTTAAAAGTGAGGCAAAATGGGCAGTGTTCAGAGGGTCCCTTTCCCAGCTGTAGTCCAGGGAGGAGATCAGCCCCAGCCCCACAAAGCAGGATGCTTTGGCAGGTCTTTGGCCAGCGTGAGTGGGGTTGGTTGGTTTTTTTTTGGGGGGGGAACACGCCCTCTTACAGCCACTGCTGTGACTTCCTTCTTTCTGCCCCAGCTGACTGTAAGACAGAAATAGGAAGGAAGGATTGAGGTGCGTCGCAAAGCTCCCAATGCCCGGCTGCTTTTCCCAGCCAAGCTCAAGAAGTTGAGACCGTCCTCATCCCAGCCCAAGCACAAGACAGAAGAGAAAGGGGCTTGATGCAAGGCGAGTACAGCATCTCTGTTTCCTTTGCTTCTGTTCCTCCTTTCTGGGGGGTAGGCAGCTGGGCAACAAGGTGCTTTCATAGCTCTGGTTTTTCCAGTGACTTTGTTTAATAACTCCTGATCTAACCTCCCACTGCTGGAGTCCTTCTATGGCCTTCAGGGAGCTCAGAGCAGTGTCCCTCTGGCACATGGCGTGGCATGGCTCAGCAGTCAGCCCATGCAGCCTTTACAAAGGCAGCTTGCCTGCTCTCTAAATTTTTTGCTTTTGGAGGTAGGATTAAGAGTGGAACTGCAGGTGACTATCTGGGGGGAGGGTTTCAGACCCCACACAACCCCTTCCTTGCTGCCCCATGGGCCTGCAAAGCAGAGCAGAGAGGGTGCAGCATGTCCCCCCTGCACCCTCACGCATGGCGCTGGGGAGAGCAGGGCTGGCTGCATGTCTGGCTGGCAGCATCGGGAAGCACCAGGGCTGGGGGGAAGCACCGGCTCCCCTCCCGAGACCCCCTCTCCCTCATGGGATCCTGAACAAGCACCCACTGCCAGCTGCAGGATGTGGTGGCTCAGAGGGGAAGAGGGAACTGGTGCAGCAGCATGGCAGCAGGCCAGCGGGGATGGCTGCCGGGGGTGGCTCGGCGTGGTGCCACCACTGACACAGTGGGACAGGGACTGTCCTGGAGGGCTTGGGATAAGAGGTGGGAGAGGGGGGTGAGACCCTCAACCATTGAAAATGCCTGGCAGTGGCAGAGAAGGCAGCAGAGGCTGCAGGCAAGATAACCCTGTGGAGAGCAGGTCCTTCCCAACATCTCCCTGGCTCTCAGATGCAGACAAAATGCAGGGCACGCTCCAGGCGTCAGGGAAAGCAGCCTGGCGCTTTTGATGCCCCAGTTCCCAGCCCCGCAGGCAGGTGAAGCCTGGCAGAGGCATGGAGGCCGAGCTGCAGCCTCTGCCACGCGTGGGAAGGCTTTGCAGGGTGCATTCTGCTGTCACAGCTGTCACATCCTGCTTCACACGGTGGTTTCGCGCGTTTTCAGTCCTCGCTCTGGTGCTGTTTCAATCGCAAGTGATCTCAGCCTGCTGGAGATTGCAGTGCAGGATGATTTACTATCTCAGAGAAAGAGATACTCAAGTCACCACAGGGCTGGTGGTAATAGGGGATCCCTCCTTTGCTCCCACAAAGCATGAGCTCTGCCAGCTCCAGGAGCTGGGCTGTGCCCTCAAGCAGGTCACTGCTCAGCCCAGGGACTCTGTCTTGCATCTCTGCAAACCCAGCAGCCATAACAGATTCCCTGCTGAGATCACCCAAGGTGTGATGCCCACTGGAGATCAGGCACAAGAAATGGCTTCTCTGCTCTCAAAAATCCCAGACTATGCAGGGCACGACAGCCAGCGGGGCAGCCCCTTCCCACCCAAGCAGGGCTCTGACCCAGGGACACCCAATAGCACAAACCCCCAGGCTCCCAGGGCAGGGCAAGGGTCCCACAGGCAGCTGGGGACCTTGGCACTCAGAACCAAGGGACAGCATGGGCCAGGTTCTTGGTGCATATGGGAGAGTGCTCATCCCACACACCCCTCCCATGCAGGCACTGGAGGCTGATCGAAGGATATATATGTCAAATGTATACATATTTCCTGTAATAGGACACAGGAACATAGGAATATATATGTGTGTATGTATAAAATAATATTTTTTTTAAATTTATGTATCTTTCATATTTCCTGTAATTTATATATATAAAAAAATATATATAAATATATATACACATGCATTGAGTGTGATACACTGGACAAAGAAAGCCTTAGCTAGTGGGCATCCCTGCATACGGCTCTCTGCCTTGATGGGAACTATCTGCATCACACAACAAAGTGATGGAAGAAGTGGCCCCAAGTCAAGTTACATCCACTCTGCTGTCCTTGCTATATCCTGCTCCATGCATGGGGCCTGGGGCCTCCCAGAGTGAGGGGCAATGAGCAGCACTGCTGGGTGTGATACCCAGCATCTCTGTCACAGCGTGATGTTCACATGGCACCAAGGGACGCTTGGGAGTGTGGAGGAAGCACCCAGGGGCACCCAGGCAGAAGCACTGACACGGGTGGCACCTCACTGTTGCAGGAGGATGGTGCAAACACCCCAGGAGTCCTGGGCTGCTGGGCGTGAGAGCCCATTTTGCAAAAAACCAGATGTTTAGCTGAAGGGGCGTTGTGGCTAAAAGGCTGCAAGACCCATCTCTGCTGTTGAACGCTCGTCTTATTTATAGCAACAAGATCGCCACTAGCATCAACACTTCCCCTTCAGCCCTATTTATAAATCCCAACTCACAGGTTCACAGGAGGGGCTGGTGGCACTTTGTGCCAAGTTGCAGCAGCCAGAGGGTGGTTGTTTCCTTGCTCAGGGCAGCGTCAGAGCTATTTCAAAACCGATGACCTGCTTTTTGGATGCCGTGTCTACTATTGCTAAAAAGGGCACTGTTTGTTGTTCCTCCATGATTTCTTCTTATTTTTTCTCTGAACAAATTCCTCTTTTCTCACTTCCTGGTGTGTATCCATGTTGCAAGGCCATGACTTGGTTGGGTTTTGCTTCTGGGCTGTGCTGGGAGGGAAGTCGTTATGAGAAATGACAGCATTAATGAACATGATCTCATTGACACCACGGAAAGAACCTGAAAAATCACTCCCTGAGAGACATTTAGCAAGCTTCATGGGTGGCATACATTTCTGGGATCAGGAGATGTGCTTTGGGGCAAGAAGCGAGTCATGTGAGCAGCTAGAACAAGCAGTGTGAGAACATGTGTGTGAAGAACTGGGTTTCTGTCATGCTCTGAAATGCTGGTGCAGCTGAGGATAGCTGGTGGGTTTTGGGTGATGTGCTGGGAGCTCTTCCCAGCATGCCAGTAAGAAATGTGCAGCCATCTTCCTAGTCCAAGGGACAGAGCCCCCACCCACAGCATCACATCCTTGGCCTCCCCCCCTGTGTGGGTCTGACACCCCCGTCCTTCTTCCTCACCCTGCACGTTGTGCAAGAGGCAGCCTGATGGTCGCCACACTGGCAGGCTGGGCCTCACCACACAGTGTCAGCTGCCAGCCTCTCCACTTCCCTTGGAGGTGGGACTGCAGCTCTTGTAGGATTTGGTCACCCATGCCGTGATGTTGGAAACCCTCAGCAGGACAACTTACATTAATTCTCTAGTTGAAATACTTAATTTCCTTGATGAATTAATTAAATATAAAGTGAGTACTAGAGCTTTTTTTCCCATTTATCTAGCACAGCTTGCTAGATGTAGAAATGGTCCTTTTGTTAATTTTTGATTCCAACTTCCATACAAATAGCTTGACACAGAAGCTGAAAACCCCCCACACCTAGTACAAACTAAACGCAGTGGCTAACATCTTCCAGTGTGACAGAGGAGTAAAGCACAGAGGTCAAAGAGTCTGTGTGAACACTACACCAAGCCTTGCAGAACTTCAGCTGAGTGCATAGTGATACGGGGCAAGTTCCCTCTCTGCTGACTTCCACATTTAGTCCTCAAGTGATATTTTCGGGAAACTAACTTATTTTTGTTTTGTTTGCCCATCCTGAGTCAGCCCACACAGCCAGGGGGGCTGCCCTGGCCCCAGGGCCACTGCAGGGTCAGGCTCCCAGGCTCTGCCTGCAGTGGCACAGCTGCGGGAAGGGCACCTTTCCCTGGGGCCACTGTCCCTTGCAGCCACTTTCTGTAGGGTTGGAGGGCTCCCTTCCCTGCAGCTGCTGTGCACTGGGCAGTCAGTCACAGGGATGCTTTTTGTCTTGCAGAAAATGCGGCGTGACTGCTGCCTCCAGATGCTGACAGCGACCTGTGTGCTGCTGCTGGTGACAACAGGTGAGCCCAACCTGCCCTTCCTTGCTGCCTTTCCCCTGGAACCTTACATGGGCAGTGAGATGGGGGGGGAACCCAAATGTTGACCAGTGGTGGCGGGTACATGGCACTGAGAGGCATGCAAGGGACAGATCTTGCATTTTCCAGGACCTGGAGTTAACTTGAGGCAGCCCAGCTGAGGGGCAGCAAAGCAGATGAGGACCCTGCTACGGTCCCCAGTGTGGGCTTTATAGGCAGAGTGGGCTCAGGACAGCATGGGTGCCCAATGGTCAGTGTCAGAGCACCCCATGGCTGCCACCACTGCAGACCAGCCTCCCTCAAGTGCCCCCACGCCAACTCTGTCTTCTCTCCCTTTCAGCCTTTGCCATGGAGTGCCCCAAGATCAAGGTGGGGACGTGCAAGGACTGCATCCAGTCTGGGCCTGGCTGTGCTTGGTGCAAGAAGCCGGTAGGTCCACGTAGCCCCTCATACTGTCAGCCCCAGCAGGCAGCCTACAGGCAGTTGGGTGGTCACCTTGCCCACCCAGCTCTGCCTGTGGTGGAGCAGGGAGACTGCCTCAAGGGAGTGTTTCAAGTCCTACATGGTAGATGAGGCCAGGAGGGATCTCCCAGACAAGACCTTTCAATCATTCTTTCTCCATCAATAGCCTGGAGATCTGGTTTGGGAGCTGGGTCATCTTGTAACAAGCCTGTTCCTCTCCTGCTCCTCTGATTTTTCTGAACATTCTGCTGATGTTGCAACACACAGAATTTCACTAAAGCCGGGGAGCCAGACTCCATCCGCTGTGACACTATCGAGCAGCTGCAGCAGAGGGGATGCCCACGTGACGAGATTGTGTTTCCAGTCAACATCATTACAAGAACACAGGACAGTCCCCTAAGCAACAACATACAGCTGACTCCCCAGGAGGTGCACCTGAAACTGAGGATAGGTATGGTACCTGGCCTTCCCAACGCCCTTTGGCTCGCCCCCAGGCTCAGCCGGGATGAGGAGGCATGTCACAGCCCACATTTCCTCCCCTTTTCTTCCAAAAGAGAGGAGGATCCCAGAGGGGGGTGGGCAAGATGTGAGCCACAGCACAGCAACTGATCCTGGCATCCCTGTCCCGCAGGCCAGCCCGCTACATTTGAGGTGAAGTTTCGCCGTGCCATGGGGTACCCCATTGATCTCTACTACCTCATGGATCTCTCCTACTCTATGCTGGATGACCTGGAGAATGTGAAGAAGTTGGGAGGGGAGCTGCTGAAGGCGCTGGAGAGCACCACCCCTTCTCGCCGCATAGGTGAGCCTGTCTCCAGCCCCGGCCCCTGGCACAGCTGTTTGCTGCCAGGAAGAGCCACGGGGCTGGAGCAGGATGCAGGCAGCATGATCCGTCCTCTGCCAGGCTGGAGAGTGTGCTGGGGCAAGGGACATGGACACGTGCCCGGGAGCCAGCAGGTTGTCCATGCCCTGTACCACAGGGATGCCTGTCTGTCCCTGCTTGCCCCTGACACTGTGGTCCTGCATGCCCTAGGGTTTGGCTCCTTCGTGGACAAGACGGTGCTGCCCTTTGTGAACACGCACCCCGAGAAGCTGCAGAACCCCTGCCCCAAAAAGGACAAGCAATGCCAGCCTCCCTTCGCCTTCAAGCACATCCTCTCGCTGACTGACAACGCCAAGCAGTTCGAGACTGAAGTGGGGAAGCAGTTTATCTCAGGGAACCTGGATGCCCCGGAGGGGGGGCTCGATGCCATGATGCAGGCAGCAGTGTGCGGGGTGAGTCCCCATGTCTGCCCTGCTGCCAGCAGCTGTGGGCAGGTGTGAGGACTGCGACCCGTGGTCACACACCATCCCGCAGGAGGTGGCTCTGCCCCTCTCCAGGTGGGCTCTGGAAGCCCACCTTGTGTAAGTCCTGATTCAGCAGCGGGGCAGGTTACTCTGGGGGGTAAGAGAGAGCATCTTAGCCCAGCCTCCTGACCCTGATCTCCTGTAACCCACCCCCTCTGTGCCCCCTGCCCCGTACACTGCCAACACGAGGCTTGCCATGCTTTGGTAAGGGCAGTACAGTGCCCACTGCCACCATCCTCCCGGCCTCCCGGAGACCTGACATGGGACAGGTCTCATGTCACTTGCAGGACTTGATCGGCTGGCGCAACGTGACCCGCCTGCTGGTGTATGCCACTGATGACGGCTTCCACTTTGCTGGTGATGGCAAGCTTGGGGCCATCCTGACCCCCAACGACGGCAAGTGCCACCTGGAAGACAACATGTACAAAAAGAGCAACGAGTTTGTAAGTACTTGGGGGCTGCTCGGTGGCTCTGCACCCTCAGCCTTGCTCCCCCAGGAAGAAAAAGGTGCCACATGAAAAACCTGTTGCTGAGTCCACAAGTTCACCATAATCTCCATGATTTGGCTCACAAAACCCAAACTGTGCACCCTTCTGCTGGTGGTGGGGATGATGGTGAGCGCAGTGTCCCTCTCCCCACCTAGGACTACCCATCTGTTGGCCAGCTGGTCCAGAAACTTGCCGAAAACAACATTCAGCCCATTTTTGCTGTCACCAGTAAGGTAGTGGATGTTTACAAGGTAAGGAGACCTTGGGTGGTCCAGGTGCCACCTGCCCCTCCCCAGGATGACAGAAACTGCCCCCTGCTCTGCTGTCACGCTGAGGGGACCGCTCACCCCTTTGCTCTCCATTGGCAGAAACTCAGTGAGATGATCCCAAAGTCAGCAGTGGGGGAGTTGAACGAGGACTCCAGCAACATCATTGAACTCATCCAGGAGGCCTATAATGTAAGTGCTGGAGGAGGCTGTGTTTCACCTGTCTCCAGGGCTCGGAGCAGTGAAAGGTTCCCATGGTGTGTCTTTACCATCAGAGAGCAGTTGGGACCAGAGCTTTGAGGACAGGACATGCTGAGTCCCTCTGTTGTGGGACCTCTCCAATGCTATCACCTGCCTTTCCAGAACCACCCCAGGCAGCTGAGACCCTGGCCTGGGGTGCTCCCCTCCCTTATTCCCTGGACTGAGGAGAAGCCCGGACCTGCAACCCCACATCCCCTTGCTTTGGTCTCCTATTGGACTGATAGCATTTTCTCCACCATTTCCCCACAGAACCTCTCCTCACGGATCATCCTGGACCACTCCACCCTGCCAGACATCCTGGATGTCAAATATGACTCCACATGCAGTAATGGCAAGACCCTCTTGGACGAAGCAAGAGGGCAGTGTGACAATGTCAAGATCAATGATGAGGTATGTTCCTCCAGACCAGAAAAGCCCCACAGCTCTTAAGGGTCCTGATGCTCATCCTATTTGGCAGCAGGAACCCAGCCTGTTGTTCCAGGCTTTCTGTTCACACTAATTTAATGACAAGAGTGTGCAAAATGCTGCACGATGGGGGAATCCTCCATTGTGTTGGATGTGTGTGTGCTCAGCCTGGGGCCAATACCCCCTCCGATTGCTGAAGCTACCTGACAACCTCTGGCCCTTCCATTTCTCACTCTGCTCTTTTTAGGTCACCTTCAAAGTGAAGGTCACGGCCAAAGAGTGCATCAAAAGCCAGTCCTTCACCATCCGACCACTGGGCTTCACAGACACCCT
Organism: Hemiprocne comata; assembly: GCA_020745705.1. Classification (NCBI taxonomy): domain Eukaryota; kingdom Metazoa; phylum Chordata; class Aves; order Apodiformes; family Apodidae; genus Hemiprocne; species Hemiprocne comata. The sequence goes on from CM036591.1 coordinate 38,603,473, forward strand.
CACTGTCTACCTGGAGAGCAACTGCAATTGCAGCTGCAATGAGCAGTCCGACCCAAACGCCTGTAGTGGGAAAGGCAGCATCGTCTGTGGGATCTGCAGGTACATGCTGGCCCCTCCCCAACATTATTTCAAATGCTGACAGAGTTGGGGAGCTGCTGGGGGAGGGCCGTTGGGCCAAGCCAAGGGCAGCTGTGTGGTGTGCTTGGTTCCTCCAAGCACCTCAGCACATGGAGAACATGGGGCTGGGTGAGGGCTCATCAGAGGAGTGTACACATGGCCATCAGGTGTGACCTGGCTCTGCAGCTTTGCACCACTTTTGTTGATCAGAGAGGTGGTTTACATTTGTGGAGGAAAGAGACACAATGCACTCTCTCTTCTGGTGATGAAGTCTCTGCTGCTTTCCTAAGGGTATCCACCCACCCATCTACCCAACTATCCATACATCCATCCAACTATCTACACGTCCATCCAACTATCCAACCATCCCCAGCCCATTGAGCAGGTACAGATTGCTGTAGAAATCTCTCAAAATCCCACTTTGGGGCTGTAGTTCACTCAGGTCCATTTGCAATCATTGCTTCACGGCCCCACAGAGACAGGGAGAGGAAAAGACTGGGTTTCCTCAGGAAACACACAAAACCCTTTGGCAAGGGTTTTGAAATTATAAATATAACAGTAATTTCCAGGCAATCATTCAGCATTGTAAATACGACCAGAGGGGAGAGCAGCATTTCTGAGGTTTCATACTGATCAGCCTCCCTGCTCCAGCACAGAGCTGGCACCACCACACCATGGTTGGGTTTCAGCAAGGCTGCCCCAGATTTGTTCCGCTTTGGCTGAGGTCTGGGCCCCACACGTGCCCCACAGCGTTTCTTGTGGCCACTGACCCAGGCTTATTCCTCTCTTTTAATGGCAGCTGCAATTCAGGCTACACGGGGAAGAACTGCGAGTGTGAAACCAAAGGCAAGAGCAACAAGGAGATGGAGGGCAGCTGCAAGAAGGACAACAGCTCGGTCACCTGCTCGGGGCTGGGGGACTGTATGTGCGGGCAGTGCATCTGCCACACCAGTGACGTGCCCAACAAGTTGATCTATGGCACCTACTGCCAGTGTGACAACATGAACTGCGAGTTTCACAATGGCTTCCTCTGCGGCGGTGAAGGTGACACATCTGTGTGATGGGTTCTCCACGTGGGCACTGTTTAGAAAGATTAAATCCCCAGGTAGATGCTGCCTTTCCCTACGAAAGCCCAAGTGGGTGGGTTTGCGGGGGGTCCAAGGTCCCACCGCACCAGCACTGCAGCACTGTTCCATGGAGGGTAGCATGGAGAGCGCAGGGTGGGTGATGTTCTCCAAGCACAGGCAGAGAGGGATGGCAACCTGGCTGTGTGTAGGATCCTGGTCTGAAAGGTCTTCCCCCTGCAGAACGCGGGAGCTGCGACTGCGGGGAGTGCAAGTGCCTGCCCGAGTTCGAGGGCAGCGCCTGCCAGTGCAAGAAGTCGACGGAGGGCTGCCTGAACGAGCGCCGGCAGGTCTGCAGCCTCCGCGGGACCTGCCACTGCAACCGCTGCCAGTGCTGGGGGGAATACCAGCCCCCCTTCTGCGAGGAGTGCCCCAGCTGCCCCTCCCCCTGTGGCAAATACATGTGAGTGATGCGTGTGGGGATGGCACAGGGGGTGGCGCGGATCCCCCCCATCCCCGGGGCAGGCACAGGCAAGCCCTGCCCGTCCTTGGGCAGAGCCCAGCCCCAGCCAAAGCCAGGTAAGAGAGCCTCTGCTCCTGCAGAGGTGAGCTGTGGCCACCCATTTTTCAGCTCCTGCGTGGAGTGCAAGGCCTTCCAGAGTGGCCCCTTTGAGAAGAACTGCTCCGAGGCCTGCCCCAACATCCGGGTGACTGAGGGGTTGACAGAGGAGGGCAAGCCATGCAGGGAGAAGGACTCCTACAACTGCTGGATTTCCTTCCACATGGTCCAGGGGGATGGTGAGATGTACAACGTCACCTACGATCCTAAAAAAGGTACCTGAGCCCTGCTCCTCCTGCCCCACTGCAGGCAGGCTTCCAGCTCTGCCATGGTGGCCTTGCCACCTTGACGGGGGCTGCAGCTGATGTGTCTGTCTGCCCCACAGAGTGCCCAGAGCCTCCCAACGTTGCCCTGATCGTGGGTGGCACCGTTGCCGGCGTGGCCCTCATCGGCCTGGTGCTCCTGCTGATCTGGCGGCTCTTGACAGAGCTGTTTGACCGCCGGGAGTACCGCCGGTTCGAGAAGGAGAAGTCCAAGGCCAAGTGGAACGACGTAAGAGAGCCCATCTGTGGCACTGGGGTGTGCTGGGACATTCATCTACATGTGGTGGGGACAGGCTCTGCAGAGGCAGCCAAGGCAGACCTGAGCCCTCCCCACTGGCCAATTTTGCTGCCTGGCTGGACTTGGCAGGGGGCTGAAGCAGCCTGCAGGCTCTTCTGCCAATGCTGTCTGCACCATTCACGTTGGGAGGGGTGGGATGGGTAATGCTCCACTGGAAATCTGATAACAGCACAACAATGTGGGCCTTTCACCTCTCCCCCTCCAGGCTGATAACCCCCTCTTCAAGAGTGCCACCACCACAGTTGTGAACCCCAGGTTCAATGAGCAATGAAGTGGAGCAACGCTCAGCAAGCTAGGACCCACCCTTAAATAAGGAAACGCAAAGCTAAGGAAATCTCAAACTAAGGTTCCCACCTCTTCTTTATCCTGTTGGTTTGTTCCCTTCTTCCAGGAGGCCACCAGCACGTCAGGCACTGGCCTGAGGGTCTGCACCATGCCTGTCTCCTGGAAAGCACTCCATGGTTGGATTAGTGGAGCCGGGAGAAGGGAACAGACACAGCTTTGCTGTGGATGGGACTGCAGAGCAGGTCTCACCAGTGAGCGTGCAACAGTGCAACAGCTCCTGTACTGGTTACCAACTGTCTCAGCTCTTGATGCGAACTCTGCCTTCTGTCAGGAGTCTTGGACACCAAGCCCCAAAACCCGCTGAGTAGACAGAGTGCTTCCAGCTTTGTTTTGGAGCTGGGATTTCAAAACAGTCACTTCCTTTCTGCTCTAGCAGGATCTGCTGCCAGGCTGTGCCATGCCTTCTGCTGCTGCACTGGTCTCCACCACTATGTTTGGACTTAGCTTCTAAAGCACTTGCTTACTGCTCAGTTGGACATGGAGGGTGACATCAGGCTGGTGATCTGCTCTGGATGTTGCAGTGAGGTGATGGGCTCTAAGGGCTAGTGAGAACCTTTACTTGGAGATGAAGAGCAACCAGGGAACACGCGCTGAATCTTTTTTCCAAACCATCAGCTGCTTCCCAGTGTCACTCCCTCTCAGAGCTACCTCGGGCAAGGTTCTACTTGGGCTCCCACAAGCTGGGCTTACCTCCACCAGGCCTTGAGCCCTCTGCATGGCAAGGAGGCCAAGGAGCAACTGTTTGAACTGAAACATTGTCTGCAGTTCAGAGCCACAGCTCCTTCCACCACCCTCAGGTCCAGATCTGTTCCCTGCTCTGCAAGCACATTGGACATGCCAAGGACCAGGCGTGCAAAAGACCTGGCAGTACCCAGAGCATCTCCAGCTCAGCACGTTTCCAAACCATGCACAGCAGCTAATTTCTCTTACATTGTGGGGTCATTCCTATTAAATAGCTGTACAATTCCACATCTGCTTTAAGGTTGGGAATAATTTGCATATAGCTGTATTATGTCACATCTTCATTTGCTCTCCGAAGAGGTTTAATGTTAATAAAAATTAATATATAAAGTAAATATATCTGTCCTGCTAAGAATCAGATGCAAGGGCAGCAGCTGGAGTGTTCGTAAGAGAAACTACAGCAAAATCCTGCCATTGCTGCCAGCATATCCCATGGATGCAGCGCCTGGGGAAGATGCTGGCCAGAGAAACAAACTGTCTTCTACACTAATTTGTCATCTACATCCTGAAAGGTAGTCCCCCACAAGCCAACAACTCACTAAGTGATGCAAACCAGTTCTTGTCCCTGCCCATCTGCTGACAGCTACGTGTAAACCACCTTAACCAAATGTCCGTACTGTCTCACATCAGGGGGTGTTCTTCAGGAGTGACTATGAGGGTTCTTGGGGCAAGGTAAGAAGAAAAGCGTGCCTGAGACTCCCCCCCAACACTATCCCAGCCTGCAGCTACTTTTGGCTCAAGAACCCCCAACTCAGTGTAGGTCCCATGCACCCCGTGCCTGGCTGTACAAAGACACCTATTAGGGCGCTGGGTCCTTCTTCCAGGGACCCAGGCAGAGGCTGTCATCACTTGGACATGGTGAGACCATCTGTCTCCCCCATCAGCAGCTGCAGGTCTAACTGCTGGTGTTGTGCGTGTGGTACAAGTACAGCCACATACATGCTTTGGAGGCCAACTGGAGGAAATCAGTGAGGGATCCAAACTTTTTGAAAAAGAAATATGATCAGTAATAGCATTAGTGAGAAATATATGCTCAGACGTGCAAAAGCCCAGAGGGAAAACAGTGAGCTAGGAGGGTCCTTCAAGGCCCCTGGTCTTGCCTTAGCCCAAAGGCTTGGTGGTCTCTCTGAGGAGACCTACTTTTGCAAAAGTCAGAAGCATTTCTCAGCCAGGTATGGAACAGCCCTGTCTCCAGGCTTCAAGCACTGCCCCAGGCCATCCTGTCTTGACGTTGTTTCATTTCCACCAAGAATAACTGAAGCGTACTTTCTTTGATTTGGGCTGGGGAGGAAGCCAGCTGATTTTCAAGTCAAGATGTCGACTTGATTTTGGTAAGAGAAGAAGTCAGCAGTACAGGCTGGATCACCCTGACTGGTCCACATGGCTGTCCTGCTGTCTGGGAGGGTGCATGCTGCCCCCACCACGGCGCACGTAACCCCCACCCACCCCATGACACACCACATCACTTCAGACAAGGCTGCTGAGATGAGGCAAAGCCCCTGCAGAGGCTCTGTGGACACTCTGTGCCCCAGTGGGCTCCTCTCACCACCACTCCAGAGGGGGCAGGAGCCAAAGGTGCTGCAGGAGCTGCCACACCACATCCCAATAGAAACCACATCATCCAGCCCATGCCTTTATTTTTATTACAACCAGGAACTCCCCTTCCTTTCAAGCCACTTGTGTGCCAAAGGGAAAATTTCCAACATTCTTCAGATAATTGGACCAGCCCCACAAGTTTTCCATGTGGAAGTCCAGGTCCCGTGCCAGACGCTTTATGAGCAGGTAGGTGCCACCCAGTCCTGCTGCCCCCATGACAAAGAGCCCTCGATTAATTATCTGCAAGTGTAAAGAGAAACCCCAGCATCATCAGAGGTTTGCTCCTACCTGCAGCACCAAGCCAAGTCTTCACACCTGCACCCCCCTGGCAATATCCCACCACCACGTCTCCCCCCCGCAGCTGAGCAGTGCTGATGTGCAGGATGCTCATGAGGCTCATGGCACGGGGAGGATGGGCACCACCACTAACCTTTTTCTGCCATTTCCAGTGCTGAAGTGCCTCATGGTAACGAATTCTGGTGAAGGTCACCTGGGAGGGTTGCAGGAGCATGTCACCACCTCAAAGCCAGCCAGGAGGAGCTCATGGTGGCTCAGGCAGTGGGGACTAAGGTGCTGGCCTTACCATGGTGTACAAGGGGACGATGGTGGAAGGCATGAGGGTATGGAGGAAGTTGTCTACGCGCTTCCGGAATATGAACCATGTTGAATTCACGTGCTCACGCATCTGTGACAGAGCAACCATCACCCTCTTGTAGAGCACCTTGGCAGAGCTCTCCTGCATTTTGCTAGATCTCCCACTGCCTGTCCTGGGGATGGCATGGAGCCCAGCCTACCCAGCCCCAGTGGCATTCCCAAGGAGCTCTTAAATGTCTGCCAGGGTGAGAGCCCACCCCAGAGTCTTGCCAGAGGCCCTGCCTGCTGTGCACATCCTAATGGAGTGCCACCATGTGCACAGCCGACAGAACCACAGGTCTGTGTGGGGCTCACCTACCTCTATGTAGTTGTACATGGCTAAATCTGAGATGGCATGGTCATCTGGCACCCTCAGCCTGGAGAACTCAGGGAGGCAGGCACCTAGGAGGAGAAAGCAGCAGCTCACAGGCAGCTCCCCAGTCAGGTATCCAGCTGCCTTCAGCTCCAGAGAGATCTTCCTCTGCTCTCGTTCCTCACTGCACTCACCAAGGTCATTGTGGAATTGGTCCATTAACTCATCAAAGACCAGGCAATCCTCAAAGCCCTGGGAGAAAATTAGAGGGTAAATAGGCAGAAGGAGCCATGCATTCACTAGAAGTGCTCTCACAGATGCTCAGCTAGTGTAGCTGTTTGCACTTGCAGGGTCCCACTGACCACAGTTTCAGGGCAGGAGTTGGCAGGCCACTCTGTCAGGGGTCTCACAGAGAAATCCAGGGCATTGCCATTCCTGGCAGCCTGGGGCTGCCCTGCTGGACACCCTCCCATCCAATCCTCTACCCCATGGGAAAGTGGCCCCACCATCCCATCCCCTCTCCTCCCTGGGGAACAGCCAGGTCCTAGCGAGCAGCCAAGTGCCTGAGGGGGGTTCAACACCTGCGGATGCAGAGGACATCAGACTGTGAGACAGGCCAGCTCATGAATTCTGTGGAGCTACTGGAGCTGCACTCCAAAACCAGGCATTTCTGGGTGAAAAGGGTGGGGACCAACTGCGACGGCCCAGGACCAGCCATGAACTTACTGCATTCATGCCCTGTCCATAGAAGGGCACAACGGCATGTGCAGCATCTCCCATCAGCACGCACCGGGAAGCCAGGTGGTAGGAGGAACACTTCACAGATATCATGGCCTGGGCTGGCAGCAAAAAGTAATCGTGCTTCAGCTCTCGCCTTCAGGCAAAACAACAGATACTTCACTTGTGGGACCACAAGAGACAAGAAGAACAAGCCATGCCACGTCCAAGCTTAGGAAGCCAGGGCCATGGGCACTGTCAGCATTGGGATGCAAAAACTAGGCCTGTTCACTAGGATATTTGTGCTAGGAAAAATGTGGAGGCTCTAAAACCTGTTTTAGCCATGCAACCAAGAAGTGCCAGACTTGGTTTAGTCAGCACAGTGGTTTGTTGGGTTTTTTTGCCAAGCCCAGCTTTTCTCAGGCTGTTAGCTAACATCTCACCATTTGCACAGCTCAGCTGTTCAAACAGCCAGGCTACCTGCATGCCTGTTCACTCCCCCTTCTGCAGACCCACGGGCCCTTGTGATCCACCCCAATGGTGTCCTCAACCCCTTGGCCCACCAGCTTCAGCAGAGGCTCCATCACCAGGACCCTGAGGCTGGATGGGGATGCATCTCCTGGCTTCATGGCACTGCACTGATGAGTGAGAAGGGGAGATGGGAACACTTACTCTCCAATGAGGGGGATGGCATCTGGGAAGTGGGTCTGGAAAAACCCCAGCACTTGCTCGCCTGTCGTGAGCTTCTCAAATTCCTCAAAGGGCATGAAGAGTGTGCAGGTGAAGGACTTGTCCTGCCAGGTGGGGAGGAAGGTCAGAAAGAAGACCAGAGGCCACAGAGAGCAGCTGGCACCTGGAGCAGCAGCTCAGTGCCCAGCCTGTCACCCAGCAGTCGCAGTGACCTGCCTGTGCAGCAGGGATGAGGGCCTGGCTACCCTGTTTCCCTTGGTGGGCTTGTACACACCGGGGCAGGCAGGGGGAAGGCAGAGACAGGCAGCGTGTGGTCTGCCAGCGTGGGCCTGGCACACTGCCCTGGTACTCCTGTGCCTGGTTTATATCATCCAGCTGCAGAGAGCTGGTCTTCAGGAGGCTCTGATAGGCTCAGAAGTGTGGGCTAAGTGGCACAGGTACCTTGCTCACTGCTCTGAGGCAGGGCTGGCTCTGGGGGTCCTGCCCTGCACCCCCCCAGGCTGTGGGACACCTGGCACAGATTGGGGGTCCTTCCTGGCACCTTGTTAGCCATCCCAGCCCCTAACACGTGCCTGCCACCACAGGCAGTTCATCCCCACAAGCTCCATCCCATGCCCCAAGGGAGTATGGCTGTGAATTATCACCATGTTGGGCAGTGCAATCATCATGAAGGTGTTTCTTGGCCAGATATGGAGGTAGTTTGGTTCCATGGCAAACTGAAAGAGAAGGAAAAATCACCTTATGTCCTTGTCCTGCCCTGCTCAGCTTCCCCAGTCCAGCCTCTGCTTCCCCTCCACACCAGCACACCAGTTCCCATCCTTTGTACCCTGAGAAGACACAATGGCCACAGGGCCCCTTTCTGGTACCTGATGCTTCAGGAAGAGACAGAGCAAGGGCAAGGGGAAGGGGTAGGAAAGATGGGCAAAAATGTGTTGGTTTGAAATTGCTGGTGTCCTCACAGACATGTCCCTATATCCCCAGGACCTCTCAGAGCTAGAGTTAACTCCACCACTCCAGGGCAGGCTCTCTAGGATTTTTGCAGCCAGGTACCAAGACACTGACCCCACCACTGGAAGAGAAAGAGATGCCTGCCTTCTCCTAGGAAAGTTTTCATTTCTTGGCTGAGGCCCAAGTGAGAAATTAGTTTCTCTAGAGCTGCTGTAGCAGAGACACCATGAGAGGGGAACAGTGTGTCCCATCTGCAAAGGTGGTAGCAGCCACCAGGAGAGGCACACCTACATCTCCATCCTTGGGAGGGATGGTCAGCTCCATATAGCCATGAGGAATGTACTCATGGCTGTAGTTAAAGCGTGTTTGCCTCATGAACTGCTTTCTGACTGTTGAGAAGGCTCCATCGCATCCCACGATGAGATCATAGGTGACTTCCAATGGCTGCTGGTCATACCTGAAACAAGAGAGTGCCTCGGATCGATCCTGCTCTAACTCTAGGCCAGCTCAGCACTGCTGGGCACAGTGGATCTGCCCGTTACAAAATGCCACCTCCAGTGTTATTAAACTTCTCAGGTGAGGGATGCCTGGCTTTCACTGACTGGGCAGCTCAGCACTAGGATAAATAATTATCCTGTAGGTTATCAAAAGCATAACCCTGCCAGATCTACCAAGAATGCAACAGGTGCTGTTAGGATAATGCTGCCATTTCATAAGGCCTGCATCCCCGGTGGATGGGGGCACCATCAGAACTTCACTACAGACCAAGGTTGTTAGCTGCCCTCCCTGATGAGCAATCTGTCCCTGAAAACCAGCACTGTGGAGACTGGCCTACTTACTGTCAGGCTGCTGGGGAGTTAGGGGGTTGCTTTAATTTTTTTCAGCCTCCCCACAAACCCTGCTTTGACATCTCTCCTTTCCAAAGCTGACACCAAGTTTTGCCTGCTCAGGAATAACATGCTAGTTTCAAACTGAGATTGCTCAATTGTTTGAGGTTTTATGAATGATTAAGCAGAAACCAACTGAGCACAGCACTTGATCCCAGGCTGGTGCAGGGATTACCTTTTTATGGTTAACGTCCCCAACTCTGCGTTGCACCCCAGGAGCTTGTGTCCAAAGTACAGTTTAGTGTTGGAATACTTCTCAGCAGCTGTGAAAGGACAACTCAATGCAGAGGTTTGTACTGTGACCCCAAAAGCATTTCCAAGGGATCTCTAAATTACAGGGACTTTTGCCATTACAGCAAATAATATTGCTGTGTTAGATGATGGCTGGTGGCCAGGGCACACTAGGACTGCATTTGGTCAACTCTGGTGAAAACTATCTAAAAAGTGCATGGAATCCTGCAGACATTTCTCTCTTCCCTGCTATGCCATGAGTCATTGACCTGTTTCCACCATCACCACATTGTATTTCAGGATGGGATGTGGTACCTGTAATTAGTGGGAAATTTGGGGAAATTCGGCCTGGCCTGATTACACACTTTGCCACAGTGCTGCGATTTCTATTTGTGTCTGTACAACCAAGGCTTGCAGAAGATGCCACGAACCGAGGCAGGGCTGAGGAGTCACCTCCTGCTTCGGCTGGTGAAGTTCTGATGCATGGAGCCCCAGGAGCCAGGCAGCTGAAGCAGCTCTCACTTGAGGCCAAATGCAGAAGAGCTGCTCCTCAGGGATTTCTGCACATGCAGAAAGACGTCGGGGGGGGGGGGGGGGGGGGGTGTGCGGGATCTCGTTTGAACATCCTTTTGTGTCAGACAAGCAGCAGGGAAACAACACAGATTTTCTTCTTAAAAACACAGCTAGTTCACGTTTGCAGTCTCTGAGAGCCAGGTTATGCCGAACTCATCAGCAAAGAGAGTCTGGGGCTCTCAGTCTCCTGTTCACGGGGCAACCCCTAAATCCTTGGGCACCAGGGTATAACAGTGTTTGCAAACAACCACAGCAACCTACCTGTTAGCAGCTCTCTGTTTAAGTTTGCTCTGTCCACAGAGAGAATGTACTGCAAGGCAAACAAACAAGAGGTTTGGAGGCACTGCTGAGGGATGCTCTGCACGGCCAGATGAGGAACACCACCCTCCCCAGACAGCCCCACTGAAACCAGGGGGTCACAGTCCCCTTCCCGCTCACAGCCCCCTTGCTAAGAGCACGAGCCCCAGACTGTTCATTACACAGAGCTACAAACACCAGCAAAGACCCCTCTTGCTCTGCAAAGCACCTCTGAGTGGCACCAGACCAGTACCTGGTTCTTCTTGCCATAGGGGATAGAGTACTTCTTCCCTGAAGGTGTATGTATCCTTCTTGCTCGCATGGGAATGCCTTTGGACACAATCTGAAAAGGAAAGGAACATACCTCTGCCTTCTGGCCAAAACTGAGCTGCTGAGGGGCAAGGCATAAGCTCCCAAGCACCATTTTCCCCCATGTACTGAGCTCCAGGCAGAATGGGATGCCCTCTGCTCATCCATTTTCATGTGGCTACCCAAGTTACTGGATTATTGTTATTTTACAGGGCTGTCAATGCCAAGGCACTACATTTTACTGAGATTAATTAAAAAGCTCATTGTCATTAAAAAAAAAAAATCAGTGCAAAAATATTTTTTGATAGAGGGGGGCATTAAAAATCTCAGAGTGCTGGACAGGGCAGGGGATGACATCCAAATTACATTCTGGTGCTGGGATACAACCAGTCAAACCTGGGCTCCTCTGCAGGGAGCAAGGGCCAGGAGATCCCACCCCTGCCAACAGCTGGATGTTGAACAGTAGCAGGCACCCAGCAGAGGAATGCAGGGCTCTGAGCTGAGCGGGCTGTGCAGAAGTCAGTGTGCACAGATCCCAGGGGTCAGCCCAAAGCTCAAGGTTTTGTGGGAAAACACAAATCTGGGCATGCCAGTGGGGAAACCAGCACCCTTTATTGCATCCTTCTGGTACTCCAGCTCTTGGGGGGGGGTCCACCTACTCCTGCCCCATTTGCCTTCGCTCTCCAGGAAGGAGGAGAGCATGGCAGAGAGGTGAACACTGGAAGGTGTTGTCTGAGTGTTGGTCTCCCAGGGAAGCACCCTCTGCCACGAGCAGAGCCCAGCTGCTTGGGGCTGGGTGCTGCCCCCCAGGCTGGGGGAGATCTCCATTGGTGGCTGTGCCATGAAGCAGCAGGGAGCCAGGCTGCAGGCATGCAGTGGGAGAGGTCTACCTCCACCCTCATGAAAGCAGAGCTACTGCTGTGAGGGCCCCTGTGTGCCTGGGGAGCAGAAAACAGCCTGTCCAGCACTGGCTGAAGTCAACAGTGTTTTAACCACAGCAACCCCACCACTGAGAGAAGCTTCCAGGATACCTGCTCCTCCATCCCCACGGCTCGGAGGGCCTGGCGTCCTCTGTGGGACAGGGCCAAGTTAATGCTTCTGCCACGGGCAAAGCTGGCCACCCGGATATCTGCATGGAAAGAGCAGTTGGTTACAGAGACACTGATACCACAGCCTGGTGCAGGCAGCATCTCCTCAGATCCCTGCAGCAACATCAGGAGGGGCAGTGGGGAGTCCCTGTCCCCTGCTCTGCATGCAGAGAGCGCAGGTACCAGAGGGCACCTTCAGCTGTTGGGAAGGCAGCTGCTCAGCTTCAAGGGTCACTTCCTCTGTGCCACCCTCTAGCCTGGAAGAAGCAGCTGCAGCCAAGGGATCCTGGCACCTCCCCACAGTGCCAGAGGGCACGTTACCACTAAGAGGCATTTCCCCTCCAAACAGGGAGACCTGAACAATGAATGCTTGGCAGCTTCTGCTGAGATGCACAGACTGATGCTTCCTGGGACACTGGCAGGTCACCTTCTCCATCCCAGTTTGGATGGAAATGCCTCAGTGCTGGCCTTTTCCTCCTCCAAATGGCCTCATGCAGGCTTCCCAGGTTGTCTGGCCAGTGCATGTGGCACACCCTCATGCCAATAGCTTTCAGGGTTGCATCTTAGCAAAAAAAAAAAAAAGGGCCAAAACCTGGAGCAAAGTGATAAAATCCATCCGACTCAGAAGGCAGGCAAAAGCAACCAGAGGCTTTTTGAACTAGTGAAACTTCTAGCACATAGAACACCCAGCAAAGAGTTTAGCAGTTAAACCAGGGTGAAAAGCTGTTTGCTCTTGCTCTGCACCTGGAGCCTGCTGGCATTGCTTGGGGCTGGCTGCTGAAACCCCCCCGTTTCTGCAGTGGGGACCCAAACCTGTGCACAGGACCCGTGACAGGCAAGTGATGTGCCTGGCAACTGAAGGCAGTGAATTTGAATCAATATTTAAGTGAAAAACATAAGAAAGGGCATCATTTTAGTAGCTGAAGGATGGGCTCCCTCCACACAATACAACATATTTCAACTAAATGCTCCTTCCCACCACAGAAGCTAAAGGGAAGAGTCAAAAGAATATTCCCAAAGTGCCACGCTTTCAGATTTCATTTTCTTTCTGCCATTCCAGTGAGCTCACACAGTATCTCTGTTGCTTCTTCAAGAACTGCTGTCAGCAAACATAATAATAAAGACAGAAACATCATAATAAAGCAGTAATGATCAGGCTGAACTTACCTTCTCTGGCTTCATAAACATCAACATGGAAGCCTCGTCTAGCAAAGAAGCAGGCATTCAATGCACCCACCTACAAGAGAAGGATCAGGAATGGTGGATGAAGTGTTTCACTAGCAGCTGTGTCACAGATCACTACTGAGATGCACCAAGGGAAGACAGTGGTCAGGGGATGCAGCTCAGCATCTACAGGACGACCCTTTGATCAAGAACCTCAGAGGACTTCTTCCCACAGAGAAGTCCTCTGGCACCCCTGATGTGCTTGCAGAGCCTCCAAGACAAAAATCACCCATCAAAACTCATCAAATAAAGTCATACTAAGTTCGGGCTTGTTTACACACAGTGATTAATTGCAGCAGGGCTAACCCTTCAGCCACAGAGGAGCTGGTAGAGGCAAACCCCCTGCTCCTCTCTGAACTGTATTTATCTTCCTCAGTACAATTCAGTGTGCTGCAGCATCCCCTTGGGAACACAGCAGGGGAAGCTAGACCTGTGCAAAAGCAAGATGTTACCTTAAAAGGGACAGCACACATGTCCTGCTTGTTATTTAAAGGGATGACTGTCTTTTTCTGGTTTAATTTCCATCATGAATCGGTGTCAGAACTACAGGCTCCTCTATCATCACTCTTTTCCAGCAGCACAGGGACCAAGAAGCTAACAGCCAAAAGACCAAGAGATGTAGGTGCTGCAATGCTCCATACTGTCCTTTAGAGTCAGATGCATTGTGTTCCTGGGATATCCCAGCAGCAAAGCTTTCCCTCAAGGGAAAGAGCCCTTGTCCTACAAAGCCTTAGCTGCCGAAACGAGCCTCGCTGCCCCCTGCAGTGGGAACTCAGGCAACTCCTCTGTAACACCCCGTCATCTGAAGGAGGAATGATTTAAAGAACAACTTTCACCCTGCGGCCAAGCAATACTTTTACAGCTGGCAAATGCAATACCACAGCAGCCAGATTGTGTTTCCTACCAGACCACCGCCGACAATTGCGACTCTTTTCCCCCGTGGGTCACCAGGCTCCATGTCTGGGGCAGCTCTCGGGTTTGCAGATTCTTGCTGTTGTGTCCCTGCTCCCTGTACTGCTGTGCTGCCCTCGCCAGTGGGGAGGAGAAGGGGAAGGATGTGGGCGGCTGAGTCATCCCTGGGCTCTTCTCCCCCGGCACATATTAAAGTTTAACTCTTAGACTAGAGACTATCATTGAATCAGCCTGGCCATGCGGCCAGCCACACTGAGCCTCGGGTGAAGAGGCACTAATGTGGCATCATTCAGTCAGGCCTTAGTAAAAGGCTTCTTTTGAAAACTGTAAAGCCATTCTGTGGCCTTCAAGGACCTCTTAATGAAACATGCACAGCGTAGGAGAACTTGCATCTGCTGGGCTTTTGCTGGCGTTTTGCTGGGCTGCAACTGCAGAGGCACCAGTGTGATGATGTGGAGTAACTCCTGGAGATCTCTCCTGAGAGAGCGGGATGTGAACCACAAGACCTGCCCAGGGGGCTGATCCCATTTGTGAGTTCATCATTTGCCCAAGGAAGTTATGTGTGGCTTGAGCACTTTGGGCTTTGATGCTGAGCAGAGCAGAAGCTTTCCAGGACTTGGACGAGGCTATGAGAAGACTTCTCTGCATGTCTCATTTCACATACTTGTCTTCAGGAGGAAGCGCTCTGTGGAGCCAATGCTGCACACAGGGAGCTTTAAAAAGGGAGGAGCCAATTACAGCCTACACACAATAAAGAAAGAGCAGACAATGAAAATGCATACATTAACATACACTAACTACCATTTATTGCTAGGTCTGCAATGCACAGCCCAAACTAGCAGACTTGTCTCAAAGGAGCAAGATCAAATCACCACACGAGCACAGCACTGTTCTCCATGGTGTGTCCTGGTTCCTGGTGCAGGAAGGGCCAGGTGCTCCCAAGGTGACGGGAAGCAAGCGTGACGCCACGTCCCAACCTGCTGTACCATGCAAGGAGAGGACATGCAGGACAAGCTTAACAGGGCCCACAAGCAGCCCCAGGCCCAAGCTGAAACAGAAATGCTGGCCTTGGGGAGGTCCCAGGTGGGGTTTTAAAGGCTCTTAGTGCCCGTGGGCCCTGGCACTGCATCCGAACATTTCGCCATGGAAGACCCTCCATTGGGTTTCTCTGATCTCCTCAGCAGAGAATTGATCCACGCTGCCTGATTGACTCACAGGCACACGGCAAAGAAAACAGAGCAGGCAGGGCAAAGAGCAAGGTAAGCTTCACATAGCAAATAAATAATTCATTAATAGTTTCCAGAGCACAGCCAGCACACCATTAGCTTCCAGCAGTGACAGTTATTATTTGGAGATGTCACTCACAGCACCCTCTACACACCTGCCCAGCAGGCTTTACAGATTGCTCTGCCACCCCAGCTCACCAATCTGGCAGCAGCACTTCAAGGTACACCAGTTAACCCATGGGCTCCTGCAGGTAACAGCACGCAGCCCTGGAACTACAGCTTGTCCCCTAATATTGCTTTCTACACAAGCAGCCTCAGCCACTTATCCCTGCTCTGGAGGCAGGAGGCACAGACACACGGGGAAGCTCCCAGCCCCCCGGTGAGCAGCATTTTGTGGCACAGTAAATGAGCCACACTTAGAAAGTGTTTTTTTTTCCAAGATGATACACATCAGCTCCTTGCTCCCAAGCCTACTCCTTAGCTATTGACAACACTTTTTGACAAACCAGACTAAACTTTGCCTGTCAGGGTCTAAATCCAGTGTAAGATATTTTCATCTGGGTAACCATTCCGAATAAAAATGAGGTCCCTGGTTTATCTTCATCAGATTCACTTACAAACTGCACCAGCCAAGAACAACATAAAAATATTTTCCACTTAAAAAGCAAGGAAGAAACTCAGGATTTTTTTTTTTTTTTTAAATCCGCTCTAAACCCTGATTATATGCAGGAAAGATTGAGAAATAATGAAACAAATATACACAATTCAAGGCTGCTTCAATCACCCTCCAAAGGCTCTCTGAGAGGAGAACCATGGGTAGTTTGTAAATGTGGGATTTGGGAAAAATGGAGAGTCAGAAAATGTGGACTGTGGTCAGCAAGGGGTGGCCATTGCACTTCAGTGTTCAAATCTGATGACCACAGGAGCAGATTTCTTTCTGTTCTTCTCCACTGAGAACTATTTACCCAAATAATGCCCAAAGCCAACTCACACAGGCAGGGCAGAGTGCTGGTCTTCAGGAAATCTAGTGCCAGGAGTTTGCTCTGCTATGCAGGTAATTTGTATTTGGATTGTTCTTGCTCATCTTTAGTTCCCTAACAGGTAATTGCTGTAGAACAAATGAGGGAGTAAAACCAAAAACAGTGAGGGAGGAACACTTCAGGCTGATGTTGGCAATTAAAACCTCATTCAGGCATCCTGGGTTACTTTGCATCATCCTCCCCAGGAGTGCAGCAGCCCCCCTTGGCAAGGGGCATTTCCTCAGTTTCCACATGAATTAGACTTTCAGCCCTGAAGCTGGGTCATACTCATTTGCAGGGGCTCAGAAGACACTGGTGTCCACGATATTTCATGCCCAGGGGCTGCTGTGGGCTGCCATGCCTGCAAGACATTTTGGGCTGGGTTTTCTTCCTTCTGTGAAGAGAGGGCAAAGAAAGTGGTGCTTTCTTGTGGCTAGTCTGGGCTTGGAAGATGAAACGAAACAACTGAACTAGCAGAAAGGGGTGAGCAGAGCACAGGTGCATGGTACGTTTGTTCTGAACATCTGCAGTCTTTCTCCCACTCACTGCTTGTACCAACACTGTGCAGTCACACAGATGTTGGGCTGTCAATCAGACACATTAGTTAGGAACTGCTCAGTTACAGGTTGACCTTAGCAATGCTACAGTCCACTTGCAGAGGAACATGTACTGTCAGTATGTTGGCCACCTGCAATTAAAAAAAAGGGCTTTATTGTGTTTGGCGATAACCAACAGTGAATGCTTGCTGCAGCTGCAAAAGGACAGTGGAGATCACAGATGTGTTGGATCTCATAAGTCAAGGTGGAAGGTAACTGAAGAAGAGGAAAAAGACAGCCTAAAAGCCATGACAAGATCTTCCCTGACTGATTATTGCACCAGCTAATTGCACTGGTTCTGATAAGCCAAGAGATCTTCCCTGGTACAGATTACAAACCCATGTAAAAGTGAAAGGTGTAGAAATCTGTTCTAATCCCATTAGGTAAAAAATCTGTTCAGGAATTCAAATCCTGTGCTAAAGAGGGTGATAGAGATACCCCTGCCTGCATGTCAACCATGCCTGAGGACACTGCTGCCTCCATCCTGTCCTTCTGCTCACTAAGGCTTTGAAAGAGCCATGGCACAGAAATAAAAGCTGTGTTCTGTCTGATGCAACAGTGAATCCCCATCCCAAATTCCTCAGCCTCCCTGCCCCATTCTAGCAATGCATTTTTTTACCAAGCCTCAACATGTAAGAACTTTCCAGCACTGCTGCTTTCATGCCTGCTTTCCTGCTGTCCCCTCCTGATGTACTTGGCAAGACCACTGCTCTTTTGGCTCAGATCCTCTCTCAAGGCCCCTCCTGCCACCGCTGTTCACATGAGCAGACTAGTTTGAACACTAGGTGTGATCTGCTCAAACCCAGAAAGACAACCAGGACAAGCTTAGAGCTAGCAGGGAAGGCACAAGCAAGTGGGCCCCTCTCCTGACCTCTGCCAAGGGCTCTATGGACCTGGGGGCAGCCTGGGGAGAAGTCCATCCATTTTGCACTTGAAAAAACCTCCCAGCTGCAAGCACAGGCTTAGCACAAAGGCTCGGCTTTGTTTCTGAGTACTCCCCTCCCTTTGCACCATTTTTCTTAGCAAGTGGTGGTGGGGTTTTTTTTCCAGGAATTTCTAATTAGTAAATTTCCCTGCAGTGTTTTAAGAATATAAATCTTACTGGAAACCTTAGCCTGAATGTAAAACACATGCAGCCCTTCTGTAGCTGGTGTCTGCTGGGTTCACAGGGAGACCCAAAGCCCAGGGTAGCAGCCACTGCAGGGGGGAGCCATGCAGCACTGCTGGGTGGTGGCTCTGCGTGGCAGAGACACAGCTTGGTATCATCCATGGACCTTGTCTGATCCTCCTGTTTATTCCACAGTAAGAAAGGGTTAATTACTTAAGTTACAAGACTGAGTGCATTAAACCATCATTTAACCTGCCTCAATTCCACTGTTGTGCTAAAGACAATATTCAGGGCTGGCCTTAGTGAAGAACTATGAAGGCTTGGGATTGTCTGGTCTACCCTGCTACCCTACACCTGTGCAGGAAAGAAAGGCTAAAAGTGTAGGTCTTGGCTGCCTGTTTACTTACGTAGGCAGGGCAGGAAGCGTGCTGCCAGTCCAGTGATGTGCTGTGGATGTGGCTGGGAAGCCCCCCTGGGGCACTGGGAGCACTCCTGTGGGAGGGTAGTGGTGGTGGTGGTGCACTGCAGATGGCCTGGGTCTGTCTGCTTTCACAGCCAGGGGAGCAGCAAACTGCAGGTCCTTGTCGGAGACAAAGAGAAATTTGTGCAATCTGTGCCCCCACAGGAAGGGTCCCTGGCTGAGGGGCTGGGTTCCCACTTGGCTACCCCCTGGTAAAGGAAATCCTCCAGCATGTGTCTGAAGATGGGTTTTGCAGGCTCCAACAGGGAAGCAAACACTCAGTGATTTCAGATTTCACCTGATATTCACCAACCCTCAGACCCCATTCCCCTCAATTTATCCCCCCAGCCTGCCCAAGGGAAATGCACAGTGGCAGGATGGCCTGGGGAGGAAGGTGGGCAGCAGGGGGATGCACACTTGTGCTATGCCATCTTCCCTTAGACTCAGGGTCCTCTACAGAAAGCTGTAGATGAGTCTGCTGGCTCTCCCAGCACCACTGTTTGCCCCAGAAAACTCCCTCGCAGCAAGGGGCAAAGCAAAACCAGAAACCACAAAGTCTAAGGGAAACAGGAAAGGACTTCTGTCCAAGGCAGCGCTCTGCACAGCTCTGAGGTGAGGAAGAGCCAGCACTGCCTGCTGTTTCCACAGCCAGTCCACTCGGGGACCATGGCTGACAAAATCTTGTGCTGTGGGTGGCCTCCTGGGACATCAGTGTCATGAAACATGAGAGCGAGCAGCTGCTGTTAAAGGCTTTCTGTCCAGGGCAGACACTGGGTCCAACAGGTGCGGGAACCCATCAGCTCCCTGCAGGCCAAGGGATGGGCTATGCAGGAGGACTGCATTTCCTACCCCTCCATCACACCCAGGGCTCAGGGGCTTTTAAGCTGTTTGTTGCTTTTGCAAATAGCAGACAGGAAAGGTGGCAACATCTGAGGAAATGAAAACAAGTCTTTCTTACAGCCCAGGGAAAAGACATAGCCTGAAAATGGAGGGATAGGATAAGCAACACTGAAACACTCCCTCCTCCCCAAAATCAATTGTCCTTGCTTCTTAGGTAATATACAGAGTATAGACAGTAGAAATACATTTTACTAAAGCACTTATGAACACTAAGGAGCTATATCACATTGTTAAAAACAGCTTAGGAATGGGCATCTGAGGATATGTTTAAAACCACCTACCTCTCTTATCAGGCACTAGGCATGTTTTGGAAAAACTCCCTCTAGGGAGCTACACATCAAAATAAGGTCTGTCCTTTCAGAGCTCAGCAGCCATTGATTTTCAGTGAGGCAAAAAACTGAGCAGTGGGGCTCCAAGTATGATCACAAAATCTGGGGTCATCTCTAGCCCATTTGAACCTGCCAGGTCAAATTTGTAACACAAATATTGCACTGCTGTTTGCAGCAAGTGGACCTGCAGCAGCAGATGCCCAGCGTAGATGACTTCCATGCAGAGTCTCTGTTAGTGCTGCAACTGTATAGGCCAGATAATTTTCAGAGCTGGACCGAATCCAGTTGGAGAAGACATTCCTCCATTAGGTCCTGTCACAAGACTGACCACGGTAAAAGGGCAGGCTGTGATCTGCTCAGTAAGTTTGCTGGTGGCAGTGGGTTTGAAGATGCACAAAGCTGTTAAAAGTCCCAGACTTTCTGCGAATTTTGTCCAGGCTCTGCACCCTCCCCAGGAGGTGAACCATTGCCTCGTGTGAGCAAGGATGCCCTTCAGACTTTGGTGTGGTTACCTGCTGGGCATGCTGAAGCAAGGGAGAGCTGGCTCCAGCAGGCTGGGTGAAGGCCATCGGTGGCAGAGCCTTCAGCATCATGTTCTGCATAATGATCTGGTGCATCTGAGCGTTCTGCATCAGCATCATCTCCACCATGTCTGGGAAGAGGTGACCCCAGGGGAGAAAGTAAGAGTTTTATCAGCAACTGACAAGCAGCAGAGGCATCTCAGTAAGAAGTACCCTCCAGCATCCAGACTGGTCGCTGCAACCAAGACAAAGCAGCTGAAAGGGACAAATGAAGAATATTAGCATTATTTGGCCAGGCCGTGCAAAATTAATGTCTATGAGTAAGACCGTTGAGACCAGCTCTCCTGCTTCTCCTCCCTTCTACAGGAAAGGTGCTGTTGAGTATCTCCTGTCTGCTAGTCACCCTACAAGCCTACTTCTCTGGCTATGCTGACTAATAGCACTTTGAGCTGTTCTGTCTTGCTTCCAAACACACGGCATACACAATAAAAGCATGTATTGTTCTGAGGAGATTGAACTGCAGGTTAAGAGAGAACAAAAGGATAAGAATAGATTTGAGAAGCCTGTTTGTTAGTTTTGGAATCATCCACGTGCATGAGTTTGACCTTGTTAATGCTACTTGGTGCCTTGTGTTGAGCTGTTTTGCTTTCCCAAGCTTCCCTGGCAGCTTAACTTGGCTTTGCTGAGTTTGTAGTCCCTTTTTCTTTAGTTTCAGCAATAGGAGTTTATCTGAAAGCCCCTCAGAAATGGTATCTAGTCCATTTGTGGAATGCAATTCCCACAGCTTCAGCAGTAGCTCAATCATGAAACAGCACTTGTCTAACTGGCTTGGATGCTGTCCCATGCCCCTCCACTTACTGTGACACCTTGCCTGCCCTCTCCCAGCTGGCTGCAGACGCAGGGTAGGTTACCTTCTTTAATGCTTCCAGAGCGGGGGGCTGCAAAAGGCTGGGCAGGGGTGATCTGTGTGATCAAGGGGAGTGGCTGAGGTAGCTGCTGGATGATGGTGGCAGGCTGAGGTGGCATCTGGAAAAGAAAGGGAAATGGAGAAGTCAGGGTTGGGTTTGGCCTGTACCTTCGTCTCTGGGACTGGGAGCAGTGGGTATTGTCTGCCTGGACTTCAGGAAGGCTTTGGACATTGTTGCCCATGAGACCTTCATGGAGAAGCTGCTGAGGTTGTGATGTATGAGCAGTGATGTGCCTTGGAAATTGACTGAATGCCAGGCCAGAGCATGGGCAACCCTCCCACTCCTCTTGCTACCTCGTTCCTGTGGTAAACCCTTCACACCGTTCATTTTGTGCCTTATTTGTAAGACAATTTCCCTTAGATTTTGCCGAGGGCAGGAAGGGTCCCATAAACCAGCAAGAGCTGTATCTTCCCTTTTGGTGGGATGAGCTTTTCCATGCAGCCCCCAAGTCCCTCCACCTGCAGTTACTGTCTCAGACCGGCAGAGCACCAGCAGAGAGAAGTCCCTTACCGTCTGCTGGATGATCCTTGGGGGTTCTGCTTGGGGACCTGGAAAAGGTATCTGGTAGACATGCGGGGGGGCAGCTCTGTGGCTATGACAGTGTCCTCCAGCTGGTGCAGGGGGCTGTGAAAGCTCTTCCAGAAGGTGCTGCTCCTGCAAAATCAAGAATCTTCAAGAAAACCTGGTCACAGGAAGGCAGACAGTGTTGTTATGCTCTCTGGACTAAAGGGATTATCCAAGCCAAAACACTGCTACAGGCATGGCCAGCAGGGCCGCTTCAGACAAGCAGACCACACGTGAGTGCCCTGCGAAGGGAGGCACTCAACCAGGGCCTGCACAAGCATAAAGAAAGGTTTACTTCCCACACATCTCCAAGCCACACAGATCTCAGCACAAGCAAAAAGGAATGTAAAAAAAAAAACAAAAACACAAAAAGAGCAAACTGCCAAAAGTTTGGAAAATATGTTTCATTATTGGTTGAGACCCTCCACAAACTAGGAGTAAGTAATGGTTACTATTGCCCCTGTTCTGGCAGGATTTAAAAAGCCCTTGTTTGCATTCTGGCACCACCCCAGAGAGCTTATGATACAGCAGGTCAGGACAAACAGAACCAACCTGCCTACTAAGGGAAGTGTGCACAAGGGGAAGACACACTGCTCTTGGGCCCCTCTCCCTCATTAGCTGGCCCAGCATCTACACTCTGAATACTGCCCAGCCAAAGAACTAAAGGGCAGGGAAGAACTGCATCCACATTGGCAGTGGATGTGCAAATAACCTGGCCCTTTCTGTTGTTTCTGTCTGCAGAGACAACGTGCAGGGCTCTTACCCTAAGCTGCTGCAGAAGATCTTTTCTTCGCCTCAGGGCACTTTGGAGCAAATCCTCACGTCTGTTCCCTGAAGGAGGAAAACTCCATTATTTTCTCAAAGAATCACAAAGACAGAGCTATTACTGCACTTACATTATGAGATTAATTTTGGAAAATGTGTTATAAGATAGCTTGACTTCTTCCACAAAAGGCTTCAGGCTGCTTTTCTTGTCAAATCCGTGAATGGATAATGACTTTGTGCCACATGCAGATGCAGCTGTTCAGCAGCTCTACAAAGGCAATGAACCTTTGCTGAAAATCAACTTTTCAGATTGCCCCTTAAAGTCCCTTTTTAACCTCTCAGCCTAGTACCTCATTTCAGTCCGAAATTTCCTGGGAACACTCTGTACATGCAGGGCATGATTATGCAAAGTGTAAAAAAGTTTGTTGCGACACAGCAAAACAAACTCAGTTTTGAATGCCAACTTTTCTGCTTCCTTTTTGTTCTGAATCCCTTTTCAGTCCTTCCCACACACAGCTTATTCTGAACTCCCTTGAAATGAGAATAAGAAAGAATGTTTCCAGATGCATTGGAGGCACACCTGGCATCTGCTCTGAAAAGCAGCACTTTGTATTTGGAAGCTGGAAATTGTTAAAGGGATTTTTAGTTTTTGGCCACAGCATTGAAAGTTTCCAACTATTTTCTGCATCAGCTCCAGGAATATGAGCCCGGAGTATAATCTAGAAATATTACTGATCTTCTATTGGTAGCCTTCAATCCACAGATAATATGATTATGAACAGAAATGAATGCACTGCACATAGCAGAAGTAGCTTCCATGGGAGTATCCCTGAAGGGAACACACTGCTTGTACATGAGCTGTTGTAGCAGTCTTGAAAGGGGTTTGATAAAGACACAAGTTATTTTTGAACATCCTTATTTATCAGCTTTCAGCTGGTTTGCTAGCTTTTATAGAGAATTGTCTGAACTTTGGAAGTTTCAAAAGTATGCTGGGATTCCTGACTTCTTTGCCCAATCCAAAGTCAGGATACAGTTGCACATGCATGGTTTTCTGGCAAAGTGGTTTCCCAGTTCTTCCCACTAAGCCCTTTCTGCATTGTGTCCATAATTACAACAAATGCTTCTCTTTTACTTGCAGCTGGGAGAGGTGACTCCATCTTCTCTAGGTTCTCCTGTTCATTTTCTAGTCTCTGTTGGTAGAACCACAACAAGAACTGGTTATAAGTCAGGCAGGAAAGCTCACAACAATTTCCAATCCTACCTTACAGGCATAGGTCTGGGATGGAAGAAATAAAGCAGAAATGGAGACAAGCAGTGCTTCTTAACTGCTAAATCATTTAGGGAAGGCTACAGGAAGTATTTGCAGAACTATGAAATGTCTCACTACAAATGTGGTTATGGGAAAAGAATAGTTATGCTTCCCACTGGCCAGACTATCCCAGACCTGGAAGTTGATAGCATTGGGAATCAGGAGACTTACAGATCACTTATTTTGTAGGGTAGAGAGCTGGATCATATGAATAATTCGATGTCAGACAGCGTTGGGTATTTGGTGCATTAATAGGTCTAAATGGCCCTGACCAGCTTCACCTGGGGCTTCCATCCACACCTGCTGCTCATGTGCCCAGAGACCTCTTTAATCTCAGCTCTAGGTCTTCAGCTCCTACATGAGCTGCACTAGATGTGTATTGGTCTGCAGTTCAAGCACAGCCATGCCTGTGACTACCTATGGATCCTATTAACCCTGATCTCAACCTCCAGACAGGTCCCAGATGGACTTGGGACCAGCCTCATCACCCTGAGCTTGCCTGATAGATCTGGACTTTTTGGTTAAAGCTGGCCACTATCTCTGGCCCTGTCCTGCTTGCCTTGCTTGGGGGCTGGCCAGCCAGGCCCCTGCTCTGCTGGCTCTGTTACTGTGTTCAGCTCCTTGCTCTTTAGGGAGCAGCTGACCCTCAAATAGCTGCTCCTTCTAAGACAAAAGACTCCACCATGGAGACAGATTAAATACCACTTCCAGCATTCCAGGCAAATTGTTTTTCCTTCCAGACAACTCTTAAGTGGCTTCTGGAGGTCACTGAAGCAGAAGATCCACACTAGTGGTCATCAAATGTGCTGAAGGTGGGGAACTCTGGGTGCATCAGTGTGCAGAGACACAACAAAGAGCTACTGGGAGTCTGTGCTTCCTCATGTGCTTCCAGAGAAGCTCTGCCCATGTTTCACCAGGCAACATATCTCATGTGAAAACAGAAAAAAAAGGAAGACATGGAACTAACTTCAAGCAACCCAAGGTCCTCCTTACCCCAAATTTCCTCCTAAATGTTGCCCGTCACAACTCAAACTGGTTTTGAGCTAACTTGAGACATCTCCTATAAGACCAAAGTCACTTTAACTCTATTTTTAATAATCTGCAGGTCCATGTAAGCTTGTACAATGTTATTCAAGAAAGCAACAGTGACTGTAGCATCACTGCACATTGGTTTTCCTCTGCCTGCATGACTCAATTGGCTACAGATCCTCTTTGTATCTCAGTAGAAATGTAATTATTTAAAATACAATGTTAATGCTTAAACATGCAAGAGCAAAAAGAACAAAGGTGACAACCGCAGAGTGGTTCCCTTACCTTTTCTAGGAGTTTGAGTTGCAGTCGGGTCAGGTGATCCACCACTGAAGGATCTGTCATTGTGGTAGCCTCCTGGAAGAACAGGCAGGGAAAAGCAGGTTAAAAAGCTAAGCAAAGGCAGGTAGGTTTCCAGTGGTCATTTTTCCCCTTCTACAATCTTCATAGAAGAATAATTCCATTAGAAAACTAAAACACAAAATCCTGAGCAATTGAGGGAAGAAGATAAAAGCTTCAGTTTCACTCCCAGGTAAAAATGTTCACCACGATGTCACTGACAAAGCTTTTCCTGCCATTTCTCTCAAGACATTTTCGAGCTGCAGGTTGTGATGGTCACAGCAGGGCAACTCAGGGTGAGTATTTGTTCTGAATGGTTGCTAGCCTCTCCCTGGCAGTGGCACTAAGCCTGGCCCTCTGTGGTGATGCTGTCTTCTAAGTAGCTCAGAGTTTTGTGCCTGTAACCTGGTTGCTAAGTTTGTAGTGTCAATCCACAATATAAACAATTTGATCTCCAGGTGTAGAAATGCCCAGTGGACAAGAACAAAATAAATAAAAGCCAATGATTCTTTAACACAAGCCCCGTGCTGGGGGTCAGATTATGATCTTGCTGATTGCAATATTTATCCCATTGTAAGGGGCCCTCACACTTTTGATGCAGCCCTTCTGCATATGAGTTTTCATCACTTCATAGTAACTAAAAACTCAAAAAATGAAGGAGCATAGCTGGAACTCACCCCCAGATGCATAAAAGAGCACAGAGATTATGACAAAACCTCCTATTGTTTACCATCTCCCAAGCAACCTGTAGAGTGTCTCCCCCTCCCAGCAATGCCCTACCAGCATAAAAAACAGGGCAAATATTTATCAGTGACATCCATAAAATCAACACTGAGGCAAGAAAAAGAAACCAGGTAATAGAGACTCATTCTCAGTGCCATATTTTGAGCCCAGTTCCTCTCCTCAGAGAGCAATGTTTGGTTCTTGAAGACCATAGCAAAGCCACAGCTGAGCCACTGCTGGCAGCTGGAGCAGCTGATAAGATGCTTGTAAGAACCTGTGTGGGAGCAGCACAGATCACCTCCTCCAGCTGTGACCCACACAGCATGTGTGCACAATCTGTCCTTAAAAATGCACAGGCTGGTAGTCACTGGAGAGGTTATGGAAATGGAGACATGGGGATCCCAAAAATAGCTGTGCCATGTCTGAGCTGGGGTTCAGCTTTCCTTGGCAGGGCTCCTTTGTGAATGCTATGAGTGAACAGAAAACCCCCTCCCCTGCCAGCAGTTTTCCTGAGAAGCAGCTGTGTGTTCAGTTTTGTGCTTTAAATCCTCAATAGACTTTTCTCCCATTACCTCTAACATCTTTGATCCCTTCAGCCTTTGGTCAGCTGCAACAACCTTGGGCAAGGAGTTTCCCAGTTGCCTTAAACTTAAGCTTAAGCCTGGTTATGCAAGTAACCTGCACAAGTATAGTTTACCTAAGTGTTAGGCAGAGAAAGGATTACATTTAGACTGTTCTAGATCCATATTACTGAAGTTTATTGGAAGTCATCTTTGCTATGCAAAGATGTTCTCCGTGCACGTTTTCCCCCTCCATTTGTGCCTTGTATCCCTGCATCATATTCCCACTCTGGTGTCTCTTTTCTAAGCAAGAGAAGCTATTGATTTCGCCTTCAAACTGCAGGTTTTCCTTACTCATTGATCTCATGAGTATTAAGTTGATGTTTCACCATCAACTGCTTTAATAAAGTGTCCCCTAGAAGGTAAATTCATTGCCATACTAATAGAGGGCTACAAGAAAGGCTGACAAAATAACCCAGTATTCCATGAAAAATACAGTGCCAGTGATAAGCAACTGAGTTGACTACAGAAAGGAGAAACTTCTGTTTGATGTGTCAAGTATCCCAGAGAAAATCCAACAGTAGGTAAAAAAATGCTTTCCAGCAAATCTGCTCAGGGATCTTTCTTCTCCCAAACTTATGGTGACAGTGGGACTCCTACTCCAGGGACACCTTACAACCTGCTGCTGACTTGCCAGAAACCTGTCAGCCAGACACAAGAGGATCTTGCTGAAAGGGACCTGTCGTTACATGGAATCACAAACTAGAGACCACACAGGAACACAGGGCTGCAAAAGAGCAAAACCAGACGAATTTAATTCTGCCAGGGATTCACAGGAGTGGTATTTGGACCTCACAGGAAATAATTATTCTGCTCTATTTAGCAGTGCTCCAGTCAGAGTTTGCACACTGTGCCTAATTTTAGACATGGTGGTTTAAGAGGGAAAGAAGATCCAGAAAAAAGAAGATAAAAATGGTACATTTACAAAACTGAAGTTCTGAGGAATACTTGGAAGAACTGGTTTTCTGTACTTAGTAACTAGACGGTGAAGAGAGGACAGGCTAGCAATCCTCAAAGAAATGAAAGGATAAAATGAAGAACAGAGTGGGGTTTTTCTGTCTGAAAAGACAGAGAAAGAAGCATTTGACTTAGGGAGGGAAAAGAAAAAGCAATAAAAACTTCTTAATTATAGACTAAGATAAATGATGGAGCAGCTATCTAAGGAAAAACTGTCTAGAAAAATAAATGTGATTAACATTGTAGGACTATCAGACTGCTCGTCAGATACCAGAATGGATTAGACAACCAGGTGAGATCCATACCAGTAACACATTTCTGTAAAGTGTTTCCTTCATTTTGATACTTCATGCCCTTAGTTTTAATTACTGTCTTTCTAAAACACCACAGAAAAAGAACCAGACTGAAACACCTGGAAATATCTGTAGATTAGGAACTTCCACGCCCTGGTTCCACAGGGAGGAGTCTTTATCATTTCAATCTTAGAAGAGTGTTTGAATTTGTTAAAAGAATAAAAAAAAGAAACACATGCATCCAAAAATCACCAATGGAGAAGCACACGTCATTTATTTCCAATCAGCTGTCTGCTTCTGTCAAGTGTAACATTGCAAATTAAGAGTCTAGAGCTTTTGTTTGGCTGCTTGGTAGTTACAAGTATTGTAAGTATCCTGTCTGCAATTGGAGCTAAACATATGAATAAAACCTATCCTACAATCAGAGTTATTTCATGCCACTGCCATAGAACAACATGCAATGTTGTTTTTTACTGTTATTTCTGAAAAGAGTGCTTCTAGTTGGAACCAAATTATACTTATGATTGCCTTCCTACTTATAATTAAGTACACTATACTAATCACATACTGTACTTATGATTATTGTCTTCTTATACCACCATGGCAAAACTAGTCCCTGCAAACACTGCTCATCTACTTGCAGATACTTTTGCAGCAGGAGCCAGAGTCCTCAGTAAGGTTTTGTTACCAGCCTGATCTCAGGGCAGCATTATCAGTGCTGCTGCTGATTTAGTCAAGGCATAAATTACCTCTGCTGCTTTTATGCCACGTAGGATTGGCCTCAGCAGAAACAGGGGTGGTGGTTCTGCTACCCTGGCTGCAGCTTCCCCACAGCAGAGCTGAACTAGCAGTGCAGAACCCAGTCCAGCTCCTGGCAGGACCATTTGGGTAGTACCCAAAAGGTGGTGCTGGTTGATTTCCAGCTAGCTGACATGCTGCTAGAGACAAATCCCTTTCAAATATTTCCACTTGAGTCAATTCAATTAGATTAGCAGTAGACATCCTGATAGTTTAACAAACAGACATGGTTATAAAAAAAGTACAATGTATGAGTTGGGCTTAAAAAAAAAGAAAAAGAATTACCAATAAATCAAAATCCATTAAACCCCAACAAACATTATTCATTTGACGCTTTTAGGTGGAGCTAGAAATCAATCAATGCAGTAATTTATTTTAAACCAGTTGTTTGTAAAGTGACATATATGATTTAATAAAATTGCCATTATAAATGTAATGATACATTATATTTTTTCTTTTAAGAAATCAGTTTTCTATTGCCTCTCAAATTACACAAGCTTTTGCACCGAGAACTTTCATAATCCAGACTTTATCTCTTAGCACTGACTGAGGACAAACTCAGAATCCTGCTTACGGGGTAGGAGGACATGGCAGTACCACCAGGAAAATCAAATAAACAAAAAAAAACCCTCAAAACAGCCAAGGTCTGACAAAGCAGGAGGTTACCAGAATTAGCATCAGAAGCCTGTCCTCGCTGTCAGATCTAACGTCCCTGCATGGTTTGCTCACTGAAACTTCCACTCTTCCTTCCAAACTGGTTGTGAAGAAAAGGAAAGCCAACACATACTGTCCCCCAGCAACCCCTGCAGTACTTTAAAACTTAATCTCTACCTTGGCTCTAGGCACAGACAGGCCTTCTGATGCATAGATAAAGCCTTGCCAACCCTGCCTCGCTCCTAGTGTCCTCAGATTTCTCTTTGGAACATTGAGCTCACACTGCTCCAGTCTTTCTGTTGTTTATGCTGAAATACTTACATTGAGATAACATGGAAGACCATGATATTGCTACAAAATGGTTATTCCAAGTACAGGAACACATCCATGTTTCTTCCCATGTATTTTTGGATGGTGGTTCACGTAGGCATGATAAACCCAGACAGCATCGACAGAGTCCACAGGAGCAGCCCTGGCCAGCTCACAACCTGGGGGATGCAGTGTCTGAACTCAGGGCAAAAGCCCACACAGAGAAGAGCCCAACTGAAGGGCCACATGCATAGCAAGGTCCAGGGATAGAAAAGGAGTCACTAGATCATGAAGACACTTGCATTTCTGTGTTTCTTAGAAAGAAAAAGCCAGCGTTTTGCAAAAGGCTACCTCTGAGCTGAGTAACAAAACTGATAAGAGCATGCGTTTTCCACTATGATTAAATGCCTTTAAAAGGAAAAAGAAGCTGCCAACTTTGTAGGTGACTGTAAGGTTAGTTATTCTTAATATTAAGAAGGAGAGTACCTTATTTCTCCCTTGCTATCTGGCATTTATTTCCAGATGCTAGCTTTCACGGTCTCTGGACTTCCTGGATGGAGGGATTCTGCAGGTCAACCACAGCTCACTTTCTACAATAGAACCAAAGCAGGGAGACGCTGTAAAACTCATACGCAAATTACACGCAAAAGGCGGATGAGGCGTGCTGTAAAGGGTAATATTTCCACACAGAACCTTACAATCAAGCTGCGTAGTCAAGCCCTCTGCACCAAAACTTCCCTCCGCCTCCAACGGAGCTAAGGACCAGTGACGGAGGATGAGAAACCGCAAGTGGAAGGGCACGGCTCGCACAAGCAGGTCGTTTCCGCGGAAAACCCGGCTCGACTCGAAACACCAGGGGGAGCTGCAGGGGAAGCCGGCCCAGGGCGGCCCCTCAGCGCTGCTGAGCGGCGGCTGGGCCAGCTTTCCCGCTGCAGCCGCCCCCCGCGCCCATTGGCTGCCGCTCCCCGCTCCCATTGGCTGCCGCTCCCCACTGGGCGGGGCCGTGGCCGGCGGCCCGTTTGAAACTGCCCACCCAGCGGCAGCAGGGCGGTGGCGGCGTCCCCCCCCCCCCATTGGTGGCTGTTGCGGGGGGGGCGGGCTCTGGCGGCAGCGGGGGCGGCAGCAGCGGGCGCGCTGCGGCTTGTGCGGTCGCTCCCAGGAGTCAGTTAGCAGGGGTGGGCGGGGCCAGGCTAACGGCTGCTCTCGCCATTGGCTGGAGCGCCTCCCGGCGGCGGTGATTCTCGCCAATGGTCGGGGAGCTTCCTCCCTTCCCCGGCAGAGCTGGCCGGCCCCCGCTCTCCTATTGGCCAGCGCTGGCGGCCGCAGGCTCGCGGTTGGCGGCGGCGCTGAGGCGGGCGGGGAGAAGGCGCTGAGGCGGCCATCACCCAAACTCCTGTGCCTCCTGCCGTGTGACACTTGGGGCGGCGAGGGGTGCGGGCCGGGTCCCCCCGGCTGGCCCGCCACATGGACCGGGAGGAGGAGGAGCGGAGGCGGAAGCTGGAGGCTGGTAGGGCCAAGGTAAGGAGGGATTCCGGCCTTGGCTTGGGGGGTATCCCGGTCTGGGCGGGGGAGAGGGCGCGCTCGCTCTAGCGCCCTACAGTGCCCCCGGCCTCGGGGTTTCCTGAGTGACTACTGAGGTGAATAATCGTTACCTTCAGTGAGCAAGGAGCAGCTGAACGTAAGTGCATATATCGTCTCCCAGAAGACTTGTTGTGGGGTTGTTGATTTGTTTTGCTTTTGTTGTTTGGTTTTTTTTTTCTTCCCACTTCTCGCATTTTTACCTAGGGTTCCACTCAGTTATTTGTGGAAATACCGTATTTGTAAGTGAGAAACCCCAAGAATGGGTGTTGCGTGTTTTACTACTTCAGTGACTAGCCTGCTTGCCCGTGCATCTGCTGGTGAGTTCCTGGAGAAGTGAGTTGGGTCGGTTTGTCACCAGTCACGCTGTTAGCAAACACTTCACACACTTGGACCCGTTACACGCCTTCAGTTAGGTATAGTTTGGTGGGACTGTATAGAGAGCTCATGTGACATGATTGATGTATTAAAGTGACGTTGTCTTAGTAATTATTGTCTGCAACTATGTGATGAGCACTTGATATGTTAATAACCCTCTTAGTTTGGGCTTTGTTTTGGAAATGATGTTCAAGAAGCTAGTTACAAATGCTTGATTAGTTTTCTTCTAATTCAGCATTTCTGCTGTTTTTTTGAGCTATTATTGTTCTCTTTTGGGAACCTTTTGCTGAGTTAGGCTTGCTGGTCTGCAGCTATGGCTTTTCCCTGTTCTCACCATTCTGATATGACTGAAATGGGAGACTGTACCTACAAGGGTATGGCTGATGCTGCACAGGAAGCTGGGAGCTTTGGAAAGATTGGATCTTTCTGTGATGTGCTAAGCCTTTTCACCCCTGATACCTCTTCTAGTGACTCTCCCACTGGTGTAGGGGCATGGCCCTTTCTGCAGGGGACGTGTCTGGAAATCTAGCTGGTGGAGTCAGAGGTGGCTTGGAGCTGTGGTGTTTACCTCAGGTCTTTTTAGCAGTCCCCTGTGTTTCTGTTTTAGCTCTCTACTCCCAGTGCTGTGCAGAAGACGATAAAAGAGAGTGTTACAGGGAGGGAGGGGAGTGGGGTGGTGGCTGAAGCTGTGCCAAAGCAGCTTGGTGGTGGGCAGTGCAGCTCTTCTGTCCCTGGCCTGTCCCACCCAAATGCTGTCACGGTTGCCACGCTCCCTGGTCCTGTCCAGCAGCTTCTCATCCACTCACCCTCACAGCCTTGCTATGTCCTGTGTGGACAGAATCCCTTGTTGGAGAGCATTTGTGTGGCTAGTTTTTGGGTTAATACCAAGAGAGGAAACTTAAGAACAGGAGCGCTTCAGGTTGAAAAGTTACATTAGCAGTAGCAAGACTTATGTTAACGTTTCTTTTGAAACCATTCTGTAAGAGCAGTATCTGTTTATAGTTAGAAAAATGTGATGGACTTGCCTTGAATAAGTTATTAGTTCCCACCTGTTGTACAGCTGTTGTTTGCCTTTGGAAAAAAAAAAAAAGTAGGGACTTGCATTACATTACAAGTTATGTGTGCAGAGCCTGTGTTGGATTAATTTTTTTAAAAAAGTATGAGTTAAATATATCTCATTTACCATTTAAAAAAAAAAAATCAGCAGTCCATCAGTGTTGCTATTGCATGGTATCAAATACCTGGTGTACTGTAAGGAGAGGAAAGAGTTTAGAAAGGCAGAGATGGATGTAGTGCTTCCTCAGCTGATTAAAATGTCACAGAAATCCATTACTTAGCTAGCAGATCATGGGCAATTTTCAAAAACCACCTGGACAAATGAATGGCAGTAAAATCCATTGGGGCTTATTAGACACAAATAATAGTATTTTTGGCTCTGGAAGGCAAAAACATGAGCTGTTGTCGATTCCTTAGTGTGCTGACACCAGGTTGCTAGCATGCATGGCCCTCTGCTTGTCCTGGTTTTGTATCGTTACTTTATATACCTGCTGTTGTAGAGCTAAGTTATGGAATAGATACTAATTACTGGAATAAATACACCTTTGGTCTTACTCAGTGTAGACCTTTGTGTGTTCCTAGGCCTAGCAGGGTATGGTCCTTCTGCCAAGTAGGTGGCCTGCAGTCTGTGACTTGCTTTAGAAACTTCCTCTGGATAGCTCATGGTTTTGAAGGCTATTCTGTATTAGACTGGTAGAGAAATGTCCCTCCTTTTTGTTCTTTTCCTTTTCTTTTTTTCTTGTTTTCTTTGTGCTGCCCTCCTCGTGAATAGAAAAGCAGTTTTGAAAGGGAGAAATGACTGTGAGCAGGTACAGTATTTCCTTCCTGTGATGTGGGCCTACAGCAGCTTAAGGTGATCCCATCTCCAGACTGATGGGGAGGCATTCAGTGTTGATCCAGATCTGCTTCCTGAACCATCTCACCACATCCCTGCAAGGGTGCTTACAATGGCAGGGCTCAACAGTGTGAGGACTGGGTGTTGCAGGCCTCTCTTGGGCATTTCGTCCCAGGAAGTTTTCCCGCTTCATCAGTTTGAGAAAGCTCTAGAAAATGTTTCTGGGTTTTGTCTAAGAGCACTTGTGTTTATGGTTACTGTATCTAAGAGGTGGACTGAGGATTGTTTGAACAAGCTGTTTCTGTTTGGTGATGATGTCGTTTTCTGCTCTGATCCATTTTCAATCGGTTTTGTGTTCTTAGGAGGAGCAGCTGAGGGAACTGGGGGTGTTGAGCCTGGAGCAAAGGAGGCTGAGGGGAGACCTTCTCACTCCCTGCAACTGTCAGAGAGGAGGTTGGAGCCAGGGGGGGTTGGTCTCTTCTCCCAAGGAACAAGTGATAAGACAAGAGGAAATGGCCTCAAGTTGCACCAGGGGAGGTTTACATTGGATATTAGGAGAAAATTCTTCACTGAAAGAGTGGTCAAGCATTGGAACAGGCTGCCCAGGGAAGTGATGGAGTCACCATCCCTGGAGGTGTTCAAAAAACATGTAGACATGGCACTTTGGGACATGGTCTAGTTGGCGTGGTGGTGTTGGGGTGACAGTTGGACTTGATGACCTTAGAGGTCTTTTCCAACCTTGGTGATTCTGTGATTGGTCCTAATTTCTGCAGCATGTAAAGCAGTAAGGAGCAAATGACATGAAGGAAGGCTGAGGAGGGCTGAGCAGTGCTGTGTGTGCTGTAGCTTTCCTGTTCACTGGTGCCAGTCGGGTTGCAGTGGTGTGATGCAAGGATGTCAGCACAGCAGTTAATTGGGGACGGGGGTGATATGGGGACCCAATGACCAAAATGTGGCAGGCTTGTTCTGCAGTGCTCGTGTGGTGCGGGGCCATACTGATCCCGAGGTGCCTTGGGGTTGTCACTTGTAACTGGCTCCTCCTGGTGAAATGAAGTTGCAGTATATTGGTGCCTGCAGAAAGGCCACGTGTTCTTCTGTGTGGAGAGCTGCTTTGGATGTTGAGGTGGACAGTGCTGTTGGTGTTCCTGTGGCATTCCATGTCTTGGCTAAAAGTGGAGCTTTTGCCTTGGCACACACTGCTAGAAAGCAAACTGAGAAGTGGGTCCTCAGTGAGATCTCAGTGGGACGGGGGAGAATCAGTGTTTTGTGCTTTCTTCATATGCACACACACTGCTTCATGTTGCATGTCTGTCTGTGTATGTTACAATACTCTTAAAAGGACACTTGAATTCATGTAGCTAATTAGAGGCTTTGGAAACCTGATACTGCCCCAGCTAGCACTTTTTCCCAGCCAGTGATTCCATGAATCCAGAGAGTGTCTAATTCTGGACACTTTCACAAACCAGTAAGTCCAGTAGTTCTGTGAAATTTTGGAGTAGTTGGATGATACATGTTTTTGCCTGATACTATTATAATTTCCTATGCTTAATGAATATTAATAGGAAAAAATAAATTTTGTTTTCTCTGAGCTGTGCATTTAAAAATTCACACTTGTTTTGATGTTCAGTCATGCCAACTTTTGGTATTGTTATGTCAAATACTTGGTCTCCCTTAACGAAATCATTAACTGCTCTCTTTGATGGCCACTCTCTCTGCCTTGCCTTTATGCATCTTTGTTGATTGTTTTACTCCTGTTTTCCCTTTTTTCCAGGTTCAGCAGCTTCATCTACTCTGTTTTTTCTGCAGGCTTCCTCCTGTTCCTTTTCACCATGTAATCAGGTTAATTAGTGCAGTAGCTTTTTTTTTTTTACATATATTGCCATCAGAAAGTGCTACTGTTAAAACCTGATCTCAGATGATAACGTTTGTGTCTCACTGCAGCTTTATTTACTGGTCTCTTCATTTTGGTTATCAAAGACAACACAGCACCTGGCAATCTTTGCTTAATCTGCATTCAGTATTAATAACTAGAGAACAGAATATTAAATATAAGCTATTTGTACATAAACATCTTATCTGCTGGTAAGAAACTGGTGTCTTTCTGCAAACAGACCTTTTAAACAGGCTGCTCAGGGTAGCAGGTGTATCACCATGGATCTGTTCAGTAGCTAAGCTGTCAGGTAGAAGTTGCTATAGTGGCATGGATGTAAGGAGAAAGAACTGAACTACATCCATTTCACAAGTTGAATGAAGAGAAAGAGACAAGATTTTTCTGTAAGGTGGCTGGAAAAACAAGCTGACAAGCAGTGGATTCTCATATATACTGCAGGTAGAACTTGGCAATTACGTTTACGTCTTGTCATAGTTTGACTGTTTTATCTCATCACACAGGTATGTTAACAGTGCACTTGATAACCTGTGGTGGTAACCTTGGAGAAGGCTTTTTCCTTATGAAAAGGATGCCTGGGTTTATGCTGTGAGGGACATGTTCCTTGGAAATGCTGCTTAAAAGCAATACTACAGCTGAAAATACGATAATCCTTTTTAAGCTGTTTAGGGTGCTAAGGAAATTTGGGTAATAAATTCTGTCAGTGACATTCTTTACAAGTCCCTGGTGCTTCATAGAGCTGTGATGGTCTGGTAAAGTAGAGCATCCGATTCTTCAACAGAAGAAATTAAAATGACCTGGCTTAATTGATTTTCTATTTATGTACTGTAGGCTGCTTTCTGGTTAGGAAGTTTTGCTATATTTTCTTAAGGGGGTGGCAGGGAAGGAGCGTGAGGATTCACTTCCATTAATTTTAATCTTAAAGCTTATGCTGGCAAAGATGTGTTTAGATACATTTCTAGGGGGTTATTGCTTTTTTTTCTGTTCTTGCAGGAAGATTGCTCAATTACTACTTTTTACTAATTATATTAGCATATTAATAACCCGTTCCTTTACTAATCTGTCTTGCTGGAATGCTGGATTGTCATTGACACACAAAGTTTCACTGAGTAAAATCTGATTCTTGTCTTGAAATGAGCCTTTAGGTTTGAGGTTTCTTGCTGAATGGCACAGTTATCCAGTATGTTCTGAATGTGCAGAAAGTAGGAGGATCAAGCAGTTTTCCTGCAGATGTACATATTTTATCAAGATAGGATCTTCTTCACCCATGACTGTGTTAATATTGTGCTACCTTTTTCTCACTTACCTCTCCCTCTGCCTCTTCCAATCTTTTCTGCACAGTTTGCTTACTTCAGACAACGAAAAACCAAAAGTGACCTCTCGCAGTCGCAGAAAAAGACGGCGAAGAGGAAGGGCTCGTCTGTCCACACGCATGACCTTCCGGAGGAAGAGCACGCACCAGCGGCCCAAGATGTTGGTAAAGGTGTAGAGAGGAAGGCTGAAGACACCACCCTACTGGAGACAACAACAGAGACGGAGGTAAATCTTAGCATTTCTTGTGGTTCACCTCAGTCCATCTGCAGATAACGAGTATTCCAGGTGATTGTTTTGCTTAATTGGGTATTGGCTCTCTGGCAACAAGCTGCCAATGAGAAGTGTACTGATGTAGTGTCACTTGTAATAGTTAATTCTTTTGCAAAGGGGTGTAAATAACTGGACAAAACTGGAGGTTTTTTCCTAATCAAACTTCATCCGAACATCTCCATTATATGGAGCGGGCAGCTGATGTGGTCGAGGAGCTGTCTGCTGTTAGTCTGCTAAGTTGAGGTCTTTGGCTGCCATGGACTTCACTTTTGGGCAGGCTTCTGGTTGTCTGGCTGTGATGCCATTAAATGGCAAATCCAGACTGAGAGGCATGAGCAAAACTGACAGGACTTTGTAAAGCACAGTGTTAATTTGGTTTTATATCACTTTGCTGGCTCAAATGTGTTTATGTTCTCTGAAAACCTGTACTTTGTTCCAGCATGCTCTTAGTAGCCATAGTAAAGCCAGCACAAATGTTACATTCTCTGACAAATTTGCTTATAATGTGACTCAGCTTGTTCCTGATCTGTATCAGCATGTTTGTACTGATGACCTTCTAGAGATAGCCCTGTAGTCATGTCAGTACACGCAGAACCATAGCTTGAAGTTACCATACATTTGCTAATAGATATACTGCTGTGCCTGAATTAAGCAGTTGCTTTCTTGCTTCAGCTCACAAACGAGACTTTTATTTTATCAGCTGTGGCTTGGGCAGTCATGCTTTCTCTCTCTTTTTGTCTCATAATAAAAATAAGCAAAGGGTAGTTTTGAACAGGTTTTTTTTATAGGAATCCAACTTGCTTCCAAAGTGGCTGGCTAATGCTTTCACAAGCCTCAGAAGCTACAAAGCAACTCTCTGGCTGTGACAAAATATATCTATCTTAGTCTGGGAGTTGTGTTTAGGAAGCAGTTTCCCAGTGCATTTTGGCGTGTTGTCTATGCAGAGATTCATGAGTTTTGGGGAGCTGGTGCCTTCTGCATAAAAATCATCCCTCCAGCTGTTGATGTGTTCTCACAACATGCAACAATAGCATCAAACCAGTGTGTTTGCCAGCCTGAAAGAACGGAGGATATCATTTGCATGTGTTATCCTGCTTTCTGTTGTGAGGGTATCCTTAGTGCATTCAGGCTATCCTGAAGGTAATGTTAGCATTGCAAAGGCTTTTATGAAGCTACAGCACGTTTGCACTAAGAAAAAAGCATGCAGTATTTTGTCACTCAGCCATACCATTGTCAGCAGGGTCCTCATTATATTAATGTGAACTTCAATTAACTAACAAACAAAAATCACTTGCTGCTCCTAAACAGCTTCTGTGAAAAGCACTGGTTGGTGAAGCAAATGGAATTCTAGGTTGTGTGGAGGGGGCACCAGAAGCCACTGGAAACCACTTTGTGCAGCTTCAATATACAGGGAGGTTGATGGGCTGCCTTTTCTTAGTGCTGCAGTCATCTCTGTCTTGTGAATTTAGTGAGAGGTAAATATGTGTCAAGATATTAAACTCCATGCAGTGTATGCATCAGAAAGTAGTACTGCTTTTGTAATTGTCTGAATGGTTTTATTTATTGCATTTATTTCATCCATCTGGCCACAGATGGTCAGGTTTAGCTGAGCTTAGCATTGAAGTCAGTCTGTCTCTCACTGGTATGTTGTTGCACAATGTGAACATTCCCAGCTCGTGTGGTTAAGGTGCTTCCAGAATAATTCAGCTTTTCCTTACGTATCTTTGAAATAGCCACAATTTAGTGCTTGTTTTATTTGGTTACTTACCAGGAGAGTGCTGACTTGTCCAACTGGGATGTACAGAATGAGCCTGTGGCTGAAGTAAGTATGATAGGATGTATCATTAGTGAAGATGATGGGCTATATGTGAAAGAAGGGTATGATAATTGGTTACTAAAATGATTAGTTACTGAGCATTGTTGTAAGATGTGATAAAAGTGATGTGATTTCACTGTTTTATGGTCTAAAACAGGTATTTATCTGTATGTACATGTACTGACAGTGAAAATGGTTGCTCAGAGAATTGGTTTCAGTGAAATCATAGACGTTGCCCAGTGAAATTTGAATGATGTTTTTAATGGAATAGTAAGTTAATTCCTTAATTGTTTCATACACTAAAAACAGAAAGTATTTAAATAAAATACATGATACTGGAAACCACAGGGTTGATTGAAGCAGCTTCTCTCTTTGTACTTGGTTTCTTGTTTTGCTGTTAATGGCCATAGAAACTCAAGACCGTGTTGAATATTTATTTGCAATAGCTGCTTACACTTGAATTTAATGTTAAATCAAGAATGTTACATTATTTTTTTCTTATGGATGGACTGTTCTCCAGTCAGCACAGACGTATGGAAAATCTTTGTTTAATTTTGGTAGTATGCCACCCCTGCCCACTTGGAAGCTGGAATGTATTTTAAATCCCAACATGTGTCAGACTGGCACTTTGCCATAGTTTGGTGCTATAGGATCACAAGGCTCTTCTCCCTAATTTACTTCTGTGCCTTAAAGTATTATATGAGAAGTGTTACCTATGAAAAATTTTTTATCTGAAGTTTGTAAGAATTAAGGACTTCATATGTAATGTTTCTATTAAATACAAATTCCTGGTGTTGAATTACTTTTAAACTAGCATTTGCTTAGATTTTAAGCTCGGATTTATATTCAGAATGATCACAGAGCAAGAATGATATGTTGTTTTGGTGAATAAATGTGTTTTTGTTTCTTTTCTGAAGAAAGTTAGAATACATTCTGCTGCAGAATGCAGTGAGCTTGATGCTAAGATGTGTCAGGCAAGAGTAGCTGAGTTAGAGAACAGACTTCTGGAGAAAGAGGAAGCACTCAGAAGACTCACTGCACAGATGGACAAGCTACAGGAACAACTTACACAGCACAGTGACTCTCTGCAACTTCAGGTGTGTTTCACAGAGCTGGATAATGGGGATAATACTATTTTATTTTAATCCTAAAAGTATTTAGGAGGCAAATCTCAAATAAGTGTTGTTTTTTATTGAAAAGTACTTTGCCCTGCTAATATGTGCTGTGAAAAGCAGTCCTGAGGTTTTCCATTTACTAGTGTCTAGGACTCCATATTGCTTGAATCAAGTGAGAGTAGAATTAAACTTGAAGTGCTTCTGTTTGTAGAGAGTTTTTATGAAATGCATAGTTCAGTTATTCTGCTGAGAAAGTTAGACACTTGCTATTAGTTTTTATTGATAAATTTTCTTACTAAATCGAGGAGTGAGCCTTTACAGAGAGAGCCTGCAAGAACCACCAAGGTAAGTCTAGTTAATCATACATTGAGGTAGGGAGGGGCTCAATGTAAAAACATGGGACTCGTGCTGTTTTGAATTCCCTTGCTTTAGCATTTCTGTGTAAAGTAAAATTATCGGGGCCTTCTGAAGAATAGTTACTTCCCCCTTCCCATGCTGTTTTTCTCCTTCTTGGACTGGGGAAACAAAGACATTTCCTGTTGGTGAGAAATAAATTGAAAATGTTAATGTGATTAACATAAAATAGGATCAGTGTCTCCTATGAGCTTTCTCTCACATAGCTGAAAAGAGGAGCTGACACACAGGAAACAATTTAGGGAATAATAAATATTCATTATATCCTGTAGAAAACTTGATTGCTTTTACATCAAGAAGAGTTAGGAAATTTTTAAGTATTTATTTCATTCCTGGTATCCTGTCATTTGTTTAAAAAGCCACTTTAGATTTGTCACCTTGTTGCAGTCAGTGTAAGATTCCTCTTTCAGCATGCCTGCCATCGTGTTCAGACACAAACATTTCTGGTCCTTTGGTGCAAGTTTGTTCTTTTAAGACTCCAACACCTTTACTTTAAGAAAACTTCCTTGTATGTGAAGAATATTTTGCCCTTCTCATGGTCCATGTAGGAAGCTACTGTTCAAGAGCAGAATGAAGTCATCAGGAAACTAACAAGCTGCCTTCAACAGGCGAAGAAGGATCGGGGTGACCTCCAGGAGGAGGCTGTGTGTGCAGCTGGTCAGATCCAGGATTTACAGCTTCAGTTGCATCAGGTGTGCTTCTCCTCCAATTTTTGCTTCCTTAAAAAGGGAATAAGAACAGGTTTGGAAAATGAATGTAAAAATGTCTTGAGCTTATCACATGGGTCTTAATGGTTCTGTTTGCAATGCACAGTGAAAATGATTTCAGAGAGTGGCAGAGTTTTCTCCGGTTGCTAGGGAAAAATCCTGGAGACATCCTTATATTTTGCACTTATATGCTTTTGTAACCTTTGGGAGGTAGTTACACTTCTCTGTCCATTAATTTAGCCCTTATTAGGGAATTTTACCCAATACTGTTGTTGGTTTGGCATCTGTACACAACAATCACTGTACTGATATGGGCTCACATGTGATCAGTTCTCCTTGCCTTTGCCAAGGGAAGCTCAGAGGGTGTGCACGGGCAGCTGTAACAGCTCAGCTGTTACACAGAAACCTGCTATGCTGAGGTAATGTGACTTGGCTGGAAGAATGAGGTTTAAAATAATCTGAAGGTGGTTGATACAGCCCCTGTGACATACAGGAACCTGCTTCAGTGCAACAAGTTGATCATGGATCCAATTCCTGGACAATAAAATACACTGCAGCCTTTACGTAATTTTTTTTTAATACTTTATTATTTTTTGGTGATGCTCAGTGTTCTATTGGGTGTTCTTTCTGAACACCTGTATATTCATTGTCTCAGGAGCCTTGTAGTACATACTGAACAGTAATATTTGTGTTTAATTACCATTGCAGGTTTGCAAGATTTAGCATTGTGCTGGGAGGAAATACATGTCTTGAATGTT
The DNA here is from genome assembly GCA_020745705.1 of Hemiprocne comata. Classification (NCBI taxonomy): domain Eukaryota; kingdom Metazoa; phylum Chordata; class Aves; order Apodiformes; family Apodidae; genus Hemiprocne; species Hemiprocne comata. Next base: position 38,644,954 of record CM036591.1, read on the forward strand.
GGGATAGGAAGGGGGGTTAAAAAATGAGGCTTACTGAAGTCCAGGGATTATCTTGAAGGAGTTGCTCATTCCCTGGAAAATGAATCCTCTGCTAAATGAAATTCTAACTTTGGAAAAGAAGAAAAAATACTGCCTTCTATGTAGAATTCTGACTGCTGTTGAGAAAATACGGAGTAACAGTGACAACTACTCTACAGATGATTGTTGGTATTTGTTCCAACAGGCATTGTAAGGAAACAATAAAGCCTCTAAATAGCACTTCAGGCAAGTTGTATGATGGAACTTCTTTGTGGAGGCATGTCAACTTAGATAATAAAGTGCTAATACTGTCTTAAATATTCTTAGTTTTAGCAAAGTCTTTAGAAAAAGGTTTTAAAAATGAATAAACCATATTTTATTTTACCGTCATAGGGGAAAATGTTTTCTTCTCATTTGGAAATCCTTTCATCTGTAAATCCTTTTCAAAGACTGGTTTTGTTCATTATCCTCTTACCAGAATCATAGAATCGTTTTGGTTGGAAAAGTCCTTTAAGATCATCAAGTCCCACCATTAACCCAGCACTGCCAAGGCCACCACTAAAGTCCACCACCAGGGTGTCCACTCCATTGGAAGTCTTGCTTTGTTTTAGAGGCTTCATAGAGTTGAATTATCTAACATTTAATCTTTACAATAAGTAATAGTATCTAAAACATGACCAGTGTTGCCTGCCTTTTTAGGGAGATTCTTATTCATTGAGAATGAAAGACTTAGGGTAAATAGTTAGTAAATGAATATGTTACATTTTAAGCATAGAGTGACACTTGTGTCTGAGTTATTCTGATACAAACTTTCTTCTGACTGTGAGTACCTTTTATGTGTTCAGGTTAATGAGATGCTGAGGAGTAAAAGCTCTGAGAAGAATGAAGTATTAGAAGCTCAGCAGCAGATATCCTTGTTTCAAAACTGTCTGGAAGAGCAAAATGCACATTTGGAGATGCTGCGTCAGAAAGCACATGACCTGGAACTACAGCTTGAGTCTTCTCAAAAGGTAAAAACTGTTTAAAGTACCTTTATAAGTTCTAGGTCGTTAGGTTTTTTGTTGTGATTGTGCAAGCCAAGGAAGGCTTGGAGGAAGTTCTTGGGGAAAGAGCCTGCAATGAACGTTTAATTTGTGCGTGAGGTAAAAATGATTCTTCAGGAATAAAACCACACTTCAGAATGGAACTAAAAATCTATTATTCTGAAGGTGGTGACATTCAGTTTAGGCACAATAGCTGCTCTCAAATTAAGATTTTTTTGGTATGAAATAAGGGTTCAGTTCTGTTGCAGCAAGTCCAGAGAAGGCCATGAAGATGCTCAGAGGGCTGGAGCAGCTCTGCTCTGGAGACAGGCTGAGAGAGATGGGGTTGTTCAGCCTGGAGAAGAGAAGGCTCCAAGGAGGCCTTAGAGCACCTTCCAGTGCCTGAAGGGGCTCCAGGAAAGCTGGGGAGGGACTTTGGACAAGGGCTTGGAGGGATAGGATGAGGGGGAACAGTTTCAAGCTGAAAGAGGGGAGCTTTAGCTGAGATATTAGGAAGAAATTCTTTGAGGCTGGTGAGACACTGGCCCAGGTTGCCCAGAGAAGCTGTGGCTGCCCCATGCCTGGAAGTGTTCAAGGGAAGGCTGAATGGGGCTCTGAGCAACCTGGTCTAGTGGGAGGTGTCCCTGCCCATGGTGAGGGGGTTGGAACTCAGTGGTCCTGAAGGTCCCACCCAACCCAAACCATTCCATGATTCTGGCTCTTTGGAATTTGCTTATTTATTGCAATTAGTCCATCAGTTTCTGCTGCCGAAGGGTTGATCTTCAACTCTGTCACTGTACTGTTGTATAACATTAGTAAGTTCCCATCAGGAGCAAGTCCCTGTGGTGTTTGTTGAACTGAGGCAAGTGGGAACATAACTGACAGGCTTGTAGTGGGGTGGAGGTTGCTGGCTATGCTGTGTGGTCATGTAACAATACAGGTGTGTATGAACTTAGATTCCTAGATGAGAGTCAAAGTTAACTGTATCTAAACGTATTAGTTTCAAATATAAAACAGAGTTAAAAGCTTGTGTGGGGATATTCTGATGTAATCATTTCAGAAACAAGCATTATGAATCAAGAAACTCAAAAGCATGTAACAGATACTTATTTTTTATAATACCTATTTCAGATTTGGTGATAACTCTCCCTGCTGTCATGGCATGGTCATGAAAAAAGTCTTTTCCTTTAGAAACAAATGTATAGGGATTTTTATACTAACATCTATTAATGGAAGAGCTTAAAAGGGCTGATTTCTTTTAAGCACATAACCAGCAATGCCTTAAACTTTTAAGTCAGTCAGATGAGTTGAAGTTTGACATGGTTGTTCTGTTGGCCTACTCCTGCCTATGGGAGGTGTCTGCTCTGTGCAAATGTGAGATGGAGAGGTGTCTGTAGCTCTGATTCCTATTTTCATTTTTAATTAAAATACCAAAAGTTTAATACATCCACTATTTTCTTTCTCTTTGGAGTCAGTGACATTTGTTATTGCTTGGACAGTTTGGTACTTGTTGCCACATTTGAAGAGTCTTCCAGTAGTGCTTTGCACTCTCAAGGATCTGTTTAAAAATCCTGTTGCCTCGGACAGTGATACACCCAATATTTGTGAAGCTACATTAAAAACATGAGGCTTAAGGAACTCAAAACACGTATTTCAATGGCATATTTCATATGATAATTTTTATTTTTAAGAATGCCAAAGATAAAGAAAATCTTCTTTCGCAAATGGAAGAGGATATGAAAGATACAATGCAGCAGCTGTGCAAAAGCATGGGAGAAAAAGAGCAACATATTAAAAGTCTCCAGGGTCTACTGACATCAGAAAGATTAAGCTTGTCTGTACTACAACATACCCTTTCTCTCCGGGACTCAGAAATCACTGAATTAAAAAATGAAAAAGCTGTATCCAAAATGAAAGAACGGCAACGTATTGAAGAACTGAAAGCCAGTCATGAAAAGGATACTTGCAGACAGTTGGAGAAGCTGAGAGCAGAGCTGGAGAAGTGCCACAGAAGAGAGATTGCAGAAGACAGGCAGATATATGAAGAAGAAATAATGTTAAAATATAAGAATGGACTTGAACAGTTAAAAAAAGAGCTCCGTGCTCTGAATTCTGAAGAGCACATCCAGAATTTGAATGGCATGATAATTGATTTAAATAACAGTCTTAGTGAATCTGAAATTGATAAAGAAAATTTGAGAAGGAAACTTGAAAACCAGCAGGAAGACTTCCAGAGAGAAAAATCTGGAATTGAGACTAAATACAAGGATTTAATTGATGGCCTCAAGTCTCAACTTTCTGATGCAGAAGAGCAGGTCAAGGAAGCCCTGCAATATAAACAAGAAAACCAGTCCTTGAAGGAAGAGATTCAGAAACTGACTTCTTTCATTCAGGAATTAAAAGAGAAACAATTTTATGAGGCTGAAAAAAGTATAGAAGCAAGGCAAAAGCATGATGAAGAGATTGTCTCCAATAAAAAGCTAATGAAATTGAAGGAAACCCAGATTTTACCAGAGGTGAAAGATGAAGATGAGCTAGTTCATGAAGAGCTAGAGTTCCAGCATGACCTGGGAGCAGACTCCTCAAGGGGTCCATTAGGAGGAATTATGAATTCAAAGATGACAGAGAATAATGAAGGTAGTGAAGGAGAGAACCTGTCTGAAGAACACTTGTCAGAACTAGAGCTTTTCAGCGGTGATGAAGGCTTATTGGCTAAGTATCTCATCTCCACGGAGGGACCAGAAGGGTCATGTGTGTCCAGCACTTCTGAAGGTGATGCCATTGAAGAAGGTAGATGCAGTAGGTATGGGTTAGACAGTAGTTTGCTTCAAGAACCTGACAGAGATTTTATTCCTCCTCCATTAAACTTTGCCCTTGATGAGGAAACGTGTTCTGGTGGTTTGGCTGAAAAGACTTTTGAAGAGACTGAGGTGGGAGTAGAGGCCTTTGTTTCATTTTTGTCAGATAGCTCCCTGCAGCAAAACAAAATAAGTGACCACAGTGACATAAAGGATGATGAGACAGCTTGTTTACTAGAGAGATGTGTGAAGCTAACTGAGCAGCTCCACGAGAAGGAATCAGCCTTGGAGAAATCTTACCAGGATACCCAAGAAGCTGTTGGAAAATGGGAAGAAGTAATGGCTGAGCTGTCTTCTGTGCATGTAGAACTGGATGAGGAGCGTGAAGCACGGATCCATTGTGAAAAAGAACTTCTTCAAAAAACAGAGAAGGAGAGAGAACTTGAAAACAAAATATTGTTTCTAGTAAAGCAGCAGGGTGGAGATAGAGGCCAACCTTATGGTGCTGCAGAGCCTTTAACACAAGTGTCAAAATCCTCTACCTGGCAAGAAATGGTAAAAGACCTCCAGGAGGAAAAAGAAATGTTGTTGGTGCAGCTGCGAACTCAGGAGCAGTTAGTGAAAGAGGTTCAAGAGCAGAAAACAGCTTCTGATTCTGTGACAAGTGAAGTACAGTCTCTTTTTGGCCGTCAGCTGGCTGCTTTGCAAAGTCAGAGGGATCAAATGCAAAGCCAGCTTGATGCTCAGAAGGCTAAAAACCAGACAATAGCAGAGCTGCTTGGTCAGAAAACTGTATCTGAACAGACATTGCTGAAAGAACAGGAGTTGCTCAAAGCTGAAATCAATAATAAAGAGGAAAATCTAGCACTGTTACTGAAGGAGAAAGCAGCCTTAGGAGAGAGATTGTCTGACGTGGAGGGTGATCTAGTAAAAGCAGAAGAAGCACTAGCAGAGAACACTAGCATCATTTGGGATCTTGAGAAACACATACATGAACTTAATGCTGAAGTGAAAAACCTCAAAGAAATACAGGAGCGTGAAAGACTGGGATATGAAGACAGATTAAACTTCAGCAGCCTAGAAATTCATAAACTTAATGCTGAAATAAAGGCAAAAAGTACTGAATACGGTGAGAAAAAAAGCCAGTTGGCAGAAGAAATTGCCCACTTGAAGCAAGTCCGTTTGGAGCTGGAGACTCGCTTGCAGGAGTCCTTTCAGTCTGCACAAGCTGTGCAGGAGGCACAGTCCGAGGTGGTGGAACATTACAAAGAGGAAATGGATAAAATGGAGACTCAGCACCTGGCCCAATTAACTAAAGTGAGTTTGACACATAAGCAAGGGGTAGGAAGCCCTGCTAATGGCAGGAGTCTTGGCGTTTCACAACGCTTAAGGTAGTAATTGCAAATGTCTGAATGCCTGTTTTCAGATAGAAGAGTTGAATGCTGAAATAAAAGAAAAAGTGGAAAAAGAGCAGAAGTTGGAAGAAGAAAGAAAGGAGCAGATGGCTTTCATAAAAAAGGTAAATGCTGTAACTGGGTTCATTTCAGAAAAATAAACTCATTTTGTGTTTCTTGTCATTTAAGCAGTATAAACGTTTTAGAGAAGCAAAAATCTCTTGTTTTTCTGTGGTGTCTTTGATTTGGGGTCAGAAAGAGGGGAGAGTTCTGGCTCAAGAATTTATGAAGGGGCTAACGAGCCATGTTTTGAAGAAAGCTCTTTCTCTGCAGCTACACGAACGAGAGCATGATCGTGAAATCTCTGAACTGGTGATTAAACACGAAGAGGAAATGGAGAAGGTCCGTGCTGAACTAAAAATAGAACAGCAGCACCTGTTGGATGAACTTCAGAAGCAAATGGCAGCCACACACAAAGCAGAGATGGAGCAAGCTCAGCTCCAAACACAGGTAAAAAAAACCACAGTAATTACTGTCATTCTTACCCAGCTGTTGAAAAAAAGCATCCTTGATTTTTGTGCATATGATGTGTGCTTTTTTTATGTAGTGCTGTGACTGAAAAATAAGGAGTATTCCCTTGGTGGGTGGTAGTAGATACTTTCTACAGTCATTCTCCAGGATCCTCACTGTCATTGTGTATTAACATTCATTCTGAAGAAAACTGGATGGTTAAATGGATGGGTTTTAAAAAAAACAAACAACCCAAACACCCACTTTTTCGTTTTTCACGTCTAAATTAATTAAAATCTAAAAATTACACTAAACCCCTCCCACTTTTTAAGTTTCCCACTACTGTAATTAGCAGCGTTTTCATGCTAAACTTAAAACGTGTAAACCTGACATTTTCCTCTAAATATTTACTGGGTTTTTGAACACTTCCAGTAAATGCAAAGTGGAAATGAAAAGAATGTATCTAGTATTAGGTCCTACTGGAAGATGTTTGTGTACTGTTTAGTTTATTTAAGAATTGAAGTTTGATTGGTCTATTTTAGCTGCCATTTCTAAGTGTTGGATATTCCTTCCTTTTTTTTTTAATGAGGCATGGTGGATTTTATTTCCACTTTTCCAATACCACTTCAGACTTTTGCTTTTTAACAAGTGATAACCAATAGCAAATCCAAGGAATTTTTTAACAGACAGTGAAAGGTTGGGGTGAGCTTTGATCCGATGACATTGTGAGGGAGTGGAGAGATGGAAGGTATTTGGTAGGAGATGAAGTGAAGAGGTAAGGAACACCTTTTACTTTGAACTTAAAATGTTATGCAAATCTCATTGTAACAAAAGTCGGCTTATTTTCAGGGTTCCACCCCTGCCATGAAGAAGCACTCGTCAGGTACAGAAAGGCAAAATTTAGGTGTGATCAACAAAAGCAATTGAAACTGAAACCGGTCATGAAAGAAGTGAACACATTTGATTAGAGGGGAGTGAAAAACCCTTTTTCTTCTCCATTACAGACACTGCACAGCCTTGAATTGGAAGCCTTACGCCTCAGCTTAAATAACATGCACACCTCCCAGCTTGAGCTTACGCAGTCGAACTTGAGGAAAGAAAAGGAAACTGCCCTGGTGGAGCTGCGGGAGATGCTCAACGACAAGCGTGCTCAGGAGGTCGCCATTCTGCAGAGCCGCCATCAGCTGGAGTCGGAGAGGATGAAAGAGCAGTGCCTGAAGGAAAAAGAAGACCTGAAGTCAAAATATCAGCAAGAACTAGGTATTAAAATTGGGCAATGGTGGCCCAGAAATTCCAGCCCCATCAATATTTTTCTTCCTCCACAAGTTCCTGTCTTGGAGTAGAGCTGGCCTTTTGAGTGATAGCTGGTCACTTGGAGAGGGACAGCAGCTAGACCGGCGTGTGCAAGACTGCACAACTGACATGCCGAAATGAACTAGTCCAGACCTAAGTTTAATTTTTCTTCAACTATAGGGGTGTTTTGCTGCTGCTTCTGTAAAACAGCAGTATACTGAACTAGTTGCTTTCAGGAGGCATTAGACAGAGCTCTCATAAGGAATTGCAAGTGCAAACAGTTGAGCTCTTACTCCTTAAGTTTCTTAAGGGTTTTATTGCCCTGAGTCAGCACTGACTACTGTTGTGTGTCTGAAAAGATATGGAAGTGTTTCCTGGCTTGTCTTCTCAATGGTTTCAATAGGAGGATAGAAGAGTTGGAAAGGAGCTGAAGGGCTCAGTGAGAACCTGCAAGTGGGTGTCCTTTGTGATGTGTTTGATACAAGATTGTGTTTTGACATCAGCAAGAGGAAAGCTATACTTGATAGTACTGAAGGCCTATTGATGGTTCTCTTGGTAGAGTTTGAGGAATTTCTGGAGAAATGTGAGACCTGCAGCAATTCACTAAAGAAGTTTTGGAACCATTCCTTTGGTTTTCCTTCACTGAGAGAAAGATGATATTTTAAGTCTGTGTCTTTTTGACCCAAGAGTAGGAAACCATTTGTTATCAGCAGTAATAGGGTGAACTGATGGCATGGTGGGATTTGGAAGCAGGAGGTTTGGATGCAGTTCTTAAGATCAGTGCTGTTTACATGTGTTTTGGCAATGTAGCTTAATATGAACCTAACAGCCTTTTAAGTGTTTGAATGTAGGGTCTGAGAAGGAGAATCTGGGATTAGATGATGCAGGAGACCTGCTGGGGAGTTGTAGATAGTGTTGCCTGGGGGACTAATGGAAAGACATTTCAGGGGAGGCAGTGGCTGGGCATGACCTGTCTTGACCTAGGCATAGGACACCGTCTTGTAACTTAGATGGTGTTTCTTCCTTTACTGGACCCTTAGGTGGGTAGCTGGCACCATCTTAGTCTCTTGAGTTCTCATTAACCACTGAAAGACTTGAAATAAGGTTGTAAACTCAGGCAACAGTGCATGGAAGCTGTGAGACGGGGACTAGACCTTTACAGGGTTCCTGTAGATCAGGAAAGGTGCTGAACAAGAAGTTGGAATGATGCTGTGGAGGAAGAAGCTGTTGGTGTCAGTTGTAATTGAGCCAATTAAAGCATCTGCCTTGCAGGCTGTTTCCTAAGCATTTTTAGAAGAAACTTGAGAAGACTTTCCTACTTGCTGCTGCTTGCTATTCTTTTGCTGTCTCTGGAGACTGAGATTATTCAAACACTTAATAGTGACATGCAGTGAAATGCTAACATCTAAAATGACATTGATAAGCATTTGAATTTATATCTTCAGGAATAAAGGTGTGTGGGGGGTTGTGGGTTTGGTGTTGTGTTTTTTTTTTTTTTTTTGTGTCATGCTCTGTGTAGGTTTAGGAAGACTTTCCTTTGCTAATTAAGCTGAACTTAACATTCAGGGTTGTCTTTGCAGTTGTAACTGCTAGATGCATATTTTCTAAAATGAAAGTGAATTCCTGGGATGTAGCATAACAGGAGAGTTGAACAGAGTGTGGTGCCTTGCACTGCTGCATGCCTGCCTATTCAAGCCCTGAATTTGATAGTGAACACGGTAATCTCATCCATATTTCTACTTATAATTTAATCATAACATTTTATGCAACTTTATTAATAAGTAGTATTTTATTTCACAGCTGATCAGAGAAAGAAAATAGAATTGGAAATGGAAGAGACACATATCCAGGCACTAGAGGTACAAATTCTGTTCTTCATAGAAGAAAAAGTAAAGCTTTCAGTCTACTACAAATTTATTTTAGAAGACAAATAAATGGAGGAGGAAATAAGGAGGGGACAAAGGTACTAATTTACTAAATGTGTTTCCTTTAATAAAGCATTTCTTGCTCTCTTAGAGTCTTAAAAGAGACTGGGAATGGGAGTCTGAGATGCGTTTAGAAAGCACACGTAAAGAGCTGTCTGAAAAACACCAGACTGAAATGGTGGAACTGCAGAAAACTCTGGAAATGGAATTAGAAAAAGTCAAAACAGAGCTGGGGCTTCTTTCTCTTGAGAATGAACAGTCTAAAAGTAAGTGTCATGGTCTGGGGAGCAGTTGTATGTATGGAGCAATTGCAAAGCTAATCAAGTGTATTTGCCTTTTACACAGGTTCTAAAAACAAGATCTATGCTTGTACTCTTACTTAAAAGCTGGGTTGATGGCAAAAGAGTGTTTAGAAAACGGCGTGTGAATAAAAAATTATGTAAAGCTTAGTTAGCTGCCTTGCCTTTGGACTTCCCCAGAACATGAGCTGGACTGTTTTTTCCTTTGGACCTGTTAAAGGGAGGTGCTGTTTTGCTGCCAGCTTAAAACCAGCTTTGGCAATCACTGAATTAATCAAAATTCCAATTAATGTCAATAGAATCCATGGAAGGTTCTACTAACAAAAAAAAAAAAAGGTTTGGATTGAGAATATTTAAAGCTTGATGGAACAGTAACTTTTTGAAGCACTGTTCTGGAAGTGATATTTTGAGACGCTTGTAATTGGAGTTTTCATTAGCTTGAAAAGTAAAATCTGGATGAGTACCTAGGCAGGTACTTCTGTTTGCCTTTTGCTGAGGTGCAGATAGGAGACAGGACTATGAAAAGCTTGTGTAGGTCTCTCAAATCTGACACATTTGTCAACGTAGTGGTTGACTGGCACAATTGCTTTCAGTGATGGCATGAAAAGCTGTGAGATGTTGTGTGCCATGGAGTGAGCAGAGAGAGCCAGCCGGGTTGCCTGGCCTCGGAGGCACTCTGCAGGTGAGAGGCATGGGGAATAATACTCTCTTCAGATAACTGGAACTGCAGGGCTAGGGGCACTGGATGATGCTGGCCTTTTCAACTCGGCACGGCCTGCGTGCCCCGTGCAGCTCGCTGTGGCTGAAGTGTGGTGACTTGATTGCAGATTCTTTCTGGGAAGGTCAAAATTTGTTGACCAAATGAGGTAGCAGCAAGTTTACAGGGGTTCAGGGAGTGCCCAGCACTGAGGCAGAGCACACTTGGCACGAGCTCTCCTAGTCCTTCCCATTCATCTCTTCTGCATGCTGCAGAATGTGGTCATTGGAGAAATTCTGGCCATGAAGAAAGGCTGGGTTCCCTGTTCCAAGTATGTGCCTCCACGTCACGTATGCAAAGAGCAGATCTCATCCCTCTGGCACTGCTGTTGGTTCCCTCTTGGCTAACAGTGTGGGATACAGAGAACTAGGAAGCCCTGTGGGGAAGTTTTTGAAATTCAAGTGCTTGACTATTCAAGTGTTTTGTGTGATTCCCTGTAAGCTAGTGTTCTAGTCAGAGACATGCCTTTCTATTTTAATTACACAGAAGTTGTACAGGTTATTCAGAAACGAGGATGGTAGTATAACAGAACACACTTTTAATTTTAGCAAAATGTGTAGAATTGGAGAAGCAACACCAGTTAGCCATTACACAATTACAAGAACAGCTGCAGACTGAACATAACCAACTCCTAGAAGATGTGAAGAAGAAAAGCCAAGAAAAAGAACAGACTCTTCAGAAGGAGGTTAGTAGATTTCTTTGTGTTTGGAATGATTGATTGCCCTAGATATAATGTAACAAAAACTGCACCATATACATAGAATTTCAGCAACTTATTTGTATTTAGGGATTTTACTGAAGAACTAAAATATATCTCATGAAGTGGGGAAATACTCTGGGATTTTATAAAGTTATTTTTCTGAATGCAATTGCCTTCGTGCCACTTGGTGCTGGTTCTTCCTCTGTATTTATATGCTGAATTTTCTGGTTTCTGTGTTTCATTTTTCTCTAGCTAATACTTTATTTTTGCCAGTGAAGATAAACATGGCATCAGGAACAAGTTCCTCTCTTTGAGAGGAGTGGGTCTAACCATGAAGTGCTACTCAGTGTCCCTGGGTCAGGAGCTGAGAGTCTGCTTGTCACCAAGCGTTTCCACCTATTTCTGACAGAACTGCCTGTGACATATAAAATAAACGTAGAACAAAATTGTTTTTAAAAGGTTGTGGATTTGTTTGTTTCTTTTTAACATGTTTTGCACAGCTGGAGGAACTTCAGGTCGTGCATGAAGAGCTCAAGGCTTGGTCACAAGAAGAAATCCAGCAGCTTTGGTCTCAGCTCGATAGTACCCGAGCAAATCGGCAGGAGCTAAGTGGTATGTTCAGAACTGACACATTTCATTTTTTACCTCTTCTCCATGTAGCAGCACACATTATTGACTCGAAATACTTCTAACCATGTACTGGAAACACACAGGTAGGTCACAGGAGCATCAGTGGGTTGTACCCTAGTGAGCTGTTTTTGATTCAGTGTCAGATGACCAGTTGGTTTTGCAATGTCAAAAAGCGTGGTATGGCTGTGGGAAGAGCTCCCTCCTGGGGTTTCCCCTTCCCTTCCCGCAGTGTTGTGGCACCCTGTAAAAATCTGCACTGAAAAAGAAACATTTTTCATTGCCATGTTAAATTATGTATAATGTAGTTACAGTAAATGGGGAAAATACTGGTCAGTGCAATAACTTGCTCCTGTTTGTATGTGGGTGGGAATTCAACTGAGAAAATTGTTCACTGAAGGTAGATCACCACTTAGTGTATGACTTTGAGTGGTTTATTGTGACTGTGATGTATTTTGTTTTGTTTGGAGATAATTAAGAGATCAGTCTGTTTTAAAAGAAAAAGGCAGGAACACTTTAAAACTCTGTAATTAGGTTATATCTGGAGGTAGAAATCACTTTTTCCCACTTTCACTTTTGAGGTGAGATAAATAAAATGCTTTTTCATTGACCCTTGAAATTAAGATTCACCATCTTCTGAAAGACTTTTCATTTTAAAATATAGAAAATTCCTGGGTTAAATATATCTCTATTTAAAAAATAAAAATATTCAGGTGCTACATCTGAAATAAGAATGAATGATAATGTTTTATTTTCCTACAAGGCTAAAAATAATAAACAAAAATATACTAAATATGCTAAAAATAAACAAAATCCCCTAAACCTAAAAGCCAAAAATCAAAGCAAAACATTGTGCACAGCAATGAAACGTGAACGGCTTTGGGTTTGTTTTTGTTGTTTGTTGTGTTGTGTTTTTTTTTCAATTAGTCTTAAATGTATCTGCATGAAGCTTATGAAAGCTTTAATGCTTGAGAGAAATTAGTGTCTGAAATCTGACACTGTGCTTTCTATATCTTGAGATACCTGATTGAAGATTTAGGTGCATTAAAACAGTCAACTTCACAGTCTAGTAACCAGAGATGACACATTTTTGGTTGAAATGAAGCAGAACATGTCTCAGATGTGTGTGTACAAACAAACACATGAAAGAAGAAATTCTGGAACAATAAAAGAGCCAGAGACCAAGCTGTTACCCTTGGCTATGTGTGTTCACCTTGGGCTGAAGCTGTAACACTAAGTGGTGTTCTCTACTTCTGCTGGGGTAGTCGAAGCATGTTACATCTGCCTTTTGCTGTAAATGCAGTTTCAGATTTTCTATAGAATGTAACTGTAAGTAGCTTTTGAAGTATAATAAGGTTTTGTGAGGATTTCCTATTTTTATTGGGTTTTTGGTCGTAAATTGAATACATAATTTTTCTATCTAGTCAGACTTTACCCTGGCTGTTTCAGGACTCTATTTTGATATTACAGTATTCTAGCAGATAGCATTTGCAGGAGTTCTTGTATTTCCTCTCTGTAGCCCTAATCTTTATTAACCTTTCAAATGTCTTTCCATGTTTCTAATCACTCACGTTCCCATTCTTTGGACCCTTTCTGTTTCTTCTTCATCTTGCTTGAGATGGTGAGACCAGAATGCAAGCCCGTGATCCAGGTGAGGATATCTCCCTTGGTGTGTGAGACCTTACAGTTGTTTTGTTTTACTGTGCTTTTCTTCACTGGAGTGATCATTTGCCGATGCATTTGGGTTGGTTTGAGGACTCCTGGTGGTGGGTTCAAACCATAGCAGCTGGACAATGGGGTTGCTGCTCGGATGTAAGGGTGACATGCCGGTTCAAAACCGTTGAACATTTCTCTGGGTTAATTGTGTGCTGGCAGACTGCTGGTGAGGCAAAACCTCCCTGTGCCAGATTGGACATCCCTTCCCTGTCCCATGGGTGGTGTTACTAGTCCCTGCTTGTCACTTGATTCCACTGTCCCTGTGCTTGGCAGCTGCTCCCTTTGGAAGCAGGCTGGAGCCATCTACTTACTCTTTCTGTTTGCATGTTCGCTGTGAGACTTTTTCATTGTCAAGTGTGCAGTTTCTGGTTTGCTGCACAAACACACACGGGGACAATCAGGTCTATTGCTTCCTGGGTGGCAGCCTCTGTTTCTGTAAATGTTTCTGAAGTTTTTCTTCATGCATGACGTAAGCAGATGCTTCTCTCCAAGTTCTTTCTTCTTGAAAGGCAGTTCCATCTTTGGTTGATTCTGTGGGGATTCGGGTAACTTAAGTCATCTAGGAAGTTGAGCCATCTGGGAATATTTTTTAATTCCCTCTCATGACTTTTGTTCTTTTTTCCTGCCTTTTCACTTGCTGTATGTTACAGCTTCTTTAAAACAGAATGTGGAGAAGGAAACTGAGTTAATGAATATGCTGCAGTGCTGGGTGTTGCCCTCACTCCCTGAAAGGAGCGTGCCTTGCTAAACCAGCCTTGGTCACTGTTTTCTACTGCATTCTTTCTTTTTTTACCTTTTTGTATTTTATTTGCTGGATGGTTCTTTTTAATTCAATTAATTTAGCCTCTGCTTGAGCTAATGATGGATATAGCCAAACCATCACTAAAGGAATCCAGAATTGATTTTTATTTTTTCTTTCCTGTCACTTTGTTCTCTGCATAGTTTGTGCTAAAGTTGGTTTTGTTGGTTGCATAATTTTCCCTGGATCAAATCAAATGTTCTTGGCTAAATTATTGCTTCTGGTTGCTACAACGAGCAGATGTGAAAGTTGAGAGCAGTATTGCAGGACTCTGCATGTCATTGGCCCAGACCTGAAGCACAAGGAAACGAGGAGGGCTAACAGTCTGCTGGTAGTTTTGATTCTAGCAATGAGGATGGTTTCTCTGAATGCAGTATAAATGGAGATCATGGGTTTGCTGTCTTCTGAGGAAGTAAGGTTGCATCTTTCAGACATTACTCTTCTTACGTAACTTGCGGGATAACACTTCACTGCTTTCTTATGAACTAAAAGATGGCTGATCTTCACAGAATGACTTAGCCTACAGATACGTACATCTGAATACTTGTGTTGGTTTTGCTTCCATCCTAGAGCTAAAAGAGCAGCTCCTGGCTCGTGCATCACGGGTGGAAGAGGTAGAGCGCTTAAAACAAGAGTTTGAACAGCAGCAGCAGCAAAGAAAAAGTGAGCATGAAGCTGAACTGGAGCAACTGAGGCTTTATTTTGAAACAAAGTTAAGAGTTGCTGAAGAAAACTACAGAGAAGAATTGACTTTGCTGCATCAGAGACTGCAAGAACTGAAGGAATATTCACTGTCAGAGTTGGAAGTGAGTCAAGATCCAGCTGGGGACAACAGGTGATCTGTTCTTTTTCCTTTCATCTCATGTTAGGAAAACATGCTTCCACTGTTTTTTTAATATATAAAAGATGATGTTAGCATCTAAATATGTTGGGGCTGAGCATTAGGATATCTATAGTTAAGAGCACAGTGATGGAAGTCATGAGTGCACAGTCCTGAGCAGTTGTTACTGTTGCTCTGTGCCTACTTTCAGTACTACACCCTAAGTCAGCAAGTTCATTTAACTTAATTTGTGACACATGCTACAAACTTTAAAATGCTTTTCTCAGTTCTTCTGTCGCAGTTTTTGAAGAGACTGCTGAGAGAGAGAGAAGGGATGCACTTGGTCAGCTAAATCAACAGCTGGAGCAACATCAGGTAGTATTTTTGATATATCAAAGTTCTGCTGTCCATTACATACCTATATAAAAATTGGTGTCTGATTCCTAGCTCTTAGCAAAGAGTTAGTTGATTTGAGAAATTTATTAAGGCTTAATTATTTGTGATGAGTAGATTGTAAATTAGCAACTTTAAATTATTCTCAACATAGCAGAACAGATGAAACATGGTGTTCTGTAACTTTTTTGTGTCCTCTGGCTGGCAGGAACTGAACAAGACCAGATATAAATATGTCAAACAGTTGCCTTACTGTGCAACTCATGTGGTGCTGTCATTGAAATATTCTCATCATGGTTTCTTGAAAGCTGAAGATGTCTTTCTAATCCATTTCTTACATAGGAAGAACTTGCCTGTTTGCAGGCAGAACTTAAAGAGCAACACAGGCATGAATTAGATTCCTTAAGGTCTTCCCTTGCACTACAATATAAGGAGGACATAATGAAAATGAAGATGGATCTGTCAGACAAATATGTAACAGAAATTGAGGAAATGAAAAGAAAGCATTGCTTAGAACTGGAGCAGCTCCGTGCTCAGCTTTCAGAAGCACATATTAAAGGTAAGATGGGCTGACAGGCTTGGAAGTAAAATGGTAAGCTGCTTGCATGGCTTATATTTTTCTTTAAATATTTAAAGGCTTGTCTGAAGAAGTTTTCCATTTATTATTAGTTTACTCTAAGCTATAGGGAACACTTAACATGTGCTAATCCCTGGCATTGAGCACTTTGCTGTTTCACTTTTATTGGCATGTTGGGTTGGACATCCAAAGATGTGGTGACCTGGAGTCGATTATTCTGTAGTAAAACCTGCTACAACTGTGGAGCAGTTGCTAAAAGGAGTTGATCAGGTTTCCATTCTTGATGCCTAGAAGGGTACTGTCAATTCCTGAATTAATACTTCTTGGAAAATTTCTTAGTGTTTTCGTCAGCTACATTCAGTATCTCTTGTATTTGCATGAAACGGGTCAGTTCTCACTCGTTCTATGCCTTTTTTTATCTGGGTTCCTTTTGTGGGTTTGATAGTGCTCTGCTCATGTAACATTAATAATGCTTTTTCCTCCTGTGTTTGCCAACTAGTTGGCACACATTCTGGGATGAAATTTTTATACAAAGAGGAAAGCAGTTTTAGGGAGCAGAATTTCTACTAGTATCTTTTGCTGTAGGGTTCAGGTTAAAATTCCTCTTTTGGCTAAACTTAACGAGACTTCCTGTGTGATAATGGGTTTATGTAATTTCTTAACAGTTGCTGCTTTTCCTGGAATTGTAATTTATAGGAGTATACTGCCTGGTACTGGTTCAACGTGAAATGCATGTGACATTGAGGTGCAAGTAAGGGATCATGGCAGTTGTTTCTGCAGCCTCTGTCTGGAAGCACAGGATGGTACACAAACATTTGAACTCATCATCCATAACTTACAGTTAGCTATATAACATATGTGGCTAGAACTGTATTGCACTGTCTCTTGATTAGAAGGATCAGTACAACTTGATTTGCAGTTATATTTCTTACCCTCATGTATTTATTTTTAATACTAGACAGTATATCAAAATTGCTTAAATTAGAATGTTTAGAGATTGATCCCATGTGCTTTTTGGGGACATGCCTTTGGTAAATAGTATGTGCAGAAGAGGAGAGAAAACTTGCATAGATCTGCTGCTGAGAGGAGGGAGGTCCTGCCACAGGTTTTGTGATCCTTCCCCATTGTTCTGTGTGTGTTGGTTGACACTGATAAATTTCAAAGGTAATGGGAATGGGGTACAAAATCATCCTGGTAAGGGATTCTTGTTGGTTGTAGCTAGTATAGCTACTGATAAACTGCACAGCTGACAGCGTTCAGCTTTATTTATGTACATTAATAGGACCTGTTAAAGGCAAATAAATTCCAGGATGTCTGTTCTGTATTTTTCTTTTCAGAAATCACCAAACTGCGCCTACAAAGTGCTCAAGATGCTGCACGTCAAGTAGAAATGGAGGTGGCTGCACGAGTGTCTGAGCTGGAGGAAGAGCACAGAGCTAAGCTCTCTCTCCTCCACTCTGAGAAACAGCATATTGCAGGGCTTTCAGAAGAAATAAAGCATTTAAAGGCAGAGATAACTAAACAAAAAGATCTTTCTGTGCAGAATGAAAAGCATCTGAAAGAGGAAATGGAGAAGGTAATTCATATTACAGTACTGTTTTGTATAAAGTTGGGCAAGCTTGGATCTGTTGGAACTGGCAAGGGAGACAGAAGCACTTATCTTTAAATGTGCCTAGTTTAGTGACAGTGGCTTCAGCTTTAAATGGACTTGCATGAATACACACAAATACTGGCATAAGAGTCTGAAGGTCAGAGCCCTTTAGTGTGAAACACTGAGTTTCTCTGTAGATGAACTTTAAGGCACAGATGGTGTGGGAAGGCAGGTGCTTCAAGGGTTGCTCCAGCCCAGTGAAGTGGGTCAGGCATACATGTACCACTCCAATACAGGCACATGTGAAAGGTCCTCATCCTGAACATCTCCCTGCAGCACATCCTAGTGTCCTGCTGCAGAAGTGACATGGTACACTGGGGCAGTCACACGGTAATGGGGAATTCCACAGAAAGCCCCATGGCAGATGGAAAAAGCCCCTCTGCTGAATGGGTCCCCTCTGAGAAATGTCTGGGTTGATATTACTGGTTTTTTTGAGCAAATAACCAGAAATAATTTTTCAGTCTGTTTTTGAGGGAAGAAGGAAGAATCAGCCAACAGATCTCTGCTTTTGCTTTGCTTTACTTTAGCTCTTGTACCTTCACTGTCAGAGCCTTAGAGTTGAGAGAGCCATATCTGGCAACTTCCCTCTTACCTGTTAAATCAGCTGTCCCATCTGAGAATCATTGTTTAATTTGTTCTGATGTTTGAATACTTATGAGAATTAGATGGATGAAGCTGTCCTTTCTCAAGTCCTCCTTTCCTCCCTTTTTAAAGAGAGAGAGGTATGTGTAGCCTTTTCCAGACTTAAAAACTAGTGCAGAAGGCCAGAGAGTACAGTTGCAGACTGTAGGTCCCATGGAGACTCAGCTGATGTACTGAAGCTTTCAGTGCTGTTAGTTCACTCCTGCTGTTACTGTTTCATGGTAGCTCCCAAAATGCAAAGAAAAGGAATCTTTGGAAAAAAAAAAAAGTATCTTTAGGAAAGATACTTTCACTTATTGCAGGTTTGTGCTAAGCTGGGTGCTTGGTGCTTTGTCACAAATCAAGCCCGTCAGACGAGATTTTTTCATGACATTTATACACAAAACTATAGAGTTAGTAAGTTTCCAAGTCCATCCTCCTTAGAGTGATTGGTTAGTGATCAGCATATAGTTATAATATGGTTACATCACTATTTCTACTACCACGTATGCTCCAGGGGAAGGGTCTTCACTTGGGCAGGGATCTTTGCCACCTGGGGGTGTGATTTTTAGTATTATAATGACATTATAATGAGCTAAGTTCACCTAAAGGACACAATATTGCAACTTCTACAGCTTCAACTGCCCAAGATTGGTTTAGCTGTCAATCTTCTTGTTTCTGGTTTTTCTTTATCACCTCCTGCATTCCTTAGGTCCAATTATCCCTATAGACCTCAAGTCTTTGCTGCCAAGTTGGTGATTTACCTGAGACACCCTTTAAACCTCTTCATTAATTGCCTTCTTCAAGGCCTCGTTATTGCAGGATTGCTCAGTGCTGGCTGTGGCACTAATTGTGTGCCTCTCTGACTGCAATTTTAACTTGTATGTATATACAGAGTACATCTGGCACAAAATAACCACATCACTCTAAATTTTGGAGTTATTTTCCAACACTACCACCTGCAGGACCTTGTTTGTGGCAGTGCTGAGTAGAAGTATATGCAGGATGTGGTGTTTGAAATGAGCCTGTCCTGCATGCTGATCTGCTGGCTGGAAATACATCTTTTGTTTGCCTTCTCGTCTCTTGCTCTCAGAAGCAGAGTTGTTGTCCCAAAAGTGGGGTCTGTTACCCAGTGTGCAAGAAGCCAATCCACACACAGAGTCAAGATAACCAATTTCCTCAATTGCCTCTCCATTTTCAGTGTCCAGCACAATATTTGTCATGGATCGTGTGTTGATCAAAATCTGGGGGTTTTGCCTTTCTTTTCTGCCTCTTTGTTTAGCTTGTTGCATGAAGGATTGCTTGAATATGTGTTCAAAGCAAACCTGCTAAGTGAAAACTGGAGAGTTTACTTCACACCGGTGTTCCTATGTGATCTCTGACTAGCTTTTAGTTTTCTTTTAAGACCCTCTTGTTTCCTTAGTTGACTATGTATTTATTTACCTCTTGACTCTCAAAATACACAACAGGTATTTTTTTTGCCTTTGTCACTCAGCAATTGTTTGGTGCTTTGGCTTCTCTTCTCATGCTACAAGCTTTTTTATGTTGCTTTTATGTTCTGGATGAGGTCATGGTCTTGGACACTGCACGTGAAATACTACTGGAATAAGGAGAGGAGAGGTTCAAAAGAGATTTCTAATAATGCCCAATATAAATACCTAAGGTGCCATTAGCTTTGTAAGTTGAACTCCTGAAATGAAGTGACCCCAAGAGAAAACAACATAGAGTACCATGTTGAAGAATTTTTCCTTAGTTTTTCCTTCTCTTCCTTACCCCAGTTGATTCTTAATAGTGTGTTTCACCCAAGTACCTATGAATTGAGCCTTATTTTTATTTGAAGGGTGACTTCACTGCAAGAATTGAATCCCTCCAAGACCTGAAATGCATAAGAATGTTCACTTCACGCACTTCAGTTTGGTTTTGGCATTTTATGCATTTTTTTTTTTACTAACTGTGTTCACAGGCAAAACATAAAATGGCTGAGGATCACAAGAATAAATTAAGAGAAGCCAGAGAAGAAGTTCAGAAAGTAGAGACTATGTACAAAGAAAAGGAGAAGAAATGGCAATGTGAGAGGGAGGACCAGAGGATCCAAGCAGAAGAGACGTTGTCGCTGCTGCGCACGGAACTGCAGAACAGAGCGGAACGTGAGAAGCAGGGTTTGCAGAAGGAGTTTGAGCTCCGGGAAGCTGAAATGAATCAGCTTCGAGATCATCAAGCTGCCAGAATTCTAGAGTTGGAGAAGCTGGTCAAAGAGCAGCAAAACAACTTGCAGCAACTAGAGGACACTCTTGCAGCTGCACAGGCTGTGCAGAAATCTCAGGAGCAGTATGACAGTGAGCTGCAGGCAGCCAAAGCACTCATGGCAAAAGAAATGGAGAAGGCCACACTTTGTCTGCAGGAAGAATGTGCACTGAAACTTATGGAAGCACAAAACAAGTAAGTCCTGAATATTTAAGCACTTTCACTTACCATTCAGTCATTGTTATTGTTAGTTTTTCTCATTTTAAACTTAACGAGTCTTATTTTAAGCGTAGAGCTGTAGTGATGTAGGTTTGTCACTTGATGGCACCAGCTAACTTCCATATTTAAAGCTTACTCTTCCAAGGAGCAGTAATGCTGCCCATTATAGAATTTTGCTTCGAGTAAATGCATTTAATCCTGTCTAGTAAATCAAAGGAAGCACAGTCCAGTTGTGCCTGTTGCAGTTAAGAATGCAACACAGAGCTGAAAATCGTGTACTAGCCTTGGAGGAGGGGAGGTGTTACAGGATATGTACCTGGAAAAATTCTCAATTTTTTAAAGTATTTTCAAACAATTTAGATGAATTTTAGCAAGCTTTTCCTGGTGAATGAAGCTTGTGTTATCCACTGCATGCTGAGGTTGATGGGCTGCATATCATATTCTTCAGTTCTGGTTAGACATGGGAGTTGTAGCTGCTCAGTTTTTCCTCCCTTTCCTACCCCCATTGTTTTTAGTGTATTAAAGGAAATACTCAGTTACAGGTTTGTATTTGCATGTGTTGCTTTAGATTTATCCCTTCTGCCCAAAACACATGCTCATAAAACAGGTTTAGGGAAATAATTACAGTAAGAAAACACTGGAACAAGGAACTTAGCCTTTAAATAACCAATCACTTTTTCATTATTGGTGTCTGTATCCAAGAATACTAATGATTGCAGTAAATTGCAGCATGTTGGATACTACATCTTCTGCATGAAGCTCTAAGCAGACCTCAGAGAGCCTCCAGGTATCCCCCATACACTGTCACAGTAGTTTTATGTCTCAGTCTTAACCAGATGTTTTTAGAGATGTTTCTTACAACAATTCAGTTCCTTGCAGGCAACATACATACGTGTACTATGTCCTAGGTACTCTCATATGGCAATATTTTCTCAGAGAACAATGTTTGTATGTTGCTTTGTGTTAGTAAGCGACTATTAAATACTTGCAACTAGCAAATATTAATTTAATAAGGGTTTTATTCTACCTAGTAAAAACCAGTTACTCCCAAGTAACATTGCATAAACCTTCAACTACGTGGCTATGAAATCATCTTTGTGGCTTGCTTTGAATTAGTTCTGTATTTGAAACATGAAGCAGAATTTCTGGAAGCTAAGTAAGGCCTACTTGTTTTTCTATTTATTTCTTTTTTTTTTATATATATTTTTTAAAAAGTGGCTTTTTGACAAAATTCTCTTAACTTTCCTGGAAATGATACAGGTTTATGGAGGAACACAAAGCTATGACTCAGAAATTCACAACTGAACAAGGGATTCTTCTCCAAGAGCTGAAAAAGAAACACGTGGATGAACTGGAACTCCAAAGTCAGCAGTTACAGGAGAAGCACAAGCAGCAGATTTTGTCTCTTGCAGCTGAGTTGCAAGCAAAGCACCAAGCTGAAATTGAGACACTTAAATCTACACTAGAAAGTAAACAGCAGGTTCAGTTTCAAGCTCGTGTTGCTGAACTACAGACAAAGCATCAGGCAGAAATTGGTGAGCTGGAGGCTAAACACTTGGCAAATCTGGATTCGTTGGAGTCATCCTACCTGTCTGAAATTCAGAATATAAGGGATGAACACGGGCAGGCTCTGGAGAAGCTACAGCTGCAGCACGCAGAACAGCTCCAGGAGAAGGATAAAATGCATCAAGCACACTTGGTTCAGGAGACAGAAATGTTGAAGTTAAAGCATGCTGAAGAACTTCAGCTTGTCCAAAATAATTTGAAAATTGAGCTAGCTACTCTTCATATGGGGAAGCTTCAAGCCCTTGCTGTTGAAGCAGAAGAAGCTCATAAGGTGCGTCAGAAAGAAAACTTGGCATAGAAGGTGACATTTCATGGTACATGGTGTGGGACCACCTCTGCCCTTGTTCTTGGGGTGTATTTCTGCTACCTCTTTTGAGCCAGTGCTAATACTTGTGTGTGGCCATATTGTGAGCTGAAATAGGAGGCAAGCTGAAAATTATGTCCATCTGTCACTTCCCTCCTGAATGCTCAGACTAAGGAGTTTTCTATCTCAGTGTCTGGAAAAGGTACAAATGAAACAAATACTTTAAACACAATTCAGGTTGGAGGGTTTCCATTTTTTTGGCTCGGAGCTGCTCTGCTTTGTAGAGTTACCATGTGATTCTCCAGAAGTTATGAGAATAAAATAACTGTAATTCTGTAGGTTAAGCTACATCTCTAGGAATCTAAAGATCCTCCCTAGTAGCACAGTCTTGAGGGGAAGAATAGAAGAAGGGTATCTCTAAAGGTCCCAGATGGGATTTTGGGAGCAAGTGAGTTGACCTTGTCTTAGGGCCTTTAACAGAAGTCCATAGCTTTACTTCTTCATAAGGCAGAGGTGTGAGCTCTTTCAGAGTTCAGATGGGGACAAAAAAAACAATCCCAAGACTTCTCCAAGTCAAAGTGGTAAGAAGGCCTAGCTCATTGCTAAAACTTCAGAGCCTTCCAGAGGGAGTTGTACTGTTTTCAGACTTGTCTGTTACCATGTCCACTTCCCAAAATGACAATTATATGTAGTTTCTGTGCATGTAAAGGCTAAGGAAGAAGGTCTGGTGTGGGAGAAAGGTGGGTATTTTTCTTAATCCTGTCTTTGCTAACCTTCATTTTAATTGATCTTGAGTGTAAAGAACTTCAGAAAGAAAAAGTTGAAGATTGTGCTGATGGGGAGTGCTGCCATTTACAAAACTTGTACTAGAGAGGAAAAAGAAACCCATTTCAGTTATATGGAGAGTGTGTATATCCAGGTGTGCCCATAATTCATGAGGCAATATTGTTCATGTTTAGTTAAAAAGCTTTGATACAGCAGGACATGTGCTTTACAAATGGGTTATAAAAATCTTTGTACTTACTTTCCCCCCTCTTTTTAAAATAATGCTTACACAGGATGATTTGAACACAGCTCTTCAAAATCAAAGGAAGTTGCTGGAAGAAGAAAAGCGTCTGGCCCTGGATAGATTACGTGAGGAAGTGTTGTGTATGGAGGAAAAGCATAGAAAGGCACTGCAGGAGCTTCAGGATCTTCACGAGGCAGAAATTAAGAAACAGAAGGAAGAATACTCCAGGGAGCTGGAAAAAGAGTTGGGGAAGCTAAAAGCCCAGCATGAACGTGAGCAAGAGGTTAGAATATTGCTAATACCTAAACCCAAAATAATTAACTTAAAGTAAATTCAGTTTTATTAACCTTGGAAGTCAGGCTGTATATCTGGATTCTTCTTGGATTTTTTTTTTTAATAGTGCCAGGAGGTAAGAGACAAAGGTGGTATTTTGAAGCCTTGCTTTATGTCAAGTGACTCAAGAGAATTCATATATGTGTATTAGCCTGATATTTTTTTTTTTTTTTTTTTTTTTTTACATTTAAATCCATTTTTGCAGTGCTTTCTTAGTTGGGGGAAGGAGGGCTGAGGGGAAGGTGGGTTTGCTTTCTTTTGAGTTCCTGCTGTATTTAATACAAAATTGTGAAGTTGACATTTTGATAGAAAACTAATAGGTAGGAAATTAGGTCATTAACCATTTATGGAAAGCGACTGCTCACTTCAAGCTTTTAAAAGTCAACAGCCTTTACTCAAACTGATTTCTTCTTTTAGAGCAATTCTAGTAGGTAATACTTTTACAAAAATAGGTTTTCTCAGTGAGGTTTGGCAATCTTCCTGGTTGCCCTTAAAGCTGGAGCATTTCTTCCTGTTGGGAATATTCATGTTTAAGCTTGATGATGTTCACTCGCATAGTGAAGGCTAAACATTTTATCATCTATATTAAGGTCTCTCTAAACATTGGAGTGCAATAAGATCTTCTGTTTCTTCAGTCTTTCACAACCTGACCACTGCTGAGGCAAGCAGCCACAAGGGATCGAG
This sequence comes from Hemiprocne comata, assembly GCA_020745705.1. NCBI lineage: Eukaryota > Metazoa > Chordata > Aves > Apodiformes > Apodidae > Hemiprocne > Hemiprocne comata. The sequence goes on from CM036591.1 coordinate 38,669,233, forward strand.
ACTTGCCATTTTTCTGTATTATACATTACGTTCATGTATTAGGAAAAGTCACAAACAAAATGAGATTTATCCAACTATAACCAAACAACCTATGTTCTGTTAAAATACAGCCTACTATTGCTTTTTCACTTACTAATTTGGAAATTGGATAGTGTGCCAAATAACTCCCTGGTCACTGCTGTACCTGTTGTATTGCTTGGTGCACCACACAAAAACCATCTATGTTTGAGGAGATTCCTTGTGGTTTTTTGGACTGTCAGGTCTTGGAGCTGGTAGTGGTTTCCAGGTAGCTTTTGGGAGAATAGCTTGCCCAGGAAGTTAATTTTGTTAGTTTTGTGCGAAGTTTTCATGATTATTAAGTTTTTAAGCCTTTCATCCTAGGAAAAGGATTTCTCTCTATTCTGGTTGCTACAGTAACTCTTCTTAGAAGAGGATAATAGAAAAAAGGAACCCCAAATGAACGCAATAACTTATCTCAGAGGATAACTGCATGAGATGTGGCAACACCATGTTTCACCCCCTTTGAACAAGAGAAACCACATCTTCACAAAATACGCTCTCCCTGTGTTTTTCTCCCCCTCTTTAATCCTTATTTCTTGGAATTTCTCTTAGATAAATGTCTGTTGGAAGTAACAAGTAGGGAATATGCTGTTAGTCTGAGCTGATGGCCTCATGAATACAGGAGATATTGGTACCTAATGCCTTGTTGCTTCTTACCTATTTGTATCAACTTGCTTTTTTCTGCAGTCAGCAGGGTGACAGACAGCAGGGCTGTATGACCCTGAGGGTTTGAAAGGACTATTATGAAAAATACTCTTAAGAATTTGACCAAGCTTGAAGGTTTTGTTTCGGTTTGTTTTGTTTTGTTTTCCTTAATTATAACAGCATGGCTAAAATAATTTATATTGGTTACTTGTCTGCAGATGCATGTTTCTGCATCAGCCTCTGAAGTAGAAAATGTGCGAACAACTCTTCTGGCTCAATTTGAGGAGGTCAAATTGAAGCAGCAGCTTCAATTCCAGGAAGAGATTGAGCTGCTGAAGTGTCAGTCGGAGGTACTGCTTGAACAGCAGATTGCACAACTGAAGGTAGGGTCTGATTACAGTGAACTTCAGAGCACACACTGGGAGTGTTTTTTTTCTGAAAAAGCAGTATTGGAAATAAGGCAGTGCTCTGTAAGCAGGTATGGTATTTACTACAAGGTTGTCTTAGAATCTTGAATTGGATGTGGTGTCCTTCAAACACATCAGTGGAAAGTATTTGCTCTAAACAACAGTCCTTGCATAGTTATGTTCACTTCGTGATTTGAAACTTGTTCTCCTTGGTGCTTGCAGAGGCTGTGCCCTTGACCTGTCATCCTTTGTCTGCTGCACTCATGTATATGTGGCAAAAAACATTCAGTGTGATCAAAGCTTTCCCCAAGGGGTGGTGACAGTGAGCACTTGGTGCATAAGACTTTTTGGAGTTTTTAATGATTTCTGCTTTCTTGGGTTCATCATTTGAGTTTCAAAATTCCATCTTGATGAGCATCTTCAAAAGGCTTATCCCTGAAAATTACCTTTGTTTGGCCTTGTGTGTGATGTAGTAATTGCCTATTGACAAGCACATGTCAAGCTATTAAATGGATGGAGAAGACACATCCTGTGTTAGAAGAGTCAGGGAAGCTCACCAACACACTGAGGGCAATGCCTGCATTCATCTCAGTGTTATCACTATAATGAGCATGTGTTGAGTTCAACTTGGTGAGTGTAAACAACTTAGATTAGATGAAGTACTACCTCCTTACTCACTTCTCCTTGGGAGATTTCAGCAGATCCTTACTATTCCTGTCAGTGCCCCAACCTGAGGTGGGACTCTTCCTAACAGTTGCACAAACCTCTAGAACTGGATGCTGCAGATGTCCTGAAAATTTCCCCCATTTTCTGCTGCTGCCCCACAGTGGAGTGTCATTCTTTGACCCCTCTCCATCTGGTGAAACAGAGAATCTTCTTCAACAGAGGACACAAGTGTGTCCTGAAAAGCCTCTGGAGGTATATCAGGCATTGCTGTCCTCAGCTGAACCCCCGGCCTTCAGTCCACAGACACTGGGACTGGACTGACTGTTGTGCATGTACCCCAGAAGTGATTCCTGCTTTTCTCTCTCTTGTGCTGCCTGGGCACTTGGGTTACTGCGTAGCATTTGGGACACCAGAAACCTTTCTTTGCATTAAAATTTTGCCAGGGGTAATTCTACTGCTAGTGCAGCTGTCTCAGTTTTGTGGTTTTGTTTTGGTTTTTTTCTTTCACTTGATGACTGGTGTGCTGTCCCAGAAGAGGCTCTTTGCAATGTCAGGCTGAGCTGCATCATGGTCTGATACAGGTTTTTACACTGAGGCTTCTCCTGCCTAATTCCCCCATGCTCATTTATGGGATTGTCTTCATGCCAGCCAGTTCCCTTTTCTTCCCCTGCCTCTCCTAGCAGAGTTTAGGTATTCAGAGTCCCTTTCTACAGCCTGAGATACACTTTAATGGATGCCCTGCTTCTGAGAAGACTAGGTGGCTGTTTCAGAGACTTTCAGAGGCTTCAGAGACAGTCCACAAAGTTACTGTACTATTGAAGGGAAGTCCTTGGACCCCTTTGTGCCTGTTCATTTGTATCTTGCTAACTGCTCAGCACTCTGCTGTTTGAGTCTGCTCAGTGCAAGAACAGGCTGGGTCTTTCACAAGGAATCCAGGACAGTTCATATGTTCTGTTCTGAAGTCTTTCTTTCATGCCCTGGGAAATGGGTGTTCATAGATCAAATTGCACAGGTATTTTTATACTGTGACCAAGAAGAGTGGTTTCCCAATTCTGGTGTTGCTGAAACAATTACTAATCAGGGTTCCTTTTAGCATTTTTGGGGAGGGATCCCAAGACATTTCTTCATTTGCTGATGCAGGAGTGGGGGATGTCTAATAATCCCTTCCTTTAGAGGGCTTTAGATCACTCTGAGGTTAGTGAGATCCAATTTAATAGCTTCTAGATCATTTAGCTATGTCAAACTGCCTTGTAGATTTTCAGTGTGTTCTGGTAAATCACTCCTGCTCTGTGGAACTCAGTACTGTGCATGTTGTCCTACTTGCAGTTGGTGAAAGGGGCTTCTGTCCCTCTCTGCCTTGACTTCTCCATATGTTTTCTGTTCCTCTTCAACTATCTCAGCAGTCTGAAATGACCCAGGTCTCAGTGAGCCCATTTAGATAGTTAATGTACCAACTTAACTATCTTTACATCATAGTTTTGCCATAATTCGTTTGATTTGGGGTATTAAATGTGTACGTTACTGCTAGTTAATCTGAGAGGTAAGATGTGCAGATTTTTTTTTGGGGGGGTTGGTGGCTTTGTTTGTTTTTTTTTTTTTCCTCTGTAAATGAAAGTATATGTGACTTCTGCAGGATGAATTTGAAGCTGAAAAGAAGGCATCACTACGTGATAAGGAGCAGATGTTGATTCAGGAGAGGGAGAAGGCACAGGCTCCTCACCAAAAGGAGCAGGAGATGTTATTAGCCCAGCTACAAGAAAATGCATCAGTAATTATCCAGGTGTGTGGAAAATATTTTAAACATGGATTTTAAATGTGCTTTTGTGGCTGTGTTTTAGCACAGTGCTCTGACCTCTCTCAAGATGTGTAAAAAGGGACTGTGTATAATTCTTGTGATTGGTGGTTTTCGAGGTGTGCTCTGTGATGGCCTGTGTCTTAGCTGGAGTGCTACAGCAGTAAAATGGAAATTGAAACTGGGCAGCTGCTTGAAAACTGGTCTTTAGCCTTTTCTCAGGGAGATTAACACTGCTTTATAAGAGAAGGTTGGATGCTTGCCTTTTTGTTGTCTGTGTATTAAATGCCATCTGTATCTATCACATTTTTCTGTCAAGAAAACAGTGCTCTAGGAGCTTATGGACCATCTGACCCATAGCTGGGAGGACATAACACAGCCAAATGGGAAGTTTGGATCCAGAAGTGGCAAAGTTCATATTAATTTGCCAAACAAACCAGAAATTAATGCTTCCTGTAAAGCTAATCTCTTAAACTGAATCTAGGTTACCCAGAAAGCATTATTAGAGAGAGGAGCAGCTTGAAAAAGATGTCTGGTTTAATTAGCAAGTTTAGAAGGGTCAAGTTTTTTTTGATGACTAAAATAATAGCTTTGAGTTTTCAAAATAGAAGATAAAATGAAATAAAACATTCATGTCTTCTCTCACAATTCAGGAAGGTCTGAGAAAAATGTAAACTTGCTATATTGGACTGTTCTGTCAGGCCCTTATGTTTAGTGGAAAAAACTGAGAGTAACACTAAGAATTTCCTCTACTGGAAGAAATGCATTATTATTTCCATGCAGGATTTGATGAGGGGTGAGAAAATTTTGACTAATTAGTTGGCTTACTTTTGAGACAAAGTTTCTAACAAAACAGTGCTCATTTGTTTGGCAAAAAAATCTGGGGATCAAGGGTAGGTATATACATACATATGTTTTTTTAAATTTTTTAATTTTTTTTAAAAAGTGGGGTGGAGGTGTCACCTGAACATAAAATATGAGGAGAGAAGACATTTTTCTAGAAAATTGTTTTCAGGTATAGCTTCCAAAGCCAAAAAAGTTGGCCAGCACTGATGATCCTGGATCAGTTTGCTGTGCACTGCAGTGTCAGAATTTATGCTGGGACATTGCTTTGTGTCTTTGAGGTGTAACCATGAAAGTGAACTACGAGCAACTAAATTATGACACAAAGTTTTTACAAGTTTTTTGCATTTCTTGTATGCACGGGGTCTGAATGCAGCTGAGGCAGCTCCGTGAAGCTAAATTAACATCAGAAAAGGAGAACTAAAAAAATAACCATTCATTTTTAGTCTTCCTGCTGTCCTCCCTTCCTGGTAATTGTGGAAGCAAATTTGCATAACAGCAGACAATGATTGTGTGACTATACATGAATTCGTGAAGGGTAAGATCATTGGGTGAAGTTCCTGGTTTAGGCAAAATGCTTGACTTTGTTGCATTGTTACTGTACTTTCCAGCTGGAAAAGAAAGTGGAGTCTTTAAACCGTGAAGCAGAAGAGACCAACTGTGAACTGAAGATGCTCCTTCAGCAGCGAGACAGAGAAAACCAAGAAGGAGGGAATTTGGTAGCCATGTTGAGATCTGATATTGAGCAGTCCAAGGAGGAAAGGTTTGTACATCTTAGCTTATATAATGGCTTCAATTGCAAGGTGTTTTTGAGGTTTTTTGTATTACCACTCTTACTACCAATTACCAATTACCTATCTTGATATGGAAAGCAAGGTTGGGTTTTTTCTTTTTTTTTTTTTTTTTTTTTTTTCCTTGTGGTCTTGGGACTTTGGTGTTGGAGTTGCCACTGTCTAAAATCTTGGAAAAAGCTAGAAAATGTAGAAAGACTCTTGCTCATAGAAAACTTTCAGTGCAATGTAGATTAGTTTTAATATGTCATTGGAGTGTGTGGGTTAGAGAGAAGCTGACAGAAGCTTCAGTTTCTTCTAAATCTAGTGCACAAGTGCATGTGATTTTTGAAGTGTTGGATGTGCTTTTGTTTCAGGGAAAATCTGCAGGAGTCTTATCAGCATGTTTTGAAATTGCTTGTTGAGTTGGTGAAGGCCACAATAGCTGTTGAGGACCTTATCTGCAGCAAGATTGGTCTTTGCCTTGATGACAGTCTGGCTTCTGGAGATTCCAGAGAAGGTCACAGTATCATGGAAGAAATGGGATTCATGCAGTTTTTCAAAGCCAAAGAAAAGCATCATGTGGAAAAAGGTGAGTACAAACCTGCATGATTGGATTTAGTCAAGTCACATGCTCGAAAAACTCCTTTTCATCTCCTTTCATATGGATGAGGTTCAGAAAGGGGGTATCTCTTGTTGCAGTGTTTTCTGTGTCTCTTTCAAAGTTGCTCCACACTTACAATAGTGTCTGTTGGTGTTCTTTTATTTCAGTTCTTTTAGTGGTGCAAATAGTTTGGGTTGTAGGGCAGGAAAGATGAACTTGGTGAATGCAGTTTCAGGCCCTGATGTGTAGCATGATATTACCAAATGTTGTTAAAGACTGACTTGATTGTTGTTGATGTGTACAAGTTTTTACCCTGTCATACATGTCCAGGATCAAGCAGTGTCACTGCCTGGTGGCACTGCCTGGGTTCAGGTGTTAACTGAGCAGCCAGTTCTGCCCCATTTTTCTGTGTTTCAATAGCTTGCTTGTTTTCAGTGTGTGAGATGCTCGATGAGACACTCTCAGAACACAACCAGCTGTCTCCAGTGGCTGATGAGGGGTCTGAATTGAGCCAATACTTTTGTGAAAGTGTTTTTGCCAAGCCAGAATTGGCATGTGAAAATGAAGACATGATACGGAAACTTTGTCATCGTTTGCGCGCTGCAGTGGAGAGACTTCTGGAACTGGTTACAGAATCCACTAAACAAGTAAATCTCTTTCATCTCTATAGATGTATGATTATACTGCAAGTGTGAAACCTGTTTTAAGGCTTGTGTATTTAGCACCCTGTAGAATTGGCTACTAAAAAGAAACAGACTTTGTCTGAATACATGAGAAGCTATCAGTATAGGGATCCCCTGCTCCTTACAATGAAGGTTTTGCTCTTATTGTTTAATTTATTATAAATGAGACTTCAATGACTTTTTTTTTTCTCCTAGCAGATCCTGTAGGAAGGGTATAAGTTGGTTGCCTTAAGTAGATTTAAACTGGGATTTTTAGATACATTTAGTAACTTCAGGAGACCAAGAGATAAGGTGTTTTGAGGGGGTTTTGTTGTACTTCACACCAATACTTCTTCAGCATTAATAAGCAGGTACAAGAAAACTCGGTCCTATGTGAAAATGTTTTGGGGATATGTAGACAGCAGGAAGCAAACATCCTTGTAATTATATACTGCTTAATTGTGATAAAAGGAGCTTGAGTATTTCCATTCTGAGTTTTGCAGTGTCTAGACATTCAGCTTTTGGAAGGGAAGTTGTAAATCTGAGGTAGATGTCTGAGTACTGTGTACATTTAGAGGATTTATTTTAGTGCTACAGTAATTAGTTTGTTGAGGAAGGAAGCCCCTAATGTAAGAGAAAACATGGAGAGGGAGAATATATCTGAAATTCATCTTCTCACCAGGTATTTTGTGCAACCCAGAGGTAAACGTCTGTGTGAAATACATGTTCACCATCTTCAAAAATCCCCTCTAGAATGAGGTGCTTAAATTTGTACTTTTGGGTACTGATGCTGGTTCCAGTAGCATGTAGCTAGCCTGTGGTTAAAGCACTTGCCCAAGCCGTGGTGGATCTAGATTCCAGGTCACCTTCATCAGCTGCCTTCAAGCATATTTTGCTTACCTCTGTGAAATGGCCTATCCACCAGGATAAGCTAAATATAAACTAGATGGGAATGGGGCTGCTCTAATCCTTTCCTTTGAACTTGAGACACTGTGTGTAGGAGTGCAAGGCACAGAGTCTTGGGGAACTGGTGCCATATCTTGGAAAGTTGACGATGTGCTGACTGCACTGTCTGTTAGATGTGCCTGAATCTTTAAGAAATTAAGTGCAAGGATGCTTTGAATTTCAAGTGGCTCAGGAATTGTCAAGCTGAGCAGGTTAGCCAACAGGGAGATATCTCTTTATGCACAACACAGAAACTTCTGTGCCTAAGGAAGATCTGTGACAAGAAAACAGGTATGTGAGTACAGGGAGTTGCCAAAGTGTCCAGGGGTTTTGGGCAATCAATGTTATAAAATATGAAGAGGGTTTTTGTTTAAATGTCTGTGGTATTGTTACACTGCATGTGCATCCAAGATCTGATGCTAGGGAAATGGTTTACTTGTAGCTGGAGAAAATGCATGAAAACCATGCGCAGTTTGAAGAAGAATTCAGCCGACGGAACCGGGAAACGGCCCAAGTGGTCAGTCAGCACCAGGAGCTCATGGAGTGCCTCAGTGAGCAGAGTGAGGCCAAGAATCAGCTGGCCCTGGAGCTTCACAAAGCAGAGGGTGAGAAACCAACATTAAGAGATTTCACTGTCATTTATTCGTAGCTCATTCCTGCAAATACCTAGGATATGTTTTTGTGTCTTGTCGATGTGCCTGTATGTAAGCCATTTTCTGCATTTCACATTACTAATTTACTTGATGCATGGGTCTTCTCTTGGAAATTACTGCTTAATTCTCACCATGCGTTTCCCTGGGGCAAGTGTGATAGTGCTTAGTCCTTATATATGTACTTACATCATTCACTGCGTGTGAAAAAGACCCCCATTTTTAAAACAAAGTTTGCATTCCTGCATGTCTAAACATGGGAGCTTGGATTACTGAAAAGAAGATACACTCCCAGTGTAAATCGGCCTACCTCTCTGACCTTGGGAGGGTTCAGCATGAACCAGAGCAATGTTTGGTGGTAGTGCAGTCATAAAGAGATTCTGTGAGAAGAGACAAAGAGGCTGAGGCCGTTGATCTCAACACTGTCACAGACTGCAGATCATCAGTCTGATTGTATCTTGTGAAGGTTACGACTTCAGGTCTTCGCCTTTGTGTAAGAGAATCTTTGAGGGTTTCTGTGTCCTTCAAGTGGAGCTTTTCTCCCTAATCGTGGCACCTGCTTTCCTCTTCTCAGTCATATTCCTTTAGGCATATTTGGTCTTTCCAAAATCCTTTTTCTGTCCTTCCTTACTTTCTGTCTGTGAATCATTCCTCAATTTCTCTGGCTCTGAATCTAACGTTTGCTCTTACTTTCTGGAGATTCAGTTTCTTCAAACCTCAGCCCCCAGGAGAGGATGTCAGGCTGTCCTATGTTGTGAGGTAGTCTCAGGCCATCAAAACTTAATGATCCTCATATACATTCTGTGTGTTTGGAGACATTTTGGTGACTTGACAGCCTCATAAAATCTGTTAGAATACATGAACTGGTACATTTTATTCCTTAAGGTACTTCAGAAACCGTAGCTACAGTGTAAATTTAAGTTATCTTGCACTTCTTCCTTCATATGTCACCTTCCACTGTCTGCAAAATACAGTTTAGTCATGGTTTCAAACTGCTTTTTTCCAATATATGAGTTTGTGCGTTGCTTTATTTGCATTCTGACTTGGGATTTTAGGCATTATTGAAGGCTACGTTGCAGAAAAAGCTGCATTGGAAGAGGCCTTGAATCTGAAAGAGGAATCTGAACGTCGCCTTGTTGTGGAGCTGGAGAGTATGCGTGAGCGCTTCCAGGAGCTAACCCAGGAGCAAGCAATTCTTGGTGAGGAGTGGGTATGGCACTATTACTGGAAAACAAGACTGTCTTCAGTCAGGGCACAGTGCAAGGTGTATCAGTCTTTGGTTTGATGACCTATGAGCAGCTCAGTCTGGTACAGAGGTTAGCACGGTCTTCTGTAGAAGCAGAAAATCAAACGAAGCAGCCGTTTCCTTGCTTATAAGATGATAGTACTGTTAGTGGACATTACTGCTGTAGTCTTATGCTTGGTTAGAAATTGAAAGTGTCTGAGAAAATAAGAGGCATGTATTGGCTACAGGTAATTAGTTGCAAGAGATAATTAGCACCTATTTAGTAACTGAAACACTGGTTATTTGACACTGCAGTCAAATAGAAGAGTTGGAGCTTCAAAGCTTTTGGCTGCTTCCAGGAAAAAGGAGGTAGCTTAGTAAGGACAGAAGAAATAAAATACTGCTGGAAGATTATTTGAATTATGAAAAAGTTGTGGTGATGACATGTAGTTAGTTTCATACACAAGCTCTCCCCCTGCTCGCCTCCTCCTGTCAAAACACATGTGATGATAAGGGTGACTGGAAAGATTTTAATGATCAAGCTCAAGGTCTGTTTGTGTTGGGAAAACTGTGAAGCTGTTGGAGAGCATAAGGTGAGGCAAGGACCTGAAACTTTTCTGTGAAGGGTGACTCACTGCAAACCAAAGACAGCCACTGGAATACCAAATGCAGCTCAGAAGTAGGTGCAAATAAGCAGTCTAAATCAGTCCTTCCCTGACTCCATCACTTGTTCAGCCCCACAGGGTGTGTGATGTAAGCTAAATACAGGGAACTTGTGTAGGGAAGTGGAATAGGATACAGGGTCACTCCTCAACATACTGGATGGACACTCAGTGAGTGGAAGTTGGGGCTGTGATAACTCAGGCTGCACATAAAGGAGTATGCATTGTAACAGTGACAGCAGTGACTTAAGAGCCTGAAGAATTTCAGGGTAACGTAGCTGGCTTACATGGAAGATATTTTTTGATTCACAAAAGAAAATTCAGAGATGTTATGTGAGTTGCATTATGCAGAAACTCAAAACTAGGTTATGCTGGTTATTAATGATGAATCCGTGAACCATTTAAATAGTGTTACATAGTTTTGACTTGAATAGAACCTTAATGTCATTCCAGTACTTCTGTAAGTGAAATTCTCTGAATCATCTTCCAGAAGAAATTTTATTATTTGAGATCGCTGCCATTCCATTCCTGCTAATGCCAACACTGTGCTGCTCTCAGCTGTGTCACCACAATGCCACCTTCAGCTATGTTGCACAGGTCTTTACTGCCTGAGCAGACTACGTAACAGGTAGTTGTACATAGGGCATGCTTAGGTCAGAAATAAAGGCAGCAAGGAACAATTTTCTAGCAGATTTCTCTGCTGTCGGTAGCAGAGGAATGTAAAGACCTGGGTTTCAGGGTGTGGACCCATATTCTATAGGAGGGGTGTGTTTGGCTGGACACAGTCTGTACGTTGCAATTATCTGTCCACTTCCCAGGAGTCTCTGTTGTAGACTCCTGCCTGGCTTTCAGCCCTACTGTATCATTATTCTGCAGCTCTTGTCTGCCTCTGACATCTCCCCCACCTCGCCTGCTCTTCATCTCTCTTCTGACTCTTGACTCCACCATTGTCCTGCCCTTGTGGGCTGCCATCCTTCTGTGGTTGACCTTTCCATTGAAATACTCAAGTTGTACAGAGAATCATAGAATGGTTTGGGTTGGAAGGGACCTTTAAAGGTCATCTAGTCCAACCCTCCTGCAGTGAGCAGAGACAACTTCAACTAGAACGGAACAGAATATTTTCAGTTGGAAAGGACCTACAACAATCCAGCTGCCTGACCACTTCAGGGCTGAGCAAGTTAAAGTATGTTATTAAGGGCATTGTCCAGATGGCTCTTAAGCACTGACAGCCTTGGGGCACTGACCAACTCTCTAGGAAGCCTGTTCCAGTGTTTGATCACCCTCTCAGCACAAAAAGGTTTGCTAATGTCTGGTCTAAGCGCAGCTTTGAACCACTGCCATGCATCCTGTCACTGGATCCCAGGGAGGAGAGCTCAGCACCTCCCTCTCTACATCACCTCCTCAGGAAGCTGCAAAGAGCCATGATATCACCCCTCAGCCTCCTTTTCTCCAAACTAGGCAAGCCCAAATCCTTAGCTGCTCCTCACAAGACATGTCTTCCAGCCCTGTCACCACCAGCTAGCTCAGGTTGCTCAGAGCCACATCCAACCTGACCTTGAATGTTTCCAGGGACAGGGCATCTACCACCTCTCTGGACAACCTGGGCCAGTGTTTCACCACTATCATAATAAAAAATTTCTTCCTTGTGTCTCCTGAATCTGCCCTCTTTGAGTTTAAAACCATTATCCCCTGTCCTGTTGCTACAAGCCCAAGTAAGTAGTACATACATTAGTGTTAAACATTGTATCTGTCTCTCAACTTCCATGTGGCATCCTAATATCTTACTGTTACCTTAAGGGGAAATTGAACAGTGATCTTGTGCAGATTGTCCTGGCTTGCTGAGTCTAAGCTTGTTTGCCCCAGTAAGCAGTGGGAGAGGTGGGGGCAGGCCTCCCTTCCTCAGGGGAAAGACTGCAGAATATAAACAGATTCAGGGGCTGTAACTGAAACTAGAAGCATGTTGTGCTGGCTTTACAACAGTGATTATGGCCTTGAGTGCTGTGTCCCACAGGAAACACAAAATGATTCCATCATACTGTTGAACACGAGTGTGGGTGTCATGGAAATACAGGACAGATTACAGAGTCTGTAAGTCTGTGCTGGTGAGTTCTGTAGGACTGAATCCTGCTTTGAATCCCTGTCAGGGACTAAAAGAGAGGTTTGACACACTAATTATTCCATCTCTGTCTGGGGAAGATTGACAAAAGAGAATATTGATTGTCTTGGAAAATGTGTGACTAGACAAGAATGTTGTAACAAGCTTGCATGGTTATAATGTAGAACCACTTCTATAGTTGCTCTAGTCCAGTTACAGACATGGATCAAAGTGTGTGTTAATACAGATGAAGTGCATTTTTGCCACATAAAAGGTAGGCACTATCTCTATCACATACGAGTTTTGAGTGATTTAGAAGATGGAATGAATCATAATGTCCTGTTCTTGTCTTGTACGTGTCTGTGTGTTTCAATTTCTAGGAACACCTGTTGCTAATGTAGCACAAAAAGATGACTCAGGTTTGTAATGATACGTGTGGGGCTTTTTTCTGGTTCATGTTGCTGTAACACTGAATGAATTTAATTGATTTTATTTTAACAAAGAGGAATAGTACTTCATAAATAGGCCCAAGAAATGACTTGGCAAAAATAGTTGACTCTTGTGATGGATCAGAAAACAACTAAAACTAAGAATATTAAATTAACTGGTGAATATTTAAAGGAAAACATTTTTTGCTGCTGTTAGGCTTAAAGTGCATTGTGCCATTATCTTTGTGTTTGCCAGCTCCCCTTTTTCTTTTGAGGGGATGGAGTACATTGTAAGCTTGCTGTGAGCTTCTAATGATACACAGTGGGCTGTTAAAATGATTAATCCCTTTTTCCCCTTTAAGGGGAAAAAAAAAAGTATTTGAGGTGATGTAAAATGGAGAGCTAAAAAATAGAGCAAGAACTGAAGGAAGTCTAAGGGAGACCAGAGAAATGTGATTGAATGGTTAGATAGATCAGAGATGGGGAGAGCAGAATGGTAAGAGAGGCTACTGACAGGGGAATGATGAAGCCAAAAACAAGCAAGAAGGGTCTGTAGAATTCTGCACTGACTTTGGAGGTGTAATGCTCAAGTAAAATTTGTAGGTGCCAAATTCCAGATTGAAAGAGGCTTTTCTTTTTTTCTGCCTCCTAAACTGAAATGGGCATACTCAACTCCTGAGGAGCAAACATCTAGAGCTGATAAATTCATAGTTGCCATTATGATGTTTTGTGAGCCAGGTAAACCAAGGTGAATAAAAAAGAATTATCTAGGTAAATTCCAGTTAGAGTTGAGAAACTGCACCGGGCTGTCTTGCTCGTTACTGTATCTTTATTCCTCCTCACCATTCAGATCTCCCCCAAACACCATTTTTGTTTAATGTCTCTTTGGTAACCACCTCACTGGCCTGAAATTTGCTGCTGCCTGCTCAGTGAGAGGGAACATCTAGCCTAGCTGGTTGGAGTGTGTTATGGGACTGATGTTCTCATGGTGGCTGCAGTCCAGCTCTTGCCAGCAGCTCCTTAGAACTTGAACAGCTCCATTTGCTGCAAGCACTGAGCCCTCAAAAATCATCCCCTTTCCCCCACCCCAGCCATCTGTAGTACTGTTCCTCTGGTTTGGAATTGTTTGTAGTGTGTGGAAAATACGATAAATAAAAAAGCATTGCTTGGAGTTGATTGACATGGCTTACTTTTTGCAAGGCTGATGTCTGTTTCTGATGTGGAGTACTAATGTGAGTAGAATGGTCTCGCTCATAAAATGCACTTAGAGTGAAGCTTGGCTTTTGTTAAGGGTGATCGTGGCAGCAGGGAGGAGTGTGCCAGGGCTTTACCAAAGCAGTGCTGCATGGCCTCAGTTAGCAGTAATAGAACAGCAGGTTTGTCCTTGCAAAGAAACAAATCTGTGATCTGGGGATCAGTTATGTTGCTTGAAATTATATATTTATACACATGGGGAATGTGTGCTTAAAATGAACAAACAAATTACTGAAGCAGGTTACACTTACTGAGATTGCCAAAATTTGATACATGCTTTCTAGGAAAGATTTTCGATTCCATGTAAAATCTGTTAGCCTAACTGCTTTTTTCCATTAACTTGTATTTCTGTCTGAGGAGGTTACCAGCACTGTTTATTTCAGTTTTTCTCATTAGTATCTTGTTCCTCAGAAGGCAACAGTGTTCCTTTGGAAGATGTTTAGTCCTCAACTTGTAAATGACCCTGTTTCTCATGATACAGAAGGAAAAATTCCTGTGCTTGTGTTCCCAAAAGCATCAGTTCTTTTCTTGGGGTCAGTCTACACCTGTGCCCTTGCTGTGGGTGCCCGTGTCTGTGCACCTGCATGAGCAAATTCAGTAGAGTGCTCTTTTATTCCCATCTCCTGCTGGGCAAAACACAGCACTTGGTAAAAGATACTCTCTGTTGTGCAGTGGTGGCTGGGATTCAGTCTCCTAGTGGATTTCAGACTGTGTTCAGCTTTTTTCTGGGCTGTGTGTTTCGGCTTTGGGTGACTTGGTTCTGCCATCTCAAGATGGCAGAAGGCTACTGCAGCTCCAGGTGGGTTGTGAGAGAGATTGTTTTGGGAGAGAGTCTTCATTTACCTGCTTGCATTCTGCCAGAGCCCAAGTCACATCCACAACTCGAGGAATATTTGATTAGGGAAACTTGAAGCTTGGTTCATGTGATTATTTAGCACTGTGCCTGGAAAATCATAGAATCATAGAATCATAGAATCCTAGGGGTTGGAAGGGACCTCCAAAGATCATCTAGTCCAACCCCCCCTGCCAGAGCAGGGTCACCTAGAGCACATCACACAGGAACGCATCCAGGCGGGTTTTGAATGTCTCCAGTGAAGGAGACTCCACAACCTCTCTGGGCAGCCTGTTCCAGTGCTCTGTCACTCTCACAGTAAAGAAGTTTTTTCTGATATTCACCTTGAACCTCCTATGCTCCAATTTGTACCCATTACCCCTTGTCCTATCACTGGTCATCACTGAGAAGAGCCTAACTCCATCTTCCTGACACTCACCCCTTACATATTTGTAAACATTGATGAGGTCACCCCTCAGCCTCCTTTTTTCCAAGCTAAAGAGACCCAGCTCCCTCAGCCTTTCCTCATAAGGGAGATGTTCCACTCCCTTAATCATCTTTGTGGCTCTGCGCTGGACTCTTTCCAGCAGTTCCCTGTCCTTCTTGAACTGAGGGGCCCAGAACTGGACACAATACTCCAGATGCGGCCTCACCAATGCAGAATAGAGGGGGAGGAGAACCTCTCTTGACCTACTAACCACACCCTTTCTAATGCACCCCAGGATGCCATTGGCCTTCTTGGCCACAAGGGCACATTGCTGGCTCATGGTCATCCTCCTGTCTACCAGGACCCCCAGGTCTCTTTCACCTACACTACTCTCCAGCAGGTCAGCCCCCAACCTATACTGGGACATCGTGTTGTTCTTCCCCAAATGCAAAACTCTACACTTCCCCTTGTTGAATTTCATCATGTTTCTCCCCGCCCAACTCTCCAGCCTGTCTAAGTCTCTCTGAATGGCAGCACAGCCTTCTGGTGTGTCGGCCACTCCTCCCAGCTTAGTGTCATCAGCAAACTTGCTGAGGGTACATTCTATACCCTCATCCAGGTCGTTGATGAAGATGTTGAACAACACCGGTCCCAGTACCGACCCCTGAGGGACTCCACTAGTCATAGACCTCCAACCAGATTCTGCCCCATTGGCTACAACTCTCTGACTCCTTCCCATCAACCAGTTCCTGATCCACCTCACTACCTGATCACCAAACCCATACCTGATCAACTTATCTACAAGGATGCTGTGGGAGACGGTGTCAAATGCCTTACTGAAATCAAGATAAACCACATCTACCGCTCTACCATCATCTATCCACCTAGTAATTTCCTCATAGAAGGCTATGAGGTTAGTCAAACATGATTTACCCTTGATAAAACCATGCTGACTGCTCTTGATGACCCCCATGTCCTTGATATGCCTAGAGATAGAGACAAGAACAAGTTGTTCCATCACCTTTCCAGGGATGGGGGTGAGGCTGACCGGTCTATAGTTACCCGGGTCCTCCTTCTTGCCTCTTCTTGAAAAGAGGGTGGCACAGCAATTGCACAGTTGTTGTTACTATGTAGGTGTATGAGGTACCACTCTTGGTAATTGTGAGTTTGCTAAGTTAGTGCTGGGAGTTAAATGTAGTTGGAATGTATTGGTGCATTATCACTCAAAGGCAGAAAGTACTTACTGGGACTAAAGCTTTTTTAGATACGTAGTCTGTGTGTGTGTCTCCAACAGGTCCTCAAAGTCCTTTATTACCATAGAATCCCAGAATGGTTTGGGTTAAAGATCATCTAGTTCCAACCCCCTGCCACGGGCAGGGTCACCTCCCACTAGACTAGGTTGCTCCAAGCCCCATCCAACCTGCCCTTGAACACTTCCAGGGCTGGGGCAGCCACAGCTTCCCTGGGCAACCTGGGGCAGTGTCTCAGCACCCTCACAGGAAAGAATTTCCTCCTTCCTGTCTAACCTAAATGTACCCTTTTCCACTTTAAAACCAATCCCCCTTGTCCCATCACTCCCTGCCTTTGTCAGAAGTCCCTCCCCAGCTTTTCTGGAGCCCCTTCAGGCACTGGAAGGTGCTCTAAGGTCTCCTCGGAGCCTTCCTTTCTCCAGGCTGAACAGCCCCAACTCTCTCAGCCTGTCTCCAGAGCAGAGCTGCTCCAGCCCCCTGAGCATCTTTGTGGCCTCCTCTGGACTTGCTCCAACAGCTCCATGTCCTCCTTATGTTGGGAGCTCTGGAACTGGACACAGCATTAGGGGGGGTCTCACCAGAGTGGAGCAGAGGGGAATTAAATCCTGTGATTTCTATGTATCAGCCAATAACAAGCTTAGAGTGGCAGGAGAAGCCTGGTGCAGTGTGCCTGTGTGTGATGGGGGGCACAGCTGGTGACATGTTGTTTAGGATGACTGCAAAACACAATGGTAGTTTTTTCCTTCAGCTGGTGTGTCACTGTACATCCATGCTCTGTGTCTGAAGACTTCAAGTGCCTGCTAAGCAATTTTGTGTCCATTTCAGCTGGTTTCAAAAGCTACCATGGGTGTCAGCAAATTTGACAAATGGTTAAATAATCAGATACAGTTCCATATCTGCTCAGTTTTCTTTTGTTCAATTAACCTCTTAATTTTATCTTGCATATTTTTAATATTGCCTTAATGCAGAGAAAATATAGCTGCTACAGTAAGAGACCACGGTGACTAAATCAAGGAATCACGGGATTGCTGTGGGCCTCGAGAACTCATTTAGTCCATATTTTTGTCCCAAAACAGAATATACTTTACTTGTTCCTCTTTGTCCAGCCTCTTTCATTTCCAGAGACAGAGACTTCACAGTCCCTGCACACTCTGTTCCATTATCCTGACTGTGGTGACATTTTCCCCAGTGTTAAATGTAAATGCCATGGCATCGTTCTGAGCTTGCCATGCTTGTCCTCTTAAGCACAAACAGAGAGATATTCTTGTTTCTTGGCTTATTCTAAAGTGCCTAGAAATTGAATTAAGTACCTGTGGATAGTGAAGCACTAGCAAAGATCTTGTAAGGAGGCTGTGGTATCACTTCTGGTTTTGAACATTTGTAACAGCAACTTAAAAATTATGTTAGGTTAGAAATCGTGTGGGTTGAGTTGATCATGCTTGGAAAAGGGAATTGTCCCATTCTGGCATCTGGGCTGGGTGACCAGTTAAGGTCCTTGTTGGAATCAAACTTACTTTTTTGGTTTTGGCTGAAAGCATTGGAGATGAATAAGGAAACATTTGAAGAATAAAATACTGAGCTAAGTGCAAAGTCTCAGTTTAGGTCTCCTAAAAAGCGTGTTCAGTGCATCCAACTGATTGAAAATGCCGTTTGTAGGTAAAAATTAGCTCTTGGTAACTTAAATAAACTTGAGCTATGTGTGTTTTTTGTAGTTGTGGTATTTCTTTTGCAGTCTGTAAAGAGCACATGTGTGTCATCTTTTTCCCAGGTGTTTGTTCCCTTTGCAGCCTTAGAACTGGACTAATTATCTGCAGGCATTACTTTTCTCTGGGTTTTATTCCCCACTCAGGTTCAGAGAAAAAGATTAACTTTGTTTTCTCAGAGCAGTTAATTTCAGCAAAGAGCTGGGCACTGGTGGCCACTGAGAAGAGGGACTGCGTGCTCTCTGAACAGTTATCAGCAACAGTGTCCAGCGTGGCACGAGGCAGAGGAGTAATTGAGGGGCTGATCTGAGACTGGTTTGTGCAGGTCTAAGAAAGATCTCGGCGTCAGAGTTTGGAGAAATTGAGAATTCTGTATTGGATGGCTTGATGGGGAAGAGATTAAGGGAGTGGAACATCTCCCTTATGAGGAAAGGCTGAGGGAGCTGGGTCTCTTTAGCTTGGAAAAAAGGAGGCTGAGGGGTGACCTCATCGATGTTTACAAATATGTAAGGGGTGAGTGTCAGGGAGATGGAGTTAGGCTCTTCTCAGTGATGACCAGTGATAGGACAAGGAATAATGGGTGTAAATTGGAGCATAGGAGGTTCAAGGTGAATATCTGAAAAAATTTTTTTACTGTGAGAGTGACAGAGCACTGGAACAGGCTGCCCAGGGAGGTTGTGGAGTCTCCTTCACTGGAGACATTCAAAACCCGCCTGGATGCGTTCCTATGTGATGTACTCTAGGTGACCCTGCTCTGGCAGGGGGGTTGGACTAGATGATCTTTGGAGGTCCCTTCCAACCCCTAGGATTCTATGATTCTGTGATGATAAGAGATTTGAAGTAGGATGGAAAGGTGGGATGCAAGGGGTGTCAGGGATTTAGGATAGAACAGTGAAGGATGGGACAGTTGGAAGGATGGATATGAGAGACTAGGTGGCTGACAGAGGGGTGTGGGGCTTAAACGTAGGGGTGGGGCACATCTGGAATGGAGTGAATTTGGAGGATGGAGGATCTGGCGGGGTTTGGAAAGAGCGTCTGGGACAGAAATGTGTGAAACTGGGGTTGAGAGGGCAAGGACCTAGGGAGGGAATTTGATGGAGTGCTGGTCAGGTAGGATGGAGCTCTCTGGAATTGTGAGGTCTCCAGGAGTGAAGGTGAAAGCTTTCTATGTGCCCAGAATATCTCCAACTAGGATTCACTTTAGGATTGAGAACAGGTGCCCATGTCCTCCTATATTGTACAGTAGTCTTATCAGAGATGGCCTTTGGAGACAAGATGGGCAGTCAAGTATCAGACTTCCTGTTGTGTCTCCTACAGACCAGGACATTTTTCTTTGGTTTTGGTGCTGCCCAAAGTGCCTCAATTTAATCTCATCCTAAACTCAGTTTGATTTTTGTATCTTGCACTGACAGCTTTGTTGTTATTTTTGTGCTCTTCAGGTCTACTCAAGGAAGTAGAGTTTTTGGCAAAGGAGAAACTGGAGCTTCAGTGTCAGGCAGAAAAGGACCATTCCAACTTTCGGTCTCAAATGAAAGTTCTGGAGGTGGAACTGGAAGAACAGCTGCATAGTAACCAAGACCTGGCTACACAGTTACTGGAGGTTGCTGAATTAAAACAGCAAATTCAAGTTCTTGAAAAACAGCTTAAAAACCAGCGGCAATTCATGGATGTAAGCAAGCTTGGTACCACATTTCCCTGGTGTTGGAGGTGATAAATATTCCTCCTAATTTGTGACTCAGGCTTGGAAGATAGTTCCTAAAATGGGATATTTTCTGTTTTGTTTGAAATTAAGACCTTGGTGTGTTGTAAGAGACTAGCCTTTTTTTTTTTCTTGCAATTTTGGCTATGCTTTCAGGACTACTAAAAGGTGTTGATCATTCTGAAGTGAGCATAGTTTCTTCACCACAAAAACAAACCCCAGATTTATCTTATTCTCAGTATTTTAATGAAATGAAGTTTCTTAAAAAATATTTTCATTTTCTCTGACTGGGTTTACAGGAACAAGCTATAGAAAGGGAACATGAACGTGATGATTTCCAGCAGGAAATTCAGAAACTGGAAGAACAGTTAAAACTTTCAGCAAAATCACAGACTTCAGGAGAGCCCAGAGAATACAGGGTGAGTAAAAACACACTTAGTGACCAAAGGAGTTTGTTTACCACAATTAAATACCAAAACCTGTATTGTCTTAGGGGATTGGCTCTTGACAGGCTTGTTTTTTTTCATCTGCTGTCACCCAGGGAGCAGATTTTCCTCCAGCTGACTGGACTGCATTTATGCAGAGTGTCCTTCCATTGTTTCTGATGGAAATGGAAGGAAATATTGTGTGTGTGTCATTACAGTCAAGTTTCTCAGCCTGAATCTGGTTTAAATTAACCAAGGAGGACAAGAATACAAACTTTGCTCTACAGAGGGATGTACTTCTGGGTTCTAAACATGTTTACTTTTTCCAGCTATACCAGCTGTGATAAGATATGTTCTTTGTCTGCATGCCTTGTCCTGTTTAAGTTGATAAATCAGTCGTTTTTTTCACATGTTCATTTGTTTGATGCTTGGCTTCAAAGATTAACTTTTGCTTTTTTGTTTTTGTTTTTTCCCCCACATAAACGAATATTATACAGAACTATGAATTGATTCTACAGGTATGGAAAACAGCATGAACATCTCTTTAACCTTTTTCTCTTGTTCCTTTCAATCCCCTCTGTTTATTAGATCTGCTTTGGCTTTTTTTTTTCCTGTTCTTGATATGTCAAGTCTCCTTCAGCTTGACTTTGAGATGAGGATAGATGTTTTAGGGTGGCAGAATGCTTGCAGGGAGTGAGGAGCTGCTTTCAATATCATTTTGTGCACATAAGTGCTTCATTCTCCTGAGTTATTGCTCAGTTGCATTACAGGCAAATACTTAGAAGTGCTTTTTGGCCTGAAAGGAGAAGTTGAGGTTTGGAGTATGAGGAAAAGATAACAGGATTACACACTGTGCTTTAGCCTTCAGCTTTGGTTTGTGGCCCTGCTCTTGAATTTCAATGTGTATACCACTTAATTTTATTTCCATCTATTAATTTAGGTCCATTTTATGAAATTGTGTACTGCAGTGTTAGAGAAGCAAACCTTGTAGGAACAACTGAATATTTGACAGTGAATTTTCCATGCTGGTGGGCACCTGATTGTCAGTTGCCTTCTGTAACCTCTGATAGGACTTCATTAGGCTTCTTAAGAGCTAGAGTGGTAACATACCATTCTGCATCAGTCTCAGCTTCTCGTTTGCATGAGTGCCCTGACCTGGCACGAAGGTTTGCTAAACACATGACACACACAGCCTACCTGGTATTTCCACTGTGGTGAAGAACAGAAACAAGAAGGGCAGAGATTTTTGTTTCGAAGGCCACATGACTTGCTGAAGGTCTGTTTGTACCCAGAAGGTGTACCTCTGAGGCAGGCTTTCCATCAGTCTTGGGCATACGGAATCATAAAGGATATAAGTCAGGTTGCTCAAGGTATGTCAGAGACCACAGCTTGCTTCCCATCCAAGTTAGTCACTAGTGTGCTTAATAAAGGGGAAGATCTGAAATAAAAGTAAGACTGCTGTAACTTTGCAGCCTCTCTGAGAAAGGATTAAAACTTAATTGGAGAAAAGCACACGAGGAAGGTAACTCAACAAGAGACATTTGTGGATGAAGAGCGGTGTGCACACAACCTGTGCCAAAATAAAAGGTCAGGGTTTAGACAGTCCTTGTACAGTTGATTAACGCAGCTGTAACATCAGTAATTGCTTAACTCTGAAACAAATGAGTTCAAGTCAACTCCCAATTTCTGCGTGTAGAAGTTCCAACAAATGCAAAGTTGTTCTCTGTGCTCTTCTCTAGGCTCAAGGTATATATGAGTGGGATTATTTTGTGAAAAGAGTGCTGACTGGCACTGGCAGCTCCAGGATTGTTCTGTGAGGGTGAAGTTGTGAAAGTGTTTCCTTGGCTGCAGGATTGCAGCACTAGCTTTCTAGCGATGCAGTGGTAACAAACACGCTTCTCATGTGCCAAGCGGCACAGCTTCTGGGATTTGGATCCCAACATTTTGTAGCCTCAGAAAGTACTAGACTTCTAAAAGATTTTTTTATACTGGAAAGCTTTACTGTAAGGCCTGTGTGATGCTTAAGACTTGATAAATTGCTGATGAGCTGAGAAGGGAATAAGATATATACAGAATTAAGGAAAGGTATATGTGCCTGTGAGCATTTCTGGTATTCTTAACTACTCCTTGACACTCTCCATACTTGTTAATTTGACTAAATAACTGTTCTGTATTTTGCTATAGGATGTTTTTCTGCTTTCATAGTATCTGTACAATACTTTGAACATGTAAAGTTCTATATTAATACCAGTAATTTTTATTTTACATTACGGAAGTGGAATTTGCATAAACTCAGACACTTGTTGCTGAACAAAGCATTTATTTTGTAAAATCTCATCTTCCTTGCTCATTGGTATTGACCAAATTATTTCTCCTTTAGAAGGTTTCCAGTTGCTTTCCTATCTGAGCTTGCTTTCAACGTGCTTAATGACTTTATCACTTCTGACGTTGTCTGCCTGTCACACTTGGTTCTCTCCTGCCTCTCTTACCCACCAAAGCTCCTGGCCTTGCCTTCACTTTAATTACTGGGATGAACGAGTGACAGTTTTCCTGCAGCTCTCTGCATGATTGGATCTCAGTGAGCTCCAAAGCAAAATTGTTATGCCCTATTTAAGCAATGCTTGGGAAAAAGTAGCTGTTCTATGTTGACTACTGTGAATCTGTCTGATTTGCAGGCATTGAGTATGTTATGGTGTGTAATATCTTTCAGTTCTTGGTACCTTCCTTTAAAATGGAATTTATTTAAGCAATGGAAGAGGGTTCTGAGGTTACAGAAATGCATCTAATGCTATTAGTAATAATTCATGTAATCTTGGGGCATTTTAATCTTAAACAAAACAAAAAATTCCACACCACAAGGCCCCTTTTAATTTTCACTGGGCCTTTAGAGTGTGCCTTCATCCAGCACTTGGCTAGAATGCTGCCAATATTGAGGGAGAGTCATCAAATGTGTATTTAAGAGCTGCTGCATTTGGAAAACAAGGTTTCAGAAAGTTACTTCTTCATCCTTCCTATCCACATCTGGTTTTACTTTCATCTGGGATTTTAGTGTAGTTTAGTCCATAATGTCTGTATCATTTGATTTCTGTATAGGTAGAATCTTTGCAAGCAGAAATAAAGGACAAGATGGACGATTACAATAAGCTGCTGTTAGAAAAGGAGCAAAAGCAGCACGAAATAACAGCTCGTGATAAAGAGATAGAGCAGCTGGTGGCACAGGTACGAGAGCTGGAGCAGAGTGGTGCTGAAGCCTCCAAGGCCGTTCGCTACCTGGAACAACAAGCGCAGAAAATGAAGAAAGTGGAAACCGAGCTAAAACAAGTAATTTTAAAGCACTTATTTAAATAGGAGGGGCATTATGCAAACAGGGTCTTCCTGGGGGATATCAATGACTGTGTTAGTGTTGTCTGAGACCTACCCCTGGCACCTAGTGGTGAGTTAAACCCTTGTTTTAATGGCAGGTTTTGCAGCCATAGGTTTAAACCAGCTCTCTGAATTGTAACCCTCCTTACTAACTGCTTTTTGACAGTTGCCATGTTTGCATGGGTCAGAGCTGCTCTTTTGCTTCTCTGGAAATGCCTAGGAAGATTGTGTTACTGAATGTTAAACATTGTGGGTCTTCAGTAAATAACTAGGTTTAAAGTCATATTGTCTGAATAGGTGGCTGCTCCTGCTGTGTGTCTTTGAAGCCAGATCTGTTTCCCATACTCTGAAATTTTTGGTGCTTTGTTACTACTGCAGATTCAGTCACAGCTCAGAGTTCAGGCTTGCATTCCATTTATCAGAAGTATACTCTTTTTACAAAACATCTGAGTAACTTTTTTTCTACCTCCTTAAACTAAATATTTCAGTTTCCTCCCAGCAGTTTCCCTTGGGTAAGTATTGATGGTGTGTCTTGTCAAGTTTGAAGACTTTATAATGGTGTGATCTAAACAAAATTTAGTAGTTTAATGGCTAATTCTATAAGTATTTGCTACTATTATTTTTAATTTTAAAAATATTGGTATTTTTTGTTTTAGCTTCAGCTAATGTGATATAGAGGAGTCAGTTTATTAGGTACTATTACAAGGGACTTTTTACAAGGGCTTGTAGTAAGAGGACAAGAGGTAATAGATCAAAACTGGAAGAGGGGAGGTTTAGGTGAGACATTAGGAAGAAATTCTTTCTTGCAGGGGTGGTGAGACACTGGCCCAGGTTGCCCAGGGAAGCTGTGGCTGCCCCATCCCTGGAAGTGTTGAAGGGCAGGTTGGATGGGGCTTGGAGCAACCTGGTCCAGTGGGAGGTGTCCCTGCCCATGCAGGGGGATTGGAACTAGATGATCTTTAAGCTCCCTTCCAACCCAAACCATTCTAGGATTCTATGATTCTATGACTATTCCTATCTATTTGGCACTTGTGAGTTTGCATCTGGAGAAATGCTTTGTTTTAGACTCACATGTACAAGAAGGACATTGGTGTATTGGAGCAAGTCTAGCAAAGGACTATTAAGGTGGTCAGGGGGCTGGAGCAAATGATTTTTGAGAGGAGGCTGAGAGAACAGGGTTTCTTGAGCTTTGTGGAGATCTCGTTGCCAACAACCACACAATACAAGGTCATAGAACAGATGGAGTCAGACTTGGAGGTGCACAGTGAAAGGATGAGAAGATAGGAGCATAAACTGCAACAAAGGAAATTCCGATTAAATGGTAGGGGGAAACGATCATACTGGGGGCTGTCGTGGACCGAGATAGGTAAAGCCGCGACTCACACCCCCACCTCAGGGGATCGAGAGCTGAAGACCACTCCCCGTCACACCCACAAACAACGCTTAAGAATCAATAGATTTATTAAAGGCACTGAGGGTTTGGCAAGTCTGATATCAACGATCACACAGGGTCTATCTCTATATATATCCACACCTATATATCCATATACCAACAGCTATACAACTATACATCTATATACCAATAACAACACACACAGAAAACAAGAGAGAACCTCCCCCCTTCCCCCCTGTTCCCGTTCCCGGGCAGGGATAAGAGGGAAAGCCTGGAGAGAGCCTTTGGGAAATAGAAGAATATGGGAAAAGAGAAGTGAGTGTCTGGTACGTGTGAATATTATGTAGGAATGTTTATAGGAATGTTAGTAAGATGTCCGCAATTCTCACCACCGGGGTACGGCCGAAGCCAATCCCTGGTCGGGATCCACGTCCTTTCCCTTGAGACTCCAGGCAAACGGTCCGTTCGGTACGCCCACACGCCAACAACCACAGGGAGCAGCGCCGTAACGGCACGGCAGCCTCCGCAGCGGTACGCTCACCGCGGCGGCTGGATCCGTGTGTGTTCACAGAGCGCGCGTCTTCTTGCTCCTCCCTTTCCTGGTTCCGGCCCCGCCGTGCCTCCTGGGAGCTGTAGTCTGTAGTCTGTGCGCATGCGCCTGGTACCTCTGTCCTCTCCCCACGAGTGCTGGGGGGGCGCATCGCCAGGAATGGTCAGTGAATGTCGCTGGATTAAAGGCCATTATAGAGTCCGTCTCTCATATCTCACCCCGTGGCTTTTATGACAGCGACTTGGTTCCTGTGTGGTGTATATTTGTGTCTGTATATGTATGTACATCTGTACCCTAGTAGGCTCTTGTCCAAACTCTTACCTCTTTCCCTGTTTGAGACAAACATGTATACAATCTCACATATTTCATATCTACACATCTAAAACAACGTATATAACGTTTTATGCATGTTTCTGAGGGAACAATTCCCTATACAACATATATACTTATAAACTCATACATATATATATATACATACTCATATATATAATACATAAGAGAAATATAAATAGAAAACCCATAATTAATATATTGGTGCACCATTAGTATCTTATTTACAGACCAAAACCCAAAGGGGAAATAGGTATAGGAGACATGATGCTGTATAGTAGGAGGCGTTGTGCAAACCATGGGGTGATCAAGTCCATAGTATGCACAAGGTACCTCCCCCCTCAAAACCAGTGTCGGGCTGATCAGACCCTATTCTGGCTTGGGATGTCTCCGGTTCTTTGGGTTGTGGGTTTAGCATATACACATTGCTATATACACAAGTATACAGATACACAGTTACAACCTATCTCTACAATCTGTCTTGCTTCATTCAACATGAAGTATCCAATTTGTACTGATTTTGAGTTGTTTGTTATTCATGTCAGATGCAACCCAGGTGTTTGAATTCACAGGTGTTTGCAGGGTCATTTTGACTTTCCCAATATTTGGCAGGTGAACCAGTACAGTCTGTCCTGGGTGTAGGGAATTTTTTTTCTTGTTGCAAGGCTTTCTTTGTGTCTCCTTTTCTTGAGTGGGTGATGTAGGAAAGAAAGCAGTTAGACGAGGACACCTGTTTACCCCCCATCTGTTATTTATGGTGGTGACTGCATATCGCAACCTTTCATCCCATTTGGAGTCCTGTGGGTGGATAAGGCTTTTGATTAACCCGTTAGTACGTTCCACTATCCCATTTGCTTGGGGATAGTATGGCATATGAAATGTCCATTGGATGCCTTCACTTCTCGCCCACTGTTGTACCAGATGTGAAGTGAAGTGAGTGCCATTATCAGACTGAATATGTGTAGGTTTAGGTAATACCCCAAATACCCTTTCCAGGAAGCGAACTGTATTTTCACCATTTGCTTTGGAAACAGCTTCAGCACAAGTTAGACCTGATACCACTTCTACCATCACAATGATATACTGTTTGTTACCTGATTTGCTCACAGGGGCAAAGAAATGTGGAAAAAGGGGCTCGGAGCCAATGGAGCTCTAAGAAGGATTGCCTATCACAAAATTTTTCAATAAAAATATGCTTGTTTTGAATGGCAATTACTTTTTTTTACTGTCCCCCAAATGCCAACATATGAAAAATGTCGGTGTTGCAGATAACGGAGACTCACCCAAAGAAGAAATAGGTCTGAAAAGAGTAATTTTGAATACAGAATGGTATCATTTTGTGAAGAATTCCGACTAAACTCCCAGGTGGCAGATCCATTTATCCTGCCATCTTGTGCGTGGGGCAGATCTTTGTGTTCTCCTGGTCCAGCTCTTTTCAGTTGTTCAGGTTGTTGATATGTAACGTTGATGCTTCTGGTTAGGGTTGTGCTGGAAGGATTGCTTATCCTTTGGCTTGAGGTCTTGAAAATTTGTTTAGGGAGTCTGCTATCCTATGGATTTTGGTATTAGTGAAAGAAGATACCACAGATACAGAATCATTTAGGTTGGAAAAGACCTTTAAGATTATTGAGTGCAACTGAAAACCAAACACTGCCAAGTCCACCACTAAACCATGTCCCTAAGGTGCTGTCTTAGTGTACTTTGAATAGGGAAAAAGGCTGAGTAAGAGCAAAATGGCCTCCAAAAAATCTGTGTATTTGAACCTTGTGAGTGAAAAAAAAAAAAAGTAGATATGCTGTGGAGCCATGATACAGGGCAAATCAGAGTTTCAGGACATTAGACTAAGTAAGTGTGGGCATCCAGAAGAAGATTTTACCGTGAAGGTGGGTTACGTAAAGCTCTGATTTTTGCCTGGGTTACTGCTTGTCTTTGCTGGGTCACTGTAGCAACCTCAGAACATAGCAACTGAGAATGCTAGGAAAAACTTAACTCTTGTGTGCTGAGACATCATGAGCTACGGCAGGCTTGCAGCTCTGCTGTCCAGTAAGTGCAGGAACATCTGAGGTAAGGCAGCCTAGGTCTTCAGGAATCTGGATGTGCACATTGCTACTGGAGGTTTTTTGTCAGTGATCAATAAGAGCTTTAAAGCAGTGGGGATAGTGTCTTATTTGTAGCTGTTGTTGCTTGTGTTTTGTTGTAACATGTGCCCTTGCATGTGTGGCTGCAGGACACCTGAAGGGCTGGTTAGTATTTTAGGTTCTTGTGTAATGGCAAGAAGAGTTCTCATTTCTCCCTTCAGGAGAAACAAAAATGTTTCTGTGACAGGTGCTTTGCTACCCAGAAAAGTGCAGGTGATGCTTTTGTAATTGTTTCATTTGTTTTTTCTCCTGCCAATGATACTAGGCGTGAATGGCACAGGTTTGTACCCTAACTGGCTGTCTCCCCTAGAATTTCTTTTCCTCCTCTGCTGTGTGTGCCTGGACTGTCCTCGGGGCAGGTGGGAAAGCCAATGGGGACTAACTGGGGGCTAGTGGGTCAAAGTCAGATGGCCTATTTAGTATTAATGTGAAGGTCTGGACAAGCCTGTTCTTGGACATGCTGTTTTGATACTGTGGTACAGTGTTAACTGTGTAATGTATTTTTTATTTTCTTAATTGATGCTTCTTTCATTTTAAGATCAGAAGATGCTATCCATGTACTCTGGGTCTTAGTTCTCTTTGACTAGAGAAAAGGTGGTAAAATCTTACATAATTTTTTGGCAAGTCCTACAATGAGTCTGAAATAACCCTCCTGTTAGAGGCATGTGTATTGAGCTGTGGGAAGGATAAGTGTTGGGCACCAGAGGCACTTAGTGCCTGGGGTGTTTTGCCCAGCTTTCCTTTATTGTATTAAGTACAGATATGTATTCCTGCTGTTTGGACAACTTTCCAAATGAGGCTTTCCTTCTTGGACTGACCCAGCTCCTGAGAAGGACTGTGAGAGAAAGAGGACCAAAAAAGATGTTTTAAAAATCAATAAATAAAACTAGCCTGACAGACCACAGATGTGACAGAAACTTGCTGGTGCTTCACATTCTGATGTAGCATTATGGATCTGTAGTAGGTTTTTGATCTACCCACAATCCTCCATCTCTTAATTTAAGTCTCCAACTCTTAAATTCAGCTTGAGAAATATATGGTATCATAATAAAAGTGGGAATAGCTACAAGAGTAAGATGTTTAGTTTACGAAACATACAAAATGCTGGGTAGTTGGGAAAGTATAATTTATCACTGAATGCTATATTTTCAGAAGTTGTTCAGCTTGGTTTAGAAAAAACAAAGGGGTAAAAACTTCAGTGAGCTAAAAACATTCAGTTGTTTTGCATTCCTACCTCTTTATAGGCCATTGGGATCAGGTACTTGATTTCTTGTGCTGGGATTTGTCAGGGATGGCCAAGTATCCTGGCAGGATTGTTCTGTTAGGTGGGTAGGTATATCGACAACAATTAACTCTAACATTAAAAAAAATGTTTTGCAGGATAAAGAGGCGTTGCAACAGCAACAGTACAATAACCTGCTTCAGATCTCTGCCCTACAGTCCAAGCTGGACGAAGCAAGGCACCGAGTACCAGCAGATGGCAGTTCTGCCCCAGGGCTGATGGAGCAGCTACAAACAGGGCAGGAAGCACTTCAGACGAAAGAGAGAGAGGTAGGAGTTCTGGGGGGTCCTGCAAACTCGGGAATCACTCACAGAATTGCAGAAACCTTTTGAGCAAACTTGTAGCTGGGAATTTAAGCCATTCAAAAACGCAGTGACTAATGTTATAGTAAATGTGTCTTATGCAGAATTCTCTCTGCTTTGGTGTTAACTAACCTTCCCTTTTCTTGCTTTGTTCTGTTTTGTCACCCCTTTGTCCATCCGTCTCCCCTGCCACTGGAAACTGTCTTGTGATGATTCACATTAACTTTGAGACTGATGAATATCTATTGTAAACTGATTTTCCTTTCCTTCCAAAGTTGAAGTGAAGCAGAAGGTAGATACATTTTTGTTTGACTTGGAGAGTGAGCAATAGTTCCCTTAAGTTCAGGCAGGACGATTACATATAATGGTGCCATCTGACCACCTCTGTTTGGTGAGCTGGAGAATGTTAGTGATGGTCTTCGTGCCAAGCTAAGCTGAGACACAGTGCAATTGGTCACATTATTTAGAACTTTCGTTGGATTTACATCCACAGATACATGTAAACCCTGTGTGTTTCTGTAATATTACAGAATTATTATTATTATAGTATCTGTAATAGACATCCATACGGTCCAGTGTAGGATGTGCAAAGAAAAATGTGGGTGATCCTCTAGTTCAGTTGTACACCATTGTTTCAAGAGCAATAAGAGAATAAAATAGATTTTGTTACAGATGAAGGTTCTGGGTCACTTAATGAAGTTTGATTTGAGGAGCCACTAAGATTTTTTTATTCTCAACACCCCTGTGCCCTGCTGCCCGTTAAGGCAATAGATTATAAAAGCTGTGGGTGGCAAGATCACAGTGTTTCCACAACAAGCTTTGCTCTCAAGCTTTCAAACGGCTACAGCAGATAAATGTGTCGTTATTGACTCTTTTACAGGTTGAAGGAGTCAATGCTCAGAACTTTTTTGTTACTGGGGTTTTCACTGCAGTGCTGATTTCTGTCCTCTAGGAGGAGAACGGTCATATGTTAACTGCTTGTGATTACATGCTAACGTGTCTCCTCTTGTTACATCAAATTACATCAGTGGTCAAGGCTTGTTTGTTCAGAACATAGATTAACATTTCTTTTATGAGCAATTAGATTTTTTTAGGAAGAAAATGGAAAGCTACCTTTGCAGTACTCTGGTTTGGCAGCTGAGGAGCTGGAACACTCCCTCTTTTTTATGTCAAGTATTTTGTTAGTGCACATTGATTAGAGAGAGTTTAAATCATAGAATTTACTGAAATTACTTGCTTTCAGTAAATAAGATGATGAATTAAATTTTTTCTGCTTAAATAAGAGGTCTTCATTGCAACAACTATGCATTTTCTTCTTCTTTTTTAGATTGCAAGCTTGTTAGACCAACTAGAACAATATAAAGATAATTTGATCAGTAAAAGTGAGGAGATACTGCAGCTGAACTTGCAGTTAGAGATGCAAAAAAACCTTAGCACTTCCAGCATCAGCCAGCTTCAGGTAGAGAATGCACACTTGAAGGTAGGTTTCCTTAGCTTTAGTGTGCACCAGCTAAAACTTCGGAGACCTCCTTTCTTGAGTGTTGTGGTCTTCATCTTGTGATCTTATGAAGAGATATTTGTTTTGTTTCTTTTGTCAAGGGGATGTTGCATAACTGTTACAAGGTGAACGCTGGTTATTTCCGAACAAAAAGCCTCCAATACTCTAGATTCATGCCCA
The DNA here is from genome assembly GCA_020745705.1 of Hemiprocne comata. Lineage (NCBI taxonomy): Eukaryota > Metazoa > Chordata > Aves > Apodiformes > Apodidae > Hemiprocne > Hemiprocne comata. The sequence continues at coordinate 38,700,313 of CM036591.1, forward strand.
TGCCATTATCCACAACAGCCATTTGATTTAAAAAAAAAGCTTGTATTTTTCTAGCCCTGAAAGATTGTGAACTAGTGTTGTAATTTAGTAAACATGACGTTCTGTGTGCATTGCTGACCTCTACAGCCATAGCAAGTGTTAGGAATGTTACAAAGTGACAAGCAATAGGACACGAGGAAATGCCTCAAGTTGTGCCAGGGGAGGTTTAGATTGGATATCAGGAACAGTTTCTTCCCCAAAAGGGTTGTCAGGCCCTGGCCCAGGCTGCCCAGGGCAGTGGTGGAGTCCCCATCCCTGAAAGGCTTTAGAAGCCCTGTAGATGTAGTGCTGAGGGACGTGGGTTAGTGGTGGCTTTGGCAGTGCCAGATTAACACTTGGACTTGATGATCTGAAAGGTCTTTTCCAACTAAAACAATGGGATTGCTGTTTTTTTTCCGATCAGGAGGATCTAACAAAACTTCATGAGAAGCAAAATCAGGACATGGATGTTAGTGATTCCTCAGCTTTGTCATTCCCACAAACGCTGCTTCAAGAAAAGAATCAAGAAATAGATCACTTGAATGAGCAGGTGAAGAGGCTCCAGCACAAGCTAGAGAATACTCTGGAGAATAAAGTAAGAGTATGTTCATAGCTTGATCTTGAGGGAAGCCAAGTATGCAGAACCTTATTGTAAATGAAACCTGTCTGATCATTCTCTTAGGGAAGTAGAAAGTATTCTGAGTAGCTACCAGCTGAAGTGTGCAATTCTTCATGCTGTTAAATGTGTAAATTAATGTGTGTGTTATTCAGAAGGAAAATGTCATTTAAACTCTACTTGCAATAGTAATTCTACCTCCATACAGTAATATTCAGACCTTATCCTTTTGCTTAGGTTCTGGAAGACCAAAAATCTGAAATTGAAGAACTCAGATCACTTGTTGAGCACCTTCGTGGTGACCAGGAAAGGCTGCGTAAGGACAAAGATGAAGAGGTAGAGCAACTCCATGGAGTAATTGAGAAGCTTCAAAAGGAGCTAGCACAATTTGGACCAGTATGCCATGAAGTTAGTGACAACCAAGATGATCTCTATCAACTTACTTTGGGAAAGCCTGTGGAAAACCTTCAGAATGAGTTGAGGGAGGGACCAGTAGATTGTCAGGGTGATACTGATCTAAACAGAAGAAATGCATTTCTACTCTCCAAAGTTAGAGAATGTCAGGAGGAACTAGAGCTTGTCTCAAATGCTAAAGAAGCTCTGCAGCAGCAGCTGGAAGAGAAGGAATCACAGTTCAGACTGGAAGTGGAAATTTTGGAGAAAAAAAGCCAAAAATTGCAAGAGTCATCAGAGCAGCACATTGCAGAGCTAACCTCTCTGAGAACACAGTATGAGGCACTTCAGGAAGAGCACAGCCTTTTCCAAACACATTTTTCTCAGAAAGATGTTGAAGCAAGGATGATGACTTCTCGCATTCAAGAACTTGAAGATACTGTGAGAGAAAGAGAAGCCAATATTCTAGAGAAAGAGATAAGAATGAGGACCATGACGGGTCAAAGGGAAGCTGACACGACCGAGTTGCAGTACTTAACAAAAAAGGCAGCAGAGCTTCAAAAAGAGTTGGAAAAGAGAGATGCAAGTCAGGCTCAAGATGTTTATAGTCTTCAGTTAGAAGTTTCTAGACTTGATCTCCAGGTGCAAGCACTGAATCAGAAAGAAGTAGCTTATCAGAGAGAGATCAATGAACTGCAAGGTAGTGCTGCAAAACTGAAAGATCAAATCGAGGCGCACGTGAAAGAGCTTGAAGCCTTACGACAGGAAAGAAGTGAACTTATTTCACAGCTGGAGTCATCCAAGCCAAAGGAACAAAGTGGTCATGGAGAGACTAACCTTCTCAAGCCATGCTGCCAGAAAGACAGAAATGGTGAAGCCCTTAAAAAAGGAATGGAGGAACTGGAAGAACTGCAAGCAAATGTTAATCAGTCGATTGCAGTACTGGCTTCCCCTGCTGATAAACTGGTATGTGATTTGTCTAAAATGAGAGAACAATTATTCACTCTGTCCTACAATGTCAGAGCTATGGAGGATGAAATGAAATTTGCATGGTGCAGGTTTAAAATAAACTAAAATATCTTTTCAAACCGTGCATCATTTAGACTCTTATCCACAGAATCTAAGACATCAAAAGATTAATTTTATCTTAAAATTACTTAGGTTAAGCAATTGAAGGTAAAATCAACCAAGAACTGTCAAAGATGTTGACTGTGTATGTGGCTGGTGACATGTAGACCTTGGATTGCAGGGAGCTGGGCAGGCGTTCTTGGGGAGGTACCACTTTGCAAGGATGGGGCAAAGCTCTGCTGTCCAGCAGGGCTCCTGTGCAGAGAGATTGTTCTAGTCCTGTTAAAACTTTCCTCGGTAAAACAGAGAGGGAACCTCAGAGCCAGAGATCCAAGAATTCCTGTTTTGTGGGGAAAAAGAAAAAGTTAGCAGGGTGGGAGAAAAGACTCTCTTAAAGCAGTGGGTGGGCCAGCTTGGGAGGGGGCTTTGTGAGGATTCTGTGCCTGGGGCACTGAATGAAAAAGTGGAGGTAGCAAGGCAGCCAGACCGTCTGCATAAGCTGTGGAGGCATTTTAAGAGAAGCTGCAGCTTGGTATGCTCAACATATGTTCTGGAGGCTGCCTTCTGCCACAGAAGACACACAGCCTTCATCATGAGCACACCTGGGACTACTTCTCCCTTAGGGTCATCTATAATAATGGCATCAGTAGGCCCTGGAATTAGAGTGGACACTAGCCTTAGGGTTCCTTAATCATGTGGTGTTAGCAAGTGCTGTCACACTGGATGCCTGAGGTTATAAGGATGGGGGTAAAGGTATTTTCATGGCATGGTTCAGGGATGCTCCATTTGGATGTCAGCCTCCAAGTGGGGTAACAGGTTTAGAGGCTGAAGACAGGAAGAATGTTTGACTTCTGGAGTAAGCAGTGAGGCTTGTTGGAGCAGTGGCTCTGCAACAGCAGCCTTCCCAGGGTGTCTGTAACTTCAGGAGGCCTTGGGAAGAGACGAAAGCCCTTTCTATAGAAATGCTGACTTAATGAGAGCCTTTGTAGCAAGGTAGGCAGGGATGTACCTGCATACTCCATGGCACAGTATTGACATTATTCAGGTGTCTCTGCAGTTTGAGGGTGGAAGTCCAGCCTTGCCCTGGTCAGTGACCATGCCCTCACACTATGGGAAAGATGCTGAAAAGGTTTTGTGGCTATTAAGATACCCCAGCCCTCTGGCTGGAAAACAGCTAGTTATGTGCATGGATCAGAAGAACTGAGGAACAACTGTTGTGTCCATGCTAGCTGGATTTCCCAGTCTCTGTCAGCCATGGTAGTTGGGTAGAAAGACTTGGTCTGATCTAGTGTGTCTGTTTTTACAGAGTCAGAGTTTAAGAAATGGTCTGCAGTGTTAATGATCAGCAGAGACTTACATTTGTTGTTTGATGCTTGGAAAAATAAAAAATAAATGAGTAGAGTAACCCTGTGGGAACAGGATGCTAAAAGGTACCAGAATTGAGGTTATAGCATGTTGGTATGTATGGCTGCTGTGTGTGTCACATCATGGGACGTGTGACTCCGTGTTCCCTCCAGTGACTGGAATTAGATGGGGGACAGTTTTTCCTGCATAGAAATGGCAGTCAGAGGAACCATCTAGACTTCTTAACCATTTTTTCCTGGTGCCCTGGGTCAGCTATTAAGCCTTAAGAGGTTTGTCCAGTTAGGAAAGCAACAGGTTTTGATTTGTATTTATTTGGAAGTAAGAAGATTATTTACATAGCTACAAGGAATACCCTTTTTTCCTTATTGATACAAGAGTCAGCTCTTCAGAAATACTTCTACTTTTTGTACAGATTTTTTTTCTCCTATTGATGATATGCTTGTTAAAAAGCCTAGTTAGCTGGCATATAAAATATACTGAACTGTCAGATCATTTTTGCATAAAGCCTGAGAATAATAATAGATACGACTATTAAATTAGAGAAGATCTTTTTAAATGCATGTCTTTCAGTTTGCAAAATCATATTTAAATTCCATTAAACAACTAATGTGTGTTATTTAATTGTAGGAAAAAGATGAAGTTATGGTTGACTTGGCAACTCACAACATAAATCAGAACACTCAGACTAAGCAATCACAAGAAAATATCTTGATTCAGGAATCGGATGTAATCAGCAGCTCTGAAGAGGAGCAAGATTTGAAAAAGCTTTGTCAGCAAATGTTGGAAATCCATCAAACTCCTGATTCTCCACAGCAGAATTTGAACACAGGCAAAGACACTTCAAAAGACTTCCAGAACTTCATTGCAAGTATGGCTTCGTGGGGCTCTCCTGAGATTGTGAGAAAGCAAGATATAAGCACGGAATGTCAAGCAGTGCTTCATCTGACTCCCTTTTCGGAAGCTGGAAGCTCAGATCTTGAAATGATGCACACCAGGTCATCCATGCAAGAAGATAATTCTGTATTGCTGGGATATTCTGACTTTTATGAAAATGGCAGTGAGGAAGCAGCAGTGGCAGTAGATAGAAAACGTACGGCTTTCTCTGAAAGTACCTACTCTGATGACCAAGATGTGGAGAAGAAGATTTCAGTAAGTGATATCAAATGTCTGATTTAATTTTAATTAAACAAGACTGCTCAGCTTTGTCCCCCTTGGATCATTTTTGGGCCACTGGATCCACGTGGTAGAAACTTAGGCCCCAAGAGGGGTAGGTCCAGTGATGTTCTGGATGTGTAATTGTTAGTTCCTCTCATGCTCTCAGATAGTGCAGAGAATTCTGGCCTGTGTTAAAACATTGTTTGCCAGTTGCTTCTAATAACTGCAAACAGTCTTCCAAAACCTAAAATTGAACAATAAGCTGCTTACAGCAGGCTTTGCATCCTGCACATGGACACAGTGCTGATGTGGTGTCAGTAAAAAATATGAATATTGCTCTTGTGCTCTCAGAAGATTTGCTGGGAGAACCCTTCAGATCCTGGTACTTTGGCAGTGACGCTACATGGGAGTAACTGATAAATCTTAATAATCTTTCATGTGCAAGTAATTGAGCTAAAACCTCTGCAACTTTTTTGCTGCTAGGGTACTCAATCTGCTGTAACAGTTCTCTTAGGAATATCTGTCCTTGAGTGTTAGAGGAGACTGTTTCAAAATTAGAGGTTTTTGTTTTTAATGGAAATATTTTGTATTTTTTTCTATATCGTTTCACAGGAAGATGAAGTCTGCATTTCAGAAAATTAATCTTTGGTTGTATATTTTTGTGCCTTGCATTTGAAGGGCAATTAATTACAAACACGTGTCTGCTTCTTAAGACTATTGAAAGGGAGGAAAAAATGAGGTGGAATGGCTTCCACAGAGCAGGAATGTTGCGTTCGCAGTGGTATTTGCCATCTCTAGCACTGTGATCAACTAGCATTTGCTAAAATCTGCACTACTAACGGGGGGGTTATAATTGCACAAAACTCTACAGCTGGATTCAGAAAACTAAATCAATGTAAAAAATTATTTCCATGCAGATGAGAGAAGCTGATAATCTAACCTTAACCTGTTCTGATTTACAACATGGTGTAAGATCAAGAGCGTCTGCCATAGGTGCGATGGGCGATGGATATGGCAGCTGTAAGTTTAACTCTCTAGATTCCTTTCACCTTTTGTGAACTTCAGTATAAAGATATTAAAATGGTCCCCCTTTCTCCCATTGTCTTTTACTGTAGATCTTTTATTTGAAAGTTCTGCCTTTCTCAGGTGGTTGTTTGTTTAGGAAGACCTGTGTATTTGTGCTAGTGGAACTCTGCTTTTACCTTTTCACCTGTATGTACTGGATGGGAGATGTGGGGTTTTAGTGAGTCCTGACAACTAAGGTGCTTTCTCTGGTGCTAAAGGCAACTTACAACCTTTTTACTTGTTTAAGTTAGCTGAGATCTCAACCCACTAACTTCACCTGACCCTGCATTCAAACTGGCAGAAGAAACGATGGCTATTTTGCAAGAGGTTAGGCTGATTTTGAGTTCTTTTCATCTTTGTAATGCTTGGGGGGGGCTGTCTTTCTCTCCAGATCCCACCTCAAATTTGGCAGCTAAACTAAAGCAGGAGCTACAAACATCAGAGCACCTAGATGCTAGTTTCATGGCTTATCTGCAGTACCGTGGAATGTTTCCAGATATTATGGAGTCAGTGAGAGAGATGGAAATACTTTCACCACAGCTGAAGGTAATAGATGATTAATAAAAGCATACCAGCAAATTGAAACAGCAAAATGAAATGCTAATATAAAATAGAGTTAGCTGCTACCTTTACACTGTAAACTGTTCTGTAATGGTTTAAACTTCAAGTTGATTATGGTTCTTGAGTTATTTTTGGATGTCTCGTGTGACAAATTTACTGACATTTGTCTTGCTTGTACTTGGTGGAATTGAAAAAGTTTTGCACTGGTGATGTTCCAGAATGTGGCAGTAAAAGGTCTGATTGATCTGATCTGTGGGTTTGTCTTGGAGGCTTTACAGAAAGCTGTTTCAAAAAGAAACCTAGCTAGCTGACATCCTGCTCCCCTGCGTATTCCTGGCATTCTGATACGATGAAGAGCTGTGGAAACACCACTAAAAAGTGTGGAGGGATCTGTCAGAGTCAGTTCAAGGAGCATGAAGAATATACAGAAGACTGAGCAGTGATTGCTTATTCTAGTCAGCAAGGCAAGTTTAAGAAAATATATGCCAGGGGCTCTTTGGTGTTGCAGCTGAACAAGCTCTTAGCCATTCCAGGAATTCTAGCTGGTGAAAGGGAGAAATTCAGTGCTCCAAATCACCTCATCTGTCAGGCTGGTGGGAAGTACCTGGGTAAGTACAGTAGCCTTCGGGGAGTTTGAATACTTGAAGGAGCTTGAGTAATAAGAAGGTGGAAGAAATACACCTCCTTAGGAGGCAGCATTCACTTTGTAAAATGTTTAGCAGATTCTTTCAGCTTGCTCAGCAAAATGAAAGAACTGTGCAATGAAGGAAGGCTGTACAAGGGGAAGGTAAGTCTGAATTCCTACTCAAGCTGACTGACTCAGGGAACTCACAAGGGGAAGGAGACTGGGCCTTTATCTCTGCTCGGGCAGAAGGAGGAACCTTCCCCCATCTGCTGAAGTGCCCCTCCATAACGGGCTTGATGTTCTGGGGCTGGAGAATGAAGAGCACATTGAGTTACTGACATGATCCAAGAAAAGCCAGCCATGCAAAGCTGATGCAACCACCCACTTGCATTAGAACCAGTGCCACCAGAAAAGCACAAAGTATTAGTAATTGGAGATTCCTTACTGAGAGTCACTGAAGCACCCATTTGCTGTCCAGACAATGTCTCTAGGGAAGTTTGCTGCTTACCAGGAGCTTCTATTCATGATACCACTGAGAGGCTGCCAAGCCCAGTGAGCCCTACAGATTACCATCTGCTCCTACTGTTTCATGTAGGGTCTAACAGTACTGTAACAAGGCAACCTGGAACCATCAAAAGAGACTGTATGTCCCTCTGATCAATGTTAAAAGGATTGGGAGCACAGGTGGTGTTCTCTATCCTCCCAGAGGAAGGGATCCAGGAGGGCAGACATGAACAGGTGAATGCTGGGTTGTGTAGCTGGTGCTGTACTCAAGGTTTTGGATTGGATCATCAATCTAGACTTCAGTGTCTGTAAGATCTGAGTGCATATTCCAGTAGTGAATGTTTAGTTTGAACACTTGATTGTGCTTCTGTTCTTAGTGTTTATTAAAGTTTTTCATTGCTTAGCATTGGCTCTTGAAATTATCACTATTTTGATTCCAGTGACAGAAAAGCCACTCAAGTTGGTTCAAAAGTCAAGTAATTCAAACAAGTGCAAAAAAGGCATATCAAGAGTTAAAGCTAAATACCCTGTGGTGGTGGTGGTGTTACAATGAGTATCATCCAGAAGCAGTTCCAGGTCGAGGTTGGGACATGTATGTAGAAAAGGACACAATCTCCAGTGACCTTCCTTGAAAAGAGACCAGGAAACATCTGTGCATGATGTAATAGTTTGTCAACAGGGAATTAATTTAAAAGATATTATTTTGCCTGGAATGTCAGAGGAAACAATTTCCACTGTGTAAATTATTGACTGATTAATCTGGGAGATGTTATTTCTACATAATCTGCTAAATTAAGCCAAGGTTGTCCAAATACATAATTCAGTTTTCTGCTATCACTGGGGTTTAATGTGACATGGCTTCAAACTTCATAGAATCTAAATAGTTAAGAAACAGCAATGATAAAGTACAGTCCTAATTACAGGACTAAATTGCACAGTAGCATGTTAGTGTGCACAGCCATACAATGCTCTGGCCATGGCTGCCATTCACACCTCAACATCATGAGTTACAGTATTTAAGAAGACAGTGGCCACTGTCTTCTCAACTATTGACCTGAGATGTTAGGGGATAAATGTTCTCTGGTAACTGTTGGCTCACTCTGCATGCAGGTGTGGAGATGTGTATTCTTAGGTTATTAAGCATGCCAAATAGCAGGGCAGACCTGTGGGTTTTTACCTGTACCACAGCCTTAGGTGGCCTTTTTGTTGTCTAGTGCTACCCCTGCCCTTACACCGTCAGGATGCTGATGCCTCCTTCCTAATACTATGCATTGTTTTGTTTGTTTTGTTTTTTTCCTTCTCAGACTGTTCTGAAGATGGTCTATGAGGAGAGCCGCAAAATACTGGCTTTGTCAGAGCATCCCTTTGGTTTTAGGGAGCTGCAAAATGTTCATCAGACCAGAGCAGTGGTGGAGGGGTGGCAGAAGGAGAGCTTAGCCCTGCTGGATGCTATACAGTCACTGAAAGATTACCTTACCAAGCTGGCAGATAGAGGAGACAAGGTAGGGCAATAAAAATAGCCTTTAAAGCAAGGTAACCAGGTCCTTTATTACATATAGAAAAAGTATATTGTTATGTAGTTTGTGTGTGTATGAGGAGCAAGGGACTTTTTTCTTTCTGAGATCTTAACAGGCCTCTTTAAACACCTTTGGTCTGCTTAAATTAACAGGTGGGTATACTCTTCCACAGCAATTGTATGAAACACAGCAGGTTAGGGATTGAGAGAGATGCCATTTAGGAACAAAATACCTGTTTTTCTAACAGGAACATTCCGGTGTCTCTGCTGACTGGAGAGGAGAACTTCTGCAAGCAGTGCAGAGTGTGCTTGAGAAGGAGAGAAACGTGTTGCAAATTGACTTGAAGTCTCGCTTCTCCAGTCCTGGGTCTGGTGATGACAGTTCATTAGTGGAAAAAATTGAGTATATCATGAAACAACAAGTAAGAAAGCCTCTTAGAGTGTTATGCTCATAAAGAACTTCTTCTATTGCCCCATATTTTTGAAAGGTTTTTATAGTTTTATTGCTTCTGTTGTTACATCTTGTGCATCAATCCAGACTGTGTGGGTTCAATAGGCTTTTACAGTCTGTGTGTTGGTACTGGTTTTCTCAAACTTTGTCCATTGTGTTGCAAAGCCTGTTGATTATTTTAGCTGGCATCCAGAAAAAGGAGTGACCTGGAGATTGTGATAGTGCCAAGGAAATATTTGATAGAAAGGGAAGGAGGGGAAAAATTCAATTTAGAGCTTCAGACACATCTCTTGCCAAGGATGTGTATTGGGTTAACTCTGAATCTGTTCTGGATTTTTTTTGCTGATACTATTTAGGTTTTAGGTTCAGACCAGATAGTTTGTCATAACTATGATGTATAAACTATTATTAATAACTGTTACTCTTCTTGGAATCTAGTGAAGTAGGGTGTGTTTTTTTTTACTTAATGTTAACATGAAGCATGAACTTAGAATTTGAAGTTGCCTCCATATAAAACATGTACTGCAAGGATCTCTCTAGGATCTACCTTTGTAGGATCGATGGGAGTAGCCTTGTAGATTTTCCAGCCCTTGGTTCATTTTCAGGAGGAACAGAGGAAGATGGTTGTAGAGCACCTCTTCTCCTCAGACCGGAACAGCTTGCTGTCTGAAATCCAGGACCTCCGAGCTCAGCTGCGCATGACACATCTTCAGAACCAGGAGAAGCTGCAGCAATTGCAGGAAACTCTCACCAATGCAGAAGATCATGGGAGCAAACAGGAACACCACCTTCGGAGGAAAGGTGGTAGTCGTCAAGTTCTTGTGATCTCATCTTCTGTGTCAGCTCTTTCCTTTTTCCTTTTTTTTTTTTTTTTTTTTGCCTAGAAGATAAAAGGCAAAATAAGATTGCTTTGCCAAGAGGCAGATGCTGTACAATTCTTCAGTTTTACTAGGGCACTGAGGTTCCCTACAATTTTAGAAGAGGAAGGAATTTTTCTTCTTTCTGTATTAGTAGTTTAAAAAAATCTGTGAAAAGAAAGAGAAGCTTTAAAGTAACCCTCAGCAACAGACCTGAAGGGTGACTCTTGATTAAATAACATGTACATGTAGAAAACCCAGCCAGGAGAGTAAAATAACCCTTGTTGGTTTTTAGGAAATTCTTCTTATATATGTAATATTTGCTAGTAAATGGCTGGGTTTGTTTAATGAGGTCTAGAATCCATTAGTAACAGGTTTGTTGCAGTGTATTGCAGTAGTTCCGATAATCTCAAGCAGCTTTCATGCTATTCTCACTTTGCCTGGTCTACTAGCAGGTGTGTATGTGCATCCTTCTGCTGATTCAACACGTTTGAAAAGAAAGGAATTCTCCAGAGGAGAAAACTTTTAATACAGCTGATTCCCCCGTCACACACACACCCCTCCCCAGTTTGAACCAGTGCAACTGATAACGTTGTCAAGTTATCAGTAATAAAAATAACTTAACATTTTCTTTTCCCAGTTGAATTACTAGAATATAAACTTCAGCAGGAAAAATCTATTGTAAGTGACTTGCACAGCACCCTGTCTGAGGAGCAGAAGAGAGCCTCTGAAACACACGATCTCTTGAATGAAGAAAAAGCAGCCCTGAAATCAGAGCTTTGTGGAAGTAAGCAAGAGAACACAAGGCTGCAGAAATCCCTTGAAGAGCTTCAGAGGGAAATGAACCAGTTACGGTGAGAAGCATATTTATTAATTTATTTAACAACAGGTCTAAAAAAGCTCTATATATCCATTTATCTAGATCATTGGATCCACAAATGTCCTAGTGCTTGGAAACCCAGGCAGGAAAACTAACTTCTCTCACTTTGCACGGATACGTTCATTTTTTTTACTACCTGCTTAAATGTATTTATTTTTCAGTTCCAATTCACGTATTTACCTTTTCTGTAGCCTTGACTGAGAAGGTTGTGGGAACACACGCATGTTGTATGGGTGTATTACAAATGAACAGACTAGATCCCTGATGTACCCACTCCTGCAGCCTTTCTCTCAGTCTTTTGGGTGGTACTTCTGTCTGCCTGTCACCTTGTCTATGGTTTTGGGTTTTTTTGCTTCTTCCCTTCCCACCCGTATTCCTTATTCCTGGTGCATGGCAACGTTTTTCTTCCCTCTCACAGGACAACAGTTTTGCTCTGCCAGGAGAGATGACTTCTCCAGATCTCTTAATTGTTACTACATAGACTAATTCTAGCTTTACTTGCAGGGAGGTAAATGTTTTCACATGCCAAATAGCTGCAACTTGAATACTGACCCTCTTTAGAATGGGCAGAGGCCGTCTTAAAGAAACAAGTCATTAGACCAACTCATAAAAAGTAACCCAAAGTGGCTTGCTTGCGTTGCTGGTGAAGGATGTTCTGTTCTGAAGACAGACAGAGGTGTCCTTTTGAACTTTGCAGGTTTGAATTGGAAAAAAAAGAAAAGGATTTGACAGCTGCACTTGAAGACTTACGGGCTGAACGGCTGAAGGAAACAGAGCTACGGGGTTTGTTTGAGGAACAACACCTTCAGCATAAGAAAGCAGAAGATGAAAAGACAAAGGCCTTGGAGGTAATGACTTGTCAGTTCACCTCCCTTGGTGCACGGAGTTAACTAGCAGGTTATTTTTGCTGTCTTTTTCACGTCCAAACTGTTTAAAAAAAACCCCAAACTTCTACTGAACATGCATATTTTCTTTTCACAGAATTAAAGCTTTCAGTTACCCTTTGTAATTGCACATGCAGAAATAAGCAGAAGTTGTATGCCTTACTCCTCCCCCCTCATATCTTCTTAGTGTTTTCAGAGAGTTATGCTTTCACATTTCACATTTTAACCTGTTTTGTACTGCCCCTTGCTGTGCAGGGAGAGCCAGGTTCTACAGTTGTGTAACTTGCATCCTTTATGCCAGGGCAAATGTGCTACCAGGATGTGGTGTGTATGATCAGCTGAGGTTATAAAGAAAACCACCCAATGGTATATATGCTTGGCAGAGATTACCTGGAGCCTTCCCTATATAACATATATTTTTGGAAGTTAACCAAAGTCTGGTTTTGTTCCCTTTCTTTGGAATTGAACAGCAAATGGTTGAGCAGCTTTCTCTCTGACATTGCAATGACAGTTCTTGTAAAAGGCCTAGATTGACTGGAAAAGGAAGACGACATCAACCTTTTTTCTTTTTAATCTTAAAAACCAAAGCCAAACTCTGTCAGAAAACTCCAAAATGGTCCTAGTTAAATGCCCTAAGTGAGGAAACACAATTTCTGAACCTATTTCCTTGTTGTCTGGCCTCTCATGTCCTCTTTCCGGTAGGTGTTTAGGTGGGTGGTTTTTGTCTGCTGGGGTTTTTGTTACTACCTACCTGCATGGCAGGACGTGGTGCTAACATCTATTGAGAAGACTGGTCATGCAGGGAAGGCAGGGACCATCTGAGCCAAGGCAAAGGGAAAAAGCTCATTGCCACAGGTTTTGTTGTACAACAGGTTAAAGCATTCACAGTTCACATTGCATTCCAAAATCCTCCCTTGAAGCCTTCCTGTGGAAAGCTGATGCCACTGGGCATCTGACCTGGCTTTCTAGGAAGTTAGAGGAGAGGTGGTCCTGGCTGGGGAGATAGGGCAGAGCCCCCTGTTAGGAGAACAGCAATGCTAGCTCTGACTCTCTGCAAGCACCCTGGGACTGGCCAGTCAGATGCTCCCTTTCCAAATGGATCTAGGGATGGACTATTTTTATCTGCTTCAAACAGGTAGGCTCTAAAATCCAGAGGTTTTACATTTAGCCTTACTTACTGCTTAGATTTTTGGGTTTTTTTTTAAATCAACATGGGTTATTTCTGCTTCAGATGTCACTTATTAAGGGGATTGAGTGATGCACAGAATAGTGATGTCCTAGTGAAGGTCTTATTAATTGAAGAAAAAATAATATACCGGCAGATATTTTAATAAGAAAATTATTTGTATGTTATGTGGTGTCACGTTGCTCACAAGCAGGCTTCTGGCACTTGTAATGAGAAAATCAGATTTGTAACTGAAAGTTTCTAAGAGCTGAACTGCTCTAGCTCAGCCTTGAGCTTCCTCCTGGACAAAACAGGAGGGTGGACGTTGTGGAATGCCAGCCTGCTCCACAAATGAGTGTGTGTGCAGGATTCTCACAACGTGCCTCCCCTTTTGAACAGGAGCTGCATGGTGTCTTGGAGCTGCAGTCAGTGCAGAAGGGTCAGCTGGCTGTGTCCCTAAAGCATGAGCAGGTGGTGAATGACAATCTCCGCAAGGAGCTGCAGATCGAGCACTCCCGCTGTGAAGCCTTGCTGTCCCAGGAACAGACCAAACTGTCAGAGTTACAGAAAAGCCTGGATGCTGAGAAGAATCGTTCGTTGGAGCTCCTGAATTCATTGAACCACGAACGTGTTTTGACAGAACAGTTGAGCATGAGAGTGAAAGAAGGTGCTTCTTGTCAGCACAGGGAGTCACTGCTGGAACAGGCTTTTGTTCGAGAGCTCCAAGCCCAGCTGGAAGAAGAGAGGTCCCGAAGTATGGAGCTGGCTGCTGTTATTGAGAAAATGCACCAGAAGGCCATTCGTTCCAGAAGGCAGCTGGAGGCCAAAGTGCAGATGTGCTGCCAAGAAACCCAGAGGGAGAGAGAGGTCAGTGGCAAATTGCGAGCGGCACTGGAATCCCTTCAGGGTCAAAAGCAAGAGGCAACCCGTTCCTTTGAGGCCCAGGAGGAAAGAGAGGTGAAGCTGAAAGCTGATGAGGAACAACTGCAGTTGCTCTTGAAGATGGTGGAGGAGCAAGATAAAAACAAGAAAGAGGAGAGAGAGAGTGAGCGAAGACAGCAGCAACAAACTGAGCTAGAGAAACAGAGGGACTGGCAGAGAGATCAAGAGAGACTGGTAAGAATGTCTCTGCAAGCCTTGCCTGACATTGAAATAGCCACAAAGTGGGGTTTAACCCCGTGGATGGTGTTCTTTAATTGAAATGTTTGCTTCCCTTAAACAAAGCATTCTGAAAAAGACACTGGAGGAGCTCTCTCCCTGCATTTCTCAAATGCAGCTGTTGTCAGGGCTTTGTGTCTGGGTTTACTGTTGCCAGAAGTTGATCTTTAGATCTTTGCCTGTGCTGGGAGTTGCTGGTTGTTAACAGATAGAGAAGAATATGGCTTCTCCATCTGCTACAAAATACAGAACAGAACCGAAGTAGGTTTCATGTCAGTGCCCTTAGTTTGAGCTAGGCTCCTACGTACGGTTTGTGGCAGCATTGATTTCACCCTTGTTTTTTCTCAGCTCCTTCACTTTCATTAGAGGAGGAGGAAGTCTTTGCAGGCTCTCCTGGGACTTGTCAGTTGCCACATCTGGAATTGGATGGAAAAAATGCTGACACCAGAGCCATTAAATGGCTTCCTGGTGGCCCCAGAAGGCAGTATTGTAAGCCTGTAAGCCTTCCCCTGTAAGTGGAGTGTGGGTTAAAGAACACTGAGACAGATATGCTAGTGAGGTGTGACTTTTTTTTTTTTTGCAGTCTGTGTGTGTATAAAAAAAAAACAAAGCCAGAAAACGCCTCTATGTGAGTATGTGTATATATGTGTGTATATTTGTGTGTGTATGTGTGTAGAATGCAATTGACTACTGCTTATTGTGTTCAAACAGCAAAACTTGGAACGGCAGCACCAGAGGGATGAACAAAGGATTAAAGAGTTGCAGGAAATACTGGCAGTGTTAGAAGAAAGAGAGAGAAACCTCCCACCTCCAAACCATCAGCAAGAAGTGTTGTGTACCTTAAACGAAGATCGAACTGCCAAACAGCCCACAACAAAAGAAACTGAAAAACCACATTTGCAACAGCAGCAAGAACAGCTAGAGAAGATAAGACAGCAGTTGCTTTTTGTAGCTGTGCACCTGAATGAGTTCATCTATAAAACTGTAGATAAGTGAGTATTTGTTGATAAAATAGCAGTTTTCTTTACATCCTGGTTCTGAACTCGTGTGGGTCATGGCTGAGAGCCCTGTGCTGAAGGGAGTGGGCAGAATAACTGCTTACAAGACTCAGCCTTGTGTGAAACCATGGTTTTGTGGTGGCAGCAGGCTCTAGTTATTGTCATGCCACTGCAGCCATTCCCATTAGAAGCTTGGGTGCCTATGTTTGAACTACATCTGTGAAGTGGCCCTGCTTAAAAAGAACTACTGCAAAAAAAACCCCACTACTGTAAAGAGTCGTTTGGTAGTTTGGCAACTGCAACAGTCTAATTAGACAGCAATCAAAAAAACAGGTTAATTGAGACATCTACAGGGTTAGAATGGGAAACTCCATTCACCATGGCAGGGAAAAGCTAGGGGTCAGGAATGCATGTTCAAGTAGCAGTAATTTGTTACTTCTTTGGTGCAGCCTGAATTTGCATGATAGAATTTCAGACTGGTGTAAAATACAGACATTTGAATAAATCCTATGTGACATTATTTAGAAAGTCTACTCTTAAAATGAACAAGACTTGCTAATTTATGTGTGTATTCCTAATATTTTGTGTGATGAATAGTGCATAAGTGCAGCCCTAAAACTTAAAAGGCCATCCAGTGGGGAGAAGGAGTCAAATGTATGTCAACATTACTGTCAGTCAACCTGGTACTGAAAAAGTATTTCTGTTCAACAGAACAGTTAACGATTGGTCTGCATCAAATGATGAAGCTGTAGCCTCTTTACTGCAGACATTAAAGGAACTAAAATCAGAGTTATTGTCTCCTCCTGCTTCTCAGGTAAGGAAAACAATTTACCTTTGTGGATTATCAGTAAGCTGTTCTGTATTCTTTGGCTTGCAGTACACACAGAAGTTGATAGATTTGGGTTTTGTTTTTTGTTATTTTTGCCCCCCCTCTTCCTTTCTTGGCAAGACATTCCATGGAAAATTGTGTTTTGCCTTGGGAATGGGAAAAAGATGTTCTCTTGTCCTCACACTATCATCATATTAACATATTTTACTATCAGACTCTTGCTTTTTTGTTGTATTGCAGAGTCTGCTTCTGATGGCATTTTTTTCCCTAGATATTTTATATGTCCAAGGATATCAACCCCTGGGATGTGTTGCTGCTGCTTCTGTCTGCATCCAGGGACAGTTGTTTTCCAGAAAATTGTCAAGTAATTTTCAAGAAGTGCAGTAGTGGTTTGTCATCTCAGGAGGGGTGTTTTGACTGATGTTTGCAGTATTGCAAATATTTTAGACAAACCTAGGGATGATCAAAGACTGAGCTTGGGTCTATTGATACAAAATGCATAATAAAAAAACGGATTTTGGATTCCATCTTGCTCACCAGATAACTTTGCTCCATCACTTATGTCTTTCTCTTGTAAAGAAAGAGATCTTCAACCACATTTCAGCCAAAATGTTGGGGTTTAGGGCTAAGTAACAGTCTTGGCTCTTGTTTGATTCAGCCTCTCTCTATTCCCTCACCTGCTTGAGAGCAAATCCCCAGAATATACACCTTAGAGTTCTGACTGTCTGGTACACGGGAGGCTTTTGTAACTTGTGGTGTTCCCATGTACTCTGTGAGACAAGCCTGGTGTAGGACAAGCTGGTTTGGCACAGTGCAAGTTCTGCCTCTGTTTAACTGCTTACAAAATACAATAAATATTTTCCTTCTGTTGCTGTGCAGCCACTTAGGTCCCTCCAGCCTTGAGGAGGGAGATGTAACCTCTTCCCAAGTAGGTGTTCATGGAGTTACATTGCTTAAGCCTTCCTCTCACAAAGCTTTAGAGCTTCTCTGCTGCAGAGAAAATGCTTGGAGAGCCAGTGGAGGGAACCAGATAACCTTACGTCTTGATTTAAATCTGACTTAGCAGAACTCCCTCCAGAGCTGAGCTGTTAATCTGGCTCAGCTCCCTCCAAGTTATTACCCTACTAGAAAAGAAAATAATAGCTTGGGTTGTCTGTTTTTCCTTTCTTCTGTGTTACAAACTCTGTTGCAAATGCTTTTCACAACTTGTAGCTTTCCCAGGCTCTCATCACCATCAATTAGCAGGCCTCTTAGGATTAAGCCAGTGAATGCCATGCAGAACAGCAATCCCTCCTCCAGTTGGACCAGACTTTGCAATTGTCTCCTCCAGGGACTATGACCATGCTAAAATAAAGGGACTCTAGTTTTCTGACTTAAGGATTGTTTAACAATCAAGGGGTAGCTTGATGAACAATTAATTTGATACTTCTTAAGAAGTGCTGCTTGTCTGTTTCAGTTTCCCATCTTACCATTGAACATCTGAGCGCCCCTGTTGATTTTCAGGCTCCTTGTTTTCATCTTGTGGTTTGTCCCTAACGCTGGGTTATTACTTGGTTTGAGATGCTTAGCTGTGGCAGTAATGTGCAAAAACCATCACAGCTCACTTCCTTTGGGTTTCTTCTTTAGCTAAGACCTGCAGATGATACTGGCCCTGTTCAAGAACTGGAAAGAGACGCTTGGAAGCGAGAGAGAAGCGTTTTGCAAAATGCCCTGAAACAGGCTGAATCTGAACTGGCTAAAGTGACTGTTGAAATTGAAAACAAACCAGTGGCAGAAGCTTCCAGTGCTAAGGTAAAATGATGGTGATGGCCAGCAGATGGGCTGTCTGGAGCTTGGGAGCGAGCAATGCCCTGGCCCTTAGCATGTCCCTGAAACCTTGGGCACTTGGTTTGCTTTTGCTGCCTTGCCTCTTGTACAGACGTGCTGTGTGAGGCAAGATCATAAAAACCTCTGCAGACTTCTGTCCTCGGTAGTATTGCTCTTGGGCATTGCCAAAGGAATTAATCTCACATGTAGAACAGGTAATATAGTCATTCTATTTTTCTATGTAATTATGGTAAGACTTGCTGTTGCAGAGGAGCCAGGAATTGCATAGCTCAGATTTCTGGGGATATGATTATCTGTCAGATTATGGCATTTAACTTTCCCTCACTGCTGTAATCTTTTTCAGTTTCTATTTTAAAAGTTATTTTATAGATGGACAGTTTTATAAAGTGCATATTAAATTAAGAACACTTTCCCTGTATGTCCTGCATCAGAAAAGTTCCTTTTTAACTTTCTTGGTGTTAGACAGGAGCTGGCAGCAGAAGAAACCTAGCTCTTTGGAACCTCTTTTTACTCTTCAATGAGAGGGAGATTCAGATTTCTCGTCTAAGCATTAAAATATCAAACACCCTTTAATTTTTCCCCCAAATCTTAAATACATTTTATTCCTCTGATGTCTTTGTTAATGAGTAATACTGTTTTAGAGTAAGACAGTTTTGCTTTTAGATCTTCAGGAGATTGAAGGCAGTCTGAGACTGCAAACTTCAATGCTTTTTAGCTGTGTACAGAATTGTTCCAGCTGCCCTTGTGTCCGCAGCCTGGATGTTCAACATGAAGACAGCTTGTTTGTGGCTGGTTTTTTGCACACCAACCAGTAACCATGCCAACATTTTCTAGCCTAGCTAGGACTTCATAGACATACAGAAATGCAGTAGAATTGTTGTCACGGTTTGACTCAGGATCAGCCATTAAACCAGAAACAACAATGCTCTCGATTCACCCTCCCACCCAGGTAGGGTGGAACACTTGTTGGCAGTTAAAAGAAAGCTTGCTGAAGGGAAAAAAAAATCAGTAAAAGGAAAATTAGCTTCATCCTGGCTCAAACCAGGACACTTTCTGCAAGTTTGGTGTCCAAACTACCAGAGTGTAATACCACTACTTTTCACCAACACTGGCCAAGTCACAGAATCTGTTATACAAAACACTTGCTCAAAATTTCATTTTAGAGGTAAAAGTAAACTGTTTCCCAACTTTATAATTATTAAATAGCTTTCTACAGTTTGTAAAGCAAAATAGGTTTTAGATACTTGGGCACAACCAAGTTGTTGGAGATACTGCTGGAAAAAGCAACCAGATTTTCTGGGCTTTCCTTGTCGCTAGATCTTAACAGATTGGATTATTTTTTCCCTTTTTCTTTCTTCCTCCAGTTGCAGAGATTATATAAGCAGTACCTTAGAGCAGAGAGCTTTAGGAAGGCTCTAGTTTACCAGAAGAAATACCTGCTGCTGCTTCTTGGTGGATTTCAGGACTGTGAGCAAGCAACCCTCTCTCTAATAGCACGCATGGGAGTCTACCCCTCCGCTGCAGACCTGCCGCTGTCTGGGTCCCGTTCCCGGCCTGTCACCAGGTTCAGATGTGCAGCCAGGGCCATCATCGCCGTATCACGGTAAAGCCACAACACTCACTCTCTCTCTTATTTGGGGTTTTCTTGGAAATCTTAAAATTTATAGCTCCCGTGTTTTATCCCACATGAATGTTAAGCAAAAGCTGTCTCCAGAACTAGTTCAAAGTGACTTGTTAGCTATAACTTTGGCCAAGCTGCTGTTTCAGAGTTGGCACTAAGTTGGATACGTGCTAAACTAGAGACTTATAAACAGCTGCTTCTGTTGTGAGAGAGACCCAGCTGCAGAGTATTTGAGAATCAGAGCCCAACAATGGCAACTGATGTCCCCTCAGGCCTGACCCTTATCTATTTGGACTCACTGGCTTGTCTGTCTTGTACCAGAACATGATCATCTCATCACTCGTGGTGTTTCCTCTCTTGGATCCAGTAGCCTGTGTTTCATTGGCTATGATTCTATCATACTTTGTTAGTAGCAAATGGGTTTTGTTTGTCCTCTCATAAGGCTTTTGAGTCCACTTCTATTAAAATAGTAGTTTTAAATGTAATAGGTGGTTACTTCTGAGCAATTTCCTTGTCTAGGAAAACTGGCAAGTTTAAGGCTTCCAGGAGATGGCACAGGATGTCTTTAGGCTGTTGTCTTTGATGTGGGTGCTGTAATGATAGCAATATCAAGGGATGTAGGAACAGTGACCCAAACTACTCCTCTGAGGCAGGAGGAGATGCCACAGAACTCTGGAGATTAGGGACAGAGTGCAGGAGCTCTGCCAAAATGAACAAACCTTTCCAGTAGTTAGAGGATCACTGCAGAGTAAAATGGGATGGGCCTTCATTCCAAAGACTGAAGTTGAAGAATTCTTCCTCCATTCCTGCAAGGATTGTTACTTGAGTTGAATACATTTCATGTCAACAAAGAGTTTAGTGTTAAAATTCAGTGTATTTTTGCTTATTTTTAATGATTGTACATATTTATTTTATTACTAAGGTTGAAGTTTTTGGTGAAAAAGTGGAACAAAGTTAGCAGGAAGAGCATACAGGGTGAAACCACTTGTCACAGTAGAGGAGGTAATACAGGTAAGTGTTCTGGACAAGTACATTGGTTTAATAATAATTTCTCTTTAGTGATGCATTTCATTTTAAAACAAAAACAAAAAAAGACCCCCAGAAGTGGCAAAATCTGTTTATCTGTTTACACAAATGTGTGTATCCATTTCCTGAACACAGCGATTATCAGTTCACAAGGTCACTGTAAGAAATTACCATGTAGAACTTTCAGAATTCTTAATTTACAGCAATGGCAAGCTCCTCCTCTTATCCCTTTATTGACACTCCTCAAGCTGTGAAACTGTGTTCATAAAACTCATCAGAGAATTATGTTCTGTACAGTTTGAAGCCTCAGATTATTAATAAAGCAAGGACAAGTACTTCTAAAATAGTATTAAAACAGGTATGTGAAGCATCAGAATAAGTCTTAGAAGAAATACAATAGTATTTGCTAGTGTTACCAGAGGTGAAAAAGGGGTTTGAAGTGGTTCCAAAGGTTCAGAAGAGACTTCCCTCTGTGTCCAGTTCTGGAGCCCCCAAGACAGGGAGGACATGGAGCTCTTGGAGCAAGTCCAGATGAGGCCACAAAGATGCTCAGAGGGCTTGAGCAGCTCTGCTCTGGAGACAGTCTGAGAGAGTTGAGAGAGTTGGGGGTGTTCAGCCTGGAGAAGGCTTCAGGGAGACCTTAGAGCACCTTCCAGTACTTGAAGGGGCTACAGGAAAGCTGGGGAGAGACTTTTTACAAGGGCATGGAGTGACAAGACAAAGGGGTTAAAGCTGAAACAGGAGATTTAGATTAGTTATTAAGAAGCTCTTTCCTGTGAGGGTGGTGAGACACTGGCACAGGTTGCCCAGAGAAGCTGTGGCTGCTCCATCCCAGGAAGTGTTAAAGGCCAGGTTGGATGGGGCTTGGAGCAACCTGGTCCGATGGGAGGTCCCATGGCAGAGGTGTTGGAACTTGATGATCTTTAAGATCCCTTCCAACCTCCAAACCATTCTGTGATTTACTTATGGATTTGATTGTGAGAATTCAAACAAACATCTTAATTCAGTGCCCAACATGGTGGAACTGTCCCATTTTATGTAATCCATTACCTGTGGCTTTTCAACACTAAACAAAATTCAGCTCAAATAGGTCACTTTTCATTTCTACATCATTTTCACTGTTCTAAATCACTGGAAATACTTCATTTAAAAAAAAAGACAAAACAAAACACAGCAACTTCCTACATAAAACCACTGTGGTGTGGTTCCTGTTTGAATCCTGAAATGCGTGCTGAGCTTCCCGCCTCACTACAAAATAGCATCTTCTGTTTTGATTTCAAGGACTTACCAGAAGGGCTTTTTCTTGTTTAAAGAAAACAAAATAACACCTCCCCTCCAAAAACTTCACCAAACCAAACCGAAAAAATTCCTTCCTTTCTCTGCTGTCTCTAAAGTTTGGAGAGTGCAAGTTAACAGTAACGTATAGTTAGAGAAACCAACGAGAACTAAAATTTCTTGAAAAATTATTTGTCTTGTAGCAGAATAACCCCTTTGTGGATATAGCAACAGCTACTGAGAGACCAAGTCTGGAGGAAGAAAACAGTGCAAGTTCTCCGTTTGCAGGAAGCAGTTGTTTGGCATTAAAATGTTCAACTTCTGTTAAATCTGGTTCAAACAAACAAACCCCCAAAAAGCAATTAGCTGTAGAAAGTGTATTTTAGATGCATTTAAAAGCAAACACCATTGTACTCTGCTGTAACTCTTGAGGCTTTTGTTTATGATAGCCTGTTCTGAATGGTTCCCAGTGCATATTTTTAACTGTTTCATATTTAACACAGCCTGTGGTGCTAGAACAGACATTCTGAAGGAGCAGCAGCCCGCAGCTGTTCAGCTCAGCTCTCCCCCAACCCGGGACACGGGGCTGTGCCACAGAACCAGCTCTGCAAGGTTTGGGAGCCACTCCCCCAGATCCTCTCACTGCTTACCCAACAGGTCAGTCTGCAGTCTCTGCTTATGTTAATCACCCTGATGGACAGTCTTTCCGAAAAATGTAACCACTTTTTGGAGGAGGTACTTGAACAAGAAGAGGAATTTTTTTTCTTAGATGTAGTAAATGTTTTATTTCCTTCAAGGTGCTGCAAGAGAAGAAAGTTTCTAATTTGCTTTAGGCCTGTCTGATGTTCTTGGCCTGAGAGCATTTGTAGAGGTGTTCCCCGGTTTAATTTGCACAGGCTACAGGATTTACAATGGCTTATGTCTGTTAGCCCTCTCTGAGAGGTAATTCTTGTCACTTTTGCTATCCAAGTTGGAGATCAACTTCTCAGCATCCTGTGGAAGCAGCTCCATATGGCAGTGTTGCATTAGCATTAGCTGCCTTCAGGCTCCGTGCTCGGACACAGAAGGAACGGGAGGTGGAGAACTTGTGGGGTGTGTGCTGTGGCAGTTTTTCAGGAATGATGGTCAGCTCTGCACAGATATACAAGCCCAGCCACTTGTTGCTGGGTTGGATGGCACAGGTGACATTCTGCACAGTGCTGCTTAGACAATGCCTGAGCTGCAAGCACTGCGCTTGAGTTGGAGGAAGGTGGCCTTCAGTCAAGACTGACCATCCACTCCCAGGCTCTCCTGTGACCCCAAGGAACCTCAGGCATTTTCATACTCGTTACTGGGGGTTACATCTCCTCTCCCAAGCCATTCCTCACGTGTGGCTTCCTCCTTAAAGTAAGGATTTGCAGCAGTTGATGTGGATGGGAGCTGTTCTCAGTCCCATTGGCTTGGGATGTATTGTTTGTTTGTCACCTCCTTGCCAAATTAAAAATTTCAACCAGCAGGCAAGAATTTTCTTCATAAAGAAAACAAGAGAGTATAGTAAGGAAGTAGCTGAGGTGATCTAGGGGTACGCAAAGACAGCAGATGTTCCAAATTATTTTAGGTTTTTAACATTGCTGACTGATTTTGGAGAGTTAGAGACTTGCAAGCATTTCCCAAAATAATTCTCCCCACCCTGTTCCTCTGTCATGGCTCGTATCTGGGTCTGACAGCCAGAAGCAGCAGCTGGCAGCTCACCTGTCAGGAAAAGCCATCTGTATTGTATGGAACAAGAGAACTAATTAAAGTAGGCCCTGCCTGACTAATGGTGTGAATGGGTTAGTGGTAGCTCAAGTCTGACGTGGATCAG
This sequence comes from Hemiprocne comata, assembly GCA_020745705.1. Taxonomy (NCBI): domain Eukaryota; kingdom Metazoa; phylum Chordata; class Aves; order Apodiformes; family Apodidae; genus Hemiprocne; species Hemiprocne comata. Next base: position 38,724,013 of record CM036591.1, read on the forward strand.
AAATAGGTTAAACGATGCCTGTTGCTGCTCCTGTTTCCTGGCAAAGCTATACAAAAAGAAGGGATGGGTAGGAACTACCTTCTGCTAACTGCAGGGTGCAAGAGGAAAGAAAGAATCCTAACTCCAAACAGGTGTGTGTTTGCACAGAGTGTCCTCCAGTCTGTATTTTTGCTAATATTTGAAATTTGCTGTTAATGCCAGAAAGGAAACACAGTGTGCCATGTAAAGGGTCCCCTTTTTCAACCTCGTCCTTCAAGATAGGATTTTACCTGCTGAACAGGAGAGTACAGGCTTGGATGCAGCATGCTCCTCCTCAGTCCTACTCACCAGAAATGGGTCTTTTCTTATTTGGACTTGCCTCTGGCTGCAGCTTTCTTACCTGAGGGACTTTGTTGCGTATCAGTAGAGAGAGATTCATAGATACTCCAGCTTTCATCAAAACATCCTTTCTTTTGACTCCCCTGTATCCAAAGCTGCCTGGTCTGTATTGTTTTATATGTAATATTTTGTTTGTGGTGGTTTTTACTGTTGTTCTAGTTTGCTTGCACGGAATTACTGCCTCTATGAATATAACTTTATTATGTTTATTTGAGACTATAGCATGAGAAGAAGAAAATAACTTGTTTTCTTTTTAAGATTGCATCCATCCCCAAGCTCAGCTTCAGAAAAGTCACTTGTGCCTACTCAGGATCCTGAGCGATCGCTAACAGAATACATCCATCACCTAGAGGTTATCCAGCAAAGACTAGGGGGTGTGCAGCCAGGTAAGAACCACCCTGGTACCCCCTCACAGCTGCCAGAAGCCTGGGCTGTTTTTTGAAAGGTTCTCCTGGTTCTTCCTACCTATTGCCTATAACACTTAAAAATGATGTTATGTTAATTAAAATTATGGGGGGGGGGGGGGGGGGGAGAAAAAAAAAAGGTAAGTCTCTGAAATGAAACCTTTATGTGAATCATATCTAAAACTAGTCCAAGTGTGGCATTTCTCAAAATAAGCTTTTAGTGAAATTCTTCAGTGATAAGGCTGAAAAATGTCATGTGATTTCTTCTCCCCTCACCCTGCATTATGAAGTCTAAATAAGCAAGTGTTGCTGCAGTTTAAATGAAGGTGTGTAAAGAGTTAATTTGCTTTCAAGTCAGAGAACCATTGTAACAGCTGAACAGTGCTTTACCTGCAGCACAAACTATAAGTCCCTCATTCCCTTATATTCCATAGCAGATTAAAACAATATTTGGAGGCTGGTAAAGCCACCCATCTAGTTCTAATATTGATTGAAGACCACACAAAGGATTGTAGAGGCACATATCTTTGCTATTTAAAACACTTCCACCTAATTTCTAGACTAAATGTACTTAGTTTAATCTTCTAGTCACTCTTTATACATCTTAGTTATATCACAGAAATTCCTTGTCCCAAGGAAGAACTTAAACTGTCATCACATCACCCTCAAATCATATCCTATCAGGATGTACCTAGATGTGTTTTCCAGAGTTTTGTTAGTTTTGAGACTCATGTCTGAACCATCTCCAGTGTATTTGTATCTCTGGATCGTGAACAACAGAGCTGGACCTCCGACTGCAGTGTCACTTCTGCTAGACCTGAATCCAAAGAGAACTTGTTCCTTGTTTGTACGTGTAACTGTCGTGTTGCAGGGGCAGCCTCCCCTGCCTTCCCCACTGCAGGGCAGCAGCACAGATTAAACAGCAACGTCAGAATCTCCACACGTGCACACACAGCCCATCCAATGGCTATGCCAGGGATGCTCCTGCACATGGATCCCAGCAGGTGATGAGGGAGGGCACCTGTGTTAGCTCAGGCCACTGATAGGGATGGAATTGTGATGGCACACATCTGCTCAGCAACAAAAATGCTGTTGTCCAGGAACAGAACATGTATGGAACTTCCACAAGAGTGGCATAGTTGGACTGAGCAGCCCTGCTGCTGTGTGAAAAGCAGGTCTGCAACTGAGCACTGCTCTTAGTGTGTGAACATATGCTTTGGCAGATGTGTGATCTTTCAAATCTTGTTCTGTTTTGTTCCTAAGTGGCTCATGAAAATGGTAATCGGTCTCTCTGTAGCTTGTATGAAGCACGTTGAGGAAATTACATGCTTCTAACTGCACCCTGTTTCTTCATAACACAAGCAGTTTTCTAATATTCATTTGTTTTATTTAAATTTAGGACAAGTTCCAGGTGCACCTCGCCAGAGAAACATGAAAAAGTGATGAGAAGGTTTCTCAAATCTGTACTGCAAACCCCTCCCTGAGTCATTGCTTCCTTCTGAGTTGGTCCATACTGGACGGAGGCACCTACAATCTCTTCTGCAACTGAAAAAGGGCAGTGCTTTTGCATCAGATTTTGATATGACTTTTTATGATATTTTAGTACTTAAAGAGGAAATTACTTTTCACAAAGAACAATGTCTCATGTGAAATTACTGCTAAGTTAACAGCTAAGTGTGCCTGCATCACTGTATTTTAAGTTGCAGAGAATCTCTTTGGTGTTTATTTTTCTATAGTGTATAGCTGGATTCCTTGTAAAAAAATTATTAAAATGGCATTTTGTCAGTGAATTGTATAGTTATTTGTTTTCACCTTGCCTATTGACATTTTTCGCTGTGCCTCGCATTGTTTGGGTTTTTAATATTTCTGTAGGATCATTCTGACTAACGTAACAGCTAAATACTCTCCCAAATATCAAAGATCTCTGTTGCCTCTGTGAATTTAGGGTTTGCTCTTCTGGTTTTACAATAAATAAGTCATCCCTCCCTCAGTCTTTCTCATCACATTCCAATTCAGTGCCAAGCCACCACTCCTTGAGCTCTTCTGTGACTGAGCTATGCATGCATTATATATTTAGTCTGACTGAATTAGTGCAATATAATTAATCTGTGCCTGCTTGGAAAGTCAAATGTGTGTTAGATTTTCCTCCAGTGTGACTTTAATTTATCAGACTGATCTTTCCAGCCATGAACTTGACTCAGAATCAGAGCTGTCCTTCCGATTTCCTTTAGCCTTCCCTCTGGGGAGAGGGAAAGGCAGAGCTTTGGGGGAAATGGCCTCGCTGTTCAATGTCCGGTGTTTCCATACGGTACTGGACGTCTGACCTTGCTGTGCTGAGCCTTCTCCACCCTGCTTCAAGTGACAGCTTGGGCAGGTGTGTTCTCTCTTCTCTTGTGCCCTGTCACAACCAGCTATCAGTGTACTGGGTTGTATTTGCTTGAGTAAAGGTAACGTCCGTGCATGAGCAGAGCCATGCTGGAGCTGGTGAGAGAGAAGGGGAATAGTCTTCTGGAAGACTGTTCAGAAGCAGCTGAACTCAGCTGGCTGCACCATTGACTCTCCCTCAACTTATCAGAGACAGACTAGTCAGAAAAAGAGCTGCCTTAGGCACTTGGCAGACTGGAGCAGCTGTGTTACAAAAATGCTTGCATGTTTAGGAACTTAAAAAAAATAAATTATTTTCAAAATTGGTTTGGATTACACCAGTGTGTAGAAATGGGAAAATAAACAGTCAATGCAGGAAAGTAGAAAGTAAGTCCAATCTAAAGTGCAAATAGATGGGATCGAAGAGAAATAAGTAAAGCTTATAAGCACTGAATTTTTAACACAACTCTTGGACAGCTGGTAGTTATCTTTCCTATTTAGTGTGGATCCTTTTAGCTTCATTTTCTGAATTCAAAAGGCTCATAATTTTTGTTTAAAAAAAGATCTGCGTTTTTGGCAAAACCAAGCAAAGGAAACCACTGAACTCTCTCTACCTCTAATAGAAGGGAAGCTCCTGATTGCAAATCCTGGCTCTGTCCTGTACCCTGTGCTGTAGGTACCTTTCAGGGGGACAGTTCCAAATGTGTATTAAGTTGCTGGTCAGAGAATAGCAAGGAGGCAGCGTTCTTGTGGCACACCCATTTCCACTCATAATGTCTCAAGTGCCAAAATGAGAGATGCCAAAGATCACGCTGAATCAGACTTCTTTCTGTGATATTTATCTGTGGTGTTTGTATCATGGTATTTCACAAAAGCCAGGTCTTTCTTGGGATAACCTAGGATTAATTCTTCTCTTTTCCTTTAGAAAAAATATAGACAGGATTTTAACACCAGAAGTATTTTAAGACTCTGGAAATGTGAAATCTCACCCTGAAGTTCAAGACTTCAAAGGTAATCAAAAATCTCTTCTGGAGGCAGGTTGTTATTATTACTACAGCCTATTAAAAGGTTTTTCTCTACAGGATATTTGATATTGGCATTCACTTGAGGTTGATATGCTCATTTAGCTGCTTTAGTCCAATATTTGTCTTGGCAAGCTCTTGTTTCTCTGCCATCTAACTCACCATTTAGTTCTCTGAAAAAAACAAACGTGGTGTGTACATTCTGTGATTTTCCTGCCAGCTCAGGAGCAGAGTCCACAGGGCTACTAGGTGGGACACACTGCCCTGCTACTTTGCAGCACTGCACTCAGGAGGGGAAGGTGCAGGGGAAATGCAGACGTTGGAGGGCTGGGAGGGCGGCATTGCCTCTGCCCCACATGTGGTACCCACACACACCCGGTCACCCCAAAAGGGAGAGCTGTTTCTGACCGAAGGAGGTGTTAGTAGAAAACTTCTCCCTAGTTTTCTTCCCAACTCTCTGGCTCCAGGAAAGTTACTGTTACTGGCGGAGCAGTTATTGTGGTCAGGACCACTGGCAAGGTCCTGGATTTAATAGAATCCTCGACTGGTTTGGGTTGGAAGGGACCTCCCGCTTGGCCAGGTTGCTCCAAGCCCTATCCAACCCGGCCCTGAACGCGGGCTCCGGCTGCCCGCGGCGGGCGGGACGGGGCGCTCCCCGGCGCTCCCCTCCCCTCCCCTCAGCGGGGCCGCCGCTTCCCGCCGCCAGGGGGCCCCGCGCGCCCCTTCCCGCCGCTGGTGGCTGGCGCGAGGCGGCCTGGGAACGCCCCGCCCCTGGCGCGGGCACGCGGCCCTGGCTGCGGCAGCGGCTGCGCGGGGCCGGCGCGGCGCCTCCTTCTTGCCCTCCCCTCCATTCGCCCGCCGGGGCCGGCGCCTCAGCGCTCCCCCTCACCGACCGCCTCCTGCCCGCCCCCGGCCCCACCTGCGGCGGCGCTGGGTGGCGGCTCTGCCGGGGGCCGCTCGCTCCTCGCCCGCACCATGGCGGCGGAGCGCGGGGGCTACTCCCTGGAGGCGGTGCCGCTGCCGCCTGAGGTGCGCGAAAGCCTGGCGGAGCTGGAGTTGGAGCTGTCGGAAGGTGAGGGCGGCTGGGGACCGGGGCGGGGAGGGCTCGGCCCTGTCCGGCCGGCGTTGTAGTAGGAAGCCCGCGGGTCGCTTGCTCTGTCCGCCCGGGGCGGTGTCCTGGTCCCGCTGAGGGGCCTGGGGGGCGGCGGGAGCCTCGTCCTCCGGCTCCCCTCAGGGCTCTGGTGCAGCGGTGGGGCCCACGGCTCGTCTCCCGCCTCCAGCCCTCACAGAGGGGAGGCGGGATGGAGCAGGGCACGTTTAACCGGGAGCCAGGGCCGGGGCTGCGAGGGCCTGCGCCCTTGTCCCCGGGACCTCTGCGGGAGGCAGCGGTGCGGGTTCCCCTGGCGGCGGGTGAGCCGCGTGAGGGGAGACGGCCGCAGCCGCCCCTCGCCCTCTGCTCCCGGCGCCTGGTGCGAACGGTGGTTGAGGCCCCTTCAGAGGCGGTTTGAGATGGCCTTCAGATGATTTTCCGTTCAATCTGAAGTGGCACCGAAATGATCGGTTAGTATGCAGCTGGATACTCTGAAAATACCGATATATTTTTTTTTAATATGTATTGCTAGTGACAGCTAAAATCTTAAGCCTCTATAGTCCCAACGTTCTTGTGCTTTACCAGCGTTATCGGGTTTCATGAGAGGAACACTGTGCCATTCCTTTCACTTCTCTAGTTAACCTTGGATAGAGGTGGCAGAGATGGAGTGGCAGGCTAAAGTTCACTTTGACAATATACTTTAAGCCCATCTCTTGGTTTGCTGCCCCCAAAAGGTGCTACCGTTCCTCTTCTTCCGCCTGCAGGCTTGTGTTTAGTGCTGAGTCCGTTTGTGACCCCTGTGGGAATGATACTTGTTTGCTTGGTGAGATTGGGGGTTTTTTTTGCATATTGGTTCCCTGGCATGGCACGCCCTACAGACAGGCAGTCGTGCAGGAGAGCATGTGAGGGGCACAGGACACCGAGGCAGCATTTTCTGGGAGCAGTTAGTCATTGTGTCTTCCCTAGCAACGTAGTCAAGCTGCGCCCTGGAATAGAAGAGCTAAAAAGCTGTTAGTGCCACCAGCCTGGGGTTGGAGCATTCCGTCTGCTCCCCACATGTTGCGGTTTTCAGATCAGTATTTTCAGGTGGGCAACACCGGGGTTATTTCAGCTTCATATGCTGGCTGACATGTGACGTGGTTTAGGAAACGATTCACAGATTGGCTGTCCGTGCCTCCAGTGTGGCATCTTTGGTGCAGAGGCCAAGTATAGGGTTAGTAATTTGGCTGTCCAAGCTTAACCTGTCGCGGCATGTCTGCCAGAGCAGTACCTGGCACGTACTGTTGCTTGTGCAAGAGGAGTTCTGTGACTTGGAGCCGCGGGAGAGCGCAGCTGGTGCCCACGTGCTCTCTCACTGCGGCCGCGCTTGGTAGAGCAGCTCTTGGTGTGTGCCTGCTTCGCACTCGTGGGTCGACCACGATATCCTGGGGTTGGCCTCTCTTTTGTGTAGGTCCTGACTGCGTTTGTTCAACCACGGGAGTCTTGTTTTATGTATGGGTCTGCGGTATGCTAAACCTGTGAAACACCTGAAGTGATGGTGAGCTGTCTTAGTGCAGGGCATCTAATCCTGAAATTTGTATTGCTGTAGAGCTGCTGGATTAATTAAGCAAATGGATAAATTATAATGTTCACTCAAACTTATGGACCACTCCGAAGGCTTAGTTTATGATCTTAGGTACAATCTTGGATTGTGTGATTATTTTTCTGCCTTCTCTAAATAACTTGAAGGCATTTGCAGGCAGGAGTTCTTCAGCATCTGGTAATATGTTATGTGCTCGTATTCTGCAATCACATGAAGTTTGTATATGCTGCTTTTACTGGACCCCTCTACTATTAATATTCACAACTTGCATACTTGGAGAGGAAGGAATAGTGATCAAATATTAGATACTTGGATTTTAATCTATGTAAAGTCTATACTGATTTTTATATTGTACTCTCCTTCTAGAAGTAAATGGATACCTTCAGAGATTCAGTTGTTTCCCCCTTTTTATTTGAGCAGAATCCAGCCCATAGTGGAAGGCTGCTGCTGGCCATGACTTCCTCAAGTTTTCAGTGGCCTTTTTACTGGATGTACAGTGCTGTTCTGCACTTGGTGTGTGGATGTTGTAGCTGACCTCTGCCTTAACAAAGGCTTGTGTGTGTGTGAAAGCAGGCAGACTGCAGGGAGATTCAATGGGAGATTCTTATGCTCTAAGTTGGAGGTCATACTTGGGAGGATGTTACCATAGAGGGGAAGTGTGAAGGGAGGAAAGGAAAGAAGAAGCAAGTTCCTTTCTACTTTGTATGTGTAATTTGTTAATTGAAATGCCTTGTATGCTATGTTGGGGCAGAATTAACATATGTTCTCTTTGATTACATTATTTTCATTTATAAATAAATCAGGAATATAATAAAAAAAAGTTCCTTTGGTTTTGCCCCAGGTTGTCATCTTGAAAGTTGTGAAAAGTGTTTGCATTTAGATGTAGAGAAAAATGAAGATAGGGTACATTGCTACTTTCTAAAACCCAAAATCTCAAAGTGTTCAGCTTAGAAGATTTTTGGATGGGGAGGGAACAACTCTTGCTGCAGTTCTGGTCACATGTGGTGCCATATATCCTTACACTTTTACATGATCCTAATCTCTTGATTGGCATTGTTCAGGTCCTTCATGTACTAGGAAAAGAATAGTTGGACATAAAAAACAACCACTAGAACAGTGCTGCTGTGTTGCTTTGTTATCAACACTGTAATTTCTTTCTTGCTGAAAAAAATTAGTGAATGTGTGAGTGAAAACCAGCAGATCTGCCACAACCTTTTTGGGACTTAAGGACAATTTTAAGACGTGCTTGGCAGCTAAGCTGAGTTGTAGCTCATTAAACTGTAGGCTAAGCTTTCTTACCTGAAGTCTGTAAGATGCTGCAGCTTTCTGATGTAATGGAAAGATGCAGAGTTCCCTAATCAGCCTGGCAGGGTCCTCTGTAAAAGCATAAAAGTGATGCTGTTTAAGTCCAGTACTTCAATTTTTTGTTGGTCACTACAAAATGTTTTTCTCTTCTGTGCTTTTAAAGAGAACTAAAGTTATAAACCCAGCCCCCTTCCGCTTAGAAAAAAAAATCCATCTGCAGTGGAGATTCTGTAGAAAAAACATCAGTGTGCTTTTTTAAAGCCTGTACCTGTTTTATGATAGTGTATCTCATATTTGTGTGTAATTTTATGTATGTAAATGCATTTGTACACTGCTTTTCATTAAGTTATGATAATTTTGATGATCAAGTCTCATTTAGCCATGATTATTACTTGTGTAATTTGTCAATTCTTACAAACAATATTTTATTTGAAAGATGTGCCTTGAAACAACTTTTGACTGTTCTCTTGTGCAAAAGCCGCCTCATTTTTATCCTTTCAGAGCTTTCCCAGTTATTTGCTCCAGTTTTTTCTATGGTTCATGGCTATAATTTGCTGGGTTATGCAAGGAGATGCATACTTTGGGTAAGGGAGAAAAGCTGGAGAGGTTGTGAAACCCTTCCTCTGACAGAAAAAAATCTTGACATTGAAGACCTCTTATTGAGTAGCGCTGGGCACTGTGGTTCCACCATTTGAGCAGCTTCACTTGTGCACTCGTGAGCCTTGGAGGTGTGGAAATGGATCATATTTTTTCTTCTTCCAGATCATCCATGTAGGAAGATGCCTCTCTTGTTCCTTTCTAGTCCAGGGACACTATATGTGGGAGTAGAAGTAGTCAAAGATAAAACTGTATTATGTGCTTGTGTAGCAACAAGGACCATTCCACAGGTGCTACCTTGTGTGGCTTTGTCCTGTAGAGTTGTTCATGGTGGTAGCCCCCTCAGCTAGCAGTTCAGGGTCTTCCAAGGACAAATTACTGCGTTTACTTCTTTTCTTGGAAATTTTGTGTGCTTGTTGTTATGTGGTTCTGGGGAAACTTTGGAAGCACAGCATATGATTTGCATTCAGTAAAGGTTGCATAAAAGCTGAGGAAAGAAAAATGTGGATTTACAGACTCTTAGGTGGCTGTTTGGTCAGCATGTGAATATTACAACTGTTTTGTGTGAATTTCTCATCAACTTTAAATATGAACTGTGTGGATTTGCTTTTTCTTCTGTTTCCTAGGAATTTGTAGGTCAGTCTTATTTTGGAAGTGAGCTTAAACTCTTAACAGAGATGACCTACTGTAAAGAGACTGCCTGTACCTTTTTCTAGTTCAAATCTATCCCACTACCCCATGGATTGCCAGATAGGAAATGCTGCTCTTGATGGCTTCTGTCAAACAGGCTGCAGAATTAGTCCTGAGATAGAAATGTGTTGTCACATAGTTTGCTATCTTAATTATAACTTGATTTCACTGCTAGTTTGGTGTGTTGTGTTTTCCATCTCTTAATGCTCTGCTCCAGAGTTTCTTCTGAGCCTGGTTAAGTCTCAGTGGGAAGAGTGGCAGTTTAGAAGGAGCATTAGATGTGCAGGTAGCTCTGCTTCCCAATGGGATGTTTGTGTCTGCCTGGATAGAAGGCTCACTCACATAATTTTGATCCACATTATTTATTTCCAGTTTAAGAAAGGAGGAATTGGTGCATGGGACAAGAAGTTTTGTCTGGTTTGTTTGGTTTTTGGTTGGGTTTTTTTTTTTTTTGGAAGGGGGGGTGTTTTGAGGTACTGCAGGTAGTGTAATGCATACAGCTGAGTGGGAGAAGGTGTCAGCTAAGAGGGTTTCCTGAGGAAAAAAAAAATCAAAGGTATGTAGTGTCTGACATTTTTGGCTACCGCAAATATTCCAGCAGTACTCCAGCAAATACTTTTTGTGATAACTACTAGCCAGTATTGGCCCATACTAACAGTCTGGTTGGGTTTTTTCGAAAAAAGAAATTGATACCAGAATACTTTTCTTGGGCAGAACACCTTTCTAATAAAAAAACTAAAGGTAGTGGTCAGAGCTGCAAAATTTAACTTAATTGCTTGTTACACTAGCAGTATTGATGCAGTTTTAAAATACTGTCTGTGGAATCAGGTGAGGAAGAGACACACACATGCACAGTTTAACCTATTACCCTTATGATAAAGCATGGTATTTGGGTGTTAAGTTTTTTCTGGTCTTGAAGTGGTAGTTTTCTGTTGCAAAATTCTTCAAAAAGTATGCCTGAAAATTGTGGGTTTTTTACCATTTCTGTGATCATTTTAATATCTGGAAGTAAATGTAATCTGAGGCTGTTGGAACCAGGGAGGCAGATGCTTGGTAAGTGGCTGGCAGTCTGTGAAACTTGACCCGCAGCATCTTTGTTGCTTAATTTCTGAGCTTCTCCAACAGAAACTGTTAACTATGTGGTAGTATGTGGGGCTTGCCAAATGCCCATGGGGACTGAGTAAGTCTGCAAAGCTTGTTCTCACATGTAACACCTGGTGCAGGCCTAGGGAAGTGCCTGGTTGGTGTTCTTCAGGCTATCTCGTATCCTTAGGTCCAGTTTGTGACTGAAATAGTCACACAGTGTTTGAAGGGAAGCAGGTTTCTGATTTGTTTATTTATTATTAAACAGTCTTGTGGCAAGGAGCGGTTGCCATTGTGAGCTTCATGGTTATCATATGCAAGAGGTCCTTTAATTCTGGTCATGTAATGTATGTGAAGAAAGTTTGTGGCTATCAGTTGATGGAACATGGCTAGGTCTTTCTGCCAGCCCTGTCTGGAAGTCAGGTACTATTGTAGTCTTTATGAATACTTGCTGCTTTAATGCTGTATTGTATATAAGCCAACAAATAGTAACCAGCTCAAATGTGCCTTATATGGGTACAGGTGTATCTGAGTCTTGAATGAAAATGTGCCTGTGTTTAAACTTGTTTTGCTTTGACAGATATTGATTGTAAAACTGCACAACAATGCAGCTACTGTTACCTCCCTGGAATACTCAGAGAATCTAGTTATAATGTCTTGACCTTGAGGGAGTCCAGTGTTTCATTGGTGGGTCTCTAAGCACATTCTGAACTTGCGTCACTCTTAGGTTTGTCTTGTGTAATGTATGTATGATGGGATTATTATTAGGGAGAAATTAAGTTATTTAGGGAAAAGGGGGGCTTTTCATAGCCTGTAACGGATGATATAATTTGCTGGTATTAGAAATGCACACAGTGAATGTGTATAGGGAATTCTAGTTACAGCCATCTTCAGGCATATCTTATAGGAGATTAAAGCTGCTGCCTTCACTGTGGTAGGCCTTTACTCCAAAACAGTCTTTTTGTTTATGTCCAAGTAGATGGATTTCTTGCCTGCTGTGAAAAGCAGTTGAAGCTTTGGGGCTTCATGGGCAAAAGGTGTTACTGCTGGCTGGAGTTGCTGGCCTAGCCTTTCTGTTTCACTGATGGCATCCAGGGATGCAAAGTCACCTGCAAGCCATTGACAGGCTGGCTGTGAAGCAGCTGCCCAGCAGGTTGTCATTGCTCTGTCTGATCCCGTTTTTCTGACTGGTGAGTTAGTCCAGGTCATTAAAGAAGTGGTGTCCTACAACTTTAGTGTTCTGAAGCTGTGTTCTGGTCACAACTAGATTTTGTAACAGTAGCAGCTGAAAACCAGATTGCTTTTAAAGTTCCTTTTCCAAGTAAAACTGTCTGAGTATGGTAGATAATGCAAATTAAGTAACTTGTCTAATGAGGTTATGGTTGGAATGAAGATTTTTTTTTTTTCCATAATGTTTAGGACAACTTTAATACTATTGCTATTAAACTCTAAAAAGGAAATAGCATCCTTACTTGGTATGGTCAAGAATGGCATTTTCTTTCACAAAGGGAGTTCAGAATCTTCTTACTCTGCTTCATGATGGGACTGAAGTTTATTTGAAGGCTACATGTCTGTTGAGATAAAGACAGTCTAGCTAGGTGGCTGGTCAGAAGACATCTGGTCTGTGGAATGCTTCCATCCATCATGTGCTGTGGCTGAAAGGAACGTTTTGAAGGGAGCTCAAGCATTGAATGTTGCCCTAACTGAACTGATTTGCTAGTAGAGCAGATAAGAAAGGAGAGTTGGAGTAGAGGGGCTACTGGGCTAGGTAGGAGTACTTCTGTTGGGGCAGGCTACTGGCACTGAGTTGACAGGAGTTGTTTTTCCTATACGTTTTTGTTTCCTCCATTCTGTGCATCAGACATATGAGTTTGTAAGTCTTGTGCTAGTCTACGAGGGTGCTGTGGAGTCTGCTGTTGACAGTGGCTGTTGAGATTGAGCTGTCCTGTCCAGAATGTGCAGGAGGTATTTTTCTAAACTGGGTTAGGTGTCATAACTGGGACCACTGCCAATGTTTCAGTTATCCCGTCACATTAGTATAATTGTAATGGTGACAACTGAGACTCTTGTAGCTATGTTTGTTGGATTGCCACAGTGAAAAACAATTTAGACAGTCACTTCTCATTGACGTATGGGAATGCACTATAGTGGAGTCTATCCAAACCTTGCTGTCTCTTTGCTATGTAGAGTTAATTCATAAACCAGTGATTTAAGAGAGATGGCAGTTAACATAGATGGTGTGAAGAGTTCAAAGTCCTGTGTACCCTTCTACATTGTGAGAGAAAAACAAATTGACCCATTTGCTTTTTCTTACCACATCTGATGTGCTGGATGATCAGAGCAGAATTATTAGCAGCCATGCTGGAAAGTTCTGTCATAGCAGTGGAATACTATGATTAACCATAGTTTTAATCTGTTTCACACTTCCTGTTTCACTCCAATTCCCACTCCCCCATCATACTAATTTTCCATCTGTGTTTATCTGCCAGCCTTTCCCCTCCTCCCCCATTATTTTGTTTTGTTTTTTTCTCTTCTTGAACATAGGAGCATGAACAAGGTGGTGTCTTTTAACTGAGAGCATCCTTACACTTTTTAGCTGCTTGTAATGAAAACAGCCCCATAAGCAGTGAGAATCTGCAGAAGACTTAAGGACATCCAGTTTCATTTTGACGGCTGTGGCTTCCAACTTAAGCGTGATGGGGATGCATTTATGGGCTTACAAAAAAGAACTAAATCTACGGTGTTATCTTTATCATTTTGAGGAAACAGTGCACAACCAGGAGAACTGGGAAGGCTAGGTCATCAACATTCTTTCCAATCAAAGCAGAATTTCAGACTCGACCAGTTAGGTGGTTGGGGCTTTTTTTTTGTGTGTGTCTTTGGAATTTCTGCTGTAGTTACCCAGTGTTTAAATTATTCTATTCCCTGTGTTTGAGTAGAAGAATGTAAAATACTCTGTATCTCTTTCAGAATCAATTCTGCATTAGGTGTTGGAGGTTGAGATTGAAGACTCAAGTAGCAGCTCACCGTGTTCCTTGGAGATTCCTTAATTCTTTTCTGGTCTGAATGGCAACGATACTGATAACTGTAAAATGCTGAGTTTAATCTAGCTAGGACATAGGTTATGTTTGTCAGAAATCCCTTTAGGATTTACTTAGATGTAATCCTGGGTAGCTTGCTCTAGCTGACCCTGGAGGAGCAGGAGGTTGAACTTGAGATGTTCTTTACAGCTTTGGCTGTTCTGTGGCAGAGGACTGTTTTTTACACCTTGTTATTGTTTTGTATGTTGCTTTTGCAAGGAAGGTTAAATCCTGGTGAAGAACAGGAGTATGATGGCAACCAGTACTTTAAGAGAATTAAAAGTAATACATTTTCTTCCAGGTGTTCTTATGCGAAAGTAAGATTCCCTTAAAATCTTAAATGCATGTATTTATGAAGTAAATAGACCTTTTTAAAATTAATGTAGAACACTGCCCTGTGTTCTACCTCCTATTCTCCCCCCTCAAACCTGAATCAAGCTCTGTCAGTCTTGAGAACATAGTGATTTTTATTTTTTTTTCCATTTGCTGGTTAAAATGTAAGAAGCTTTTTTTTGGGGGGGATATAATTGTTTTTAAAAGAATAAACTGTTCTTCTGAAATACTATTTTAATTACAAAGGGCTAAGGGCAATTTTTGGACTGGAGAACAGTGTGACAGAGGTTCAAGGTGCCCAAGTTGCCAGCTTGATGACAGTTTGTTCTACTGAGTTACAAGTGTATCACCCAGTTCTGTTACTGAAAGATCTTTTTACTATACCTGTATGCAAATAGAGAGGCAAAATATTTCAGTGTCTGTGATTACATGACAGTCATTTGGTTATAAAGAACCTGCGTATTTATCTTGGAATAAATATCAAAGTTTCTTGGCACAAGGTTTGTAGATCTCAAGGAAGCATAAACTTGTTGCGTTCTCCTAAATTTTTTTGAAGTGATGATTGCAGACCCAAATTTGAAGATCTGTAGCAAGATATACGTGTATGCCTTGAGGTTGGAGAAAGCAGTTCTGCAACGTAGAATTCAGGGGACCAAGCTAAAGTGTGTGGTCCATTCATTAAAGCCTCCAAATCATCATTGTATCCTTCAACCTTCTTCTTAGTGTTTTATTGCCACCTTTGTTCTTTCTCACTCTTGTTTCCCCAATGGTGCTCAACCCAACAGAGAGAGGTCATCTTTGTAGCAACTCCTCCCCTGAAGTCTTGCTGAAAAATGCAGCATTATTTGGCTTGCCTCCTAAGAAGTGCATTTTATTGACTCCTCCTTTTTAATTACCTGTTTTCTTTTAAACTTGTTTGGGGTTTTGTTTGTTTTCCAGTTTTGAGGCTTGTGTCTTGTAGCAGGTGTCTATGATAAGCTTACTGACAAGACTGCGAAGAAAGAGGCAGCTCTTAATCTTCCCTGTCATGTTGTTACCTTCTAAAGGTCAAAATGATTCAATTAGGAAATACTTCTTCCCTGAAAGGGCTGTCAGGCCCTTGAACAGGCTGCCTAGGCAAGTGGTGGAATCACTGGGGGGGATTTAAAAGATATGTAGGTGTGGTGCTTGGGGACATGCTTTAGTGGTGGACTTGGCAGTTAATGGTTGGACTTGATGATCTTAAAGGTCTTCAACCAAAACGATTCCGTGATTCTATTTTGTTATCTTTGTGTATGTCCCTGTAAGAGTTTGGATAGACCTCTTACAGCTGGTGAATATAGCTGGGCCTCATCCCTTCAGTAGCAAGAACTTCTTGTTCTGTGCTCCTCCTGGACTCTGGCAAGAAAGGTCTGACAAGATTCTGCCTTTTCTAGTATTTCCTATTTATGGACACTGAAAATATGCTAATAGCTGATGTCATAATATTATGAAGATAGATGCAAATAATCTTTTATTCTCACTTTATTAGAAATAATTGTGAGGTTGTTTTTTTTTTTCCTAGTTTTCCTGTTTATTTCATTTCTGGTTATCCTTTCTTTTTTTTTCCTAGAGTGCCTTTCAAAGTAAACAGCTACTTGATAAGAAAGTTGTGAGGGTAGCATTTCCTTATTTATCCTAAAACAATATTCCATGTTACTGCAGAAACTGCTGAGTGCACTTAACAGGCTGATGGTGAAGTTTGAAGGGTGTGCTTGTGCCTGTATCAGTTCAGCTAGCTCTTTCCTTACCACTGGAAAATAATACAATACTGGGATTTTGCTACTTTCCTTTCTGCCTTATTATCCTTTGTGTAGTGGTTTTCTGATGTTTTTTTCCTTTGGGGGGCTGGGTGGCACCCTTCTGCTGCTGCAGAGCTCATTCTTTCCATTTCCCCTCTTTTGCACAAGAGAGTCTCAGTTTTTACAATGAGGATCTTGTGCCCAACTTACTTGTCTGCTTTCTGCTGCTGTGAAGGGAGCTGGAGGGGGCCTCTGTCCTTCCTTGGGCTCTGGGTAGGATGCTGTTTCACCAGGCAGCTGAACTGAAGAAGCAGCCATTGCCCAAAAGGCAAATTGCTGTGCTTAAGTTTTATCTTGAGCTGCAGCTCGTGCCTCTCTGATGCTGTGGTACAGTGGCAGCAAGTTAATATGAGAGAAAGTGAACCTTCTTTTTTTTTTAAGCAATTTAGTGAGTTGAATTAGCTTAGCGTTACCAGATGAACTTGGCACTGGCTGTAAAGATTGGGTTGAGGAGAGAAGGATGATTCCAATACTTCAGCTTATTTGCAACATGATTCCACATGTGAAATTAATTTTTTTCAGCATCTGCCATTATCCATCCTGCTGTTCCTTCAGAGCTGTCCTGGATCCAGCCTGGAATGAAACGTTGGCCTTGCTGGTTATAGGAGCATTTTGTTGCTCTAGAACTTGAAATACAAAAACTCTCATAAGTCATGGTGCAAGAACAGTACGTTAGTGTCCCACGGATCGGCAATTAATCAGATACAAGGAAAATACAAGCTGCTCAGATTTATCCGATGGGGTTTGAAAAAGCTTTTTGCATATGGAGAACTGAAAACCTCTAGTGGTAGGTGGTTTAAATACAACTCGGGGACCTTCAGATCCATCCTGTCATTAAGAGGTTTCTGCTGGGCAGTCTGGGAACTGCAGCCTTTTGGAGGTGAGGAAGGCCGGGGATTTTGTCTCCTTTTTTCATGTTGCAACAAGGCCCATAGGTAGGAGGAGGCCAACAATACAGAGAGGATGGCACGGAGGCCATTTCAGGCCTCCAGGAGAATGGCATTACAACTGGGAGACTAAAGAGATAAGTTTTTACCTTTGCTCGTTGATCCAGCCTCTTTTTTGGCAAAAACAATCTGCATGACATCATGAAGTAGGGAGAAGAAGTTGAGGGGTAAAAAAGTGTGCTGTGTTTTGTAAAAGTCCCTCAGTATGAGATCTCTGCCTTATGTTACCAGGAATAAGAAATGCTACAAAAATGCAGAAACTTGTTGCAAAGAAAGCATGTCAGACATATGTTGTTAAAGCACACTGGGAAGCAGGGTTAGGAAAAGACATTTGGGGTCACTGGGGAAATACGTTTATTTACGATTACATATTGTTTAACAAAAATATTTAAGTTTCTCATTACAAATGTTTGTGTATATTTTGTATTTGGTGGGAATTACTTCAATTCGCAGTGTGTATTCACTGTTTCCAGAGATAGGAGCTCAATAAAGATGCCCCCCCCTTTTTTTTTTCCAGAAACAGTGTTTGAAGAAAGCGAGTATTTAGTTTGAGCATCTTTTTCTATTTTTTTGTCTTAAGTTTTCATTTAGTAAGTAACAATCACTTAGAAACTTTAACTGTATAAACCAGCTGGGTGAGGTTGTAGTACATCTTGTGAGAATTACAATGGCTGAACTTGGGACTGCTCATTCTTGCTCTTGCCTTGTTTCTGCTGCCCTTAGGTTATACATGCGCATAGTCAAATTAATTACCTTGAAACTTCTTAGCTGTCAAGCTGATGTACCAAGAGTCACACCTTAAGCAGGACCTAGAGGTCTATTTTTTTCTTCCCCCCTTGCTCTAGCACAAACATGTTGCTGCTCAATGAGCTTGCACCTTGAGACTCTCGCTCTGGAGTTCCTCTCAGTTTGATTCTGTGTAGTCTCAGTTGACTTTTGGGCTACACTTACAATTTACCAAGAAGACACGAATGAGGTAAGTATTAGTTTAGCTGTTGTGTGCTTGTGTGTCACATTTTTGTTAGTGATGAGTTTGTCTTCCTCAAGCAGTTTGGTAAACTGAGGCACAATGTGTTTTGTGGTGAACACGTTGGCTTGAGCAATAGTGCAGGGGTAGAGGCAGTGTGTGCCTTTGGCCCCGTCCTCCCTTTCCAGCTACACCCACCTTGTTCATGAGGTTTTGGGTTTCTTTTCTTGAATAGTGCAGTAAATTGGTCTGTTCAAAAGCATTGCTATAATAATTGACCAGTGTGATTGTGTGACAAGGAATACCTTAAGGATATGAGTGTTTTTAAACAACAGGAAATGCTCTTCTGACTAACTGGAAGTAGTTAGAATAAATTTTATCTGTGTTTCTCGACTTTTCAAACTTGTGATGCCAGGATTAGGTGTACCAGCAAAATGCCTGAATTAGTGTAAAGTCACAGTTCTCTTCAAATTTGGGTTTTAGCAGATACTGACACTGTTGTGATTTGCTTTGTTTTTATTTTCATCAGTTTATAAATTTATCAATGCCTGAGACTAACGATTGAGATTTAGCAAATTAGGATCTTCCCTTCCTAGTGAAAGGTTTTTTTCAGATTTCCTTCTGAATGTTTTGATTCTGTTAATTGGAAGAAAAACTTTGAGTGCTGGAAATACTTTTAACAGAGCTGTTTGCAGGAGGTGGAGGCTGCTCCAGAGACCATAGAATGATGATCTACAAAAGGCAGCACTGTGATTATCACCCATTTCAGTGAAAATGATTTTTTTACCTTATTGTTATTAATAGAAATCTGTTGCACAGCACACAGTAAACTAGATAAAGTTTTCCAGCAAGAAGAGAGAGGGAACCAGAACCACACAGAATAACTTCAAATCCTGTCAGTAATGTGCCCTTGAGATACTCTGGGCTAGCAGGCCACAAATTTTACCAGGTCCTGAACAACATAAAAGGAGCTTCACTTCTCCTTTTCCAGGATAGGTGACCAAAAAAAAAAAAGAGTATGGACTAGCTGTTGGAAGATGGAATAATCAACCATGATCTGACAGCATTGTAGTAGAGATAGGGGCATGATTCCCAGTTCCTGAGAGTTTCTGTCCATCTTTAAGCTGTTAACTTCTGTTCATAGAGGTACCTCACTTTCCGTATTCACCTGTAGCTATGACTCAGTACTCTCAATACTCTCATCTTATGCCACTGTTAAGATTATAAATAATATTTTAATTAATAAATGGCTGTATGTGAATCCTGGTATATATTACTTTTGCCCCAGCAAGTTGTCTAACTTTGTTGTAAGTCTGTGTGTTGCAAAACCATAGCAAAGTAGTTGGGATGATGAGGGTAGCTAACAGGCTGGTTTGAGACGACAGAAGGAGGAGAGCATAGTGCCTAGGGAAAAGCAGGAAATGGTAGACAGTCAGACGAAATAAGTGAAGTCTTGTACTTTTAAAATGGAAGCTATATAAATAAGATTTGACAGATTCAGTGCCTGAGTAGTTACTTCCACATGTGCTGTATTGCTGATCCTTTTTTCCTGGCAGGACCAGTTGTCTGGAGTGTATCCAAAGGAGGAAGAATAATTTAAAAACCATTTTAGATACACAAAACTTGTGCATAGCTAGTATCTGACAACTTCTTCCTGTGATCACTGTGTCTTCTGTGCCCTACACTGCACTTTATTGCTTCTTCCACTTGGCAAGCTCTTGCATCAGGGTTGCATTTACTCTTTATTTGGGTTGTTTCCTTTTGTGGTTGGGCCATTTTGTCACTGTTGTGGTACAAACAGGTAGATTTTTCTTCTCTGTGGAAAGAGCTTCTTGGTTTTATCCAACTCTGTCCAAAGTCTTCGTTGCTGGTGATAACCCATGAGTTTTTTGGTGACTTTACCTTTCTTTAATAGATATTTGCAAGCAGTGAATTGAAGCAGTAAGATACTTCGTGCTTGACTTTGAGCTGTGCTCTACAGTTCTTCAGTCATGCTTGCTGTGTTGGTGCAGTTTGAGAAGCCCATTGAACTGAATCATGGGCATTCATGCATATGTTTAGTGTCAGTTTGTTAAGGTGCACATGGACATTTTTTGAATAATAAGGATCAAAGATTGTAAATGAGGTAGATGGTATCTCTTGTAGCATGAGTCAGTGCATGGAGCTCAATGGCCATTTCTTTGTCACTTTGGCAATGTGGTTACATGCTGCAGTGAGAAGTGTGATAGCAAGATAAGCCCTTCTGGGTAAGGGGGATAATTAACAGCAATCTTATAACTTCAGACAAACACTTTCCGTGGAGGAGAAATACCTGCAGGTATTCTGAGTCATCTGTTCTGTCCTTGCTGTCCCCAGTGTTGTTTTCATTACTGGCTATTATTCACTGACCTCATAACTAAGTGATAGTAATAAAATAAAAGTGACATTAACTAACTCATTACAAGTGGTAGCCTTGCTTTGTTAACACAATCAATGTCTTTATGATGCAAAAGAGAGATTATGAATAAGGATGAGGTAATTCCCTGTGGTGACTGAGGGATACTTGTTGGATGGATTGGTGACTCATGCAGTCATGTTATCAAAACTGTGTTCAGCACATGAAATAGGTTCTCAGTGCCCTTTGATAAGGGAAATTCTGAACTTCAAGAACTTAATTTTGCAGTAGTTTTCGCTGGGTATCGTATTTGCTAGCACGACTGCAGTAAAATTGTTAACTGATGCTGTATAAAGACCATTGAATAGTTTTGTGCTAGGAGGACAGACAGTATGACTGTTCACTGGAAAACAATGCTGTTGTGCATAATTGGTAGAAATATATTCAGCAAAATGTGGTTCATATTGTTTTAAAAACCAATCATGTTGACATACTACCTTCAGATGATAAACCAGGTGATAAAGTAGTAATTTTGGCAGGTTTGTGGATTTTTAACAGCAGTGAAGCAATATGCGTTTAAGGGAATGAAACCATTGGATGTTTAATGGTAAATGCCATTGGGCTGTATTTTAAGACTAAGGAAAATTATCTTCAAAAAATCCAATTACTAACATTATAGGAATGAGTGTTACTCCTCTGAGAGTCATCTGCAGATTCGGGTCTTGTTCTGGTAAGTGGTTTGTTTGATTCCAAGCATATCCAAGTATTTTCAAATTGACATGACTGATTTCCAGCTTCTCCAGGAAAGGACTTTATTTGTAGCTTTTTAAGAGAATTTTATTCTTCTTTACAACAAAGGAAGTTACAGCAGGACCCTAAGGAAAATCTCCATGCAGAATATTGATTTTGAATTTATTTATTTATTTTTCTTTCCCAGCCACAGTGATTTTTGTGGAGTTTTTCAGAGATGTTGCTGATGGCTGACACGAGTAATCAGAATTTCTTTATTTGAGTCCTTCTGGGAGGAGGTTAAAATAATGTTGCTATCTAGAATATCCACATGAAGGAATCAAAAAGCTTTAGAATTTTGAACTCTTCAAATATCATGATTTGGGAACTAAAATTGCTTTCTAAATTTGAGTAAATCAGTTTAGCTGTTGGAAGAACACTTGAGTATCTAACTGAAATACATGAGGCTTTGAAGTTATCCACTTGTCAGTTTTTGAGTGTTTTAAACCCATGGTTTATGGGTTAAGACATGTACTCTGAAAAAGTTGACAAACGAGATAATTATGGAAAACTACTATGCCTTTGTTCCTGAGAGAAGCTAAAAATGAAGTATCTCATTTCTGAAGCAGAGGAGGATTTAGCCAGAAAACTGTAGAGAATATAGGATTATTGAAATTGAGTTGTTTTGATACAGACCAAGACACATGCTAAGAAAACACAGAAATGAGAAAAGCTTTGTAGATTGGGGATATTGGAAAGCTTAGAACTGCAGAATTTTGTCTGAAAAATGAAGCTGTTAATCATGGTATATACCAAGACAGTTCTCTTGGGAAAGGAGTTGCATTTCCAAAAGAGAACTCTTGTATAGATATACTTGTGTAGTAGTATAAAGATGGCACAAAACAGTTTTTTTCAGAAGTAAAAAAAAAAAAATTGAAATGCTGCCCCAACCTTCTCTGTGAGAAAATTGTGTTGGGCTACTTTCCAGATTTATTTAAATCTGTGAAAGAAATGGATAATGGGGAAGTTGATGGTGATATAGGTTTTTACAGCTCTTGCCAGACCTCTGCAGGATCTAAATTTTCCAGGAGTAAAAAGCAAAATGCTTTCAGGAATTAGTGGAAGTCATAGTTGATAAGTGGATATAGTAGCTCTGGTGGATTATTTTTCCTCATATTAATCAAGACTGCAGAGAGTAGAATGGGGAGCTTGAAACCCTAATTGAGTTAAATGGGCAAGGCAAGTAAAACTTCAGCATTCGTACAGGTCATGTCAGCAGCTTCTATATATTAGATTAACAGAAATTTAATTGATTTAAAATTCCACAGCTGTTTATAAAAAGCAGTAAGGCCATTAAAGTGTCTTTTGATCACCAGTCAAAGTGAAAGGACTCGTTATAGCTCTTTGACATTCTTAGCCGTAGGAGTATTGTTATGGTTTGGGAGACCCCGGCACTGTGTTGGACACAGAGAGGGGTCCTTAGCACCCTGAGAGACTGGCAGGGGTCAGTATTCCCACCCACTTCCTGTCACAATCTATAAAAGCCAGCAGAACCGGAAGCTGCTCTCTTTTCTTCCTACTCCTCTTCCCCTGCAGGGTGTGCTGCTGGTTTCCTTCGGCTTCCCACATGCTCGCTCCAGAATCCAACTACATTGGGTGTTGTGAGGAGCCGTGGACCTCTTCTGGAGCAGCCCTGCGTTCCCCATATTCTTGCCATCCTTGAGATCGGTTTTGTATACTTGTATATAAATATTTACTCACCCTTCCCCCCCTCCCCCGCCGGGCCTCTGTTTTTTCACCACCCCG
Organism: Hemiprocne comata; assembly: GCA_020745705.1. NCBI lineage: Eukaryota > Metazoa > Chordata > Aves > Apodiformes > Apodidae > Hemiprocne > Hemiprocne comata. Next base: position 38,746,584 of record CM036591.1, read on the forward strand.
CCCTCCGTTTTACCCCTTTTTGTTGTGTTATAGTAAACTTGTTTCTGGTTAAAATTTCCAAAGTTGAAGTCTCTCTTATTCCCCTTTCAATCTTCCCTTGGGAGGAAGGAATTGGGGGGTAATAGAGAGCAATTCTGTCCTCTGGTTGTCTGGGGTTCACCTTTAATATTTAAACCAGAACAAGTATCTATATTGTTTTGTACTAGCAATGTAGGGACTTCTTTATTACAGTCTAAAATAATGTAGAGCCCTGAAGCTCTTGTCTGTTTGGATATGAACTGCTTTGTACATTGGTTTCAACCAATTATTCAAACAATTTGAACATGGTTAGGGGTGTCAATTTGGAAATGCTAGGGCATTTCATTTGTTATCTCAAAAATCTTTCTGTGATTCTGTAATTCAAATAGTCACCATAATAAGATGTGATGTTGAATCATAACTTTGTATTATATAGTAAGTGTTATATTTGGGGAGAAATAACTACAGATTCATAGGTGTCTGGTAGAACAGGCCGTTTTTGGCATTTGTATGGATATGTGGTTATGCCCCATGAAGTTCAGGTGGCCTCCTGAGTAAGCTTAGATGGAGCAAGTATTGCGACATGGCATGAAATAGGGTGAGTGTCATCTCATGTTGCTGTTCATCCCCTGTCTTCTGTAATGCCCAAGCATGAGCTCTTAACTGCCTGGAAGCCCGTTTGATTTAACTTTGAAGGAAAAGGCATGCAGCCCTTTTATATCATCCTCTGACATTTTTATCTTTGTTCTGAAACTTACAGATTTGTTAAAGCGGGTCTAGACATTAAGTAGTTTAATGTGCTGCTGTTAAACATGACCTTGTGGTGGGTTGAAAAGATGCTTCTGTAAAAAAGCATTTAGAAAGGTAATGTCAGTGGTGACTTAAGTCACCAAGGCTTTTGGAGGCAAATGTCAAAATGTTTCTTTGAACTAGGGCAGTTTCACTGCTGATTAGCTTCCCCTGTGGAAACTTTCATTTTCTGATCTCCTAAATGTAAGGAGTTTTACTTCTAGGATACTGAGTAAAAAACAGCTTATCAGTAGATAGTTTTATTCTGCAGATATCTGGAAACTAAATACAGGTTATACAAGGTGAAACCAGATCTAGGTGTTATCTTTGAAGATATCAACTTATGTGCAAGCAGTGCCATGTATTTCTTTTTTTATTTCTTTCTTTCATTTTAAGTTCTTGTGTGGTCCTGCTTTCTGTACTGCATCCAATCCCCAGCATTCAACAGGTTGTTGCTGCTTCATCAGATTCTGAACACCAGTGAGAGGTGCTGCTGGGGATCTTGGTGAGACTTTTGAAATAAATCCACGCTCAGATTAAATCTGAATTTACCATCAGGTGGCTTTTCATGCCATAATGTATCTGAACGAGACCATTTTGAGTATAAATAAATACAGATTAAAAAGTTTGAACACGTGTTGCCAGACTTAGTATGTCCATTACAAGTATCCCCAATCTGTACTTCCAGGCATGACCTTCTTGTTCATGTGTTCTTGCATTCTGAAGCCTGGTGCATCTTGGCAAATGAATAAAAACCAAAAAGCACACCTATCCAATAGTCTGCTTGTTGAACAATGTCCCTTCACTGGATGAGTCAGAGGTCTTGTTGGAAAATACATGTAGTTATTTGTCTTTCTAACTTTAATGTTTGTCTAAACTTGGATTTTGTGCGGTCAGACTTTTTACATTAGGACTGGATAGCATTGCATGCATGGTTTTCTTTTTTTCTCAGAATTGGAATTTGAAAGTGTACTGGCCTTCACTGTTATGGCATCAAATACGTGGACTTTAGACAGTTCATAGATGAGTGCTGTTTTAAAGGAATTGCTTGCAATCTCTCTTTATTTTAATGAAGACATTCCAAGTGATAAAATGATTAATAATCACTTCATAGTGATCACTGTTAAGGAGCTCTGGGGTAAAGCTGGTAGTAATGGAAGGGCTTGAGGAAAACCTGTTTGCTGTTAAGCTGAAGAACTTTGGTATTTCACCAGTGGCTGAGGACAGCATAGTCCCTTGCTGCTGGCTGCTTCCTCCTGTGCTCTGGGCTGTGGGATGCTACCCTCTGTGCTAACTGTGGGACTCAACAGACCTTTCTGTGAGCTAGTTCACATCATTCACTTAAAACTAATTTTCCCCACCCATCTGATAATTTTTTTTTCTTAAATTTTTTTGGTCTGAAGTTGTTTTTTTTTTTTAACTCAGTTTTTGGGAAGTTAACATCAGTCAGGTTTTGGAGGCATCTGAGTGCTGGAGCGGGTGCAGAGTTGTGGCAGAAGTTTGGGGAACGTTGAAGGGGAGCAGGTCTGTGTCTTCCAGCTTCAATCCTGCCTTGTGCAGCCGCACCCTTTGCCTGCTTGCCAGGGTGAAAAATAGTTATGCTGCCACACCCCTCCTCAGCCACCCTCTTAATGAACTGAAACAGTTTTCAGCACATTTAAATGTCCTTTCAGCAACACTTGCATTAAGAACAGCAGCAAACTTGCACACCAGATTTGACGTGAGCTCTAGGTAAACCTGTATGGTACGGACAGGGGCAAGGTGCAAAAGAAGATGGAGAGAGAGAGAGAGAAAAACCTCTTGAATGAGTTGCCTGGCTTTGTCACTGACAGCTGATCTAGTACAGTTACATTTTGTGTGTCCTTTGTTTCCTTGTACAGAGATGTCAAAAGTGAAAATAAGCCCTCAGTTACCCTGTCAGAACTAAGATACAACAGCTTGCTGGTGCCAAAAAAAGGGGGCTGTTTCAGTTGATTAACTGGAACAGAAAACTAACCTGGCCCAAAGTGAATGGGTCTGGCTGTTTGTGAACTGGCCAGGTAAGTGATTTGAGGGAGCTGCTCTGTCACCACCTGAGCTCTACAGCTGGTGTAGGGGAGGCTGCAGTTGTTGGGAGTTAGAAGCAGAGCTACATCTTTCAGCAGCAGTAATCTATTAAGTTAGCCTAGGTGTGTTGTGTGAATAGGCTTGGAGAAATTAATCTGTTTTCTTTAATCCTCTTTTTGAATCCTGTTTCCCCTAGTATGCTTTGACCTTGGGAGCTTATGTACCTACTACACTTGTCCTCCTCTTAGGTCTGTTATGTCTGCTGCTTTTGGGGGTCTTCACCTGCCTGTTGCTGCTGTGGAAACTGCAAGTCAATCTTGAGAGAAGGTCTTTTGAGACATGATATTGTAAAGCACACATTGCATTGGTCTCTTTCTGCTAATCAGCAGCAGGTGAATGCACCCTTCTTTCTGACCTGAAGCCAGACTTTCTCTGTGTGAGATTTGTACTGGTGGCTTGACAAGAAGGAGGCATTGTGGTTTTGAAAAACAAGATCTGACAATGCAGAGAACTGTCTAAGTAGTCATCATTCTCTCCAACCCACTTTATAAAGAACTGTTTCCCAGACTCAAGAAAGTAAGAAACTGGCCACCAAGAAACCAAGGGCTTAATTTGGCAGATTGTTACAGCTAGAGCAATTTTATTTTGCGTATTTGGAGGCAGGTAAATAATAATGCTCTGAACACTAGGAGAATGGGTGAGGAGGTATTCTCTATAGACAAAACTAATTCCCAGGTTTGGAGACAGAAACATCAGAAAATCATCACAATGGGATCCACTGAGACTGAAAGAAGAATAACTATATCAAGGACAAAGTAATCCTAATAAGTATTGGAGCATAATTGTGTAGAATTCCCATGTTTCTCACATAATTTGGGAAAGGCAGAAGTACTACAGGAATTCCCTGTTGAGCATAGGGATGCTGTATGCCTTTTTTCAGCCATAATTGAGAATGTTAAGCCTTGTCCGTGAAAACTTTAAAGCAGCAACTGAGGGCAGTTTGCATGCAAGAGCCCGTGAAAAAAGGGAGAAAGAGGCTGATGGAAAAGACTTTTGAACTCTTGGTGTTCCTTATCCCCAAATAAATGATCCAGAAGATGGAGCCAGGTGCTTCAGAGGGGTGTATGTAAGGAGAATGAGAGGCAATGAACTTAAAATTAATCAGGGGACATCTGGCTGGCTATAAGGAAATGGATTAGGATTGACCTTTTCACCATGAGGACAATCAGAATGATGACAAGGGGAAGATTGTTGAGGAATACCAGAAGCTAATCAAAGGCCTGTGTAACAGCTTTGAAGAGTTACATGACTAACAAGAACTAAGGTAAGAGGACTCTAGCTTGCATGCCTTAACCACTAATGTCCTAGAGAGGAACCTTGAGAGATAACAAAGGGAACATCATGCCACAAGGCATGAGGTGAGCAGAACTCAACACAAACTAAAGAAGGCAGAGGGAGATTGAGATCATGGACTCAAGAGAGACCACCTCCTCCGTTAAAATCACTCCTCACTGAACATGGGCCTTGATTTAAAAAGACACTATGCGTTTCAACAGAAGCGAGGAGTGCAATTAGCCAATTGGAGTGGTAGTGATAAGCTACTAACCAGTAAGTGTAAATGAAGGCTGATCTTTATGCTTGCTGAATGGGATAAATACGCCATAGCTTTTTGTACGGAGGTGTTCTAGCTTTGTGGATTTACCACCTACCACCCCTTTCTTTGCAGAACTGGAATAAACAAATACCTACACTCTGTGTGCGAATTGGATTATTGAACATGGGGTGAATGGACCCTCTTTTGGGACAAGAAGAATTCCTGGAGTGGCTGTGCAGTCTCTGTTCTGGTTTTCAAGATCCAACTGGGTCAACACCTGAGCTCTTAATTTTACTGCTTTTAGTGGAAGGTTGTATTAGAGACTTCCTGAGGTCCCTTCCAGCCTGAACTGCCCTCCAATTCTATGCTAACTTTTCAGTATTGCTGGTAGGATTGGAAAGAGAGGAATTATTTCATAAAGGCTTAGTCCCACTTCATATTTGTAGTTTGATGTCAGTGGCAGTGCTAATAGAACTATTTGCACAAGAGCAGGAAATGGTTGTGAAGGAGCAGAGGTGGGCTATGCAAGGAGCTGAATGTCCTGCAGGAGGTCTTTGTCACTTTTCTCAATGTACAGCTACAGAAAGTTTGGGAACCACTGGCCAAGATGGCTGATGTTTGTGCTGCCTGTTTGTGAACTCATGAATAGATTGTAGCAGTTTTCTAAAGTAATGTTTTGTTCATCTGTTACTGGGAATCTCTCTGCCTGCAAACTGGGAAGGATGGAGGGGACTAACAGGACAATAAGTTAAGGAATTGGGCTGTGTTGTTCTGCACTGACTGAGTTTATTTACGAGGCAAGTTAGTGCATCCGTTTGATCCGTTTGAAAGCCCTTTGAAAGAGGGCTTTCAAAGCTGTCACAGAAGGAAACAGTAAGAACCAATGGCTGGATATGTAACCTTAGATGAAAAGTAACCATGCATTTTTTAGTGGTAGGAAATACTGGAATGTGTCTGCTATTAGAGTATTTGAAATCAGGGTGAAGTGTATTTGTAAAGATGCTGTTGAAGTACAGCAGTTGAACTTGCAGTTGAAACCCAGTGGCAGTTAAAGGTCTGCATTAGGAAGAGTTTGTAACTAGAGAAACCTGTATGTTATTGATCAATAACAACTGAGAACCTAGTTAAGGGCCTGCATCAGTAACAAAACAAACAAAAAAAACACCATAGCTGGTTTTGTTTAAGGACAGGGAAAAGGTCTTGTAAGCTAAGAAGTGTGTTCTTGTCTGAATGATCAAATCCCTCCTGTTGGGGTAGTTCTTATTAAACTCAAGTTCAATACAAGTTGGTTTTGTGAATCTTTGATATACCAAGGTGTAAAAGCAGATTACCAGTTACAACTCCAGTACTGAAACATGCTGTGTTTGTGTGAGTTGGTAACCCTTGAGTAGCAAACACAAGATTACAGCAGAATAAAATTTTTGGCTCATGAAACTAACTTGAACTTAGGGGTGTTTTTTTACTTTTCTAAATTAGTCTTTTAGCTGCCATTCACATTCCAGCCAAGTGAAGACTGAGTCTGATCTGTTAATTCAAGCAGATACATAAAATGTGTGACTACGTGGAGAAAAATAATTATTTGCTAGATGCCCTGTAAAGTCAATAACTTCTTCCTAGAAGGAGCAACACTTTCAAAGGTTGCACTGAGAAAAATTTCCAAGGTGATAATGCTGATGTGGTTGTTGATGACAGTCACTTACATCAAGAATTTAGTGGAGTGTGGGAGTAACAGAGAATGGAAAGAAGAAACTGGTACATGGGCTTAAATAGACTATAAATCAGTAAATAAAGATAAGCATGTGTGGAGAACAGTCTGTCTTCCCCCCTACCCCCATAAGACTATTGTGGGTTTCCCCCTCCACCCCCCAGTTTTGATTTCTTGGCTAATTGAGTTGCCAGTCAATTCCTTACTCTTCCTGTGTTTATTTTTGCAATTTTGTGCACTCATCTGCAGCTTCTAAAATGGGATTAGGTTCCACTGAACACGTTTCTCTAATAAAGGAATAGCTTGAATCAAAGGAAAACCACAGAGTAGCTCACTTGAGTCAGACTTTGCACACCACGTGAGCAGTAAATGTTTGTTCAGGCATAGCCAAGTAGGTGGTCGGGTTGGTGAGTTAAATTTCTTCAAGTCTTGGTGTTTTTTGCCTTCTCTTTCTGAAGTCCGTGTGTTAGTAAGTTTGAATTACAAAATAAAGGTAAAAAAAACTTCCTGTTTTATTAATGCAAAGGCTGGGGTATAAAAGTTGTTAAACTATGTAACAGTTACCCACAGGTGTTAAAATTAGTAATGTGCTGGAATACAAACCAGGTGAAATTGGCTTGCCTGCTCTTCATGTTACATTATAAAATGACCAAGTGTTAATTTTTGGTCCGTGCTATGTAAGAAAGTCGGTCTTTACTCAAAACCAAGATGGAATTTAGCAGCTAAGCCCACGGCAGTACTTCAGAATATGTTGGGGTAAAATGATGGCTATAAAACCTGATTGGGTCAATTTATTGCAAGAAATTGTGTGTGGAGGGTTGCTGACCCCTTGTGCTGGCTCTCCAGGTCACTTCTAAGTGGGCTGTCTGAAAGCAAATTTGGTAGGAAAATGATCTTTTTCAGCAGGTGGTGTGTTCAGTGTATGCTGTAGTAGTGATACTATTGAGTGGATTATCCCCACAGATGTAGGTGTTTTAATTACTTTAAAAATGAAAGAAATGGACTTGTGAAAAGACAAAATTGTCCATAATTGAGAAACTGTTCTGGTAAATATGAATCAGGAGCCAAAGAAAGTTTCATTTGAAGCTTTTGTCCATAAGTTTTTGAATATTCAGTTTTGCATACAGAAGAATGTTACCAAGAGTGCTATCAGTTTGACAGCAGATATTCTGGTAATGTTACATGGGTTTAATAGGTTCAGCAGTGTGTTTTTCTCCTGCCTAATTAATGGCAACAGTTATTGGAAAGGAGATTTATTGCTGTAGTGGGGCTTCCAGATTCCCTTCTGCAAGTTGCTTTGAACCTCTTCCAGAGCAATGTTACATTGGTAACTAAGGGTATTTTACTGCAAGAGTGTTTTTTAGACACATTACAGCCTTTGATTACTGGTATCACTGCATGTGAAATTCTGGAAATAGGTTAATTTTTTTTTTTGTTTTGTTGCTGGAGCTGTTTCACTTTTTCTCCTGACTAACATACTTTGTCCTTCTTTAGCAGCCAATTAAGTAAAGTTTCTTGTGTTCAGTACTCAATGTAGTAAAAATGGTGCATTTCACTACTTGGGTTTTAATGAACCTATCTTTGTGGAAAGTACTGCTAGTTACCTACTGCCTTAGCAACACCATGATAGCAACCTCATGTTCAACCTCAAGGTGCTAGTTGTGGGCTTGAGCATCTAAGACTACTGGACTTGGCTTTCCTTTGGGTCTCTCTAACAAGGTAAATGAGGAATAAGTGTAGAAATAACAACATTTTGTTCTTGCTGTTCAGGGAGAGCCCCAGACATCTGAATGTTTTTCTAAGGAAGACTTGTCAAGGATATGAAAAGATTTGGAAAGAAATCAGCATCCTCCTATGGAGGAACTGATTTTCCTAGTAGTGGTATCAAACTGATGGTTCCTGTCTGGTCATTCAGGAGGAACGGCTGAGCCGAGTGGACTGGGAGGCAGACAGCAGTGAAGCAGTCTGCTTGTCCAGAACCAGAACCAAGGGGGGTTGGGGTGGCATGGGGTGGTCTTGGCCCTTGATTACGGCCTTCTTCACAGAAAGTTGGCATGAGGTGAGCTGTTTAATGTTTGTAAGTGCTCACAGCTGCTGACTTTAAACAAATAAATGGTATGTGCTGTGTGATAAAGCGTTGTTCCTGTGTGTGAGTAATCAAGAATGGCCTTTACAGGCCGTGTTCTTGCACTTTTCAAGTCTCAGATTTGGGAAGATACCTTATGTTTGCTGATCATTTATAGGCTTCTAACACCAGCTAGATACTTAACAAGTAGTTCTGCAGCTAGAAACAAATGTAAGTTTAGCCATCATAGGGACCAGCCCTGGGGCTTCTCAAGCTTGTAAGCTCTGAAGTGTTCTGGTCGTAATATGGATTGATGGGTTTTTTCTTCTGCTATGAGAGGTTGTTTGTGTGTGCACCAGCTGGCTTGCTTTTCTGCATGCTTCCGTGGATAATTCAGCTTGTTTCTTTTTTCAGTGTAGTTTATCGTTTCATAGTTCAGCCAGGAGCTCTGAATCACTTCATCTGTTTCTTGGTGATCACATCAGATGATTGATGTGGATAAGGTCTTTTAGTGAGGTCTAGTTTCCTAGTAAAATTGCATTGTATTATGTTATTTTGTAGCTTTACTGGGGATATTGATGAAGACCTTTTTTTAACATACACTACTTTTTTACACTTACCTTTTTATTTTAGAAAGTCAAATAATCTGAATTCGTAGTAAAACGTGACCCAGTAGTCACCCCCACCCCAGTTATTTAAAGATAAACTTCAAATCTCTTTTGTCCTTTCCTCTGAAAGCATGGTAATGATGTGTCAGCAAAGTAATCAAACCTGAAACAGAAACCCAGGAATCCACTGGAAAAGTTTCGTAGTTTACAAATTGAAATTATTCAAGTTGAGTATGGTCTAGGTATTGCAGGTTAAGTGACTTCTCTTTGTATGTTTTGAATGTACTCTGAATTTTGAGTTTGGTTTGCAAGTTTTGGGATTTTTCTGGTATGTTTTTAAGAGATTTTCACAGTCTAATTAATGACCTGGATCTTCTCATAGTTACGGACTTGGGAATCAGACTGCTTCTGTCTTTAGAATTGTGCATTGTGCCTAAACAGCATCTTTCCTGTGATCTGTTTGGCTTGGTGGTTGCTACCAAAGTATGAGTATGAATTTTTTGCAACTGGTAAATATGAAATGCTCAGTTGCTTGCAAAACATCAGAGGCTGTTGGGGTAACCTTGGGTATTAGTAGAGAGAGAGAGAGGAAAAAAAATCAATGTCACTGACATACCAATAGCACACCATGAAAATAAAGCTTCATACAAGGTGTACAAGTTTATTAGTATGAAATACCTTTATCTTGCTCATTAATCACTGTGAAATGGAAACAAAATAGCTCTTTGAATCAGAAAGAGAGTTACAACAACTTAGCAGTTTCAAACAGCATGCATCTTCTTATATTGTTATGCATACATTGCTCAAGATGAGAGATGACTTTATGGTATGAGGCATTCATTACCTTTTATCTATATTTATACCATTTATTACATTTATTTATTTTGTTTTGTAATTGGGTGTCTTAACTGAATTATACAAAGAAAATTCTATCTAGCCAATAGTATTCTTCACAGCGTGATTGGAGGGAAATGTGTATTGAAGTTGTTGCAAAAAGTACTATAGAAAGTGTTTTTCTTTATGGTTCCCCGTCTCTGTGTCTGATTGTTTCCGTGCTTGCATCTTTGGGACCAGTTTTCAGGGAGCCTTTTGTTGGGACCACTGAGTAGAGTTTGGTCTGAGACTGCTCCCAGACGTTATGGCAGTAGGAATTCTCTGCAGCCAAGCAAAGGGAAGAGAAGTGTCTTTGTGCCTAGCAGCAAAGCGTCTTCCCCTCTCCCCACTGCATGCTTTTGGTTAAAATTACTTCAGACAAGTATTTGTGGCCTGATTCATTATGATAGTAGACTACTATATTATTCTACTTTCAGATTGTATCCCTGCTTCACCTAGGAAATTACAAGCAAAAAGTCAGAGTTATTTTCATCTCTGCACTACACTGAGATTTTGGTTATTTTGAAATACTGTTTTCTTAATAGTGTTTAAAAGGGGGACATGTTGCATGCAAATAACATCCTTTCAAAACCTTTTTCATTTCTGTATGTTACCAAAATAATTTTCAGCTGTTTCAGAAAATATTTTTTTAGCTCAGGCTTTAAAATAGACTGTTCATTGATCTGCCCGACCACTCCTAGTGTGGTTTTTTCAACTTCTTCTGTTGGCTTTTGTGGGAAGCAGGCAGTCTGTTCCCTATGTACCAGATGATTTCCACGACTCCCCCCCAAGCACAGAGCTTTTCTCAGCTTGTTAGAGGGGATGGCAACATTCATCATTTACATAACAACAAGATACAAAAGCTATATCTGGTTTGATAAATGTTGTTTACAACCTCTGGGTGAAGATTCTAATTAACTTTACAGAACATACCCATTGAGTGTTTCTAAAACAGTTTTCATTCTTAAAAATGCCTGGTGTTATGAAGCTGCAGGGAATGTTCTATTTTGAAGCTTGTATCTCCCAAGGAAATACAAACCATAATTCAACACAAACTTAATGAAGGTGGTTCTTCATTTGTTTTCTGGTGCAATGGTAGATAAGAGTATGTTTCATTGAAAGGAAACATCTCAACTTCTATAAAACGGGAGTAGTTTTCAAAGGATTATGAGAGCAGGAGCCAGGGTCAGACTGTTATAGTTACAGATGGATGTATAGCTGGCATCTGTCAGTGTGTTTCTGTGGTCTACAAAGTGCCCTAATGGGATAGAAGGGGAAGTGGTGGATTTTGGGCTTTTCCTGTCTCCCTGTGGAGTGAGCGTGAGGGTTTACTGAAGCTGTGTAAGAACAATTCATTAATTGGGCTGAGTGTGGAAATTTGCTGGGTTGCTTTGTGATCCAATTTGACCTTCTTTTACCCAGTCTAGTGCTGATTCCTGGCATATGGAGCAAATAACGGCTTAAAGCCAGGCAGCTCCATATTTAAAAAGCAGTGGCTCTTTCATCTTTCAACATACATGCAGTTTGCAGAACAGAATAACCTGCAATGCGTAGACATTTCTTACCCTTGCAAAGCTACAAACTTCATTTGCCTTGGCTTTTATTTTTAGTTTGTAAAATGTAAGTGGTGCCTTGGTCTACCGGTTGCTCTGAAGCTTTGAGGTGAAAAGGTGGCACCTAAATGAGTCAGAACAGAATTTTCTGACTCTTCCTGTTGCTTTGCCAATAGCAAAACTCCTAAGGGCTAGATCAGACTAAATTTAGGCCAAGATAAAGTACACGAGGCAATTAATGGTATTGTAAAATAGATAGTCCTGTTATGTAACTGTGCACAAAGTGGAAAATGTGGTATTCTGCTACTAACATACTGTTGAAATTACTTCCCTTTCTGTCGTTAGGATACATGCAATTGATTAGTCGATATTTGTCTGTTTTCTATAAGTTGTTGTTTCAGTGATTTCATGGTGTATACAAAGGTTTAAATAAACTGTGTACATTTAAGTAGTTGTGTGTCTTCACGTTAATACTTTTACGTGTAGACAAGTTTTGTACTTTGATAATTTGAATTCTGTCAGAGGGATGGAAGTTCTGCTGCAAATTGCCAATAACACATGTTTTCAGTGAAGTTGTGCTGAATTTCTAATACTGCTTAAAAGGCGTCTCGATGCTTTCAGGATGTTTAAAATAGTATCTTCAAAACACAATTTGTTACAGGTTAGTCAAACGCATCACCATATGGAATGATCAGATATCACTTACTGCCATTTTAAACAGACGTGTATAATATGAAAGATTGGCATAAAGATATTTTCACACTTCCCTTAGCTCATCATATGCAACCTAAATTAAAGCATCAATCAAAAGCCCTTACTTCAGAAAACAGCAATGATTCAGGATAAAGGACTGCTGTTTGGATACTTCACAAGCTTACAGATGTCAGGAAGTGTTGTGTTCTGGATATTAGAGAGAAAGCTTCACCTGCCTCTCATGAGGCTACAGTTCTCTGTATTTTTCAAAGACATAGTGGACATAATTTTAGCTGTGGCTGAAGTACTGTGCTATAGAATGAGTCTTGGAATGAAGGTGTCTTGTATAGAGGATTTTTAAAAAAAGGGATTTTTCACTAGAAATTGCATGACAGAATGGACTTCAGGTTACATGGCAAGTGAAAAGTGCTTCTTTATAGCCATGGTTGCAAAGCATGGGTTTTGTAGCAGAGCAACCAATTGGAACAGATGCACTTACCACTCTTAACCAAAAAAGAAACCCCAAACCACTAACTTTAGCAATATAACTAATCTACATACAGTCACTTATTACAGTATAAATTTCAGTAATGATGGAAATGCAGCTTGTAATACTATTTGAGTAAAAGAATCACAAGTTAAGATTGAAAAAAGAAAAATGAGTAGCTAAAAATGTAGAACCGAGGCTACTCAATGGACTACTTATTTACAGACAGTTGTGAGATGTCCTGCTGGTTTATCAATGCGCTGTTGAAAGAATCCAGGGCTAAACTTCTGTTTCACCCAGGAAAAAATGGTGGTTCCTCAGCTGGCAGAAAGAGGAGGAGAAAACCCACAATGGTTTACAGAAGAGCTGTGTTGATGTGGATCCAGTTGGGAGACAGTTTGTTTAGTAAGTGCACCAATAGTGATAGTTATGGAAGAATATCTTTTTCCCCAAGACATATACATTATCAGATTTAAACATCTGATAATAAATGAACGTATCTCAGGGATGGCAGCAAGTGCTGGCTTCTGCATAGTTTGGAGGTCCAAAACCCTTTCTTCAGTTGCAAGTACTGATTTTAATCTTCTGTTTATCACCTGTTGATCAGTTTGGCTTTTGCCTGCTTTGTACAAGAAGTGTGCTATCTGGGAGAAGAAGTGTAGCAGGTAACCAAAGCTTGTAAGAGGAACAAGTAGTAGGTGTGGGAGAGTTCTTCAGGTTTTTAGATTTAAGTGGTGATTAAGAGTTAGTGAGAATGATTGTGAGCTGTCACTCAGCTTGAAGCTCACAGGTATGTACATGGAAAAAATAATTCCCTAAACCACTGCCAGTTTTCTTAAAAGTATTTAATTTCTGCAAGATTTTCCTAACTTTCCCCCATCTTTTCCAATATTACTACAGTTTCTCTTTAGGGATTTGTATTTTGATCCTTGGTTCATCTTCAGGAGCTTCCCTCAAGGTCACGTTCCAACCTTGAACTACTTGCAACTTCCAGTTTCCATGTTCATAGAAGACATGTCTGCAGCCTTGGAAGTGAACTCGTCTTTCCGAATGTTGGCTAGGTCAAGGTTTGTAGCAGTGAGGTCTCTTTTCCTGTGTGCTCCCATTATCAGCAGTTTCCTCAGGACTGGTTGGCACATAATTTACCCTGGAGGACAGATAACATGACAGACTGAGGCATTTCTTCTGCTGGCTGCGTAGGTCAGTGTTCCTCAGCACCATCTTTTGATTCCCCAGCTGCTACACCAAATGGTACTGGCTTTCCTTATTGTTGATTCTCATCATAGTTCTTAGAAATGCCTTGTTTACTTTTTCTTTTGCAGTGGACAAAAATCACAAATTATTTATTTTAAATGTTTTTGTCGTTTCTGACTTAGAAGCAAGTAAAACTATGTAGCAATGCAGTTATCATTCTATAATACTTGTCAGATGACGCAAAATGAAACTTCTAGAGTTGTTTCACTTAACAAAAACGCTTGCCAAGCACGTTTATGAGGTAGAATTAGAATTTATGACTGCTGAATCAGTTCTTCCAGCTCCACCAATCCTTCAAATACAGTGACACGCTGTCCCCAGAAACACCGCAGATTTAGTTTAAATCTTTGCACAGGTGACTTTTGAGTTAGGTTTTGGCTGGCAACTTTGCCTGCCTTTTCAGGTTGTCTGAGAACCACCTCTTCAGGCTGGAGCTGGTATTTGTACCCTCAACTTACACTTATTGTTAAAGGAACTGGCTAAAGTTTCTGCAATGGTTTCTTAATAGCTGCTCCGAGAGAGAATTTAAGTGCAAAATACTGCTGAAGGATTGAAGAAGTTGAGCACTTCGTAACAAGCTCACCTTTCCATGAGCTGCTCAGGATCTGTCTACACCTTTCTCATCTTCCCTACTCTATCAGAAGCCCTGAAGGACTTCTCAGTGCAGGAATATGAAACTACAAATGAGCTGGACCAGCACTGGATGTGTTGTGCCCTGGATGTTCATGCATTGAGGAGGAGAGGCTGCTGCACTTGCGGGTGTCCTTTTCTGGTGGTCATCAAGGAAATACTGTCCTCTGTTCACAGGCACACTGTGTTTATTTATGAGCTACAGTTCACATGTGCCCAGTTCCTAGTGGAGGGGAAAAAAAAAAAAGGCTTTTTTAAAGCATTATTATCCAATGGGTAGAGCTACCATAAAATACTTGAGATGACAAAGTCAGGATTTTGCAGTGTGAGGATTTTGCGATGCGATGAGGCATGGCAGCTTTATTTAGGCCATAAAGCATGTGTTTGTTTCCTATTCCTGTGTGGTTGAAGAGCATTGAAGCACTTGGTGTTCACCACCTACTTTTCATAATCGAAAATAAGCTAGTGGAAATTTTTGGAGCCAGCAAGTGGATAGCTAATGAAAAATAATCAATGAAAACCCAATAAAATGCAGGTACTATTTATTTAGTTAGTTTGGCATTAAGATTCTGTTAGCTAACATTGTGAAATAAAAACATGCCAGGGTAGATTTGGGATAACTGCATGGCAGATTCTTTGTGTGCTCATTGAGAAAATAATTTTCATAGGTGATTTTACAAAACACCAACACTTTCATCTCTGCCTAGATTAATTTTCTTGGATCCTTCACGTATTGTAGAATACATCAGGTATTCCAGGCAGAGAACTACCAGCTCTACCCAGTGTCCAGCTTTATCCTGGCTTCCCAGCTGGTTTGCTGAGACTGAGAAACCTCATATTGCTTTTGTGTGATCTAATAACTAGGGAGAAAGTGAGGCTAAATGACAGCAGCTGTGGCCACACCATACCAGATGTGGCTAAGCGGCTCTTTTTGGAAGGGGTGAGGGATCACAAAGAGCCCCAAATGATGGGTTAATCCCACTGAGGCTCTGAGGGTGAGGGGGTGGGGAGCAACTGTCAGCAGGAATCCACCCCCAAGCTTTTGAGAAAGGAACAAAGGAAAGCTTTGCCAGGCAGCAAAGTCCACTTGCCAGTGGGGCTGCAGAAGTCGACAGAGATGCTTTTGACTTTGTACTTCTCTTAACCTGATTCAAGGAAAATTCTTTGTGTCAGCTTTCCAGCAAAATCAAAGAATTCCCAAATGCAGGGAGAAGCCAAAGTTTCAGATATTCTGGTTTAAATGAGACTTTCTTTTCAGCCTTTGATCTGCTGCTTCCATGGCATAACTTCTCAGTTGGGTGATAACCTGGCAAGGTAGCTGATCTGCACAGAAACTTGATGTAAGGATTGCTTGAATCATTTATGGAGCTGTGAAAATTACTGTCCTCACTGCAGTTACGGTATGGCCCTTTTGTGTTGCATACAGCATTTGTCACTTAAATAATTAGCTGAGATTGCTTTAGTCTTCCAGATGACTTACATTTTGAGAGAAACTGCTCTTCTTGCTGGTGCTTCTTGTCTCGGTTGTTAGTTGGTTTGTTTTTTCCCTTCCATAACTGAAAATTATGCATCTTTTTTGGTATTCCATTTTCTTTCTTTGTACAAATGACTTACTTAAAGTGTAATTTGTCATTTTGATGAGCTGTTCCCAGGCACACAAATCTGCTCGTTCATTTGTTTTTTGTTTTATTTTTATTTCATCCTGGTTTGATATGTTATATAACATATATATATATCTCTCTCTATGTATAAAAATTGAAAAATTGTATGTCTATATATTTCTTCTGCAAAGACAAAGTTCTGCTTAGAAAAAAATGATAACCAAAGCATTTCTCTCTTGTGTCCAAATTTGGTATGAAATATTTACATGGGTTTATGAGTAAAAACTGACAGTTGTTTGGTTGTAGTTTGAAATACCTGCAATTATTGAAGCACTCCAGGATTTGCATTTATTTCTTACCTGTTTTGTACAGTGTCTTCAAGCTCTTGTTGCTTGCTTTGGCATCCTGTCAGTAACTTTATGCTTCTGTCAGCAGTGTCCTCTGATGTAGGAAGGAGACAGATGTTTGAGGAAATGTATTTAGAGCACATACTGCTATGGATGGTATTAAACAAAAACCCAACCCTTATGTATCAAGGCAAATACCCAAGAATATTTTAAAATACAGAGTAAGAACTTTTCTGCACAACATCTAGCTGAGAAAAAGGGATTCTTGCTTCTGCATACCCTACCCTTGCCTCTTTTCTGAGCGAATTAAAGATTACTATTACTAGCAACATGTATTCTTACAATTTTATAGCCTCAGTTCCAAAGGGAATGAATCCCATGTAAATTATGCTCCATCTTTTTCAAAGCCAGCTTTGTCCTGGGCTACATGAAAACCATCGTGGCCAGCAGGGTGAGGGAGGGGATTCTCCCCCTCTGCTTTCGTGAGACCCCCCCCGTGGAGTGCTGTGTCCAGTTTTGGAGCCCCCAACGCAAGAAGGGCATGGAACTCTTGAAGCAAGTCCAGAGGAGGCCGTTAAGATGATCAGAGGGCTGGAGATGAACTGAAAGAGTTGGGGTTGTTCAGCCTGGAGAAGAGAAGGCTCCAGGGAGAACTTAGAGCACCTTCCAGTACCTGAAGGGGCTACAGGAAAGATGGGGAGGGACTTTGGACAAGACCATGGAGTGACAGGATGGGGGGGAATGGTTTTAAGCTGAAAGAGGGGAGATTTATGTTAGATATTAGGAAGAAATTACTTGCTGTGAGGCTGGTGAGACACTGGCCCAGATTGCCCAGAGAAGCTGTGGCTGCCCCATCCCTGGAGTGTTCAAGGGCAGGTTGGATGGGGCTTGGAGCAACCTGGTCTAGTGGGAGGTGTCGTTGCCCATGGCAGAGGATTGGAACTGGATGATCTTTAAGGCTCCTTCCAACCTTTTCTGTGATTTGTCAGGTATGGAGGGATAAAAGTCCTACTTTGTTAGTGAAACTACATAGTATCTCACCATATTTAAGGAAGTGTGAATTCCAGAAGGTGGGAGTGGTTTTGTGTTATTTGAGATCACTGTTTTTGTGTCTATGGTGAGATTCAGAAAATGGACAAAGCTTGTGGAATTTTGGTGGAGTTTGTTCACTTTTATGCTAAGCTTCGTGCTGGTTTTCATGAGCCATCTTGTTCTGGTGGTAGAATCATGGAAGTGCAGATTCTGAAATGTGTCAAAAACTGATTTTGGGTTTCAGCAGAAGTTTTCCTTTTATTCTAGTCTGCATGAAAACACGTCATGTTTTACCAGTGGAGTCTGCAGTATAGGTTTAAAACAGGGTGTCGCATGACAACTGTGAGCAACAATTAGTGCTAGAAGGAGATTATCACCTCCTAGAATTTGAAAGCTGAGATGCATGTGCTTGCTGCACAGTCCAGAGTGGACAATGTGGTCTAGCCTTTGAAAGGCACTATGAAGGCGTGCTGGAGGATGTTCTCTTCAAGCCCTGGTATATTGAGCATTGCAGCTGCCCCAGACGGGAGCAGAGACAGGCTGATCAGCTTCGCTGGCATCCACTACACCGGCAGTCCTTTATGTTGCATTCTGCTTTATGGCAAATATCTCCAGAACCAGGTTCAAAACAGGTGCTACAGACAAAGCCACTGTTCCTTTGTTCAGTACCTCCAAGACTCTCTTTTGCACATGTGCACAGATAGTGCTGCATGAGAGGTATGTGTATGTCCATGAATTTCTCTGACGTGCCCAGGTCTTTGTTGCTAATGTGACTGATTGAAAGTTAGTGAGTTTAGGTATCATGAAAATGAGAGAGAGTTTCTTTAAAAACTGTTCAAAATAATATGTGTTTATCCTTCATTTCTTTAGGAGACATCACTCAGAAAGGGTATGAAAAGAAAAGAGCGAAGCTGTTAGCACGGTACATTCCACTAATTCAAGGTAAGAGACTATATAAGCTTCACCTTTTGTGCTGAATCTGTGAAAAGATGTGATGGAAAAGTTCTCACTAAGCAGAATAGAAAAATCAGTAGTGTTTGATTGACATGGTATCTAACCAGTAGTAGAAAGTGCCCATTACAGACAAGAACAGAACAGGATAAAAGTCTGAAATGTGTGGGGTTTTTTTAACATTTTATGTGCAGTGTTAAATGGTAACATTTTTGTCAGCAAACGTCAATTTGAGAACTGCATCCAAGACTTCAAGATAATTTTAAAACTTTAGAAATTAGTGAAGTTATTCCTGAAAGCAAGTTGGCCAGTTTCATTAAATGAAAACACTGGTCATCACTCTCATTCTTTAGTGTGCTTTTTTGGACATGCCCTTGACCTCCCCTCCACCCCCAGTTTCTGCAAAATACTGACTTTTTTTTTATAAACTATTATTTCTTAAGCTGGTTACTGTCAGACATTATTTTCAATGGCCAAAAGCTAAATGCCCAACATCTTTTATTTGTTTTTATATTGGGACACTTAAATTACTCGGGGTTGAAGCTTTGGTCTTGTATAATAACCCTAGGCCAATTCTTCCATAAATGAGGAGACAGCTGAAGTGAGTGGAACTAATAATGACTGTAGATAGAGAGAGAGAGAAAATAATGGATATTATTTTACAATGTTAGTGTTATGCTTTCAGATCAGGGAACAGTGAGATTAATGCTGGGATTTTTGGTCTTGTTTTGGTTCTGATGTTCACAGAATTTACTGATTTGAAACAGGAATGGGCATCTCTGGCTGTTTCTGTGCAAATAGTTAAACTAGATGATAGTCTCTTGCTTTGGGAATCTTGAGGCGTGACCCCTGTGGCTCTTTGTAGCAGGACAGGCAAAAGTTCAAATCTCATGAGTTCTGCTACCTGCTGAGTTGTGGTGTTTTAGGAAGCAAATGACCTATGTATTTGGCACTGAATAGTTAGAACGTCACCTGGTGTTTCACCATGGGGTTTCTTAGCACAGGCTTGTTACTGGGTTTGGTTTTTTAAGAACAGCTGTAGGTTTTCCCTTAGCAAATTTATAATACTCTGTAGACCATGCAGGACCTAACTCTTCTCTATAAAATGGCTAATTTCTTGAATAGAAGCAGTATGGATTTTTTTGATAAGTATTGCAGTCAGCAGCAAGCTCTAGCTTCACCTGCCACAGCTTCTCCTCCTTACACCATTTATCTCTGAGGAACTGTCTCACTTTTCTGTTCAAATTACCTTGTCCTCCAACTCAGCTCAGTTAAAGATTTTGAGACTGTCTACTAGAAAGCCACGTCTTTGTATTTCTGTCTGTTTTAATCTCTCATAACCATCAATTTACCTTCTCTCCTTTCTATTCATAGTGATTTTTTAATTTTATTCTCTCTTAATCCTTACACTGAAAGACTGTTTGCACAATTTGTTCAAGATCTGAGCTCTCGATTGTAGCTTAAGAAAGAATAGCACTTTCTCTTCCATACTTGTTAAAGTAAGGTTTGAAGTTAGGGTGTAGTGTAGAGCACCTCTTTTTTTCATGAATACTGCTGGCCCTGTGTCATATCCTACTTCTTGGAGTCTTAGAAGCAACACTGACTCCTGTGCAGGGTTTCCAGGGGTATGAGACTGATTAAGTTCAGTTGTCTGCTCTAGAAGCCTGCTGTGTTACCTGTATAATTTCCAAAGGTGTTTAGGTCACCTGCTCATTAGAGAACTTGCTCAGCTGAAGCAGTCTATGAAACTATGGAATTGACTTGTTAGATGGCTTTGGAAGAAAAAAAACAAAACATAAAGAAAACATGTTAATGGCACTTTTAAAGAATTGTTTTCACTGAAGCTTCTCTTGCAAACTTCAGATGTTCAGGGGTGTTTCTTTTAGGAGAAGTGTCTTCATATTATCTAGGTTAACATCTCAACATCCTGGACAGTAACTGTGTCCTAAGGAGGTGCCAGTGCAGTTCAGCTGTGTCCTAGTTTGTGATCTGATACTAGGCTCAACTAGAAATCCTAGGTCCCTTTAGATTTCCAGCTGCTTAAAAATTTCTCATTCAGCCAGTTTTTCCCTAATCATCTTAAGGAGTGTTAAAAAATTAGATGATCCTATAGTTTGTCCTACTTGCTTGATACTGCATTTTCTAAGAAATAGTTAATTACCTGATTTGTCTACCACTTCTCCTTAGCTTTGCATTAAGATGACAAGAATCTAGCTTTAATATGCTAAAAAGAGATGGAGTGAGCTGTCTCTGAGCAGAAATAATACTTGAGCAAAAAGACAGTTTGCTTAAAATCCTTAACAAGCTACTTATTTCAGTTTCCTCACATATGTTCCATTAACCCAGTTTCAGCCTGAAATTTTGTTAATTGACACTGCTTCAGTGTGGCTGAGATTAATATGTGCGAGTCCCAGAGGCTTTGAGCCTCCAGTAATTTTGTTATCATTAAAAATGTGATTGCAGGATTTTTTGTAATGCCCTTTGCTCAGGTGCATTCCTGATAGAATTCATCATTTCCCATTATCCATTGGGTTTTTCCAGACTGATACATGCCAGCATTTTGGATTTGAAGATTTCTTAGTCTGTGATTTGACCATTGCCAGGACCAGTAACTCGTGTCTTTCTAAAGCTAATTTGGTCATAATTTCTTTTCCAATGATATGAGTAGTTGTCTTTTCAAGACTGCTGACCAGTTAATTTTATCTCATGTTCTTCAGTACTTACTTGAATTTCACAAAACCTGATGTCTTCCTTGTAGTGCATCAGTACCTAGCTCTACTTGGTTTCTTACAGAACTTTAGCTGATAGTGCTATTCTACTGATTTGTAAGGTTTTTAACCAAATGTAGAATGAGCAGGGAAAGTGCTGAGTAAGAAACAGAATTCCTGGTGAGGGGCAAGAAAGTAGAAAAAGGATTAATGGGAAGACTTTTAAATGAAAGGGTTTGATTACTGTAATTTTATGAAATATGAAATTATTAGAGAACTCGTAATTGGGCTGCGTGTTGATGTGGTATTTGTAAAGAAGGAAAAAGTGGTGGCACAGGTTGGGAAGCAACTGTGCAAATAAATTACTTGAATTGGGAGGAGGGTGACCATTCTGTGAGACAGCTCTAGGTTATTCAACTTAGACTTGAATGCAGACAGGGTTTTCTATGATATTGGGGTGATTCTTCTGTCTTGTTAGAAACTGGAAACAGATCTGTAATCACAGAGTTCAGATTTACATGGGTAGTTGATGGGATCATCTTTTAACAAATATTTATGAATCAATAAGTTGTATGATCTTTGTGTCTTAAACAATCATAGAATCACTAAGGTGGGAAGGGACCTTAAAGATCATCAAGTTCCAACCCCCCTGCCCTGAGCAGGGACCCCTACCACTAGACCAGGTTGCACAAAACCTCATCCAACCTGGCCTCCTAAGATTTGCGTTCTGGAAATTTAACTTTTCATACTATACCTCATTAGCTGCCACATTAAAAAAAAAAAATCATAGTAGAACTCCTGCTCATTCAATGCCAAGTAAAATGCATTAGTTTTCTAGTGTACCTGAATCTGTGGGGAACCAAATCATTATACAGACAGTGTTAAGCCCACAGAGGGCTTAGTGAAGACAGAAGTGGCTACAAAACATATTTTCAATTAACAGTAGAATTAAGTAGAACATGTTAGTATTCAGGAGTTGCATTCCTGTAGGCTCTTGATTTGCATGCTAAAATTGTAGACCTGCAGTTATGACGAGTTAGTGGAAAAAATTCATTTAGGAACCATAAAAAAAATGTTGTTATGGGGAAATGCTAATTGAAAGGTTTTATGTTGCACTAATTAATCAAATGCATGGTGCAAAAGTAAAACCAAGTGTTGAGTTAATCGTAAGCTTTAGCAGTAATCAGTTGGTAACAGTTTCCTCAGTCAATCCCTGGACCCAAATTTGAGATAAAGCTCTGTGGAAATAATTACTTATCTGTAGGCAACCCAGCATGCTGCTAGTGAAGCTTCTGAGTGATGGAGAACATCAGACACAGTGCAAAAGTCCTTTTTGAATGTTGATGACGCTTGGGTGTAAAAAGATTCAGAAATAACATGAGAAAATGAGCGGTGTTAATAGTGAAATTTGGTAACTTGCGTCCTGAACTCCCTTCTTCCTTGTTTTCTTTGTAGCCAGCATTCATTGTAATTTTCTGATGAGTTTCAGGCAACACTTGATGGTTAAAGGAACTGTTTCTTTCTAGAATCACTTTGTTCACACCTGTGGGGTATATCTCAGAATGAGAAACAGCACCAGAGACAATGGCAACTCCAAAAGCCTTGTTATAAGCAAACTCAGTGCTATGCTTGGGGGAGCAGGTGACTTCTACCTGTGAAGTTACGTTTATCATTGGAGAGTTAAAAAATTTGTCAGGAAGTGGAAGGACATCAGCTGATTGTTGAATGTGAAATAAACAATGTGTATTCTCTGCACTCAAATATGTGGAGTTGGTAACTGCAGATTTCATTGTAGGGGTTGCCATAGCATTACATGAATTCCACTGGTAATCCAGACTCTTGAAACCATTTCAAAGCTATTTTAACCAAAGGGGAAGATGTACTACAAACCCTAGAGGTTCTAGCAGCAACCAGTCAGTCACCTGAAGGTGGTCTGCCTTCCTTTCTGGTCAATAGGAATTATCCTGCAATCATCCTTTGCTACTGTTGTAATTTCCTGCTCACCTACCAGCTGTTTTTTTAAAGATGTGAATATTTTCTGTAGCTTTAAAAGCCTAGCCAGTGTAGCTATATAAAAACTTAGGTACACTGTTTTACATATAATATATTTTAATATTATATGCATCTTATGTATAAATAAAGATAATAACAGTTAAATAGTGCTGTATTTTCTTTTATTTACCTGCGTTTTGCTTGTTTTCTTCCTAGCTCCTGAATGTTTCAGGAGTCAGATTTTCCTGGTCTTAAATATGCTTTCAATTATCAAAGGCCAGTGGAATCAGACCAGTGCCTTGAGCACCTGAATTCCATTGGGACAGGCCTTCCATGCTGGTACTGGGTTTGCAGATTTGACCACTGAGCTCATTCATGAACTCAAGGACCTCTTCCTAACCAAGGCACCTCAGGGTCATCAGGACTTGAATGCCCAGTATTTCTGGAGAACAGAAGATGTGTGTAAGCTTTTCTTTCCCTGTTTTTGCCATTTGTGAGAACAGTAAGAATAAATCCCAAGATTATTCTCTTGAGAAAGTCCTAGACTGTGTGGTAGCTAGAACCAACCTGGGAAAGCTCTGTGGGAAAAGAAAAAAGAAAATTTCAGAGATTCCATCTTGGGTTTTTAAAAAGTACTTAAATATACTTAAGTACTTAAACAGCAAATAGTTTGTAAGAAGAACCTGCCAGGGCTTGGTGATCTTACAGATTCAAGAACACTTCCAAGCCAAAGCAGAAGAAATTAGATAAAATCCAACATGAAAAATACATGGGTTGATTTCCATCTAACCCTGAGATGACAGAAGAGACCTCTATTGACTGAAAAGGTAATTGCTTCAACTTGAGGCCACACTTCTGCAGTCAGTAGTAGATCTGAACTGAATCATCCAGTGACAGAGACTTGTTCTGCTTCACCTGCATGATAATGTGCCACAGCACATAATGGTCTGCTCCTGTTAGCTTTCTTGTGGCACATTTCTTTTGATAGATATTAGAAACAAATTGGGTGGTACAAGAAGAAACAATCAGTGCAAAAATAAAATTCACCATTTCACCCCTGCTGCTTCTGATCTGCTGATCACCCCTGCTCTTCAGCCATCAGGTTTCACATAAAAGTTCCAAATATCTATCTTCATCTTGGGCAAATCAATTTTTAAGATTGTTGCTTTTATGGATTTATTGAGAAAATACAAGCAGTACATTAACCATAGTGCAGCTGCCTCTGCTGCTTACCTATCAGTGACAATATAACAACTACAAAGAAAGCAAAAATTGAGAGAGAGATGTAAATATGAAACAGGACATGCTTCTGCTTTATAAACCTGAAAAAGCACACATTCTTCATTTGCTGCTGAGAGCTGTTGTTGTTTACAGGACCTAGTATGTTTGCCAGCTGTAAGCACTAGGCCACATTAATGGTAGTTTTGAGAAAGCTTGCCTAAGTGAAATCTGGTGTAAAGTATGACCTACAAAACCCAAGGTGTTTAGGTGAAGCTCCTTGTATTACTGTTAAATAATAATAATAATAAAAAAGGCAGTTACCATGTGAAGCTTTTCAGCTCTTTTATTGAGAGCTAAAAATCTTGCTGTCCTGGAGTTTTCCTGTGGTGGATTAAATTTAGAGACTTGCATGTCCCCAGTGTACTTTTTAGTAGAGTAATAAGTGTAACTAGTGAGAACAAAAATCCCTGAATTGTTTGTCATTAACCAAATGTTATTTGTAATACTCAGGATTAAAAAAATAAAGAGGAGGGGGGGCAAAAGGTCCTGTATTGTAGCTAATCACTGGTTATATTATATGAGTTAAAAGCCATGCTAAATGTTGCATTTTATAAATTATCAGGTAACCTGAGCATATAGTTTCTTTGTAACATCAAAACCTTGCCTCTGAGTATCAGGATCTCCAGTGGTCATTCAGTGGTATCAGTTAAACCAGCTTTTCCTAGTGCTTTACTCTGAGACAAATTAACACACACAGAGACATCTTTCACTCCTACTGCTAATGCTGTCTTATATTTAAGTTGGAGAATAATTCAGGTGAGATACTCTTAAAGGAAACAAGCTGATCATGTATTTTATTAAAACACATGATGCTTCTGATGTATTTAAATAGGGACACATTATTTCAGCTTCTTCTTTCATAGATGTGCAAGGAGCTATTTGAGAACTAAAACAGAAATGCAGTTCTGTCAGTGTCCTTTGCTTAGTTGTATGTTCCCATGAGCATATATTTTCTACTACATCAATATTTTCATCAGAGAGGTGTCCATAAAGGTGGTTTGAAATTTTAAAGCACCATGGGTATCATTAGTGGTAGTGTATTCATAGTGGTACCTATGAATGCACAGGAATTGTATGATAAAGTAATTATATCTGAAATCAAGGGGTTTGTCCTCCTCCTCTTCTCTACTTTTTCCTGACTGGTTCTAATAAAAGATTCTGTGTTTCTGCATAAACTTTGACATTATTTGGTTTGGAGTTTCCTCTGCTTCAGTTTTATCACTTGGGGCTTTCCTTTGTTTTGGTCATTAAAAACCCCCAAAATATTAAAAAAGCATGTAATATGTTAGTCCTCATGTTCTTATTCTTGAAAACAAGTCAACAGGCTTTGGCTTCAAAGCACAGTCAAAAACAAGGGGGTTTATGTGCAAGCAGATCAGGGGATGAGTTTATTCTTCAGTGTAAGCAGGGTTATGTGAGCTGGATGGCTGCCCCAAAGAGTCATGTTGCAAAACTCCTCAAAGTATTTGTAGAAGGATGTGGTAATGGCAAAAATGAATTCATTTAACAGCTGAGAGGTTTGTCTCAAAGAGTTGCTTTACAGAACAATTGTGTAAATGATTTCACCAGATTTAGTTAGGGCTAGAGAAACACCTTGCTGAGTAACTTTATTTTTCTTCTGTTTGTCAGAGTGATTCCACTGTAATCAAGATTATTTTATTTTGTTCTTTTCTCCTCTTTTTTTTTTCCTTAGCACTTCTGCTCCAGCAAAATTCAAGTGTTGTAACTTTCTAATTTTCTTTTTTAAGGAAAATGATGATGAAATATTCTCTAGTTTTGGTTGAGGCTGGCATGTTCCATACTTCCATTTTTCTTACGTTTTCACTGCTTTATGTAACTTAGTTGAAAAACCCTGCTGCTAATTCTGTAGGAGCTCAATTAAAACACCAGACAATCTTACTACTTCAGATAATTTAGCAGTCCAGCCTAGGATGATGGCTTTCTCTACTGGCCATTTGAAGTCCTGAAAATAGCAGATTTCTTACTCTAATACTTTTGTTTTTTTGAGGAATGATGAGCCATTTGAAATTCCTCCAGCCTCTGAAGAACATTTCTGCTGCTGACAAGGATACCGGAAGGTTGGACAAGGTGATCTTTTGAGGTCCCTTCCAACCTGGGCTGTTCTGTGATTCTGTATCACTGGGATTTTTTTTTTACTTTTTGTGGGCCTGTGAGCCTAGCGTTCAATTAGAATGGGATGAATTTTACATATCCTATAGAACTTTGTTCTTTAGTTCCTTTTCTAAGGAATGTGCAACTTACTTTGGTGTCTTAGAGTCTACAATAGCTTTTATAATATCTTACATTTAAAATTTGTAGGAAAAAAGTGCAGTTACCTTTCTTGATGCCACTGCATTAAAACTCCTACTTTATATTACAGGTATAGTATCTATGATCAAAGCATGTTCAAATGTTAATAGGCTAATTTGGTTGCATCTCAGTGTAGTTGTTTTAAATTAAATGTATGAAAGTGTAACATGATCACAAGGGCCAGTTGAAAAAGCCCTTTTGTTTATAGCTTCACTGCTCCCAGTTTCTGAAAGTATCAAGAGATTGCTGTTCATGTGCCTTTTAAAGTGATCTGTTGGTATTGCTACCCTTATGAGAAAATTTCATGGTATATTCTTTTGGAAGCTTGTATATGGAGATGGGGCTATTAGATTGACTATGTTTTTTCTTGAGGATTTTAGTGATAAAATAGTTTTTCATGAAAGTGTCATCCGCACCAGTCTAACTATTATCTGTTTAGGTATAGGTAATATTTTTGAGCTTGCTGCCAAGGGAAGAAACAATGTCAGCGATTGCACTCTGTCAATTAAAAAAATGTGTATATATATATAAAATATCCAAAGAAATCAGTCCTCAGGTGGTTCTAAGGTAATGTGAACTTCAGTAGTCAGGCCCCACTCATTCATCTTTTCCCGTGGTTCATTTGGTAATCAGTCAGTGGTTACCACCTACATTGTCATAAAGGCTGCCTAGAGAGTACAGAGATTAACATTCCTGCTGTTTTGAGGATGGTGTATTTTGTGTGGATCTTTATGCTATGGAATGTTTAGATGAGGGTTTAGAAGCTGTGTGAAGTACACATCTTGGCCTAAACCTTCTGCTACAGTCAAGAGCAAACAATCAAGTGGCATGCTGAACTCCAAAGGATTTCATTCTATAGCAAACATTGAGGTAAATAAGTTTTTAAAAAATTATGATAAAATGAAAGCTACATTTCTGTGATCTCAGGGTTTTATATAGAAATAATGTGTTTCCTGGAAATCAAGTGGACTTGGATGCACAACTTGTAGGTTTTTTTTCCTTGGACATGTTTCGCAGGTGGTAGCCCTTCATGCTCCCATGTGCTTATGAAGTGCTGCTGCTGCTGTTTGAGCTGTCTTTTTTGATGGACAATGCCTTTGTACTTTTCTCAGACTAATACTGTCAGACCTCTGTTCCCATCAGGAACCCAAAATGGGGTTATATCCATCATCCTTGGTAGCTTGCTTTCTCATTACTGTGCTTCAATAGACATTGCCTGTGCTGGCTCTGCTAATACAACCAAATTTACATAAGTGATGTGGCAAATATCACCTTGAAAGTTGATAGCCAAGGACTGTTTTAATAAGGATCTTCCGAGGTCCAGGGGCTGAATTGTCCTGTTGCTCTCTGCTGGATGCTGCAGAGCCAGCTGTCTTCCTCTGACTGCTGTGCTTCACCTGCTGTTCCCTGCTCCTAGTTTTGATTTTGCTAACTCTCTGCCACAGGAGCTTTCCATAGCTGACTTCTCCCTCTTTTACTGCCTGCTTTGATTAGACCTGTGCTGCATGGCACTTAAGTAATTTATATTAATTGAGGATGTGACTGATAGGCAGAATCCGCTTACAATAGGAGCTCTGGGCTGTTTGTCAAGCATCCCCTGAGCTGCTGCTTAGAAGGGCTGTTATTTTGAGAAATAAAAGTTCTAGCTAGTGACATTTAGGTTGTTCTGCTTACCAGACTCTTCCTGTTGATGTTTTCACTGAGACAGTGTAGTTTCCTGGCTAGCATTTGGATTCAGCACATTTTTAACATTTTCTATGCTTTTGTACTTTAGCTGCTGTCGAATGCTTCCTTTCAGGGAAAGTAATAATCCCTTTAAAATGGTTTTGTTTTCTCCAAGTGGAAACTTCGGAGCTGAAGTTTGCTCACTCCAGTAGATGAAAACAGTGGAAGATTGTCAAGCATAATGGATGTGTATGATACCTAGTATTATTATTATTTATTCTTTTAAGCTCATTATTTTCTACATTGGGTAGTCCCTTGTTCAGTTGCACTGACCCAGGAGGTGTGAACACTTAGGTTGTTTTAGATCTTGAAGACAAAAGTATGCATCAGGGAATGTGACCTGGTGTGTGGTATGACAGCAAAGAATGATAAATTGAACTGTGACCTGAGTAAGGACTAGATGCTTAATAACTGAGGTGAGGCTTCTAAGACCAAAAAGTTAAGAGAGGTCCTCAGATTTCAGTCTCTTGAGGAATAATTGCCACTTAGTCTCCTGCCTTAGGTTTTGTCTGAAAAGATCTAGAACTCGTTGTATGGCTTTCATGTAAAACTGTAGCACCTCAGGTGATTTTTGTGGGAGGAGTTTGCTTTATTTTTCATTTACAATGGGAAATAACTGTGTCTAAAATTCTATTTAAAGAAATCTGGAGTTAATATGAGTGTTACGTAGGGCTGTACTTAAGCTGGGTATGCATTAGCACAGCTACTCAGCTTTGCTTGGGAAGACTGAGGAGTAGGAGGTGGTGAAATCAAGAGGTTGGTTGCACACAGATACTCCATGTGAATGTGCTACACACTGATGGACCTCTCTGCCATGGAGTATGAAGTGGTACTAACAGGAAGGGAGAGACTATTTCCAGCACGCCCAGCTCTGCCCCTGCTCCTTGCATACATTAATAAATGGCTCTAACTAGGAGACTCCTGAAGCTCCCTCTCCTTTAGGGCAGAGAAAGGCAGAAGGAACTAAAAAATTCTGTTGTCATTGGTGAAAACCTCCCTTGTTCTGGTAGGGGCCTGTGTTAGTGTGGGAGGTAAGCAGGCTGCAGTGGAGAAACATCAACAGCAGGTCTGTAGGGCTTGAATCCATGGAGGGGAAGTGGAAGCCAGAGGCAGGGTGGAAGGAGATGGGCTGAAGAGCCTGGGGGTGGAGGGACAGTATGGGAAGGAGGGAAGGAGTGTGCTGCAGACTGGATGGCAGGCCATGGTCTTTGGGCATATCAGGGTGCCAGGTGTGGAGCAGAGAGCTGAGAGGACTAGAGCATGGCTGGGTGTACTGAAAGGGTTAGCTCAGAGCCAGAGCAGGAGTTCCCACACTCGTCCTATTTTCTGCCTTGTTCTACCCCTTTTCCTTTTCTTTGGTGCTTTGAACCTGGTTGTCACCTTTTGTTCCTTTCTTATGGATCGATTGAGCTCGACAGCTGCAGAAAGGTTTAGTAGTGTGTGAAGAGCCTGAAGTTTCCTCTCCAGCTTCCCTCCTCCCCTGTCCTCTCTGCAGAGCTCTTCAGTATGGTACATCATCTGTTGCAGACTGTGGCTGTTTGGGGGCTAGCAATGCCAGTGAAGCTGAGGTGAGGGAGTTGTTGCCCTGCTCTTTTAACCCCTTTGGTTTTACTTTTCCCTTGGAAGAGAATACTTTTGAAAGGCTCAGCTAATAAACTGGTACAACTTATCTCATATAAATTAACCTAGTTTAGAAAGGAAATTACTTGGGATCTCTTTTTTGGGAGATGAATTTCGTTATTAGTTTTTTTTGTGGAGGTAATAAGATCTGTGTGTCCAAGAGCTGTTTCAGATGCATTGGTGAAGGTCTTTAAAAAATGTTCAGTTTGATATTAAGATGTCAACGTCTTGTGCAGATGAGATGAAAGAGGCAACAGGGTAACTGTGCTTCGTGTGGGTTGCCCAGGAGAGTCCTCTAGCAATAAATACTGTGCTTTTGCTAAGAATGTTTTTGAAACTTTTACCCCTGCCTATCTGATACTAGATGTGGTTAGCTAGGCTTCCTCCACAGCAGTGCTAGCAAGGAGTCTTCATTGCACTGTCAACTGTGCTTTTATAGTAAAATAATTTTCGCTTATATAAATCAAAATTGCTGGAAATGTCAATGTTAGTCTTAACTCTCCAGTATTGTTGGATGGAAAAATACAGTTATAATTCAAATATTAACTTTTATTCATCCTGTAGAAGCAAATGTTTCCGTTAATTGGAACAAGAAGCCTCTTTAAGATGACTTTTCATGCTAGGTTTGGGTAAGTTAAAAATGGGCAAAATACAGTGTCAGTGGATCACGTATCTTTAGTGTATACTTCTTGAAATGTTATTTTTGTAAAGATCTTCCATGTGAATGAGGGAGGTTAGCCTAATTATCCATCTGCTTTTGCTGAAGGCTCAGGTAGTGATTTGCATAGAAGCAGAATAAATTAACAAACTCAGCAAGCTTGTGGAACAGGATTTTTCTGGCACGTAATTGTGTATCCTAAGAGTTAGATGCAGTATCTTAGTATTTTTACCAAAAAGGGATGTTTTTCAGACTCATCCATGGTGATTTTGCACTATGATGTGTGAAACCTTTTTCTTTGAGAAGGCGAAAAGGGAAACCTGAAGAAACACAGTTGTGGTTTCCATCAGTGCTACTAATTATGTGCTTCATCCTAACTTTATTAAAGAGAACTTCTGAGGTTCATCGATATATTTCATCACAATACAGCTGCCCTTACTCTGATTCACAAAAATCTGTTCCATAAGTGTTGGAGGAGGAGAGGGTTCTGGTTGTGAAAGTTGGTAAGTTGCTCAAGCTGCATATGGCTTGGGAGCATCCCACATGCACCTTGTCATCTGCTGATTGATTATAGCAGTTATCTCATTTTCCATCTTATTTTCCTAGTATGTTCAAGGGCTAAACCCTTGTGCTAGATGCAGCAGTGTCATTTATCACCAGTTACACTGGCTCTGCTGGATGTGTGGGATCATGGAGTGGAATAGGGGCTTGATTGTGGTCTTATTAGTCCTGATTCCAAGGCTCTGTAGTTACTTTCTTACATATCAGCTGTAGGAGTTCAAAGTGGGGATTCATGGGGTGTACTGTGCCCAGGAAGAGAGACAGATTTGGAAAGCTGGGTCCTGAACTGTGTAACTGGAAAATATAAGAATAAGGAATTATGCATAGAGCATTAATCTCTTCTTCCACTTACAACTAGTAACCCTCTTCTGGAGGAAAAAGGCAACAACAACAACAAAATTTCCTGCTCTTTTGTTGCCTCCTTCACCTAAGATTCCTTGTGACAAGATGACACAAAATTGATCTGATGATTGACACATTGACCTTCCTCATGTAGGTAAGCTGTTATCTGAAAATTTCATAAACAGGCTATCTGTTTTCAGGAGACTGCTATCTTAGCTGCTTGTCCTTTCTCTTTTTCACCACCTTATGTTATCCATTTCATCTGCTCTTCTCTTGATTCAGGCTTTGAGGAAATTACTTGCCTCAGTCTTTTTAACAAAATATGAAGTTGTTGATTACTGTTCGCGGATTAATGACTCTTGCTGGACTCTTGTGGCCATGTAAAACTTTTGTTCACATGAAATGTAAAATACAGTTCTCATGTGTTTTCACCACTCTTGGTGTATCAAGTATGTTGAGTCAGTTCAGCTGGCAGACTAAATTGGCTTTTCTTTTAGAAACAGAATTCTGCTAAAGTGTTTCAGAGAGCGTTACCCATTTATATTGGGTAGTTTTGAAACATCATGTGCACGCTCCGTGAACACACTGTTGAACTCGCAGTTGAACACACGGGGCTCAACTGCACTCTTTTGAGGACACTTCAGCTTCTGCACTGGTCTGTCTCTTTTCCCCTATTGGAGCTGCATTTGATGATGCTTAGCCTGTTGTCTACTTCAGAAGCTTTCCTTTTGGAGAGTAGGAAAAGTCCATTAAGTGAGAATGTGTTTGTTTGTTCTGTATAGCAAAATGTAAAAGACTAGAGGACGTCTCTGAAGTTGGGTTAATTTCTAAAAACTCATATCTGTGTGTTTTATTGTATGTTGCTTTGTTTTCTGTTACTTAGGCTCATATTTTTCCCTGCCACACTCTCCCTGAACCCATGACTAACTCAGGGTTGCCTTTCCAACATCCAGAGGTCTTAACTCTCAGCTGCAAACTGGGATGGGAAAGGGATTATGGAGTGTATTCACCTGGTGGCCTTACATATAGCAACTCATCCAGTCAGGAAGATGATAGAACA
Organism: Hemiprocne comata; assembly: GCA_020745705.1. Taxonomy (NCBI): domain Eukaryota; kingdom Metazoa; phylum Chordata; class Aves; order Apodiformes; family Apodidae; genus Hemiprocne; species Hemiprocne comata. The sequence continues at coordinate 38,779,087 of CM036591.1, forward strand.
CTTTTCCTGAGGATAGTATATTTAAAGAGTGTATTTGAAAGTTTGTTTTGACCACTTCAGGTAGAACTGATATGTTTACTCCAATTGCTGTTTGAAAACTTACACTTCAAGTGCGAAGACCACATCTTACTGAAAGGTCTTAATAAAAATATCTTCTAATTACTAAATTTATTAATAATTAATTACCAGTATTTTTCCTGGTACACACTTGGGGGGAAGGGGATGGAACAGGAACCCCATGAGAGAAAGAGGAATCCTTTCTTGTTAAACTAAGAGATTTATGTGCAAAGGCACTGGCACAGATTCCTCTTGAGTGATGTCTTCAGTTTATTTCTAGCAAGACTTGAGGACAGGTAAGCAATGAGAAAGGAAAGAGTAAAATAAAAGATTCACTCAGTAAAAGGGCTAGAAACACAGTGAACTTAGAGTTATAGAATCACTTAGGTTGGAAAAGACCTTCAAGATCATCAAGTCCAACCATTAACCCTACTCTTCCAAGTTCAGCACTAAGCTATATTCTCAAGCACCACATCTAGACAGCTTTTAAACACATCCAGGGATAGTGACTCAACCACCTTCCTGAGCAGCCTGTTCCCAATGTCTGACAACACTTTCAGTGAAAAAATTCTTCCTTGTTGTGGCCCAAGTGCAGGACCCAGCACTTGGCCTTGTTGAACTTCATACAACTGACCTCGGCCCATCGTTCTAGTCTGTCGAAGTCTCTCTGCAGAGCCTCCCTACCCTAGGCAGGTCAACACTCCCTCCCAACTTGATGTCATCTGCAAACATACTGAGAGTGCAATCATTGATAAAGATGTTCAAAAGAAGTGGTCCCAACCCCACTTGTTACCAGCCACCAGCTGGATTTAGCTCCATTCACCACCACTCTCTGGGCCTGGCCATCCAGCCAGTGTTGTACCCAGAAGAACGCACACCAGTCCAAGCCACGAGCAGCCAGTTTTTTCACGAGAATGCTGTGGGAAACAGTGTCAAAGGCCTTATGGAAGTCCAGGTAGACAACATCCACAGCCTTTCTCTCATCGACCAGGCGGGTCTATGTGGTGCAGCAAATCTTAAATGGTTAAGGAAAGTTTACCATTAAACACACCACTAAGCCAGATAGCCACATAACATCATAATTTTATGACAGATTCATACAAAGTACTTTCCAACTGCATTGTAATTTTACATCTGCTGTACTTGGTTTGTAGTGGCTGTTGCACTTCTGAAGGTGATTGTTCACTGACCTTAGAACAGTACAAACTGAAGAGTCCTCCCTTGTTCCTGATGTTCCACTGGCTTCTCATGGCTGTGCATGACCTGTATCCTCAGAGGGCACCTGCAGAGGTTTCAGGTCTTGGTTTTGTACTTCAAGAGTAGATATATAATAGATTAGAAAATTTTTTTTAAAGTCAGTTCCTAACTCAAGTTTGTGTAGTCCTTGCAGATGTGTCAAGAGCCGGCAGGGAGTCTCCTTGTTTGGGGGTTGAGGAGTGATGGGGAATATTTTATAGTTACTGTCCACCCCTTTCATTTCTTATTGCTGCGGTGCTAGAAGGTAAAGGTGAGATGCACCCTCCCGAATGTTACCCAGCCTAAAGGCAGGTGCCTGCTCTAGGTTATCTGTCTGGAGCCCTGTTCCAGGCAGGTGCAGAGGAAACAGCTGGAGAGTGGTTCAGTTCCTCTTATTTTTGTTACCCTTTACAGGAATGGGAGGATATGTAATTCTTTAATGAGTATAGAAGGTACCCAGCCAACCTAGGTTAGAGCAGTAGCTCCTAGACAAGTGGAGCTGACAGAGAAATTCTTCCCTTAATACCTGCAGAGTTTTTATTAGAGAATCGTGGAGGTTTTCTGTCAGGTGAATCATCTGGGTATTGCTCTATTAAATGGGAATAGATTAAACAGGTATGCACATTCCAGAATTTTACACAAATTAGCTCCTCTGTCTTCAGACTCACAAGAAATTGGGACAGAATAGCTCAAGTTTTATTTAAAAGCTGGAGCAGTACCATTTGGTCTCTGCAAACTCTCCAAGTCCAGTGTGAATTGTAACCACCTCTGCAGCATTTCTCTTGATGACCAGCAGTAAACGGGGAGGGTTGGTTCCTTCTCCTTCGATATGGATCTGGTGTTCAGAACACCTAATGACAAGTGATTGTAAGCTCCTGCAAGGAGCAAAGGAGTTTTTCTGTTACTCGAGAGTGTTTCTTATCTTCTGTGTTCAAAGCTTATAAAATGAAGCTAAGTTTTAGTTTAAATAATGTAAAATGCAGTTGGAAACGAGATTTTTTTACAGGTACAGGTTTAGGGTTCCAGTTGAACTTGTAAGTAGGTCTCAAGGTGGTAAAAGAATGTAGAAGTGGCAGGCAGATGTTTTATTGGAAAACCTGAATCTGTACTGAAATAAAACTGTATTTCAGGTGTGGATCCATCCCTGCAAGCAGAGAACAGAGTTCCAGGCTCTTCTCAAGCTACCGCTACTGTGTCTAAGCAGCAGAAATCCCGTTCTGCCAATTCGAGGGATGAGCGCTTCCGATCTGGTAAGGAAAAGAAACGTAGCTGAAACATCACATGTCTTAATAGGAAAACTGTACCAGTAAAGTAGTATCTGCACCTGAAGAAAAAGTTGGAAGTGATTTGGAAGAAGGAAAGAGCTAATGAATATTTTTCAGGTGACTTTTCGTGTTCTATACATGAACATTTTTCATAGAATCATCAAATGGTTAAGGTCTCCCTGGAGCCTTCTCTTCTCCAGGCTGAACAGCCCCAACTCCCTCAGCCTGTCTTCATAGCAGTGCTGCTCCAGCCCTTTGATCATCTTTGTGGCCCTTCTCTGGACCCTCTCCAACAGCTCCATGTCATTCCTGTGTTGAGGGCTCCAGAGCTGTATGCAGTACTGCAGGTGAGGTCTCACCAGAGCAGAGTAGAGGGGCAGAATCCCCTCCCTGGCCCTGCTGCCCACACTTCTTTAGATGCAGCCCAGGACACAATTGGCCCTCTGGGCTCCAGTGTACACTGGGGACTCATGTCGAGCTTCTCATCTCCTTCCACCCCCAAGTCCTTTCCCTCAGGACTGCTCTCTAGCCATTCTGCCCCTAGCCTGTATCTGTGCCTGGGTTTGCGCTGAGCTGGGTGCAGGACCTTGCACTTGGCCGTGTTGAACTTCATGAGGTTGGCATTGGCCCACCTCTCCATTCTGTCAAGATCCCTCTGAATGACATCCCTTCCCTCTACGGTGTCAACTACTCCACACAGCTTGGTGTCATCAGCAGACTTGCTGAGGATACACTCAGTCCCACTGTCCATATCTCCAACAAAGATGTTAAACAGCACTGGTCCCAATACTGACCCGTGAGGAACACTAATTGTCACTTGCCTCCACTTGGATACTGAGCCATTGAGCACAACTCTCTGGGTCTGGCCATCCAGCCAATTTCTTATCCACAGAGTGGTCCATCTGTCAAATTCATGTCTTGTCAGTTTGGAGACCAGGATGTCATGTGGGACAGTGTCAAATGCCTTGCACAAATCCAGGTAGATGTCATCAATTGCTCTTCCATTATCCACCAGCTCTGTAGCCTTGTCATAGAAGGCCACCAAACTGGTCAGGCATGATTTGCCTTTAGTGAAGCCATGTTGGCTGTCACCAGTCACCCCCTTATTTTCCACATGCCTTAGCAGATTTTCCAGGAGGATCTGTTCCATGATCTTGTTGGGCACAGTGGTGAGACTGACTGGCCTGTAGTTCCCTGGGTTTTCCTTTTTCCCCTTTCTATAAACAGGGGCTTTATTACCTTTTTTCCAATCGGTGGGAACCTCACCAGACCGCTATGACCTCTCAAATATGATGGACAGGGGCTTACCAACTGCATCTGCCAGCTCCCTCAGGACCCCATGGACCCCATCAGGTCTCATAGACTTGTGCACCTTTAGATTGTTTTAGATGGTCATGAACCTGTTCTTCTCCTACGGGGGGGGGTGGGGGGTGGGTGCTTGGATTTCCCAGTCCCTACTTTCACCTGCTGTGGCCTTTGCGATGAGGCTGGAGGCCTTGCCAGAGAAGGCTGATGCAAAGAAGTCATTGAGAACCTCACCCTTCTCAATTTCCTGTGTAGCTAGGTCTCCTCTTTGCTTCAGGAGAGGGCCTACATTTTGCCTTGTTGTCCTTTTATCCCCAACATACCTATAGAAGCTTTTCTTACTGCTCTTAACATCCCTAGCAAGATTTAATTCCATCTGGGATTTGGCTCTCCTTACCTGATCCCTAGCTGCTCAGACAACCTCCCTGTAATCCTCCCAGGGTGCCTGTCCTAGCTTCCACCCTCCATATGCTTCTGTATTTTTGTTCAAATCCAGAATGGATAAAATGCTAGAAGGGGAAGAAATTGTAGACATGCCTTCTGATGTCTTCCTTATTGTGAATTTTACACTGCTCAAACATTTTCTCTTGTTTGCTGGGATTGGGTTTCTGGTCTCTAGAACAGTTATTCAAACTTTGAGAAGACTACTGCCTGTGGGTTGTGGGGACATTTTTGCTTGGTTGGCTGGGCTCCTTTGTTAAAGGAAGGTTATAGCATTATCATATTTACTGTAGCTCACTTTCAAATATTTCCTGGTGTACAAAAGCAAGTGCACAAAAAAGGGAAATGTCACAATGGATATTCTACTTAACTTTAAATGGACACCACTGTGACAAACCTGTTTTGGAAACTTCTGTGAAAATACCAATATCCTCATCACATCCTGTTCCCATTGTTACTTTTCAGGTGGTTGAAGTACGCTGTTTCCCTGCGAAATTCCTTGTCACAATAGTGAGAAAAGGCAGGTGTTTGGAGGCCTTGGTCTTCTAAATACCATTGGATTCCTAACTGGAAATTTTTCTGTTTCCCGGGGTATTTATATGTGTTGGGTTTGGGGATGTGCAAGTAATGACATCCATTGCATATCCTTAATAAGTTGTTGGGCTTGTGTCACCTGGCTTTGCAACTGCTTGGGCATAGTGGTTATTGTGTCACACTTGCATTGCTGATATTGAAAACCTTGCTCCAGAAATGGAGCTGATGTGCCTGGTGGGTTCCTTGGGAATAACTGAAGGATGAATGAGACTTCTGTGGATACTCTGAGAATACTTACAGACTCCTGGGAAAGATGCACGTGTTCAGCTACACAAAGAAGAAACTTCTGAATGTCAGGGAAGATTAAGTAGTATCAGTATTAACTCAATGACTTGTTTAAGGCTATGTACCAATTAGTCATTTTTGCATATCAAATGTATATCATCCATCTGATTCTACTGTTGAGTATATACTGAAAAACCCCAACCTGATGTAGTGCTTGAATTAGAGCTATAATTTCCCAGTTACTTTGTCACCAAGTAGATTCCAAATAAATTACAAGCAGAGCCATGAATTTGATAGAAACTTAATTCATTTATAGTAGCGTGTGATGTTGTTAAACTGACAGAAATAAAATCTGCAAAAAGAGCACAACTACAACAGGGAATGCTTGGAAACCATTAGCCATGAAGGCTGGGAGAGCTGAGAGCAGTAGGTTGTGTACACGGACAGTTTTCCTGGCTGAGAGCCTCAGATGTCCCACTTAATTTGCACCAAGGACACTTAAAAAAGCCAACCAACAAAACAAGAAGCAAGTAAGCAACCCTGCCATGTTTGGGAGAAGTTTGGCATAGGCCTCATTAGTCTTAAGAGTGCAAGACTTGTAGAAGTGGGTGGATATCAACAAGTTCAGCTAGCACACTTGCTTATTAATAGATGTGGGGTTTATATGTTAATCGAACTAATTATCAGTACTTCCTCTTTTCCTAGAGTTAGTATTTCTATGGCCTTGTTGATTTGGAAATGATATAAATCGACTTCCCATGATTCTGAAGTACTGCTCACAGTCTCATCAGCCTAGAGCTCAGCTGGTATTTTTACATCTCAATATGAGTTTTTAATGACCCCAAGTGTTCAGGCAGTCCTGTCAGTGAGCAGGTGTTCAAGATAAAGCCTGATGTGTGGAGGTTGTAGGTTATTTCTTACTTGTCACTGGCCAATGCCAAGACACTTGGTAGTACCTGATGTGGACTGCCACATCCTTCTGTGGTTTCCCATCACTGCTATTGCATGTTCTGTTAAAAAATCTTGCCTAGAACATGTTCTTCACTTTGAAACTTAAAGTCTTTGGGGGAAAAGTTCTTAGTTGTAACACATGCAATTGAATTTCTTTTTCCAATTAGTGATACATGGTAAGGCTTGGTGTGCTCAGGTGGTATAAAACCGAACACTGATGGTTTTGCTTGACTTGATAAACGTGCAAGGTAATAGAGCTTTCAGAAGCCAATACATTTTCCCCTTTTTCCTCTCTAATTTTGTTTTTAAAATCTTCAGTTTTATTGTGTTAGTGGTTTTCTTTATCTCAGTGAAGAGGGACACTGAAAGAAAAAAGCAAGGTGTTTGTTGGATGTGTTTTACCCTTTGGAAGTATTACTGCTCTGACTCTAATATAGATACTGAGTCATTTAGTACAGGAGTCTGAAAATGCCTCACATTGGTGTTGGTGGGTTTGTTCATGGCTACTACCCATGCTCTGAGGTTTAGAGCATGAACAGAAATGTTGACAAGTTGTCTCAGAAAACACTACTGCAAAGTACAAAGCTTCACCCCAATAATTTGGCATAAAAAGTTCTATTTCACAAAGCAGTCCCATTTTATCTCAGAAATTCTAGCATATTCTACCTAAAGAAAAAATGTCCACCAATGGCTTGAAATGATGTTACCTTTTTAAATTTCCCTATGTATTGGCACACATTACCTGTTGTGAAGCACAAACAGCTTTAGGCTGTAATTCTGGGCAATACTGCTTCTATCAGTAGCATGCCTTATTTAGTCTTCAGACATTCAGAGGTGTGTATTTTCTTTTTTTTCAATTTCCTTCCAGCCTTTATTTATTTTTATTTCCTTTCTTTGCATGTCATCAGTTCTGCTATCTTCTTTTCAAGAACAGCTGATTAGAGTGGAATGCAACTCTTCACAGAACAGGAGCTCTTTCTGGAGCAATTATAGTTATTTTAGAATCATCAACATAAATTACTTAAAATAAGCAAGTGAAATAATTTTGCCTTTTTATGCAGTTAATCGCCATTTGCTAGCTGCAAGCACATTTTTTTAATAGTTTCCCAGAGTTGTTGGCCATTTAAATCAACTGTAATTTTTATCATCCACAGATTTTTGTCTTCAAGAAGTAAATATTACCAAAAAAATTCCAACAGTGAGTATCATCAATAAATACTGTAGGCTACTAAATTACCTAAGAGTTCCCAGAAGAGCAGTTAACATTACAGAGCTTTAACTAGGTTTTCTTTATGTTAAATGAGGACAGTGTGGTAGAGAAAGTGAGCAAAGCAGAGACTTTGCCAGCATTCATCTGTGGTGAGCACAAAGACCCTTGAACCCTCAATCCAGAGACACTTGGGAGTGGGTGCATTGCTCCTGCTGGTGGCTTTTCTTTCAGGAATGGTGTGTGGTTTCTGGGCACTGTGCCTTCTCCTGTGTTCAGTCTCACTGCTGCCTGGTTTTGGATGAGAACACAAGTGAGTTAGTTGGTAAGCCTTTAGGGTGTCTGGAGGCTTTTCCTGGCAGCTGTAGTTTCTCTTCCCATTCTTGCACTATTTCAGGTTTCAGCCTGTTGGATGTACAACTGTGATATGCAGCCTGTTCTCCCACCTTGTGTGGAACAGGAAACAGAGATGCATTTAGGGAGCTGCTCCAGGTGAGGAAAAAACCTGCTCAGCATGCAGGGGTGATATCTGTACAGCAGCTAGATACAAAGAGCTGGGGTTGTTCAGCCTGGAGATGTGAAGGCTCTGGGGGGACCTTAGAGCACCTTCCAGTACCTGAAGGGGCTACAGGAAAGCTGGGGAGGGACTTTTTACAAGGGCAAGGAGTGAGAGGATGAGGTGGACAGACTCAAGTTGAAAGAGGGGAGATTTAGGTGAGACATTAGGAAGAAATTCTTTAGTGTAAGGGTGGTGAGACACTTGCCCAGGTTGTCCAGAGAATCTGTGGCTGCCCCATCCCTGGAAGTGTTGAAGGGCAGGTTGGATGGGGCTTGCAGCAACCTGGTCTAGTGGGAGGTGTCCCTGCCCATGGCAGGGGGGTTGGAACTGGATGTCCCTTCCAACCCATCCCAGTTTTTTATTTTTATGGGCACTCTCTCTGTCTTTTTTTCTTTTCCTCTGTCTTTTTTCCTTGCCATTCCCCTTGTCCTTTTGTTTCATAGAGCTTGATCCTGCACTGGTGCTCTGTATTCTTCTGCCAGACTTTGGAGTTACGATAGCTTTTAAAAATTTATTTTAATTTTTTTTTTTTTCTGGCAGCCCTTGTCACACAGATGCAATCACATGCACCAGCCATTTGTAGAGGCAGACAGTGCTGGTTGCTTTAGCTGCTGGTATTTGGATGTCTGTGAGCAGTAGGGAAACTGGTCACCCTATAGATGCCATTTTTTCTTCAAACAACTGCAGAAATTCCTTCTCCTGTGCCTAAGGCAGGAACAAGAATCAGGGGCTGATAAACAAGCAGAGGCTACGAACGGGGAAAAAAACAAAAAGCTCTTCTAATAGCTGCAGGGTTTAAGGTGTAAGATTTTAGGTGATTTATAGTCCACAAAATGTCTTAGTTTACTCCCCCTATCCTTTTTTAAGGACACGTAGAAGGAAAGAAAATGAGAACAGATACAGAAAATGAGAAGATTATGGGGTTTACGGCAACAGAGGAAGGAGAAAATGTTTTGAATTGATAACAAATTGTTGATGGTTGTTTTCAGCTTAATAAAAGTTCAGAAACTTAAAACTATTTTTTCAATACCTTTTCTTCTGCTTTTGGACAGCAGCATATACATTTTCTTACTTTGGTGTGTGCAATCTCCATGTTAATCAGATGCTGGGCTTGCTGTTCATCTCTTTCAGTGTGCACTGTTGAACATTGGTGTTCCCTCTTAGAAATATGATGAAGTACAGATAGCATTTGATCTCATTTTAATGACTGTTTAATCTGCTGAATAAAACTCAAGTGCACAGTCCTTACATGTTAAATCAGTTTCACATTAAATTTTCGAGAAATTAGTAACTGACAAGGGTAGAGAGCTTCTTTTTGCAATTCCATTATCCATTGAAACTTTAATTTCATAATTTTTATGCCCTAAATGTTCTGCTTCTTTACAAGTATTTTATTCCTTCTACTTTTTTTAGTGGAGTCTGTTTCATCATGTACGTAATCTAGACAAGCTCTTAAGGGAAATGTGGAGTAGAAACAAAACATTCCAGGGAAGCGAAACCGGTAACTTAATTTACTTGGCTGAGAGAGAATGGTCCTGCTCAGTTGTTACTCACGGACAAGATATTGTAAGAAAAATTTCAACTGGAAATAGATCTTAATGAATAGGAAAGGAACTGATGAGTTAAGTCAACACTATAAAAATAAAACATGAAACAGAGTAAAAATGTATCCAGACCATTCTCTTTCATTTGTATCATTTAATCTGGTATTTTCCAGGTTTTGGAGTAGGAGTTAGGTGGGCTAGAGGAGGAACTGGTGCTGATTCTGCCCTCTGGAAATTGAATAAAAAGCCGTTCCCATGCTTGCTACCACAAACTTCCATGATGTTGTGACCTGTCCCACTCTACTTGGTTAAAATGCATCAGTACTCCCTTGCCTCAAGCTAGTCCTTTCCCTACATACACAACTAGCTAAGAATGCTTTCATTTTTTAGTCTGCAACATTATTTGATGACTTAATGAATTTATATACATTTGTTATGTTCGCCTTCTTCCTACCAGATGTTAATATAACATAAAAATGTCTTTTAATTATATGTAGATCATATGAATGGTTGAAGTGAATGCATGTAATACTTATTGAACTTCTTTAAAAACACACAGCTTGGTTTTGACTTCAGGTTCTACTGTGGAAATGGGTCCTGCAGAATTGGCATTTTGCCCCCAACTTTTAAGGCTGCAAAAACAAGTTTTAAGTAATATTATCAAGTCTATGGGTAGCAGTAACGTCTGCATGTAAGTAACACAGTAAAACAAGAAGTGTGTTGAGTTTTCAGAAGTTTGCTTTTAGGTATCCATGAGAATAAACTTCCATGGTAGACATTAATGGGGGGGAGTGAAATCTAAAACAAAGGATGAGGAGAAACCAAGACAAGACAAAAAACAGTAGCTCAGATGTGGGGGAAGGAAAGCAGGGATAGAGAGAGGGGAGTGAATTTTTAGTGCATAAAACATCCACGGACGACTCCTTGGTGTAAAGGACAGCAGCCAAAATCTTACATGGTGCCTGGTATTGAAAAAAAAAAAAAAAATCTTGTCTCAAAAGATAGAGGTTTAAGAAGTGTTGGGGTTTTCTCATAGTTTATTTTCCTCGTAACAGCATCATGCTTGAACCTCACAGTTTAGTTGCACAGAAACTTCTTTGAAACAAGCATCTACCAAGTCTTGTAAGAACACAGAGGTGGTATAGTATATTTGCATGTATGTATTTTAAATACAGCACTGAACAGATTATCTGGGGAAAAGGCAGACTTGAAAAGTGACATGGTGACTGCAAAGAGCAAGGTGGTGTCTGGGGTGGTGTGTACAGGGTTTGTTTTGATTTTTCTGATCCTTTTGGCCAGGCTGAGGGAAACAGTTTGTTTCTCGTTTGGACCTCTGAGGTTGTGCTTCTGAGCTTATGGGCAGCATTTGTCATCTGTTTTTGAAATAGAGAATTGAATACTTGTCCCCCAAGGGTCATGTGTTTATCCAGTGCACTGGGACACAGCTGCCTTTGGAAAGTGTTTTGTGCCAGGACTTCCTAAGGTTCGCATCGATGTCCTGTGCTTTGCTTTTCACAGCCTTTCATCCTCTCAAAAATCTCTTCCCATTCTCTGTAAAATATATACTGGTGAACGTTCCCCTGAGCTGTCTCTTGCTTTGTCAAAGTTAACTGGAATTGATGAGCATATTTAAAATCAATTAGCACCTCGTGCTGAGCATGACCAAAGCTGGTGTGGGACTAGTACCAGAACTGGTACTCTTTTTTTTTTTTTTTAATAGGTACTGTAAATATGGAGCTTACTTGTAGTTGTCATCAAGGTTAATCCCTGTAAGTATTGGCTAGATAAATTACTTTTTAAAAAAATTAAGTTGTATGACTGTGTGTATGCCCCATGTCTGAGTTTCATACCTGCAGGTCTTATCAACCTGTTATGTAATTGCAGCCTCAGATGGATACTTAAGGAAAGAACACATCTTTTTGTCCAATTGAACAGTTTGATTCTGTAGTTCTTGTATAGCAGCTTCCACATAAAAGAAATGTGACAAAGAAAAGCATAATCACAATACTTGCTTTTGGGCCCTTTGTGGCCATTTGTAAGTGTATATACATGTTGTACTTGTTTTTCATGTGTTTAAATCTTGGATCATAACTTAAAGTATATTTTTGGTCTGCCTCATTTCTCCTTGACAGCTGTTCACTTCTCATGGATTTTCTTTCTCCGTAAGTTTTAGCTTTGGACACCATTGAAATATGTACGTCAAAGAGAAAAATCTGCTCAAGGCAATATAGAGTTACTTGAATACTAAGTTTTATCTGCAGTGTGGTCTTGATTGAACACTAAATTCCTCTTTATTCTCAGTTTTGGCTTAAAAATAATAAAACCTAAAATATACCCAGTGGGTATATTAAGGTAACTTTTGCTTTTGGGAAAGTGAAAACAGTTTGTCTCTCTTCCCTAACTCTTCATATACATTTAGCCTCTTCTTTCTGTTTTTTTCTTACTTGCATTTTTGGTGAGAGAGTCAAGCATACATTTTTCACTTGTTCTCCCATTGAGGGTGTTGAAGAATGAGGAGTCCCATGCTGTTGCCAATTTACAGTATCTGCATTGAAATTTTCCCCCCCAAATAAATAAAAGGTAACTCAGGACTAACATGCTAGGTATGCTGTAATTTCAGTCTTAATTTTCAGAGTGTTCTTCCTAAATGATACTTGTAAAGCCTTTTCAAGCTGATTTCATGAGGAAAACGTCGACTTGACCCTGCTTAAATCCTCCCTTAGCTGTTGAAATCATTGCTTCTGTGCTGAATTTGAGTGGAAGGGAGGAGCATCTATTCAGTCCTACTAAACCCTGCTGAAGGAGAAACAATGGTAGAGTTGTCACAGCTTCAGGATTGAAAGCCGTGTTACTGTAGTTTAGATTTGAATCTTTCTGCTCTCAAAGTGCTGCTTCCTCTGAAGCTGAGAACCTGCTCATTTCTGTAAGGTGAGCAACTGGGGTCAACTCTACGAAAGCCGTAAGGGCCATCGCGCAATTCAGCCTCTGGATTTGAGCTGCAAAAGATACTATTAATGCTTTCCATGCTTTTAGAAATAAATTATTATTAAGTTTAATCTCTTAACCCTTTTTTCTGTTTGTTTTCTGTGTAGATGTCCACACTGAAGCAGTACAAGCAGCACTGGCAAAATACAAAGAGAGGAAGATGCCCATGCCTTCAAAAAGACGGTCTGTTCTTGTGCACTCGTCAGTAGAAACGTACACACCTCCAGGTATCTATTGAGTTAACATGTGTCAGTCTTGCCAGATGAATGTGATAGCAAAATATAAAGAGCAAATGCTTTGTTCTACTGACATGTAAGTATGTTGCAATAAACTTCTATTTTCATGGCTGTATTTCCTGATAATCAGGTGTTGGTTGGATTTGTTCTTTGATATCTTTCCTCAGGATTTTTAGTTTCTCATCTAGAAACACTGTAGTTGCTACAGGTACACTTGAAAGCAGTAACAGCATGAGCAGCTGCCCTTTATACATTAAGTATGTTCTCTTATGTAATGTCTTGCTTGGAAGGAGATAATCTTGGCAAGTATGTCAGAGCTGTAAATACCTTGTTTCACATTGCATAAGATTCTTTTTTTAAGAGTTGAAGAAAATGCCAGAGCAGTAAATTGCTGTATTAACTTGCAGAATATTCAGCTGTGGGCAATTTGAAACATTCAGAAAATCATATGCTGTAATTATTCAGATTGTTTAGGTCAGAAAGTTTTCTTTAAATTGTTTTTTAGGGGAAAAAAAGTAATCTTCCTGTTGTCTCACAATGAATTCTCTAGAGGTTAAGAAAATCTTTCTCCAGATAACATGGTGTGCTATCAAGCCAAATGTTCTGGGGCCAGTCGTGTATACAAAGAAAAGGAATTTCCTTAAGCTCTTAAGTTTTCAAAGAAGTGCTCTTGTCTGGTGTGGGCCTGGAGTAGAAGTACACTGACCTCTAGTGCTCTTCTCCATCAATTCTATTTCTTATCCCCCTTCTGTAAAAGAAGCAGGTCTGCTGTGCTGCTCTTTTGCTTCCTGGGCTCTATTTCTTCTTTCTTCCCATGTAAAGGAAATGCCACTTTTCTTTGCTAGTCTCACACTTCTGTATATTGTTTTTGTGGGTTTTCTGGTTGTTTCATTAGTTAATAAACCATAAGCTTCTTTTGTAGACTTACATATAGTTGTTCTTCACTCTTATGTTCTTGCCTATAAGATCTGTTAAGGTATCATGCATTTTCATTAGTCTATTCTTCTAGTACTTGTGTGTTCAAAAGTCCATGAAGGCAGCTGTTGCAGCAGGGTGGTTATCATGCTCTTGAGTTTTCTTGGTTTTGTGTGTGAAAGTTGTGAACTGCATCAAGTGAAATCCTGGAGAAAATTAATGCGTAGCGACCATCTGTATACTGAGGCTTTGGGAGAGAGGTTTCTATTTATAGCTTTTCAAGGTAATATTCCTTCTCCCTCTCCAAAATAAAGACTGACAGAACAGTGGTGCATTTCATGTAGCACCATTGTCCTTTTCTCTCCTTTCCCTAGTGTGACAAATCACTAGGTAAGTGGTGTGAGGTAGGTCACAAGAAGAAAGGAACGTGCTGCTGCTCAGCCTAAGGTTTGTTGTACAGAAAATAGCTGGCATCCAGCAGCCCTGCTGAGAGCAGAGAACAGCAAGGCTTTCCTGTCTCCCTTAGCATTTAAAACTAGAAGGAATTTCCTTGCAGTTTTTTTGAGAGAACCAAAACACCTTTTGCATACCATTGGGACAGATTGGAAGCAGTGTCCCCGTGGTGACTGCTGTGCCCACTCTGCCTGAGGTCAGGGCTCTGCATGCTGCTCTGAAGGAGCACAGTCTTGGGGACGTTGGGAGATTCTGGGGTTTTTTTGAAATTGAGATGCTGTGGGAAAACTGTTAGGTTATGTGATAAAAGCTGGGCTGCACAGCTTCACAGGAGCAGAGAGAGTGGTAGATGGGGGAGCCCAAATAATACCTTGCCCCAGCTCCTCTCAGGTGTGTCCCAGGAGCCATCAGCCTCTCACAGACCCATCTCCACAACCCCAAAGGAGCATGGGGAAGACCAGCAGGCAGAAACCCAAGTTAAGGAATCAGAAGAAGGGTCATCCTGTCCAGGCCTCTCCCAAGGCTGTCCCTGGAGAGCCTCAGCCCTCCTGTCCACGCATGAAACGCATCAGGACCAGTCAACACTAGAGCACCTCCTGGACTGAGGGGCGATGCTGCAAAGGGGCGGGGGAGACATTATGGGATGCAGGGCAAAAGTATTTGAGAACTGGATGAGGCTTCTGTTATGGGATGTTTAGGTGAGGAGCCACAGACTGGGAAAGGGGTAGATTTAGATGAACTGGGGAGGAGCAAGTGCAGGGAAAATAGTGGGGTGAGAGGATAAAAAGGGCTGGTCATGTGTAAACAGTACAGGTGCCTGGCCATGCCCTGTGCCTGACCCTGCAGTCTGCCCTTTCCTGTTGTACTCTGTTCCTAACACCTCTCCTGGGCCAGGGACTCTGTTCTGTGTGCATGGACTGGCTGAGTCAGTCAGTCTAGACAAGCAAATGGAGGGGGACTTCTCAAGTGTGTATGTCCAGGTACCAGCAACTGGGGAGACTGGCCTCCAGGGGCAGCTACTGGGCAGACCGAGTGTCCGAGCCCAGCTGCTGGAGGGGTCCACGTTGGACGTGTGTGCATGCATGACCTCCCTGCTGCTTAGCCAGAGAAGGGAGCAGAATGAGGCCAGGAGATCTGCACACATTAGTATGAGTGTTCTTCTGTGTTTGTGCTGCTAGAGAGTCTTCTAACATGCCTGCCCAAGTGCTTAGCAGAGAAAACAGGTACACCCACCTGGGGCTTAAGCAAGATGCAGAGGCATCCTTACTAATTAATTCTGAGAGAAGAGTTAAGCATCTCTCTGATCTGTCATGCGGTGTTCCTAAGAGAAGGTGACTTGTTACGAGATACCTTTATGGTGTGATGAGTTCACTGGATGACTGCTGTATCATGGGAGACCAGGCTACTCAAAAATATTCTGAGGATTTGCTTCAGCTGTATCAATTCACAAAAATAATTGCCTTTTAATGGGCCTGCCTTTATTTGCAACGCTAGCTCAGCAGGAAAGATTTGAAATTACAAAGAGACTGAGTAGCACTCAAGCACGTAGTTTTGTTGTCTCGAGCCTTTATAGCACTGCCTTAAAATCCTTGTATTGGCAGAAGTTAAGGCAATTAAACCTGGCTTTCTTAATAACTACACCTTTGTTACAAACAGTTACCATCAGTCACCAGGAAGGAAGCATTGGATTCTAGTCCAGTTTAACAATGTTAATTTCAAAGCCAACTCCTGAACAGCACTAATGTTACTGCGTTCATCAGTCATCCTTCCAAAAATATTCATGTACTTGTTTTGATCCCATCAAGTATCTCATCCTTCCCAAACGGATTTCACATGATCAGAACTTGAGCTCTAGCTCTGGTGCAAGTTCTGGCCAAAGGGTGGTGGTTTCTATGGCTGTCTTGGGTCAGTTCCCAGCCAGGAAGAGCTGCAATGCAAGTACATGGAATTCTGCTCACAGCACACCAAGAACCACTCATTAACTCACCACTGCCACAGAGCTGATGTTACTGATGTTACCTTGCTACTTTTCTGTTGGGATTGATTTGATATTAGAATGTTTTCACTACTGATCCTTCATTTTTGTACATATTTGTTACTTTACATTTAAAGTGTTTCGTTTGGGTTTCCCTCCACCCGCTGTGTAAGATATCGGAAAGCTTAGAAATTACAGACTTCATTAAACTTGTACCTGGTTAAGGAGATACTATCAGAGCACATATCTTTTGAGAAACCTTTTTATCTGTGCTTTTATTTCTGAAGTGATAATAGATTGCAAATGCAGCTGATTTTGGGTTTTATTTTTTTGTAGTCACATGTTGTGCCGTATTGCTTGAGTTGTTCATTTTTGCTTTCTGCCTAAAAGAAAGGGAAGGTTGCAAGCATTAAGGGTCAGGTTTGGCTCCTCTCCAGGAGCAGATGGAGTCAGCAGCCAAAAACTACAACCGTGGCAGTGTATCAGAAGTATCATAGAAGGCACAGACCCAGCTGTATCTTCTCAAAGATCGACTGTTTGTGTATTTTCATTCAAAATTGTCATGTTTCACTAGGAATGGTCAGGTAATGAGAGGTTGTGATTTTAACTTTGAAAATGCCATCAAGTTTAACAGGCTTCTTATGACATGATTCCTGATTTTTGTGGTTTTAGACTGAGAGCAATTATTCTGAAGCTGTTGGAAGTGCACATATTCTTGAAAAGCAGAAAATTAAACACCTGTTAATTGCAATTTGTTGCCAAAGATCAGAAAAGATTTTTAGTGTGGCTTCAACAAAACTTACATGGAATTGTATATAGCTCACCAGTTAGGTGTTTGGAAGTTTTTTAAAAAAAAATAAAGCCAAAATTAAGGTTGTAGAATTTCTGATATAACCCACCCCACTATCATCCGGGATTTCCATGTCTGGAAGGGACTCTAGAGTATAGTGATGGACACCCTGTCTTTTTCTTAATTGGTCTGGCAATTAT
Source organism: Hemiprocne comata (assembly GCA_020745705.1). Classification (NCBI taxonomy): domain Eukaryota; kingdom Metazoa; phylum Chordata; class Aves; order Apodiformes; family Apodidae; genus Hemiprocne; species Hemiprocne comata. The sequence continues at coordinate 38,796,025 of CM036591.1, forward strand.
ATGTGACTTAAAACTGCTCTTTGCAAACTGGCAACTACACATCTAGACTGAAAAGATGCTCTACTAAGCATTTCTGTGTACTGTTCATTAATATCAGCTTATGTGGTTAAAATACATGATTTTAAATTCCTTTTAGTTGTTCTTACTTTAATGAAATTACTCTTTGAATTTTATAGCACTGTGCTTTTTAAAGTAATTAGTTCTCAAAAAAAAATTGTCAAAGGAGTCAAGAAGGTGAAGGATTTCTCCCCCCTCACCCCCCCCCCCCCCCAAAAAAAAAAAAAACCAACAAAAACTGTAATGGCATTTATTCAGGTGGGATGAGATGCAGTGCAGCTGTTCAGAACAGAAATATTCTTTCAGTGGAACAGGTACCATGTTCTCACTGAGAATGGGTGGTGAATGGTACCTCAGGTAGAAGCCTTTTTGCAGTCTCGCATCATTCCAAAGACAGGAGGTAACTGGAACTTTACTTCCAGTGTGTTCTGGCTCTAATGTGTCAAAGTTGTTGCATTAACCTAAAAAAATGGCAATGAGCAGAATTTGTGCATGTGAATGTACCATTTGCTTAAGACATGCGTCCCGTGTGCAGCAGACGAGAAGTCTGCGTGAAGAACGTGGAGGAACTTCACGTTCCCATCTGTTGGGTCATTCCCACATTTCATGCCTCTCATGGTTATTTTGATCACAGACACATCGTCCGCATCAGAAGATGAGGGCTCCTTACGTCGGCAAGGGCGGATCACCTCCACTCCGTTCCAGAGCCATTCCAACGTAGAGCCCTGGCTTAACCGGGTCATTCAGGGCTCCTCCACCTCATCCTCTGCATCCTCCACCTCATCTCATCCAGGAGGGAAACCTGCTGCTGCTTCCACCACTGCTACTGCCACCGCTGCTGCCACTGTGCTTGCAGATCTCATGGCACACACCCAGCTAGGTCAGTATACAACTGCCTGTGTGGTTGTAAGACAATCCAAGTTAAAAAAAAAAACAAAACCCAAGCAGGGCTAAAACCAAAAGTCTTCACCAGAAGAGACGTATCGATAACAGTAAAATGTGCAACCTGCAGACCAGGTATGTATGATGTATTTAATTTAAACCAAACCAGTTGTTCATGAGATCTGAACGTGCATTCTTCTTGGTAAAATGCTTGATTTATCAAGAATCTAAGGTTCAGCATGACTGGGTTCAAAAGCAGAATTGCAGAGGGATCATATTTTTGCTGCATGCTTTGTTATCTGCATGTATTTACCCTAGACAACATCAGGTAATGGATTTCAAAGGTGGCTCAATTGGTAAACACCCAAAAGACTAGAAAAGCATCCAGAATCTTTTGCAAAGTTACGAAATCAGAGGTACTAACAAGATAAGATTTCAAGCTAAAGTGAAGAAGTACTGTTAAGCCAAAGGGAAAAGGTGAGTTTTGTCTTCATCTCTGTAATGTTGAAGGTTCAGAACTTCCGTGTTACTTTTTTTGTCCTGAAATGCAGAGCTTTTGTCTTGTGCTCTGGGAAGAGAAAGAGAAAGAGGCAGTCTCTTCCACCATGGAAATAATATTTACAGTGTTTTTATACACTGTAGTGAAGATTCATAGTGGATTTATGTGCATGCAACAGGTCTGCATTAATGTTAGGTGATGGGAAGGGACCTAGAGGAGAAACTAGAACTTGGTATTTCCCCAAAGTAATTTAGAAAAATGAAATGAAGCATGATGCTTGTGTTTCACCTCTGGGCTACAGCATGAAGTGTTTGTGCTTCTAGTAATATGCAGTAGGCATCATGTCTCGTTCCTGGACATGTCAGGTTTTGGCAGTTTTAGTGCTCTAATTACCTGACTGCTTCTCTGTTACAGTCTGCCTACATACACTGTACAGACAGTTTTTTCTGTTCCCTTATAGAGAACAGGTTAGGTTGGATGAGGAAAATGTACATGCTTTAAATTTCAGAGTGTACTGTCTTTTTTAAACTTAAAGATGTAAATGAACATAGTTTAAGGCACAAATACATTTTTCAGATACCCATTCACTTAGCTGGTCTAGCTGTTACCATCAAATTTTATTGAAAGCCCAACCAAGTATCCCTTGGATTTCTCTGTTTAGGTGATATAAACAGTTCCAAGTTCTCATAGGTGTGAGGCAGCTGTTCATGAGAGGGTTGATTCTCTGGCCTTTGCTTGTTTGCCTTCTGAGTTCCTTCTGCCTTATACTAAGTTTGGGGCATCAGCCTTAGAGTAGCTACAGGCTTCAAAATGCACCCAGTCCTTGTAGTTTGTGACCAGGAGTTTTACTACTTCAAATTCCTAAAGCACACTGTGAAATGGGGAGAGGAGTCCTAACCAGCTAGAGGCTCTCTGAAAGAATCCTCTGGGTCTTCCGTGTGGCTTAGGTGCTGACAGAAACAGGGGTTGGCTCATTTTGCTGTGATTGCCATCCCAGTTTTCACAGAGCAGGCAGTTTTTCTGCAAGTGGAGCTAAGATGGAAAGAGGCAGTAGCTTGGTTGGTGTCCTGGAAGGCTCTTTAGATGTTAGAGCCTGGGAAGAGTTATCTGTGTCTTTCTTTTCCTCTCTCCTATGTTTTGTATGGGAATCTTTGTTTTGGAAACTAAGCATGGGGAGGAATTCTGATATCTAACCTTTTACAAGGCAAAAGGGTTTTCCCCAAGCCTGCTTAGTGCTGTTGCCTCAGAAAGCTCCTTCATGCTGAAGTGTTGGGGTTTGCTTTGTGTTTTACAAAGGTATGGGCAGCATTTGGTTTTGTTCATTTTTCTGCTTCCATAAACATAGTTAGAAACATTTGCCTCTTCAGTTACCTTCTGTGGCTTTATTGCTAGTGAATGTTTCCCTGTTTGTACAAAACATACCCATCTTACTGCCTTTAAAGAAATCTAAATTTTCATCTACCTTCTTTGTAATATGAAATTTGCCTCTTTTTTTTTTTTTTAACTTAGCAGATATAAGTGAAATGGAGTATGTCTACACCTGGCTTTGAGGGCATTCTGGAGTTCACGTTATGATGTGTGGGATTTACAGGAATCATGTTTTAACTCCTTAAAATTAACCAATAAACTTGGAAAGTTAGCCGTAATTTTAAGTGTGATGGATTAAATTCTTAATATGGCTGTAAAAACTTAGAAGATATAACAGGATGCTATGTCACATTTTGCATGTCTAATATTTCAGGCCATACAAATGCATACAGCATTTCACAACTAGCTTCTTAAGATCTATCCATCAGGACTATTGAATCATCAAAATTGTACACAAAATCAAGGCCTTATAAACAGTTCAAAGTCCAGCATTTAGGCAGGTGTTGGACTGCATTGTAGTAGTGTGAAATTTCATTAATGGGAAGTATGAAGTAACAGTATCTATCAGGAAGGAAGCTCAGGGATTGTTAAGAGCTGAGCTACTCAAAATATTTAGGAAGGTAAAATGTTCGGTGCCTTTGAAAAAAAAAAAATACCCTTTTGCATAAGAATAATCTTCCTCATTTCTGAAATGCTTGCCATACTCCATCAGTTTTCATTTCTAGCTTGGTAACATTCATGCATGTCCAACAGCAATTCAATGGTGACATTTTTCATGTTAAACTACTTCATCAGCTTGTTTGTAGTCTTCCTTGCTCACAAGAATATGAAAACTTATTAAATTCTTACATTTCAGACTTTTTTATTAATATATATCAATAAATGTTAATCTACTTTCACAAAGGACCCCTTTGATTTGTCCTAGAACAGAGAGGAAATGTTTATTTAATTTCTCAGTTCATTTGCTGACATGAGCAATACAAAAGGTATCTTACATATTTTAAATACTGTGCCTTATTAAAATACGCTGTATTTTGAATACTGAATAATGAGTCACAATTTTGGTATGTTGGAGAATGTAAATTTAGCAGATTGTTCCCTTGCAGCTCATCTTCTCCAGCTTGCATTTTTCATTATGAAATCATCCTAAATTCCCAAGCAATAGACTGCAGTGTTGGAAGTGCAAGGTTGGAGTATTTTATAAAGTCAAATAGGAATATGCATTATTTTTAAGCTGTTTGTCTTTCACCTATAAAAGCAAGGACAACATTTACATGTTGTTTCGGGGGCTTTTTTCCTTTCAGTATGTTTTCTTTAAAATGAATAAGGCTAGCAGTATGTCTGGGTCTTTCTCAAGGTCACCTTTGCAGCTGTGGAGTGTTTCCCAACTTAGATCTTGCAGAGCAACAGGGAAAATGGATTATCATGGTATTTGACCCACTATCTATTTATTGAAAGACTTGAACGTTCAATTCCTTTTCTGACGTGGGAGCAGGATTATGAGAGTAGGTGTTTTGAACTGCTGTGGCTCTGTAAGCAGTTTCATAGGAGCTGTGAGATGTGTTAGAACAGTCTCAAAGGGTTTATTGAAAAGGAAAAAATGAAGTAGCTGCTTGTAGATACTGTTTTGTGTTCTGGCTGGGTTGGTGTGCTCTTTTTTAATTCTTCCAATACAATTTAATAAACTTATTTTAAGTGTCAGTGTTGGTTGAGTGGTTTCCTAGGAACAGAACAATCATACACAGCCATTTCTAGGTCTAACCTAGCTTGCTGCTAGGTGGGGACTTCCCCCTGAGATTCCTCCTTGGAGACTGCTTTGTCTCTGATGCCTAGCTTTTACTTTTCTGTATCACATTCCAAATGTTCTTTCGTGGGCCACTGCTCTCTTTTGCATTTATCTGTCTTATAATCAGTAATGGAATAATGGAAAGGTACTTCAGCCTAAAGTCACAGCTGCTCAGACTTTTTTTTTTACCTCTCACCACTTCTCTTTCTCTGTTTGCCACAGTATCTCTAGATGACACAGACTAATTTCATTGATTCTCATGGGCATGTATGAACTAAATGCCTAAATAATGAATGAAGCTAATGTAATTTTAATCTGAACATAAATCCTGAAAATTGAATTTATTTCCAGTGTTGTCAGTTCACTAGCTGGAAAACTTGCTGCTAGTTAAAAGGGAGGTCACTGAAGAAAAAAAAAAATTGGTGAAAATTGGCTTCATCCTGGCTTAAATCAGGACATTTCTACATGCACAGAAAGAATTTTGCCTTCTCAAGGCAGAACTGATTCCATTCTCTGCTGTATGTGAGTCAGAACAGCTGTGGACAGCAGAGTTGTTGTTCATAAGGTCTCCTGCCATTTCCTTCCTCTGGGAGAGACATTGATTCGCATGAAACTTGGCTCTGAGATGCTTGCAAGATCCATGAATGCTGTAGATGAGCGCCTCCATATATAGCTTTTTTTTTTGTCTGTTTCCAGTTGGAAATTATTGTTAATGGCTGCTTTGTTTCTTTTCTGAGCATTCTCATTTTGTGTGTGATTTCTTTGAGCTGTTCCCAAGTACACAGGTCTTCTGTAAATGTCCCCAAATAGCTTCTTCCTTAAGTTATTTTCTGAGCTTCTAATTGCAGAACTTTTGTATTTCAAATATCTGCCTCCTGGGTGGAAGATTGCTTTTCCCAGCAGGAATATGCATGGTAAAACCTGCTTCCCTTCAGCATTTCAACTTCTGTGCTTTATGCACAGCTTCTGACCCAGGTGTGCACCGAGTCTCATGGTGTGTCAGTCTCTCTTGTCCTCCCTCTCGATCATTACATTTGTCCCTGTGTGTACGTCACTTCAGGTGTACATTTTGAGTCACCTTTATGTTCAGTGGTGATGTCATCTCTAGGCATGCCGTTTTGGGGCCTTCCCCTGATGAAGCCATGCTGCAGAGAACATGCTTAATTGCAGTTCTTGCTGATGCGTTCAAGAAGGTGGAAGCTTCAGATGTTGGTAATCACTGCAGGGTCCATAAACTAAGAAGTCTGGACTTGTGGGCTAATACTGCAGTATGAGAACCAGGTGCTTTTGACTTTGTGTCCTTTTCTGTGCTTAATTTGTATGTTCCATGAAGTCCATGTTTTGGGACTTTGAGGCTAAGAAAAATGCCAACCAAAAACCAACTCAAAAAGTATGTAGAACACAGAGTGTTTCAATTCACTGGGCATTCTGCACTCTCTGTGAAGTGGTTATAGGACCAGTTTTACACGTGATTGTCACCTTTTCTTGTTCCTGGTTCTAACTTGGGCATTTGTCAGAGACATAAGTGATATTTGGTCCTTCTTGTACCTTACCTGCATGAAAGGAATTTGTGGTCCTGGCTTAGTACCCAGCAAAACAGGTCTGCAGTACAAAAATTGGCATTGCAGTGATGGCTGTTGGCAAGTATGGGAATGGATGTAATTGTTTCTTCTGATGATCCCTCTAAAACTGCTTAGAGCTGTACTGGTGGTTTTGTGTCAGCTCTGGAAATCTATGAACGCAGCTATCAGCATTTGTTCCCTTCGTGTTAATGGCTTCCTCATAATGGATGTGGTAATACATGTACATCACAGCACTGCCTGCATCTGCCTGTGCTTGGGGTTCTTTCTGCAGCACTTGGGGCATGCTGAGGTGCTTCAAGGGGTATTGCAGGACCCTGTGCAGTTCCTCCAGCACAGTGCAGCCGTGGGCTCTTCAGCTCTTTTCTGTTACACTCTTATTTACTAGGATTCTGAATATTTCAGGCCTCCAATTCTTGTTTTTTCTTGTTTGAACCCTTCTCCTGGATACTGCCATTTCCTAACCTGTGATTCCATTCAAAACTGTTCCATAATCTAGGCCACAATTTTAGAACGATGGTATTCCCCAAGCGTTTTTCTGCAGCACAGCAATGTGGTGCAGTTTCAAGCAAAGCAGGCTTTCACCTCAGGGTTGTTACAAGGTGGTTCTCGACCCCATGTGAAGGTTTGAGAGTTGCTCTGCTTTGCCTGTGTAAATGTACATTCTGAACCACTGAAGTACTTACTGCTTGTAGTGCACCCCATTCAAATGGAACAACCTGTCGTGTCTGTCCACTGGTTACTGCCTCATGCCTCAGAAACACTGTTAAATTTATCTCTTGTGAGCAGTGTGTGTATAATGTTGACATCCACACCACAGGGTTTTTTGAGTGCTACAGGCATTCCAGCTGTCCTCATGGATAGATGAGCATACTGTGTCTGTACCACAACATAAACAGGAAGCTTTTACCCACAGTGTTGTTGTGAGGCTGTTAGAAACAGGTGGTGAGGAAAGCTGCTAAGGGAAAACCATGACTGGTCTTACAAGCTGCAGGTGACTTTAAGTCAGCAGTTACTTTCCTCTGAGGGAGACTCTCATCTCTCCGTGTCCATCCTCAAGATGTGTTCAGACCTAAGTGTGTTTCTTTGCCTCTTTAAATCTTAATCTGTGTTTCTCAGCAAAAGCCTTCCTCTTATGGGCTGCAGAATGTAGATAAGTGCTTGGTGTTATACCAGGGCAAAAGTTCCCTTATGCTTTTCTCCCTTTCTCTTCCCTATGGGACTTAGACGAGTCATGCTAGTTTGGTGGTGAGACTTTAGATGCCTGTATTTCTTCTCAGAGATGTGAGACAGGCTTTCTTTGTAGACTTGTGCTGTTTCTGTTTGCTCATAATGAATCTCCTTGCTTTCCCCTTGAAGTGATGGAGTGATCTGCTACTCTTTATTTGCCAGGGTTTGTTTGGATCCCTTTGAAAGTTAGAATAGCTTCTCTCCACCCTGGGCAGACGTGGTCATTCCTTTCAGGATTCTTCCAGTGTCTAGAAGATTTTGGTTGCAGTTTGCTTAGAGAAATCAGAGTTTCGTTAAAAACACATGAGAAAACAGCAGGAATGCTGTAGGATGTCCTGATCCTTATGATGACTGATGAGCTCCCATGCCTGTTTTCCATTTCTACAGATAACCACTCTGCACCTCCAGATGTGACCACTGGCCTGGTGGAACATTTACATCATGAGTGTCCACAGGTAGCATCAGTACGAGGAGTTCCCAGAAGCTACAACAGCAGCATTTTGGAAACAGCAGATGGTGATTATAACCCTCCTACCTTTCAACCTGTGTCCCTTTTTTCTGAAGAAGCACAATGCAGAACAGAGCCTGACACCCACGGTGTGCCATGGGCCTGCTCCCTCCAGAGCTGTGCAGCAGTGCAGTGTGTGTCTGTCAGTCTGCCACAGGAGGGGAAACAGCACTGCATTCACCCTGTTCTGCTGCTGGGAGCCATGGCCCCATTTCTGTGTATTTCTGTAGCAAAGGCAATGTAAGCCTTTTAGTCATACATTTTACTTTTATGTTGCTTCAGAGCTTTAAATTTCAATAAATACAAACATACACATTTATATTTAACTTTTTAAAAATATATCATATATAGAAATGAATTCAGCATTCAACATGGTTTTCTGTGTGCAAGCCATGTAAAATATTGAAAGACTGAAAATTTCACTTATTTTCTCCAAGCATTCTCACACTGTCAGAACTGAATGAATGTTAAGATGTAGCAAACACCAAAGAAAAGAACATTCTTCAGTATTGGGATCTCATGAAGGAGTCAACAGTTGGAAAAGCTAAACTAAAGTATGAGAAAGTATATGCATCAGCCAGGTATCTAGGGAAAAACATTGCTTTAAAATGACAAACCCGTAGTTGAAACTGTTACTGATTAAAGCTGTTTTTTTTTCTAAACAAGCTGCTCATCTTGAATGACTCTTCCACCTGAAAGCTGGGCTGAGCTTAGCGTGGTGTTGTCAGCAATGTGGCAGCATGTGTTGTAGTGTGTGTTTGTTAGTGGATGGTAAGTAATAACTCTTTTCTGTTTGGCAGGTGTCCCTGTGAATAGCAGAGTGTCCTCTAAAATCCAGCAGCTTCTAAATACCTTGAAAAGACCAAAGCGCCCACCTTTGAAAGAGTTTTTTGTTGATGATTTTGAAGAACTGCTAGAAGGTTAATTTCATTTCAAATACATTTTTCACTCTTTGTGTAAGCAGTTTGCGAAAGAGCTGATAGGTCTTAGCAAGTGTTTTCTTTTCCTCTGTATTCGTGTGTCCAGGCAGAAACAAAAGCATCTCCAACAAATGTAGAAGTTGCTTAGCAATACATAACTACCTAATTTTGAATAATTATTTTTGTTCTGTTCTCTTTGTCTTCAAGATTAAATGAAAATTTTGTTCTCGATGTGACATTTTTGAGCTGCTGCTACTAGATTCCCTTTACTGTTTGACACTTTAAGATACAAAATGACTGAAGTTCTAGTCTTTCACTGAAGATTTTTGAGGCAAACTTTTGTTTGAGGTCTCATTGTGGAGAGCAGAGGGCACCCCTTTGAGCTGTTAATTGTAGTTGCTACATAGATTGAGTGTTAGCTAAATCCAACTCTGTTTTGCTCACTCACATCAAGATACTTCACCTTTTTGAGCGGCTTGGGACAGGATTTTATCAGCAGGCTACTCAGAAATCAAATGTCACACAGACCCTGCAGTTCCACAGCTGAGGGAGATGATCTGGGAAGCAAACAAAATACCCTGTGAGGGGTACAGTTCTACTTGTAGATAATCCATACCAGGAACATTTCATCTGGCTTTTTTTTGTAATACTTTGTTACAGAAGCATAGTGTTGTTCATCACCTGTTGAGAATTTGGTGCAGCGAAAATGTCCAGTTGTCACTGAAACCATCCTCCCTGATACAGCTTCTTGACTTGGTGTAGATTTTCATTTAAAGAGATGTGCAGAACAAAGAGCAGAAAATGCTGTTTGAAGTAGAGAAAAAGAGTGAACAAGGGATTCAATTTCTGTTCCTGTGGTTAGGTCCTTTTCATAATGTGGAATCAGAACTCCAGCATGTTGGCAATTCTTTCTTGGGAAGCCGGCAGATGGTTAGCATAGCATGGTCACGGAGCAGAGAAGTAGTGATAGCTGTGAGGAAGAGGAGAACAGTTTGTAGAATAGTCTGTTAAGTGTAACCTAACATTTTGTAAGGATTGACATTTGTCCTTTTACTGTGCTCTGATTTTAGTGCAACAGCCTGATCCAAATCAACCAAAGCCTGAAGGAAGTCAGATGAATGTTCTCAAAGGGGAGCCCTTAGGTGTGGTGACCAACTGGCCACCTTCTCTGCTGGCTGCCCTGCAGCGCTGGGGAACTACTCAGCCAAAAGCCCCTTGTCTGACGGCCTTGGATACGACTGGGAAAGCCATTTATACCCTCACCTATGGTAGGGATGGGTAGTAACTGTGAGGAAGAATTGGGTATTCGTGGTGGAATGAGCAATTCTCTCTACAACTGACTGTGCTCGTGATAGATACTTTGAGATTACTGTTTGAATACGAATTACGAGTTCACTGAATAAGGAAAACATTTTAAAGGAAGTTAATGAAAGGAAAATGTACAGAGCAATGATCCTTTACAATTTGCTATTTGTAATTTTCAAACAGTTGTGGGGTTTTTGCTTAAAAGAACACTAAAAATAGCCTAATGTAAAATAGGAGGAGGAAACGGATGACTAACAACATAGTCTTCAGATTCACAGAGTAGGTACTAAATTTTAGCACGTTCTTGGATATCCGTACAGAGAAGACTTTGTACTTCAGGAGCATATTAAAAATGTTATTGTGGGAATTGAAACTTGCCTGTGTCAATGAACTAGAGGTATTATAGTAATAGCATTTTTTGGGAAGATAGTTGTGTCCCCCAGGACAGTTAACTGCCACATTTTGTCGTCTGTGTTAAAATGTTAAATTAGAATGTAGAACATGCAATTTTAATATGCAGACTGTTGAAATTCCTCGTTTGCATTCTCACAGATGAAGAATGCTTACAGGAAATGTAATGGAGCAGTGAAGTTTTGAGAATTGTTTAGAATACCATGTTTAGTTTTACGTGTTTTTTTTTTTTTTAAAAAAAAAAGGCAAACTGAAAAGAAACCAAACTTTAAATTGTACTTTATTCTCTGGTTTTTAATTTCTATATAGTGTTGTGTTTTCTTTTCTTTAGGCAAGCTGTGGAGTCGAAGCTTGAAGTTAGCATATACCCTGCTAAACAGGCTAACCACTAAGAATGAGCCACTGCTGAAGCCTGGAGACCGGGTAGGCTTTTGTTTGGAATGGTCTCTGCCCATAAAATAGGCTGCAAATCACAGCTTTAGCTAAAGAAAGCCTGGTAATCCTGTGACATGTCACACTGTATTATCACAACATCGAGTCTTTCTGTTCCTTGTTTAAATATCAACCTGAACATCGCTGTGAAATTTTTTTTCCCCAAATTAAGAAGCAGCCCTCCCCCCCCCTAAATGACAACAAAAAGCATTTCTTATGATTTTAATGTATTTTTGTAGGTAGCTCTCGTATTTCCTAACAGTGATCCAGTTATGTTTATGGTGGCATTTTATGGATGTCTCCTGGCAGAGCTCATCCCTGTACCAATAGAAGTTCCACTAACACGAAAGGTAGGCAAAGACATGAAATGTTTTTATGGCTTCATAAATAAATAAAGCGTGTGTGGGGGTCTAAATCCTAGAGCACTCACATGGGGCTCCTCAGAGCCTGCACCTTTTAAAGCAGTATGGTTTTAGGGGCTAGAAGTTTGGGTTTTTTCCCTGTGATACAAATTGGCTTAATATTCTCTAAACATGGAAAAGTTACAGTAAACTGCACAAAAGCTTCATAATTTGTAAGTTTGCTATACCATGGCTTCTCTATAGGATGCTGGCAGCCAGCAGATTGGATTTCTTTTGGGCAGCTGTGGAGTAACACTGGCTTTAACCACTGATGCCTGTCAAAAAGGCCTCCCTAAAGCTCAGACTGGCGAGGTGGTTACATTCAAAGGTATGTTTTTAAGCTACCCAAATTTCTTCATAGGATAAACAGCAGGTATATTCATTGCTGCTGTTAAACATCCATCTTTGAGTTTGTTCGCATGCTTCTAGCTTATGTATAAAGAAGAACTGCCTTTGTTGTCAAGTACTTAGTGCTGTTTCTTCTTCTCAGGGGGGTGATGCTGCAGCTCTTGCTTGCCACCAATTGTTACCTCTGAATGTTAGGAAAAAAACCTGATTTTTAGAACTGTAATGACAAACTTTTTTCTTTTTCTTCGAAGGCTGGCCTCGTCTCATTTGGTTTGTGATTGATGGGAAGCATCTGGCAAAACCAACCAAGGACTGGCATCCACAAGTACGGGATGCCAGTGCTGAGATTGCTTATATTGAGGTGATCCAGAGTAATATGTCAAACTTGCAGTTATGCTGTTGTAGCTTGTCACAGCACTTTTTCTTCCTTTAATGTCTTGATGCAATAAAAGAGATTATGATAGTTTTAATTGGGGGAAGAGAGTTGTTCACTCAAGGTTGCCAGGCAAACTGGTGTTTGAGTGGTTGTGCAGAGTCAGATTGAAGATGGGGGATAATTGGCATTTTGGGATCCCTGGGACAATTTGTTTAATTGGGGTAGAGGAACAGATTTCAGATGATACTAGTGTATTTTCTGAACATAAACGCTTCTTTTATGGCAGCTTTTTTGTTTTTTTTAATAAGTTGGCCCCATTTTTATAGTAAAATACCCTATCAGTTCACTACTGTGATTTTTCTTCTAGATTTTGTTCTTAATCTAATGCTTGTAAAAACTTCCTCTTTTCAGTACAAAACAAGTAAAGAGGGCAGCACAGTGGGCATTACTATATCTCATGCTTCCATGCTGGCACACTGCCATGCATTGACTCAGGCGTGTGGCTATTCGGAAGGTAAGTTAGGATAGGTACAACTTCGAAATTATACTCATAGCTTTGAATATTCAGACCATTTATATTGCAAATTCAAGTTTATTGTCTTAAAAGAACTTGGTAGCTTTAATTGTAAAGGGAAAGACAAACTTCCTCATTTATAATCCATGTGATACGAGAAGGAAAGAAGCCACTTGTGAAATCAGTAATCAATGTATACTAAATTTTTTGTTAAACTAAGGTCCCTAGTGATTTTATTCAAGGGTTTGGATTTTTTTGATCTTCATAAATGTGTTTGTCAGTGGCAAGAGCTATACTGATTTTTCATCCTCTTGATAATAGCTTTGCTACAAAGCTGTTTTGCCCTCTCTGATGCCTTTTGAATGCACTGGCCACTTTGTGAAGTTCTAAGGTGGCCAGGTTGAGATGCCCATGTGTAGAGTTCAAGAAGCCCTCCCAGCAGAAATGGAGGGAGCTTTCCTAGACTGATCCTAGAGGCCGTTTGTGTAGCTTGGATCCTTCTGAAGAGCTTTGGCTGCTGCCAGTTCCAGTTGTAGATGTTCTAACACTGCAGACTGGTGTGCCATGCAGAGAGGCTGGTGTCAGTTATGCAGCTTCTTACCTTTCAGGAGAAAGAGTTGTAGTTATTGACCAAAGGGAAGGCCTTTTAAAGTCTTGACTTGAAACCAAATAATGACTAGGTGAGATGTAAGATGCATGATAGTCCTTACAACTCTTCCGCTTTGTGATTCATAAGAGTGTGACACTTGACTGCTGAAAGAAAGGCTTGATCAAGAAAATCTGAGAGTTATCATATTAAAAAAACACCCTGACTTGCTTGGCTTTACTGCTCTTGCACCTTTGATTACCCTGCCTGCCTAGATTCCAGTTACAAGTCCTAGTGCCAGTCATCTGGCCCAATCACTTGAACTGCACCTGTAATTCCAGATAGCACATTGAGGGCACGAGCAGATTGCCAACAGCTGCTAACTGCCCTCTTCTGCACTAGCATTTTTCTTCCTCCTTTGGGTACTTGGTTTCCCCCTGTAGTGCTCCACAGTCCATACAAGTAGTATGAGAGGGTAAAAGAGGTTTTTACAGTCATGTGTCTGTATTCTTTTTAATTCTTATTGAAGAGGGACCCTGTCCCATTTTCATTTCAGAACACCTTCCCATTAGAATTGCCAGCCACAAGAGCTGTGCTGAGACGGAAGGGTACACCCAGCTTGTAGGTAAAGGATTGTACAGCAGTTCCTAAATCCTCAGAGGATGATGCAAACCAATTATGGGTGAAAAGGGTCTGCACATCCTAATTTTCAGACAAATGTGGAGTAGCTAGCCACTAACGTTTCAACTCTTCAGAGTTCCTGAACACTCTTGTTCTCTAGTGTGTTAATTTTTCAAGTGTCAATCGCCACACGGTAGAGATGCTCTCGTGAAGCTTGTGTTCTGTAGAGACCATACCCAGTATAAAGCTTTGCCATCTCTTTTGTTCATAGTGTCTTGCAGCTTTAGCCACAGTAGTTCCTATTTGCAGAAGGGAAGGGATCTTCCTCTTAGTTAATCATGTCCTGCAAAAGAACATCTCCATAGGGACTTGAATAAAAAGAGAGATCTACTTCTTCTCAGTCATTCACTCAATGAATAGCCAAGAGTGGCACTGGGCTTTGATCATGTGCATGAAGTTAATCTGTGCTACAATTAACCAAAAGTTGCTTTAACAAATATTTTGAGTTATTAAGTAGTCTCATGAACTTGCTTCTGAAGTCTGATAGTTTTTGTTTCACTTTCAGCTGAAACACTAACAAATGTCTTGGATTTCAAAAGAGATGCTGGCCTTTGGCATGGAGTATTAACAGTGAGTATTTGAATGAATTAAAGAAATGCAGCAAGTTGCCTTTCTCAGAGGTAGAGTGTTGGTATCAGAATGAGGTCATAAACTCTCTCAAACTTTTTATATTTCAATATTTGTTTTTTAGAATAAAGTGTTACTTTTTCAGTGACAGACTGCACAGGTGTACCTTATGTTTTTACTGACTATACACATAGTTTTCACTAACAGTTAAATCTAAGACACATGCTGTAGCTGTGATTTTTTTTTTTTTAATAGTATTGGTACATGCTGTGTATTTTTTGAGCCACTTGAAAGTTTCCTTTTTAATATTTTTCTTACAGAGTGTTATGAATAGGATGCATGTGATCAGTATTCCCTACGCATTAATGAAGGTTAATCCACTTTCTTGGATACAGAAAGTGTGCTTATACAAAGGTGAGTTAAGTAAAAAAAAATTAAGCTTATCTCTTTTGGTTGATTAAAAAAAAATATATAAATAACTATGTTTGTTTTTATAAAGTTTCTGCTTTAGCTGAGGTCTCAGCTGTTTCATCCAGCTGAGTATCTCTAGCCACAGCTTTTAGCAATTGTGTCCCCCATTTCAGAATTCTATGTACTGGTAGATGCACTGATGAAGGACATTGATGGCTTCTTCTGATAAACCCTTAAGGAAACTCTCTCTCTCTCATCTCAGTATTTGAATTTATAGTAAATGTTTAAATTTTATTATCAAGTCCATTGAGTGTACACGTCATAGTAATTAAATATTTGACATTTGTGTTTGCTGTCTGTGTTTGTGATTGGTTTCAGAAGTGTATCTAAATACACAAAAATATTAATATAATTTTATAATTGGTCTTTTTTGTGTTCTGCACGGGCATTGTTATGATTGTTTGTTTGTTTTCCAGCTCGTGTAGCAGTAGTAAAATCCCGTGATATGCACTGGTCACTTTTGGCTCAGAGGGATCAGAGAGATGTCAGTCTGAGCTCCTTACGAATGTTGATAGTGGCAGATGGAGCCAATCCATGTGAGTATGGATGTGTTTTCTGAGTGACAGTCCAAGGTGAATTAAAGCACACACTGTAAGTCACAGACCTCTGGGTCTGCACTGTGGGAGCTCAGCAGTGCTGGCTGGGGTTCAGCAAAACAGAGACAGCAGCAGTATTTCTTTGCCAAAGACACTGGAGCAAAAGTTTCATAGAACATGTTCTGAAGGATCTGTAAGGATCTGTCTTGCCAGGCCCTTTCCTTTTCCTTGGGAATCTTTCCACTTGTACGGCTGAGCTGAGAGTGAGCACAGACTTTGAAATTCTGCAGCTCGAGCTTTCCTGCCTTGGCAAATCTTTTCCAATTGTGTCATTGTTCTTTTTAGGGTCAATATCTTCCTGTGATGCATTTCTGAATGTATTTCAGTCAAGAGGTTTGAGGCCAGAAGTGATCTGTCCCTGTGCTAGTTCTTCAGAGGCACTAACTGTTGCTATTCGCAGGTAATGCTCCTTTCTGAGAAGTGAACTGAAGCATTTGTTAACTATTGGCATGGATCTGGTGTTAAAATGGTAGTCTGAAAAGGTGATTACCCACATAAAGATGCCTAAACACTTAGAGGAAGCCTGAAACTTGCAGGTTTCTCCTTCACTGAAGAATGGGTGACTTTTGTGTTTTTCCTTAAAAAGTCTAATATTTTCTAAAACCAGCCAGCCATAGGTTGTTTTTTATACCACTTGGGGAAATGAGGTCTTATCCTCACTGATATGGGTACACAGCCTTTATAAAATGCCCCAAAAATCAAAACTGGTACTTACTTGTGAGGAATAAGGTGCTGAATATTGAAGGAATTGCTCATGTACAATCTCTTGTAAGCAGAGGAGGTTCCAGAGCCCTGGAACAGGCGGCCCAGGGGGGCCCAGGGGGGCTGTGGAGTCTCCTTCTCTGGAGATATTCAAGACCCACCTAGATGCAGTCCTAAGTAATGTGCTCCAGGGGATCCTGCTTTAGCAGGGGAGTTGGACTGGATGATCTCTAGAGGTAGGTCCCTTCCAACTCTGACAATTCCGTGATTTGATCCGTGACTAAAAAATGAAAAAAATATTTCTAACTGGCCTGGAAAATGCCACTGAATTTCTGGAGATGGCACCAATGCTCTAAAAAAGAAGTACTTTGCTTATGAATAGACATACGGATGGAATATGCTGGAATTTTTTGACTGGTTTTGATCAAAATAGGCTTTTTCAAAAAATCAGTTTTAAGGAAACTCGAAACAAACAAGTTTGAGATTTTGGAGAGTACTTTATCTGGTGGGAGAGCTGACATTTCCCAACTTAAAAATGAAAAAAATCTATTTAAAGAACTGAGTTTTTACAGCAGCACCTGGAATCATTTTTCTCTTCCATCCTGAAAGTTGAACAATTAGACAAAATGGAGCTGTTGGTCCTCATTCAATTCTGCTCAGAGTAAGAAGTGTCAAGCCCTCCAAACACTTGCATATTTTTGCTGGTGTTTAGAAAATTTAGCCTTTGAATGCTGCTTCTTGACACTTCTTTGCCCATAATAGCATAAATCCACTCTAACATTTTCAGGTGTGAGGAAGCTGTGATGTCTTGTTCTAGCTCCGTTTCATCCAGTTAAAACATACTGCCAGTCTTGATCTCATGTTCTAAAAAGAGATCATTTTAAACTCTTCTTTAAAATAAGAAACCATTCTTCCCTTAACCTTAACAAGCCTGAGAGACTTGCACACTGTTTTTCATGTCTGTAGTGCCAGTGGTCTGTTCATTCCTATCTGATCTGACTCTGTTTTTCAGACCTCCAGAGCTGGGTGGGCCCCCTCCAGGAAAAGCAGTGTTATCTATGAATTGTCTGAGTTTTGGTGTGATAAGAGTGGATACAGAAGAGAAGTTGTCAGTTTTAACTGTACAGGATGTTGGTCAGATTATGCCTGGAGGTAAGAAAGTATTTCATGTAGGTTTAAGCATACTCCACGTAAGTTTCCTTTACTGTTATGCTGAGAAAATGAATAAAAATGTCAAATGATAAATACCTTCAAGGTAATACGTTGACACATCACCTAAACACATGAGGATGAAGTAGTGTCTCAACTAGATAATTCCATGTTTTCAGTAGAGATTAATCAATGATAAATTGGAATGACCACAGCTTTTGTTATGGGCAGGTGGTTCAGGCTGGTCTGCAGAGTTGTGTTATTGTTCACTTGTTATCACTAGTGCTGGCTGATGTAGTAACAAGTACAGCAGAACAAAACAAAATGTCAAGTGTAGTAAGAAAAGCTGTCTTTCAACCTGGAGTGTGACAGTCCATGTGTTAGAATAAAACAGAATAGAGTATTTCAGTTGGAAAGGACCTACAACAATCACCTAGTCCAGCTGCCTGACCACTTCAGGGCTGAGCAAGTTAAAGCATGTTACTAAGGGCCTTGTCCAGATGGCTCTTAAGCACTGACAGCCTTGGGGCACTGACCACCTCTCTAGAAAGCCTGTTCCAATGTTTGATCACCCTCTCACTACAGAAAGGCTTCCTCATGTCCAGTCTAAGCCTCCCCTGGTGCAGCTTTGAACCACTGCCATGCACTCTGCCACTGGATCCCAGGGAGAAGAGCTCAGCACCTCCCTCTCTACGTTCCCTCCTCAGGGAGCTGCAGGGAGCAATGAGATCACCCCTCAGCCTCCTTTTCTCCAAAACTAGACAAACCCAAAGTGCTCAGCCACTCCTCATAGGACATGCCTTCCAGCCCTGTCACCAGCTTCATTCTGCTCCTCTGGATGAGTTCATGTACTGGGGATGACAAAGGCATGGTGGGGTGGAGTCTCTTTAGGAAGGACTGGAGAGGGAGATGCCCTTTATGTGAGGGAACAGTGGAATGAATGAATCTCACCTGAAGATGGATGAGGAGTCAACTGAGAGCCTGTGTGTAAGGATTAAAAAGCAGACCAGTATAGGTGACATTGTAGTGGGTGTATGCTATAGACTGCCTGACCAGGAAGAACCAAGTGTGTGAGGCCTTCTGCAGACAGCTAGAAGCAGCCTCACATTTGTAGGCCCTGATCTTCATGGAGACTTCAGGCACCTCAATAAGTGCTGGAAGGACGACATGACAGGGCATGAGCAATCTGGAAGGTTCCTGGGGAGCATCAGTGAAGAATTCGTTGGTAAATAGCTGTGTAGTCCAGGGGTCAGAACTGGCTCCACTTCTGATCAGCACCTTCGTTAATGATCTGGGTGATATGGCAGAGTGTATCCTCAGCAAGTCTGCAGATGACACACAGCTGGGAGAAATGGCTGATACACCAGCAGGTTGTGCTGCCATCCAGAGGGACTTCAATAGGCTGAGGGAATGGTCGGACAGGAACCTCATGAAACTCAACAAGGAGAAATGCAGAGTCCTGCCTCCTGAAGATTAATAACCCCATGCACCAGGAGATGCTGGGAGCCAACTGTCTGGAGAGCAGCTTTGCAGAGAGGGCCTTGGGGTTGATGGTGGCCACCAAGTTGAACATGAACCAGCAATGTGCCCTTAGAGCAAAGAAGGCTAATGGTGTACTGGGAGGAGTGTTGTCAGCAGGTCAGTGCAGGTGGTCATTCCCCTTTGCTCAGCACTGGTGATGCCAAAGCTGGAGTACTGTGTCCATTTCTGGGCTCCACAGTACAAGAGAGAGATGGAGCCACTGAAGTGAGTCCAGCAAAGGTCAGTAAGATGACCAGTGGGCTGGAGCATCTCAGCATATGAGGGGAGACTGAGAGAGCTGGGACAGTTCAGCCTGGCAAAGAGAAGGCTGGGGGAGGGGGCCAGAAGCTCATCAGTGTTTACAAATATCAGAAAGGAGAAGACTGAGGCAGTGGTGTCCTGTGACTGAACAAGAGCCAATGGACACAAATTGATAGGCAAGATATTAAAAATGTTCCTCTGGGAGCAAGGGCTTTGTGGCCAGCAGGAGAGTTTTAATACATCCCGAGATACGTTCATAGAGCTGTATGGATTCTGCAGATCCTGTTAGGGTTCAGCGTGCCTGGTGCCCTCAGGCAGGTGGTATCTGGGTAGCCTATGAAAAACCCTTGTGTCTTTTTTGCTCTGGCAGTCACCATGATATAATCACCTCTCTTTTCTGCTTTTGGTCCATGAATGTGCCATATAGCATCACGGATGTGAGGGAAGATAGGTGGGCCAGGTCATTTACAGCAAAAGGACTTCTGCTTCAACTTCACACTCTAGGAAGTAGGTTTGGAAAGGCAGGCCAATGGGAATACAGCCATGGAGGATAATGACTGTGTTTTTGTATGGCCTCAATGCAAAAACATGAGTGCAGGAAAAAAGAGTGCGGTGACCTAATCTTGTGGTGAACAGCTTGTGAATTGCTCCATCTGAATGTTCAAACTAAGGTTGGTAAACTTGTCTGCAAAGGCCCAGACAAGAGTCAGCTGCGACTGGCTTCTGTGTCTCAGCAGAATGGTTGTTCTTCCACTTCAGCTAGAATCCAGATGGCATGGACTACTACTGCTGTCTGGTTTGGCTGTTAAGACTACTGATGTCCTCTTGAATCTCCACTGAAATTTAGCTGTGCTCCAGATCTTCTGCTTAGATTATGGATTGGTCACAAGAACATGAAGAAAACAAGTTTATGTTCCCTTCAGGTGGTCATGGATCCATTGGTGGACCAACTGAGGTTGAACTGGATGTTGGTCTAGTTTCTGAGAGTTAAAAAAAAAAGTGATATTTGACAGAGGATTGATTAAAATCTTCCTTTGGATCAGTTAATCACATGGAGATCCTCCTGCCTTTGCTGTAGGCTTGCTCTCTGAACAGTGTGCATGACTACACTAGGGCACAAAGCAGCCTATAGTTGTGTTGCACCTCAAGCTGCTCTTCATATTCAACCATTACAGCTGTAAGGCTACCTGGTTAATACTCCATTGTGCCTTTGCTCAGTGGGAGGTTCAAGTTTGCCTTAACGATACTACCTGTTTGTTTGTGGGGAAGTAATTTCACCTTCCTCTTCTATGTAAGTCATTAATGAAAACATGTCCGTGTCCTCGTGACATTCTTAACTGAGTAGTGAGAGGGATCTGTGACAAAACTCCTTCTCCTTTGTCAAATGCCTTGGAGCATTGTCTGGCAAATGTAATGGACCCTTCTGGCTTAGGATGCCACTGACAGACAATTGACAACACTACCCGTGACTTTTTACATTAGTAAGAAACCTCAAGTAACTTGTCCAATGGTGTGAGGGGAGAACAGTCAAGTGTGTATGCATTTAGTGCCTCCAGGTGATATGACTTGTAATTTATGACTATTGCTATTTTAAAATACAGTAGTAAGTGGCAAAACCACTTGTAGGTTAAGCAAAAGTTGGACAACTTAATGAATTAACTGCTTTAAAACTCTGATCAGCGTTGGGCTGTCAGTCTCTGGGGCAGATCAGCTACAGTTTGACCAGATGAGAATAATCCCAGGTCTGAAGGTATATTGTAGCAGAAATTCTCTGTAGGTTCCTTAAAGTCAGGACACGGGCGATAGAAGCTCTTTCTAGAGGGTAATCCAATGACTTTGTTCCCTGTGACTGTCTCTAAAAAAAAAAATGTTAAAAAAATTAAAGTAATTAAAAGGCTAGCAGTTACTTACGGATGTGCCAAATACAGATACGTTAATACCTTGTTTTCAAATGAGTCTGCATGTACATTCTAACAGAGGAAGTGCTTGTGCCTTACCTTGTAAGATTGATGCTGTTTCCTGTGCAGTGTCCATGGAGGATGTGCTCTTGTCCATTCTCACTTGGTGTTTGGCATACAGGAGAGAACGTATCACCATTTCCTTTCCTCTTAGTTGCTCTCTTGAATTACTTTGACTGAGGAGTTTTGCTCTTTATCTGGTTTTAAATTTTGTTCCTTAGATTTCTGTGCTTTCACCAAAAGTCTAATTTGAGTCAAATGCCATCCCTGAAGGCTTTGTTCCATCTTCTGATCCCCACTGAATACATTTAAGGTCTTGGAAGTGACAACGTGCCCCAGTCTTTCAAACATCTTATGACGCAGGAGCTCACATTTGTGAAAGTAGGCTCCTAGCCAAGAACTAGTAGTCATGCTGAGGCTTGTTCAGTCAAGCCAAATGGTTTTGATGTCATTAGCCTTGAAGATTCCAGGTGTACTTCATTCAGGAACCAGCTGGTTAAAAGGTCATAGATAAAGTGTCTGCTTTTGCCCTCCTTTTCTTCAGATCTTCCTAGTTGTTCTGAGACAGAGCCCTCCTCCTTAGGGAATCTTACTCAACAGTCAACTCAGCACCAGGATCATCTCTTTCATCAGTGCTGTTCAGCCCCCAGGCCACTCTTGGTGCCACCTTCTCTTCTGTTGCCTTGGCTGTTGACTTTCATTATCTGTGGTGATGCCAGTCACAAAACCACTGGGGAAATGCAAGCATCCTTGAAGAAATCCTCCCATCAAAGATAGCATGGGAATTCTTAAGAGAGAACCTGGTATGCATTCCCTGGAATCTTCTCTGCAGCTCCTGGAGGGATGATGTTTTGTTTCACCTGGACTGTTTTGCATGGTTTCTGTCTGGGACTAATGTTGCTAAGAAAGAAACACTTGGCTGATAACAATCTTCAGTTTTTCAAATTGGACAGGTACAGATGTTAGAGAGAGTACCAAACCTCTTCTCTTCTGCCTGTTTTGTGCCTCCAACTTTGACATCATCTGGGATGTGATTGCTTTGTCATCTTGGAAGCTTGTTATACCTTCTGCTTGGTCCTGGATATGGATGCTACAGATAGTTAAGTTTGCCTCCCTGCTCCTTCCTGGCTTTTGCAGGGATCCTTCTCACATTCTTTCTTTGACCGGAGAGTAATCCTTTCTGATCCAGAAGATCTGTATCCCTGTAGCTCCTAAATCATACAAAGCCTGCTTCACAGAAAGAGTGCTGCTGCAGCAGCTGCTCTCTTACACTCAAACAGAAGACTGGGTTGGTGCCAGATCTTAGGCTTCTGCAAGATGAACTTCTGCATGTACATTTTCAAGTTCTGGATTGTGACTGTGTTCAGTATCTTTCCCAGAAGTTCAAGGGGAATGGTTCAAATTTCTCAAATGGTAGGATGCTTACTTTGTCTCCAGTCTGTGGATGTCTTGGATGTTATTCCCTCTCCATGTCTCAACAAACATTTGCCCAGGTTCTGGTAGTTACCACAATGCGTCTTCACTGCAGAGGAACCTGGTTCCTTTATCTCAGTGCTGGATTTGTGAAAGGATTTGTTACAGAACAACGTTGTAAAGCTTTCAGCCTTTTTCCTTGGATTGTGAACATGAGGCAGCAGTACCTCATTCCCACTCTGTCCTTAAAATCTATCATCATAGTCAGTTCTGTGTGTTCCACTTGGCTTCAGTCTGTCACATGATGGCACAACAGCCTGCCACTGCAGAACTTCTCTTGGAGATCTGTGGCAATGTGTGCCATTGTGATGAGACGTTTTCTTCCCATTTAAATGGATGCTTGTGTGACCACCTTTAGTCTAGGTTCTTGTTCGTCCGTATTGGAGAAGTTGGCTTGCTTTGTGCCTGTTGCCCTTCCTGGAAGAGCAGGGAAAGATTTAGGTCCTTGCATTGGACATCCCCATATGCTCTTTTCTTCAAAGACCAGGTGTCTCTGGAAACCCTGCAAATACCTTCCACAGTGGTGACAGAGGCATTTTTTTCCTAGCCTTTTAGTATTTTTCCAAAGGCTTTATGCTTCTGAATCAAAAGCTACAACTAAAGACTGTAGTGCCAGGAGGGCCCTCATGTTTTTATTCTCATGGACCCAGACCTTCTAGGAAGACATGCTTGCTCCAAGAAGATCCTGAAATGTCACTGTTGGCGCACAGTAACAGTCTGAATAGGTATCAGTGGCCTACAGATCCACTTTGAAGCCACCCAAGCAGAACAAGAGGGCACTTCTAACGCTCATCAGGCACCTTTGGCAGTGGCCTTCTGCTGTGCAGGCCTCTGACATCCTTCCTGCATTCATGCTGTGCTGGCTTTGAAACAGCCAGAGCTGAATGCAGCCTTTGGTAGGGCATCAGTGTGGTCATTTGTTTGCAGAGTAGGATTCTCATCCTCTGCCAGCAATCTCATGGCAGGGCTAACTGCTGGGAGTCACCATCTATAAGAATGTACATGTGGACTCATTTGAAAGAGAGCTTTCTTACCAGTGATCAGTGTTTACGTCATGTGTAGTCCACATGTACATTCCTGTCCCATCTGCTTTTCCCTTCTCTCTAATTCTTTTTCAGATGCAATGCTGTTGAGAGAGACTGAAATGGGGGTAGATGCACTCTCTTGTATGTCACACATGAAGCAGGAAAAAGAAGGAGAAGCAAGAGTACAGGCTCTACAGATACTGCAAAAGGAAAACCTTGCAGTATCACATGGCAGGCAGAGCTATGCCTGCTGTTAGAGTGTACGTGTAGACTACCTGTATCATACATTGGGTGCTGGTAAGTTTTGGTTTTGTTTTTTTTCCACTTGATCAGGGAGATAGGATGGATCATCATATGGGGACTGCAGGCTGATCTGTTGGTTTTCCATGGCTGTGAATGAGTTGAGGACTGTAGCATTTGTGTATGCCTACAAATCGCTGGGCTCTCTCCAGTTACTAACACTGCTCTCTGCATCATTGTTTAAGTGTTACATGCAGACTTCTGAGATTAACTCAGGTTATTTCCTGTGATTGTAAACTATTTATTGTGCTTCAATTTGCCATTAAGTTTTAAACAGCCTTTTTTTCCAGTTTCTCCTCCTAAATGGCAAAATGCATTTTTTGCTCAACTAACTGATAATTCCAACTGTGTAATTTATTCCAACCTTCTAGCTGCTACGTGGAATTTTCAGCAACTAAAACTGTTGTTCTAATTTGTACTTGGACATGCACCAGGATTTGAATGGTGTCCTTGTTTGGTCACCAGACACTATCATTGTGTGGTTCCAAGCACTTTATTAATAAATGCTGGTGGTTCTGATAGATAAGTTTTATGCAACCAAGATAATTTAGAGGTTGGTCTATTAGGGTGAATTATTGTCTCTCCTGTTCAGACCCAAGAACTGAGGACTTCTCTGAGAGTAGAAAATGTACCTATAAACCTGTTCTACCAGCTGAGTTTTCGGTCCACACTTGCAGCAGAGCTGGCTTTACCATATATTCCTATTAAAGAAAAGGTGCCACTTTCTATTTATGATTTTGCTTCATGCTGATTGAACAGTGGTAAAAGTAAGGGCTGTCTGTATATCACTTGAGATTGGCTAAATTAGAAAACAGTGTTACAGTCCTTCATCATGGCTGTTGTAAGCTTATCTGGGCTTCCCATCTCACTGTGGTCCGTGGCCAAAACATTCAAAAGATCCTGATAGAAATAAACCAGCTAAATACATTTCTGATACCTCTGTGGTCTCCTGGTTGTTTTCTTTAATATAGTATTCATGACCACAAAGTTCTCTGATAATCTGAGTTGGAATCAGATGTAACAGGAGGGGGAAGAACAGAAATTTATGGCATAGTCTGTTATTTTTCAAAGGTTGTGTTTATTTTGTTTTGACCCAAATAGCCATTTTAATTTCTTTGTTAATCTTGAGTTTTAAGTGCTGACCTAAACTCCCTTGCTCTGTCGTGCCTTCTCCCTCCATATCCTTTTTCCTTTCCCTTTGACACTGGGAAAGGTTGAATCCAGACTGCTTAAGCAAGGACTAATTAGCCAAAGAAACCTCTCAGAAAACCATGGCTCCAGAAATAAAATATAACCAGGGGCCAGAAAAAAGCTCAGTGTAAATATTTGGTTTACAAGTGTATATATCTGTGATTCAGTGTTGGAAGACCTCTGGGATTTCAGGAGAAAATTGGTAAGGATGATAGCAGTAGGACCTTTATGAAATGCAATTCTTTTAATTGAGTTGAAGGTCATCAGACTGAAGATAGGGAAGAGGTAATGTGTAGTAGGGAGTAGGTTCAGCAAGGGACAACTCTGTGAGACGAGTTTTCTGTGGTCTCCAAGTCACAGTTGGCAGACTGGCCTGCTTTAAAAGATGGGATGTAACAAAAATAATTGACCTGACAGAGAATAAACGAGCCTTGTTTTCTCTCCATTTCTCAATGTGCTTCTCACATAACTTAAGGGATGATACCATTAATACCAAAGTGTGCAAAAAATAAAAGGAATGGTATGTCTGTAACTGGTAGCTTCTAATTTTTCTTCTTTATTCCCATACATGCTTGTACTTGATCAAACCATCTGCCTTCATGTTGAAAAGCAATTGCTACAGTCTTGGGTTCAGTTGCAGCTGATGTGTAGGCTCTGAAGCACTGTAAGAAAAAAAAAAAATTGTATTTGTGAACTCTTATCTCCAATCTTGGAGAGCATGTGACAGGTTGTCAGAAAGATAGCTAGAGCTCTCTTGCATGCTGTGGTTTTGCTGTAGCTGATAGATACTGAGATTAAAATCTTTATCTGCCTGTCAGTGGCAAAGCAACTTCTGTATCAGTTGCTGAAGCATTCCAGAGCTGTCATTCTGTGTTCTGTCTCTCCCTTCAGCAAATGTGTGTGTGGTGAAGGTGGATGGGACTCCTTACCTGTGTAAAGCTGATGAGGTTGGAGAAATATGTGTGAATTCAGGTGCAACTGGGATGGCATATTTCGGCCTCCTCGGAATCACCAAGAATGTGTTTGAGGTTTGTCTTTCTCTTTGTAACGTAAAGTTTCATTGTTACATTTCTAGTATTTCATTTTGCAAATAAGCTCATGTGTTCTTTAGACTTCCTTTTTAAATTTTACTAGAAAGAGCTCTGTCCAAAAACATTTTGTTTCATTCTGTATCAGAACTCAAAAGTCTGTCTCTTAACCAAAACTACAAAGTACCATCAGTGGCCAGTCAGTTGCTTCTGTCTTCTGCAAACCAGTGTTCTGCCTGTGTTAACATTTAAATTCATTTTAGTTCAGCAGCCTTCTGTAAAGTTACCTGATGACATTTCAGGGTTACTGATGCCCAGCTTAGGAGACAGAGCTACAAATTAGTCCGATATTTGTGAGCTGCTTCATACAATCAAAGTGCATTTGTTAAGATGTAATAAATTATTTAGAAACGCTTCCTTTGTGTACTGCAAACATTATGTGCTTTTCAAAATGAACTTTAGTGTTGATTTGCTGTAAATGCTTAGAACACTAGACAGTTTGCTGTGGGATATATGAAATTATGTTCCTATATATATGGAAGAACAGATAGTAAGGATGGTAGCATAACAGTCATAAGCTTTGTAGTTTGTCAAAGTAAAGCAAAAGCCATCTTTTTGCCCCGATTTTTCCTCACCTCAATTTCATGTTTTCCCTTTTCTGGGAGTGAAAGTTCTTTAGGAGTCACACACACATTGGTGTTACACTGGGCAGCAGTTTCAAGACTGAGCTGAAGTTTGGAGTTCTACGAGAGATGAAAGAAATCCTGATCATAGTCTTCTCTTTCAAAAAAAAAAAAAAAGCTCTTTCCGTCAGCCTGCCATGCCTCACCACTTTAATGAGCTTGGCTTTCAGCCCTTTCCTTAGCTGGTGAGAGAGCCAGCGGGGAAACCTGATGTGATGGAGGAGCTGAGGGATGGGGGAAAGGCAAGGAAAACACCTGAACAGATGAGAGGACCTCCCTAACGAGCTTAATGCTTTTGCTCTGGTTCTCTGTTGTGAGCGGTCCCATAATGGCAGCAGGTGTCACCTTCTGTATGAGCCAGGTTTAGAAAGTGGTATGAACCCTTGTTATGAAGGCTACAGAGCTGAGAAAAAGTTTAAAAGGCTAACACAGTTAAGAATTGGTGTGTTGTCATTTCTCAAAAATCTGTTGTTGATAATTGACATGATGCTAGCTGCTGTTGTGGGGTAGTTTTTCAGCTGAGCTGCAGTGAAGCAGAGGCAGTGTTTTGACTTTCCTCATCAGAACTGTGTCTGAATCCTTATGTGTTCTTTCAGGCCATTCCAGTGACAGCAGCCGGGGTGCCTGTTTCAGACCAGCCCTTTACAAGAACAGGATTGCTTGGCTTTGTGGGGCCTGTAAGTGTGGCCTTCTGTGGCCTTCTGAGGCTGTCCTGACTCCCAACTCTTAAGTGGTGCCCCCACATTCAGCAGAATTCTCTGCTGGTGTAGTGACCTCAGTATTGTTGCCTTTAGTCAGGCATGTATCTCTGGGAGTCTAGAGTTTTTTCTCATCTTATTTCTAATCCTGCCTTCTTTCCAGGACTATCTGGTGTTTGTGGTAGGAAAATTGGATGGCCTAATGACAGTGAGTGGCCGGAGGCACAATGCAGATGATGTGGTAGCCACCGCCTTGGCAGTTGAACCCATGAAGTTTGTCTATCGGGGAAGGTGAGTGTATTAAAAACTTCACCTCTGCTGGTTGGACTTTGTTGCTCCCTTTTTCACCTGCAAACAATAACAAGTAACACAGCATACACGGGAGCTCTGCATGTGTATTTTTACACGTGTATTTTGTAGGAAAGGTGGCACTAAGTTATGTTATGCCAGATAAGAACTTGGCTGTCCCTGCTAACTTGGAAGACAAATACTGACACCCTGCTTCATGCATAATAGATTTAAAATTACTTCCACATAGTGTAAACCTAGATCCTTAAGTGTCTGTTAAAACTTCTTTCAAAGCTTCTCTTGAGACAGCCAAATGAAACTTGTACACCAAATCTAAAACACAACTCCCACTTGTCCACCTGAGCCTTTCATGCAGAGTGGCCTAGGGAAGAAATTTGCAGCATGTTTTAAATAACAGACTAGGAGTGTTGAGGCTGCTGAAGGACCTTCAAAGATAGTGTGTGTTGTATCACTAACCATAACTGCTCTTCAGTGGTGAATGGCTCAATGTCTGGATGGCGATTGGTGACACATGCTCTCCCTCAGGGGTCTGTATTTAGGACCAGCTCTGTTTGATATCTTCATCAGTGACATAGACAGTTTGCAGGTATCACCGAGCTGAATGGTGGTGGTTGACAGGCCTGAGGGATGGGATGCCATTCAGAGGGACCTGGACAAGCTTGAGAAGTGGGCCCATGTGA
This sequence comes from Hemiprocne comata, assembly GCA_020745705.1. Classification (NCBI taxonomy): domain Eukaryota; kingdom Metazoa; phylum Chordata; class Aves; order Apodiformes; family Apodidae; genus Hemiprocne; species Hemiprocne comata. The sequence goes on from CM036591.1 coordinate 38,824,521, forward strand.
ACATCTTGAGATTCAGCAAGGCCAAGGGCAAGGTCCTGCACCTGGCTCAGAGCAACCCCCAGTATCAATACAGGCTGGGGGTTGAAGGGATTGATAGCAAACCTGCAGAGAAGGACTTGGAGGGGGTACTGATGGAAGAAAAACTGGACATGAGCCAGCAGTTGTGCTTATAGCCCTGAAGGCCAACCGTGTCCTGGGCTGCATCCAAGAAGTGTGGTCAGTAGGTCAAGGGAGGGGATTCTTCTCCTCTACCCTGCTCTTGTGAGACCCCACCTGGAGTACCGTGTCCAGTTCTGGGGTCCGTAACACAAGGAGGATGTGGACCTGCTGGAGCAGCTTCAGAGGAGGCCACAAAAATGATCAGAGGGCTGGAGCAGCTCTGCTAAGAAGACAGGCTGAGAGAGTTGGGGTTGTTCAGCCTGGAGGAGAGAAGGCTCCAGGGAGACCTTACTGTGGCCTTTTAATACTTAAAGGGTGCTTAGAAGAAAGATGGGGACAGACTTTTTAGCAGGTCCTTTAGTGACAGGACAAGGGGTGATGGTTGTAAACTAAAAGAGGGGAGATTCAGACTTAGATACAAGGAAGACATTTTTTACAATGAGAGGGTGGTGAAACACTGGCCCAGGTTGCCCAAAGAGGTGGTAGATGCCCTGTCCCTGGAAACGTTCAAGGCCAGGTTGGACGTGGCTCTGAGCAACCTGATTCAGCTGAATGTGTCCCTGCTCACTGCAGGGGGTTGGACTAGGTGACTTTTAAAAGCTCCTTCCAACCCAGACTATTCTGTGATTCTATGAAAGTTGAGCTTACCTCGATTTTTCATCAATTGTGCAATTCACATGTGACACATACCTGGTTGAGGCATTCTTCATATTTTATTGTAGGAGATGCAAGCCTGAAACTAATTTCACTCACAAAGGGGAGTAAGTATTTTTCAGTGCAAGCACTGCTAGACAGGCTGGTCTGTAACTTGGTATAGCTGTCTTTCAGGAGGGACATCACGAGTAGGTGCAACAAGTTTCACATGCATGATGGGGTTCTGTAGGCAGGGTTTGCCCAGCCCCTGCACGTATGGAACCTGCCTGTGCTCAGTGTCTGCTGCCTTGGGGGCTGCAGGTTCACTGGACCCCAGCAGAAATAAATTACAACAATGAAACTTCATGTGTTCTAAATTTGTCGGTTATTTTGTGGTGATCTGGCCTGAATGATGCTTGTGTGTGCTGAAACAGTGCCATTACAGGTTGCAGTCATTTCCACATAAAAATAAGCCATGCTGTGTTCATCACATGTTGCATCCTGTCATTCTTCTGTCCTTTGTGTTTTAGGATAGCAGTGTTTTCTGTCACCGTTTTGCATGATGATCGAATAGTGCTTGTGGCAGAGCAGCGCCCTGATGCGTCAGAGGAGGATAGTTTTCAGTGGATGAGCAGGGTTCTACAGGTAGTCAGTCTGTCCTTTCTCTCTTTCCAGGTGAATAAGGCTGATGTATGAAATGGGAATCTTAGAGCATCTTTTTTTTTTTTTTCTTTCCATAAAAACCTAGCAGTGTAACTGCAGAGAGTTGCAATAAGCTGACTTCTGAATGTATTTCAGCATTTGATAGTTAACAGAATTCTGTACAAAGCCTTCCTTTCAGAATGTTTCTTAACATCATACTACTAGGATTCTTAAAGTCCTAAGGATTATACTTTTTGTGTGTTTTGATTCTACATATATCTGCTGATTTCATACTGGCTGAGAAGCCTGAAAATGTTTAAGGGTATTCTTAGTGCCAAAACGGGCCCTGAAATCTTTTTATGTCACAAACATCCTTATGCTAGATCTGCAACAGTAAGCATTAAAAACTTGTTCCCTGAATTACCTTATTGTATTTCCACTGGGAGGGCAGGAGGGAGGAGATTTCCATTTCAGGATTTCAGAATTAATCACTTCTAAGGAAGTAAAAAGTGAGAGAGCAATTACAGAAGAAGGTTCAGGGACAACTGAAGGGAAGACTAGAGAGAACAGCTTAAGGGAAGATGCCTCTTAAGAGTAAGGCAGTTGTGTAATAACAGTTTCTAATTTCAGCTTTGTAATCCTTTTGGAGGGAATATGTGGCTGTTTTTTTTCATGGGAGGAAATATTTTTTTCTTTCTAAGAGTGTCATAGCTGAAACAGACACTGACTTTTTAGGCAGCAAGATGTTTCCCTCCCTATTCTTGTGATTTTACGTTCTACTGCGCTTTTGTGATTGTGCCATACGTGCTAAATTTGCTGTGGTATTATTTTGGCTTTCTAAAATCTCTGCACTTTTTGCCCACTTTTTTAAGAGACTTTCCTAATCCCTGATGTGCAGGTGGCATCCCCTTGATAGAGTGCACAAGCAAAGTCCTGGGTCTGCTCCTGCTCCCATTGAAGTCATGGCACAACTTCTATGAGTTCAGTGAGTGCAGAGTTGGACCCTTTATTTGCAAATTGTGGTGCAAGTAAAAGTTTTCATGTTATTAAACGACTTGAATTCAAATTCTTGCTGCAGCTACGTCCTAGTTGCTAACGTGGAATGTTTTTTTGTCTTTCTGTCAAGGCAATTGATAGCATTCACCAAGTGGGCATCTACTGTCTTGCCTTGGTGCCAGCCAACACTTTGCCAAAGGCTTCACTCGGGGGAATCCATATTTCAGAAACCAAGCAGCGCTTCTTAGAGGGTGCTCTGCACCCTTGCAATGTCTTGATGTGTCCACATACTTGTGTTACTAACCTGCCTAAGCCTCGACAGAAACAACCAGGTGAGTAATCCAGAGCGTGTTCCTTATTTCCATCTCTCTCCCCCTTTGAGGATACGTGTGGAGGGTGGTCTGGAGGCAAAGTGACACCTTAGGGCTGTGCATGTTGGGTGGCTTTAAGCTGCTTAACTTGGCAGAGCTAGTGGTGTTGTCAGAGCAGCCCAGAGCTCAGCAAGAGTGTTATGGTCTGCCTGGAACCCCAGGTAGATGCGAGGACCAACAGCACATGCCCATTGCATGCCTCTTATGATCTAGCTAGAGTATAAATTGTTCCTGTACTGGCCATCTTGCAGAGGCCAGCCCTCAGACATGATGTAACTCATGTGATAAAACTGAATTACAGACAGACCTCAATTTGCTGGACCAGTAATGGACTGATTTTTAATGGACCATACTCACAATGAACTGGCTTTTAGTGTCCCATGCTGTCCTCTTCTCTCTTTTTCTGTGCAGCGTGATCCTTGGTTTTAGCTTTTCAGAGCTTTTCAGATCTGTTACATGTGGCATTTTTAGTAGCCTACAGGCTGAATTATAGATTATTACATGCTTCTTACATTATTTTTCCTCATTTTGCACTGTTTTTCCAAATGCAGATGTTGGTCCTGCTTCAATGATAGTAGGAAACCTCGTTGCTGGAAAGAGAATTGCACAAGCCTCAGGGAGAGATGTTACCCAGTTGGAGGATAACGACCAGGCAAGAAAGGTAACACTGATATCCTGGTATTACTGAATATTTGAAGTGGCTTATTCCAAATGAGAGCAGACCAGTTAGGGTGTTCTGCTGAAAGTCACCATGGTGCATTGTAAGTGAATCTGAGTGTCTCCTTTTTTTTTTTCCTGTTTCAGTTCCTGTATTTAGCAGATGTTCTTCAGTGGCGAGCTCAGACAACTCCAGATCATCCCCTCTTTCTTTTGTTGAATTCCAAGGTGAGATGCAGTTTAGGTCATACCTGGAGATTGACACCAGTAAAAGATTGTTTGGATTCTAAGAAAGTTCCAGCTAGAAGTTTTCTCCTAAAATGCTTCAGGTTATTTTTATGAAGCAGACAAAAAATGTTATTTAGCAAGCAGCATAACTTTTCCACATCTGGAATTTCAGTATGTATTCTGCTTAAAACACTACAGTAATTGCATTTCCTGCTGGAACACAGCTTCTGTCGTGTTAATGCAAGCCTAAATTCTGTTTTCATCCTGCAGCACAAGGGTAAGTGTAAGTCAGAGCTGCAGGATTTTTTAATTAGGAGATTCAGAGCCTAAGTAGAGAACCCTTGGGACAGCTTTGGAGTCATGTTTTCCAGGAGCACTGCCCACCTTTCAGGAGACACTGATATCTTGTCCTCTACTAGGCTCTGCCTCCAAAAAAGGATGACACAGCCACTCAGACATGAACAAATCCTTCAGTTTTGGAGCACAGCCTCTTGGCATTTGCAGTTTCTGTACACTTACTTTATTCAAGGGCTGTCTGAGCCCTTAGGACATGGTAAGGCAACAGTCTTATTTCTCAGGAAATACATCATTTTTGTTCATAGCCACTCTGCTCTGTAAGTAGTTTTGGAGCATTCAAAACACTTTGCATCTAACACTTTGTAAAGGAGTGTGAAAACAGTATGTTCCTCACTGTTTCAGCCTCCCTGGGCTTGAGGAGCACTACTGCTGTGTGTATTTCAGAAAACTCAGATATTTTAAGATGCATCTACTGCTGTCCTGACACTTTTTTATTCCCATTCTTTATTTCCAGGAGGCAAAGTTGGACCATTTTTGTTTGAGCCTGTACTCAGTAGCTACCCATGCAGTGCCAGTAACAGCCTAGTGACAAACTGAGTCTCCCTTGTGCTGTGCTGTGCCACAGATGTGTGAGACACGGAGTGTGCTTTTGGAAGGTCCAGCAGCAGTCCTTGGGAAATGAAAGATTTGCCTTTGGGTCTCTCATTCTGACAGGCAGAATGGTTTAGGACATGGTTCAAAGTTCTGACTTTTTTCATGAGACTCTGCTTTAGGAGAAGAAACTGTTTTGATATGGTTATTGTTCAAAGCCACAGAATCAGTTTAGTCTTCTCTCAGAGCACAGAGGCTTTTGAGCAGTTTCTGGTATGAAGCAGCCCCTTTCTGGGTCACTTTGTTCAGGCAACTTTCACCTTCACAAGGAGACTCTGCAAAAAAGAGAAACAAAACTTAAACACAAAGAAATTACCTGTTGGTGAACACATGCTTTGAATAGCTGGGACTAAAGCTACAGTGCTAAGCATGAGCTCTCCATGAGAAACCCTTTTGTTTTACACGTTTTCATGTCAATGCTTCTGTGACAGCTCGTCTTGGACTTTAAACTGAACACCTGCATAGCAAACATTTGCTGTGATAAGCCTTCTCTGTATAGTAGGAGGCTTGATTCAGTCTCTGTTCCCCTCTGAGGTGGCTGTCCCTACAGTTTTTCTTGCATCAGATTGTAGTCTTGGACAAACAAATACATCCCAACCTGACAGGCTTAAGGCTAAGGCATTGCTTCCTGGGCTGGATAGCAAAAGGTTGCTGTCTGTCTTCACATCAAAAACTAGACTAAGCCTTTTGGAACCCCCATGCCTTTGTGACTGCCTAAGCAAGCCAAAGATAAAGCTGCTGCCATGTGAAGACTTTCCAAACGTGCAGTTGTGGGAAATACACTTTCTGCAAGATGGACGGTAGGTGCACTGATGCAGAAGGAGCAGTGCACATCAGCCACAGCTCATGCTGCCTCTCTGGCCCTTTCTATGCCAAAGACATCACCAGAGTTCCCTTTATGCTTTTAAGAATGCTGATTGCAAAAGCACCTAGAGGTTTGGCTGTGCATGGTAGGGCAAAGCTGATGCAGTGCTTCACTTGCTGATAAAATGGTTATGTTACCATACTGCTGTGTTTTCTTCCTTGCGAGGGGTTCTCCTCCTTTTTGTGGTAGCAAATACATTTAGAAGCTGCTTCACTGCCTCATGTTTGAAATAATGTATATAAAAATCTGTAGCATTCTAAAAGTTCACAGTACCAGTGGCATTGTTTCCAGAACGCCGTGATAGTCTTTAAAAGTGTTTACTGCCTTGTTAAAACAAGGACAATGAAATGCTGCATCTGCAGCCTGTACTTTGATTCAGGCTGTTCCCCACAAAGCTTTCTGCTGTTGTTTTATGCAGGGCACTGTGGCTGGCACTGCATCGTGCGTGCAGCTGCACAAGCGAGCAGAGAGGGTGGCAGTGGCACTGATGGAGAAAGGACGGCTGAATGTTGGTGACCACGTGGCCCTGGTTTATCCGCCCGGTAAGGCAGGACAGACAGACGTCACAAGAAATGAAACAGCTTGCCAAGACAGAGTGTTCAAGCATCCGTTTCATGTAGTGGTGTATGGCAGTGACTTAGTGTTTCGAGGAAGAGACTTCTTCTTTTGTTGTTCTTTCATTAAGTTGCTTCTCCAAGTGGCAAACTACAGTTAGCAAACATCTTATCTGGCTGCTCCAGATGTCCAGGCAGAAGTTTGATTTAAACCACATGAAAGAGTTGCAATTTTCTGCCTCAGAGAATAGAATAGAACTGCATATGTAACCATTGAAAGCTTGGTGAGGGATGTGAGTGTATGAACAGCCTTTCTTGCCTGAATGGCTCTCTCTAGAAGAGCCTTCTGGACACCAGACTTGCATTACTAGTGTGTATTTACAAGTGTATCTCAGGAAAAAATTATTACCTCATAAAATTGTACTTCAGAGTCATCATCTTTGTAACTTACAATACTTGGTTGGGTTGTTTTTGTTATTTTATGCTACTTGTCCATGAAAATATATCCCTACAAATTTAAAGTTTGTAGAGTTTGAAATACTTTTTGCTAACTCTCAACTGCAAAATATTTTAACGTTATAGACCTGGGCATGACCAAGAACAGCCTGTTGGTTTGAAGAGACCTTTGTGACAAACCCTTACATCTTAATAAAATAAATCAGAGTGTATTTTGATTTTGATGAAAGAGTTTGGCCTTTTTGGTCTGATAAAAATGGCTTCAACTTCACAAATATCCTTTACAGGAGTAGACTTGATAGCAACTTTCTATGGCTGCTTGTATGCTGGCTGTATCCCTATCACCGTTCGCCCACCTCATCCACAGAACCTTGCTACCACTCTGCCCACTGTCAAAATGATTGTAGAGGTATGTACAAGACATTCCTCTCCTGATGCTCTTGGTGGCTGTAGGATGGTTGATGCTGCCTGATATATTGCTTTGCCACAGTTCATGTAAAATAAGCTAGGAGAAAAAAACAATGCGAGCTGTGGCTCGGTCAATAAATACCTCTCAGAAACTCGTTTAAAATGTGCTTTCTATTGTAATTTATTTTGGTGTGTTTCCAAAGTGTTTCTTCATATATTCAGCTTACTGGTTATCTTATCTGGATGGATATGAAATCACTTGAGTATTTATTCACTAGATTTGTAAACGTTTTTAATGCTGTATCTTTTGCAGGTCAGTAAGTCTGCATGTATACTGACCACACAAGCGATAATGAAACTGCTGAAGTCCAAGGAAGCTGCAGCAGCTGTAGATATTAAAACATGGCCCACTATTTTGGATACAGGTACAGAGTGTTTGCCCACTAGCCAAAATATAAATAGTTTGAAGACTGATTTATTGATTGTGTTGTGCCATAACTGCCTAACTGAATGGATGTATCTTGCCTTGCATCAAACTAGCTGTCCAGAATCTATTGAAAGCATCTGGTGTTAGTGCTGTAAAGATACATTTCTGTCCTGTGCTCTTTTTTCCAAAATAATAATATGGTACTCTTTTCATTTATTTTAAATAGATGATATGCCTAAAAAGAAGCTGGCTAGTATTTTCAGACCTACATCTCCAGATATGTTGGCATACTTGGACTTCAGTGTGTCTACTACTGGTATATTAGCAGGAGTAAAGGTAGAGTAATGAGAGATTTTTTGCTGGAATTTCCTTTGCTTCCCTACATAGAGGCATATTCCACATTCATTCCTCCTGCCAGAGAAGAAAAACAAAAGTATAAGTGGACCACCTGAGCATTCAGAAAGCCTGTTTTTAACTTAGCATGACACCAAAATTTCTTGATGCACTTTTTGGAGGCATTCAGGCTTACTGGCTCTGTGTGAGGAATCCCTGAGGGGACTAAAGGGAGAGCTTGTTTTGTAAAGTTCCTGGATGTTGTTTTCTTCTGCAGTTCATTGCAGAGATGTCAGACATCATTTGGCATCATTCAGTGTCGTGACAAGTGTGAGTTGCCACTAGCATGAAAAAGTACCTGTGAAATTTTGGGGTCCTATCCTTTCCCTGTTAAAAGGTGCTTAAAAAAAACCTCAACCCCCTATGTGTTGCCACATCTTCTACAATAAACATCCCCATCAGCTGTGACACGTGGTACCCTTTCTCTAAAAAGCCCCTGAGAGCTGCTGGTTTCCCCTTGCAGATGTCACACGCAGCTGCAAGTGCCTTGTGTCGCTCCATCAAGCTCCAGTGTGAGCTCTACCCCTCGCGCCAGATTGCCATCTGCCTCGACCCTTACTGTGGCTTGGGATTTGCACTGTGGTGCTTGTGCAGGTAGGTTGGTGGACTTGCAGGCTTTGCCATGTTTGCCCAGCCTTCTCTGGAATCCAGGGGAACATTCACGGATTAAACTCTCGGAGAAACCCAAATTAACCTATAAACACTTATTTCATGAAATACGTTTTTGTGGTAACAAAATTCATGAAGTCAGCTAGTTGGGTACCTAGTGTTTTGCAAGTAGAATTAAATAGATACCAAATCCAAGAAAAAAGTACTTCACTTTCTATTTTATGTTGATTAAATCTTTTCAAATCCTTTTAAGATTAAGTAATATCTTTTTTCAAGACCCTTAAGGTGTTGACTGCAGGATTGGTATGCACTAAGAAATATTGCTAAAGGAAGCAATTAAATGTTTCTTAAAATGAATGAGACCTGAATTGATTCCATCAGGTGACTACTGTAATGCAGCACATTTGGTGAAGCTGCAAAATTTTTGTCTTCTTTGCCTTGAAAACGTATATTTCGTTTTCATACGCTTTAACTAATCCAGAGATTGAATAGTCTTTTAGATATTTCATTTTCAAAAATGCAGAAACTGAATATGAAAGGTTATTTTGTAAAAGGATAAAGTTCGTTTTACTGTAGTTAATCTCTTCCTTCCCTCTCCAGTTTCTCCAACTGGAAAGGAAGTGTACTGAAGGAAGGCAAAACATTTAACATGCGGTGATTTGTATCAACAATTAAGTGGAGTGGAGGGAGAAGAAACCTTAGTGATGGAAGAGTTAAAAACTAAATGGACTTTCTGTGCTCTCTGGGGAGAAGATAAGCTGAAGTTCAGATAGATACCAAGCTCTCAGTTTTCATGTATTTGCTTCTTTTCGACTTTATGCAACTTTTGGCTTTTTTATGCTTGCTTGAAGTTTTCAGGAGTCTTTTTCTTCCTCTCCCTAGTGTATATTCGGGTCATCAGTCTATTCTGGTCCCTCCTCTGGAGCTGGAGAGCAACGTGTCCCTGTGGCTGTCTGCTGTCAGCCAGTACAAAGTGCGTGTCACCTTCTGCTCTTACTCTGTGATGGAGATGTGCACCAAAGGCCTTGGAACACAGACTGATGTTCTCCGGGTGAGTAGACTTCATTTCTCAACATGCTGATACACAGGTACATATGTATCTTTCTAAAAATATTTCATTGTGGCTTGCAGAAGATGGGCCATAAGTGCTTCACTGAAAGTCTTTCGTTATGACTTGCTTTTTGGGAAATGTTGAGATCACTGGAAGTGTCGAGATCACTGGAAGTGTCAGCTCTCATGCTTCTGGTGGGGAATGAAAGATGTTCTGTGTTTTCAGCTTTACTTATTTGTGCCACCTCTGTGCTGCTCGGTATTTCTGAGATTGTGTGCAAAATACTTAGCAAGCTTATCAACTTCTTACTGTCTGAGATGAAACAAAACAAACAAACAAACGCCCACCAGAAAAAAAAAACAAACCCAAAGACCCACCAAACCCCAAAACCAAAAAACCTCTTCCCCCCCAAAAGAAACAAATCAAAAAGCCCCCCCAAAAACCTGCCAAGTCTCTCCTGCTTTCAGATCTCTTGACACTCGAAGTACTGAGTTCTAAAATGGATGTCATCTGCCTGACAGCAGCAGTCACACAGTAGTACATCCATTTATTTTTGAGGGAAATCTCTTCAACTGCAAGTTAATGTCCTTGAAGAGGTGCCTCTGTCTTAATGGTAGGAGAGTTCCCACGGCTGTAGTTACTAAGGTGCTCAGGACTTCCACTGGGAATGTCTGGCAGCTTGTTGGACTCAAGAAAGCAGCTACATTGTGCTTATTCTCAGTTTACACAAAAAAACTCAGTCCCTGTGTTTTCCTGGACCTCAGTGAAGGAATCCTGGCCCACAGCCAGCTGCAGCAGGTTCACATGCAGGCTGCTGGGAGCTGACAATGTCTCAGGCACCCTGCCTGTGAACTGCACAGCTTTGGGAGTAAGTGGGTCTCTTGTGAGCCCAGTTGTGTGACACAATGACATTTTGTGGTGTTTTCAGCTCAATGCAGTGAGAGGCTGCTGATGCAGCTACACGATGTGAGTAGTTTGCATCTTGTGCATCAAGCCCTGCCACAAAACTTGGAACAATTCTAGAGGATTGTCCTGGGTAGGTGGAGCCAAACTGGGTGCACTCCATGTCTGTATTGTTTAACCAGCCATATCAGTTGTTACAATGCTTTTCAAGTCCATCTGTTCTGCAAATCCAAATGGCTTCTTTCTAGAATTGTTGACTTCAAACTTAAAACGTTGTTGTTTTTCTTTCTCCCAACCTCTCAGATGAAAGGAGTTAACCTGTCCTGCGTGCGAACGTGCATGGTGGTTGCAGAGGAGAGGCCAAGGATTACACTAACACAGTCTTTCTCTAAGTTATTCAAAGACCTGGGCCTCTCTGCTCGTGCAGTGAGCACTACCTTTGGGTGCAGGGTCAACGTAGCAATCTGCTTACAGGTGAGATTAAACTGCTTATGGGCTGAATCTCTGGGAACTTTATAGGAAATCGTGTTCAGTGATATGTAAATTTTTTTTCCTAATGAGCTAGAGCTCCGTTGCTTGCTTGTTTCATCACCAAGTGGAATAAGCCTTTGAAGGTGTGGATTATGGTAATTTCACTTTCTGTACTCATTGACCAATTCATCCACCTTTCTAATACAAAGGATCAGTATTAAGAGGTTTATTTCCTTGCTACTATGCAGGAGCAGTATTCAATTAAATATTAAATATTTCAAGCCGTGCTGTTTCAGGTTTTGTGTGATTCAGATTTTGTCTGTCTGAAAAATAGCTTCTCTATATGTGCAGTTAAATGGAAGACAGAGTTCCTCTAATAAGACCCAGGAAAATCGACCAGATTGGCAGAGTTTTTTTTACTTTTAAAGATCTCCAGTGAATATTATCAACATGCAAATCCGTTTGTCACACTTCATTGTGAGAGTTGGACTTTTTCAATTAAAGGTATAAAAATTGAAGCTTTGAGGGGGAGAATATGCCCATAAATCCACAGCCCTGCTTCACAGACTGGAGATAATGACGTGCCGTGGGCTAAGTCTGCCTTTCATACTTCAGTATTCAGTTGGTTATAATGTTGTATGTGGAATTTAACCACAGTAAATCTCACTTATCTCATTGAGATATTTATTCTCTAGTTAGGAGAGGGGAAAAAAAAAGGATTTCACAGTTTACCTAAAAATTGGGTATTAAGTATTGTCTAAAAATGGGCAAACACCCTGGGTGTTGGATGATACTTGAGCTAAAAGATAAACTGTTCAAGTTTCAGATGGGGCAGCATGTAGTTTTGTATGTGGGGAATTCCAGAGGTGGCACATGCATTATATGTCTGTGTAATTGTAAATTTCATTTCCAATTTTATTCATAGAAATTACACTTAAATAAAAATATCCTATGAAGATTGCTACTGTGCCTTTGCAAAACTTTTTCTTTTCTTGTCTTTTTCTTTTTTTCCCTTTCTGGTGCCCGCTAGGTGAAGGAAAGTCTTTTTTCCTCTCAGAATATATGTTGCCATTCATAATTATTTTTTTAGTTTATATAGTCTCTTTCACACATTTTAAAGGAGAAGAGGTTTTTAACGACCCCTGGATACATATTCATAAAGGTGGAAAAAGAGGAAGGATGTAGATAAAATTAAGGTCGCTGTACAGAAAGATTTAAATTTCATTGAATAAAACATTTCAGATGCCAAGTGTGAAAGAGTAGCTTTCTGAATTGTCTATCTAAATAAGAATTTTAAAAGCCAGTTTAGGATATTTGCTGTTCAGATTGTACAAAGGGGGAAAAAACAGTGTGAAAAGTACTCCCAGAAAGCTATGAAGAGTGTAGGGCTGTTGGGCAGTTAAGTTTCCCCTTCATTTTGTACCTTTTTCATCTCCCTTCTCTGTTTTCGAGCCCCTTTTTTCGGGTGTTTTTTAACCCCTTTCCCCCATCCAAAGTTACAACCATATTTGACTTTTAAAAATCATCAAATTTAAGTGAATATCTATTAACAGTCAAACTGAAAGGATATTGGATACAAGTTAGCATGCAAATAGGTACTTAACATCTTCCAACCTTACTGTACTGAGGTTCTCAGGTGGTGTTTCTGAAGCAAGCAGCTTTTAGATACTTCCAGATGGAGGAGGGATTTATGATAAGGCAGCACACATGATGTATGATCTGCCTTACCCCTCTTCTTGTTTATTGACTGGGACTTGCATGTTTCCCAGTGAACCACTTCAAACTGCCAAGCTCTTAGGTAATCTGAAATGGAAATCTTCTTTTCACTCTAAAACAGTACGAGTTTTGTTTTCTGTCTTATTGTGTGTATCTTACGTTTCCAGTGCCTCTTTGTTTGTATTTTCTTTTTTCCCCTTTCTCTCTGTTTCACACACTTTGATGGCCTCTGTTACTTCTGTTTGTGGTCCTGCTGTCAGCCAAACAGGCTGGGCAAGCTGGCTGAACAGGTATAGTGATGCATGTGTGCTTGTCATGTCCTCAACTCAGTCTGGTTCAGCAGTATTGCTCTGTAGCAGATGTATGCCATTTGAGAGAGTTCATTTCAGACAGATCAAGCCAGTTTTTTTTCCTAAAGAAGTTCAGTTTTACTCTCAATGAACACCTGGAGCTGAAGTACAAAACCTCTTTCTCAAACAAGCAGAAAGGGTGTTTAGCAATGATTCAAATTACTGAATGGTATATCCCTAAAGATAAAGATCATATCGTTAATGTAGCATGGCTCTCAGTGGCACTGAGCCTCAGCAGTGCTACAAAAGTACAAGGGAATGTCCCTATAAAGACATTTATTGATGTTCTCCAGCACTGCAGTCTTGAGCTGATGGCCAAGGGGCCTGATTTTAAGCAGTTCTAAAATTAGGATCTGTGCTGTGGGGAGGGGGAATAGTGAAAAAAACTTTGCTGGTTTGTTGTTGTTTTTTTTTAGCTTAGATGTGCATTTCACAGTAGTTGCTGGTTGTCTTGAGATTAAATTCTGCTGGGGGAAAAAAAAAAGGTCCTCTGTTTCCATGTTGGGAAATGGGAAACTTCCCACCAGAGTTGGTAAGAAGGTTTATCCACTGACTGCAACAGAGCTCTGCCTTGGCTGTTAATGGCAGGAGCCTTGAAAAGATAAGGGTTGATTAGAGTGATGTTTTAGTTAAATGTTGGGGGCTTTTTTCTTAAAAGTTGACAAAACCGTTAAAAAATGTCCCCACCTGGAGTACTGTGTCCAGTTCTCGAGCCCCCAATGTAAGAAGGACATGGAGATGTTGGAGAAATTCCAGAGGAAGCCACGAAGATGCTCAGAGGGCTGGAGCAGCTCTGCTAGGGAGACAGGCTGAGAGAGTTGGGGTTGTTCAGCCTGGAGAAGAGAAGGCTTCAGGGAGACCTTAGAGCACCTTCCAGTGCCTGAAGGGGCTCCAGGAAAGCTGGGGAGGGACTTCTTATGAGGGCATGGAGTGATAGGACAAGGGGGAACAGTTTTAAGCTGAAAGAGGGGAGATTTAGATAGGATATCGGGAAGAAATTCTTCACTATGAGGGTGGTGAGACACTGGCCCAGTTTGCCTAGAGAAGCTGCGGCTGCCCCATCCCTGGAAGGCCAGGTTGGATGGGGCTTGGAGCAACCTGGTCTACTGGGAGATGTCCCTGCCCATGTAGGGAGGGTTGGAACTCGATGATCTTTAAGGTCCCTTCCAACCCAAAGCATTGCATGGTTCTGTCGAAGTAGAACAGTTGAGCTTTGGGAAGGGGATTAGGCCTGCACAGGTTTATGCTTACCTGCTTTGCACTTAGTATGTAGTTTTTAAAGAAGGTGCTTACCAAGATAAAATGTTAAAAGCTTTGACTTACCTGTATAAATACATACTTCTCTTGTGCATTCATTTACTGATTCCATAAAACATCAAAGCTTTATGGTAGTCTCATTAGAAAGGGGGGATATTTTACTATATTTCTCATAGATTAGGCCAGTACTTTATACATGTCAGTAAAAAAGGGAGCGAAATTACTGAATTTATGTGGAAAGCAGGATTGTCTTCCTTCTGTTGAATTTTTTTTCTACCTTCTTATTCTTAGGGAACAGCAGGACCAGATCCAACAACAGTCTACGTAGATATGAGAGCACTTCGACATGACAGGTACAGATTATGTTTAAAGCATTGACTATTTAATATTTGCAGAGGAGGAGCTCAGCCTTGTTGCATGGCATTGTTATGTTGAAATATTCTTGGCAGCAGCTAGTCCCTCATCACTGTATACAAGGAACGCCCCCCTGCACCCCACACATCCAACATCTCTTATTCCTTCACTTGTCCTGCTCTTCCTTTCTAGACCCTCATCTAACTCCCTGTTCATCAATCTTGTATCATCCAGGCACACTCTCTGTTTCTTACCTAACCAGGCCATTAGCAAAAGCTGGCTTTGCCAGCTGGTTGGTTAGTCACAGAATCACAGAAATAGTTAGAGTGGGCAGGATCTCTGGATGTCCCTCATCCAACCTCCTGCTCAAGCCATGACCAGCTTCAAGGCTTCATCAGGTTACTGAGGGTCAGGACCAGTTCAGTATGGAAAATCTCTAAGAATGGACATATCTTCCTCCTGTCTGGGTCTTTGTTCTGAGACTGACACCCCACTCTGTGGAATTTTTCCTTTGTGGCATTTCCCATCTTGCATATTATGTCCCTGGCCTCTTCTCTTTATGGTGTGCAACTTCAAGAAGCTCCCACTACCTTTAAGTAGTGGAAGAAGTATGATTAGAGTCTCTTTTGTTGTTGGTTTGGTTTTTTTGTTCTTTTTTTCTTCAGACCAAACCAATTCTATTCCCTCAGCCTTCCCAGATCCACTAAATGAGGAACTGGCCTCATGTTGTGCCAGGGGAGGTTTAGATTAGATATTGGACAAAAACTTCTTCACTGAAAGGGGTATTAAACACTGGCACAGGCTGCCCAGGGAGGCGGTTGAATCACCATCCCTGGAGGTGTTTAAAAGACGAGTAGATGTGGTGCTGAGAGACATGGTTTAAGCACTGGACTCGGCAGAGTTAGGTTAATAGTTGGTAAGGTTGGATTATGGTTGAACGCTATGATCTTCAAGGTCTTTTCCAACCAGAACGATTGTGTGATTCTGTGAAATTGATGTCAAGCCTGTGCTGGTGCTGCAGCATATCAAAACACACATGCATGCACATATGTACGCACATTTCATCTAGAAACTTGCCAAGGTTACATCATGTCACCAGACTTTGTTCTGAGGTCATAATTTTCATGTTAACTTAATACAAGGTGCTGGCAGCGCCAAGTTCAGACTGTAAGTTTAGTAGATGCACACATGTATTTGTGTCTGTACTTATTTGAAGAAACATAATACCAAGACTTGGTGTGTTTGCCCTACTTTTTTTATTTGGTTATGTTAAATTAGGGGCTTATGTTAAAGGGCAACTTTTGTGACTATTCATCCCTAATTTTTGCAAGCTCAAAGCTTAGCTGTTAGAAGACAAGCTATTCACCCTCCTTCGCATGATCCCCATTAGGTGTCTGACCAGATCAATGTGAACTACAGTCATTTTCTCCTTGTTTAATATATCACTACTACTTGCGTGGTACATATTCCTGTCAAAATCAAGTTCAGACATAGCCTCAAAGCTGCCACTGTGTGTGTGTTAGTTCTAGCCTGTGGGTGTAGGTACAGCAGGCACCTTTTCTCTTGTATGCCTCTCTTACTGCACTCAATTCTTGTTCCTTCTGCAAATCCCCAGAAGCCATACTACTAATGAATTCCATTCAGGCTGCTTGCTCCTCACTTTTTGTAATTCCTGCTGACACTCTGCCATGGTTCAGTGTGGCAAACAGGTCCAGGAGAGTCCAACAGAGAAGGCGAATTCAAAATGCTGGTGGAACTGCAACCTTAGAGCTCTGTTGGAAAAAGTGACTCATCTCCCCAGAGACCTGAGTTTCTGATTATTTAAAGAAATGTGGTCTTATGGGGATGCTAATATGGAAGTCTTGAAGACAGCTAGAAGCTCTGGACTCTGAACGTTCACTGCATTGTCAATAACTGAGCATAGTTTGCTGGCGTAAGAGTTTGGCCAGTGCAGCCAAGGACAGGGTAACACTGGATATACTGGAACTCTTCTATTTAACTTCTATTTAAGTTTATAAATCCCTGTACAAATGTGTTCTCTTATTTTCCCAGGGTGCGTTTGGTAGAGAGGGGTTCTCCACACAGTCTGCCACTTATGGAGTCTGGGAAGGTGAGAGACTGAGGGCAATCCTTTCTACTCATGACTCTTAACTGGCTGGTGAGCTGCTTCAGCTGGGTCTCACTACAGAATTTGTGCAATGAGCTTAACTCATCACAGCATATCTAGAAAAGGCACAGAGAGCATAAAATTAACAGCTAGTTGAAATGAAGCCAGGTGTGTGAAGTGAAGCAATAGGATACGTTGCTACAGCTGAAAAAATCAGAGGCCTTTTTCATGTGTGAAACAAAGCAAATCTGAAGCTGCAAAATAGCTGCTTAGAGTTTAATTTATTAAACAACTTGGTAGGTAGAGATGGTTGATCCCGGTGATGTGGAGAGAAGTGGAAAGGGAAGAATTGCACATACTGTTGATTCCTGTAGCTCTGCATTAACTTTGCTATTGATGACTTCAAGTTCTCTTAACTTATCTTTTAAACATTTGCTTCTTATTCAAGATTCTTCCAGGAGTAAAGGTCATCATAGCACACACAGAAACGAAGGGACCTCTGGGAGATTCGCATTTAGGAGAGGTAAACCTTTGATGCTGTTGTACTTGGCTTATCAGCAGTGATTTAGTGTATCAATAAATCATGTTAGATAAATGCCTGTCCCTTGGTGGGATGGCCACATAACATGGCAAGTGAGTGAACTCTACAGAGAACTGCAACTGTTCACATACTTGTATTTGTGGCTGCCTTGATTCCTCCCTCCTCTGCCAAACCACTGCATGCAGGACCAGGTGATACCAGTTGACTAGTCTGTCTGATTGGCAGCTAGAAGAGGCGTTTGAATAGCTAATGAACTTGCATCAGTGGATGGTAATAATTAGGTAATTTACTGTTTAGTTTAATCTTTGGTTTATATACATCTGAATTTGCGTATACTGAGATGTCCAACCAATAGAAAGTTGCAGGTTAATAGGTGTGCCTTTCCAGTAAGGCAAATGCTTCGTCTAGTTTTCTTCTTTACCGTCCCCAGTTACATTATACAAAAAAAAAATAAAATATCCTTTTTACTCCTTTTTCCTGATCATTTTCTGTGAGGCAGAAGTTAATTAATTATTTTGATAAAACGACTGGCGTTCTAGGAGCAAAAAAGTATCTGTGGAACAGATCTTTTAAATCAATAAATGATGCTGCCTGGGTCTGGCAGAGAGTCTGTGTTTACATGGGGATGATTCCTCTTTGTTTTTTGTTTGTTATCCTCAGATATGGGTGAGCAGTCCACACAATGCCACGGGTTACTACACAGTGTATGGGGAAGAAGCCCTGCACGCCGATCACTTCACTGCCCGCCTGAGCTTTGGGGACACGCAGACCCTATGGGCTCGGACCGGCTACCTCGGCTTCCTGCGCAGGACAGAGCTGACTGATGCCAGTGGAGGTGAGAGGAAACACATGTACTCACAGAACCTTGTGTTTGAAACTCCGGGGGGTAGTCAAGCTAGTAAAGGGGAAGCTGTCCTGCAAGTTCATCCTGACTTCCATCAGGGAAAAGTGCTGAGTGTACAGGAACACTTACTCTTTACATACTAGTTGATTATAATGATACTGCGTAATTGTGCAGAATGAGAAGTTCATAGTGCCCTTTTGACAGATAAAAAAGGTCATGTTCATCTCCCTTTATTTCCACTTAGATAAAATAATAGGAACACATTTGTTAGAAGCACTGGAGCCCTTCTACTCGCTTTTCCTCTGCACCACTTTCCTGACAGACAGGATGCAGTATGTCTGTGCTGATCTAGAGGATACAAGTAACATTTAGTCATTTAGCCATTTCAGGACATTCACCAGTAGCAGTGATTTCCCAGCCTTTCAGAAGTTACAGATCTAGAGGATTCACTTCTCCATAGTCTTTTCAGTCTAGAAAATGTTAATCTCATTTTTTCAATCTAAGCCAAGATGTTTAAACTTGAGAAATTCAAGCAGATGGAAGAAAACAGCTCCTTTTTCTGTTGAAACAGAATGGGGAGTAGGTATAACTCTTGATTAGGACACATTTAAAAAAAAAAAGGTAACCTCTAAACATCCTAAGAAAATTAGTTTGAATACTTGCAACTTATTAACAAATGTATATTGTTAATTGTCTGTGATCAGACTTGCACGAATGGTGATACCTACATGGATAGTGTCCCCTCGCTGCTGTTACTGGGTAAGGGACTGTTGGGGGTTCACAGAAACATTGTACTTTTCCTGTAATCACTCATGGGACAAGATAGAGAAGCAGTGTCCCCACTTGTGGAACATAAGTCATGTAGACTCTTTCTCCTAGGAAGCCCTGGGACCATCTCAGCACGTCAGCAGTAGGCACGTACAAATGCCCCCTGATGATGTTTTACATGTCTGTGCTGTGTTGCAGAGAGGCACGATGCTCTGTATGTGGTGGGCTCTTTGGATGAAACACTGGAGCTGAGAGGAATGAGGTATCATCCCATTGACATAGAGACCTCTGTAATACGAGCACATAAGAGCATTGCTGAATGGTAAGAGCCTCAGTATTCATTTCTGTCTCCTTCTGTTTCTTCTAAAGCAGAAGTCGAGCTCTGTGAAACAGCACACTAGCCTGAGAGCTTGCTGTAGAGGGAGCTCACCAAAACTTTCCTTAGTTATTCTCCCTGCAGTTGTTTCTGAAATGTAATGCCCCCCCCTGCCTCTGCTGCTCAAAAAAAAACCCCAAAAAACCCGTTTATCAGCATCTGATCTTTGGAGGCCAAAAGCCAGGAAGGGCTGGGCATGAACAGAGCAGCAGAGCACTTGCAAGCTGTGCTGTGGGCTGCCCTGGCTGTGTCAGAATGTGTGCACTTGGGTATGATAAACACACTTCCAGGATTTCTTGAATGGTGGCTGCTAACATGTATTATTCTTGTCTGATTCTAATGGATGATTACAGCATTTTGCTGTAGGTCCTCTCCAGTCTCAAAGTGGTCGTGTGTACTTGTCATCTTTGGGAAGTGTTGTCTTTCCTACAAGTGCATTACTATCAAGTATGCACACACTGAATGTGGAATCTTAACCATTCCCGCTTCAATACTAAAGTACAAAGGGCTCTTAAGTACACACTTGTGTCCGTATAAAAGACCTACTTGTATTTAGTACATGGAGAATTAAGAAACAAGTGAGGGAAAATATTCCAAGAAGTTACAGCTTTAATGCCTCTTGATTTATGAATGCTCTTACATCACTATTGTATCACTTGTTCTTATTTATTATATTGTTCAAGCCCTTACAAAATGTTTTTCCAGTGAGTCTCTCTTTGGTAACTCTGGCTATTTACTTTTTTCTCATCATAACTATTTGTATTGTGCCAACAGTGCTGTGTTTACATGGACCAACTTGCTGGTGGTGGTTGTGGAGTTAGAAGGCTCAGAACAAGAAGCGTTGGACCTGGTGGCGCTGGTAACAAATGTGGTCCTGGAAGAGCATTATCTCATAGTAGGTGTTGTAGTCATTGTGGACCCTGGTGTTATTCCCATCAATTCCCGTGGTGAGAAACAGCGAATGCACTTGAGAGACGGATTTTTAGCTGACCAGTTGGATCCTATTTATGTTGCCTACAACATGTGAAAACACAAAATCCCATCAAGGCCAAAGCACCAAAATCAAGGGACTTTGCAAGTAATAACATTGGGATCCATTTTCTGTGTTTTTAGAAGCTGTTGAAGACCTTAGGAAAATGGAGATACTAATCTTCACAGACCTTCATCTCTCAGATTGCATTTGCTTTCATAAAACCATTGTAACAGTTGAAGCTGTCTTAGGATGGAGAGTTTACTGGAATTCCTGAAGGAAGCTTATTAGAAATATCATGGACCAATGTTTTTTTACAGTAATTACGAATGTCAGTACTTGATGCACTGCATAAAAGGACATAAAGTGGGGTGGGGAGAGAACACCAGCTGTGAGGAGAACTCCTGCAAATAATACTGAAAGTCGTGAGTAACCCTTTGGAGTCCACCCATGTGATGGTTTGCAATATATTGGCAGTATCTTTCAAGATTGCACACAACTCCACCATATTCTCTACTGTACTGAAAGGAATTTTGCACATATTTGAGATAGAAAAATGCAGCCTTTTTATTTTAAATCAGTGACTCATTCCTATTCAGAAGAAATAAAATTCATTTCAGTCCCAGATTGAATAGAACCACAATTATGCTGCTGTTCAGCTTTTTTGTACCAAGCAAAAACAAATACTGCAACTGTTAGAAGGTTACTTACTGTGCCATGCTGGACTCTGTAATGCTACAAACTTTATCATAAAATAGAAATTAATATCCAGATTTAACTACTTGATGCAGGAGCCTTCACTGCTCTTGCTGTCGTAACTCCATGTTCAAATGGCTTGTTTTCATAGCATCAGCTGTTACTGACTGCCCTGCAGCACGCCAAGTATTGGAAAATTAATTCCAAAGCCAATAGTCTCTGAGTGACTTGTAGAAATGTTTACAAAGCATGGTCTTACCATATATTTTCCCTGAGTATCGTGTGCTAAAACTTAGGATACTGGGTTTTTTCCCATCATGGAATAGATACTCAGTGTTAGTTAGCTTGTTCTGCTGTGGTACAAACTTTCATTATTTTATTTTTTTTAGAGTTGTATTTAGACAGACTTCTGTTTTCTTCAAGCTGAAATATACAGTTGGTTGCATCACACTTGACTAAAAAAGGTTTGGACGTTTCTGCCTGATCTAATACTGCAGTGAACCTAATTCAGAAAGAGAATGTGAAATTACTCAAATACTTCATGTATTTGAAGGTAAGCATGAGACTAGCAAATAACTATTTTTGTAGAGTTGTTAAAGACTTTAGGCTAATCAAATTCTTTTTAATAATGCATGGGTTTGGCAAAGGAGCCAGGTTTTTCTGCAAGGCAATTCTGCCTGGATCAGTGCCTAAGAAAGATGGATGTTGGTCTCCTGGTGTGAGGATATCAAATTGACTCTTGGTCAAATAAACTATAGAATCTTCAACAAAAAGCTTTCATATATAGTAGTTCTTTGCCCTCATGGTGTTTTACTGTGGTGTATTATACAGCTGCATATTCTACTATAACTGTAATTATGTACAGAACTTGTGTAACTTATTAAGTACAGCAACCTCTACCAGTGGACTATGGGATACTCCGTGTAACAAAACAGCTGGCAAAAGGCAAGAAAGAACTACCTAACCCCCATTTTAATGTTGTAGGTTTTCTAGCAAATAGAGCATTGTAAGATTTTTTTTTTGTATTGAGATACTGATGATGGTGAGACAAGTTGCCTTGTAAAGTAAATCTAAAACAAAAAGCACATTAAACATTTCAATACAGCTCTTGAAATTCTGACTTGCTGAATGTTGAAACTTACTTTGCAAGATCAAAAACTTAGCTTTTTCACCTGTGTTTTGGACAGTTTTATGTCTAAAGAGCTTTTTCTGCTAAATTTCATTACAGTTGCTTTACAGTTAAAGCCTCAAACAGGGACATCCTCAAAGCCTGGATGTTCCGGCATGTCGTGTTTTCAAGTACCTGGATGGGAAAGTTCTCAGGGGCCTTGCCCTGAGTGAGGGTGGCTCCTCCACACCCACCTAAACTTGTGGGTGAGGAATGCAATGCAACTGTGGGGTGTGGGGCTGTGGCGTTTAATATCCTGCCTTGCCCGTGGTGCTGCTTATTCCACCTGGGCTCTCGACACAGCGCTCGGCAGACTCGGGGCGGGGGCAGCCGGCCGTGCCGCCGCAGTGTCCGAGAGGTGCCCCGCCTCAGGCGCGGTCCCAGAGCCCTCCCTTGCGGGAGAGGCGTCGAGCGATGCCGGGCGGCTCTAACCCGTGTGGTGCCGGGCGCGGCCCCCGCCACAGACAAGATGGCGGCCTCCAGCCGCTGCCTCCCGTTCGTTCGTCAGCCCTGCGCGCCGCCGGCGCATGCACGCGCTGCATGGCCTGGGCTGCCGCCATGTTGCCTTCGGGCGGGCTGGGGTTGGCGTTCGGCGCTGAGGCGGAGCAGCCCCACAGGTGCGAGCAGTGCGGGAAAGCCTTCGTGCAGGCCGCTGTCCAGGCCAAACACCGCCGGGTCCACACCAGGAAGAAGCCTTACCGCTGCCCCGTCTGCTCCAAGGCCTTCGCGCTCTCCTCGGAGCTGGTTCTCCACAGGCGCACCCACACTGGAGAGCGGCCTCCCCGCTCTGCGGCAAGGCCTTCATCTCCTCGTCACGCCTCGCTCTCCACCTGCGCTCCCACACGGGGGAGTGGAAGTACCAGTGCCCCATCTGCAGGAAGCTGTTCCTCCATTCTTCCCACCTGGTTTGCCACAAGGCCATCCACACCTGCAAGAGGCCCTTCAAGTGCCAGGGCTGTGGCAAGCTCTTTGGGCGTGCCTCGCCACCCACCGCCGCCTGCACAGGGGCAAGAGGCCTTTCCAGTGCCCGCCCTGCCAGAAGGCCTTCACCCAAACGGCTGGGCTGCTCCTCCACCTCCACACTGGGGAACATCCCTACAAGTGCAACAGGTGCTGGAAGAACTTCTGCTCCTGTGCCCACCTCGTGTTGCACCAGCTTCTGAGGTCGGGGGAGATGAACTTCAAATGTTCCACTTGTGGGAAAGCCTTTAAGCAGGTGTCCCTTAAGCAGCACCTGAAGACTCTCGAGCCTCACCGCTGCTCGGTGTGCAGCCGGGCCTTTTCCAGGTCCTCATATCTCCAGCTGCACATGAGGACTCTCAGCAGGGAGCAGCCATACCACTGTTTGCTTTGCAACTGGATGTATGCCAGAATTTCCATCTTTAAAAAGCATTTTTAAAAGCACCAGCAGGATGAAGAGACACCTGATGCTAGACCCAGGCCAGTGACCACCAGAGCAAAATCACTGGGTGAAAAGGAAAAGCAGGAGCAGAAACAGCAGCACCAAGATGACAGCATTTTGGGTCAGGTTGACCCAAAACGGCAACAGTCAAAAAAGCTGGAGGAGTCACTAAAGGACTGTTCCTGGCCCTCTGCAACATGGCTAACAGGAGGTAGTGTGTCTGGTTTAATTTGTATTAGAAGAAACTGATGTGCTGCAGCAGCAGTACTCTAGAGCGTGTTTCCAAATGGAATTCTTTCTCTGAAGCAAGGTTCAATGCAGGGACTTCTCTGGGGCACAGCAGATGGTAACAGTCTGCTGAGGGAGGCTCCCCACAGCCAGTGTGTATGTGTGCAGAACCCTCTGCTTATAGGGGAATTCCACCCTCTTGCTGGGTCTCGGTTGTTTTGTTTTCTGTCAGCACTTTTTTCAAACAGGCTTCTAGGGGTTCCTGGCTAAAGCAGCTGCACTTAGCCAGATTGAAAGAGGTGTGTTTCTTTGTATGTGGAAATAATGGAAGTTGTAGTCTCGTAAATGAAGGCAAAGGTTTTTGTTTGAAGAGGCAAGGGAGATGGTGCACCTACAGAAAGCAGATTTGTACCAACAGTGGGTTTAGGAAACAAGCAGGAATTAATCCTGCAAAATAGGCTTTGTTTCTAAAAGCACTGTACATAGCAAGAAGTCAGGATCTTTGAGCCTTTTCTGGTTTTCTCACTGTTAACTACAAGGTACTGTACTTTGCATCCCCACAATGCTGTGTATTAAGCTGGCAGGTTTAAAGCTGGCAGGTTTTATTGCCAAAGCAGTTTAACTCATCTTTCTCAAAACTAGTGAAGACAGGTGTCAAAAATGTGTAATTCAGCTGAAGTTGAATGAGTTTGACATTTTAAGTACCAGCTTGTGGTAAAAATACAATACATTTATTATTTATTTTTATTTTTTAATATATAAAAAATATATATTTCTATATAATATATTTATATAGCATTTATTTGTTCACCTTATCTTTTGGGAAGGTAAAAGGTAGTAAGAGGGTGTTCTAAGCCCCATCTCCTGAGTTAACAAATGGCTGCAGCTGGTTCAGCCACCCCGCTGAGGGAGGGAGGCGAGGTGCCTCGGAGGGGCTGCTGTCAGAGTTTCAGACTTGTTCTGGGATGTGAGGTCGGACCCCAGTGGGTACAAAACAACTTTGTAAGCTTTAATTAATCTGCCTTGATCGCAGCACGGTTCTTTGTCACCCAGCACTTCACACTGACTTCATTTTGTAAGCTTTATGTCATTCTAGCAGCAGTACTTTGAGGCTGCTTTATGCCTTTATTACTTATTGTTTGTTACCCAGGAATTTATTATAGCAGAAAAAAAGAAAGCTGTTTATTTTAGTTGTACATTTTGAATACTCTCTACCAAGTCCCTTATTTATTTAATGATGTTTCTCTGCACTTCAAGGATCTTTTTAGAAGGATTTCTGGTCTTGGTTTCTGTTGCATATTCTTAATCCTGTTTTAAAGCCAAAAAAGGAGTTTTCTGGAAGCTTGCACATGGAAAGTGCTGCAGTGTATCAGGCCAGACACCGTGTTGGTAGATGACAAAGCTGGATTATACTAATTTACAGCTAACAAAACTGCACTGAATAATTCTCTAACTTCTTGCAGTTCAGGATTTACTTGATGCTGGTTATATTAATTAACCCTTATTGCTAAACTGATGTTTAAATTCACCTGGGTAATATACTTCAAATATTTACATGGTCAGATACTTCAGAGGAGATTTTTTTCTAAGCCAGAGTTTGTTGTCATGACAAATTTTTGCTACACTCTTTAGTTTTGTTTTTTTTGGTGACCAGTTGTTTTGTTTAGGAGGAACTAGACAGACTGAGTTTTATTTCCAGTTGGATTATGCCAGTGCCATAGGAACAGAGTTCCATCTTTTTTGTATTTCAACACACGTTATTAAAATAATACACACCCAGTGTCTTTTTCTATAGTCACTTTTTTAAAACAATGCTGTTCTCAACTAAACATAAAAATTTGCTTACGGCAGTGAAAAACATTTGCTAATTTTCTAGCATTCTTTAAAACCTAACTTGCAAAGGTAACTGCAAGATAACAGTTTGTCTGTATATCTGGTATTTTTCTTTGCCAGACATGGATGGCACTGTCATGGTGGTTTTGTCTGTACTTGCGACCTGGCACACCTACATGCAGAGTCAAAATTGGAGTGGGAAGAAAATACAGAAGTGGAATTCTAAAGATCAGTTGTATGTTGGTCCTTAATAGTTTTGGGGGCATTTTATTTTGTGGTGTTTAAGAAGCTTCCCGTTTTGCTCTTCTAGTTTCCTGCTCTGTCACCTGCCTTCCCCCCTGCAATTGGAAGCCCCCACTGTTGGGGATGCAGGATGAGCTCAGGATTTGTACAGTAAAATGTAGTGTGGAGAATATTTCGGAATGGAAAAACTGCAAATACACTCGAATGTCCTCTTGCAGTGCAGTAAGTAAGGCCAGGCACATCCTTTGGATTTAGTATCTGGTGAGGGGAGCAGTCTCAGCCCACGGATAACTCTCAGAAATGCTGCTACTTTCTTTTGAAATGTGTTTTTCAGCTGAACGTGCATAGGGAGCAAGAATGTACTTCCATGTCAGTAGCCTCTCGGGAAGGAGAATCACAGCCTCGGAGCAGATGGGAGACGTGGCCTGGTGCCACAGTGCTGTGTTTGTACAATTGCTTTGCTCCATCCAGTGATGTTGGGAATGTTTCTTCTCTGGGGTGTGTAGAAGTCTGCATTTGATTTGTGGAGGATTTGTGGACAAAACTTACTTTGTGTTTGCTGGGGTTTTTTTTTTGAAGATAAGTGATTTTTCTTGCTGTTTTCTTGCACAGTGGTGGTGACAGGCCTGAGCTGTTTGTCCAGCAGGGATGGCAGGGAGGAGATGAAGGGTTGGTGCCCAACAAGAAGCTCCAGCCTTCCCTCTGACAGTCCAGGGCAGCCAGGGAGGTGCACACAGCCCAAGATAAAGGGACTCATTTTTCACTAGAGACTAGCTGCAGCCCAGAGACTGACACAACATTTTATTCTTGCCATTTCCAACACTCTGGAGGCTGTGCCTGGTCCATGTTTGGGCACTACGATCACACTGGGAGGACCCCCCCTTCCCTCTGGCTGAGCCTGGAGACCTTGCCAAGGCACATCCCAGGCCAAGAGCTGTCCCCAGCCCAGGACCCTCATACGCTTTCACTTCCAGTTCTGTGGGCTGCTAATAGCAGGAGGAGTCATTAACAAGACTAGAGCCTGGGCTGTTAGATGGTTATGCTTTGCCTTTCAAGCCAAGGGTGTCTCAGTTTGCCAGGAAGTGTGTGGGCTCTGCTGAGCTCTTGTGACAGGACAGGGGCTGTGCTGCCTGGGTTAGTACCATGCACAGGATGGTCAGAGCCCACAGAAATCAACAGAAGCATTTCCGTTCAGGCCAGTGGGCTCAGAACCAGGCCTCTATAACTAGCTCCTCTGCTTCACCTCCTACTTCAGTCCTTGAATGTGCCTTTTCCCTTTGCAAGCAAGTTTGGATTGCAGTGTCCACCCACCTCCAGCCCCGTGCAGGTCCCTTGCATGCAGCAGCAGGGAAGGAGCTTGAGACAAGGCATTTGCACATGACATCCAGCCAGGTGGGCACCGGCCAGCGGCCTTTCCTGCGCCGTGTGGGTGTTTCTTGTTCACGAAGCCACGGAACTTAATAAGCAGCTTAAGTCTAGCACAAGCTTAGCTCCTGGGAGCCCCTAATTGCACCCAGTCTGATTCCTGGAGGAGCGATGCTGCTCTGCATCTCTCCAGCATGAACAGGAGGTGCTCACCTGCTCCCCACCAGCTCACTCATGCTCAAAGAACTCATGGCAAGCAGCAGTGACCATTGCAATGAAGGCCACAAACTCCTGGAAGTCACACTCTGCATCCCCATCGCTGTCCAGCGCCTCCATGACTTTGTCCACAGTCTCCTGGTCTTTGATCTCCTGAAGGATAGAAACAGAAAGCCAGAGCTGGGGAGGATCAGAGCGAGGCACAGACAGTAACATGTCCCCACTTCTCGTGTGCTCTCATGGATGAATCCCTGTTCAGACACATCCCAAACAGCTCGTGGCTGTTTCCTGTGTTGGGGCACCGCCCTGCACCTGCAGCACCATCTGCACCCTCAGCCTTTCTGAAGTGGGAATCACTGCCATAGCTGTGCTGCTGGAGCCCTTTGGGGCGAGACTGTCCCCCTTTCCCAGGGAAGGAAATTTCCCTAGTATCCAACCCAAACCCCAGCCCCCAGTGCAGGCTGTTGCTCTCCTGCCACCTGCTGCTTCTGCAGAGCTGGAGCATTTTATCACACTGCTGCATGAATGTACCCCTTTCCCTGCGTTTGCTTCCCGTGGGAGACAGAGCTAGCGAAGCCCGGTGGCTGCTCAGCCGAGCTCCCCAAGCCCACCCAGGTGTGCTGCCTGGAGGGCAATACTTACACCAAGGAAATGGGTCAACTCGTTGTTAATGAGCTCCTTCAGTTCAGATTTCTTCAGCTTGTGCTTGTCTCCCTCCTTCCCTGAGTACTGGTGGAAGGCGTCAATGATGGCAATCATGGCCTTCTCCAGGTCAGACATGGTCCTGGCGTGGCCCTGGGGGTCAGAAGGAGCAATGGGTGCATTAGCCTGGGCAAGCTCCAGTGGTGCCTTTTGCTTGGCAAGTGCAGCTGCCCCGGAGCTCCCCCTGCGTGTCAGCAGTGCTGGGTCATGTGTCTGAAACATGCTGCAGAAAAGCAGACCTGGCTTCAGCGAGGAAGATCCCAGGAGACCCTGGCTCTGCTTCCAGGACCTCTAGAGGAGAGCAGAGCAACAATACAAGGAGTGCCCAGTATGGACTGGCAGATGCCGGGAGCTGACTCATCCCCTGGAATCTCCGGGAGTTTGGCACCTTGGATCTCTGTGTGGGCAGAGCATAGGAGGGAAAAGTAGGAGAGGCTGCAAAGCCCTTGTGGCTTCCAGCAAGATGCTCCTGCATTTTCCCTATGTGTGGCAGCATGTTGTCACTTAGCTCTTTCATTTCTGCAGGTGGAGCTTCTGAAAGCTTTTACTGTCCCATCTGTCACAGGGCGCTCTCGCCTGCAGGCCTGTCTCCAGCTGAGCAGCTAGGGGAACCCAGGCAGGCCCCGATTTTGATGAGTGCCAGCAGGACAAGATAAGCACATCTCCTCTAACTTCCCTCCTGCACTTGATCTGGAGACACTCATAGATGTTAATAATTGGGATTGCAGCATTTCCTGCAGATTTCACAACAGACCAAAGAGACTGATCGAAGAGGGAGAGATGCAAAACCACCTTCCCAAAAGCTGTTCTATGCAATGACATTGGAGGGGGGGGGGGGGTAAAGCCCTGCTGTTTGGCACTCGGTTAGTTTGTACCCCACAGATAAGTGTCTCCTGCCCTGCAGCCTGCCTCCTGTCTCACCACCCCAAGGCCTGACACCAGTGGCACTGAATCTTATCCCACAGCCTGACTGACAAGCTGATACCCTTCCCCATGCAGCAGGCTCTGTCCAAACTGCAAGACTGTTTCCAGTCAGGTAGGAAATACTCGTGAAGCCCTTCTTGTGTGCATCCTAACAGCCCTTTGCATGCTTCTGCTCTGCTTCCTGAGGCTGAGGAGCGTTTCAGCTCCCCGCTGGATCTGAGAGGCAGAACCCCGTGCCATCCCTCCCGTGGCAGCGGCCCCCCTGCTCCGGCATCCCCCAACCCCTCTCACCTCCCTGCTGGCGGCGGGGCTGTGGCACAGCGATGCGATGTGGCCTGGCACCCTTGGGGCCTCGCTGGCTTCTTATGCTGGGGGGCGGAGAGCCCGGAGCCCTGCCCCAGCCCCCGCGGAGCCAACGGTAGCTGGAGGCGGGGGCGTGCGGGGCCGGCGCTGCGCAGTCGTGCACAGAGGAACGCATTGATTTGCGAGCAGCCCACGGCCGTGGATGTGGGTGCCGTTATGGAGAAAACCACCATTGTGAGAAAAAAAAAAAAAAAATGACTGTGCAAGTCAGCAGGAGAGCCGGGCTGGCGGCACAGCTTGTGCTGCCGCTGCCATCCGCGGGAAAGGCAGTGAAATGTGAGCTGTGCCGGGCAGGCGTGTGGGAGCGACGGAGCCTCCCTGTGTGCCCGTGGGCCCTGTCCCTGGGCTGCGGCACCCTCTTGGGCGTAGGTTCTTCTTCGCATATGGTGGGAACGTTCATCACGGCAGCTTGTGCGTGAGGCCTCTTTTCTTCTCTGAGACAGGTCTGGTTGCATCTTTTCTGCCACCCCATCAGTCCCCTCTACGGGGAAGCTGTGATTGTATCGGGTTGCAAGTGGTTGAGGGACAGAGCTGGCAGCAGCAGCAGCAGCTCCTCCCTGTTGGGGGCACAGTGCTAGATTCTGGGGCTTGCCTTGCCGTACCCTGACAAAAAGGTGTTTGCTCTTGCAGGGCTGTCACTCAGCCAGTAACTGTGACACCACCCTTCATGCTGGGGGGACAGTGTGAACCTCCTGTCTGCGTGTACCTGTTGTCCATGTCGTGGCTCAGAAGTCCTCTGCCAGCCTCAGCAGCCACCATGGGCGTTAAATGCACTTTTATCCAAACTAAAGAGCTGTGAGTTTCCTTTTCCACCAGAGACTCCCTTGCAGGCTGGTGCACAGCCCAGATGGAGGTGATGTTTGGTGGGGGCTGGTGGGCAGCCCACCAGGGAAAGGAGGAACTGGAGGGGAGCAGGTGGTGGGCAGCAAGCAGCATCCTTCTTCCAGACTGCTTCTGGTGGCCCAGTACAGGTGGGGGGTAGATAAATACAGAGAACGTGCTGAAGAAAACAGGTTTTCACTGTTTCATTGCCTAGCTAAGGTGCTTCCCAAGAATGAGATGGGATGAGCCAAAATTGAAGCTGTCTTCTATTGCTGATGTGGCATGCTTCCATTGACATCTTTTTCTCTGCAGCACAGGATCAATCATAGCTATATGTCTTAGGCTTTTGTTGAATTTCAGACTCAGTGCAACTCAGAACATGTCACCACTGTTACCACGAAGAAATTAGCAGTACCCATGATTGAGAGCTCAGAGGTGTCAGGGTATGACCATGGTCAGTTCTTGTTGGACTGGCAGGGATGGGGAGCATGCTTTTAGGCAGCAGTGTTTTTAGCACGGAGATAAGATGGTCAGCAATCTTGCAATGTGTTGTTTTTTTTTCCCAATAATATTTGTATTAATTTAAGAGCTGGCTTTAAATGGGGCTCTGTCAGCAGGAAAGAAACAGTATTTTTCTCCATCGATTGCAATTTATCTGGTAGATATCTTAGCTCAGTCATTAGCCAAGAAATACATCAAAGCACATCTTTTCTTGTCAGATACAAGGTCCTAGGTTGGCTTCATTAAATAATTATCTGATGTCATTCTTGAAAGTGACCTTTTTTAAAATGGAACAGAAAAATCAGCATTTGGCAGATCAAAACCTGAATAGTTTTGAGATTCTCTTTCCTGCTTTTTTTTGCTGTCCATTTCATGCCAAATAATTTTGATCTCTGTATTTTACAGAGAATGATTTGGAATGATCTGCTGCACTGATTGATAGGGGGTGGGAAGGAGTAGCAGGAGCAAGTGTGAACACCAGAAACCTTGGAGGGTGGAAAGGAGCAGCAGGATCAGGTGTGAACACCAGAAACCTTGGCCCTTTCCTGCCTCTGATAATGAGCAGCTACAGGTAACTTCCCTGACCCTTATACTCTAATGGTCTCCTGGTCTGGGTCATCCCTGACCTGGCCTGTGAAAGTTGAGGACGTCTGAGCATGAGTGTGGGGCTGAGAGCTGGCTGTGCTTTTAGTGCTGCCCAAAGAGCTGCTTCCATTATTTTAAAATTCGTGGTCCTGAGCTTTGAACAGGAGAGTATAGCCCTGGGGGCTCAGGATCACAGCTGCTCTGCCAGAACTTTGGGCTGATGCATTTAAAGAAAAAGAGGGTTTTATAGAGCCCAAGGCTGAGCAAAACACTTCAGCCCTCTGCTTGTCTCCCTCGTGCCAGTAAAAAACACAATGTGGGCTCTTCATAGCAGGCTCAAGGAGAAAAGCCAGTGTATTTCTTTGTCTTCCCGGTGTGTGTGGCACCAGGCTCTGCCAGACCACGAGACAAAGGCTGGTGGTCATTGAACTGGAGAAAAAAAGTAATGAAAGCAGAGGAATTTGAGTGGGAGGGGGGAGAAGCTGCTCCTGCCTCCGAAGGGCTGTGCTCACAGTCCCAGTGCACAGAGCAGCGTTACAGAGAGCAGGTTCTCTGGCTCTGTGCCAGAGGTCACTGTGGTTTTTTTCTGAACCCACCTATACAGCAGCCAGAGATCAGCTAGGGTCTTCCTGGGAAGCCTGGAATGGTGCCTAGAAGCAGAAACACCAGGACACATCTGGGAATTGGGCTGGTGCTTGTTGAAGTTGTTGGAGGGAGATTATGGGCCAAGGAGGTCCAAGAGGTTGTATGCCCCAGGAGGGACCTGCTGAGCCCTCCACCATCTCTGCCAGCCCTATGCAAATGTCATCTCTGCCCGAGGATGAGGAGTGACTGGGGAGGCTCTATGGGATGAGAAGTGGGTCTTTTTTGCCCCCACAGAGCAGAGTCA
Source organism: Hemiprocne comata (assembly GCA_020745705.1). Taxonomy (NCBI): domain Eukaryota; kingdom Metazoa; phylum Chordata; class Aves; order Apodiformes; family Apodidae; genus Hemiprocne; species Hemiprocne comata. The sequence continues at coordinate 38,856,512 of CM036591.1, forward strand.
CAAGGTTAAGATGGTGCGTCCCTCTCAGGAACAGGCAAAGGTAGCTGTACGTCTGCCTTCATCTCATAAATCCTGGGCTCTGGCTACCTGCCATATCCTGCAATTCCTCTTTTCCCCCCCCTGTCCTCCCAGCACAACAATGCACTTGGGTTGCAGAGGAGCAGCTCTGGACCTTGCTTATGACCCACCAGGTGCTGTCATCTTGGCAGGTGCTGTGACCCCTTAAGAAAACTGAATAATGCTGCTGCCACTGCAACAAATTTCTCTAGAGCTGAAAACACTGCGATGCCCTCACCTTGTCTGAAACGTGGCCTTGAGCTTAATGTCAGTTCCTGGCTGAATTCAGCTTGAACAACAAGAGACTACTCTTAAGTTAATTGAAAAGATACATGAATATGTTTTCCATCAAACTGGTGTTGAGTGAAGGCATTACAGCATCAATCCAGAGCCACCCTCTGGCCCCTGGTGCAGACAGCAGCTTGCTGGTGGAGCAGTGTGCTGAAACCTCACATCCAGGTCACCTTAACAGGCACAGAGCAGACCATGGGGTATTTTAAGATGCTTCTAAAACATCTGTGTTTCTGCATAAAGTATTTCTGCTGAAACAGTGACCATTTCAGGTCTGTCTTCTCTCAAAGCAGAGGTGACCATATTTAGACCATGTTTCGTAAAATCCCTTTGATCAGATCCCCTTTAATACAAATTAGATGACATCCCGTGGCTTTAAAGTACCTTTGCAGTTTCTGCTGTAGCAGCATAACAAACAGTGGTTGGCAGGTAAGATCTTGTCAACTGAGTCCTGTGTGCTGGACTGTAATAAAATGGGGGAGGTTGTTTGGCCTTTGGTTTTATGAGCTGATGGCATCCCTTTCTCAGGAGAACATTTCCAGCTTCTGATGTCTCTGGCAAGCAGGGCACCCACAAACAACATGAACAGAGCGTTACCCTGTCAGCTGTAATCTGAACCTCAGACATAAAAACTAGTATGAAAATAATGTCCAGGAGTTTGGCAATTATTAAAAATAGAAGTCTCATAACTGAAACGGAATTTCTAAGGCAGGCAGGTAGTTTGTATAGAGACAGAAAAACAGAATCAGTCTTTCATCAGTGCCTTTAGGCAAATATTACCATGAATTATCTAAAGATTTTGGCATCTATAAGGAATTGGTGATACCCACATGGAGCTCATCTCTGGCAGATTCATTATGGCTTTTTTTTTTCTTGCACCAAAAATAAACAACGGGCTATTAAGCCCCAAATACAATAGCCATATGAGTGAACTTCTAGAATTCCCTTTGTGCATTTAAGCTGTGCAAGAGAAGCATCACAGCTCTCCCTAGTGAGGACCAGTGGTATGAAGCACAAGTCAATGATGTTTTCTTTATGCCATGACACCCCCTGGAGGGCTCCCACACTGTAAGTGGTTCAGACAAAATTCTGCTGAACACAGCCAGGCCTGAACCTGTGTGTGACATAAACCTAGTTTAGAAAATAAATACCCAAATTAGTTTTGTAATTCCCTAATAAAATTACTGTATCCTCACCAGATAATCCCTGAGGTTGTGCTGGACATGAGTGAAGAGCTATTTGCTAGCGGAGGAGGATTTTAAATTCTTCTTGCAGTGTGTGAATACAGTAAGTATTAACTCCCAGGCATGTTTCTGTCCTGGGTGCCACATTTGGGAGTAGCTCTTTTATCTCTGGGCCACCCGTGCTCCCTGAGGCCCCCATGTGGTGCACACATGGAGGTGGTTCCTGTCTCCAAGGCCTTAGAGTCAAGGTTGAATTTTTATCGTAAATAGATATGGCCATGAATTTGGGCTTTTCCACCTGAACTTCCCAGTGGCTTAACTTGATCTGGTGGTGTCCCTGCAGTAGAGGGGAAGTCAGGACACACTGAGAGGTAGCAAGAATCCCTTTTGCAGCCCAGCTGAGGCCAGCCCTGGGCAGAGCAGTCTGCAGCATCCCTGGGCTGCATGCTTTTACCAGCCATACAGCACCAGGCATTGGTGTCTCGAGGGGCTCCCCAGACTCCTGTTGGGTTTCTCTGGTTCACAGCAAGGTGCTGGCCCCTTCCCAAACGCCCATGTGCCTGCTGGAGTTTTTACATCCACCCAGGGAGCACTCTTGAGCTGAGGGGGTTTGAAGGGCTCAAGCCCACTTAGCTCACTGGCCCAGGAATGGATCACTGCCAAAGGTGGAGAAGCATTGGGGATGTTAGCAGGGAGATGAGGGCACATCACGGGGACAGGATGGAAGGAGCTCTGCCCTTCCTCTTAGACTTCATGGGCCACTGCCTCACGGCAGAGCCTGCGGGAGGGTGACAGCCTCTCAACTCTCTGGTTTGGATACAAGTGCATTTATTGCCCGTGGGGGCTGCTGGGGCTGGCAGAGGACTTCTGAGCAACACCACCCATGTGGCTGTGAGGTGGACAACAGGTACATGCAGGAAGGAGGTTCCCACTGTCCCCCCATTCTGAAGGGTGGTGTCACAGTTACTGGCTGTGCTGTCCCCAAAGTGGGGTCCATTCCCCAGTGTGCAAAAAGCTGATCCACACACAGGAAGATACTTCAACATCCAGTTCTGTACAGAAAAGGGACCAGGGTGGCATTTGACAAAGCCAGCTCAGCTTCCTGAAATCCAAGTGCTACCTTTATCCCCAAAAACATGAGAGAGAACTTTATCTCTAACATTGTTCTATCACTGGCACACACAATTGGTCCCTAATTCCTGGCTTCCATTTCAAGTGGCAGTGCTCAGGAACCTCACAGCACCTGCTCAGAGAGTGAGGGGCTTGTTGTTAGCAGGGGTCCCTCTAGCCTGTGGGGTGGGTAGTTTAGTATGCTAATACCTCAGTAATATATTAATGTGTCTTAATGCTGTGAATCCAATTACTCGGTGTTTTTCCCCAGTGCTCAAGGCTGTAACCAAGATCAGCTGTGGGCAGTGCTCCCTCCACCCTTCCATCTGTCCTGCAGGTGTCTCCAGGCCTGTCTCAGGGCTGGGCTGTCGACTACTTGGGGAGTGTTTTGTCACTAATGGAATCTGGTTTTGTCTAATTCTTACAGTTTCACTATTATCTATGCCCTGGTTTTATTCTGTGTGGGTGTTTTGTTCTGCTTTTATGTGATTTTTCCCAAAATGTGAATTTTTTTCCCAAAAAATTTTACTTATTTCAATTAATAACTGACATCCATTCCCTGCTTCGACACTTAAATATATACAAACTTTCAGTCACTTAAGTCTCGCTCATGTTTTCCTTCTTGGGCTTATTTTCGCAGTAATCCTTTAGCAGGTTGTGTTTATCCAGAGGTTGGTCCAGGAGATGGTGGAAGGAATAGGGACATCACCTAGGTGACAGCCTTGTGAGAGCACCTTTATACTTGACTCGGCCTTGTATGAGGGTTGGGCAAGGTATGCTCCGGAGCCTGGCAGCGCTCCCCCGGCAGGCAGCGGGGCGGAGCAGCCGGAGGCAGTGGCTGAGGAGGGGCAGCCGGCCCGGCCCGGGACACCGCACGGGGTTGGCGGCGCCGGCCCTTGCCCACCGCTGGGGGCGGGGCTTGCGGCTCAGCTCCGGCGCCCCATTGGCTGCCGCCCGTGGGGCGATGTCGGCCCAGGGCGCCACCACCGTGATGGGGTCGGGGACCGGGACGGCGATGGCGGCAGACGGCGGGTGAGTGGCGGAGAGGGGCCGGCGGGGCAGAGCGGGGGGTGGCGGCTTAGGCTAACCATGCCCGTCTCCGACAGGGCGCTGCGGCGGCGCGGTGGCCCGTGGCGCTCGGCAGCGGCCACAGAGCTGCCCGCCTGGCGGCTGCGCTGCGAGAACGGCCGGCAGCGCTGGCGCTACCTGGGCGATGGCGGTGAGGCGGGCGGCGAGCAGCGATCGCAGACGGTGCTGGAGGAGCACAGCCTCGGCCTGGACACGGTGAGGTTTGGGGTGGGAGGTAGGGCCCGGGCCGAGGGGCAACCACGGCTCTGACACCGTCTCCCCGCAGGACGAGGCGCTGCCGCCCTTGCCGAAGGCTGGCACGGCCCCGGAGGCTGCCCGCAAAGGCATGCGATTCTACGCTGCCCTGCAGGCCGAGGACGGGCACTGGGCAGGGGACTACGGCGGGCCCCTCTTCCTCCTGCCAGGTAAGCCTCGCGGGATGCCTTCCCTGAGAGACTTGAGCTTGTCCGGTTTGGCTTCAGACCAGCCTGTCTGACCATCCAGGTCTCCTCATCACGTGCCACACTGCCAAGATCCAGCTGCCGGAGGGGGTTCGGAAAGAGATGGTGCGCTACCTGCGCTCTGTGCAGCTCCCAGATGGAGGCTGGGGCTTGTGAGTAGCCAAGGAGCATCTTCTAGTGATGGGACCTCTAAGGTCCAGCACTTGGAGCTGCTGTCAAATCTGCCCAGGCTTGAGAAGTGGGACTTGGCAACTGTGATATGTCTGGGTGGCTGGACTGGCTTGGGTAGCACTCCAGGTACACCTTTTGCCACAGAAATGGCTAGACCATCAAGTCTGGCTGCATCTTCTCTGTGGTACTATATCCCAAAGTATCATGTGTGACAGGGTAGTGCAGAGCGATGTTTCTCCCTGAGCTAGTTGAGTCTTCCCTTTTCTGCTGTCACCCCTGGCATCCCACTTTGCCCCCAAAAAAATGGCTTGTATCTAGCTAATGCTAATAGCTGCCTAATGGCTATGCTGTCTGTGTGTGTGTGCACATCACAGGCATGTGGAAGACAAATCGACAGTGTTTGGCACAGCACTCAACTACATAGCCCTGAGGATCCTGGGGCTTGGACCAGATGACCCTGACGTTGTACGGGCCCGTGTCAACCTGCACAGCAAAGGTCAGGTCCCCTATACCTAGCACAGCAACTGTGGGGCTGGTACCATGGTGAGAGAGGTCTGGCTGAACCTGGGGGCTGTGTGGAACATGAGGGGACTGCCAGATAGTGGGGGAACTGTTGCTCTTGCTTTCTATTGGTGGCACCTGAATTTTCAAGTACTTATGGGAAAGTGTGTTATGCTTTTGTACCATTGCCTGCTTGCCCTTTTTCAGGACATGTATCCCAGTCTGAGTGCCATACTCCCAAACGTAGGAAGAAAGCTGGGAGTTGACATGGTTGTGTTAACCCTGAAAGCTGATCTTGCTCTTTATAGGAGGTGCTGTGGGAATCCCTTCCTGGGGGAAGTTTTGGCTGGCTGTCTTGAATGTTTACAGCTGGGAGGGAATGAACACCCTTCTACCAGAGATGTGGTATGTACCACCCTCAATGTGGAGGCAGGAACTGTTGTCAGTCTTGCCACCAGGCTCAAGCCAGAGGTCTCCCAGGCACTGGTGTTAGTTGAGATAACTCCAGCTATGTCCTGGAACCTAGTGTGCCCAGGCTGTTTGTCAAGTGGGAGACCAGCAGCAAGGCCAGCCAGTGGGTGGATGGTACTGAACACTGTACCCAAGGGAGATGCCAGAGCTCAGCCCTGTTAGCCTTGCCCAGGGGGTACATGGTACATCCGTGTGCTCCCTGCCTGCCACCAGTATCTTTTGCTCTTATGGCCAGCCAGAACTGGGCTCTAGCAGGACAGGACAACCACATGTAAGGGCATACCCTCCCCGATTACTCGGAAGGCCACTGGGTGTCAGGGAAAGGCTGCGCAGTACCAAGAGCTGCTGGTGCTTTGTCATTAAAAACACTCAACTGGCAGTCTGGGCCTCTGCCCTCAAAGTCACATGGGGAAGAGAGGGGCCCCTGAGCTGACTTCTGCCCTCCCTCCTCTCTGAGGTCAGGATCCTGCCTGCCCTGTGCCAGCTGGGCCAGGAGTGGTGTCTGCTAGCCCTGGTGGGGGGACCCTGAGCAGGGCCAGGCTGTGTGGATATTCCCTTCTCCTGCAGCCATACCAGCAGAAGCAGGGTTGGTACAGGGGACAGGGAAAAGGCATGCCCTGCTCCTAACATCCCCTTGTCAGCACATCCATACTGCCTTTGAGCCTCCTTGTTCCTCACAGCAGCCCCTTCTCTTGCAAACAGGCTGCTCCCAACGTGGTTCCCAGCCCACCCGTCCAGGCTCTGGTGCCACTGCCGCCAGGTTTACCTCCCCATGAGCTACTGCTACGCCTTGCGCCTGTCGGCAGAAGAGGACGAGCTCATACGGAGCTTGCGGCAGGTAAGGAGCTGATCCCAGTGAGGCTCACTGACAAGGACATGTGGGTCCTTTGTGCCAGCTGTGTCCTTGTGGGCCAGCCTCTGGCTTCTGAAGTGACAGCTCTCATACCTGCACAGTCTCTCTGTCCAGGCAGAGGAGCCAACTTCCAGTAGTAAGCTGCCTCTGGATGCTTGCTCCTGGCTTGCCAGGCTGATGCCTTTTGTTTCCTTGTGGCAGGAGCTGTACGTGCAAGACTACTCCAGCATAAACTGGCCAGCCCAGAGGAACAACGTGGCTGCCTGTGATGTGTACACCCCGCACAGCTGGCTGCTGGGGGCTGCCTATGGTGAGGGTGGTGTTGGCTGTGGCAGGAGGGCCATGTGAACTGGTGGTGATGGGACTGAAGCTGCCTTGTACCATGGGGGGGCACTTGAAAGTCTACTGACAGCTACCAGTGTATGCCCTGGAGGTGTGCTGGAGACAGGAATTGTGTGATCCTTGGACAATTCCCATGCTTGCCTCAACTGGTCATCACCTGAGCAGTGGTACAGCCTGCCACAGGAGGTGAATCTGGCCACGTGGGGTGAGTTTTTCATGGCACGTCCCTTTCCTGTTCCTGTAGCCATCATGAACATGTACGAAGCCCACCACAGCACCCAGCTGCGGCAGCGAGCCGTCGCAGAGCTGTACGACCACATCAAAGCTGATGACAGGTTCACCAAGTGCATCAGCATTGGGCCGGTAAGACACTTCCTGCCAGTCCTTTAGAATTCTTGCCCTTTAGGGACCAGCTGGTGCCCTCCAGCCCTTTGCAGTTGTGGTGTGTAAACATAATCACCAAGTCTTGCTCAGGCACAATTCCTGCTGCTCCTAGTGCTCTAGAGCTCAATTCTAATGGGGCACAGAAGATGCAAAGGGCATGGGAACAGCTGTGACCCTTGTGAGGGGAACCTCTCCTAGTGGTCTAGGGAAATGATCTGAGGGGAAGCTCTAGATTAATCTCGGGGCACCTGCCCCACTAACTCGGCTATGCTGAGTGATGCCACAAATGGAGCTGTCAGAATCAAGCCCGGGACCGTCTCTAAATGACTCTATGCTGGGTGGGAGGGATATATGTGTCTGGGGCTGGAAGAAGCTGTATCCAAAGCAGTGACAGTGCTGCTCTTGGCAGATTTCCAAGACAATCAACATGCTGGTTCGCTGGTTTGTGGATGGGAAGAACTCCCCAGCTTTTCAGGAGCATGTTTCCAGGATCCCTGACTATCTCTGGTGAGCACAGGGCATGACCCACCTGGCGCAGTGTAGGACTCTTGATCTCTGCGTAGTGAGCACACTGTGGCTCTCTACCTGCTTCCTGGCACTTTGGCTGTGCCTGTGCTGCAGCATTATCCTCTCTTCTCCCACAGGCTGGGCCTTGATGGCATGAAGATGCAGGTGAAGTTCTGTAGGAGTTCAGATGTGACTGAGAGCAACCCTGGCATGCTGGGGCAGCCCATGGAATAATGGGATAGCTTTTTCACCCTGGGCCTGAGCTCCTGGCATCTCACCTTTGGTGCCTGATGGCCTTGTCTGTCTTAATGCCACTTCTCCTGGCTGTGGTGTCCTGCTAGTTTGCTCCTCTGTGCCTGTGAGCTGAGGGGGCAGCTCTAGGCCTCCGTCCCTTTCATGCCCACAGGTTCTGGGAGAAGGGAAGGAGAAAAATATGCCCCTGATACTGCTTTTGGTCTGAGCTTTGCTTCTCTCGTAGCCATTGTGTCCCTCTGCTCCTTACCACTAGCCACCTCTCCAGTCTTTGCTGTGCTCAGAGCAGGCTGAAGCAGCTCTCTCATTTCCTATTTCCTTGCTGTCCCTGACCTGCTGCATCTGTCCCCTCTGTGCCAGCACATCAGCTGTGATGCTGGGTGACATAAAACTGGAGGGAGCTAGTGGGGGTAGTGCAGGAGGGAGATGCTGTCCTGTAGACCCCACAGCTGGGTCAGGCTACTGCCAGCACCTGCCCCCTCACTGACTGCACTCTCTCTTCCAGGGTACCAATGGATCCCAGCTCTGGGATACTGTCTTTGCCATCCAAGCCTTCTTGGAGGTAACATACCCCTCAGTGCTACATCCTGCCTTGGGAAAATGCTCTCTCCTGCCACATCCCCAAATCCCAGCTGCTCCAGCTGTGCACCCTCTGCTGTGGCAGCTCTGGCATTGCATCGTATGGCTGAGCCAGGCACACACATGTCTTCCCAGAGCCCACCTCAGCCATGGTAGGCAGGATGCTGGCACAGCCCCTCTTGGCCAGCTGTTTTTGAAGCAGGAGGCCACAGCTCTGGCTGGGTGTGTCAGGTTGGACTTCTCAGTTGCTGCAGTCTTGTAAAACCCTGGCCCTTCCTCCTTGCTCTGCTTGTCCCCAGAGCATTGCCATGTGGCAGGGACAGTGTGTAGGTGTCCTGCACTGGGACAGAGACAGCTCTGGTAGGCATGCTTTTTGGAGGGAGGTGTGATTGCCCTGGTAAGCCCCTAACCTGATGATGCAAATACCTCTCTCGGAGAGAGATGCCAGCAACAGTTACTGGCTCAGCTCTCACTGTAGAGGTTTGTAACAGAAGCAGTGAGAATGGTGTGAATGTAGACCCATGGAAAAGGCTGTGTGAGGGGCCAGGCATTAATGGCACCTAACCAGCAGGTCAGCAAGGTCCCAGCACATCCTCTTCTTCCAGAGGGGCACGTTTAGTGGTCACAACTCCTTGTTGACTGTGCACCTCTGTTTCTAGGCAGAAGCCCAGAAGATGCCTGAATTTGTGTCCTGCCTCCAAAATGCCCATGAGTTCCTCCGGTTCTCCCAGGTGAGTGGACCCAGGTGGTGGCATCTCTCACATGCTGGCTTTGCAGACTTGGCAGCTTTTCAAAGCCCTGTTGGATGTAGCTGTTGCCTTCTGAAGAGCTCTTCTGAAGGGCTGGACTAGCAATGTCTTGAGTGGCAGCCTCCTGTTTTTTGCTCCTTGTTGCTGGGAGCAGTCTTTGCAGCTAGTAGAGGACCTTGGCCAGGCCTGGGGATGTTTGGGTTGGCTGCCTGGGCTAAGGGAGACTGGAAAACCGAGGACTTAGAGTTCTTTGCCCTCTGTCTTGTCTGGTGCCCACACATTTGAGGCACCATTCTGGGAAAGACCCTTGGGTAGTGCCTGCATGAACTCAGCCCAGCTCCTGGCTCAAGGTGGACAGTCACTGTCACCAGCAGCTTGGTGCAGATGCAGTCATGGGTCTTGCTCATGGTGCTGCCAATGGGAGCATTGAAAGCAGATGTCTTCCTGGCAGGAAAGCACCCAAAGAGGGGACTTTAGCCATGCTTGATGAAACCAGGCCAAAATGTGATTTCTTTTCAGCACTGCTTGCTCCAGAGCTCCAGAGCTGACCTCTTTCCTTGTCTGCCTTCCTCAGTAAAGGACAGGTTGTGCCAAGTCCCACATGATTCTGTGTCAGCGAGGGTTTCAGCCCATGGTCCTGTAGCCAGGCACCTCCAGCCTGCCCTCACTTGTTTCTTGTCCTCTGCAGATCCCAGAGAACCCACCTGACTACCAGAAATATTACCGCCATATGAACAAGGTACTGTGGCTGGAACTGGTCTCTGAAGGACATGTGGATGGGGCAGATCTGGGCTGAGGGGATGAGGGGCAGCATCTCCCACCTGTACAGGAGCAGAACAGGTCAGGGGAAGGTGCTGAGCCCTCCTAATGCCTTTCCAGGGTGGCTTCCCCTTCAGCACCCGAGACTGTGGCTGGATCGTGGCAGACTGCACAGCAGAGGGGCTGAAGTCAGTGATGCTGCTGCAGGAGAAGTGCCCCTCCATAGCCAGGCTTGTCCCCCCTGAGCGCCTCTTTGATGCCGTGAATGTGGTAAGTGCTGCAAAAATTAGGGCCAGGGAAAACGTGGGCAGCTAAATCAAGCTAAAATAAGAGAAGTCGAGGCTTGATGAGTTGTTAGGTCTTGTATTCCTAAGCTGGTACAAGGCCTGTGGCCTGGTATGGCAACCATACTTACTGTAATATGGTACTGCACGTGACATAATATTCACATTTGGCCTACCTGTCAGTGTGAAGCTGGGTTGTCTGCCGACCCCATAAACTTGTGGGTCTGACTTGGTTCTCACACCTGGTTTGGGGCCAGCCTGGGGTCGCACTGCCTGTGAGACAGTCCCAGCCCCTCTCTCTGCTTGTCTGGGCAGTTGCTGAGCATGAGGAACTCGGATGGAGGCTTTGCCACATATGAAACCAAGCGAGGAGGCCACTTACTGGAGTTGCTGAACCCCTCAGAGGTGTTTGGTAAGGGGAGCTGTGTGGCCCTGGTCAGCTTGCCCACTGTGAAGGGACACAGTGGGTGCCTGGCTTTGTGTCCCAGGTCCCTCACTGGGATAAGTGTGCCCTGGGTCCAAGGCTGGCAACTTGTGGCTCAGAGGCTCCCCAGCAGAGGGCTGTGGCACTCATATCCTTCACCTGCTGGCAGGTGACATTATGATCGACTACACCTACGTGGAGTGCACATCGGCTGTCATGCAGGCACTGAGGCACTTCCAGGGCAAGTTCCCTGAACACAGAGCCCCGGAGATCAGGTAAGGCACTGAGGTGGGAGTCAAGTAGGGCAGAAGAGAGGCTGCAGTGTCCCAGGCTGCCTGCCATGGCCTCTGTTGGCACAGCCCCTGCTGAGCCTTGTCAGGGGTCTTGCCTGGACCTCTGCATTATCAGGGAGCAGCCCCTGTGGTGGCCCTTAGCGTGTGCACAAGTGGGATGCCGGTAACTTCTCCAAACCAGAGGCCCCCACAAGAGGCTAGGACCCTGCCTCTCTTATAGAGCAGGGTGTAGGCTCTTTGGGGTCAGGCTGAGAGAAATCAGTGAAGATCTGCCTGCTTCTTGACCTATCAGTTGCCTGGATCTTGCAGCCAGTTGTAGGCTGGGTCTCTTGCATGCTGACATGAGGAAAAGCATGCGACTGGAGTGCTCTTTGAGATCCTGAACAAGGCTGGCTGGCTGTGTGCTCTTGCCTTGTGAGCTTTCTGATAATGGAACCCATCAAAGATGCCCCTGATGAAGCAGCCACTTGGGTTTGAGCTGTTTCTGAAGTGGATGTCTTTTTCCTGACCAGAGAGACTCTACAGAAGGGCCTAGATTTCTGTCGCAAGAAGCAGCGAGCCGATGGATCGTGGGAAGGGTGAGCAGTGTTCCTGGTTCCTGACTGAACTGGGAGCAGGTGCTGGTGGGCATGGGCATAGTTGGGCCATGGGGGGAGGCAGGCTGCAGCTCTGTGTCTGGCTCTGCCCCTGCCTGTGGCCTCACACTCCTAACAGAACTGCTTTTCCCTTCATCCTAGGAGCTGGGGGGTTTGTTTCACCTATGGCACCTGGTTTGGTCTGGAGGCATTTGCCAGTATGCAGCATATGTACCATGATGGGTAAGAAAGGGCTCTCTGGTTCCTCTGCCCACACCTACCTCTTGGGCTGGGGTGAGACTCCATGGTGGGGCTGGGTGGGTGCCCTGGCTGCGCGTGGGCTCTCCAGCCCCAGGTACGGCTCCTCCCAAATTCTGTGCGTGCATCATAACCAGATCAGTTGCTGCCTGAGCCTCCAACCCTTGGGGCAGCCTTGGCCATGGGCATGGCAGAGCACAGCTCCTGTTTGCAGCTGGGAAACATGGGCATGCAAACGCTCCCTTGTCCCCAGCCCTCTCTTGATTCTTTGCCCCATCCTCACAGGGCTGCATGCCGAGAGGTGGTCCAGGCCTGCCAGTTCCTCCTGTCCAAGCAGATGGCAGATGGTGGGTGGGGAGAGGACTTTGAATCGTGTGAGCAGCGCACATACGTGCAGAGTGCCACCTCACAGATCCACAACACGTGTTGGGCCTTGCTGGGGCTCATGGCTGTCAGGTAGGAGCAGCCCTCACCTCTTCAGGCACTGGCTGGCCCTGAGTGCTCAGTGAGATGGGAAGTGCAGGCTGTGCTGTGGGGCAGGCCTGCCACAGGCCCTGGGCCCGGCTGGTGTGGTCCATGTGCTCAACTGTGTTTGTGACCTTCTTGGTCACGCACCTCCTGCAGTGAGGGACTGGCCTGTGCTGTGCTCCACAGGCCAGCGAGGCTTATAATGCTGGGGAGGGAGCCAGTGCAAAGCAAAAGTCTGCCTGGATCACAACTGCAGGCCTCCAGCCTGGGAGAATGTTGTTGTGTTCTTAATGTTGGGTTTCCTAGGATTGGGAGGGGCCTTCCCAAAGCACTCAGCATGTTTAGGGCAAGCTCAGGGCAGCCTGGTGGTGGTTGAGTTCTCCAAGCACATAGATGGGGGTTGGAAGATGGTTTGGATAAGAGCACTCACATCTCCCTCCTGCTTTGCAGGTACCCTGATATCAGTGTGCTGGAAAGGGGCATCAAACTGTTGATTGATAAGCAGCTGCCCAATGGAGACTGGCCTCAGGTACATCTTTCCTCTGTTTTTTCCAAGGGGTTCCCTGGTGTTGCAGATGTCCTGGGCATTGTGCAGCCATTGCAATGGTGTGCTTTCCCTTATTGGAAGGGAAGCCACATGGGCCTTTTGGTGGGGGACTTGAGGAAGGCGATGAGCTTAGTGCCACATCCTGGACACACCGTGGTCCCCTGTCACCCATCCCGTCTTGCTGTGTCTCACTTGCAGGAGAACATTGCTGGGGTCTTCAACAAGTCGTGTGCCATCAGTTACACCGCCTACCGCAACGTCTTCCCCATCTGGGCGCTGGGGCGGTTCTGCCGCCTGCATCCCCAAAGCCCTCTGGCTGGGCAGCTGCAATCCCCACCCTCGCCTGGGGCAGGGAGGACGGTGCAGGAGGCCTTGTCTGCCTGAGCCCAGCCTATCGCAGGTGCCACAGCCCCTGGCTTGTCCTAGACAGCAGCTGCTGGGTGGGATATCTCTGTGCTGATCCTGACACCAGGACCACTGCCTCTGCCAGGGAGGAGTGTGGCTGTGGTGCTGCAGAGCCTCTGCTTTCTGTTCAACCTCTTCTAAAAATACACTTTTAGAGACTTTTTTCCCCCAGGTATGTCCTCCCTCACAGGATGGGGAGTGAAGTGCCTTTTCAGACCGGTTTGGTAATCTAAGCGAAAGCTGCCAAGCTGTTTTGTGTTACATACCTAGACAGACTCTCTGTCTTCCTGGGTAGAGCAAGGCTGCTTTTACCTTCCCATTGTGCTGCCCAGGTGGGCCATGTTCAGCCAGAGTGTGGGATTTGGGGCCTCCCGTGTGTCCTGCATTGTGATGGGGTGCATGGCACAATCACTGCAGAGCTGGCATCTGTGCTGTGGTGCAGTGACTGCCTTGGAGGTGCTCTCTGCTATGGAGCCTGTGCTGGGAGAGGAAGAGCACCTGCCCTTCCCCAGTCAGATGGGAAAGAGGAGTGCTTGGCTCAGTTTTCTTACTGATCTGTCCTCCAGCTGATGGCACCTGACTTCCCAGGGCTTCACAGGTTAAGTCATCAGCATCATTCCCACTGTGGAAAAGGGGAAACTTGAAGCAGAAAGCACTGAGTGTCATGGTACAGCTGTGTCCCTGGGCTCGAGCCTTCCTGCAGTGCAGCAGGTGCCTGTGGTGAGGCTATGGGGCAGTTGGGCATTCCTGTTGGATGTCACATTGACTGACAGGTCAATAAATTGCTAGTGATGTAGCAAGTGGAACTTAACTGCGTGTGGGTATTCCTATGGTCTGCCCCAGTGTGTGTCCCAACCAGAGGGGAGCTTTTGCTGCAGCATCCTGTAACCCAGCTTGGGTCACCTGTCCCCAGTGGTATGGGCACCATCTCCACCAAGGAGCAAGCCATGCTTGGAACCATGTGCCTGCTTCCCCCTCCTGCAATGCCTTTGGCCCCAGAAGAAGATAAGCAAGGAAGCAGCTACGACCTGCTGCTTACACTCATGTGGATAAGCCCAGTGTGCAGTGGACTGCACCCTCTTGGACTCATTGCCCACCAAGGACCCCCAGTCCATGCTTAAGCATACTTTTCTCATACTGGTATGTAAATCTTACTTTTTTCATGCTATTTTCGGTCTTTTTGCACATGGAGTTAGTTGGCAGTTTTCTCTGTTCCTGTGGCTGCTCTAGTTGTCCTTGGACCAATTTCCAAAACAGTCCCCATCAGTTTCAAAAAAGAGGTTGGTTTTCTGTCAGGAGTTAGGAAGCTGGACTTGTTGCTTCTTGAGGTCAACGGCAGTCAGCTTCTCCAGCAGTGGGACCAGATCCTTGCCACAAAGAGAACCAACATAACTTGCTCTAAAACTAATTTGGTTTCTATAGTATAAGGCTGTAATTATGATTACTAAACAGAGTATGAAAGCTGTTTCCTATGCATGAGATAAAGGCCATTTTTATGGATTTTAGGTCTTGATGGTGCCAGTTGATGTTTTCAAGTTGTTCTACACACTCCTGTGCTTTGAAGCATCTTGGCTGTCAGTGCATTTTTTTCCTGTGTCTGATAAGCAGGTCATTGGTTGAGGTGGGACAGTGACATGACTGTTGAAATTACAGTCTTGGGGCATCGACATGACTGTTGAAATTACAGTCTTGGGGCATCTGGTATCTTAAATACCGTGAGGCGTTCTGAGGTGTCACGACTCAAAGGCCAGGCTACGCATAAGCTGGGAGCCTTGGATTCTCCAGTCTCCCAAATCCAGCTTGACAACAACAGAACATGTTAAAAGTTGCTGAGGTTTTCTGAATATTAACTGATATATGAGGCCCAGTACAGTCCTTGTAATGCTGAAGAGAAGGAGGAGGAGGCAGAAAAGGGGAGGAGCAGGATTATAAAAACAGGCTTTATAGCACTATCATAATTTTAATGTCATTTTAGCAGCTATTCTCTTAATTCTTTCTAAAATGTTCATGTTTAAGGGACAGCATTGCTTGTACTGATGCTGCTGATGAGTACATGTCCCACAGCACTGAAGCAGGGGTCTTCTTCTAATATAATACTTCTAACCATCCTAAAAAGTGTCAGAAGTTATTTTCCAGCCAGCATAAATACTTTGAATCCTTGACATCATTGCAGAGACCTCTTGCTCAGACATAACTATAAAGTGGGAAGATAGCCCCTCATTTTGTAACTCTATAATTAGAAGAATTGTTAATGTGCTGTGTGGACACGATTGAGTTTTTAATGGAAAATGAAACTAAGGAGTCAGTTTCTTACTCTTTTGAGAAAACACATCTAGAAGAAAATCTTGAAATACAGTAAATCTGACCTTTTTGCTGAGCTTAGGCCTGTAAAGGCTCTTCTGAACAAATTACAAGGCTTGAAGTAATTAGCTCATCACGGAGAAAAGGTTGAGCATGAGCCAGCAATGAACCCTCCTGGCCAGGAAGGCCAGTGGCATCCTGGGGTGCATTAAAAAGAGTGGGGCCAGTAGGTCGAGAGAGGTTCTGCTGCCCCTCTGCTGCCCTGCCCTGCCGAGGCCGCACCTGGGAACCGCATCCAGCGCGCGGAGTGGGCATGGGAGGGCGGGGCAGCCGTCGCGCGCCTCTGTGAGGAGAAGGGAAGAGCGGGAGAACCGGGTGAGGGGAAGGGGGGAGAGCGGAAGAACCGGGTGAGGGGAAGGGAGAGAGCGGAAGAACCGGGTGAGGGGAAAGGAGAGAGCGGGAGCACCGGGTGAGGGGAAGGGAGAGAGCGGGAGCACCGGGTGAGGGAAAGGGAGAGAGCGGGAGCACCGGGTGAGGGGAAGGGGGGAGAGCGGGAGCACCGGGTGAGGGGAAGGGGGGAAGGGAGAGAGCGGGAGCACCGGGTGAGGGGAAGGGAGGAGCGGTAGGACCGGGTGAGCGGAACGGGGGAGCGGGATCGTAGCCTGAGGAGAAAGGCGAAGCAGGATCGTGGCCTGAGGGGCAGGGGTGAAAGGCCATCGGGTGAGGGGAAGGGAGAGAGCGGGAGCACCGGGTGAGGGGAAGGGGGGAGAGCGGGAGCACCGGGTGAGGGGAAGGGAGGAGCGGTAGGACCGGGGGAGCGGAACGGGGGAGCGGGATCGTAGCCTGAGGAGAAAGGCGAAGCAGGATCGTGGCCTGAGGGGCAGGGGGGAAAGGCCATCGGGTGAGGGGAAGGGGGGAGCGGGACCCGCCCGGGGAAGGGGCAGGAGAGCGGTCGGGGGTCGCCGCCGCCTTTGGAAGGGCCCGCGATCGCCTCGGGGCGGGTAGGCGGGCGGGGGTGTGAGAGATAGCCTTTAATCGTCGGCCATCGCCTTCGGGGGGTCTGCGAGGGCCGTGGGGGGAGGCCTGGGGTTCAGGCGCCGTCCCAGGGAGGGGCGGTCAACCATCGTCTCAGGGGTAGCGGAGGGTCCAGCCCCGCCGGGAGCGGCCGGGAGCCCGGAGCAGCAGAGAGCCCTTCGCCCTCGTCCCTGCAGGGAGCAGCGGAGCACCGCGTCGGTGAGAAGAGACGTTCCGCGAGGGGTTTTCGGGGGAAGGGGGGAGGTCGGGGGTAGGAGGAAGGGGCGGGAGGAAGGCTGGGTGTGGGGTGGTGCTCTGGGGGGCTCCGTGCGGGGACTGGCAGCCCTCTGGGAGCCTTCTTCTTTCCTCCCCTTCCTCTCTGAAGGGGAGGAAAGTGGAAGGCGCTGTGGGCAAAGGGACCTCCCTGTCACCGGGTCTGCGGTCACACAAGAGCATTGCCAGCCCCTTTGGTGGCCTAGCCGGCTTTGTGCTGGGTGAGCTCCCTGTAAGCAGGGCTCGGGTCTTTGCTTTTGCTGTCGTGGTCTTTTGCTGTCTCGCTCCTTTGGCAGCAGGAGAGGGGCAAGCTGGTAAGGAGGTGAGAGCCACCATCTGCACCCGAAGGGGAAAGGGAGCTTGCTGGACCCCCAGGCCATCCTGTAAGCAGGGGAGGGCCCTTATCTCAGCCCCCTTCTGTCGAGGCGGCATATGGACTTCACACAACTCTATAAGAGTTACAACTGAAGACCTTTATTGTTAAAAATGGCGGCAATTTATACCCCTCTGACTCCAGATGTTCCACCCCAGTACAAACCCCGTTGGTTACATACATACACAGTTCATATATGATTGGCTACGTGTCTTGTCATTTGCTGTCCGTGTCATGCTGACCCAGGGCTTCTCGCTTCCCAGCCGGTGCCTCTCAGTTCTTGCTACAACATTTTCTCACTACTTCATGAGATAACAACCATGGGATACCTACTTGTAGGACACCTGCTGTTTACTGGTCCCGTGGGGTACCAGCCTGTGAGGCACCAGTCTGTGAGACACCAGCTTGTTTACTGATCCCACGGTTTGCTTCAGGGTGCCTGACAATTTGGTCAGCAGCACCTGCAACACTGCTGTTTTAATTCAGGCATATTAATTTTCTGCAAATCCCATGCTAATTTTCCATAAATCCCAACACCCTTCCTCTGGCCCGGCAGTTTTGTGCCAGCTGGGGGCCTGGCCAGCGTGACCCCCTGGAGTCAGGGCCTGTCACAGTATTAGGTCCTTGGCCACCCGTGTAGCCCCTTGCTGTGTTGAGGCCCCTCAGCTCTCCCTGCAGCCCGGGGGCAGCTCTGAGGCTCCCCTCTCCTGCTTGGT